>CM014733.1:9493532-11893532 GCA_004329165.1 Spatholobus suberectus
CAGGGTGTATGCTGGCTTCCTGTGAGTATCGTCTCGTGGTTGGTTGAAAAATGAGTTCATAGCCAGTGAGCCATGATAAAATGGTGGATGAGCAACGCTCGAGACAGATCATTGGTGATGCTCGTGTGGCTTTGGTGGTGATGCCTAGTTCCTGTGCCCTCTACCTTCCAAACGATAATCGTGTGGCTCGTAAAACTCCTGCCATCTAGCCTTCTTCTTGGAGATGTTGGGGGATCTTAAAGTAGTGCATGCAGTCCACGTTAGCCTTAGTGTTTGAACACGGCTTTCGTGGTACACGTGTCGAGACTTTCTCTCAAATGCGGTGTATGCGATGAACGAACATGGGTCAAGTGTCCCATTGTGTTCCTTAAAATCTCAGTTGCCTTGGATGACATTTGCCCGATGCTTGTTTTGTTCACCCCCAAGGTGACGATACTTGCACCATGTGCAAAGTCACAAACGGATGCTGTTGGATCGAGTACTTACCACTAGGCCAAAAGCTATAGCTAATAGTCAGGACACAACTCTTTCTACTTAACTGTAGCAGCCCAAGCACCACGAGTCAACTGTGACTTGACCCACCTTAGGCTCGCACGAGATGATTGATGCCATACACCGAACAATAATCTCCCCCTCAGCAATTGCCTCGTTGGGAATCAAACTTGTGACCTTGGCTCTGATACCAATTGTTGGATCGAGTGCTTACCACTAGGCCAAAAGTTATAGCTGATAGTCAGGGCGTAACTCTTTCTACTTAACCGTAGCAGCCTAAGAGCCATGAGTCGACTGTGACTTGACCTACCTGAGCCTCCGCCACGAGACAATTGATGCCACACATCGAACAACAGATGCTACTTGGTTGATCCTGCCAATAGTCATATGCTTGTCTCAAAGATTAAGCTATGCATGTGTAAGTATGAACAAATTTAGACTGTGAAATTGCGAATGGCTCATTAAATCAGTTATAATTTGTTTGATGGTATCTACTACTCGGATAACCGTAGTAATTCTAGAGCTAATACATGCAATAAACCCCGACTTCTAGAAGGGATGCATTTATTAGATAAAAGGTCGACGCAGGCTCTACCTGTGGCTTTGATGATTCATGATAACTTGTTGAATCGCACGGCCTTTGTGCCGACAATGCATCATTCAAATTTCTGCCCTACAACTTTCGATGGTAGGATAGTGGCCTACCATGGTGGTTATGGGCAACGGAGAATTAAGGTTCGATTCAAGGAGGGAGCCTAAGAAACGGCTACCATATTCAAGGAAGGCAACAGGAGTACAAATTACCCAATCCTAACACGGGGAGGTAGTGACAATAAATAACAATACTGGACTTAATGAACTCGATATTGTTATTTACAAAAATATTTTTTCTTTCAATTTCTTTATCATATTCCTTCTCTTATCACATACTTCTGTAACAAAAAAAAAAATCTTATGACATACTTCTCTCAATTATTATTATGTAAAAGTTAAATAGGAATATAATATGCCTAAAAATAACAATATCTTAAGAAATAAAAATTAAAAGAACTACAAAGCATCTTTGTGATTTACGAGCTAGCAATTCTAAATAATCATATAGGTAAATATTTATATCACACAAAGATTAAAACTTATACATAAAAACTTATTATTATCTAAATCAGAGGAGGCAAGCATATATCACACAAAACTAAAAATTTTACATAAAAATATATTGATAGTTACACGAGCAAATATTTACATCACGTAGAGATTAATGTTTTCTATAGCGTTTATTCGTCAATTTCAAATATCTGTATTTTTATATTATGTTTCCCCACATATTTGGGATCTAATATATATACTATACTATACATATATATATATATATATATATGTATTGATTATTTTAAGAATTTGCTATAGTACATACAATAGATATGAATTCTAATCTAATACATAACATTGTTTTTATATGTAGCAAATATATAGGTGAATAGAAATTGTATCTTAGTTGTGACATGATGTGAAAAGTTGATATAGAAGTTAACATTGATGTTGATTGGCTAACAACTAAGTTTTTGAATAATGTTAGCTACTTTGACATTCTTGATCACAAATTAATTAAAAGAAAGGTGTTCATGTGATATTAATAAGAAATGTTGATGTTTCATATGGTTTATGTAATATTGTTAAGGAGTTAGGTGTTAATGTTTTGGGTGTAAGGGAGTTAACTGATAACCATGTCGAAAACAAAACTTACATTCTTCAGATGAATTTAATTTAATTTGATCATTCAACTCATTTGAAATTCCAACATGGACAATTTCCATTTTGTGTATCATTTGCTATATCAATTAACAAAATTCAAGGTCAAACATGATTGTATGTAGGTGTCTACTTGTCAAGACCAGTTTTAACATATGGGCAATTGTATGTTGCAATTTCAAGAGTTAAATCTCCATGAGAATTGAAAATTCTGATATGTGATGATCATAATACTTGCTACACATTAACTAAAAACATAATTTATAAAGATATATTCTAAAAAATACGATGTTGAATTTATTTATTATACAATAATAATGAACTCATTTTATGTTTTTAATTTAAAATTTAGAATTTGTACATTTAAAAACACTGTGCATCACACGACGTCAAAAAATAGTAGGGATACATTGGAAATAGAGCATATACTTAAGTTTTATAATGAAAGAGTTAATAATAAGACTGTAAAAGAAAAAAAAAACAAGATTTTATTTTAAGTCTTATTTAATTTTTTTATTTTACTTAAAAAAGTTTCTATAAAAATTTCATTGTTTTAAAATTCATTAAATTCAATATCTAAATAAATCATTTTATTATATATATTTAAATCTACCTTAAAATTATATTCTTCTCTTAAAATTTCCAATATATACCCATTTACACTATGTTTGGTGGCTAAGAAATAACAAGGAAATAGCATGGAGAGCAAAGAAATACAATAAATTTTGAAAATTTCCATGGTTTGATACATGAGAAATATAGTAGAGAAGTTTAAAAAATTGGTAGGTCACACTAATTATTTTCACTCTATTTCTCATTTATTTTCATTTACCTAGTTATTTCTCCCTTATTTCTTATTTATTTATCTTAAACAAACACTTTTATTTTTACTTTATTTTTTTACCTATTTTTGTTTACCTTTTTTTAATTTTTATCTACCCTATTTTTTACTTATTTCAGTCCTTCCTACAAAGGCATTCTTATGCTCTATTTGGAACCAAAGAAATAGGAGGATGGGGCGTGAAAGAAGAGGAAAGAGAAGGGGAATGTTATAATGTCTCCTCGTTTGATACCGTGGAAAGGAGGTGGATTTTTTTTAAAAACAAATAGTACACTCTCAGTTTTTGTTTTCGAAAATAGCCTCTACTCCTTGTTGTCAAGCTCAAGTTAGTGTTAGTGTTGTGGACATTGAAGAGTTGGGTTGAGATCAGGTTTGTTGCACGTCTCCTTCTTCCAACAACTCCTTCTTTTTCAGGTTGGTATTTTGACTGCTTAATGTGTTTGATTTTGTTCAGGTGTACTTAATATGGGATCAGATCTACTTGTTTTTTTTTACTTCATTGACATGTAATATGCATGTATTAAGATCAATATGTAGTTAATATATGGTTTCCATAGCAAATCTGCTTGTTTTCTTATTGTAGAAAATCGATTTTCTACAAGCCAAAATCGATTTTGTTTGATTGGTTGTAAGTGGGTATGTGTGAAATTTATTTTGTAAAGTTGCCAAATCAATTTTCACAATTTGGTACTGTAGCAACTTTCTTATCCAAATCGATTTGGACATTTGTGAAAATTGATTTCATATGTTTGTGTGGGGAACTGTAGAACTTGAGCGTGAAAATCAATTTTCACTCTTTACAAAATTGATTTGATTTGTGAAATTGATTTTGATAGATGATAAAATTGACTTGCTAGCCACAAAATTGATTTTGGCTGTGACATGGAGGCCAAAATCGATTTTGTCAAAAAGAGAATCGATTTGAATGGAGATTTTTAATTGACGCAAATTGATTTTCTTTGAACGAAAATCGATTTGAACATATAAGTATGTGAAAATTGTGATCAATCACATTTTTTCAATTGGTAACGTGGTGAGATATATTATCCAAATAATATTTTTTTAATAAATGAACTATTGATGTGATTGGACATATGTGTTTATAATTTTTTTGATGATTATAATTTTTTTTATAAGAAGTAGTATATATTTATATATGCTGGCACCTATTTTTTTATTTGAACTTATGTAGTATTTGAAACGATCAGATGGGGAGAGATAATCCTGTTCAAAATTACATCATATTTGTCTAATTGGAACAATTGTGTCTTTCTTCACGCACTGTGGACTTGTACTTTGAGCTTCAGATTATGAATTATTTAACTTTTATTAATGCTACTAGTGAGTGCAATCATTGTGGTAATTTATGTATGGTAATTGGTTCTTTTAGCATATATTTCTGTCATTTGTTAATGTACTTTTATCTTATTCATTTTAATTCACAATTTAATTCAATTTATTTGGCTTCGTGATTTGTGATATTTAATTTAAGCACTCTGAAAGTCTGTTACCAAAATTGATTTTAATCACTTATTCCTTCAACACATGGTCTCTATGGTTTAACCAAAATCGATTTTGTGCCACTGCAAATCAATATGTATATTTAATGAGATAATTTAAATACACATATTTTAAACACAATACAACAAAATTAATGTGTATAAAAAATTAAATTTTTATGAGTTATTTAAATTGGATTAGTTAAACCTTTAGTTGATTTTATCTATTTAAATAATAGATTATGTTAACACATTTTTTTAATTTACAAATGATTATATTTTAATATTATATATATTATATTAAAATGATTCATATTGAAAAACTAAGCAAATTGATATGCTTCACTAAACATAAGTGACAAAATCAATTTTGTCCACTCCAGTCCACTCCAAAATCGATTTCAATTTCATGTCAAGTATATATATGCTTATCAAAATCAATTTTCTTCCATGATAAAATCAATTTTAAGTTAAGATTTTTGAATCTCCTTTCTCTGGACGTCCAACAAAATTGATTTTGTTCTAATATAAATTGATTTTGATCATTGTCGATGTTTGTACAAAAAAATTTCATGCTCTCTGGAGATCATGAGAAACCACAAATCCATTTGACCAACAAAAAAATTCAAAAAACATGTAAGTAAACACATAAAGATATAATCGTAATAATTTAATTTCCTTTCTTTCAAATTAAAGAACTCCGCACATTTTTTTTTTCTTTGCCCACAGGACGTTAATGTTTTTCGACCTCTTCTTTTGGTGTCTCCTCGGTCCTCACCAATTCCTGTGGTTGATAAATGATGACTGTACGGTCCGTACCATCCTTCAATTCGTGTTTCGTAGTATGTGTCAAAAGTTGTTTTAAACAAAGTTTTTATACTGACTGTTTTGTTTATTTGGTAGCGTGCGATGCAAACAACAAGCTTTTCAAACTTCTGTGCAACAATTTCTTTACAAATTGATGATAATATGCATCTAATAATCTAAATCTATGTGCATAATTGTATAAATAGTTTATAAAATGTAATTTTAATTAATTGTTGGTGTAAAATTTTGAAACTATTATTCAGTTATGTGTTATTATATTATTAAAATATTAATTAGGACAATAACAATATTAAATGATGTGGCTTTTTTATTTTAACTTACTCATTACCCATGCATCACTAATCAGCTAGAGCTGTTAATTCGGCGTAGTTCTCATTCTTGGTTCCCGTGGATTAAGGCCGAAAAGCTTACTTATAAAAAAGTTCACAAGGTTAAAAAATGCACAAAGACGAAGCCTTGTGGGCTACGACTAACCTATGGGCCTATTTTTTTTTTAAAAAATATTTTGTTGTAAAAAAGTTGGCTTAGCCCATTTCATGGGCCATCTCACTCCATGGGCTAATGAACCTGCTTTTTTATTTTTTTTATTTTTATAAATAAATAATTAAGTTAAAATATTTTTTTTAAAAATAAAATTAATATTATATCCAACATTCCAAATAAACTTTGATAGCATTCCAAATTCATACAAATAGTATAACTAAAACTATGGAAAATCCAAGCAAAAGGTGATCGGTGAATCAAATAAATGAATTAACCACACACTTAGAATTATAAACAAAATAAGAAAACAACACTTAAATCTAATGGCATTATAGATATGTTCAAAACTATATGAATCTTCTTTACCGCTAAACAAACAACTCCATATAGCTACCCAATGAAATTAACTAATAATGAGCTACTTGAATAATTGATTGTTTATAGGCTTTCATCACCTGTACCATTGCCGAGTAAATTTGTAAGAATCTGTCTAAAATTAATTTAGGAACTAATTGGTAGGAACCTTTTTTATATATTAGAATTTAATTAGTGGGAGATTTTTGTATATATTGAGAGCTAATTTAGGAACTAATTAATAAGAATCTTTTGTATATATTTTAATGCAGCATATCAATAAAAGATAGAGATTCCCCTCTTAAATTTTCTTAAGTTTATTTTTTAAAATTAAATTGAATTTATCTTGATTGTACTTTTAGTTCACATATTTTTCAATTATTTAAATCAAGTTCTTGCCATAAAAAAATTCAATCATTAGTTAACATAGATATAACAAAGGCGTGAGTATCACTAATTTATATAAAGTAACAAAAAAATATAATATAAAATATTTAAATTAAAAATAAATATATAAAATGTTATGAGAGCCAATTTTTTATTTTCTATACTTTCATATAGATTTTTACAAATTTATACAAATTAATGATATGTTATATTTTTATTAATTATTAAAAATATCAATACCTTAAAAATTGACGTCAATATATCCTACAAAAATTATATAGAGATTGATAATAATAGAATATATTCTTCTATAAATATTGGTATAATTAAAAATAATATATATAATTAAGAGAAAACATGTTATGCATTGTAGTTTTACACTTTCATTTAATCACAAACCACCATTTATTGTAAGTTTGTTGACTTTTATAATAAATACTTTAAAAGTCATATCAATGGTAATTTTTGATTGGTCGACAGTGTAAAAATTTTTACACTGACAATACATGACCATTAAACTCTACAATTAAAGCATCTTTAATTTTAATTAAAACATTCATGCTTAAAAAAGTCTAGTACGAAAAAATATAATATTTCTTAATACAAAATTTATGAAAAAGAAATACATATTTTTAATAATAAATACAATATGTTTTTTATATGTGTTAGATAAATACATGCATGAATTATATTTTTTATGGCATTTTTAAATCATAAAAACACGAATTATAAAAAAAAGAAATTTGAGAACTAAATTATTTTTAATAAATTGTGTAATTTCAATTTTATCATTTAATTATTATGATTTAAATTATTCATTTGTTACAATAATTAATTTATTACCTTTTATTTTTAATAATTATAATATATGTATGTACACGTATGTACATATGTATGCATGTATGTATGTATGTATGTATGTATGTATGTATGTATGTACATATGTACAGTATAAGGTGGGTTTAAGGGCGGAGGTTCATATTCCTATACTTGACTTCGATCCTACTTCTACAAAATAGGAAAAATTTGAACCTAACTCTGACCAAAGTGTGTTTTTCCCATTAAAGTTAGGTTAAAGTCAAATGCGCACCTACAGGTTCAGATTTAATTATCATGTCTAGTTGGTTTAACTAGTCAAACTAGAAATTGGATTTACATCTAATCTAAAGGAATCACATAATTGTCCTAAACTAAAAACCCAAATGAAAATTGATAAAACTAGTTTGAGCAAAGCAAACTAGTAAAAATCAATGATTCACTAAATTTAATCATTTATTCAAAAACATTTATTTTAATGATGTCATTTTACTCTGTAAAATTTTTCCTTTTTAGTCACATACTGTTCTGGGGGTTGCCCCGACTGCCAACGCTTAAGTTGGCCCCCCACATTGGCATTCGACTTAAAAATTACTAGATCGACTAACAACGATATCAACAATCAAGGCTAACTCGGGGTTGGTTGTCCCACCTATCCAGGCTATCGTGATATTGCCTACCCTGGTTATAACAATCCTTCTCATCTCGGATACGACTTTTATGACCACCCTAGTCACAGCAAGGAAAATGCTTTAGTGTAGCACCCAAACACACGTTGCCATGTGGCACCCTACGTGGCATCTTAAACCTCTCTAATGACTTTTCCCTCCAAAATGATTTATATAAAGGACTCCACACACACCAGGTGCGCATAACTCTTTCATTCTCACACACTCACTTATGCTTTTACTAATTTAGGTATCAAAGTCTCTATAGGGGCTACCATCGGAGATGTTCGTTACCACCGTAGAAGTTCACTAGAGCTCTTTCTTTCTTTTCCTCATGCTCTACCTCACAACATTGGCATCGTCTGTGGGAACCTTGCTTGAGAGTTTGTGACAACCTCCAAAGTAGTTGCCCCTAAGCTAGTGCTGCTTGGAAGAAGCAACGTTGGCTTGAGAGTTTGAGATGACCTCTAGAACTATTTCTTCTAAATGGGTATTGCTTGGGAGAAGCAATGTTGGCTTAAGAGTTGAGGTTGGGTAATCTTAACCTATGCATAGTTGCTCCCAAGTCGATATTGCTTAAGACAAATCTCGAGGTTAGATTATATGGCCTGTGTCGTTGTCCAAATGAAAGAGGTGTGTCCTTTCGTTTTCTTCAGATAGTTTCGTCACATTTTTGTGAGAACCAAGGTTGCATTAAATGTGCAATGATTAAAAATTTTCAATTTTGAAACCCTTTGAATTCCAAAAGATTTGGGCAGTTTCAAAATTCTTTTAATCGTTTGTAGATTTGGGCTTTGTGAAAACTTAGGCCCATTTTGTCCTATACAATTCAGGTTCTACTTTTCATTTTTACCTTTATTGTTACTTTCACTTGTCCTCTTCGCACGAGACTATTTATCTTTCTTCTACAATTTCCATCCGGCGATTTCGCTAATGATCTTTTCTTTGCTTTCAAATCTTTGTTCGCTCTTGTTGTTCTTCTACTTAAGATAATGCCTTTCTTTTTGATTTTAATTTTCACTAAAATCTCTATTCTTTGTCATTACATTGTGTTTATTTGATTTTTTGCTTTGTTTTGTTGAAGACGGGTCTACGAAGACAAAATGTTCTATCTTTTAGTCATGGTGGTCGTCCGATGGGCTTTGTTGCTAATTGGTTGTTCAGGTCTTTGGCCATCCCTCCATCTCCAACCGCTAGCCAGTGAAGGTCTTTGAGCAGTCGTGGGGGTGTCGAAGACTATATTTGTTCTTTAGCTCCCCCCGCTGCTTCTCGCGGGAGGGTAGTTGTCCCTAAGGATGAGTCTAGTCGTGGTAATTTTTCCATTGTTTGGGATAATCGAAGAGGATCAAGAGAGGCTGGGAAGACAAATGAATGCTTGATGCCTACTAATCCCAAAGAGTCAGCTCCACCAGAGATAAAGATATGTCCCGAAATTCTCAAACATGTTGGAATCATTTGAAGTTAGTGGGAATGCCTTACAGCCTTAATGAGGGTTTGAAGTATGCTAAAGCTTGGATGAAATTTTCTGACCTGATGAAAGTCCCATCTGGTCCTGGCAGCACTTCTAGGGTAGATACATCAGTTCAGCAAGTTGTTTCGTAAAAGATTTTATCTCAACCTACTGAAGTTGAAGCTCGATCAACAATGTAACACCCCGTTTCTCCTAATACTTGATTAAGTATTTTAATAACTAAAAGTAGGAAACTTGAGATATGTACTTAAGCCAATGTGATTGTGTGGAGAGTTTGATTTTGGGGTTTTGAGAGGAAAACAGTTGAGTTAAATCAGTTTTAGGACAAGGCAAGTGGTTGGGTGAGATTTGGGCCTCAGTGGGCCAAAAGTTCGTGTGAGAGTTCCGGGGAGCTCGGATATAAAAGGAGGGGGGGTGAAACCCCTCATTCTTTCATTTTCTCTCTCTCTTTAGTTTCTCTCTCCTCATTTCTCTCTCAATCTCTATAGATTTGAGGTTGATAAGTGTGTTGGAAGCTTTCTAAGCTTGACTTAGTGATTGTGGGGAGAGAAGGGACAAATCTGTGGAAAATTTTAGTTTAAGACACAAGTTTTCTCAAAGGACCAAAATTCAAGTTTGGAAGCTTTTGAGGTAAGAGAAGCTTACTATTGTTTGATTTCATGTTTGTGGTCGTTGATATGTTGATTTAACGATTTGGAATCGATTGATTTTGGTGAATATCTTGTGTAAGTTTTGGGAAAAATGGGTTTCCAAAAGGGATTTTGAGATTTGAGGTTGTTTATGGTTAAAAATTGTCGTATAATCGGTTAGAAATGCATTGAAAGTGTTTAGATTTGATTTGGAATGATTGTATAGCAGTTAAAACTCAAGGAATTGAAGAATCACATCCTATATACCTTGTTCACGTCACACCCTGCTGGGCGATGGCTCCTTCTCGCCTAGCGAGGTTCTTCCCGAGCCCAGAAAATGGCTTCTGGAAGAACGTCGCCGTGCCACAGCTTCACCTCGTTGGGCGACGTTCTACCCGAGCCCAGAATGGGGTTTCTGGAAGAACGTCGCCGGGCGACAGATTTCTCGCGTTGGGCATCAGGGCTGTCGGGCCGCATTTTCCTCCTGTCGGGCAACATGTTGTGGTGAATGAAAATTTGATTTGTTTCTTGAATGAGAATTGAGTCTAGGTAAGAATGTGAAAGGTAGTTGATTGTCTTGGATTTGATATTTAGGTGTGATCCTTTGAAGTATTGGAAAAATGTTTAACTTTAAAAGAAAGACATATTTGTCATGTATGCTTTGATTAAGAGGTTTGGTGTTGATGTGAAATGAATGTGTGAGCTTTGTTATTGTTGCGGTGTATTGTGATTGAGTTGATTGTTGTGAAGATATATATGTTTTTGAATGAATATGTTGTTGGCTGAGGTTATGTAGGCCTTAAGCTATTGTGGTATGATGGTGTGACATATAAATAAATATGCATGTGGATATGAATGAATAATTTTGGTTGAGTTGTTGTTGTTGGGTATGTGTCGACGTGGAAGGTTGCTTAGATAGGACCTCCACATGTTGTTGTTATTCTTCCAAACTTAGTTCTTGGTTTTCTTTATTATTGTTGTGAATTGGTTTGATAAAATGTGGAAAAATGGTAATTGAGTGGAATGTTGCTCAGGTAGAGTCTCCACTAGTCGTAATATGTTGTGATGGTAAGATACCTTACTTGTTGACCATGCAAGAGGCTGGATGGGGCCTAGCATGGGTTGTTGATGATTGTTGTGATTAATTTGTTATGGCTGTGTTGATGTTGTATGGAAAAACATGCATTTATGTATATGTTGATGGCTGAGGTAGCTGACGATGGACCTCATGTCGTGTTATGATTAGAAGGCTGAGGTAGCTGACGATGAACCTCATGCTGCTGGTGATTATTGTGGTGATACAAGCATTGGTATGCATATGTTGGCGGCTGAGGTAGCTGATGATGGATCTCATGCCGTGGTGATACATGCATTGGTATGCATATATTGGCGGCTGAGGTAGTTGACGATGGATCTCATGCTGTGGTATAGACAAGTGGCTGGGGTAGTTGACGATGGACCTCATGCCATTGTATGGATTGAGAACTAAGGTAGTTGACGATGGACCTCATGTTGTTGTGTGGGTACTGAGGTAGCTGACGATGGACCTCAGGCTATTGTGTTTGTGGATTTGGATATGTAGAGGTTGAAAGTATGATGCATTAGTATTGTGATTGATATCACTAAGTGAGAATGTGGCTATATATCATGGAATTTTATTTGAATTTTTATATATATAAATGAGGTTTTTTTTGTCTATAACTAATGATGTCTTTAGTGGTAATGGTTGTGTTGTCGTTGTTGTTATGATTACTTGGTAATTGTGGCTGTGGTTGTGATGTGTGTTGGTAGCTGGAGGTAGCATTGTTGTTTTGGTTGTTTATTGTTGTGGCTGCTATTATGGTTGGAGTGGTGATAGAGGTGTGGATAATGCCTTGTTGTTGACGTTGTTGCTATTTTCTATTTGATTATTGATATGGACGAAGGAATTTTTCTATTACTTTACTTTTAAAATATATGTTTTATTATTTCAAGTAAGCTTATCCTTGCATTGTTTGCACGTGTGGTTTGTGCCTGTGATGATCACGTCGTTTGGTGTGGGAGCAAAAAGAGAGGTGTCTGTAGATCTAGCTTCTCGAAGCTGATGGATGAGGTCTCAGATGAAGACTTTTGGAGACCTTTTTGGGCGAAACTCTTCTGGAAGCTCCTTCCATTTGTTTTGGTTTTGATGTAAAATTGTTATATAGTTGACCAGCTATAGGAAGTTATGTTATTGTATGTAATCTTAATTGTACATGATACCTTTGGATTTGTATAAATTTTATAGTTATGAATTGGGATATAATCAGATTCTGTTACTATCTAAACTTATGATTAAATAATGAGGAATGTGAGTAGTACTGTAGTGGCAGAGGGTCGTTACAAACGAGGGTTACTATATTGACAACATTTGACCATTCTTTTGATGTTTTTGAAAGGGAGATGCGAAGGACTATGAAAAATGTCGGGACCACCCTGGAGCCTTACTATGAGGCGACAAATTTGAACATGGATTGGGTCGATAAGGAGATAGCCGGGACCCAGTCTTGCTTTAACCAAGAAGCGTTAAATGCATTGGCTAGTCATTTACTTTTGGCTAGTGATGATAATACCATCCTTTGGGATGTGGTGGCTCTAGGAGATGATGGAAGAATATGTTCCCAAGGCTAGAAGGAGAATTTGGGAATCCCCTTAGATGAGGCTACGGTGGTGAAAGTCGGTTATTTATATCTTGATTTTCAACTGATGTATCTAACATTTTTTGAATACCTGGGTGTAAGACTTCCTTTTACACATTTTCAAATGTTAGACTTAAACTTTTTGAATGTTGCACCTTTACAACTTTATCTGAATTTTTGGGCTTTCATGATGGCCATTGAGAATTTTTGCAGTAAGGAGGGGGCCGTGTGCACACTTAACCTGTTTTTGTATTATTTTTTACCCATCTGCCAAACTTACAAAAAGAAGTATTCCTCGATTACTTTTTGTAGTGTCAGAGATCAAGCATTATTAAAGCCTTTTCAAGATTCTTACAAAGAATATAAATACAAGTTCTTCTTTCTTCACTCTTAGACAGAAAGCTAGGAAACTCTCTTGTTGTGTGAGGTGCATGGGAGAATGTGAATGAGCCTTGATTCCCCTTGTAATGGTTGTATGGCCATTATTGCTTGGAGTCTAGTCAATTTGTGGTTCGAGAAAATGATCTTACTTTAAAGAACTGAGAGCCTGGGATCACTTTTCTAATATGATTAAAAAACTTCAAGGTCAGATTCCCTGTCAGTGGCTTCTTAGGTACTACTCTTACCAAGTACTGATATAATTTTGGTGTGTTTGCATATACATTTTTCATTTACTTAGCTTTTATTCTTATTTTTATGATTCGTGTATGTGTTGTTGTACTAATTAACTTTGTTTACCCTGTAGAGGAGATGGTGAAATCACGGATGGTTGCATTTGCCATTGCCTTAGAAAAAAATGAGGCAGTAAAGCAGAAAAAGTTGAAAAAGGTTAAGGGCAAGCAAAAGGTGGCTGCCTTGAAAAAGTCTAAGGTTCTCGCTTCTTTCTATTGTTCCAAGAAGCAAAGGTATTGTCATCCGAGAGCCTGGAGCTAAACTCGAGCCAATCGGCGTAGTTCAACTGGGTGAAGCCAAGACTGTCAAGGTTCCTAATGTTACGCCGATCAACCCGGAGTCTGATCTTGAGCTTGAATTCACTTAGACTTCTAAAGAAGGAATTGCCTTGAATGAAGAGATCCATGAAGAATTGCTTTTGAAAAAACAAAAGGTGGATCGCCTTATTTTTGTTGTTGGGGTGAACTTCATGTCGAAGAAACTGAAAGGAAATTCTTACTCAGTCGTTCTTCTATTGTAGAGAGATGGTCATGCTGAAAGAAAAGAAGGATATGCAAGGTGGATTGAGGGGGTCTAGAAAAGCAGTTTCGCCATGTGTTTCCAGGGTACTCTCAACTTGTTTTGTTGAAAGAAGCTTGTGGTGGTAAGAATAGCGTTGATTTGTTGGCAAAAAAAAATGCTGTAATAATTCGGTTGAAACAAGTCGAGGAAGGTGCTCGAAAGGCAAAAGAAGAGTCTAGTAAGAAGGTAGCTGACCTTGAAAAGAGTGTCCTTGATTTGAAAAAACAGTTGAAGACCGATCAATTAGAGAAAGGGTAGTTGGAAAGGGCTAAAAAGACTTATAAGTGAAGCTCTTCATTGCTAATAGCCTTCTTGCCTCAGTTTTGCTATCTCGATGAACTTTTGTTTGTTCATTTCAGACCCTAGCTGGATTAAATCCACGTACACGAGGTGATAGCCTTCCTATCTCATTTTTGCTATCTCGATGAATTTTTGCTTGTTCATCTCTGACCCTGGTTAGATTAAATCCACATATACGAGGTGATGGCCTTCCTGCCTCATTTTTTCTATCTCGATGAACTTTTGCTTGTTTATCTCAAACATCGGCTGGATTAAATCCACATATACAAGGTTATAGCCTTCCTGCCTTAATGTAGTCTCAATGAACTTTTGCTTGTTCATCTCAAACTCCAGCTAGATTAAATCCACGTACATGGGGTGGCGATCTTCTTGCCTTAATGTCATCTTAATGAACTTTTGCTTGTTCATCTCAAACCTCAGTTGGATTAAATCCAAGTACACGTGGTGACAAACTTCTTACCTTAATTTGTTGCTTTTGCTTTAATGGTTTTGGCTTTCACTAAACTTTAGTATTCTTTGACCTGCATTTTTCTTTTTAGACTAGAAAACTCTTATTTTATTAATCTTGTGAGACAAAAATAGTACAAGAACTACGAATTATAATACGTTACTCAATTCACCTATACTAGGAAAATTAAATCCTATTTACCAAAAGAGGGGTGGTTACTTAACCTTCCTTATCGTGCTACTTAACTGTAATACCGTCGGAGGTATGTTGCATTCCACATTCGTGGGATGGGAACCCCATGTAGTGTCTCAAGTGTATATGCTCCTATTCTTATCTTTGAGGTAACTTGGTAGGGGCCATCCCACTTCTCGGTAAGCTTTCCCTGTCTGGTATTCTTTCCTCTAATGTTAGCTCGTTTTAGCACTAAGTCCCTAGGCTCAAACGTTCGAGGTACAACTTTTTTGTTATACCTCGTTGCAACCTGTCTTTTCAAGGTGGCTTTCTTATTGAGGCAATTTCCCTTCTTTCCTCAGTGGCATTAAGCTCAGTTCGAAGTAACCCGTCATTACTTCTAGTCTTAGATGAGTCACTCCCCATGTTAGCTCTTCAATTTCTGTGTGGAATATTGCCTCCATGCCGTAAGTAAGGCGAAAGGGAGATTGAAAATACAGCTTGAGCTGTCTAACCGCTATAACAAGCACGAACACAACCTTTTCCATCTTTGGATACTCGGTTCAACCCCTTGAAGGGCCCTGCTTATAAAGTAGACTGAATTTTTCCCTTTCAATGGCTCCCTTATTAGCACCGTACTCATAGCTTCGTCGGCAATAGCCAAATATAGATATAACACTTTGCCCGGCTCAGGCTTAGTGAGTAGGGGAGGGGATGACAAAGTCTCTTTTAGCCTCCTGAATGCAGCTTCACACTCCTTGGTCCATTCAAACTGTTTGCCTTTCCTTAGAAGCTGGAAAAAAGAAGAAGAGCATTTTATACTGATTTAGCCATGAACCTCATCAGTGCAATTAAATGCGCTGTCAACCTTTGAACTTCCTCTAAGTTTTGAGGGCTTTTCATCTCCAAGATAGCTCGACATTTCTTCAGGTTTAGTTCAATGCCCTTTTTAGACAACATGTATCCCATAAATTTTCCAGCTGAGACTCCAAACGTGCATTTGTTGAGATTCAGCCTCATGTTGTACTTCCTTAACTAAGTGAAAATCTCTTCTAAATCTTCAAGATGTGCTTCAAGAGTAGAACTCTTCACAATCATATCATTGACATACACTTCTAGATTTTGCCCAATATGTTCTTCAAACATCTTATTCATCATTCTCTGATATGTAGCCCCGACCTTCTTCATCCTGAATGACATCACTTTGTAATAGTAATTAGCCTTTTTAGTCATGAAGGCTATTTTCTCTTGATCCTTAGGGTGAAGTGGTATTTGGTTGTATCCAAAATAGGCATCCATGAAGGATAGGTAACAAAACTGGGATGAACCATCCACCAATCTGTCAATGTCAGGAAAGGGATATGAGTATTTCAGGCAATGGTTGTTAAGGTTGGTGTAATTGACACACATTTTTCATTTACCATTTGCCTTCTTAACAAGGACCACGTTGGCAGGCCAAGCAGTGTATTTTACTTCCCAGATAAAACCGGCATTCAAAATCTCGATGGCCTGCCTCTCAATCTACTACAGGCATTTTGGGGCCATTTTCCTCTTATGTTGGCACACTGACTTTACTGAAGGATCTACCTCCAATCAATAGCAGATAAAATTGGGATCTATCTTGGGGTTGTCTGTTGGCTTCCAAGCAAATAAGTCGACGTTGGTCTTCAACAAGATCGATAGGGCAGGTTTCAACTTATCATCTAGGTCGGTACCAATTTTCACAACTTGAATGGCTTCTTTTCTAATCTCAACCAAGATGCACTCTCCTTCTGGTTTTGGACAAGGTATCCAAGAATATCAGTTTTATCTCATCTTGGCAATCTAGCTCCGTTAACAGTACCTCTCCTTCGTTGACACTGGGTTTGTATTTTGGTTTAGGTTTAGGGTTGACTTTGAGAGACTCCTTATAACACTTTATCTTTTTGTCGCCTCGTAAGTTGACTACCTACATGTTGTCACTCATAAATTTTATCGTCAGGGTGACATCGAGATAATGGCTCCCAAGGCGTTCAACGTCGACTTCCCAAGGATAGTGTGATAGGAAGACTTAGTGTCTACCATGATAAACTAGGGTCATCACAGTTTTTGTGATAGGCGATTTCCCAAAGGTTACGTATAGCTTTATGTAATCGATCAGGGTGATATGATGCCCCGAGAATCTAATCAAATCCTTGTTACAAAGCATCAACTTTGACTCTGGTATTTTCAACTTCTCAAAAAGCTCGTAGAAATAATGTTGGTTGAACTACCAATGTCTACTAAGAGTCTGTGGACCTCTTTATTCGCCTAAGTGCAATCACCACGAGGGGATCATCGTGGTTTGGCATAATGTCACCATAGTCAAAGTCATCGAAGGTCAGTGGTGGTGTCTTCTTCTTAATGAGATTATCGACAACATGAATCCTAGAAGAAGTCGTTAAGACTTCTCGAGCATGTCTCTTCCTAGCATTGTTTGACGAGCCTTTGCCAGAAAATCCACCCTTTATGACATAGATGATCTCATGACTTTGTGCCGGGGAATGAGCAGGAGATCTCATGGGTTGCTGTGATGATGACTGGCGTGGTGATATGTGTCATATAACCTAAACCTTAGCATCAGTTTGTGAGGTCTGAGGTGGTGTATGGCTTGTATGAGGACTGTGTTTATGTGGTAATCTTCCTTTCCTTAGGGGAGAATGCCCCTCCTAAGACTCCTTGTTCTCTCCTTCTTTGTTGCTGGGGAACGTTGGAATCTGCCACGATTATCTCTAGTTTGCTTCACAAAGTGGCTAAGTGTTCCCCGCCTTATCAACACTTTGATAACATCCTTCAATTGATAGCATTCATTGGTATCATGTCCCAACGCCTTGTCATACTGACAAAATTAGATTGATCCTCACCTTTTTTGTTTTTCAACATTTTTGGAGACGTTATCCCCTCTTCTACAAACTCTATGGTGAATACCTTGTTCAAGATCCTTCCATTTGAGGTACTCAACAATGTGTATTCCTTGAACTGTAGTCCTCCTTTATACAAACCCTGGTCCTCGTGACGCAGCGACTTGTTAGCCTTCCGGTGCTGGATTCTTTTTCTGTGTCACAATCTCGATCGCTTTCACCTTTTTAGTCTTTAGCACATTCTCGTAATTAATATATTTTTCTACCTTCTTCAGGAATTCCTCCATTGATATCGAAGGAGTTTTGGCAGTCAAAGTAAAGAAATGCGAACCTCTCTTCACCTTGTCCTTGGCTAATATCAAAACCACTCTGGCCTGCAAATTCTCTGCCGCCTTTGCCTCCTAATTGAATTGCTAATATAATCCCTCAGCGGCTCATCTGCACCTTGACGAATTCTTCTCAAATTTGCCTTTGTCTTAGGCTTGACCTTGTTAGTTGCAAAGGCTGTCCTAAACTTCTCCTTGAGTATCATTCGCAAATCATAAAGTAAAAATATTTAAGGTTAAATCCTTTTCCTTCTCCAACCTATTTCTCTTTTCTTTGGTAGCCTATTTTCCCTTCTCCAGCAAAGATTTTGCTGCTTTTTCAACCTAATGAACAAATGTACCTAACATCGTAAGGGAAGTGGATTGTGATTCAAAACAAATTTTACTTGTGATTAACATCTTATGTAACCTTCAACTTAATGACTAATCTTACATGTTTGCTTATGAGGATTCTGTTGAGATATTGGATGATGTAGTCCTTTAAGTTTTTGCATGTGTTATTTGATTGAGTCATTAGTTTTGATGATTCCACCTCTTTATTTCCACTTTCAATCTATTTCATTTGAATTTTATTTGTTTGTATCTTTTGATAGAGTTGTCAAAATTGGCTTGGTCCAACTAGCTGGTCTAATGGCTTGGTGGGTTGAATTCTTTATTTTGAGGCCCAAAAAGAAATGTGTAACACCCCAATGTTTTCCTTTAATTATTATTATTATTATTATTATTATTATTATTATTCGTTTGCCGTGTTTTTAATAAAATGATATTTTGAGAAAAAGAAATATTGGGCTTTTAAACTGGGGTTTTATAATTAGAGTGTTTTTAAAAGTTTTAAAACCCTTTTATTGGGCTTAGTTTTATGAGTCCAAAGTTAGCTTTAAGTATTCTTTAGGTTTCTTGAAAACCTAATCCTTTTTCCTTATTCTTTCGCTTGTGCCTCCTTGGAGATACCGTGCCGTCAGAGCCTTTGCAGTCAAGAAGTGAGAACCTTAGAAAGACGCTACTGCACCGTTCACATCCTCTTGCTGGAGATCGCCTCTTTCAAGGTAAGGGGGGAGTGAGTTATCTCGCTCATGGGTATGGCTTTGGTCGTGGGTAGAGGGGTTGGCCCTAGACCCCAATTGTTTGTGAATTATATGGTTGTATACGTGCAAAGGGGAATGCGATTTTCCCCAAATTATTAATATGCTTTATGAAAATTCTATGTTTAATTTATATGGATTATCATGGATTGTCTTTTTAAAATCTGTACCTTGGATCCGCCCGGCGGGCTAAATAGCCACTGGACGAGCTTTCGTTGAAAACTACACTCCGCGTTGGCGCCGGGCGGGATGAACAATTCGCTGAGCGGGTTGGGTCCTGACGCAGACCTGCTGGGCGGGGTACAATACCCGCTGGGCGGGTTGGGTTCCGGTGCGAACTCGCTGGGCGGGTTTGCTAGACCGCTGGGCGGATACGACTTTCACTATTACGTTCCTTGTGTTTGTGAACTCCTTATGGCAGTGTTTAACTCATTGTTATTTGTTTTTTTATGTCTTGTTGAGTTTATATTGTATGGTTGTTATTTACCTTAAAAAAAATGAATGTGACATGAAATTGTGCCTATGATTCATGATAAAAGTCTATGAAAGTTGTGAGTATTATATGTGACCATGCATCATAACATTTGAGTTATGTGATGAGGAAAGTATGTAGGAATCTGGCTGGTGGAGGCCGTGATGGGTTGTTTAACCTTAGCCTTGGGGGTTATCTGGTTGGGAAAACTCCAATGGTCCATGCTGATCCCATGGAGCCGGGGCGTATTGGCAAAACTGGGTAACCCTGACTAGTCACCGGGGGATATCATGCTAGTTGAGGGTGCGAAAGCCGAAGGCATCGGTACCGATGACGCTTCTTATGACCTGCATTTACTCCTAGTCTACTTTCGACAAGTTTAAGTTGGTACCACATGTGCATAAGAAGTAGAAGCTAGGTATTGCATTACATATGTTTTTGTGCATTCTGGTTTTTTTGCAAATTACTGTTAATTGATTATGTATGTGATGTGTATTCTACCTGTCTCTATTGTCATACTTTGAGCATGATATGAGATGTATCTCACCCCTTGTTTTCTGGTGTTTTCTGTATGTGTTTGTGATATACAGGTGATGTTCAGCAAGACCTTGAGGAGGAGTCTTAGAGTAGGGGCATTGGCCTCATTGCAGTTTATTTTATAGTTTCTTTACGGTTTTGTCAACTCTGATAGTAATGTGACATCGGGGTCTTAGTTATTTATTATTTTAGCTTTTAAACTTTAGACTAATACTTTTACTTTTAAATTGGTTTATTTTATTTTATTTGGACTTGTATGGTAAACTATGGGCCACCATCATTTGGTTAATCAGTAAAGCATCTTATGGAGCTTTAGTAAATGTGAGTTGTGCATGTGATGTCCTTTATCGTGTGAAGAAAAAGATTATACACTATCGTTTTATTTTACAAATGAAAAGTATGTTATATTTTCGTAATATTTATTTAATAATTAGCTTTGGGATAAAGGGTGTCACAAAATGAGCCAATTTATCCCAACCTGACAGGCCAAATGGGCCAAGCTAGGCTGTGAAAATGCTGGCCTAAAAGGTATCGAGTCTATTTGGTCTGGTATTTTTATTTTATTTTTTATCTTATAAAAAACATATAAATTATTGAAAAATTAAACGGGCTAATTTGGCTTGGCTCGTTGGGCAACTCAAGCCAAAAAATTCATAGCCCATATAAAATTTAGGCCAAAGGCGACCTATTT
The DNA here is from genome assembly GCA_004329165.1 of Spatholobus suberectus. Lineage (NCBI taxonomy): Eukaryota > Viridiplantae > Streptophyta > Magnoliopsida > Fabales > Fabaceae > Spatholobus > Spatholobus suberectus. The sequence goes on from CM014733.1 coordinate 9,514,546, forward strand.
TAACAACTTTATCTTTTGATAAACTTTGAGTGCCCTCAAGTTCATATTTCTTTGGGTAGTTGTGCTATCTTCATTTAATGATTGATGGCATTGGCATGAGTTTCCCACTTAGGAGTTTTATGACCTCATACTTGTGAAAATATTTTTTGAAGACTTATTATCTCTTTTATATAATGATTTGTTTAGGCAAAAAACTCATGAGTATCCTCTGAGTAATCTTCAAGTAATTGATCGAATAACTCATCAAGTAATTGATAGAGTAATAAATTATTCTAAAAAGTTGAACACTTGTCTTTCTATGAGAAGTAATCAACTACTTGAAAGAGTAATCGATTACGTGATCAATTACATGCTGAAGTAATAGAATACTCCAAAGAGCTGCCATTTTTGAAAATCTATGCAAGTAATCAATTACCCCATTAGAGTAATTGATTACTCTATTATAGAGACCCATTTTGAAGTCCACTTAATTCTTATATAAGGGAATCTCTTTTAGTGAAATTTTGATGAAAATACTTGTAAAAAAGAGGGGAAACTCTACCCAAATAATTGCTCAAGTACGCTCATTGATTTCTTGAAGAATTACTTCAAAGTTACACACTAGATTATGTGGGTTGTTGATTCTTGATGTGGTTATGCAAGATTGGAAGTCTTGAAGAGGAGTAAAAGCATTTTAGGGTAAGACTATCCTTAAAGTTTTGTTAGGTTTTTAGGTGAGGTATCTTAAGGCAACAAAGTAAGGTATCTTTTATTGTACAATTGATTAGTGAAAAATCTCAATCGATTTGATTAGGGATTGAATATAACTCTCATTGATGAAGAGTGAACAAGGATAAAATCTCTTGTGTAATTTTCTAAACCCTAACCTCTTCAATTCTTGTTTTATACACTGTTAATTGAGCAATTGCATTAATTCTTGATTATATTGAATTGCATTAATCAATATTATTTTATACATGATATTGGATAGTATTATTGAGTAATTGGGCATTGGTTTGTGCGGTATTATTGTGATTGATCATGCTTAGTATTCCATATCATCATTAAAGGACATTTGCAATACATTAGACCATCATGTTTTAGAACTTAATTGGTATTTGAGGTTGAAAGCATTCATAGATATTCTTCAATAATCTCAAAGAGATTTTTCATTGCTTAATCCTTTGAGAAGTTGGTTATTTCAAAACGTCTTTGAACTATTTTTGAAAATGTTTTTCAAAGGGGAATAAATTTGTTTTTGCGAAATTTTTTTCAAAGTACTTAACTCACCCCCTTTTGAGCAATAATTATCCATTTTACTTTCAATATTGACACTAAAAGCTTGGACTTGTTTTTGGCTTAACTACTTACAAGTTTTTATTAAATAGGTTCATATATATATATATACATGCATACACACACACACACACACACACACACACACACACACACACACACACACATATATATATATATATATATGGGTTCGCTAATGTACATCCACTTACTTTTTAGTTGGAGTACATTAGCAAGCTATACCATTGGTGTATTTAAGATATATTATAGTTATAGCTTACTAACAAACTTCAACTAAAAAACAAGTGTATGTACATTAGTAAATACCACAAGCATTTGTTAAAGTACACACACTTATTTTTTAGTTGGAGTACGTTAGCAAGTTACACCATGGTGTATTTTAAGATACATTGTAGTTATAACTTGCTAACGTACTCTAACTAAAAAATAAGTATATGTACATTACCAAATCCCATATATATATATATGTATATGACTATAGATGATTAATTATACAAAATTTTTATTGTAATTGGAAACATTTTTATTTTAACTTTAATTTTTAAAATTTTACTTAAATTTTAAAAATACCCTACATTACACCACATATATAGTTGGTAGTTATAACACTTATGAATTTGCAATGTGTTCCAACAAGCTTATACATATAGGTGATAAAGGAAGATTGATGAAGACTAAATTATATTATCATCTTTTTTTTATCAATGGGAAAAATAAAGAAACAAACAAAAACTAGATTCTTAACGAGATGATGCCCAAGGCATCAGCTAAAACAATAGGTAAGAGCTAAGGAGGACAGGACGTCTAAGCCTTGAAACAAATTGTAGAACTTGCGTGAAAGATAACCTACCAGTTGTAAGCAACTAGATCATGAATTTCATGCAAGAGGGACACATAAGGGTGAAAGTGGTGTCACTCCAGAGAATCAAATCGAGTGAAGTCTTGGAGTTAGTTTCGCAAACTATATCTCTGCACCCTACATTCCAAGCAACCTGTAATCTATGGTCAATACGAAACAACTTAGCATTCAAATTAGTGGTATGCCCACATGAGTTGAAGAAACCCATAATCCATTAACCACAAAAGTCTCTAATCACACCACCAAAACTCGACACACCTGGACCAAACAAGCTACCATCGGTGTTGAGCTTCATGAAATTTTGCATATGAGGGAACCATTTAACTTCCAAAGGCTGACAGACAGAAGTACGAATCAGACTAGGTTGAATAAGAATGTCATGGAGGGTGGATATTTGATTAATGGTGAACCACACCGACCACACTCGATCCTAGAAGACTTCTTCATTCCTAGAATGCCAAATATACCAGCAGATTATTGAAAACAACACCCCATCTCTTCCTATGGCATTGGTCGGAATCCTGCAATGATAATCATCATCCAAGAAAGTTAGAGTTTATTGCGAACTTAATGCAGACCAGATTACACAAGATTTTTGGTGGTCTCTCAGAAGATGCATGAGAGTCTCTTGTTGATCTCCACAAATGTGACAAGAAACATCAAAAGAAACATGATGGATAAAGCAAAAAACATTAGTAGGGAGGCTCCTATGAAGAGAAAGCCATAAGAACTGTTTAATATTTTCTGGTATATTGAGGGACCAAAGCTAGGACCAAGATTCTCCATGGTTACTATGAGTGGAATACTCATAGGAAAGCCAACCATATGCGGAATAAGCAAAATAAGAACCCAATGAGGAAGAAACCCAAATCACCTCGTCCAAGTTGGGGAGGCTCCCATGAAGAGAAAGCCGTAATAAGTGTTTAATATTTTTTGGGATATTGAGGGACTTAAGCTAGGACCAAGATTCTCCATGGGTACTATGAGTGGAATAGTCATGGGAAAGCCAACCATATGCGGAATGAGAAGAATAAGAACCCAATGGGGAAGAAACCCAAATCACCTTATCCAACAGGGTATCATTAACAACAAGGCTAGATTTTTGAACATGAATGTCATCAAGAATAAGGCTAGCAAGCATATTAAATCTCCATACACCATTCACATAAATATCCTAGAGAAGTTGAGTGTCTTGAATATTCACATAAGGAACAAGGTGGCACAAGTAATCCTGTGGAAGCCATTTATCGTACCAAATAGAAATTTCTCCCTCCCTAACTTGTATCGTAAAACCATCTTTCAAAACCTGAGCCATTTGAATAATAGAGAACCACGAGTAAGAACAACCACTGGAGGCATGTGCTTGAAGGATGGAACCCATACCAAGGTATTTGTAAGACAACAACTCAACCAATAGATTATTCTTGTCATGAATCATAGATCAGATATGTTTCCCAAAAGAGAAACATTTACCTCACGAGTAGTACATACACCCAAGCCATCTTTATTTCTAGGCTTGGTTAGAGTTTGCCAATTCACCCAGTGGCAATTTGGCTTACTCTAGATAAAAGTTCGAACATGAGCATTAATATTGTGACAAACCCCTTCAGGGAGCCAAAGGTTTTGCATGACATATGTAGGAATAACACTCAAGACTAATTTGGCCAATGTGGTGCAACCCGCTTGATTGAGAAGCTTACTTTTCCATCCCGCCAGCCTACCTTTTATTTTGTCAAGGATAAAGGCAAAATCAACCTTCTTCACTCTTCTAGTGAGAATGGGAAATCCTAAATAATTCTCAATCCTCTGGGTATTATGGAAGCCAAGAATTGAAGCAAATCTATCAATTTTTCGTTTTGGGACATTTTTAGAAGCAAGAAATTTAGACTTATAAAGATTAATTTTAAAACCTATTGCCTAACACAAAGACTCAAGAACGTGATGCACCAAGCTAACCTAGGTGGAAGTGGCCTTAACAAAAAGTAAACAATCATCAACAAAAAATAAATAAGAGACTTTAGGTCCAGAGCGAGAGATAGTGAATGGCTTCTAATAGTTTCCCTTGTCCTGAATTAAAAGAGCTAATTTCTCCATGCACAATACAAAGAGAAAAGGAGACATTGGGTTTCCTCGTCTTTGCCCCTAAACGACATAAAACTATCAAGAATGTCATTATTCCATTTAAGCGAGAGAGAGGAGTTACTGGTGTAGCTAATGATCAAATTAATAATCTTAGTAATAAAGTTGAACTCTAAAAGTTTAAGGCGCAAGAAACCCTAATCCATTCTATTATACGCCTTTTCAAAGTCAATTTTCATCATAAGATAGATAGTCTTACCCTCCTTCCTATGCATATGCTGAGCAATAATTGCATTATTAGTGGTTACCCAATTAGGAAAAAAGCTACCATGAAGAGGTCCAATGATGCTATCCAAGTAAGGGCGAATTTGGTTTACTGGCTCTTTGGAAGTAATCTTCAAAGTCACATTACACAAACTTATGGGATGAAAGTCTGTCAAATTATCAAGGCCATAAGCTTTAGGAATAAGGGCAACTAGAGTTTTCGCAATGGCTGGGTTTATATTCCTTGTGGAAAAAGCAGTAGTTACAAGCTCCCAAATATCTTGAGAAACAACATCGAAATAAATACAAGAGAAAACTAGTTGAAACCTGTCTAGACCTGGGGCTTTATAAGGATTCAAAGCAAAGATAGTTACATTAACCTTTTCTATGGTCACTAGCTTACAAAGATTTTCGTAACACTTCGCTGGAATGTGAGGAATGTTATTCAGAGTAAGACTATGGCGAGTACACTAATCAGTCAACTAAAAAAGTCTCCTAAAAAAATCACAAACTTCTTTTTTCAACACCTCTTCATCTGTGCACCAAACACCATCAATGTTAAGGCTAGTGGCTTTATTTCTTTTATGGAAAATAACAGTCTAATTATGAAAGAATTTAGTATTCTTATTACCAAACCACATCCAATTCTCTTTAGACTTCTGAAACCAAAGCATTTCCTCCTAGGCTAATGATAATGGAAAACTGCAATGGTTGTCGTCAAGTAATAAAATATCGAATCCATAGGGACTGTGGTTTATGCTTACCAATTTATCGTGGTTAGAAAAGACAAAATAAAAAAGATTTATTTGATTGAGAAAGAGTGATGAGTATAAAATCAAAGTTAAAAATAAAGAACAAGAATGTAAGAATTTCAAGATGAGGGAAAACAAATTATGAGAATATTTCCAAGATTAGGGATACGCTCAATGGTTTTCCAATGAATGAATTTCCTCACCTAAGTACCCTAATTGGTTCTCTTTGAAGGTAAATTAACCTAATGTAACCTCCGTTCCCTTTCAAGACACGGAGATGTACCTAATTAAATTGACCCATACTTTTGTGGTAGTTATGTTCTATTAGGCCCTTTAGGTTCTTTGTTAATTCATTTGATCCTTGGAGGACTAAACCTACTTTCTTGATTTAAAACCTAAGTCCTTTCCCTATAGTTCCAAAAATTAGGTTCACCTTTCAGTACTTCCCTAAGCGTTTAAGATTATGAAAAATGATGGCTAAACGCTTCGCATAAAGAAAATCAATAAAAAAGAATCAATAGGAGAATACAATTAGGCACAAAGATAATTCAATTTAAACAACCATAAGTAAATCAAGGGCTAAGCCCCAATCCTAGAAAAAGAAGAATTACACAGACATAATCCTAGAGAAAGCAAATTAAAGAAGAAAAGAACATTTAAATCCAGAAGAAGGAAAAAAAGAAGAAGACAATTACCTTACTCCTACGTCGTTGCCCCCCTTAGGGTTCGGTCTCTTTTTCCTAATCCTACATGGTCTATTTATATTTAGGTTAAAGGATCCAAGCCTAACTCAATAAAAATAGAAAAGTCACAAAATAAAAATACTAGTGTCGCGCCATGCCCGTGATGCTTCTCACATCTTGGCCATGGCACTCTTTGGTAGCTAATTTTGGACTTCCTAGTGGTTGCCAAACTTAGGGTGTGGCACCTTCTGGTTGATGTGTTTTCTAATTTTTCTTACTTTTCTTCACATCTCTAGGCTTGTGGTCTTCCATTAATTGTCCATTTTCCAAGGTTTGATAATCGAATCACATTGAATTAGACTCTAACCGACTAATGCCTAGCCCTAATCACTTGATTGCCCATGATTAGTGGCCCCTCTAAAAAACTTTCCGTTTTTGTTGAGATCCTGCATTACATTTGTTATGGCGCCCAATCATCCATTCTCCACAAAGAAGGTTTGAAATTTCAGACTGGGCCCCATCTTCCATAATTTGTTGGGCTATATCCTAGACAATCTATATATCTCTAGAACAATCCTTGCATGCCTATAAATAGGCAATTGTATCATCATTTGTACTAAGCACTTCCAAATATCAAATAAAGCCTTACTATCATTCACTATCAACTACTTCTATATCATTTAGCACCTTTACACACATTTTTCTAAAACTAACAGTGGTATTAGAGCTACGTTCGGTCATCTATTGGGTGTAGAGATATTATCCAACTACTTCCAAAAAATTCTACTATATTTTTTACCAATCCTATAATTTTTCCTTAACCAATAGCCAATATTATTCAACCCTCATCTATTCTTATCCCTTTTTTTACTGGAGAAAATTATGATTTTTGGAGCATTAAAATGAAGACATTTTTTTGCTCTTAAGATATATGGGATATTAGAGAAGATGGATTCATTGCTCCAATGGGCATTTCTACTTTGACTGTAGCTCAAAAGAAGGAACTAAAGGAAAACAAACAGAAAGATTCAAGAGCATTATTTATCTTGCAACAAGCAGTAGCTGACACAATTTTGTTAAGAATAATGGGTGCCACAAGTGCTAAAGAAGCATGGAGTACACTATGGGAGGAGTTTCAAGGAAGTGCTAAGATACTTGACATTAAATTTCAAACTCTAAGACGTGAGTTTGAATTAATAAAAATGAAGGAGTCCGAGATTGTAAAAGATTACTATTCTAGGATAAAAGAAATAGTTAGTCAAATGAGAACATATGGGAAAAATATTCTTGACAAGAGAATTATTGAGAAAATTCTAATTTCTATTTCCCATAAGTATGATGCGATTGTGACTACAATTGAGCAAACCAAAGATCTGTCTACCATGTTAGTGACAGAACTAATGGGCTCTCTTGAAGCATATGATCAAAGATTGAGTAGGCATGATGTAGATTCTGTCAAAAAATTATAGTCTCAAAATAAAGAATATGGAGGAAAGAAAAATAGTGGAGAAATTTCTATAAATAAAGGAGATTCTAGAAGTTTCTCTAAGACTAATCAAGATAAATATCCTCCATGTGGCATATGCAAGAAGATAAGTCACTTGGAGAAAGACTATTGGCATCGTGGAAAGCAATAATGTTACTATTGCAAGCAATTTGGAGATGTAGAGAATAACTATCGCAACAAAAACAAGCATCAAGCAAATTTTGTTGAAAAGCACGATAGTGAGTAACATCTTTTCTATGCTACTCGAGATTCCAATGATGAAACAAGTGGAAGTTGGTACTTGGATAGCGGTTGCAGCAATCACATGGCCGAAGATAAGAGCATCTTCAAGGAAATTGACAACTTCGTTAAAGTAGAAGTTTGACTGGGAAATGGCACCATGGTGGAGTCCAAAGGCAAAGACACTGTTATGGTGGAGACAAAGAAAGGTACGAGACTTATAAAAAATGTCTTACTTGTTCCCAATTTTAAAGAAAATCTCTTAAGCATTGACCAAATAATAGAGAAAGGCTATGCTCTATACTTTGAAGGAGATACATGCACTATTTATGATAACTATAACAAAGGGCGAGAGCCCAAGTTAAAATGAAAAAAAAAAAAATAGAAGTTTCCCGATAAGCTTCAAATATACTACCAACATTGCCATGAAAGTCCAAGTTGATGATTCATGGCTATGGTCGAAGATTTGGCCACTTTAACGCCCATTCCTTGAAGTTATTATACCTAAAGAATATGAGGAGAGACCTGCCATGCCTGAAAGAAAATAACGAAGCTTGTGAAGGATATCTTCTTGGAAAGCAACACAGACTACCATTTTCAACTAACAAAGCATGAAGAGCCAAAGATGTGTTGGAGTCAATCCACACTGACATTTGTGGACCGATGAGGACACCGTCACTCAACAACAATAGGTATTTCATCCTTTTCATCGATGACTTTTCTAGAATGACTTGGGTATACTTCATTAAAGAAAAATTAGAAGTCTTTGGAATATTCAAGAAGTTTAAAGCTCTAGTTGAGAAGCAAAATAGGAAACATATAAAAGTACTTAGAAGTGATCAAGGCAATTAGTACAACTCACACGAGTTTGATAAGTTTTATGACAATGAAGGCATTGATCGTCAACTTATTGTCACATATTCTTCACAACAAAATGGTGTGTTATGAGAGGAAGAATCATACGATCATGGAAATGGCTAGATCAATGTTGAAGGAGAAGGGTTTGCCTAACACTTTTTGGGCAGAAGCAGTTTACACAACAGTTTACATACTCAACAGATGTCTGACTAAGGCAATACAAGACAAGACTCCTATTGAGGCATGGAATGGGCAAAAGCCATCAGCTAAACACCTACGAGTATTTGGATCTATTTGCTACATACACATTCCTGATGAGAGGAGACATTAGTTAAAAGACAAGACTATACGAGGCATCTTATTTGGATATAGCACATAACTTGCAAACAAAGAAGCTCACCATTAGTCGAGATGTTGAGGTAGATGAAAATAATGCTTGGAATTGGGAAGAAGAAAAGGTTGTGAGAAACAACATTCCCGTTCTAGAGCAACAACCTCAAGAAGAAGCTGAAGAAGTAGCAAGGGATCCAAGTACGCTTCCTCCACCTCCACAACAACAAGATTCCTCACTAGAGTCTACTCTAAGACGAGTAAGATCTTTGATGGATATATATAAAACTTGCAACATGGCCATGCTTGAGCCTGAATGTTATGAAGAAGCATTAAAGTAAGAAGTATGGGTCAAGGCAATGGAAAAAGAAATTAAAATGATAAAAGAGAATAATATTTGGGAGCTCGTAGATTGTCCACACGAAAAATTATTGAAGTTAAATGGGTCTACAAGACAAAGCTCAACCCAGATGGTACCATACAAAAACACAAAGGTAGACTAGTTGTTAAAGGCTACTCGCAGCAACCTGGAGTTGACTATAATGAAACATTTGCCCCAGTTGCTCGCCTGGATACAATTAGAGCTTTAATAGCTCTTGTAGCACAAAAAAGGTGGAGCATTTACCAATTGGATGTTAAATATGCTTTTCTAATTGGAGTGCTTGAAGAAGAGATTTATGTTGAGTAACCACAAGGATTCATCAACAAAGGCAATGAAGGCAAAGTGCTGAGACTAAGAAAAGCTTTATTTGGTCTCAAGTAAGCTCCTCGAGCATGGTATAGCAGAATCGATCAGTACTTCACAGATCAAGGATTTAGGAAGAGCAAAAGTGAGCTAACACTATACGTCAAGACTTAAGGTCAACATGATACTCTTATTGTCTCCCTGTATGTAGATGATCTTATCTACACAGGAAACAATATGAAAATGATGAATGATTTCAAAGAAGACATAATGAAGACATTCGAGATGACAGATCTTGACTTGATGAATTACTTCCTTGGCATAGAGGTAAGATAATAAAAGGAGGGAATATTTATCTCTCAAAAGAAATACATTAAACACTATTGAAGAAATTCAAGATGCATGGTTGCAAGACTGTGACTACTCTACTTGTTATAAACGGGAAGCTATAAAAAGATGATGGAGCATCAGAAGCTGACGCATCACGCTATAAGAGTTTGATCAAGAGTCTACTATATTTCATAGCCACAAGGCCAGATATCATGTATGCTACAAGTCTTCTATTAAGATTCATGCAGAAGCCAAGTCAAATTCATTGTGGAGCATCTAAAAGAATTCTAAGATACTTGCAAGGCACGAAGGAGTTTAGTATATGGTACAAAACCATGACCAATTCAAGGCTGATTGGCTACACTGACAATGATTGTGCAGGATCGATAGACAACATAAAGAGTACTTTAGGATATGCCTTTTCACTAGGATCAGGAGTATTCTCCTAGGCATTTAAAAAGTAAGCCATAGTTGCTCAATCAACAGCAAAAGCAAAGTACGTGGTGGTCGCAAAATCTATAAGTCAAGCTATATGGCTTCAAAGAATACTTGAAGAAATGGGTGAACAATAAGAAGGGCCTACTGCAATCTATTGCAACAATAAATCAGCAAAATCAATGGCAAAGAATCTAGTCCATCATCACTAAACAAAACATATGTCTATTAAATATCACTTCGTTAGAGAAGCAGAGACAACAAAGCAAATTCAGCTTGAGTACTACAAGACAGAAGATCAAGTTATAGACATTCTTACAAAGGCACTACCAAGAGTCAAGTTTGAGCAATTACGAACTATGCTTGGAGTTTTCGAAACTTGTATCAAGGAGAAGTGATGAAATTGCTACAAATTTCTAGAAGATTGTAGTAATGATATATGTATATGAAAAAGTAAAGATTATTCTAGAAGACTTTTGTAAAATATTCATAATATATTTAGAAAATTCTAGAAAATAAATCTAAAATCTTACAACATGTAGTTTTAGAAAAAAAGTAGAAAAGCTAAGAGAAAAGTGAGATAACTTTAGAACAATAAAGTTTAGATATATCTAGAATAATCCTTGCATGCCTATAAATAGACAATTGTATCATCATTTGTAGTAAGGACTTCCAAATATCAAATAAAGCCTTACTATCATTCATTATCAACTACTTCTATATCATTTAGGATCTTTACACATATTTTTTTAAAACTAACAGATTATAAGTGGTTAATTCAATAAACTTTATGTCACAATTTCATTAAAACAAGACGATAAACTTTCATATATAAAGTTATTTTGACAAGATTCACCATAAAATTTACTAAAATAAGTTAAAAAGAATTTATAGAAAAATCATAACTAACTTTATATAGAAGCTTAACAAAACGTCTTTAATTTTCTGCTCAAGTACTTTATATGACAAATAATGAGCTCAGTAAAAAAATTTTCAAGTCTCCCCAATATGTGATATGGAACTATTTCAGGTTATTGAACATATTCACTTTTAGATTTATAAATCATAATATATTTGTTCATGTTTCTTCTTCTTCTTCTTTTTTATAATCATATTACAGATGTGAAGTATTTACCAACTTTGTTAATGACTAATTTTTGTCAAAAATTGGCCTGACTACTTTTAGTGAAATCTTCTCTTCTAATCACATTTTTTTTTTATCTATAAAACTCGAATTTAAAACCTTACTTATTAAGGAATTTGAACCTAGTATTACTCAGACCAACTACCTGTTTGGTATGTTTCTTATTATTTATTAATGCACAATAATTTTATTTGATATATAATTACTCTTTATATCATACGAGAATGATAACTGCATTGAAGTATATTAATATTCAATCATGTAAATATATTTACATAAAAACATGATGTATAAATCACACACACGTAGAACTCTTCCAAAATTTGCCACATCTTCATAAAATAGATAGCTGGTATACTGCAAAGCCATGCTCACGCTGTTAGTGATGGATGGTGATTGAAAGGAATCAGATTGTCCATTTAGGATGAGAAGGACAATCAGGCATGTTTTGTAGAAAGCTTGGGCAATGGGGCTTCTTGCTTAAGAACATTAATAACCTGTTCTGCCTTCGGCCTTTTCTTGTGGTCTGGATGGGTACACCATATTCCCACAGTGAGCAAACATGTGATTTCATTTGCATCAAAATCCTTCTTTAATCCCTCATCAGCAGCATTCAAAATATTCCCATCCACATAATGTTTCCATACCCAATTCGTCAAAGGCACATGATTATACTCCCCATCCTGGTAAGTTCTCCTTCCACATGCTATCTCCAAAGCCACAACCCCAAAACCGTACATGTCTGATTCCTTGCTAGCCCTTCCTTCGTTTATATATTCCGGGGCCAGGTACCCATAGGCCATAAGTCCCGACCACCCTTGTCTTCTGAGTCCTCAATCTTGGATCCACCAACTTTGCTATCCCAAAGTCACTAATCTTAGTATTGAAATCTGTGTCTAACAAAACATTACCTGACTTAATATCCCTATGAAGAACACACTGCTCCGCGTCTTCATGAAGATAACGAAGTGCTCTAGCCACACCTAACGCTATCTTGTATCTCACACCCCATGTCAAAGTTCTTCTGGCTCCAAAGAGATGAGTGTCAAGGCTTCCATTAGTCATGTACTCAAAAACCAGTAACAACTCCCCTTGCTCGTGGCACCACCCCATGAATTGCACAAGGTTTCTATGTATAAGACAACTTATAATCTTCACCTCGTTTGTAAATATGCTCTCCGAATCTTCAACATCAGAAAAAATCCTTTTCACCGCAACCACGCGCCCTAAATCACTCATAAACCCTTTGTAAACTTGTCCCTAGCCTCCTTCTCCGAGCCTTCTATCATCTGCAAACCCGTTGGTGGCTGCAACTAATTCCTTATAACCAAACCTTCTAGGCATAGCTGCTCTATCCAAATCAAAACCATCCTCGCTTCTTCTCTTCTTGATGATCAACCAAGAAACACTAAAAACCACGAGCACAAAAGTAATAGAACAAATCACAGCAACAACTACTATGACTTGAAACTTGTATTTGGTTATGACGCCATTTTCTTTCTTCACCCCTGGATGCGTGGAATTTAGATCCAGACTTGAAGTGAATTCCCAGGAATGAATAACATTTTCCTCTTTGGACGACCCGGTTGCACCCGAAAACCCAACGGTGACCCACTCTGGTAAAATTTCCGCTAGGTCAATCTGGTGTGAAAGAGAAGCGTTAGGCGTAAAACCAGAACTAGTTCCCTCAAAGAACCACGAGACAGCAAGGATCTTTGCAGAAGCATTGTAAGTTATCAAGGCATGCCCCATGTTCCCTATGTTGCTCTCAATATCAAACCTGGAATAAGCTAGGGATACCACAGAGTTGTTGTGGATCCCCACGTGCTGCATTGGTGGATCAATATTAAGGTTTTCAAAAGTGTCAAAGTCGACCGCAACGATGTTATTTTGGGGTACGCTCTCATCGTATAGGCCAAGGGTGAAATCACCCGAGTTGGGCGGAATCTGGTAGTTGAGGGGTGCCACGTAGAAGGCAAAGCCGTCACTGTAGGTGGTTTTAGTGGACATGTCGATAGTGAATGAAAAGCGAGTAGAAAAGTCTGTGACGTGTCCATTAGAAGAGTTCTTGAGGCGCAGAGGTTGGCCAGAGATGGCTCGTCCAACGCTAACACCAGTACTGTTGGTGGTGAGTGAGTTGAGCACTATGGTTCCGTTCTCAACCCTGGCTTCGCCTGCATATCCAACGAGGCTTGCGCTTTCAGTATCGTTAAAATTAGTTATGTTGAAGGAAAGTGGTTGAACCATTGGAAGTGTGAAACCCTAAGGAGTATTACTGTATCTAGGTCTAGATATCTAAGAACAGAAAAAAAAAAGACTTAAAAATATAGAAACAATATGTTGAAGCGACTCATAAATATAATTATACTCATATAAGAATAATACAATAAAATACCATACATGCCTAATACACTTCATCTATCATCCGAAAGTTTCGTACAAAACATAAAGAAAAATACAAGGAAACAATATAAACTAGACTATGTCTTATTGTACATGATTCCAAGCTCCATCTGTACACGTCTTCACCTGTATCCTAAAAAAGGGAGAAACTTAAAGGAGTGAGACATAATGTCTTAGTGAGTGCTCTAAGAACTCCACGGCTGGGTTAGACCCTTCTACTCAGATAACCTTCATCATTTATCTCTCATGACTTTAGATTCACTAGGTCTCTCATAATTCTCTATACCTATGGTCTAGTCTACACCTTTTAATTTTCAATACATCCCGTGTTAACTACTTTCTCACTCTCCCCCCTGTTATATTAGTTTAATATCTCATTCTCAACCTAAGAATTCTTTCTTACCCAAAACTCTCTCTAGTATTTAAACCTTCATGTTTAGATTTTATTCTTCTTTCTTTTGATATTTAAAGTTATCCTCTAGGAGTTAAGTCTAAGGTCACAGACATTTTAAAATACTCTTGACACTCCATTAACACTTACATTGATACTCTCATTTTGTTCTCTATTACTAGTTTCATACCTTTCTATTACGCCGTATGGGAATTCACACTTTCTCTATCTTTGTCACAACTATTATTATCCAACTATAACCCTCACAACACTATCTTGGGTCTAGCCTCTCACATATCCACAAGGTAGCAAGATAATCCTAATTACAAGCATACATTTATTTCACATCCTTTGCCTAGTAACTAGGCATACACCACATTTTGTTTTATGAAATAAGAACAATAAACGTGCATAATATGATCGCATATTCATAACTTTAACATTTCATCATGAGAAACCATTGCATTTTCATATGTGTACACACTACATCAATCACTCATGAAGAAGGTCAGACAAACTTCACGTAGTTACAACGTAGCACATTTCAATATATCACACCATAACAAGATGCATATGCATGTTATGTTCCTAAACCACTACTCATGCATATGTGGTACCAACCTAAACTTTTTGAAAAGTAGATTAGGAGTAAATGCAAGCCATAAGAAGTGTCATCGGTACCGATGCCTTCGGCCTTCGCACCCTCAACTAGCATGATATCCTCCGATGACTAGTCAGGGTTACCTAGTTTTGCCAGTACGGCTCGGCTCCATAGGATCAGCATGGACCATTGGAGTTTTCCCAACCAGATAACCCCAAGGCTAGGGTTAGACAACCCACCACGACCTCCACCAGCCAAATTCCTACATATTTTTCTCATCACATAACTCAAATGTTATGATGTATGATCACATACAATGCTTGCGACTTTTCATAGGCTTTTATCATGAAACATTAACATAAGTTCATATCACACTCAGTTTTCTCAAGGTGAATAACAATCACAAGTATAAACTTAACAAGGCATAAGAAAAAAAGTAATAATGAATTAATAATTGCAAAAAAGAGTTCATAGGTACAAAAAACAGAATAATGAAGATCGTAACCGCTTGGCAGGATAAGAGGTCTGCCCACCAGTTACGCCAACAACGAACCCAGCAGGTATTGAACCCCGCCTAGCAGGTCTGTGTCAGGACCCACTTCGCCCAGTGGGTATTGCACCTCGACCAGCTGGAATGCAGAATACAGTTTTCGAAAATAAGTAGCTCAGCTGCTATCTAACTCTGTCGAACGAATTCGAGGTATAAATTTTGATTTCTTGGTCCTATTGTCTTTAGCTTTTAAATACTCTAAAACAATTAATTAAATTCTCACTCATTTCTTCTACCTTGGTAATTGTTCAATCTAATCTACAAACTCTTCACTTACTCACAATCCCCTCAAAACCCTAACTTAGGCATAAAGAGGGGAAAAAGGTAAATAAATAAACAAGGCATAACATAAAGGGCAAGGAAGGACACAGGAAGAGCACTCACCTTTAGGAACCGCAAAGCTGAGTTCTAGGACTTGAGTTCTCCGGTTTCTATTCTTTCTCTTCCTCTTTTTCTTCTCTTTTCTCCTCATTCTCTCTAACTTCTTTCTTTTTCTATTTTGTAACGGCTAAACCTAACACCCCTTCTCTATTATCTTCTTATAACATGTGAGTAGGTATGTGGCTTAGTGGGCTTTAGTCTCCTATTTGGCCTTAGATGCTCTTTTGGATTTTATGGTAACATTTCTACTAATTTCTAATACTAAGGTGTCGATAACAATAACACTAATAATAAAAATAATAATAATATAATAATAACACCATAACAAAGAATTAATAATAATAATAATAACAACAACAACAACAACAACAACAATAAATATAATAACAATGATAGGAACAATAATAATAATAATAATAATAAGTGATCTAATAACAATAACTCTTAAGACGTCTTTTGTCTATTAACATATGAGAAGGGTCTTACTAGAGTTATCTCGTGGTTTATTTCGAGTATCTGAAATTTGGGGTGTTATAGGAAGGATGAGGATGCGCAAAAGAAGAAAGGTTTTGAAGTACTGGAAACTTGCCGAGGTAGGCAACATGGTTTAGTATGACTGACTCTAGGCCTAAGACAGCCGATTCGGCTTTGTCTTATATCTATTTGGAGTAATCATATACATGAACATTCATATATATTAAATACACGCCTCACAGCCTAAACTGAACTGATATTTCTATGTGTAGCTGCTATCTCACATTTATAAGCATCCCATCCCCACTACAAGACAAATTAGTCATGTCGAATATATATATGTAGGTTGAGTATGAACTCTCAAAACTAGCATTCATATGACATTGTGAATCATAATATGTGTGGATGGGAAACTCAGCGGTGCAACTTACTATTTAATAGTACAACTACAATATGAAGATTTTTAAAGAGGACAAGTCATCTAGACATAGATGGTAGAGCCCCAATTATCATGGTATGACATGGTTGAGAGATAACTTTATCCCTTAAATATGTGATCAGAAATTTGATCCCCAGGTCCTATATATAAAATAATATGTGTTGAGAGAAGTTAGTCCTTTGAATAGATCTCAGTATCTCAAAGATCTAGTTTTTGACTCTTGGTTCAGAGATATCCTTAGTTTACCCAAAAATAAAAAGATGGTAGAACAACCATGCCGAGAACAATCACAATCATTTGCTTATGAAACTTCAGCAGTACCAGCTGATGATATTATAATTACGTGCCAGCATTTGCAATATTCATATTACATGGCCATCGGAGTATAGCCCAAATAACAGACAGGTTCAGCCCTTCGCGATTTTCTTTACATTAAATTCCCAAGAGTTAAGGGATTAATCAATGTGCTAATTTCTTCAAATGTTGGAAGGTTCGTTGCTTAATACACTGTCTATCATGTGACAAGTAAGCATGAATCTAACTATCACACCTGCACGTGGAAACCAAACAACCAGTCATATCAATCAATGCCAAAGCAAGCCGCATGCAAGGAGAAAGCTCCATATATAAAAAAATCCAACTATGCGCATAGACATTTGACATAATTACATAAGTCCACTCACCTTTCCTAATCTTTTTTCCCGAGAGAGTCAGAACGGGTAGAGCAAAAATATGACATAGCAATTGCCATGATATTCCTTGCTTTGTCTGCCATCTTTCACAACTATGTAAAGCAAAAGTATCATTTTCCTTCATATGAATAAAAATATTGTTCTTAAGCTATTGACACCTATTGTTTATAAAAAATTAAACATATTCCCCTTATTTTATGTAGGAACCATATAAATGAAATCCTTAAATAAAATGAAGTAAACGAGGTAAGTATAGTGTATTTGTCAAATCATTTCAATTAGTTTATAATTTATGCAACTAACTTATATGTTTGTTTGATTAAAATAGAGGTTTTTGAAAAATGAGAATATTTTCTCACTATCTTATAACATTTTCTAAACACTACTTGAAGTACTACTTATGGCTTAGTATTATTTTTTCATTTCTACTCATAACATACATTAATAAAATTCTCCACTTATTGCCTACTTTAATAGTGTACTATTTATTTTCATTTTTTTAATGAAATTAATATTTGATCTTTAAAGAAAAAATGGTAATGGTTCAAAATTAACAAAAAAAATCTAAAACATTAATTATTTAAAAACACTTTTATATAAAAAAGAAAAAATATATAAAAATATTATATAAATATGTTTTCTATATTATTTTATTTTTATTAGTTAATTTAATATTTAAATTTTACCGAACACTTTTAATTCAATAAAACAACTTAACAATATTTAGCTTTCAATTAACATGTAAAAATTAACTTTTTAACTTTTAATTAATTAATTTAACAATTTCTTTTTGCCAACTAACACTTACCAAAAGAAGTCAATACAACTATCTCTAATAAAAAAATATGTTACAGCTAGAAGTATCTTGTTGACATTTCTCTACCGTGGAATACTTCCTAAACTTTAAAAATAAATATAGCTCATCACACGTACCTTAATCTTACCGAGGGGAGCCCACCAGTTTTGGTCAAGGAGCTTGTTTTATACAACTGAATTGTAGTGGAAAACAGATTAGGCAAAAACAAAATGAAATGATTGGTTTCTATTAGAACCAAGATGATTGAGTCATCAAAGTTTTAATGTTAATAAACAAAACATAAAAATGATTATTTGAATGTTTTTGTCTTATTTATAGATTGTCTTACACCTATCGTCTATGAGGAAAAGTCGAAGACTCAAACATCAAGAAATTTCATCAAAAAGAACTATTTGAAGCATTTGATATGCAAACGTACAAACGAAGTTTCACCGAATTATCCTGATAAAAAAAAAAAGCAAAAAAGAAAAATCTATTTGCATTGACTTCTCTCTCTCTCTCCCTCTCTCTTTTAGGCAAAAGAACATTTTATTACAAAATAAAATAATGTTTAGTACATAACCTTCATAACCAAAAATAAAACTACAGCAGTGTAAAATCAAGAGCTAAGTAGAACTTGTCTAAACTAAATTGCCAGTCTTACAAACTCCTATCCAACATGTGAAACTTTCTATTGTCATGGTGTTTGATACCAACACAACCATGTCTGTCAAGTGTAAACGCCTGCATATACTTTGCCAAAGAGCCCCTATAGTACACCTTGTGTTGTTGACCAAAATGGAATGGCATCCCATTTTTTTTTTTTGGTAAGCAAAAAAATATATTCATGTGAGTACAAGGGGTACTCAAACCCAAGTACAATCAGGTATCATAGATCAAAATACAATCAGGTTCCTAAAAAGGATTCTAAGGAATTAAAGAGATACAATTTAAGGGACCAGAACACCACTCTAAAAACTAGCAGAAATTCCTTTTGTCACAAGCCATAAACCAAGACCATGACCTAACCTTGATGAGGTCTAATACACCAAGCAAATCAACCATTCCATCTTCAAATAAAATATGATTGCGCATCAACCAAATAGACCACGTGACTGCATGCGATATTATATGCCTAAGTCTCCCAATCTTTTTTCCTCTAATAAAGGATCTATGTTGGAGGTAATGGATCACTGCGTCATTTGGAATAGCGGTGGAAATTCCCATCCATGCATAGACTCGATACCAATCAGTTGAGCTACTGGACAGATATTAGGATTAGTTAGTTAAAACTGTAGTTAGTTTAATCACGGTACTTTTACAGTTGCTTTTATATTGAATACTCAGTAATCACACTTGTACTTTTACTTTGTTTTACACATCAATGAGAATGAGTTTCACTTTATCGCTCTTTGCTCTCTCTGTGTCCAAGATTCAATATGGTATCAGTTGCATTTACTTCCTTGTTGCGCAATTCTGCTTGAAGATCGATTTCTTGTTTACTACGATCTTGTTCTTGCGTTCTTCTTCATCCTTTTTTCTTGGTTCGTTTCTGTACCAAGCATGGATGATAATTTTTCAAATCCCTATTTTTTGCACCCTTCAGATAATCCCGGTCTCATGTTGGTTTCACAACCCCTTAATGGAGACAATTTCAATTCTTGGCGTTGTGCTGTAGTTATGGCTCTCGGAGGAAAGAATAAGTTGGGACTCGTTGATGACACTCTTGTTGCCCCTTCACCAGTTGATCCTCTGTATCATCTTTGGCATCGCAACAACAACATGGTTGCGTCTTGGCTTTTGAATTGCATTTCTAAAGATATCATAGTCAGTGTCATTTATTCCTCCACTACAACTTGAGATCTAGAAAGATCTACATGAAAGATTCCAGCAAAACAATGGTCCTTGGGTGTTTTAGTTGAAGAGGGAATTGTTAAGTTGCTTTCAGGGTTCTTTATCTGTGACCCAATATTTTACAAAGGTGAAAGCAATTTGGGAGGAATTGGCAGAATTTCGGCCAGTGCATAAATGCACATGTGGTGGTGTTCAACAACTTGTGGATTATCTTCAAAATGAGTATGTTCTAATTTTTCTCACGAGTCTCAATGAGAGTTTTCACCAGATTCGGGGTCAAATCCTACTCATAGATCCACTCCCATCCATTAATCGTGTTTTTTCTTTGGTGGTTCAAGAAGAGAAACAAAGACAGATTGGCGCCTTTACTAGCTCTACAGCAACACAATTCGCTTATGCCTTGCAAACTACTTAAGGATCGAAACAGAAAAATGGCAAGAAAGATAGGCCATTATATGCTCACTGTGGTTTCCTTGGACACACCAAGGATAAGTGTTTTAAGCTCCACGGTTACCTCCTGGATACAAGAAAGGAAAAATCACTCAGTCCCCACAAGTGGTGAACTAGGTTTCTGGAGATCCCCCTTGCCTCTAATTCATCTATGACTCATCAACAGTATTAGCAATTGATTGCTTACTTACAACCTCAAATGGCCCAAAACAGTGTGCAAGAGTCAGCTACAATGGCTAACACCACTGTCGGTATGCCTTTTTCCTTTAATAAGTCCTTTTTTAACCTTTCTCATGGCACCTGGATCATTGATTTAGGTGCTACTTCACACATGTGTTCCTCTTTTAATTTTTTTTACTTCATATACTATGTTGTCTAATAAGTTCGTTTTCCTACCAAACAGTTCAAAAGTTAGAGTTTCAGCCATAGGGACTATAGCATTAATAGCAGATTTGTTTTAAAAGATGTTCTTTTCATTCATGAATTCCACCTTAACATCATTTTAGTTAGTTCTTTATTGAAAGAGTCTCTTTATGCTGTCTTTTTCACTAATGATTCCTTTTTGATCCATGAAACACATGGGTTGAAGGAGATTGGGAAGGGTAGTCCAAGTTAAGGTCTCTACATATATTCTCCTGAACATTCTTGTAATCATTTCTCTAATTCTTTGAATAAATGTAATGCTGTTAGTAATATTGATGCTCAACTATGGCATAATAGGTTTGGTCATTTGTCTGATAAAATTCTTAAAGTGATTAGCAATAAAATTCCTTTCCATTTGTCTCGTGAGTTTGATTCTCATTCTTGTTCAATATGTCCTTTATCCAAGTTATATAGACTTCCTTTTTTACACATAATAATCACTCTAAGTATCCTTTTGATTTGATCCACTATGATGTGGGGACCTTTCCATAATCCTACACATGATGGAAAGCGATATTTTCTTACTACTGTTGACGATTATACATGATTCACATGGGTTCACATCATAAGACATAAATCTGAAACCACTTACATGATCAAGTGCTTCTTCAAGTTAGTGAAGACTTAGTATACTAAGCCTATTAAGGCTATCAGGGCTAATAATGCCAAGGAATTAGATCTGACCCTTTTTTGCAGGATGTAGGTGCCATTCATCAGCTAACTTGCTCACATAGACCACAACAAAATTATGTTGTTGAGCGCAAACACCAACACCTACTCAATGTAGCTTGGGCATTTCTATTTCGGTCCAAAGATCCATTATGCTTTTGGGGTGAATGTATTTCAATTGATGTGTTTATCATAAACAGAACACTGTCTAGCACTCTCAATAACATTTCTCCTTTTGAACTGCTTCATGATCAACAACCTAATTGGACACAGCTAGAATGTTTGGTTGCTTATGTTATGCTTCCACTATTCCATCTCAAAGGCATAAGTTTAGTCATAGATCCACAGCTTGTATTTTCATGGGGTACCCACCTAGAGTGAAAGGCTATAAGCTATATGATCCTCAACTTGGACAGTTCATTGTATCTAGAGATGTCATTTTTCATGAAAATGTTTTTCTTTATCATCACATTTCTTCACCCCTCCCTGAAATTTTCTCAGAAACAGTTATTCCTAAACCTATATATGACCTGCCCGTATCTCACACCATTGATGTACAACAACCTTTACCTTCCCGAACTAGAAAATCAACAAGACCACATAGACCTCCTCGTTACTTAAATGACTACCAATGCTATGTCACTTACCCCATCCAAAACCATTTCTCCTATGACAAACTGTCCTCCTCTTATTGTGATTACATTTTCCAGATTTTAGACATCTTTGAGCCTCAATTTTTCCATCAAGCAGTGAAGCATCAAAAGTGGAGACAAGCCATGGTAGCAAAGCTTGCAGCCCTCAAGGCCAATAATACTTGGACTATTCAACAATTATCCCCAAGAAAAAAAACTATCGGGTGCAAATTGGTATACAAAGTTAAGTGTAAAGCTGATGGAACAATGGATCGGTATAAGGCCAGGCTTATTGCTCAAGGCTTTACCCAACAAGCTGGTATTGATTTCTTAGAGACCTTTTCTCTTGTAGCTAACATTACTTCTGTGATAATTTTTCTTTCCTTGGCAGCTCAAAAACATTGGCATTTCCTTCAACTTGACATCAATAATGCTTTCCTCAATGGTGATCTTGATGAAGAGGTTTATATGAGACTTCCACAAGGTCATCCCATCAAAAGGGAGCACTTTGTGTGCAAGCTAAACAAGTCCTTATATGGGCTGAAACAAGCATCGAGACAGTGGTTTAACAAGTTTAGTTCCACTCTACTTAATTTGGGATTTAGTCAATCATCTGCTGATCATTCTCTTTTTTCTATGGGATTAGGATCAAGTCTCATAATTTTGCTGGTTTAAGTTGATGACATCCTTGTGGCTGGCCCAAATGCGAAGTTAATTCATGGTGTCCAGACTTTACTCGAAAAGCACTTCAAACTTAAGATCCTTGGAGATTTGAAGTACTTCTTAGGTTTGGAGATTGCCAAATCTACGAAGGGGATTCATCTATGTCAGCAAAAATACACATTACAGCTACTTCATGACACTGGTTTCTCTGTTGCCAAACCATTTATGATTCCTATGGACCCAAGCATTTAATTGAATGATACAGATGGTGATCTTTTACTTGATGCTTCCATGTATCGAAGGTTAATTGGGAGACTGATGTTTCTCACTATTTCACGACCGGACATAACCTTTGCAGTTAATAGATTGAGTTAGTTCATGACCAAACCACACATTCCCCATCTGTCTGGTATCCATCATCTATTACAGTGCCTAAAATCTTCACCAGGTCAACTAATATTTTTTTCTAGCTCACTCCTTTGTCTACTTGACTGCCTATGTTGATGTAGATTGGGGGAGTTGTCAGGTGACTCAAAGATCCACTACCAGTTTTTTTGTGTTCCTTGGAGATGCTTTAGTTTCATGGAAATTTAAAAAACAACCAACTGTGGCTCATTCATCAGTTGAAGCTGAATATAGAGCTTTGCCGTCTCTCACAACTGAGTTGTTATGGATCAAACAAATACTTCACACATTTGAAGTTCCTCCTACTTCTATTATGGTATTTTGTGATAGCAAGTCAGCCATCCAACTTGCCACCAGTCCCACTTCACATGAGAGATCCAAACATGTAGATATTCATTGTCACTTCATTCGAGAACACATTCAATCTAGTTTTCTTATTCTCATCTATGTTAAATCTGAACTAAGACTTGCTAATCCATTAACAAAAGCCTTGCCTAAGGGACTTTTCCGGTCTTTGATTTCCAAGTTGGGGCTTCTAAATTTGTATCTCCCAACTTGAGGGGGAGTATTAGGATTAGTTAGTTAAAACTATAGTTAGTTTAACCACGGTTACTTTTATAGTTGCTTTTATATTGAATACTTTGTAATCACACTTGTATTTTACTTTGTTTTACATATCAATGAGAATGAGTTTCACTTTATTGCTCTTTGCTCTCTCTCTCTGTCCAAGATTCAATAACAGGAGCCAAACGAATGATTCACATCCTCAAGTACCTAGAAACATATAACGCATGTTGTCTCGTGCAAATTAGTGATGATATTTCTGCGTAACAGGTTGTCTCGGATTGGCAGCCTATTGAGAAGTAAACGCCATGAAAATGCTAATATTTTTGAAGGGACTTTACATTGCCAGAAGTGTTTGAAGATCGAATGGCATCCTACTTTAATATAAAATATAAAACAATTCCACTTTGTGATCCCTTTGAATCCTTTAAGGCAGCGCACAACTTCCTGCAGCACGTGGTCCCTTTGTGACAATGAATTTCCAACGCATTATGTTACATGTCCAACCAAATAAGCACAAAAGGAGTAGTTATACCCATCTCATTAAACCCCCCTTATTCATAGCCGCAAGCATAGAATCTCTCAGCAACTATGTATGCACCAAACACACCGCAAACATATTCATGATATAAACCAGTATATATTCAGCAAAACCATTATTAAGTAACATCATAGGCACCTCGACATAAAACCACCGCCCAACCTCCAAAGAATTCCGTAGCAAATAATTCAGCAACATAAATTGCGTTGATCACTTTTGATACCTAACTTGTTTGAAAAATGTAGTCATTTTATATATTGTTCTTACGCTATTGACAGACCTATTGTTTATAAAAAAATTATACTTATCCCCTTAATTTTATGTAGGAACCATATATATTGATTCCTAAAATAAAATGAAGTAAAATTAAGAGGTAAGTATAGTATATTTGTCAAATCATTTCAATTAGTTTATAATTTATACAATTAAGTTATATGTTTGTTTCACTAAAAATGAGGTATTTGGAAAATGAGAATATTCTCTCACTATCTTATAACATTTTCTAAACACTACATGAAGTAGCTACTTATATGGCTTATTTTATTTTATTTTCATTTTCTACCCTTAATATACTTTAATAACATTCTTCATTTATTGCCTACTTTAATATTTTTGTACTATTTATTTTATTTTTTAAAGAAATATTGGATCATTAAAGAAAAAATGATAAGGGTTCAAAATTAATTAAAAAAGTATAAAACTAAAATTATTTAAAAACATAATTTTATCTATAAAATGAAAAAAGTATAAAAATATCATATAAATATGCTCTTTATATTATTTATTTTTATTAGTTAATTTAACATTTAAATTTTACCAAACACTTTTAATTCAATAAAACAACTTAACAATATTTAGCTTTTAATTAATATGTGAAAATTAACTTTTTAATTTTTAATTAATTTAACAATTGCTTTTTGCCAAATATAGCCTAACACTAACCAAAAGAAGTCAATATAACCATCTCTAATAATAATAATAATAAATGTTAAAGTATCTTGCTGACATCCCCCTACCGTGGAATACTTCCTAATCTTTTTTAAAATAAAAATGGCTCATCACACATACCTTAATCTTGCCGAGGGAAGCCCCAACCAGTTTTGGTCAAGGGAGCTTATTGTTTTATAGAACTGAATTGTAGTTGAATAACTTCTGCCATTCTTGGGTTATTCATTGGCTCTTTGTTGTGAAGACTGGGTTCAATTATAATAAATAAATAAGGTATGGCTGTTTTTAACAATGACATCATTTTTATTGGCTGCATAGAATCATTTTTAAGCTTACAATACCAAACTTAATAGTGAGCATGTGTTTGACTTGATTAAAGTTAGATCTTGGTCATGGCTTACTGTGAAAGTAAAAGGTTTTTCTTTTTCTTTCTTTGAGTGGTCAATGAACCTTTTGAAATGCTTGAAGAGATTGTAGATCCGGAAAACATTGTTTTTTTTTAGTGTTATTAGGCCGGCAGGTTTCATGTTCTGTAAAAATATTGGCAAATATCTCATGTTTTGTAAAATTGTTGGCAGGTATTTGGGTATCTTGTATATGGGTTGGGGTGCTCTTTGTACTCCTATCTAATATATTTCTTTCTTTGGCTGATAAAAAAAAAGGTATATGGCGGCTTTTTGATAAGCAATAAATAAATGAAAAACGTGTGAAGGATCCTATACCATCGAAACCATATTGACTTGTCTTACTGTGAAGCTGCTTCTTATCCTTGGTTGAATCTTTTTTGAGTGAAGTTCGTACTAACCTTCCATTTACAAGTGTCCAAGACTTTCATATTTTTATTATTTTAAGTTGGGACATTTAACTGACAACTGTTCAATAGTCTGCAGACATATATAGGATAATTATCAAAATTTTAAAGAAGCTATTAGTAACTTTTAAAGGGGTCGTCAGTTAATAATTTTCAAGAGTTACAGAATTTTTTGGTAAATTAATGCATTTTAAACTTTATTATCTTGTACAAAAGTTGATAAACACATCGTTAATATGTTAGTTCTACTGTATAGGAAAAGCGAAACTTTTGCTAGTTTAAGGAGGGTGTCAGCAACTATAATCCTTGTGAAGATATATAGTATCTATATCTTGGCCTATTAGATGACAAACATTGTCTTGCGCACCTTATTTTTGCTCGTCTTTCAAAACTATACTCTCGCTTAGATAGAGTTGAAGAATTTGGTGGAATAGAATAATGATGATCATCCACCCATTTTGGGGTGGATTGGGATGAAGGGAGGAAAGAGATAAAGAGAAAAAGGAAAAGGTAGAGAGAAAAAGTAATAGATGTAATATTTGATGTGACAGAAAATTTAGAAAGAGATAAGAAGAAAAATAGAATGGAAGTGAGTTGTAGGAGAATGAGATGTATGACTATCATTACTTGATAAAATAACTATTCCATGGTTTACAACATCTCACAATTTTTGTGAGATAAATTAATGTCTTCAATGTAAAGCTCCAAATATCGCATTTTCGTCTAATAAAAAATAGTGAAAATACAGCTGAAAATTTGACTATAAATTAGGCCAACTGGCCATTGGTTTAAATATTTAATAGATGAAAAATAAAGTTTGGTGAATGAGTCTATATGATTAGAATTCTAATTATGGTATCACTTTTTTTTTATTATTAATTTTCTCATTTAAAATTTTCATATAATAAAAACTTACGACTATCTTTTTTTCTCACAAAGAAGTGTAATATGATAAATGTTTGTGAATATTTATGCAGAGACAATTTTTATTAGAGTTTAATGGTCATGCACTGTCAGTGTAAAAAGTTTTACACTGTCAACCAATCAGAAATCACCATTGATATGACTTTTAAAGTATTTATTATAAAAGTTAACAAACTTATAATAAATGATGGTTTGTAATTAGATGAGAGTGTAAAACTATTTTACATTGTCAGTGCATGACCTGTTTTCTCTTTTTATTATGTGATAAATCATAATTTAACATAAAAGGTTCTATTTTATTTTTTCTCTTATTCTCTTCCTCTTTGTCCCGATCTTTGGGTAGTGATTGACTTTGAGAATAATGTTTCTTTCATACCATGTGTTGGAGGCAAAGAATCAAGACAAATAGGAACTCTCTCTCTCTCTCTCTCTCTCTTTTATATTCATGGGAAATCATACAAGAAATTAACCAAGACTATCCCTCAAAATAAGAGAGTCAAGGTAGGGAGAGGGGTGCAACCAAAAACGGAAGGGTTGCAGCTGCCTCATGCCAAAATTGGCAAGACAATGAGCCACCTTATTAGTTTCTCTACTAACATGAGATAAAGAAAAAACCCAAGATAGATAGGGAAGTCTAGTTAAAGGGAGAAGTTTAAAATTAATTCAACAAGCAATATTTCATAGTAGCGAGAAATTGAAGCTAATAAGTACAGGGGAAAAGTTTGCGTAATTAAGGTGAAAATATGTTGTAATAATGCCATTTATGCAGAATTATTTAGTAGGTTTGATGAATGTAATTGGTTAATAGATAAACTTTCTAACCTTGTAGAATAGTCAAGTCTATGTATCAGTGCATGTTGATTCTAGGTAGACTAATAAGGGCGGATGACAAATTGGGACACGCTTTTATTCTGTCATGATCCTTTAAGATATGTGGAGTTCATAGGCGAATTTCAAATTACCAAGATGCATCTTTATGGTTGTAAACTTGTGTATCAGGTGGATTACTTCTGGTACTCACCAGAATAAATTAATTTTCTTTCCTTAACAAAAAATTGTAATTTGAATTTACAATGATTCTCCTTTATAACCATATATATATATGCTCTTTGTAGAACATTCATTATTCTTAATGCAAACAATTACATGACACTTTACCCTCATGGTACGAAAAAAAAGGAGATCAATTTTAATCGAGTTTATCAGGGTGAAGTGTAAACTTAAGAAAGTGAAACAAACATTATTCAAAAGGAAATTATCTTCTAGCAACCATTTATATACGTATCAAGTCATTAAACATTTTGTCGCAAAAGTAATCAAAATCATAAAATAAAATAAATTCTACATAAAATACACAACTTCATAAACCCTGCTGCTTGAAATAGATGAATTCAAAGCCTGGCTTAGCAAATTAACATCCAATAATTACAAGGGTGTTAATGAAGGGTAGTGATTACAAGGAATATATAATGAGTGGGTTATTGCGCTTGCGTAATTAGAGAAGGTGGAAGAGGGTCATGCATATCAAGTGGAAGCATTGGCAACGACGCTTCAAGCTGAAGAACCTTAAGCCTTGGGCCTTTCCTTGTCGTTTGGGTTAGTACACCACAGCCCTATAACGATCAAGTTTAGTCTCTCACAACAACATCCAGAACACTCCCTTCAACATCCAGCTGCCACATCCAGTTTATGAGAGGCATCCTTGCAATCACTAACAACCTTATAATTATTGGACGTTAATTTGCTAAGCCAGGCTATGAATTCATCTATTCTCGACAGCAGGGTTTATGAAGTTATGTATTTTATGTAGAATTAATTTTATTTTATGATTTTGATTACTTTTGTGACCAAATGTTTAATGACTTGATATGTATATAAATGGTTGCTAGAAGATAATTTCCTTTTGAATAATATTTGTTTCACATTCTTAATGCAAACAATTAAATGATACTTTACCCCCATGGTATGAAAAAAAAAAAAAAAAGAGGTCAATTTTAATCACGTTTATCAGGCTGAAGTGTATTATCTATTTAAAAATTATATTGAATTACATTATTTTTTTAGTATTTAATATTTTAATAAAATATTATTTCTGTAAATAAAAAAATGATAATAGTATCAAATCAACTAAAAGCCCTAAAACTATTATTTAAAAAAATATTTTTGTCTACAAATAAAAAATATATATAAACGAGCCTTTTTACATTTAAGTCAACACCTAAATTTTACTAAACACTTTCAATTCAATAAAAGAATGTAATAATTTTTAGTCTTCCTTCAATTAATAACGACTTTCAACTAAAAATTGACTTAAATTTTAAACTTTTAATTAATTTTCAGTTTTCTTTACTAAATTTAAATAAGGCCTAACAATAGATAAAAGAAGTCAATGTAATTATTTGTACTAAAAAAACATATATATGTTCTAGCTGGAAGTATCTTGCTTTCATTAACTTCTCTACCGTACGTTGGATGCTTGGTAAACTCTAATGCTTTGTTTGGATGAGGAGTGAAATAGAAAGAAAAGAAATATAAAGGAATGAAATAGAAGAGAAGTGGAATGAAAAATATATGTTATTTGAATAGATAAAAATAGGAAAGAAGGAAGTGAGAGAATTTCTTTTCACTTGTTTAGATAAATGAAAAAGAGAGTGAAAAAAAATAAATGAATTATATAAGAAAATATTTTTATAATAACTAAAAAAATGTAATTTTTTAATATAATATTTTTTCTTAACATAAAATTATTTATTTATTTATTTTAAAAATTTAATTCATAATTTTTTTAAAAAAAATTAAACAAAAAAATAAAAAATAAGAGAGATCATTTTCATTCTATTTCATTTCAAAAGTAGAAGGAAATGTTTTTTTGTAAGTCTCACAAAAATAACTTCCTTTTATATTTTTCTTCTCAAGCAAACAGTAAAAATGTATTATTTCTGTTATATTTTCTTTCTTCCTATTTCCTTCTACTCTATTTCCACCAAAACAAACATAAGGTAAAATACAAATGACTTATCAAACAAACCTTGCCGCCGGTGGGGCCCCAATTACCCGTTTGTCAAGGGAGCTTGTTTTATACACCTGAATAGTAGTGGAATAACTTCAACAATTCTTGGCTTATTCTACTGGGTCTATGCTGTGAAGACTTGGTTCAATTACAATAATAAATAATAATAAATAATATGTGAATGATCCTATGTCTTACCATCAAAACCAAGTTGACTTATCTCGTTGCGAAGCTTCTTCTTATGCTGGACTAACATATCATTTCAGAGGAGTATCAACCTACTCTGAAGATCGACTTCTCGATTTTTTTTTTAATTATTGATTAAAATTTATTAAAAAAGTCTAACATTTAAATAAGAAGTACCTTCAAAAGAGTGTGTCAGTGAATACATTATTAACAGTTTTTCTATCTATTAATTAACATTTCAAGCCATCCAAAAGACAGGAAAAAATTGTAACATTCAAATTTAAAACAAAGAGCTGTCTAACTTAATTATTTCAAGTAAAAATAGGATTAAATCTTGTAATCAATTATATTAAAATATATAAAAAATTACACTAATTATTTATCATGAGATTGTTTAACTTCATTTTTACTTGGGGTAAATTATACAATTTCTTTAAGTAAAAAAGTTTAGAACATTCGATTCATAAGAGTTGTGATTTGTCCTTCACAAAAGAAAAGATGAAAAAAGAGAAAGAAATATGCCGCATGCGCACGATATTCACAGTACACAAATTATTTTTAAACACCTCAAATGCTATTTAATATTTAGTGAGAGAGAAAAAAATATAAATATGATAGGTGATACAATTTTTTTTGTCAGCTAAATTTTTTTTATTTAATATTGGATATAAGAGGTACTCCAACTCTTATGTATAATAAGCATCAGCAGCCCTTAATCCTTATAAAATAGGTGATATAATATGATAAGAAGGGAATGATAATGAAAAATGTTGATGAGATATCTACACATAATTACTCTTCGCGGTATTTCGGACGCAAGCTACTACAGTATTTGGGACTTAACGAAGACCAATTAAAAAAAAGAAGTGTTAACCAGTACGCACTTTGTTTCTATTTAAACAGCAAGCTCGATCGATCAATTCAGAAAAAGCTTCCTCGTGAAAAAAAATCTAGCTACTTTGCTCTTCCCCTTCTCTCAGCCCTTTCGTTTTTTACATGAATTTCTTAGCCGTATCAAACAACGGGAGAAAAAAACAGCCACCGAGAATGACATTACTAGACATTGTCAAAATTTTTCTTCTCGTGCTGGCCTTTGCTCCTTCCCTTAAACCCGCGGAATCACTGAATTTCAACATAACAAACTTCGACGACCCCGAGAGTGCAAAAAACATGTTATACGAGGGTGACGGGAAATCGAACAACGGGTCCATAGACCTCAACATAAGGACTCATCTTCGGGTGTTCTAACCGACTTCTCCACGCGCTTCACTTTCACCATTGACAGAAGCACCAACGACACCTACGGTGACGGTTTCGCCTTCTACGTAGCCCCTCACGGCTACCAGATTCCGCCAAACGCAGTAGGTGGCACTTTTGGCCTTTTCAATGCCACCTCGAATGGCTACCTTCGCCAAAACCGCGTCCTTGCCGTTGAGTTTGACGCATTTAACGGCACAGTTGACCCTCCCATGCAGCACGTTGGCATAGACGACAACTCTCTCAAATCCGTCGCTTTTGCCAAGTTTGACATCGACAAAAACCTCGGAAACAAATGTCACGCTTTCATAACCTACAAAGCTTCCAACAAGACCCTCTCCGTGTCTTGGTCCGTCAACGGTAGTAGCGCAATGCCCAATTCGCATTCTTCACTTTCTTACCAGATTGACCTCATGGAAATTCTACTCGAGTTGGGTTCTCTGCTGCGACTGGCCAATATACTGAACGAAATGTTATTCACACGTGGGAGTTCAGTTCAACCTTGAACTCCACTTCTTCCAATAATGTAGCCAAGCACGGCAACGGGAAACGCAACGTTTTGTTGGTTGTTGTGGTTACTTGTTCAACGGTTTTGGTGTTCGAGGCCGTGAGCGTTTTGGCTTGGGTAGTGATTGTGAAGAAGAGAAGGGGTAAGGTTGATAATGATAATGATGAACGTGGAGCCATCTCGGCTAAGTTTGATTTGGATAGGGCAACTATACCTAGAAGATTTGATCACAAGGAACTAGTAGCAGCCACCAATGGATTCGCGGATGATAGAAGGCTTGGGCGAGGAGGCTCGGGACAAGTTTACAAAGGGGCTCTGAGTTACTTAGGAAGGGTTGTTGCTGTGAAAAGGATTTTCGCTAACTTTGAAAATTTAGAGAGAGTTTACATCAACGAGGTTAGAATCATAAGCCGTCTTATACACAGAAACTTGGTGCAGTTCATAGGGTGGTGCCACGAGCAAGGAGAGTTTCTGTTGGTTTTTGAGTACATGCCTAATGGAAGCCTCGACACTCATCACTTTGGTGAGAAAAAAACTTTGGCCTGGGATGTTAGGTATGTTGGATAATTTAGCTTTTATGTTCTTGCATATATTTTATTAGGGGTTGTTTAATTTACTTCAAATAAAAATAGGATTAAATAATTCTATTAAAAATTATTCGTGTAATTTTTTTTATATTAATTATTTTTAAATATATAAAGAATTGCACTAATCATATTTGATGAAATTGTTTAATTTTATTTTTGTTTGAGATAAGTTAGATAATCTTATTTTAATATTATTATTATTATTTTAATAACTATGTTATAAGTGTGAAATATCTATCTTTGGATATGATTATATATTTTATTATTTTTTCACGCTAAGGGTAGCTTACTATGTGTTTGGTAACACATTAGTTACAAGTGGAAGCCGATTCGGTAAAAGCTACGTCTTTTACTGTTCTGGATGTGAAAATAGATGATACATGTCTTTGAAAATGAATATACAAACACACACTTAATCTTCTTGCATTGTATAATATTTATTTTTTAATTTCTAGTAATATATAGAGTTGGCTTATGCTATTCAAGAAACATTCACCACCATTGTTCAATTGTCCTTACAGGTACAGGGTAGCGTTAGGCGTTGCTGTAGCACTTCGTTATCTTCTCATGAGGATGCGCAGCAGGTTGTTCTTCATAGGGATATTAAGTCGGCTAATGTGTGGTTGGACACGGATTTTAGCACCAAGCTAGGAGATTTTGGGATGGCAAAGTTTGTGGATCCAAGGCTGAGGACTCAGAGGACAGGGGTGGTGGGTACTTATGGGTACCTTGCCCTACTGTTATTTTGGTCATTGACATTGGAAGCTGAACTATGAATAGAGATATGTAGGCCAATATGTCTTGTATCGGTAAAAAAAAAAGAAAGAAAGATAAATGATAGTCATTTAAGTTAAAAGATTTGTATATTAAAATAGTGTGATGTGTGGATCCTGGCTGCTAATGTAATTTCTCCCAAGGTTCAAGTCCATTACAAAGTATATTTCATTAACCTCTATCATTTATGTTTCAGGTGTGACGGGAGATGAACTATTTTTTTGCCTTTCAATTTTGTAATTTTTCCCTGTAATTTTATGCGGGAAAATTGTATATGCCTTAATTTTTTTTTGTGTATAATTGCAACAATAATATTTGAATCTAAAATCTTATCCAAACTACTCAAATTTCTCACTAATTAAATCGACCCTAATGAATTTTGTATATGCCTTAATTTGTTCGGATCAAATTGATCCCTTTTTAAACCTTGAGATACAGTTGATGATGTTGCTTACCAACTGAATATATACAATCAAAAAATAAATGCAGTGTCATTGTAAACTATTTACGGACTTATAAGCATTATAATATATATCACACTGAACTTTAAACATACAACCTTTTTTTTTTTAAAAAAGAAAAGGCACAAATTCTTGTAAACTACCATTCTGATTGATTATAATTAATTACCCCTTGACTCACTCAAGGGTCTTTTAATTCCTTGTTTTTAATATCTCTTATTTTCTATTTTATTTATAGTCAAACCCATTGAACAACGGCCATCTTCACTTTTTTTCTGAGACATAAGTGCACCCTCCTGCTCACAAAGTTATTTCTAGTTAAAATCTTTTGAACTATGTGAAAACATCTCACTCTCATCACGGAACTTTACTTAAAATTAATTAACTGTGATATTCATACACCTGCATAGTCATTTTACTTATTTTTTCTATATCTCTTTCTATCACATATTTATTATACTTTTCACTTTTTATTCTTACATAAGAAGGTCATTCTTATAATATACGCTCCATATATATATATATATATATATATATATATATATATATATATGTAAACAAAAAAATTATTAAGAAAAGGAAGACAAAACTTAGTACAAGATGTACCAAAATCTTCAAATAGCATGTTTGGTTACAAAAACATAATCAACCACATGCCCCTCATAAATACAATACATAAAAGCCCCGAAAAATCAATGACGGACCATCTAAGAACCAACAAAAAAGATAATCTCAACATGGTTGACTCATGATGAACACCAATTACTCCTCGATAAAGCATGAGTCCTATGAAACTTAATTACAAAATCATTTTCTCCAATAAAGTTGCACAGTACGTAGAAGATGACACTCCAATTAATTGGCTGATATAAACTTTAGGTAAGAACTTTGTATGTAATTAAAAAGACATATTATCACATGATAATAAAAGTTTCAAAATTATATTTTTTTAGCTTAAAATAATTACTCAAAATATAATAAAAAAATTAAATAGTATTAATGTAAGAGATTGAAGTAAGAAAAAAAATATAAGATAGATAATTTTTAAGATAAAATTCAAATTCAAAATGTTATTGTAATATAGATAGCCATCACATTTTAACGTTTTACTCGTCTAAAGCAATTTTAACTTCGCGCTTTAAATAAAAAATTACACGAATAAGAACATGTAAAATTTAACAGATATGATATATGCATAATAATATTGATATTTGGTATAATTATATTGAGACGGACCTATTTAATCATTGTCCTTAACTCAAGAATTACTCTCATAGTTGTATCTATATGAGATATTTTATCAAATATTGAATAATAGTTTGTTGAAAAATTTCTCTTGTAAAAATAATTATATTTTCAAGTTAAACTTTAATCTCCTATAATGCAAATGTAAAAACTATTGTTGAGATGCATTTATACAAATAATTAGAAAACATTTTATTTTTGATGTTAAAGAAGAAAATTTTAAAACTATTTTGTAATGAAAATATATTTAATAAATCATTTACTCATTATCGCAACCGGGGTCATGACTGGGATGGCAAAAAAGAAATGAAATCAGAGGAGTCGCCACCAAAGTTTATTAAGGAAAATATTGGAAAAGCCCTATGAAAAAGAACGTGGTATGTGACACTAAATATAGGTTCGGGAGTCAGTTACATGTAGGGAAGGTATTAGCACCCTACGATGTCCGTCATAAAGATGATTACTCCTAATTAAACGTGCAAAACTAGATAGCTTCAAAAATATTTATTTTACCCCTAAAGAAAGAAAATATCTTTATTTATCGAAAGAATTTTAGAAAATATTTATTTTGAAAAGAATTAAATTTTTTATTTTTTGAGATTGACACGAGTGACCCCTTGTTCCTACGTATCCTCAGGTGTAATGAGAAATCAGACTCACGTAGTTCTTTGGGTAGAAAATCATTTGTTGATTGATTGTTTTTATTTTTAATTTTTTAAAGGCTTACTTAATAACCAAATAGAGAGTGTATCTAAAATGGTTATTACTCAACCTTTATTAAAGAAAAAGTTTGTTTTAAAATTTTTAGAATTTTTAATTAAAAGGGTTTTACAATAACCAACAAGGAGGTACATCCAACATGGCTATCATTTCCCTTTTTAAGATTTTTATAATAGTCAAGTAAGAAGTCCATTCAAAATGACTATCATTAAATCTCTTTTATTAATTAAAATGTTTGTATTAGACGTATTATATATTTAAAAATATGATAATCAAATAAGAAGTGCATATCAAATAGTTATCATTAATATTTTAAAACCTTGATAATGTCCAGATGGGAAGTGAATCCAAGATGGATATTATTAAGTTTGATTATTTTTATGTATAAGTTTTTTTTAAAAAAAAGAAAACCAAATTATTAATTAATCTTATGTCAAAAAGAAAGATTAAAGAATCTTGGTTACGTTGATCATTAAAAAAGGAGGAAATAAGATAACGTGATACATAAAAAGATTTATACTTCATAAAATATTAATTCATAAAAGAATATGACAAAATGTAAAGGCATACACACAAAAAAAAAGAAAGAACACTAGCAATTTAAGTTTTTCCCTTTTAGCTTACGTATCCAGATGCATAAATCAAATGGGTTCAATCCCATCGCTAACAACGAAAACGAAACGGAAAGAAAGAAAGAAAAAAGAAGAAGAAATATAAACGTTGAGGTACCCAAAAACATGAACCTAGGGGTCATTCATTCAGAATTTTGTTCCTTTATCTCAAGTCAGAATGCATGGCGCTCCATCCCCAATTTATGCGTCTCCACAATACAGCGACAATGAAGAAAGGTCGAAGGCCGCCGTGCCTTTCTAACTCCATCGACATTGAATCGCGACAGAGGCAAAGGTTTGTGGGGGCTTTTATGGCAGAACGGAAGTGGATTCGCGTGACCGGAATACGGAGGCACAAGGTTCGTGTAACGGAGACACGACGGAGATGCGGTGGAAATACGCTGAAGCGTAGCGAATTGAACCGTGGTTGCACGAAGGCGGCAGGCACTGGCGGTGATTGACGGAACCACGGTTTTGAGCCGCGGACTCACGGTGTTGACTCGTCACTCTCCGGTGGCGGTGCGAAGGATCGCGTCGGCGACGCGGTGGAGGCAGCGCGAGGATAGACGCGCGGTGTTGTGGCGAGAACACAGAGTTGGCACTGCTTCAACTCCTTTCTTCTTTTTATTATTATTATTTTTTCTGATTTATTCGTAATCTATGACGAATGTGTACGATGATTCTGGATGTGTGTGGATGAATACGTGATGTTTGTGCCAAACTGAAAATAATGTATATGTGCAATATGTGTTGGTATGATTGTGGTGCAGAGTGTTGTCGTGCTGTGGTAATTCGTGTGTATAGAGAATATTACTGTGCATGGAGTGGTCGGTGAGAATAAGAATTAAAAATGGAGGTGCTGGTTGATTTAAGAAGGCGGATGGGAAGTAAACCACAAAATAACAATAGATTAATTTGATTTAGAACAGAGAAAAATCATGATGAACAAGATAAAGAGCAGGCAGTGATTTCATTGCATGATGTTAAAATAAAATAATGATGACAGCAGAGAGAGGGAGAAGATTATACCTCTGAATTTTCTAACAAGATGAAGATAATTCAGCCAGTTTCTCCCCTCTGTCCTCCTCTGTTTTCGAGTACGATTTCCAGAGAAAATTTGCGAGTGAGAGTGTTTTTTTTTATGAAAAAAAATGTGTAATCACTATTTATAAACACTGATTTTTCAAGCTTGTTTTAATATAACTTGTTCTGCAAATTATTATAGCTTGTTTCCGAAATTTTCTCTAAAATTTTTTATTGTTTATATATTTCTTTCTTTTTTTCTTTTTACAAAATTGGGCTAAGGCTCACTGGTCCAAAATATTTTATTTAGAAAATTTTCTTTTATTAAGTTATAATTATTGGCCCAAACTTTATTTTTATTAATTTCTATATATTTTTCCTCATTTTATTTATGGGTTTAAAAGAGAATGGTCCAATATTATTATTATTATATTTTTTTCTATATTTATTTTTATTGTTTTTAATTACTTGGATAAAATTAAGTGTTTACACTCATGTAATTTCAAAAATAAAAAAATGTTATTGAAAATATTACACAAAAAGACGCCTATTATATTTAAAATTTAATTGTTCAAAAAGAAATTATGTATATGTTTTGAAAATTCATTTATATTGATAAATAATAATTTAATTTTATATCATTATAGAAATCTCAAATAGAATAACATTAAAATATCATTAATTCAATAAGTCATATAAATGATGTTTAACTAATTCATTAATTTATATATAAGTATTTTTCCATAAAAATGTAAATATTAATTTTTTAAATAGCAAAATACATGCGTTTGAATTTAAAGTTAGTTAATTAAATTATAATTAATTTTAATATATATTTGTATAAATTTATCATTCACTTAATATAAATAATAACATATTTTGATAGCAATCTTATACTGTTAATATATTAAATGTTTCAAGCAAAATTTAAATATCTCGTAGACAATGTTTATTTAATTTTATTATTATACGTTTATAAATTACTGGTTATAAATTTCTCTACAGTACCATAAATAAAAAGGAATATAATATGAATTTGTATTAGTAACAAACTAACAGTAATAAGAAAGTAACGTTACTCAAATCTTGTCCAAAAAAAAAAAAAAGAAAGAAGAAAGTTACTCTCTGTAAATAGATGGAAGAACAGTGAAAAGACAGTTTAGTAACATTACTCTACATATAAAATGACCAAAATAGTCATCGTTTCAGTGGGAAAAAAAGTTACTTATAACAATGACACGTGGTCCATGAGGACCTTCTTTCATTGTAGTAATAGAGTAATAGATATACTAAAATACTTGTCCTAAAAAATACAAAATTAAAAAATATCAAATAAATGCAAATTAAAAAATTAATCAAATTAAACAATATGTACTGCAGAAAAATAAAGGTTGTAGAATATATAAAGTGTGTTTATAAAAAAAAAACTGTTAATTATATTAAATTATTTAATTACAATTTATTTTGATTTTAGTTTTAATTTTGATATACTATCAGTGTAAAGTATTGTTAATTAATTAGAAATTACCTTTGATGTAATTTTTAAAGTATTTATTACAAAAATCAATAATTTTTAATTATATAACAATTTATGATTGGATGACAATATAAAAAACTTTCACATTATTTATATATTAAAACTAAATCCTTTACATTTTATCTTTTAAAATTTTAATATTTAATCTTCATAATTTTATTTTGTTTAATTTTAGTCTTTATAATTTTATTTTATTAAATTTTGTTAATCATAATTTCATTTAGTTTAAGTTTACTTTTATAATATATATATATATATATATATATATATATATATATGTATGTATATACATATGTATGTATATACATATGTATATATACATATATATCTCTCTCTTAAGTATAACAAAGTTAAAATGGTTCAGTGGTAAGCTGTCTTTGTTTAGGAGAGGCAATTCAGAGTACGATTCTTGTAATATATATATATATATACATATTATACATGTATATATATATATATATATATATCTCTTAAGTATAACAAAGTTAAAATATGGTTCAGTGGTAAGCTGTCTTTGTTTAGGAGAGGCAATTCAGAGTACGATTCTTGTAATAAATGTAAAAAAATAAAAATTTTACATTTTTGCTCTGGACTTCACCACTTTAGTGATTTATGTGAGATAATGTGAGCGGAAAATGCGTGGGAAAGCACCAACGATTTTTGTGAGATGTACCTGAGCGTGGAAAGCACGAAACAAAATTGAGCGAGAAATTGGATAAATAAGGGGATGACACATGTTCATACAGGACATTGTTTTAAAATATAGTAAATAGATAATCCCTCTTGGCGTTAAAGCCTGTGATGATAATCTTAGCTCATAAAAAAAGAACCCTTTACGAATGATACTCACTTATTGAAAACCAAGACAACAATATGGTAATCTTCATCCTTCCACCAAAGACAATGCAGAAACAAGTCTACTATCAAAATACAAGACGTATGATCAGAACATCAATCTGAAGATAAGACAAGGTTTCTATGTATGGCAGCTTTTAACCAACTCCAGGACAGGACTTTAATATGATCCATCAAAATAATAAATCAAAAGAACAATTATCAAAAATGATTTTTTTCTCAACATCCATAATGACCTAATATTTAGAAGGTTCAAGCCTAAATCAATGTGATATCAGATCCTAGAATCCTACTTACATTGATAATTTGCAGAATGAAAGATAAGTTCTATACAATTTAAGAGTGCCTAGTCTCTCCCACTAGTCATAACTAATTTTCCTATATCCTTATTGCCTCCCCCCTAACCTCCACATATTCTCTCTTATCTCCCCACAATACCCATGTTTACTACT
This sequence comes from Spatholobus suberectus, assembly GCA_004329165.1. NCBI lineage: Eukaryota > Viridiplantae > Streptophyta > Magnoliopsida > Fabales > Fabaceae > Spatholobus > Spatholobus suberectus. The sequence goes on from CM014733.1 coordinate 9,554,824, forward strand.
ACTCCCCCTATTCCACTATCCTTTCATATATGATAAGGTGTGATGCTGCCCATTATGTCATCTTGCATCACTTTCTTTTTGGGTCTTCTTACATAAGCTTTAGTAATACTAGGTCTCAGGTCCACATAAACTCTTCCTCCTTTAAAATCCACTTTGTCCTCAAGGTGAAATTTAGTTGAATCCTTTAAAATAACTCTTTCATAGTTAAATCCTTGGATTGTGCTTATTAAGTCAAATAATGGTCTCAACAATTACTTAGGAGAGTTCATAGCCCCTCTAGTCCTGAGTTGAAGGTGAAAGAGTCATGGTCGAGCAATTGGGTGTTGGATTCGATACGTTGGAGGGCTAAGGGAGCACAATGTCATTGTGGTATCCTAATTTCTCATGTTACAAGTTGATTTGGGAATATTTGTATACTTTTGTAAGTGCAAGACTAAATTATAGTCCGTCACAATGTGATGATGAAAGTAGAAATAATTTAAGTGTTGCCCAATTAATTAACTTTTACATAAAGTAGTGTCCTTTTCATAGAGTAGCTTAGTCGAGGTCTTCCTTGGTGTGAAATATGCAATCATTTTTTCTTGGTTGCTTACTATTAGAGATCCCACATTAGCTAGTGATATGACTAAAATAGAGTATATTTTACAAACCAATTTTATGTGGTTGAGTTAGGCCTAAACTCAAATTCTAAGATGGTATCAGAGCCTATCCTAGCAATTTTATGTTGTTAGGCCTATCGGAGCCCCCCTTATTAGACCGTTATCAAACCACTAGTAGATGTTTAGTCCTGCAAACTTCACACTCGAGATGTCCAGTCCTTGGCATGAAGAAGGTGTGTTGGAGATTCCATAGCAACTAATGATATGGCCAAAATAGAGTATATAAGTGGGGGCAACCCTTACCTCATGAACTAGTTTTTGGGGTTGAGTTAGGCCTAGGTCTTAGCTAAACCAACCTCCTTTTTGGAGTGATGTCACACTTAGTTCTTTGTCTTTTGATTACTCAGAGCATCCATAATCCAGTATCTCTTTTTGAGATTCTTAAATGGGCCCCACTTGTACACATCACTAATTTTTACTTTTTTAAACTTAAGCACCCCACCCTTCCAACCTAACAACTCCAAAAAGTTTCTTAAATAGACCTCACTAATAACCCCACAACCTTACATTTCATTAATAATTTATTTATTAAGTTATAATTATTTTATTTATAATTAAATTATAAAAATTAAGAGATTTGTTTGTACTGTTTTTTTGCGAAATAGTTTTTTACGCGCACAAAGTAAAACTTTAAAAAATAAAAACATAGCTAATTTTGACAAATTAAAAACTACTATTAAAATAATAACAATTATATAATTAAAATAATAATTAATTTTGCTGACTATTGCACCCAAAATGTTTCCAATATATGCTCCACAAGGTCTGCTTGAAGTTGGTGATGATGTGCCTATCACGGAGAAGTGCTCTCCTCTGTAGGTATGATGCAAGATTCAGTTGTTGAGACATCATTGCTGGGATGATCATAAGAATAATCAAAATGACCATCATATGTGTGTCGTTCATCTTGCACAATCATGTTATGCAATATGATGCATGCATATAATATATGCTTGATTGTATCTATGTGCCAAGCACGCATAGGGCCGCGTATAATCGCGAATTGAGATTGAAGTACTCCAAATGCCCGCTCCACATCCTTTCTTGCTGCTTCTTGATGTTGGGTAAACAGTTTTCTTTCATCACCTTGTGGCATTGGGATGGTCTTAACAAGTGTAGCCTATTCTAGATAAATACCATCTGCCAGATAGTACCCCATGTTATATTGGGTTCCATTTACCATATATTGCACCATAGGGGCTTGGCCCTCCAAAATGTCTTAAACATAGGAGATTCGTTTAGCACATTGATGTTGTTGTTTGAACCCGCAACCCAAAAAATGCATGCCAAATTCACAAGTCCTGTGATGCCACTACTTCGAGCATGATTGTGGGCTTGGCATGATCACCATGACAAAATTGACCTTTCCATGCTACTGATCAGTTTTGCCATTCCCAATGCATACAATCAATGCTACCTAACATACCTGGAAAACCACGTGTTTCCCCCATTTTCAGTAGGCGTTCAATGTCATTTATGTTTGGCCTTCTTAAATATTTAGTTCCAAATATCTCGTAGACACCCCTTACAAACTTATTCAAGCATTTTAATGTAGTGCTTTCGCCAATTTGCACATAATTATCAACACTATCAGCAAGTAATCCATATGCCAATATGCAAATTGCAGCAATGCACTTTTGTAATGGAGAAAGACCCATTCTGCCAGTTGCATCAACTCTTATTAGAAAATACTCATCATGATTGCCAAGGGCTTGTACAATGCAAAGGAATACATTCCTTCGCAGTCAAAATCCTTGTCAGAATTGCTCCTCTGTGTAAACTGGATTGTTGGAGAAGTAGTCATTGAACAATCAAGCATGGCCTTCTTCACGACTCCTTTCAATGTGAGTTCGTTTACACTTACGCTATTAGCTTGTTGTTGCAATTGCCTTTCCATTACCAACCTCATGTATTGTTCTTCGTAGTCATCATTTATGAAGTCTTCGATGATTTCCCACTCAAGGTCCTCTTCATGGGATGAATCACTGGAGTCCATTTGAATGAACACTATAGAGTTATAGTTTTGAGAGAATTTGAGAAGAACATGAGACTTATTTGTATAATTGAGTGCTGTGAAATCTTCTTGAATGTGAACAATATATAAAGAGAGGCAACACAACGACTAGTTTGATCCAATGAATAGTTTGAATAACAGCTTACTTTGAATAACGACTATTTTGAAAAACTGGCTAATTTGACCAATGAATAGTTTGAATAACAGCTACTTTGGCCAACAACTAGTTTGACTACGAAATTAATTTGAACTAACTTTTTATAAAATAAAAATTTTAAAATTTTAAACATAACCAACAACATTGCATTAAATAATGACTACTTTGTCTCACATTGTTACACAATTCCATATTTTTCTCTAATTTTGTTACATATCCTGCCATGATCTTGTAGTTGTGCAGCCGTCATACCAAATATATCCTTAAAGAGGATTTGTAACTCAAACTCTTTCTCCTTCATCTTCGCCTCGTACTCCAGCTCTTTCTCCTTTATCTTCAACTGATACTCAAGCTCTTTCTCCTTCAACTTATTACGATCATGCTTAGCACGTGCCAAATCTTCTATAGCTGAAATTTTTGACTTTTGTGTCTCCTCCATTAAAGTGAGATCAATGTAAGCGAACGATGTTTCCTTTGCTTTTGATTTTCCCTTTCTCTTTGCTGCTTTTGTCCCCATTGGACGAACCATATCAGGTGAAGCTGGGTTGTATTTGCAACTTGATGGCATTTTGGATTAGAAGATGACAAATATGCTTCGCAAGCAGACATCTTTGTTCTCTTACTAGCTCCTTCAAATGATGGGTTTGACCATTTAGATTCATCCTTCAATAATCGCCATGCATGCTCTAACCTGAAGGATTCATGTTCATCTTGAGAATAAATTGTATATGCATCTCGCATGATGTCAGTCTCGTTGCTACTGCTCTTCTTTCTTTGATAGGCTTGCTTGTAGCACCCTGTAAATTTTTGAACTATTTTATTCAACTTCTGCCATCGAGCTTTCGATTGTGATGCTCCCTTCTCTTGCAAATGACCACGATACTCATTGTAATTAGCTTTAATTCTTAGCCAAAAAGAATCATTTTTTGGATTTACCCTCGCAATTGCATCCTTGGAAATATTTAGCCATGCTTGGATGAGAAGTTTATTTTCCTTCGGGGTGAACCTTGCTCTTTGTTGTTTTTGATGAGTTGGCTCTTCTCTTTCTTCTTCACCAAGCGTAATATTATCCGACCCAATTTGAGTGGAAAATAGTGGAGCTTGAGATTCAGATGCAAACTCAAATGTTGTTTCTTGATCTTTTTCACAGGATTGCCCTCCACTAGTACCCATTGAAGTGCCTTGATCTATAGTGGAGCTAGTTGGTAGTGATTGAAACATGGGAAATTGATATGGAAATGGGAGCATAGGAAATTGAAAATTGCCCATATTTGGATTATTTTGTGGGTTTGATGAAAGTAGAGGATTTTGAGAATTTGGATTAGTGAAAAATTGATAATTTTGCATCAAATTTAACCAAGGATTGAAATTGAATTGGTTTGGATCCATTGGAAAAAAAACAAATAAAAGAGGAACTTCACAATTTGAGATATGTGAGTAAAAAAAATTTTGAATGAGATAAAAATTTGGAAGAGTATGTGTAAAAAGGAGAAAGAAATTCAATGAACAAGAAATATGAGAAGTTTCAGAAGACTAGTTGTGTGAAAAAAATATTCATGATAGTTATATTTATATACAAGTAATTTTTTTTTAATGTTCAAAACGTTTAATGTTAAATTTTTAACGTTAAAATTTGCAAGATTTTTAATGTTAAAATCATTTACTGTACTGACTTCAAAATAATACACAGTAGTAGTTTTAATTTTTTTTTAATAACAGAGTCCAAACAAAGCTGACATAGGGGCCCCACATTTCAGGTTAGGGATTGACGCTTCAATAAGCAACCGGTCCTTATTGAGAAGTCTCTCCAATGGGATATATCTGGATAAGAATCTGTCTTATTGGGAAGTACCGTGGCAAGTATCTCGTTGCAGTTGCTCTTAGGTCTTAGCCAAACCAACCTCTTTGGAGTAAGGCCTCACCTTGGTCTTTGTCTTTTGATTGCCTACGTCTTAGCTGGATTAACCTCATTTTTTATGTGAGGCCACACCTAGGCTTGTTTTGTCAAAACCTTTCCTCTAAGTGCACTTTTGTGGGAGGTCGAGTTGTTGTGTTAAGTTAGAGCATAGGTTAAGGTACACCATTGGTCACAATTTCTCCAACTACTTGCCTAGGGGATCAAGTTAACTTGTTGTTGGTGTGCTTGTCAAGGTACACTATCAGTCACAATTTTTGTGATTACTTGCCTAGGGGGACCAATTTATCGCATGTTGTTGGTGCGCGAGTCGAGGTACACCACTGATCACAATTTCTATAATTGCTTGCCTAAGAGGATTGAGTTTATTGCATCTTATTGGCGTATAAGTCAAGGTACACCATCGATCACAATTTCTCCTATTGTGACTTATGTTGTTTAAAGATGAGTAGTGCTATTCTCACTTATTTTTGTACAAACACTTTTGAAAACTTTTTTTTCCTCTGTATCTCTATCTATCACATTACCTCAATTTATTACACACTTTCTTCTATTTTCTTTCTATTATTTTCCTTGTTGTAAGATGTGTTATATATAAAGAAAAGAAAACTGAAAATATGATTATTCTTTAAAGATTAGCAAGTAAATAATAATTTTTCAAAAATCTTTGTCAATGTTTTGTCTCATAAAATCTGTAGTCTTTGAAAGAATTTTTAACATTTTTTGTAAGATTAAATTAATGAAAGACAATGATAAATTTTATAAATATTTTTTATTTTTTTTAAGACTAAGTTACTTTTATTCTTCCTAAAATATATATGGTAACATTTTATTAGTTTAAGGGATTTATTTAATGATAAAAATTTATAAAACTCGGCAAAATTAATTAATGAAAAACGAATTAACATTGACCTGCGACCATTAAACTGTAGTAAATACATCTGAACTAAAACTATGGTAAATTTAGACGTACCGTTGACAATAGGAAAAATTATCATATGTTTATACTTTGGATCAATTTTCGTGTGACATGTAATCTAAATTTTTAATTTATGAAAAGGAATTAATAAAATTTAATTACATATCACGTAGATTAGTCGGAATTATAGTAATCCTATACCATATAATAATCTCTCATACAATAGGGAGAGAGATAGAGTTTCTCTATAAAAGCCCTTAAATTTTTTAGAATATTTCTCTTATATTATTATCCAAACAATGAAAGTATATTAAATCCATTTGACAGTATTCTAAAATTGATTAAAATCATTTTAAATTATTAAACTGATAAAATAAAATCATTCTTAATAAGAAATTAAAAATTAAAATAATTGTATTTTTTATTCGGTTTAATTTGTTTTGATTTTCGTTTCTCATGTTTAAAATGAAGCAAATCAAACTAAATTACAAACATATTAAATTTATATTAATTTTTATATTCCAACTTGATTAATTATTTTAACTTGTAATTTATAATTTAGATATTAGATTGTGATTTAATACTTTGAATAATATTTTTATGTTCATTAAGTATTCGACTTTTTATTTAATAAATGTCGTTCCTTAAATGAAAAATTAGACACTAAAAAAGTTCAAATATATTAGTTGAGGACTCTATTCTTGTTATAATTAATGAAATTTCATTTATTTGTTGACTAAAAAATAGTGTTGTGAAAATTGGATCAAACCGACAAGTTGAACCGGAAAACCAGTGAACCAATCTAGTATTTGGTTCAAATAAAACATAGAACCGACTTTGAGAAAAAAAGCATAAGAATTATTAAAAATTTGGTTCACAATGAATCAATGTAAAATGCTTAATATGGTGTTATTTTTTATTTTTTCTTAAAAATAAAAATCAACTTAAAGTATTTGTTATTGTATAACCTTGTGGTCGTGGGTTTGAGTCCCACAGTGAGTGCTAAATATACCTGCCGAAATTCGAGGTACTTCCTTTGAGTATGATGAGTACGTAATCCAATCTCCTCTTTACTCCGATCTACTCTAGGTCCGATCAATGCTCCTTTTGTGTATCTGTAATCTCCTGAGATGGGGGTAATACCTGCAATGACACTCTGATGCTCAAGTTAGATGAGTCTGTGTTTGTTAGAATGAATTAGGTCTGAGTACATACATGGTATCGACCCCTTCTGTATGAGTTAGTCTAGCATAACTGTTTTGGTAACCGTTCGACTCCCACTTACTCGTCCATGACCTTCCGTTCCACAATCTACAACTTCCATGTAGTTACATAACCGAACTAATCTACTTAATTATCAGGTAATCGTGGAGGTCAGCTAATTAATGTACAACTTGGCTGGTATATGATCAGTTTGTCGAGCTACTAACTCGGCTAGTACACTAAGTATTATGATATTATATTATTTGGACTTTTATATGAACTTTGAATGTTAAGAACCTATAAAATGATGTTTAATTTATTTTTAGTTTTTAGTTTTATAAAATTATGATATTATATTTCTTTATTATTTTATGTATTATTGAATTGTTATTTATTTTATTAATACTAATTCAACCATTGTTTAACTATGGTTGAACTATTTTTACCCATTCAATGTATTATTTAATTTATCAATTGCTTTTTGGCAAATATAGCCTAACACTAACCCTTACAATTTGGGTTTGGGCCTAACTCAACCCAAAAAGGCTAAAAGCTAGCTCAAAAGGTGAGGGTTGCCCCCACTTATATACTCTATTTTAGCCATATCACTAGTTGATGTGAGACTTAGGTTTTTCCCAATACACCCCCTCACCCCAGCACTATTAGACTTGGTGTGTGGATAATATGTTCCATCATTGCAATACATCCATTTGTTCCACTTCCATAAAATCTAAATCCAAAGTCAGTTCGTCCAAATAAATATCAAGTTGAGACTTTCCAGTTTTGCTAGCTACTTGATGCTTGCTCATTTTTAATTCCTAATAAGATAATAAAATGAGCAACACATGAAATAAAAAAGCAACTTAGAAATATACATAATAAGGAAAAAATAAATAAAAAAGCAATTGAAGGTGAGCCTGGATTTAAAAGCATATAATTTGTAAGGAAGAGACTCATTTGGCATACTTGAGGATGAGGGTCGAGTAGTCTTTAGAGCATTAGAAGTAGATGCACAACCTGTGGCAGAATATTGGGAGAATAGTATGTACAATTTTTTCTTTACTTCCTCCAATTTCATTTCCTTAGTAAGTGGATCTATCTTTTCATAACAATAACCTAGTGTTTCCAACTTTATCCTTGGGTCAAAAATTGCACCAAATGTAAGCACAACACTATATTCATCCCAATATTTCTCAAATTTCATCACCATCATTTCAACCATATGCTTAATGACCTCATCCTCATTTCTTACACTTTCCATCAAAAGGCATTGGATTTTCCAGACTTGTAAAAAATACAAGTTGGAACTAGGATAACTTCTGCCAGACATTAAAGTGATAATATCATAAAAAGGCAACAAGAACCTACATATATTTTCTGTTCTTTGCCACTCTTCCACTAAAGGACAATATGTATAATTTTTATCATCCAAATATAGACTTCCAAACACACACTAATACTTAAGATCACTTTGAAACATCAAATAAGTTGAGTTCCATCTTGTAGGAACATCTAGACACAACCCACTAGATGCATTAATTTCACCAATTTTTACAATGCATTGCTTGAATTTTATCATTCTACTCTCCTAACCCCTTATATATTTGATGCTCTCCCTAATTTTATGCAAAGCATGAGTGGCTACTTTTAATCCTTCTAGAACAATCAAATTTAAAATGTGTGCAGAACAACATACATGAAAGAATTCGTACACATTGAAAGTAGTGTTATGTTCTATGATATGATCTAATGTTTAAATATCTTAGCATTTAATGAAAAGTAAGATTTTTTTGTGTATGAGTACAGTTATGCAAAAAAGCAAATCAACTTATCAAGCTGTCAAACTAGAATAAGGAATGTTTAGAAAAAAACAACACTGAAAAGCAAAACTGTACCTCCCACTTTAGTGCAAAACAAAAAGTTGTTTTTCTTTCTCTTCTACAAACTTAAAACACATGCACCCATGCAGTAAATGCACATTAGAACAAGTTTTTGAAGGATGTGGCCCTTACTCTCAACAGTTATCTTATTAGTGGCTATAAAAGCAAAATTTAGAGCAAAATGAATTAGAGAACTCTTACATTCTTGAACAAGCTCTTTTCTCTTGCTAGATGACCTTGTAATATTATAGATTTTCATATTCTTTGCATTGTAAAGTGATTGTATTTGTGCTTAAACTTTCATATCCTCACTTTGTGAGTTGAATTTCTATAACAATGACCTTGGTGTTGTGACAGTCTGGAGAGGCTTGGTGACAAAAGAATACTTGGGTTTTTTAGTGATCTCGGGTTGATCACTGTTGTAAGGCTTGAAGAGGCAGCTAGAATATTTGTTTGTAACCAAGTTTTTGGTTAGTGGAAATCCTTCTGAAAAGAAGGTACTAGACATAGCTCAAGTTGAGTGAACTAGTATAAAATTCTCTGTGTGCTTTTCCCTTCCCTTATCCTTACATGCTTTTTAACTAGACGATCTCTTAAATGTTGTAAAACACTTGCGAAAATTTTTAAAATTCACATACGTATGAGACAAAGTGTTGTTAAAAACATAACTAAAATGGTGATATCTCACTTAAGTATGTGAAAAGCGAGAAAAATCTTGCAAATCCTTTTACAAAAGGATTACCCAAGAAAATTGTCTTGGATATGAAAGAGCAAAAGAATCGCACAAGAAGGGGGGTTGAATTGTGTGTTTGAAAAAAAATTTCACTTAATCAAATTGGAGTTCAAAAACAGTTTAAACGAAAGGACAAGGGAAAGAACAAGTATACAGAGATTTTATACTAGGTTCACTCAACTTGAGCTACGTCCAGTCCCTTCACCTAGAAGGTATTCACTAAGTAACCTTAGGTTATACACCAAGTATTCTTCACGGCCTTTTCAGACTTCATAGAGCAATCAACCTAGATTGCTTAACCACTAGTATTCTTTATCACTAAGCCTCTCCAGGCTTTCACAACAGAAAAACAATTGTTTTACAAAGAATTTGACTCACAATGTGAGAATATAAAAGTTTAAGCACAGTACAAAATTACTTTAGAAAATATTCAAAGATTGTCTAGTAGACGTAAGAAGGCAGTTAATCGTTGTTGTTATTCGTGAGTCTCTTATTTTTCTTCATTCTTCTTTCTTGATATATATAGTTTTCAGAAGAAAAGAACTATTAAAAAACTTCAATCTTCAAGAAGGGGCGCATAAAACGAGCTTTCAGATAAGTCATAAAAGTGATTTTAGATCTTGCACTCAAATGGAAGGTGTAAGACTATGTTGGAGGGCTGCTTTTCTGATCATTCTTCTTTTGGCTTGGCAGTTTGATAAGTTGACTTCCTTTTTCTGTAACACTGTGCTTATGCACTAAAATGCATCTTTCTTTCATTTAAAGCTTAGACATTTGAACATTAGATGTCTTAAAATAGATAAGGCATAAAATACGAACAACACTTATGAAAAGCGTATAGTCTAGACAAGGTTTTAAAAGCTCAGACAATTTAAGACTTATGCTTGGACGAATATTGTATATGAGTCTTATCCTTAAAATACTTAGCGTGATAAGAGAGAGACTTACTTCTGGACGGTTGTTATCTACAAGTTAATTGGACGCTTATTTAATATTGGCGCATTGGACACCAAGGTTTTGGATGCTATAAAACATTTTTTGCAACAAAAACTTAAACATTAATAAGTTTGTTATCTTCAAAATTTTAAGGGACTAGATGCTTCATACCAAAGGTCGTGGGGGATGGGCTTAAAGGCATGAATGGAGTAAAGTATGGTGGACACCCAATTAGTGGTCAAATGAAGCCATATGAATTCTCCTATGTACTACACTTCTCATCCCTATGGCATGTGGTAAGTGCTTAATGTGAGGTTAAGCCATAAGCTTTAACTAGATACATAACCCTTAATATGGGTGTGTTATAGAGATGCACTTAATGTATCTACCTATGTGAGTGTGAAGGCACATACCACCTTCCATGAAAGACTTAGACTATCTTTCTAGAGAACTCATGAGCAACCCAAGGTGCATATATATAAAGGCCTAAATTATTGTGCAAAAATTTAATCATGAAGCTATCATGATTTTAAAGGTCAAAGTGTGTGTTGTGAGGGTCTTATCTTAAGTCTATTAGGTTCAAGAATAATTCACTTCTTGGACATAAGGTTTTTCCTTACCTCACTATGTGTTAATTCAATCCTTAAGACATTAACACTTAAGCACAAAAACCTTTTCTTTTCCAATATTTTTTTATATATACTTATCTGCCATCAGAGGGGGGTTGTGAAAATAATGGCATATAAGTACTAATTATTTCGTTGTTACCGTTGGTATATTAATTGCTTTATTAATCATTATTCATACCCATCCATTCTTTTTATTATTAAAAGCTATTTTTAAACCTTTGCCAAAAGACTAATTACATCTGCACTATATAAGAAGTTGCAACGTGAGTTTTGAGACACCAAGAACATTTCTCTACTTTCCAACCATTCTCAGCTTTCTCTCTATCTTTTCTCTTCTTTTTTGTCTTCTTTTGGGCATTGTTAGTGAGGCTCAAATGTGTTTGGCCCTGAGTGCATAGGTTCAAATACATTGTTGTGTAAACCTTGGAAGGCAAATATGATATCGGGTTGCACCGGAGGTCTGTCGAAATTTGCTTTCAAGGCAGTGGCTATTACCACAATATAGTATTCCTTTTTCTCTTTTTCTTAAAAATATTTCTAATAAGGGTTACCCCTACTTATATATTCTATTTTAGGCATATCACAAGTTTTTTTCAATACTAACCAAAAGAAGTCCTTATAACAACTATCTCTAATAAAAAAAATAAGTTAAAGCTAGAAGAATCTTGTTGACAGTCCTCTACCACAAAAAAAAAGTCTGTAATTTCTAGCGGTCAAATATGCATTTTCTGATGGTTAAAAACCGACACAAATTGCATTCTCAATCTTTTTATTTTAGCATTTATTGGCAGTTAAAAACAGCTAAAAATTACATCCTTAATCTATTTTAATTTAGCATTTTCTAATAGTTAAAGACAGCCAGAAATTGCATTCTCAATCTATTTTAATATAGCATATTTTAATATAGCATTTACTGACACCCTTTAACCACCACAAAGTGATCATAAAGTAATTTTTGGAGTAAGCATTTAAACTTGTTTACAAAATATCATTGAGGATTAATAAAAAAAAACCAAAAACAAGCAAATTTTAGTGTTAATGTACCACAAGGTACCAATTATTATCCAGGCCCAAAGAAATGGATAGAGAAACATCAATGATCAGGTATAGTAATTAACAGCACAAGAGTAAAATGCTTATTTGTGCAAGTTCACTGGTCTAACAATTAATAAACAGCCAGCTTTATCTACTATTAAAGTCTTATCTGCAAATTAAAAAAAATCATAAGTGAATCTTTCACCAAAATCAGGAAGAGTGTATGTGTCCATACCATGAGAGAGACATTGACATCAATTAATTAAAATAAGAATCACCTTGGTTTGTCGTGGTATAGGGCAAGAGAAGCCCATTCTTGTTCCCTGCCAACTAATAGAAAGGTAAATTAATTAGATCTAATAAAATGATAATGAATATTAAATAATGCGAAGAAACTGATGTAGCCATCTCTTTCTTTGTTAATTAAAACAAGAAATTAATTAAATATATAGGATGCACTAATACTCCCTAGAAGTGTTATGAAAAAACTGGCAGAGGTAAAACAAAATTCAAAAAGAAATCAAAATTAAAGATCTTGGCACATACAAAAATAGAAACAGCCCTTACCTCCCATGTGTTTGAAATACAGGTACCTAAATCATCAATTAAAAATGAAGAACCTCAAACAAAAATATAGAAAGCTTCAAAGGAAACATTAGCTATGATGTTCACCAACAGATAATTATGATGAAACAGATAACCATTCTTCATTCTCAAGGTCAACAAGGAAAGTTGCAATCTTTCATGCAATCAGAAGGAGTACGATTTCCCTGTAACACGGGCAACCCTCCAATTAATTTAAGTACATGAAGGAATAAACTACATTAAGATGACAAATTTAGTTTATATTTTCAAGATGACATTTAACATTTCTCAAACAAAATATTTAGAAAACTTTAAATAATGCATTATTTGTCAATCTAAGGCTATTTTTTATGCCTTTTGTTCTAAGGGTTACTCGGACGCTAAGCCAAAAGTCGGTCAACTCAGCCTAAGTCGGCCTACACCACCACCTATCTCAATTAACATAGCCACATGTATCTCGGACGGTATTGCCTTATCTATCCCAGTTAAAGTTTTATGCCTACCCCGGCATGACACGAAAAACACCTAACGGCAAGGAAAATGCTTAATGAGGCACCCAAATGCGCACTGCCATGTGGCACCTAACCTTAATAGTATTTTCCTCGAAAACACTCTATATAAAGGGCTCCACACCTATTAGATACACGTTCTCTCTCATTCTCACTCACTTTTATGCCCTTATTGACTTAAGCATCAGAGTCCTTGCAGGTGCCACCACCGGAGACGTCTACAATCACTGTGGGAGCTCATTAGAGATATTTTCTTGTGTTTGCCACACAACATTGGCGTCATTTGTGGGAAGAATTTTCTAATTCTCTTTTCCTTCTTCATTGTTTGGAGATTCGTTCGTGATGGTTAGCACGATAAACCGTAAGTCTGTTATAGGCACCATCGTCATCGAAGCTTCTGCCACCATCACCTAGGGGTGGCAAAGCTGATTCCGTTATGCCTGAAGCAGTTCTTAAGGCAAACGGTGCTTCGGCACCGTCAGTCACCATGGCCAATCTCACTGCTTTGTTGTAGTAGTAGAGAGAGACGTTGAAAGAGCAGGAGAGGGTCATTGCGAAACTTCGGGTTGAGAGAGAGAACAAAAAAATATGGAGAATAGCTATGACCATACTGAGAGGTCAGCAGCATCAGCTCTGCAACCAAGTCACGTTGCGTAGGAGGTGCATGATGCGCATATGGTTGTTGAAGTGAATAAAGACATTGGAGAATGATGCTATGCAGTTTACTAAAAAATGTGATAGGTGCCAAAAATGCTCTAACATTCATCTCGCTCTCCCTAAAGATTTGAATACGCTTACTTCCCTTTGGCCATTTATCTGGTGGGGGATCAATATACTTGGCCCTTTCCTAAAGGTGTCTGATCAGGTGAAGTATCTGATTGTGGCAAATGATTACTTCATTAAGTGATTAAGTGGATTGAAGTTGAGGCATTAACCACCATCACGGCTAGGAATGTGCAAAACTTTGTATTCCGACAAATTATTTGCTGGTTAGGATATCAGATGTCGTAGTGTCAAATAATGGCACACAATTCATAGACAGAAGTTTTTAAGAGTTCTTAATTGGGTTGAAGGTAAAGTAGCACTTTACTTTGGTTGAACACCCCCAAACAAACAGGCAAGCAAAGGCTACTAATCGAGTCATTCTTCGTGAACTCAGAAGGTGCTTGGATGAAGTAAAGGGTGTTGGGTTGAGCAACTACCATATGTCCTCTAGGCTTACTGCACAACCCCCCACTTTACCACTAGGGAGTCTCCTTTCCGCCTTGTAGGATGGAGGCAATGATCTCGGCAGAAATTGGAAAGCCGACATGGAAAGTGGCAAACCTAAGATTAGAAGATAATGATGGGCTGCTCTGAACTGAGTTGGATGTTGCTAAAGAAAGAAGATAGATTGTCGCAATAAGGGAAGTTTCCCTGAAGAGACATATCGTAACAAGATACAACAAGAAGGTCGTCCCTCGCACATTCGAGCCTAGCGACTTAGTGTTGAGGCGGGCTGACATTGGAGGGAAGAATGCCAGACAGGGAAAGCTTGTTGAAAAATGGGAAGATCCTTATCGAGTTACCTTGAAGACCAGCACAAGAGCGTACATGCTTAAGACGCTTCTCGAGACTACCATCCCGCAAACATGGAATGTGAGCAACCTCAGACGGTATTATAACTGAGGCATCTTGGTAATGAAGCTTAAGTGACTCCTTTCATGTAGTGTAACGTAGCTTCTACTTAGCATAGTGTAGGTGGGTCGAGTTATGTACTATAATTCGCAGCTCTTGTACTACTTTTTGCCCTACATGATCAATAAATGAGAGTTTTTTTTTGCCTAAAAAGCAAAGCGTAGGTTAAAGAATATTGAAGCAAAGAAGAAAGAAAAATAAGGGCGGTCAAGTAATGCAGGAAGGTTATCACCTCGTGTATGTGGATTTGCTCTAGCCGAGGTTTGAGATGAACAAGCAAAAGTTCATCGAGATAACAAAAATGAGATAGGAAGGCTATCACCTTGTGTACATGGATTTAATCCAGCCGGGGTTTGAGATGAACAAGCAAAAGTTCGTTGAGATAACAAAATAAGGCAGGAAGGTTTTCACCTCTTGTATGTGGATTTACTCCAGCCAAGGTTTGAGATGAACAAGCAAAAGTTCATCGAGATAACAAAAATGAGGCAGGAAGGCTATCACCTGTGTACGTGGATTTAATCTAGCCAAGGTTTGAGATGAACTAGCAAAAGTTCATCAAGATAGCAAAAAATTAAGGCAGGAAGGTCGTCAATCCGTGTACGTGGATATAATCCAGCCGGGCCTGAGGTGAACAGGCAAAAGTTCATCGAGATGACAAAAGTAGCAAAGCAAAGCCCACTAAGTTAACAAAGGCAATAAGCAAAAAAGGCAAAAAATGAAGAAATCAAACTCAAAGTAATGACGAATGGAAAGAATACAAAACCAAAATCACAAGTATTTGTAACAAAGTACGATAAAGTGGCTATGCAACAGAATATGATAAACTACCAGACATCTACAATATTCATAAAGATATAAATCAAAAAGAGGTAAATTGATCAAGCCATTTGAATATATATTCTATTTAAGCTGTTCAAATCGTGCAAAAAACACATAAACCAAAAAGAACATGAATTGTTAAAGTCATTCAAAAATATAAATTGTTCGAACTGCCCAAAGGCAAGTCATAAGCTACGGGTTTCAAATAAAATCTGCATTGTGGCCCTTCAATGTTCAGCGCCAGTAGCATCAACATCAACATGTATGGTGTGAGCGGAACAAGTGATCCCGACGTTAGGATCATCACTTAAAACCACAACCTCAGATGAAGGAGGGATTGTCGGCGTCACCTGTAGGGTTGATATAAAGCTATTTGCAAGCTGTCTTTCAGCATCTTGCCTCTCAACATTTATATCAGAATTGACCCCAGCTCCTGATTGCTCTAGGTTGGCTCCAATTTCTTCATAAGTATTTCCCTTTGAATCAGAACCAACGTTGGCAATAGTAGGCTCTATTGGGACCATTTCGCCATCAACATTAGCATACCAAACACCATCTATGATCTCATAATTTTCCCGAGCGCATTCAATATTCAAATTTAGTTGAAGGAGATAGCGGACTTGTTCCATGGTGTTTTCAAAGAGAGCTCAACAGATTCTATCCAACGTTGGCGCATTTGTTGACATTCTGCTTGGGAGTACGCCATACCGGCCTTAAGCTCCTTTACCTTATCTTCAAGGTCCTACACTTTGGCTTCAGAAGTTTTTAACTTGGAAGATATGTTCAGTTCCAACTACATAAATTTGGCGTTAGCAGTGGAAAGTTTAATATGCAAATTTGTTTCAACTCTCTCCAGTCTTTTCTTCTCACGGCGCTCTGTCGCAAAATTGTTCCTTTAAATCTCGATAGCACACTTAAGCTCGGTTATCCTTCTATCAGATTCTGCTTTTGCTTTGCGCGTACCTTCCTCGACTTGCTTTAGCTGGGTAATCGCCACGTCCTTCTCGGTCAACAAGTTCAAGGGGTTCTTATCACCGAAAGCCTTTTTCATCAAGACATACTGAGAATACTTGGTGAACATGTGTTGAAACAAAGAGGCCAATCCACCTAACCCACCCTTCATATCTTTTATCTCACTGAGCACGATCGCCTCAATAATAGAGGAATGGTCAGCTAGAATTTGTTTATTAGCCTTTTTCACCAGCAGTAGATGAAGAATGGGCAACCCGTTGTTTCTTAGAAAAAGGATCCTCTTGAAACTCATCATTTGCAACCCTCTTTTCAGAAGCTGGAGTAGCGTCAAGAACTTCACTCCTGTAGCAGGTTCCGACATAGGCCTAACGTTGGCCGGTTTCGACATAGCCCCAACGTCGGCCCCCTGGATCACTATTCCCTTAGCTAGAGGAGGAATGGAAGAAGTTGGGACTTTGGTTTTCTTTGGAACAATGACCTTATGCTTACCCTTTGCCCTTCGTGGCTCCTTCAGCTTTGATGCCTTGTCCTTTTGAAGGGTCAGGGCAAAATCAACCATTTTGGACTTCACCATATTTTTTGCAAGAAGATTAGTAAACTCGATTAGCACACTAGTTAACGTACAAGACAAAAGACGAGAACGAAAATCAAACCGATAAAATTCACATGCAAACACACCAAAATTTTGACGGTACTCTATAGGAGTAGTGCCAATAAGCCACTGACAAGGAATTCGATCTTGTAAGTTCTTAATTATGTCAGAAAAATGATCTCGGGCCCTTAACTCCTCCGGGATCAGGTCGCTTCCTTGGATTGTAAATTGGTTAGTATCCACGTAATAGTGGCCGTACAACTAGTACAAGGGAAACCTAGGTTCAGTTACATTTTCTCCTGCGCCCTCATACGACAAAAAGAGTTTCCCAACTTTTTGCGTGAGGGTGAAGGAAAAAGAACTTTTCGTTGTACTCCTTGTAAGACTCTTGAAAAGGCTTTAGTAACGCTTGACCTCGAACACTATGGAAAGAGACCGGGGAGAATTTGCTCTCATAAGTCTGGCGGATGGGTGAAAGATAATATAGAAACAAGTTTAGGGTATAGACAACCCCCTCCCTACTGCACAAATTTTCAAAGGCCACCATGAAAGCCCAAGAATTTGGATGGAGTTGTGATGATGCGACATTTAGAAAATTTAAGATTGATACCTAAAAATCTGTAAAAGGTAACCTCATATCTAAGTGTTAAAAAAAAGTTAGATACATCGGAAGAAAGTCAGCATACAAATAGCCAGCATTCGACACCGCAACCTCGTCTAGGGGAGTCCCCATATTCTCCTTAGGACCTTGGGAGCATATTCATCCATCATCCTTAGGGCTATCATGTCCCACGCGACGACATTGTCACCATGAGCTAGAACCAAACGATCTGCCAATGCATCCAATGCCTCCTGGCTAAAATAGGATCGGCTATCTCTTTATTGACCCAGTCCACATCAATATTTACTGCCTCATAGTATGCCTCTAAAGTGGTCTCAACGTTTCTCATTGTCTTTCACATCTCCCTGTTAAAAACATTGGAAGAAAGGTCAGATGTTGCTGGCCTAGTAACTTGGTTAGACGAAACTTTGATGCCTCTTCCAACCGATATAGCCATCCGGAATGTGCTTCTTACACCGTACGAAATCCTCATAAAATCCAAAAATTGTACTCAAGCCCTTGCATACTCTAGGACTTTGTCAGGACCGTATGACATTCCCACCAACTTCAGGTGACTTCGACATTTCTCAAGAACTTTCGGGCATATGGTGATTTCGAGTGGAGGTGGTTCCTTAGGGTTAGCTGTCATTGGGTGTTCATCTCTCCTCCTCACACTCCTCAACCTACCTTCACTACCCCGGACAGCTGTCCTCTCGCGAGAGCGGTAGAAGCAATTGAAGATGGAGCGTTGCATTTTCCAGTTGGTAGCAAAGTCCGTTGGTTAGCAGACTAAGATGAGAGGAGGGTTGGAGACTTGAATAGCTAGTTGGCAGCAAAGCCCGTTGGTCGACTGCCACGGCCGCCACATGCAGAAGATGGAGCCTTGCGTCTGCTCGAATCCATCTTCGATGAAACAAACCAAAGAAGGAGAAAATATGTATACGCACAATGCAACACAATGAAGAACTTAATAAAGACGAAATACAGGAATGAAGATATTACTTTAAACTAAAGCCTAAACGAATGTTGGAAGAAAGAGCACGGTCAATGTATGATGCTAAAGCTTTCACCGAAGGAAATCACAGAGAAAATAGAGGGTTCTAGTGAAGGGAGAAAACAAAGGTAGCAGTAAAAGTAAAAACAAACAGATGAAATAACAACACAAAACCATGGGCCCAAATCCATAAAATTTAAAATTTACGTAACCGCTTAAATCTCTTGGAACTAGAGGAACTGCGAAATTCAAGATTATGAATCATTACACATTTAATGCACCTCGGTCTTCTCAAAAATGCAGTGAAGCTATTTGGAAAAGATGAAAAGACTCAGGCTTGAACCATTCGATCTCAGATAACCTTAAGCCGACAATGCGTCTGCCAAAGCATTATCGACTTGGGGACAACATCATCTTGGAAGCTACTCAAACTCTTAAGTTAACGATGCTTCTTCCAAGCATCACCAGCTTGGGGGCAATTGATTAGGGGTTACCTGGACTCTAAGCCCTAAGTTGGTCTACTCAGCCCTAAGTTGGCCTATGTCACCACCTACTCGGTTAACATAGCTACATGTATCCTCGGACGATATTGCCTTATTCATCTCGGTTAGAGTTTTACGCCTACCCCGGCATGGTATGAAAAAGGCTAACGGCAAGGAAAATGCTTAATGAGGCACCCAAACGCACGCTGCCATTGACACTTAACCTTAACAGTATTTCCCTCCAAAACACTATATAAAGGGTTCTACACCTATCAGGTATACACGTTTGCTCTCATTCTCACTCATTCGTATGCTTTACTGGCTTAAGCATCAGAGTCCTTGCAGATGCCACCACTGGAGACGTTTGCAATCATCGTGGGAGCTCACCAGAGATCTTTTCTCGTGTTCGCCACACAACACCTTTCATGCTTAAGACGTGAAAAACCAAAATCACCAACTTGTTCAATAACACATGATTAAGATATTGTAGCTTAACAGAGACAATGCTAGATATCCTGCAATCACAAAAAAAAATATGAATTTAAGTAATCATTTTTAGTAAAACATTAATAATTACCTTAATGCCTTCATGTGTGGCAGTAGTAGAGACAATAAATCTATGAAGGGAACCAATAAACCATAACCCATTGCTAGAAAATAGAGAAGCCTATGACGGGAACTGTTGATTAACCTTTTTTGGGATTTTCCAAAATTATAAAACAAAGAAACCTCACCTAGATACAACTTGCAGAGCATATACCATGATAAAACTATGGAGGTTGTGACTCTACTTGATAGAATGTATTCAAGTTCTTTGCGACCTTACATTAGACCCAAACGCTGAGGAATTATCACTGTCAAAATCTGCAATAATAAAAACACAAAAGGCTGAGGAATTGTGACTTCTTACGGAAACAAAAAAGGTTCTTAAGAAACATAATAATAATAAATCTTACATTTGAGTCCAAATTGAAGTCACAAAACTACAAAGCAACATGGTTTGATGATAGGTGGGAAGATAGAGGAATGTTTTGTGATTATCAGCCTGAATTCCTTTCAAATTTATACTCCCAAAATTAATAAAAATAACATGCAATAAAGGATAAAATTATACTGCCAAAGCCATATTCCAATCTTGTAATCTAAAAAACTCGAAAGTTGACCTCTCAAGCTCCCAAGTCATTATGAAACCTTTACATGTTAATTTAGGTAAATAGTTAATTTATCACAAATAAAATAGAAGGCTACAGAGTAATTCACCATTAATTTCACATGAAGCTAGAGTTGTATGGATGCTTTTTAATTCAAAGTCTAATTTTTAATGTTGTTTTTGTCTTTGCCTACACCTTGCAAGCACAAAGCTGAGGCAAACTCATTTAAGAGCCATAAGAAATCAGTAGTAGTGAAAAAATATTTTCTTTAAAAGAAAATGGATGCAAAAATAGTAATTAGTATATGGATGAAAAAATGTCAGAATAGAGAATGATAAAAAATTGGTTAAGAAATACAAACCTCTAAACCTTTCCCTTTTCTTTGTATATGATTGATCATAGAAATAGTATAAATTAGCAAAAAGATTGAACTGCCAATTTTCAATGTCTTCAACCAAAATGATCAAATGCCATTGACTATGAACAATTAAAAATAAAACTCAAAAGTGAAAATGAGAAATGAGATAACAAACCACTAATATTTAAATTGAGAATTCAACCAAACTTAACTACACAACAAATGTCAATGATTATATAATATAATCACTAGACTCATGGTCATTATTAGCAAGTTTACCTTATGTATAAAATTGGTGCAAAATAGTAATGAACCTAATTTTTTTTTCTATTTGTTTTGTAGTACTTCTTAATCTTTCTATTCAACCAAAGCAACTTTAGTCAAATTAAAACTCAATAATACTAAGATGGTTGAGAAAATGGAGTAATGTAAGTTAAAAACATTTGATTGGGCCATTTGTTTAAGTTAAAAACGGAATAATAATATTCCGACAATAATTTCCCAAAACAAATTCTACAATAAGGAAAAAACTAACTAGGAAATCAAAGAGAAAAATTGAAACAATGGAAACTAACCTTTGATTTCCCCAAAATTATGAAGCTCACATTAGATCTAGAACCTTTAAGACAATAAAAAAATTGAGGAAACAATGAATACAAATCCATTGCAAGATCGGAGGTGATTCAAAACAAAAATCTAAAAGATGGCAAATGAAACCTTAGCAAATTGTGATAGACGAACCCTAACATGAAGGTCTTGTGCGAAACTGCTTGATGCAAGAACCCAAAGTTAAAGGTTCACTAAGAGACAAATCACGATTACGCCCAATTGAAGAACCCTAAAAGGTGTTGATGCAGATTACCCCAGCCAAATTTGGATCTCAGTTTGCTCACTCTTTCATCATGGAGGTGAATGCTTGGGATGGGAAGGAGAAAGAAGCATGAAGGGTTTCAAAGGCTCGCAAGCGAGATAGAGAGAGAGAGAGGAAGGGTTTCAAAGTCTTTCACAAATCACTCCAAAAAAAACTGATTGCTGATACAAAAAAAAATGATTAACATTATATTTTTTTTGGTACAAAAATTATTAACATTATATTTATGTACATAATACATAATAAATTATAAATTTATTAAAATGAAAACTTACTGATTGTAGCAGTTGTAAACTGTCTAAACAAATAATTAAACCATCAAAAGAAGATCTAATTGTGGCGGTTAAAGAAATGCCAGAAATCACATCATTTTCTGACGATTTTAAATACTCGCCACAAATTAGCTGCCACTAGAACCAATTTTTTTGTAGTGATACCGTGGAATGCTTCCTAAACTTTTAAAATAAAAATGGCTCATCACACATACCTTAATCTTGCCGAGGGGAGCCCAAACCAGTTTTGGTCAAGGACTCAAGGGAGTTTGTTTTATATACCTGAATTATAGCGGAATAACTTCTGTCATTCTTGGCTTATTCTGTTGGCTCTTTGTTGTGAAGACTTTTGGTTCAATTATAATAAATAAATAAAGCATGGTCTTTTGATAAGCAATAAATAAATAAATTACGTGTGACTGATCCTATTCTTACCTTCAAAAAAAATTGACTTATCTACGTGTGAACCTTCTCTTATCCTTGGTTGAATCTTTTTTGAGTTTGTAGTAACCGTCCATTGACAAGAGTCCAAGACTTTCATATTCTTTTATTATTTTAAACTGTGACATTTAACTGACAATAATTCAATAGTTGGCGGACATATATAGGATAATTGTCAAAATTTTCAAGAACCTATTAGTAACTTTTAGAGGGGTCATCAGTTAATAATTTTTAAGAGTTACAGAATTTTTCGGCAAATTAATACACTTTAAACTTTATTAACTTGTATAATAATTGATAAAAATACCGTTAAGATATCTAATTTTTAGTTCTATTGAGTATAGGAAAAGCCGAGTTTTTGCTAGTTTAAGGAGGGTGCATGTTATACATGCCTTTTGTAACCGTGTCAACATCTGTAATATTTGAATTTCAGATCTTTTGTAGTGACATTTTAACTACATGAAATCTTATAACCATTAAAATTATTTAATTTATTATATAAAAAATGTTATAAATTTATGTTTAAAAATTATGGATGGATGAAATAAATTCAATTTACCTTCTCATATTAAATTCTAATGGAGAGGGTAATCCTTGTATGTGAAGATAGTATCTATATCTTGGCCTATTAGATGACATTGTTTTGCATCTTATTTTTGCTCGTCTTTCAAAATAATACTCTCTCGCTTGGGTAGAGTTGGAGTATTTGGTGGAATAACTATTCCATTTTTTACAGCATCTCACAAATTTGTGAGATAAATTAATATGTCTTCAATTTAAATTAAGCTCCAAATATCGTATTTTTGTCTAATAAAAATCAGGGAAAAGACCGCTGAAAACTTGACTATAAATGAGGCCAACTGGCCATTGGTTTAGATGTTTAATACATGAAAATAAAGTTTGGTGAATGAGTCTATAGGAATAGAATTCTAATTATTTGGTATCACTTTTTTAAATTATTTTCTCATTTAAAATTTTCATGTAATAAAAACTTACGACTACCTTTTTCTCACAAATA
Source organism: Spatholobus suberectus (assembly GCA_004329165.1). Classification (NCBI taxonomy): domain Eukaryota; kingdom Viridiplantae; phylum Streptophyta; class Magnoliopsida; order Fabales; family Fabaceae; genus Spatholobus; species Spatholobus suberectus. The sequence goes on from CM014733.1 coordinate 9,578,246, forward strand.
GGTGCAATATGACAGAAGTTTGTGAATATTTATGAAGAGACAGTTTTTATTATGATAATTCATAATTTAACACAAGCGGGTTTTTTTTTTTTCCCTCTCTCACTCTCTCTTTCTCTCGATCTTTGGGCTGTGATTGACACAGAATAATAATTCTTTCATACCATGCGTTGGAGGCAAAGAATCAAGATAAATAGGGAAGTCTAGTTAAAAGGAAGTTTAAAAATAATTCAACAAGGAATATTTCAATAGTAGCCAGGAATTGAAGGTAGTAAGTACACGGAAAGTTCTGCGTAATTATAGGTGAAAAGATGTTGTGATAATGCCATTTATGCAGAATTATGTAGTAGGTTTAAGAATGCAATTGGTCAATATATAGATAAACTTTCTGATCTTGGAGAATAGTCAAGTCTATGTACTAGTCAAGTTGATTCAAAGTATAATAAGGGCGGATGATATATGCGCCTGATCCTTTAAGTTATGGAGTGTATAGGCGAATTTCAAATTATCAAGATGCATCCTTGTGGTCGTAATTATGTATTAAGGTGGATTACTTCGGTACTCACTGATGAATAAATAAATTTTTTCTCATAAACAAAAGTGTTATTTAAATATATATATATAGAGAGAGACCCCACTCACACGAAAAATTATTAAATAGTCTAAGACTACATGTTTATAATCTCAATTAAAGTTTAAATAACACATATTTAAGTTTTGCAGTTTAGGATAATCAAACTCATAAAACGAAATGATTTCTACATAAAAAGCATAACTTCTTAAACCCTGCTGCCTGAAATAGATTAACTCAAAGCCTGGCTAAGCAAATTAACGTCCAACACTTATAAAGCTGTTAGTGAATGGTAGTGACTGTGAGGTATGAGTGGGTTTTGCTGGTGTAATTAGAGGAGGAGGAGGATGGTCGTCATGCATATCATGTGGAAGCACCGGCAGTGGCGCTTCAAGCTGAAGAACTTTTATTACTTGTGCAGCCTTGGGCCTTTCCTTGTCGTTTGGGTTAGTACACCACAGCCCCACAACAATCAAGCTTGTCATTTCATCCACATCAAACTCTTTGTTCAGTTTCTCATCAACAACATCCAGAATATTCCCTTCCACATAAAATGGCCACACCCAGTTCACAAGAGGCACATGAAACTCCCCATCTTGGTAAGTTCTCCTCCCACATGCAATTTCAAGAGCCACAACCCCAAAACTATAAATGTCTGATTCCTTGGTAACCCTACCTCCATTAATATATTCTGGGGCAAGGTACCCATAAGTCCCCACCAACCCTGTCCTCTGAGTCCTCAACCTTGGATCTACCAACTTTGCCATCCCAAAGTCGCCAAGCTTGGTGCTAAAATCCGTGTCCAACAACACGTTAGCCGACTTAATATCCCTGTGAAGAACATTCTGCTCCGCATCCTCATGAAGATAACGAAGTGCCAAAGCCACGCCTAATGCTACCCTGTACCTGTGAGTAGATTTTATAAACAAGTGAGAATTGAGAAGAATTAATGGTGGTAATTAAAGGTTTCAATTCCATAAGCCAACTCCATTAAGCAAGAATAGATAATAAATTAACGTACATAAAAGATATAAAGTAAATAGTATATACACTTACACTCTCTGTCAATCATAAGTTGTCATTTATATAATAAATTTGTTAACTTAAACAATAATTAGTTAAAAGACATACCTACCATGTTTTATGATTGGTTGATAATATAAAATTTAATCAGAGCATAAAAATTAAGCTGAAAGATATATTATCTAACAGTACCTGACATCCCAGGCCAAAGTTTTTTTGTCCCCAAAGAGATGAGTGTCGAGGCTTCCATTAGGCATGTACTCAAAAACCAACAGAAACTCTCCTTGCTCGTGGCACCACCCTATGAACTGCACCAAGTTTCTGTGTATAAGACGGCTTATGATCCTAACCTCGTTGATGAAAACTCTCTCTGAATTATCAAAGTTAGGGAAAATCCTTTTCACGGCAACGACCCTTCCTAAATTGCTCAGAACCCCTTTGTAAACCTGTCCCGAGCCACCTCGTCCAAGCCTTCTATCATCCGCGAACCCATTGGTGGCCGCAACGAGTTCTTTGTAATCAAATCTTCTAGGTATCGTTGCCCTATCCAAATCAAACCTACCCGAGGTGGCTCCACGTTCATCATTAACACCATCACCCTTGCCCCTTCTCTTCTTCATGATCATTACCCAAGTTGCAACATTCGCGGCCACGGCCACCAAAACCATTGGACACGTCACCGCAACAACGAGCACAAGCACGTTCAACCCTTTTCCGTGCTTGGCTACGTTACCCGAGGAATTATTATTCGAAGCAGTGGAAGAATTCAGCGTTGAACTGAACTCCCACGAGTGAATAACGTTTAGTTCAGTATATTGGCCAGTTGAAGCGGAGAACCCAACATCCACCCACTCGGGTAGAATTTCCATGAGGTCAATCTGGTAAGAGAGTGAAGAATTCGAATTTGGCGTCGCGGTTCCGTTGAAGGACCAAGACACAAAAAGGGTCTTGTTGGAAGCCGTGTAGGTTACCAAAGCGTAACATTTGTTTCCGAGGTTTTTGTCGATGTCAAACTCGGCGTATGTCTTGGATATAAGTGAGTTATCGTCTATGCCAACGTGCTGCATGGGAGGGTCAATTGTGCCGTTAAATGTATCAAACTCAACAGCGAGGACGCGGTTTTGGCGAAGGTAGCTATTGGAGGTTCCGTTGAAGAGGCCAAAAGTGCCACCTGCACCGTTTGGCGGAATCTGGTAACCATGAGGGGCTATGTAGAAGGCAAGACCGTCAGCGTAGGTCTCGGTGGTGGCTCTGTCAATGGTGAAAGTGAAGCGAGTGGAGAAGTCGGTTAGAACACCGGAAGATGAGTCCCACAGGTGTAGAGGTTGTCCGTACAAGGCTCTCCCAACGCGGAAATAATAGCTCGCTATGGTGAGGGATATGGACCCGTTGCTGACTTTGCCGTCACCCTGGTATGCCATGTTTTTAGCACTCTCGGGGTCGGCGAAGTTTGTTATGGTGAAATTTAGTGATTCCGCTGTTCTAAGGGAAAGAAGAAAAGCGACCACGAGATGAAAAATCGTGACCATCTCTAGTAATCTGAATGGCTGTTTTTGGTTACCATTGTTTGGTGGAGCTAAGAAATTCATATCAAAAACCAGAGGGCTGAGAGAAGGGGAGAAGCTAAAGTATATTTGTTTTGACAAGTAATTAAGGTTGTTGTGAATTGGTCTGTCGAGTTTCTTGTTTAAATAAAAACTAAGTGAAGTTTTACTGATTGAGACTTTTTTTTTAATTTTGAATTGGTCTTCGTAGTACTGCATGTACCGCTCTTGCGTCCCAAATACTGTGAATGTAGTGCACGGCATTTTTCTTTCTCTTTCTTCAACTTTTGGCTTGAAACGATATTACGTTTATTTAATGATGATACGTTAGTCCAGCCTCCAGCGTAAGAAGAAGCTTCACAAACAGACAAGCCAATTAATTTGGTTTTCATGGTATGGTCATTCGCATGTTATTTATTTTTTATTTGTTATAATTAAACCAACTACGAGTGGGCAAGAACTAATCCATCTTAATGACCCGATTTAAAATTATACTTAATGTATTTTAAGGACGGATCTGTGTTATATTTCAGGTCATCTCAATCCGGTTCAGTGTCCTTTATTTTCTTAAAAGTATAAGTTTTTTAAATAATTGTATATTAATAATAAAAAATTTGGATTCAATAAATAATATTTGTATTAATATAATATTATATTTATAATGATATTATTTATTTTAAAATATATATTATAAAATATACTTTAATTTAAGTTTTATATTTTTTTATTCTACGATTTAATTATATATAACGGTAAGATTGATATATTACATTAAAAAGTTAGGTTAATTTGGCCTCGTCACATATATTGAGTATTAATCGGGTCAAGTTTGAATTCAACTATCTCGATCAAAATTTTGGGCCTGGTAAGAATAAAGATAAACTCATCTCTTACTCACCCCAAGGACCAACTATCGAGTGCATAGATCAACTGACATAGAGTTGTTTCAGCTTAACCAGTAATTTTGAATTCAAGTCTTCAATATTCAACTACATTAAATACTTGAAGAAAACAATTTACTGCTCATAATAGTCTTACTCGACTCGAACAAAATTACATCCAGAAAAATATACATGTATTCTCTATCAAAAAAATTATAATTGAACCAAGTCTCAGGGCATAGAGCCAGTATAATAGGTCAAGAATCGTTGAAGTTGTTCCACTACAAGTCAGGTGTATAAAACAAGCTCCCTTGACAAAACTGGTAATTGGGCCCCACGGCAAGTTTTTTTCATTTTTTGGTGAAAAACGGCAAGGTCAGTTTGATAAGTCATTTGTTATTTAAAATTTACAAAGGATTCAACAACGATAGAGGAATTAAAAGCAAGATATTTCTAGCTAGCTTGAACATATTTTTTTAGTAGAGATAATGGCATTGACTTCCTTTAGTTATTGTTAAACTATGTTCTCTAAAGAAGCTAATCGGCTAATTAATAGGTCAATAAGGAAAAACTCTATACAAAACAAACTATAAACTACGAAAATTATAATCACTACTACTCAAGGAATGAGACGGGAGTAGAGATAGGTTAGTTAGATTTTATAAAAGTCAAGTTTAACTTATTTATATGATATAAAAGTCTATTTTTAAGGTCTAATTTGACCTTATGATAACATATTTAAAAGCTTATTTTGTAATAAAGTCTCTAAATAAAGCATAAATTTACTCTTCAATAACTTATAGAGTTATTTTTTATATAGGTTAACATACTTAATATTTAAAAAGATAAATAAATATATGATTTTAATACATTATAAAATTTTAATATAATATTAATAACAAATGTTATTGATTATATTTATTTAAATAGGTCAAGCAATTAAAACACTTTTTAAATAGCATAAAGTCTAATATTTTTAACTAAATAAACTTTTTTAAAAGTTGTAGTCTGGAAGTCTTTTGAATTAGGTCATACGTCCTTATATATGTATTAATGAAAAACGACTTAACATTGACACTGTTTTTTTATTTGGTCTTCGTTGTAGTATTTATACTCATTGATTGAGATTTTCAAAGACGTGGTATTTCTGTTTACATTTGAGCTACAATTAGAGGATTTTTTTTGGGTACAAAGTAGAGGAATTTGAGCTAGAAGCAGGGGAATTAAGGAAAAATATCTCAATAAATGCAACGTGGTGTGGGGTGCAGAGAGTTTTAGTTTTGAAATTGTAAAACACCCTATTACATATGTGACTTGTAGCAACATTTAATTACTTACAATTTTTTAAAATTTTATCAATAAGTTATTTTGCAACATTTATAAAATTAAATGTTACTAGAATGTGATATTTAGTTTAATAAGATTGAGGGTATCTGATGTTTTATTTGATAATAACAAATCACAAATACACACTTCAAAAGTAATTTTGAAGTGTTATCTAATCACTAATGAGCAAACAAACCAGAAAGTAGAAAGACGAAAGAGAGGAATCAATAGCAGAAAAATAGGTAAAGATATAGATGAAATTTTTGGTGTACAAAGGTGATATTGAAGTTAGAACTTATGATCTTATGCATATTACTCAAACCTTCCATGACTAGGACGACCTTAGTGAGTTGGTAAAAATACAGATGAATACTACTTGGAAAATGAAAGAGAAATCAGAGGAATTGACAATCAACTTGTTTTTGATATTACTACTGTTGGAAACACTTTTTAAATCGGGTTTACAACTGATTTAGACACAGACAACATAGAAAGTATTATCATTTTAAATCATAAGTTGAATCAATTTAAAAAACACGTTTTAACTTGGTTTAGAATGGAACCGATTTAAAACGTGTTACTTTTTAAATCAGTTGTAGCTACAACTAATTTAAAATGTGACTTTTTAAATCGGTTGTTGTACAACTGATTTAAAAGGTTTACTTTTTAAATCAATTAAGACAAAATCAAGTTAAAAAGTGTCACTTTTTAACTCAGTTAATGCACAACCGAGTTAAAATACACTACAACAATGCAGAGTATTAATGTCAGCCAAAAGCTGACGCTAACACAGAAAGCTAACGCTAATCCTTGTTTTAGTGTCAGCTATGCGTTGAATAGCAGTGCGACTCAAACTATCGACGCTAACAACATTGCGACGGCTACTATAAGCCGACACTATATAGCCTCGGCTAAACTGATAATAAGATCGTCACTACCCAGAAACCGACACTAACTAATTTTTAAAAAAAATTGAATTTATTTATGTTTGTGTCGGCTTATCCGACGCTAATTAGTGTCGATTTAGTGTTGAAGAAGCCGACATTATTTAGCGTCGGCTTTGGCTAACTCTTGTTTGTGTCAAACGAGGCCGACACTATGTAGTGTCGAGATGGCTGACGCTTGTTAGTGTCTGTGTAGTCGAGACCTTATTTTTTAATTTAATTTAACCTGTTCTATTTTTTATAAATAGTGTCGGCTTTATGTGAGCTAAACTGACACTAATTTTTATTTTCTACAAGAAATTGTCTAACTAGTGTATTGAGCAGAAACCTATTAATTAAAAAACCTAAACTTCAATGGAAAAGTCAATTGGGCAAGAAGCCAACAACATTGTAATAAACACCATACACACAAAACTAGTTGATTGAATTACCATAGATACATTACATATAAGGAAATATACAGTCATTTGCTGCTTCTCAGTACATTGTTTAAAGCTAAATCAGTGCCCCATGTAAATTAAGGTTATAACCTAACTATAATTTAAAACAAAAGTCTGAACTCCTATCATTGTGCCTCTAGCACGCCCAGCAGTATGCAAGATTCATTGCCCTGCAATAAAAATAAAATTCATTGAGCTACAATTGAAAGAAGAAATATTGCATGGTTGAAATATCCAAAAATTGCCAAACTTCAGTCATGAAGCAGAATTTTGAGGCACAGTGCTATGTTAGAGGCCATTGATTGAAATCTATATTAACTGAATTTTTCTTCTACAGTTCACATCATGCAAGCAAAATGAAGATTCCAATCAATGAAATGTAATAGCATTTTATGTAGTGATGCACTAGCTAAGAAAAAGCTCCATCTGTAAGCATGTGTGGCAAAAAAAAAAATACATGTTTTCATCTCTCTATTTCCAGTTCCACATTATACTAACAATAGTTAATCACATGGTAACATCCCTAATAACCTATTTCAGGTTTTATCATGAAAAAATTGTCACAGCAATCACAATACAAGTAAATTTAAATAGTGACACTTGACGTAATGATAATGCCAGACTCAACTTTTCAAACTAGGGAATAATGCCCTGCTGCCAAGCCATTTAAATAAATGTTTCAACCTATATTGTTGTCCACAGGGATAGAAAGTCTATCTAGCAATTGGATTTCACACACATCTTAAAATTGCCTTGGACTCACTGTGGTAAGGACACTCATTCCTTATACAAAGAACATGTCTGAACAATCACATAGAGTTCACCCATTGTAAGTGAACAATATAGTCATTAATCATTAATCAATAGGTTCTGTTTTTACTAATCATTAAGCATCAATGACAGGTTTTGAGAAAACCATGTGTGAAAACGCCTAAAAGGCTTAAAATGGCTTCCAAATAAGTTTATAATGTCAATTATTTTCATACAGTTCTGGCATGACAGCTTAATAAGCAAGTTGTTCTATGTATCTTGCTAAATTTACTAGTTTGCAAGTAAAAAGAAGATGCAAATGTAGCACTAAATGTAGCCAATTTGAAATGTGTTGGTTTTCCATAAATGGAGTTGTAGATGACGATATAGAATTTACAAACTCAATATCATGTGAGAATATTGAAGAAATAACATTTCTATTATTATCACACGATTCTGTTCATGTGGACTTTTATATTAATAACACTTGATTACATTTCAAGTAAACACCTTTTACTTTATAATAAAGTCACTACTTTCACAATGTACATTGATATTGCACCAAGTATCCTAAAGCATGCTGAAAAATAAAATATTGTAAGGAATTAAGGGCATAGTAAGGAATGCAGACCTAAAAATCTAACGACATCGACATTAACGAGCAGGGGAGCCCACCTTATCTAATGAGTGGCCATCCAGGTCCTCAGCATAGTGAGGGTGAACTTGGCTCGTACCAGTCGAAGCCACTCTGGGCTGGCGGTCCAACACCATCCGTAACTGCTCCTGAAGTAATCACATCTCCTGCTCCAAACGTGCACACCTCCGATTCGCTTCATCTAAGCCAGTAGTCGCTGCGTCAGCTCGCTCGGTCGCTTGCTGGACCTCTTGGCGCAAAACCTTAATCTCAGCAGACACATGAGTAGTAGTGGGAGTAAATATGGACTCCTGAGTAAGGTGAGATACACCAGGACGAATGTTGGAAGCCAAGTGCCTAGTGCCATAACACCGATCCCTTTTCTTGCCTCCAACAACATCTTTCCAACACATCAGCTTGGTAGTCCCACTTACCTCCTGCTGCCCACTAGTGGAATCCTGAAGACCGCTAGAACGAGCCTGACGCAAATGCTCATGGTACTCTATCTGTTCAATTAATGAAAGCATATATTTAGAAATTGATATTGTTAAAAATTATAATTACACTGAAATTTAATAATCATCAACTTACATATGTTGTGAGCACGGTCATCAACCCAAATGCCATCCTTGTTTGTGTGAGTGGCCACAAACAGCTTGTCAGAATCCATAGGTCGACGAAGATCACGACTCTAAGAAACATGTATATAGTTATAAGAATTATACTTTACATTGCATAATAGGATATAAGGGAGTTTACACAATCCATGAACAATACTTACTAGCCTAATTGCCACCTCATGGTGAGCTGTACGGCTTGTAGTGTGCACTGCTCCACCTCGTGTAGAAGCTCGGTTAGTTTTATTTCGAGCAAAACTATCCTTGAACTCCTTGCCATCCCAATAGGTTAGAAGACCAGACCAAGCCTCCTCACCTATCCAATGAGGCTTGGTCCCCTTGAACCTCGCTTTAGATAGCATATCACAAAGGCATTTTTTAATTCGTTGGTCGTACACCTTCCTAATCTGCCACTCATAATGAGGTGCCCAAGTAATTCTTTGCTGCAACAACAAACAAACCATTTTATCAATTATATCATTGCATATTTATTCAATATGTAAACATATAAGAATTAACATATTTAGTCGCCGTAAACTCCATCCACCATTTGTCCTTCACGTTATCAAGGATGATGTCATAATGATGGTAAGGACCCGTAAATTGTGATTTAATTGCATGGCCAATTACCGCAATAGGCGGATCGTTAGGGGTCCAACTGTAAAACGTTTAAGTTCAATGTTAGAATTAATTTCATACATAAAATTAAATAAATAATGAAAATATTATAAAAATGTAAACTTAACGTTGAATTTGCATAAGGTCGTATAATGACCCTCCTAGCATCGTCATGTTGAATTGGCTCCTAATCAAGGACATCATCATCTGCAATAGGATCATCCATAGACTCATCACCCTTATCAAGGTGACGGTCCTCTGCCTAAATGTGTAAAGAACCTCCCTGAGGTGAAGGATCTATGCTGGGCTGTATTGTTGGAGTAGGAGTCGACTGGACTAATGGAGTAGGAGTGGGTTGGACTGATGGGGCACGAGTGGGCTGGACTGATAGGGTATGTGTGGGCTGAACTAGTAGGGGGCTAAAGCTAAGCCTCTACACTATTGGTGGGTTAAGGATACTTTGGTTTGCTGGGGTAGGGGTACTTTGGATTGCTAGGGTAGGGGCAAGTTGGACTGCTGGGTTAGGTTGGACCGCTGGGTTAGGTTGGACTTTTGGGGTAGGGGTAGGGGTATTTTGGACTGCTGGGGTAGGGGCAGGTTGGACTGTTGGGGTAGGTTGGACTTCTGAGGTAAGGGTAGGCTAGTGGACTGATGAGGAGGTAGACTGGACAGTTGTAGGGGTAAGGGAGATATGTTGGGCTGGTGAAGGAGTAGAATGGACAACTGGAATCGAAGGAGTAGGCTCCAAGCCTCTCTGACGGCATAATGCCTGAGCCAGTTCAGCAATATGCCCAGGCATTATGCTAGTCCCCCGACCTTTACGCTTTTGGTTCCTCACAACGTCAGTTGTGCCTCGTGTCTTAGGCATCTGTACTGTACAAAATAACATAAACATATATCTTGTTCATAGGTAGGTTTTTAATGCTGTAAAGTTAACATATCATAAAATAAATGAATTAAACATAACCTAAGTTAATTCTCGTCATTATCACTATCCATTTTCTCTTGGTCATCGCTGTCTTCTTCCTCTTCCATTTGTAACCCTTCTATTGCAATACCCTCATCTTCTTGCTCATCATCCTGGCATTCAATTATTGTGCCTTCAGCTAAGTCTTGTAGTTGTTCAATTGTTGCAATTGGTAAAACATTTGGCATTTCATCAGTTTGATACGGCAATTCATCCTCTATGTTGTCGACTTCTACATGACCACGTGGTTTTGTTGTGATTGCCACGCACTAACCATGTAACACCCCAAATTTCAAGTACTAGAAATAAACCACGAGGTAGCTTTTAGTAAAACCCTTCCCATATGTTATTAGACAAAAGATGCCTTAAGAGTTATTGTTATTATATTTCTTATTATTATTATTCCTATTATTATTAATATTATATTTATTGTTATTGTTATAGCAGTTATTATTATTATTATTATTATTATTAATTCTTTGTTATGGTGTTGTTATTATATTATTATTATTGTTATTATTAGTGTTATTGTTATCGACACCTTAGTATTAGAATTAATAGGAATATTGTCATAGAACCCAAAAGAGCATCTAGGGCCTAATAAGGGACTTAAGCCCACTAAGCCACATACCCACCCACATGTTATAAGAAGAGAATAGAGAAGGAGGATTAGGTTTAGCTATCAAAAAAAATAGAAGAAGAAAGAAGGTAGAGAGAAGAGGAGAAAAAGAAGAAGAAGAAGAATAGAACCGGAGAACCCAAACCCTAGAACTCAGCTCTACATGTCCATAAAGGTGAGCGCTCTCTCCGTGTCTTTTCTTGTCCTTTATATTGTTCTTGTTTATCTATCTATTTTTTCCCCTCCTTATACCTAAATTTAGGAATTTGATGGATTTTGAGGGGATTGTGAGGGAGTAAGGGAATTATCGATTAGATTGACCAATTATCAATGTAGAAGAGTGATTAAGAATCTAATTATTTATTTTGGAGCATTTAGAAACCAAAGACAATAGGAAAAATAAATTAAAATTAGTACCTAGGATCCGCCCGGCGGAATTAAATAGCCGCTGGGCGACTTTTCTTTAAGAACTAGATTTCACGTTAGCGCTAGGCGTGCGGACTCGCTGAGTGGATGAAAGTCCCACTGGGCAGGTTGAGTCCTGACACAAACCCGCTGGGCGGATTGGGTTCAGGCACAGACCCGCTGGGTGGGTTTTCTGGACTGCCGGGCTGGACTTCTGTCTTATCGGGCGGATACTATTCTGTTCTTTGTGCTTATGAACTCTGTTTTACAGTTTTAAACTCATTGTTATTTGTTTTTTTTATGTCTTGTTGAGTTTACAATGTATGATTGTTATTTACCTTGAAAAAACTGAGTGTGATATGAAATTGTGTCAATGTTTCATTGTAAAAGTCTATGAAAAGTTGTAAGCATTATATGTGACCATGCATCATAACATGTGAGGAGGAAAGTATGTAGGAATCTAGCTGGTGGAGGTCGTGAGTCTAACCCTAGCCTTGGGGGTTATCTGGTTGTGAAAACTCCAATGGTCAATGTTAATCCCATGGAGCCGGGGCATACTAGCAAAACTGGGTAACCCTAACTAGTCGTCGGGGGATATCATACTAGTTGAGGGTGCGAGAGCCGAAGACATCAGTATTGATACACTTCTTATGGTTGTGCATTTACTCCTAGTCTACTTTCCGACAAGTTTAGGTTGGTATCACATGTGCATGAATAGAGATTTATGAACTTAGTATGCATATGCATCTTGCTGCAGTGTGATATGTTGAATTATGCTACATTGTAATTGTGTGAAGTCTATGTGACCTTGTTCATAAGCGAATGATCTAATGTGTACACGTGTGAAAATGTGATTGTGTATTGTGATAAATTGTCAAGATTATGTATATGTGCTCATGTTATGCATGTATGTCATGATTGTTTGATGAAACAAAACGATGAGTATGTCTAGTTACTAAGTAAAAGATGTGAAATAAATGTATGCTTGTAATTAGAATTGTGTTTGCTACCTCAAGGATAAGTGAGAGGCTAGGCCCTAGGATAGTGTTGTGAGGGTTCTAGTTAGATAATAATAGTTGTGAATGAGATAGAGAAACAGTGAATCCCCACACAACGTAATAAAAAGGTATAAGATAAGTAAGAGAGAACAAAATAAGGGTATTAAGGTGAGTTTTAAGGGAGTGTCAAAAGTATTTTAGAATGTTTGTGACCTTAGACTTAACCCTTAGAGAACAACCTTATATATCACAAGGAAGATAGTAAAATCTAAACATGAAGGTTTTAAATACTAGAGAGGGTTTTGGATAAGAAAGAGTTCTTAGGTTGAGAATGAGATAGTAAACTAATATAACAGTTGAGAGAATGAAAGAGTAGTTAACACAGGAAGTATTGAAGATTAAAAGGTGTAGACTAGACCATAGATATGGAGAATTATGGGAGACCTAGTGAGTTTAAAGCCATAAAAGATAAATGATGAAGGTTGTCCGAGTAAAGAGTCTAACCCAGTCATAGAGTCCTTAGAGCACTCACTGAGACATTATGTCTCATTCTTTTAAGTTTCCCCTTTTTCAGGATACAGGTGAAGACATGCGTAGATGGAGCTTGGAGTCACGTGCAAGAAAACGTAGTCTAGTTTACGTTATGTTTTTGTATTCTTCTTTATATTTTGTATGACACCCTCGGGTGATAGATGAGTTGTATTTGGCATGTATTTTTTTTATTGTATTGTTCATATATAATATTTAATTATATTTATGAGTAGCATTTGTATGTTGTTTCTACCTTTTTAAGTTTGTTTTTTTTTTATTCTTAGAAATCTAGACCTAGTTACGGTAATACCCCTTAGGGTGTTACAAACCACACAAGTTTTTACATGTTTCTGGATAAGGGACATAGTATACTTGTCTTGCTTTTTGTGCAAGGATGAATGGATCATAAGGATGATATCTTCGACTCATCTTGATTTTTACAATATTATATTGTGAATGGACCCTCATGCCAACATTTCTTGTTGGATCGAAACCATTCACAATAGAAAAGAGGAATCTTATTATTCAAACCAAGATATTCCAATTCACAGATATGGTGGATGATGCCATAAAAATCGTCTTCATCTCCTTCAATGACACCTTTTACATGGACCCCACAATTTGTGGTTTTTCTACCATCACTCCAAGTCTTTGTATGAAACATGTACCCATTAACAAAGTACTTGTTCCATGAGGTTACACATGAATTAGGTCCCCAAGCTAATGACTTCATGTTTATGTCGGTCAACCTATTCCTCTCGTCATTAACCTATTTGACGATACACATATGTTTAAATTCATTTTATTGATTAAATATATAAATTATAAATGATAACACTTACATAGTTTTGAAACCATTCGGGAAAATGTCCATGTATTAAACTAGAAACTTCTACGTTGTTGATGGAGTGAACTTGTAAGAATAATATTAAAAGAAGCACATTATTAGACGTATATGGATATAATAATTGTATTATGTACAATTAGATGAAAATAAGTTATAGACATTTAATCAAGTATCGGTTTAACCTCATTGCAATTGATGAGGACATGTACATGAGCAAATCTCCATTTCGCATCATTAAGCCAGTGCTCTTTAGACATTCCACTAGGGCGTCCAGATTTATTCAAGACAGACAAAGTTGGGTGGATGACCTTATGTCTATTTCGAGCATCGTTTCTCAAACTTGTGGTTGACAACAAGCTTGTGCTCTTGAAATAATGAGAACAAAAATATGTAATCTCACAGTGTAAATGGAATGAGCATATTGACCTTCCACCCTCACTAAATTACTCACTGCCCGCTTTGCATCTCCCATCATTCTGCACCCCACAACAACCATTGTTAATTAATCCATATGAAACTTATTAATTAATAATAAAAGCCATTACCTTTCAAATGGATACATCCATCGATATTGAACAGGACCACCAAGTCTTGCTTCCATAAGTAGATGAAGAGGTAGGTGTTCCATTGAATCAAAGAAGCCCGGTGGAAAAATTCTTTGCAACTTGCATATTGTGATTGGTATATTTTGCTCTAATATAATTAAATCATCCATCGTCAATGTGTTACAACAAAGATCTCTGAAGAATCAACTTAATTCAACAATGAGATTCCATACACATTCTGGTAAGGAACGAAATGCAATGGGGAGTAAACGCTCCATGAATACATGACAATCGTGACTCTTCATCCCATGCATAGTTCTCTTGTTTTCATCTGCACACCTAGCTATGTTTGAGGCATAACCATCTGGTATTTTCAATTCTGTAATCCATCTACATATTGATTTCGCATCTTTTGATGCCAAAGTGTAGTTTGCCTTAGGTTTTACCAACTTCCCGTTAGCCAATTGAATCAACTCCAAGTCCCTTCATGCACAGAACATAGAAACATCCATTCTTGCCTTTTCATTATCCTTTGTTTTACCCTTAACATCCATCACAATGTTGAACACATTATCAAAGAAATTCTTCTCTATGTGCATTACATCAAGATTGTGTCTCAATAAGTTGTCTTTTCAATATGGAAGACCCTAAAATATACATCTTTTAGTCTAATTATGTCCATCTCCATACCCTGGGAAGGTGTCTAGAGGACCATATGTCACTTTTGGAAGCTTTCAAACAACATCCCATATTTGATCCCCTATCAACACAAAAGACGGACCATCTAACTCAGCTCTATTCCTTGTAAATATCTTTTTACTTTTTCTAAATTCATGGTCCATTGGCAAGAATCGTCAATGACAGTCAAACCACAAATTTTTCTCACCATATTTCAATGTGAAAGCTTTTGTGTCATTCATACAATGAGGACATGCTAATTTACCCTTTATTCCCAATCCAGACCCATATGTCGAGAAATCATTTATTGTCCACATCAAACTAGCTCTCATGACAAAGTTTTGTTTCTTAGAGATATCGTATGTCAGAACACCATAATTCCACAACTGTTTAAGGTCATCAATTAGAGGCTACAAGTACACATCTATTTTTGCTTTCGGGTTAGCGAGACTAGGTATAAGACAAGTGAGAAACATGTATGGTTTCGTCATGCACATTTCGGGTGGAAGGTTATAAGGTGTCACAATTAAAGGCCAGCATGAGTATGGGGATGTTGAAGCTTGAATGTAAGGTGTGAACCCATCAAAACATAGCCTCAATCTGACATTTCGTGACTCACTTGCAAAGTCTGGGTAAACACGATCAAAGTGCTTCCATGCTTCTCCATCAGATGGATGTCATAGGAAACCAGAATTGTTTCTGTTCTCATAATACCATCTTATTCGAGTCATGAATTCCATTGATGCATATAGTCTCTGTAACCTTGGAATGATTGGCAAATAAAACATTCTCTTCCCCGGAACATTTTTGTATTTTCCCATCCTGACCTTAGTTGGAAAATACCTTGGAAGATGACAATATTTGCATTCAGTTAAATTGCTATCATCCTTGTAATACAACATGCACCCATATGGACAACAATCAATCTTTTCAGCCTTCAACCCCAGTTTCAACACCCACTTTTTTACTTCATAGTAATTCTTCGGTATGCAATTATTTTTTGGAGCTATATCAATTAACATTTGTATAAAATAATCTAAACATTTTTCAGTTACATGCCTATTGGTTCTAGCTGCCAAGAGCCTAACAACTATTGATAATTTTGATTCAGTTGCCCCTTTATAAATGGGTTGGTTCGCAGAGGCTAACATATCATAAAACATTTGGGCTTCTAGATTAGGTAACTCTTCCTCATGCAAAGTCTTATTCCCCATGTTGATATTAACATATGGTAAATCAGCTATCTACATGTATGCGTCAAATACCATCTGGGTCACCGATCCAAATTGATCTTCATAATCCATATGTCTAGAGTTATTGGATGCACAACCTAAGTTCTCGACAATTGGTCCCTCTTCTCCATGTTCAATCCACACCCAATAGTTTTGTTTAAACCCATACTATAGCAAATAGGCCCTCACCGTTGGTGGTTTCAAAATCTTCTCGCAGTTACAGTTTATACAAGGACACCTAATCCCCCCATCTGACAAAAGCAAGGTTATTCCATTGTCTTGCAAACGAACTCATTGACTCCATTAATAAACTAATGTCTTAGTCTCCTTGAAGGATCAAGCATATTATACATCTAGCTACGATCCATTTTTCTTCATTTCATTCATCAAATTGTTAGCCACCGTATCACGCACCATATGAGTACTTAACATGAGATGAGGTTCTTTTCATGGTTAATGCCATTCATGAATATGTTGTTGGTCAACTCAAGGAAATTAAGTGGTAGAAATAAAACCTTCCACCAAGGAAGGTCTTAAACTAGATGAGAATGAAGAGTTTTAAATAATGCGAAATTATGGTATTATTACTACATAAAAGTACAAGACTAATTACTATGATTTTTTATAGCTATATATAACCCCTTTAGATCAAATTAAGGCGATAAAAAAGGCACTGCCAATATAATAAGTAATAATGGATATAAAGAAGGCACATATAGTGTATTAAGAAAGCAAATTTAGTAAGTGTACTAGATCATAGTCATTCAAAGGAGTTTCAATTCATAAGTCAAAATTCCACATTCAAACATAACTATTAGTTTTAAGAAAGTAAATGAGAGAGAAAATAGGATGTCATTGATATGAAAATTTGATATACAATACACCAAGTTGTGTTCTAATACAGTGGAATGTATATATACACCAAGTTCTACTAAACACAGCTTACAAATGCTATCAGTTTACAACCAAAACAAATCTCATGTCTAAAATAATCTTAAGAAACAAATAAATTCTAAGAATCATCCTTTTAATACCTGCAAGGGGCTTCTGTGAAAAGCACTCAAACTTTAGACCATGACATGAACCAGAAGTAATTTTTTACTTTTTTCAAAACAAACTGAGCCAATCCAATTCTTGAAATGAAACTAAAAGTCTGAAACAATCTGACAGTTTAGCTTATATTAGTTAGTTTATTAATTCAGTTCAACATACACCTACTTATCCATCAATCACTTAAATGATAAAAGAAAGTAAATCATTTCATCTAAATTTTATGGCTAGCAAGTAAAGTTCCCATGGTATAGAATTCAATGTTCAACAACCATGACAACAAAAACCAACCTTATCCCATTGAATAATTATAATGTCATTTAGCTTTAACAAAACACCAATTTTTCAGAAAAGTCAGTTTCATAGGAAAGCCTTTATATAATGGTTTCTCCTAAAGTTTTTTAGGCTTCTAACCCCTCATAATCAACTATCTTCCAATTGATCTCCTTTTATAAATTGTAATTAGAGCTTCTACTGTTCTTCTTCTCACATGACCAAACTAGGACTATCTTTAGAAAGTTTTTGTCATTTTCTCCTTAGCGGTGCTACTCCAACACCATTGATCCAAAATATAAATGATTTGACAAGTTTCTAAATTAGCCACTGATTGCATAATATAACCCTCCACTTTTACCCAAGCCTAGAACCAGATATTTAATTTCTAATATTTAAAAATAAAACAAAGGTATTCGTTCCCTTATTTGTAAGTAAGGCTACCTACAGCTTTGTAATGCAATTGTCTCAATATCTGTTCCTCTTTCTTTTGTTATCTTATATCTCTTCCTATTTGTAGGTTATATTTACTAATGTAGTGACAGGGTTATATTTTTGGTATTATGACCATCACAATGTTCATGTCCCTACAGTGATAGGGTTTTATTTTTTTTTATCCTCTTTCTCTTGTTTGTACAGGTGTGATAGGCTCAACCTACCACTACCTGTGCTATTGTTAAGCTAATTTCATAGCACTTTAAAATGGATACACAATATGGTGGGTCACCAGAGCTCAATGTCTGCTAAGGGTACAACACTACATAGAAGCATAATAGATCATACAGCTAGGTTCATCAACCTGAACTAAGTTTGGTGTAAAACAAATTGAAGAAAAAAGATGCAAAAAAAGTTTGAACAACATTACAAGACATGCATAAAAAAGAGTGGTAACCAAATTACAAGTGGCAATGGAATAAACATAGCAGTACATGTTTCACTTCATATTCAAAAACAGTAAACTCAAATTCAATTTGTTGGATAAAACTGAATGTACCTTCTGGTTTATGGTCCTCGAATAAGCTAGCTTGGGTAATGATCTACAAGAATCAAAGTGAAGAAATGATTAAAGCAACAAAAAACCACCTAATTTTAAAAAAAAACTAATTATTGAAATTAAGTTGTTAATGTGCTAACTTGTACATTCACCAAAATTAAGTTGAACCAAGCATGCAATGATTTAAAGAAAAATTAAAAACTCCAGCCTTTTTTAACTTGTGTTCCAGCTAACAAGTAATAGCCTTGCTGTGTCAAATTTTTAATGTATAAAAAGCCCCAACCAAGTTTATGCAGCTTCTAATATAACACAGAAGAGGACTCTACAACATTGCCTATCTTTCTTCATACTGGATTTGCATCAGTTTTTAACTCTTTTTACAAAATAGGGGTAGCTAATGTAACCATCTATCTAGGGTAGTAAAGGTAGACAAAGTGTTTGATAGTTAAAGGAAAGAGAACTTAAAAACAAAAACAACATAGATATGGTGAATGAGAAACAACGTGCAATTCAACAGAATAATGATAACAATCAAAGCAATAATTGCTATATATAGATTAATAGGATCTTTTCTTGGCCATGAATATGTAGATGAAATTGCAACTATCAACTGATAAAAGAAACAAAAATCCTCACCTTAGGATAACAATATTGACGTATAATTGTCTACTGGTTTATATTCACATACACTTCACACGTCATAGATGCCTGAATTATAAGCATACAATATTTTAGTATAAAGGTATCAACTAGCCAAAAACACTCACATTAATCATGTCAATAACAATAAACTTTTACCACCATTTCTCCTCCACAATGCTAAAGTAAAAAGATAAAGCTACCCACAAACAAATTGCACAAGGCTCCTATTGAATTATATTAAGAGGGTATTTTTCATGTACACACAATTTCACATTACCACATTTTCATTCCTTATTTTTTTCTAAGCATTTTATCTCTTTCTTCTTTCTTTCTCCTTTCTCTAGATAGTGTTTGGTGTGTGTGTGAAGTGTGAATACATTTTCAAGTAAAAACCCCCTATACTAAACCAAGCCACCTACAATCAAAACTGAATTAAAAGAATAAATCATTTCCTAAGTAATATACAAGTAAAGATGACAATGATAACCCAATAATTTTTGTCTCTCTTTCTGGAGTCTAATACGCTCTAATTAATTGCATTCAATTTGTTCTTCGTAATCATGCAATCAGGTTTTGGGTGACTAAGGAGACTGGTATAATCTCGGCTTTATTAGGTGCAGTATGGTTCATCATAAGTACAAATTAACTTCACCTTTCTTTTTGATTGAATTCATCACAAGTCAAGATTAACCTATCATTTCCCATAATTTCAATAATTTAACAAAAAAAAGACTCAAAGGCATTTAGCCTTGATCATGGTTACAGGTTATGTAAGCTAATTTTTTTTTTGGATAAGCAAATGAATTTCATTAAGGCCTTCCACACTAGGCACAAGGAGTGCAAAGGATGGAAGATAAGGACACAATATATATATACTTTGAGAACAGCCCCACCCCAACATAGGTCCAAAGCCTACAGACCCAAACAATAGAATCCTATCCTACACTAACTGCTAACCCATTCTACATAAATACAGAAAACAAAACGGACTGTTGTATCCCCCATATACTTATTAAGAACTTGACCTCTATTTCTAAAACTCTCTCAAAAAAACATTTCCTCACACACTAAGGGCAATAAAACCACCGAATAACCCTTGAAATTATACCATCCATGCTTGTGTTGTCAACGGTCCTATGTATTTATGCGTGCCTTTTTTGTTGCTATTGAAAGTTTTCAGAGCCATTTTAATCAAATATTGACCCAAGTCAATATTTGATTAAAACCCTGAATAAGCTCCCTATGTCTCCACTTAGGCTGGACCTCTTGCCTTAACTCCTCATCGACATTGGGCTTGGTGTGGCCATTTATATGTAAGCTCATTTTATATAGTGCATCATAATTATTATTGATTTCTTTCTAGACCTACGGATATGTTCTTTCACCTAATGGAGTTATGAGAGAGAACTTGAAGTGATGAAAGGGGACAAAATTGAACATGACAACAGTGAAACTTAACATGAACAGAGAAGTTAAAGGACTAACCTTAGGGTTCAACGAACTTGAAATGCAACATTACAATTCAAGCCTTTGACAAAATGAGAAAGTGAGAGGGATTCGAGAGATGAGAGGGATTCGAGAGGTGAATATGACAAGCGAAAAGCTATGCGGTTCAGTGCGACTTCAGTGACGAGTAGGTTTAGGTTTTACTGTGAGTTCAAGGAGGGGGATTTAGGTTTTGCCATTTGCTGTGAGTTCAGGGAGAGGGCTTAGGTTTTACACAAAACTAGGAAATTTGTGGACGCGTGGGATTAAGAGAGCTAGAATTGGGAAATTTCATTTTAACACATAAGCGTCAGCTTAGCCGACGCCAAAGTCAAATAATTTATTAAATAAAATTATTATAAATAGTGTTGGTTAGTTCGTCGCATAATATAAAAAAATAAAAATAAAATTAAGCGTCGACTTAACTTACACTAGAGAAAATAATTCTTTTTAAATAAATAATAATAATAATAATACTTTGTGTCGGTTTAGAGTTGGTCTAGCCGACTCTAATTGCGTTGGTTAAATGGCTGACGCTATTATTCCACAGTTATTTCCAGCAATATTTACATAGCATCGGCTATTTCGACGCATAGAATGAATGAATATATATATAATTGAAATTAAATTAAAGGAAATTCCACAGCTATTTCCAGCAATATTTACATAGCATTGGCTATTTCGACGTATAGAATGAATATATATATATAAAATTGAAATTAAATTAAAGGAAGTGTCGGCTAGTCCGACGCATATAATAAAAAAAATTTAAATTAACAATAAGAGTTGGTTTAGCTTACGCAATTGGAAATAAGTCAAAAAAAAAAGTTAATAACAAAAAGAGGAGCTTTGAGTCAATTTAGAGTCGGTTAGGCTGACTCTATTTGCATCGGTTTTTGGCCGACTCTTAAATTTTGCCACTATTTGCTACCATTCTTGTAGTGAGATGACATTTTTTTAAAATAATTTCATTGTTTTGTCATACAGCCAACACTATTATCATCAAACAGATACCACAAAACTTCATAATATGCTTTGAAACAAATAAAATAAAAAACTACTATTCTTTTGCCTAGCTAAAGACATTCTAAACA
This sequence comes from Spatholobus suberectus, assembly GCA_004329165.1. Lineage (NCBI taxonomy): Eukaryota > Viridiplantae > Streptophyta > Magnoliopsida > Fabales > Fabaceae > Spatholobus > Spatholobus suberectus. The sequence goes on from CM014733.1 coordinate 9,599,951, forward strand.
AACTATCTATTACTAATTTGAAGGAAGAATGTTGCCCAACATTGGCAGATATCTAGCATGTCCTCATGTAAGAATGGTTCCTTATCAATGAATAACTGCAAGATAAAAAACATAAGATAAATTCATTTCCCAATCAACTATAAAAACTATAAGTATTGTAACTGGATGAAAATTATATTAGCTTGTCCCATGAGTCCACAATATCTGCTAAAACTATGGTCAGCATATGTTTCATTACATAATATCCACACTCATAACTCCTTACTTGTTTGTTAGCCTACCAATGAGAATTGTTTCTAAAAATGAGTTGTAGAAACTATTACAAATTTAATTGAATATGTAGCTGTAAATTACTTACATAGGGAAAAAACCAACTAGGCTTCCTTCGTAGTGACACGTGCTTGCCCGCCAATGTTTGATAACCGATCATAACTCTGATTAAAAAAGATGCAAAGTATGTTATAGGTTTCAAATTATAATACAAAGCACAAAGGAAATGTATTATAAATAAAAACTTACCTTTCTACTAGTTGTTTCAATTCTTTGTTAGGCATCTTGTACAATGAACATAACATTGTCCCTAGGACAAACAATTAGCAATTGTCAATGTGAGCTGCATTGGAAAACAATATAGGTGACGAGATTCAAATATTATTTAAAATCATTTGGGTGAGAAATAACTTGCACTTACCAATGCAAGTACGGTGCTAGGTAACACCGTTTTCGTTGATTATACATCCAATTCTAAATGTAGGCTTGAGAATCTTCATCCTTATTCCTTATCTTCTGAATAGGGAACGAGTCAATAAATCCATATTGTAATTGTTGGAACCAAAGACATAGAAGCGTCTAAACTCTCAATGTTTTGAAGATAACAACTTATTAATGATTAATTTTGTGCTTAAAGACTAACCCCGTCACAGCTAAGAAGACCGTCTAGTAGACGAGTTAAAGACCGTCTAGTAGACGTGTTAAAGATCGTCCAACAAATGTGTTAACAACCATCCAGTTGACATATTAAAAGACCGTCCAGAAGACTCGCCGAAAAGGACCTTCCAGTTGAACAAACTGATGGCGACCGTCCGATGAATAAACTCATACAAGCCTCCAAGGTCATATGTTCAAACGGCTAAGTTTTTAGTTTGAACGTCAATTTTATTTATGCTAAATCTTTTTCGTAATTGACATATTACTACTTCTGTGAACTAACGTTCAAATTTGTTTGAAGCATTAAATAACATCAACACCTTTTTAGTGCAAAAAGCGCAACAGAATAGATAAAGCAAGTCAACTTATCAAGCTGCCAAGACTAATGAGGAATGTTCAAAAGAACAGACCACCAGCGCAGTCCTGCACCTTCCTTTCTAGTGCAAGTCTAAAAACTGCCATGTCTGACCTTTCTAAAAAAATTGTTTGCACGCTTCTCATTATATAACGAGTCAAAGTCCTCTACAACAAATCTTTTTCCTTGAAGACTATATATACATGCACCAACGAAGAAGGTAGCAGTGAAGTAAAGCGAAGTGAATTTTTAAAAAAAAGGCGAAGTCTGTGAAAAGAACAAGTAAACTTTTATAATACTCTGATAGAAGCGTCCAGTGGACGATAGCAAAAATCTTGTAAAGATCCTCAAAGTGATCTTGAGCTTAATCTTTCAAATCCTCACTACGTGAGTTAATTCCTTTCTTTAAAAACACTTGTTGTGTTGTGAAAGCCTGGAGAGGCTTAGTGTAAAGAATACTTGGGTTAAGCAATCTAGGGTGATTGAGTTGTAAAGCCTGAAGAGGCCACGAACAATACTTGTAACCTAAGGTTGGTTAGTGGATACCTTTTGGGTGGAGGGACTGGACGTAGCTCAGGTTGAGTGAACCAGTATAAAGCTTTCTATGTTTTCTTCTCTCTATTCCTACGCTTAAAAACGTTTTTTTTGGACTGATCTACTTATCTCGAAAAAGTTTTTAAACGCACAATTCAACCCCCCCTTCTTGTGCGCTTTTTCTTATTTCAATTGGTATCAGAGCTCGGCCTCTTGGGGTTGAGCATCTAACACTGCAGGGGTAAAAACGATCCTGATCACTCATGGAGAACGAAGGACAAGTCGTTAACAGACCGCCTCTTTTCAAAGGTCAGAACTACGATTACTGGAAGCAAAGAATGATAGCATTCTTTGATGCATGTCACATAGACATGTGGGACGTAGTAGAAACTGGCGACTACCTGCCCCTTGACCATGATGGAGTAGAACTCCCAAGAAGTCAATGGACAGAATCTCACAAACAGAGGTATCTTCTAAACTCAAAGGCTAGAAATGCTATGATGTGTGCCCTATCTGAATCTGAATATGAAAAGGTACACAGTCTAAAAAGTGCTAAGAAAATGTGGGACACTCTCGCTTTTGCCTACGAGGGCACCTCACAAGTAAAGAGGTCCAAATTGAGCTTACTCATAAAACAATATGAACTCTTTACTATGGAAGAAAATGAAACTATCGAACTTATGTTTGGTAGATTTCAAACCATAATAAACAACCTAAGGTCCTTAAGCAAAACCTATGATAATTATGATCACATTGACAAAATCTTGAGAAGTTTGCCTAGGCAATGGAGACCGCAAGTTACAGCCTTAAGAGCTTCCAAGGATCTAACAACACTCTCAATAGAAGAGTTACTTGGAACTCTTAAAGTCCACGAACTGGAGCTGAAACAAGACGAAGGACAGAAGAAGAAGTCCATTGCTCTAAGCGTCCAGCGTCCACCCAGAGGATCAGTGTCCAAGGCACTAAACGTGGAAGAATCCTCTGAGGAAGAATCTGAGAAGGATGACTCTGATGAGGATGAGATATCCTTCATCTCAAGGAAAATATAGGCTATGTGGAGGAAGAAAGGAGGATCAAGAGCCAAAAACTTCACAAAGAAGTTTAACAGAACTCCTAAAGAAAAGGTCCTTCAATATGCTATGAATGTAAACAGCTTGGACATTTCAGAGCTGAATGTCCCAGTCTACAGAAAGACAAAAAGAGGACATTCTTCAAGAAAAAGGGTCTCATGGCTACCTGGGAAGACATGGACCTATCTTCATCAGATGAAGAAGGAGAAGAAGAAGCCAACCTGTGTCTCATGGCAGGAACCAGCTCTGATAGCTCAGACAATGAGCAAGATGAAGAGGTAAACTTCGAAAATTTAATTTCTTTACAAGAAGCTTATAATGACTTGCTTGCTAACTGCTCAACTCTTTTAGTAGGATATAGAGAACTAAAAAGGAAATTTTCAAAAATTACAAAAGATTTCAATTTGCTCAAGGAAGAGCATAAAAAGGTTTTGAAAGAAAATGAAGTTTTGAAAACTAAACATATTTCAGAAGAGACATCTTCTCATGAAGTCTTAGAACTTCAAAAAGAAGTCACTCATCTAAAAGAAAGTTTGTCTAAATTTGTCAATGGTACTAAAAATCTAAATAAAATCCTATCGTATAGAAGAAGTCCTCATGACAAATCTGGACTTGGATTTGTTAAATAAAAAAACACAATCTTGGTAAAAATATAACCTTTTGTAAAATATGTGGAAAGAATGGGCATGAATCAACACATTGTAGATATCGTCCAACAAAGAAGGCGTCCAATGCCTTCAGAACTAACAGAAAAGGACCCAAGTCCATTTGGGTACCTAAGTCTATGATAATACCTGTTGTAGATTTGCTTGACAACAGAAAGAAGACCCCAGTCATGGTACCTGGACAGTAGTTGCTCACGGCACATGACGGGAGAAAGGTGTATGTTCCAAAGCCTACAACCCAAGAATGGTGGGTGGGTCACCTTTGGAGGAAACCAGAAGGGAAAGATCACAGGTATAGGAACAATCGGTAAGCATTCCTTTCCCTCTATTGAAAATGTTTTATATGTTGAAGGTCTCAAACATAATCTACTGAGCATAAGTCAATTATGTGACAGTGGACACAATGTCTCCTTTGACAAAGACAAATGTACTGTCAAGAATCTAGATGGATCCATATTATTCTCTGCCAAGAGGCAAAGCAATCTTTATAAGATTGATCTAGTTGACCTCACAAATCAAAATGTATCTTGTCTAGTATCCATCAAGGAAAATCAATGGACTTGGCACAAGAAGCTTGGACATGCAAGCTTGAGATTAATCTTAAAGCTATATAAGCATAACTCGTAAGAGGACTTCCAAATCTTGCTTACAAGTCTGATATTCTTTGTGATGCATGTCAAAAAGGGAAACAAGTAAAAAGCTCTTTTGAATCAAAAAATATTGTTTCCACATCTAGACCTCTTGAGCTATTACATATTGACTTGTTTGGTCCAACTAGAACAGCCTCCCTAAACGGAAAACAATATGGACTAGTCGTAGTGGACGACTACTCTAGATGGACATGGGTTATGTTCTTAAAACACAAGGATGAGTCTTATAAAATCTTTTCTATTTTCTGCAAAAGGATACAAAATGAAAAAGGTGTTTGTATAGCTTCAATAAGAAGTGATCACGGAGGAGAGTTTGAAAACGAAAGTTTTCAAGGGTTCTGTGAGGAGAACGGAATTCTCCACAACTTCTCTGTACCACAAACACCACAACAAAATGGTGTGGTAGAGAGAAAGAACCGGTCATTGCAAGAAATGGCTAGAACCATGCTAAATGATAACTTAACTCCTAAGCACTTCTGGGCTGAAGCCGTAAACACTGCATGTTATTTACAAAATAGAATTTATATAAGATCTTTTCTGAAAAAGACTCTCTATGAACTGTCGAAAGGACAAAAACCCAACATATCATATCTTCATCCCTTTGGATGTCAATGTTTCATTCTAAACACTAAGGACAACCTTGGTAAGTTTGATTCAAAGTGTGATAATGGAATACTGTTAGGCTATTCTGAAACATCCAAGGCTTATATAGTTTACAACTCTAGAACCTTAGCAGTTGAAGAAGCCATCCACGTTAAGTTCAATGACAACAAGCCTGATAATGAAACATCAGAGCTAGACGACTCTTTTGTAGATATGAAGCTGGACGATGCCAGACTTTCAGCGTCCAGAGATTTGATGGACGATCCAAAAGCAGAAGAAAAAGAAACAACTGGACGCTCTTGGCAAATGAAGACCTATCATCCAGATAATCAAATTCTTGGAAACGCTTAAGATCATGTTAGGACAAGATCGACTTTCAAGGAGCAAGCCCAAACTGCTTTGATTTCTCAACTAGAGCCAAAGACAGTGGACGAAGCTCTCCTGGACGATGGTTGGATTAGCGCCATGAAGGACGAATTTAGTCAATTTGAAAAGAATGATGTCTGGATGCTAGTTCCTGCATCCAAGGATAAGTCTATCATTGGAACAAAGTGGGTATTCCGCAACAAGCTTGATGAAGTTGGCAACGTGGTAAGAAATAAAGCCAGACTTGTAGTCCAAGGCTACTCTCAACAATAAGGTATAGACTTTACCGAAACTTTTGCACCAGTAGCTAGATTAGAAGCTATTTGCATATTACTTTCATTTGCTGCTCATAGTAATATGAAGCTCTATCAAATGGATGTAAAAGTGCATTCTTAAATGGCATAATAAACGAGGAAGTCTATGTGAAACAACCTCCTGGTTTTGAGTGTGATACTTTTCCCAAACATGTTTTCAAACTTAAAAAGGCTTTGTATAGACTTAAACAAGCCCCAAGAGCTTGGTATGAAAAGCTAAGTTCTTTTCTTTTAGAAAATGGTTTCTCTAGAGGAAAAGTAGATACCACTCTCTTTCGCAAAGACGTCAAATCACATTTTATTATTGCACAAATATATGTAGACGACATTATATTTGGTGTTATTAATGACTTTTTATGCAAGGATTTTTCTAAGATTATGACAGCAGAGTTTGAGATGAGTATGATGGGAGAACTAAAGTTCTTCCTAGGATTGCAAGTAAAGCAGACTAGAAATGGCATTTTCATACATTAGACAAAATATGTCAACGAACTTCTCAAAAAGTATAAGATGGACGATGCAAAAGAAATGAGTACACCCATGCATCCATCATCAATACTTAACCTAGACGACACTTCTAAAAAGGTAGATCAATCTACATACCGAGGTATGATTGGATCCCTTTTATATCTCACAGCATCCAGACCTGACATTATGTTCAGTGTATGTCTATGTGCTCGCTTTCAGTCTGATCTTAGAGAAACTCATCTAACAGCAGTTAAGAGAATCTTTAGATATTTAAAAAGAACCACTAATCTTGGGTTATGTTTTAAGTCAAACAAAGAATACAGATTGGTTGGTTTTTGCGATGCTGACTATGCGGGAGATAGAGTAGAACGCAAAAGCACCAGCGGAGGATGTCACCTCATTGGTGGGAATCTAGTCTCCTGGACTAGCAAAAGACAAGGGACGATTGCCCTGTCCACAGCAGAAGCAGAGTAAGTTTCAGCTGCGTCTTGTTGCTCACAACTCTTATGGATCAAGCATAAGTTAGAAGACTACAGTATATACAAGAGTAACATTCCTATCTTCTGTGATAACACTGCTGCTATAAATCTGTCAAAAAAATCCTATCTTGCATTCTAGGGCAAAGCACATTGAAATAAAACATCACTTTATAAGAGATTATGTTCAGAAGGGAGTTGTCGATATTCAATTTATTAACACTGAAAATCAATTGGCAAATATATTTACAAAACCCCTTCCTGAAGATAAACTCATCCATATTCGAGATCTTCTAGGAATGGAATTTATAAATGAATAGTTTTATTCAACATGCCTTGATCGTCAAAAGTTCTGTAGCATCCAATGTTTTCATAAGCGTCCAATACTTCATCGTCCACTTGCATTTTGTTTAAAATTGCCTTCATTTGTGTGTGTGCATCCTTATCTGTACTTAGTCATGTTTTCTCCGAAAATGATTTGAAATAAATGCTTTCCTTTTGGTCTGAGTCACTCATGCGCCGTATAACCAACCTCGAGAAATGTAAGCGCCTGACCCAGCATTTATTACACATCACCTATCTCTTCGAAAATGTAAGAACCGCCAAAAGAAAAACTCTTTGGTTTCTTCATATACACTCTAACCCAAACAAAATACTCACCTTTTCTTAAATCCACCTGAACTCCCTCAACTTCTCAAACCCTAACCTTCTTTCAAGCTCTTAGATATGGCAACTGAAAAGGCTGGTCCTGTTGCAAAGGCCGTGGCTCGTGTAAAAAGCCTAGACAAGGCTGTTGTTCTCATCGAAAGCCGCTTCGATATCCAAGCTCTCGACGACATGGGGGTGAATGTAAAGGATAACTTGCTCAGATGTGGAATCCTCAACTACTTCCACCTGAATGAAATCATATACCCAGAACTCATTCGACAGTTCTGGAACTCTGCCGTTTTCTCAAAAACGGACATCACTGGAACCGCTCTAGAAGTTAAGGTCACACTGGACCTAGGCTCTGTCGCCCAAGCCATTGGCTGTGAGCGGGCTGGGTCCTGTATCAAAAATGGCTGGGAAGACAGTTTTGGAGGACATGACACAGTTGATGCTGCACTAATGGGTCCCAAAGGACAAGGCCCAGTCGAGTACAGCAAACTGACAAAGGAAGGGAAGATATTCCAGCAGCTTCTGAACAAGGGAATTCTTCACAAGGCTGGGTCTAAGGACAGCGTTACCTTCCTGCACCGGTTTGCGTTGTTCCACATGATCACTGGTTAACAGTTCAACTTGCCGCACCTCATCCTGAGCAACATCTTCAGGACCATGAGAGGACGCGGAGAGCGCGACCAGATTACCTATGCCGCTCTTCTTAACATAATCTTCTGGCAACAACAAGTATTTCATGCTTTCTTCACACTCTCTCTTGGGGAGCAAAACAAGATTCGGATTCTGGGTGGTGGCCATAGATTCACACAACTGCCGTTTGGACGCAACAATGTTGCGCAGATGAAGGCTGGGTTCGTGCTGAAGCCTTTGGAGACCATGTCCAAACTCGTGGACGTCAAAGGAGAAGTCGTTGAGATGGAACCTCTACAAACAGTAGCGCCAATCGTCCAACATGCTGCACCTATGGACGACGAGGTACTGTTTGAGAATCCAATTGTTGCCAAACCGTCCACCAGAAGAAGGTCGTGCAAGGCGCAAGTGACCAAAGCTACAAGGTCCAAGACCCAACGATCTTCAGCTCCACTTGCAGCTGCTCCTTTTGCTGCATATGCTCCTTCTGTTGCACCAACTATACTTCCTGCTAAGAGACAGTTGATCATCGCCTCTGATGACGAATACGATGAGCCGATTGGTAAGATTGTGAAGAAACAGAAAGCTGCCACGGTCGTTATTCCTGCTCAACCACAATCCCAACCTTCTACCTCACCCAAACAACCAGCAGACACAATGCCAAGGGAAGCACAGTCTAAGAAACGTAAGCTTTGCTCTCCTGCTGCTGCTGATGAACCTGAAAATGATTTTATAGAATCTATCATTATTGAACCATATGAACCTCGTACCCAACCACAAACCGAAACACAAGCCACACCTGAACCAGAAATGTTGCTGCCTGGTGATGAAGGTTATACCTACACCATTCCTACTCCCGGTATCCCAAAAACTTACCTCTCCATTAAACCTCCTAAATCATCTCCTTCCTCAACCATCATCCCCCTCCCTACCCCTTTCTCAGAAACCTTGGCACAAACCAAACAAAATTGGCCCTTACTGTTTGTTGAAGGACATTCCCAAAACCTCCTAGACGACAATGCCATGATTCTGCGTCCTGAGCTTCCCGAACCAGACTGTGGTTTTGACTACTCTTCGATCATCATGGAGAAGTACATGGACGACTATGTCCATCAGCCGTCAGAAGAATATCTGGCACTACCTCCTGGAGCCATTGAACACTTGCTGCTGAAGCGGGTTATCAGACGGAGGTATCCTCAAGTTGTACGAGCTTGGCACATAAATGCTCATCCTCCTGGAGTACTTCAACACAGAGTACTTCCAGTCGAAGACACCGCGAAAGCTCTACAACAAAGAAGACCAAAGGACGAACGGATCATTCATCTACGGCCTGCAGAGTTGAAGTTTCGGCCTATAGATCTTGTAGAAGATGGATTCTTTCCATCTGTCTTTGAGCATATGTTCTGCAACACTCTTAAAAGCTCAGCATTCCTGAAGTATCAGCTGTTCATTCCTCCATCCCAACATATCCGACCTTCCACATCCATTCGCATCCAACCAGACTGCGTCTGTCCAAAATTGCCAATCATTGATGAAAACCGCAAGAAGAAGAAAATTTTGACCAAGGCACGAACTGTGAATTCACGCAGCATCCAGCTCGTGTCTTTCACTTTTCGGACACTTCAGCTGCCTTTGTCCGTCCACTCCTTGGTACAAAAACTTCTATTCTTTACACTCTGATTGCTGCCTTTACTCACATCAACACCTTCCAACCGTCGCACCCTTGGACTCCTCCTCGTCCATACCAACTTGCCGTGCCAAACCTAAAGTTTCTGGAAACACCTCCACCCCCCTCTGAAGCTCTTCCACCTTCTCAACCACCCTCACCTACACCTCCACCACCGCTTACTCCTGGTTCCTAAACCTCCGCCAGCCTCCCTATCTCTACTTCCGCCCCTTCATCCATTCCCTCTATTGACCCTGCCGTTCAACAATATGTTGCCACCCAACTTCAACCTATTTTCACTTTTCTTCACCAAATTCTCCAAAACCAACAAGCCCTCCTCCATCCTTCTCAACCTTCTCCTCCTCCGCCGCCGCCACAATGACTGTGATGACGACTCCTTCTTTTTGCTTTTTTTTGCTGATGACAAAGAGGGAGAAAGCATTAGTTTTTATGTTTATGCTGCATGTTTTATGTTTATGCTGCATGTGTCTTTATGTCTATTGATGCATATGTTCTTGTAATTTATGCTCAGAACAGCTAAATAAAATACATAAGTTGATCTGCTTTGAGTATTGCTCTGCCTATATCTCTTATTTATAATATGCTTGATACTTGGTATGAGAATTGATTCAAGCTAATATCCTATGTCTCAAGTATACAAAACTTGGTATATCCGACTCAGGAGGAGCATAGTAAGTCTTTCGAAAACTCCTTTATGTGCTTAAAGACTTAATAATTAATAAGGTTGTCATCATCAAAAAGGGGGAGATTGTTGGAACCAAAGACATAGAAACGTCTAAACTCTCAATGTTTTGAAGATAACAAACTTATTAATGATTAATTTTGTGCTTAAAGACTAACCCCGTCACAGCTAAGAAGATCGTCTAGTAGACGAGTTAAAGACCGTCCTGTAGACATGTTAAAGATCGTCCAACAGATGTGTTAACAACCGTCCAGTTGACATATTAAAAGACTGTCTAGAAGACTCGCCGAAAAGGACCTTCCAGTTGAACAAACTGATGGTGACCGTCCGATGAATAAACTCATACAAGCCTCCAAGATCATATGTTCAAACGGCTAAGTTTTTAGTTCGAACGTCAATTTTATTTATGCTAAATCTTTTTCGTAATTGACATATTACTACTTTTGTGAACTAACGTTCAAATTTGTTTGAAGCATTAAATAACATCAACACCTTTTTAGTGCAAAAAGCGCAGCAGAATAGATAAAGCAAGTCAACTTATCAAGCTGCCAAGACTAATGAGGAATGTTCAGAAGAACAGACCACCAGCGTAGTCCTGCACCTTCCTTTCTAGTGCAAGTCTAAAAACTGCCATGTCTGACCTTTCTGAAAAAATTGTTTGCACGCTTCTCATTGCATAACGAGTCAAAGTCCTCTACAACGGATCTTTTTCCTTGAAGACTATATATACATGCACCAACGAAGAAGGTAGCAGTGAAGTAAAGCGAAGTGGATTTTAAAAAAAAAAAGGCGAAGTCTGTGAAAAGAACAAGTAGACTTTTATAATACTCTAATAGAAGCGTCCAGTGGACGATAGCAAAAATCTTGTAAAGATCCTCAAAGTGATCTTGAGCTTAATCTTTCAAATCCTCACTACGTGAGTTAATTCCTTTCTTTAAAAACACTTGTTGTGTTGTGAAAGCCTGGAGAGGCTTAGTGTAAAAGAATACTTGGGTTAAGCAATCTAGGGTGATTGAGTTGTAAAGCCTGAAGAGGCCACGAACAATACTTGTAACCTAAGGTTGGTTAGTGGATACCTTTTGGGTGAAGGGACTGGACGTAGCTCAGGTTGAGTGAACCAGTATAAAGCTTTCTGTGTTTTCTTCTCTCTATTCCTACGCTTAAAAACGTTTTTTTTGGACTGATCTACTTATCTCGAAAAAGTTTTTAAACGCACAATTCAACCCCCCCTTCTTCTGCGCCTTTTCTTATTTCAGTAACAACCTTCTGTCGCTACAGTATTCCATACAATCCTATACATTCGTAAAATATTCAATAATAAGTAATCAACATGCTATATAAAATATACGTATAAGATATTACAATTTACAATATACAGGCCTAAAATGCAAACCACAGGAGATACAAAAACAAAACTCCCTACCACTAGTCAACTATACAATACATGACAAAAAGCAAAATAAAATGATCTCTTCGAAAGATCCACCCCCAAAGGCTTTCAAAACTCTAACTGGAAACCTTCATCATCAGTTGTGGGAAGTCGGATTTGTTGAAGCCTTTCCCTCTGCTCCCACGTCAAAATGATCAGATCATCACAGTCATAGCAACACATATAACCACACTAGAAACAAAAGCAACCATGACCACACAAAACAGAACAGCAAGGCAAGGGTAAGCTTACATAATAAATAAACACATCTAATAGACAAGGTTATTTCATAAAACCCTCCACGTACAACAAACATGAAATCAAAATCACAAAAGAATGAGTTTCCACAAAATCACGACATATATACTATACTTTCAACATCAACATGTCAATGCATGAATGACATGACTCTTGAGAGATTTACTACATTTTGGGTGATTAGTCAGGACTTATCCCCTACCATGGCCTTCCAAGTACCATTTAGGGATTGCCAAAACTCTGATCAATGGATAAGCTTATGGTTGTAAGGATAAGTGAATGTGGGTGGTGGTATACCGCGACACAAAGCCTGCACTGCCTTGGCCCCCTGCGGGAGTTACCCATCCACTTATTCCTAGGCCCATCTTTCAGACCCCACTTCTTATCCAGGCACTAGACTGGAGGCCCAGCTGAGCCGCAACTCCGTTCACCCCCAACTTCCATGCCTGCCCGCATATGACATGAGGCCCATACAAACTCAGCCTGTAACACCCCAAATTTCAAGTACTAGAAATAAATCACGAGGTAACTCTTAGTAGAACCCTTCCCATATGTTATTAGACAAAAGATGTCTTAAGAGTTATTGTTATTATTATTATTATTGTGTTGTGTTGTTGTTATTATATTTATTGTTATTGTTGTTGTTGTTGTTGTTGTTGTTGTTGTTGTTGTTGTTATTATTATTATTATTATTATTATTATTATTATTATTCTTATTAATACCTTAGTATTATAAATTAGTAGGAATATTATCATACAACTCAAAAGAGCATCTAGGGCCCAATAGGGGACTAAAGCCCACTAAGCCACATACCCACCCACATGTTATAAGAAGGGAATAGAGAAGGAGGGTTAGGTTTAGCCGTCACAAAATAGAAGAAGAAAGAAGTTAGAGAGAATGAGGAGAAAAGGGAAGAAGAAAAGGGAGAGAAAAGGAGGAATAGAAACTGGCGAACCTAAACCCTAGAACTCAGTTTTGCGTGCTCCTAAAAGTGAGTGCTCTCCCCCGTATTCTTCCTTGTCTTTTATGTTGTTATTTTTCATCTATTTACCTTTTCCCCCTCCTTATGCCTAAGATTAGGGATTTGATGGGTTTTGAAGGAATTGTGAGGAAGTGAGGAATTCATAGATTAGATAGTATTTTGGCAACTTTTTTTCAAAAACTGGATTTCGTGTTGGCGCTGGGCGCGCAAACCCGCTGGGCGGCTTAGGTCTTTACGCAGACCCGCTGAGCGGCTTACGGGGTGCAAAACCCGCTGGGCGGGTTGGGTTCCGACGCGGACCTGCCGAGCGGGTTCGCTGGACCGCTGGGTAGGACTTTCGTCTTGCTGGGCGGATACGACTTTTGTTATTCCGTTCTTTGTGTTTATGAGCTCCTCTTTGCAGTTTTTAACTCATTGTTGTTTGTTTTCTTATGCCTTGTTGAGTTTATATTGTATGATTATTATTTAGCTTGAAAAAACTGAGTGTGATATGAAATAAAGTCTATAAAAAGTTGTAAGCATTATTTGTGACCATGCATCATAACATTTAAGTTATGTGATGAGGAAAGTATGTAGGAATCTGGCTGGTGGAGGCCGTGATGGGTTGTCTAACCTTAGCCTTGGGGGTTATCCGGTTGGGAAAACTCCAATGGTCCATGCTAATCCCATTGAGTCGGGGCGTACTGGCAAAACTGGGTAACCTTGACTAGTCATTGGGGGATATCATGCTAGTTGAGGGTGCGAAAGTCGAAGGCATCGGTACTGATGACGCTTCTTATGGCCTGCATTTACTCCTAGTCTACTTTTTGAAAAGTTTAGGTTGGTATCACATGTGCATGAGTAGTGGTTTAGGAACATAGCACGCATATGTATCTTGTTGTAGTGTGATATGTTGAAGTGTGCTACGTTGTAATTATGTGAATTCTATGTGACCTTGTTCATAAGCGAATGATGTAATGTGTACACGTGTGAAAATGTGATTGTGTATTGTGATAAATTGTCAAGATTATGTATATGTGCTCATGTTATGCATGTATGTCATGCTTGCTTGATGAAACAAAACGATGCGTATGTCTAGTTCCTAGGAAAAAGATGTGAAATAAATGTATGCTTGTAATTAAAATTGTGTTTGCTACCTCAAGGATAAGTGAGAGGCTAGGCCCTAGGATAGTGTTGTGAGGGTCCTAGTTGGATAATAATAGTTGTGAATGAGGTAAAGAAAGAGTGAATCCCCACATAGCATAATAGAAAGGTATAAGACAAATAAAAGAGAACAAAATGACGATATTAAGGTGAGTGTTAAGGATGGTCAAAAGTATTTTAGAATGTCTGTGACCTTAGACTTGACCAATAGAGAACAACCTTAAATATTAAAAGAAAGAAAAGTAAAATCTAAACATGAAGGGTTTAAATACTAGAGAGCATTTTGGGTAAGAAAGAGTTCTTAGGTTGAGAATGAGATAGTAAACTAATATAACAGTCAGGAGAATGAGAGAGTAGTTAACACAAAAAGTATTGAAGATTAAAAGGTATAGATTAGACCATAGGTATAGCGAATTATGAGAGACCTAGTGAGTTTAAAGCCATAAAAGATAAATGTTGAGGGTTGTCCGAATAGAAGAATCTAACCTAGCCGTAGAGTCCTTAAAGCACTCACTGAGACATTATGTCTCATTCCTTTAAGTTTTCCCTTTTTCAGGATACAGGTGAAGACATGCGTAGATGGAGCTTGGAGTCACGTGCAAGAAAATATAGTCTAGTTTATATTATGTTTTTGTATTCTTCTTTATATTTTGTACGATACCTTCGGGTGATAGATGAGTTATATTTGGCATGTATGTTTTTTTATTGTATTGTCCGTATATAATATTTAATTATATTTATGAGTAGCATTTGTATGTTGTTTCTACCTTTTTAAGTTTGTTTTTTTTTAAATCTAGACCTAGTTATGGTAATGCCCCTTAGGGTGTTACACAGCCAACAACATATGCATGCAAATGCATGACTCACCACAATAACTCAAACACAATCATTCATCAATATCCATACATAGATATGTACCAACATAATACCACATGACTTACTCAGCACCACCTGTGGTCCAAGAGTCATTACCAACTCCATGCAGGCCCAATCTAGCCTCTTGCATGGTCAACAAATAAGATATCCAATTAACAGACCATACAGTCAAATTATATTCAACAGACCATACAGTCAGACTATATCCAACAGACCATACAATCAGACTATATCCAACAAATTATATAGTCAGACTATATCCAACAGATCATACAGTCAGACTATATCCAATCAGACGATACAGTCAGACTATACCCAATCAGACCATACAGTCAGACTATATCCAATCAGACCATACAGTCCGACCATATCAATCAGACCATACAGTCCGACCATATCAATCAGACCATACAGTCAAACTATACCCAATCAGACCATACAATCAGACTATACCCAATCAAACCTTACAGTCAGACTATACCCAATCAGACCTTATAGTTAGACTATATCCAATCAGACGATACAGTCAGACTATACCCAATCAGACGATACAGTCAGACTATATCCAATTAGATGATACGGTCAGACTATACCCAATCAGATGATACAGTCAGACTATATCCAATCAGATGATACAGTCAGACTATACCCATCGTTGAGTGGCGATTTCCATCATTCAGCGAGACTACAAATCGCTAGGTGCAATTTTTGATCATCATCTTCGCAAATCAACCACCAACACCTATTTTTGACCAAATCAATCAAGAACAATCATCACAAAACAATCTTAATCACTTCTATTACATTTCTAACCGATTATACAAACGACTTTATCTGTCAATTATCATCAAACCTCAAAATCCCTTTCCAAAACCTAGTCTACATCAAAACTCACATACACAAGGTTTTCACTAAAATCAATCAATTCCTCAGCATTGAATCAACATATAAATAACCACAAACACCAAATCAAACAAGAGTAAGCTTCCCTTACCTCTAAAAGTCTCCGAGTCTAGATTTAGGTTCTTGAGAATCCGAGTTCTTAAGCCAATATCTTCCATAGATTTGTCCCTCCTCTCACCACAAGTGCTAAACTAGTCTCACTACTCCTTTTACAACCTCACAAACTCAAGAAATCTTAGAGAGATAGAAAGAGAAAATGAGCGTAGAGAGAGAAAGAAAAAGGAAGAAGGAGGAAGGAACCCCTCCCTCTCCTTATATACTTTCCCCCAACACTCTCAACATATCCACATTGGCTCAAGCACCTATCTCAAATTTCCTAAATTCAAACCAGAATTCAAACAAACAATGCACAACCATCATCATAACATACCATACATCAAAACAATTCATTTATTTCTTTTAATTACCTAAGTTACATATCTAAGTTCCACTTTTAATTATTAAAACACTTAATCATGCATTAGGAAAAACAAGATGTTACACATATACATTTTCCCGCCCCTTTGAGAGACAAAGGCGACGCATGTACCTAAAATATTCAAATGAATGTTAATTATAATAATGAGATGCTGATTTAAGAGATTTACAAATAAATTAAACTTACAGCAACCATAATTGTAGAACTGAGATATTTAGCATGTCATTGCCAGTACATATTTTCAAAACATCCTTTTGGTTGATCCATAGGTCAGCATCACTGGGTCTGCCAAGGAATGTGGGTTCCCAATCTATTTGCACAACATCCGTCCCCATACTAGATGTCACCTGCCATAAGCGTGTCATTGGATCAACTTGAGGTTCTGATTTTTTAGGTGGAACATCTTTTTTAGATGGTTGAACATCCTAAAAAAAATAAATATAAAACAATGTTATAAAATACAATCAAGTTATTTCAATTTGTAATTAGAGAAAAAAATAACTTAAGATGAGATTTGAATATACCTTGGCTGATGAACCTTTGTATGCCATCTCGGCCATTGAATGAACTATTTAGGGGCTTGTCCCATAGTCTGAAACTCCTCAATGGGCACAGGGACTTAAGCAAATGCATCCTAAATTTGTTCAACCACCACCCTTGCCATATCATCCTCAATGGTCCCGTGGTGTATGGTTTACCCCAAATTATATATTCTCTTATAAGCCACTAAACGAATAAGCTGCCCATCAACATACAACTCATACTGCTTTGGGATATCGGCATCGGTCTCCTCCCTAAAAATATTAGCAGCAGCACAACTTCCCTTTGTGCTCACACGTACAGGAGTATGAGTTTATTCTGGCTGGACATTTTTATTTTACTGTGAAAGACCCAAAGATACCAACTCTTCTCTAATCTCTCATCTCAACTGCTCTTTAGGCTCATTTCTAATATCTTGCCTGATTCGCTCCATCTCTTCCTTGGTGACAATTCCTAAGGTGGGCTCACAACGTGAAAGTGGTCCGTAGTAATCACGAATGCCAACACCTCATCCAGCAGCATGAACCTGACTAGGGTGCTCTAGTCTCCCAATAGCAACAATTAATATATCTTCACGTTCATGAAGAACAAATGTTTCCTATGAGCTTTGCTCAACCAGAGAATCCTACAACATATAATTCAAGAAATGTGTAAGAAATATGACCTAACAAATTACAATTATAATTTGAAGTCAAAAATTACTTACAATCTTTTCAGCAACAATGCGTGTCTCCTTAGATGAATATCTGCCCGATTTTAGCGTACGGGCCAACTTCCATTTATCCCAATGTTGCGATGGTGATGGAGGACCAATATCTCCAATAGAACCAGATGTCAAGGCTTTCTGTTGGTATTGCCTCGCCTTCTCCATCATCATCGTTTGCTTCAGCATCTTATACCCCCCAAGAGATAATCTATGGAGTGGACATTCTTTGATACAATCATGTGCCCTTTTTTTTACTTCCCTTATGAACAATAACACATGGTTAAATTCAATAAAAAATAATGAAATTTTGTTGTATGATCAAAAAAATTTGCTTCCAACTAAACCTGAAAGGCAGGATCCTTTCAATTTTCAATAAACTTTGTCCATGTCTCTTCATCTAAAAATGCATACTTCTCACAAGGAGAAGTGTCTTCTAATTTTCTATATATATATATATATATATATGGTGGTGAGCTGTCTTAAAAGCCCTTCAACGCTCAGCTGCAAATGTAAGCAATTTCTTCTTCAAGATGGCATTATGTGGAACATCATAGGTGAGCTACAAAATAAAATTGAATAGTCAATGTACAATAATAATATGGTAAAAAAAAAATATATAATTGAGAAAATAAAAGTAAAAATACCGTGATAGTTTACCAAATTTGATTCTTCACCCTTTCCTCTACAAGATCCTAATCCTCATAAAGGATAGAAAGCTTGCTTCAAGCAAGGACGCCCACAAAACTAATGAATTTTGCTGCATTTTCGCCCTCAAGTGCCCCACTTATTATGTCAAACTAAATGGGTATTAGATGGTCACCATCCCGATTGAGAGTCAATTCTTTTAAGCGTGTACCTCGTCTACCTTTTTTTTGTGGATTCATAAGATAGGTTACTAGAAGGATCAACCATGTGCCTATTTAGAAAAAGAAAAAAGAAACACATGTCAGTACCAACATTCACAAAACTTGTAATTTCCAAAGATAAACATAACAATAACAAAAATAAACAATAAAATAAAAAACATAATGAAAACAAGAATAAACAATAAGATAAACATAAGTTAATAACGTTGTCAAGTATGAATGTTTTCCCATATTCCTGCGTGATGATCATCACATATGGCATGTACATCATCCACTTTATTTCGTTCATAAAAGTAGGAATCCATGTTGAGATGAAGGAATCTCAACAAGATTGAAATTTGAATCTTGTTTTTCATCACTACCATACATGCTTTTTCCTTGGAGAACCATTGACCATCTCTTGTTAAAACAAACACTGGCATAAAAAACTTGTTTTGCTTGGTATGCCATGATGAAAGGCTCTTCCTTGTAACCTACCTTGCTAAGATCCACCAATGTAAACCCTAATTGATCGGTTTGTACACCGGTGTGACTGTTAACCCGCTTACATTTAAAAATAGGCACTCTAAATTTAGTGTAGTCAACCTCTCAGATGTCTTCAATAACTCTAAAGTAACACATGGATTCCATAACAGGATTTTTATCTTTTGAACTAAAGAAATGCATGGACTCAGCCATAACTATAACCCTACTGTTTTACACAGTACTCTTGTCATCCAACAACTTTGTATAGAAGGAAAACTTGTTGATATTGTATCCAGTCTAACATATGACATCAAAGTTAGGCCCATGTGCTAGCCGTTTTATTGTCTCAAAAGCATTATCATCATTCAAAACTTGTTCTTTAAACCAATTTAAGAATGTTTTGTTATGCTCATTCAACTACCATTTCTTGAGTATTCGAGGGTTCTTTTTCTTAACAATGTTTTTGTGAGCAGAAAAGTAAAGTTTAACTTCATTAGTATTATTCAATATATACAAGTGTGCTTGTAAAACTTCCTCTCGACGCATTGGTTTAATGTTTACATCTCGAGTACCCTTACTCGAACATCTTCCCCCATGACGAGATTTGGGAAGCCCTACAGGTTCAACTTGTGACAAGTATTCTGTATAAAACTCAATTGCTTCTTCAGCAATGTACCTCTCAACAATAGGTGCTTTTGGACAATTTGGATTCTTGACATACCCTTTCAAGATCTTCTTGTATCGTTCAACAGGGTACATCCACCTTAAATAAATAGGACCACACATTCTAATCTCCCTTACTAGATGCACTATTAAGAGAACCATGATGTCAAAAAATGAAGGAGGAAAATACATTTCCAACTGGCACAATATAATAGTAGCTTCATTTTCCAACTCATCCAACTTCAAAGGATCAATGACTTTGCTACATATAGCATTGAAGAATAAGCATAGTCGCGTAATGGCATGTCTAACTTTTTTAGGCAATATGTCACAAATAGTCACTAGTAGGAGTTGTTGCATCAAGACATGGCAATCATGAGACTTTAACCCAACTAATTTCAGATCTTTTATTGACACAAGGCTCTTGATATTTGAAGAGTATCCTTGTGGCACTTTCACACCCTGTAGACACTTACAAAAACTTGTTTTCTTTTCTCTTGACAAGGTATGACATGCTAGGGCAAATATGTCCGCTTACCCACTGATTGCGAACCTAATTGGAGGCATATACCCATCTCAACTAGATCTTGATGAGTATTTAAACTATCCTTTGTCTTGCCTTTAATGTTCAAAAGAGTACCAATTACACTATCACATACATTTTCCTCAACATGCATGAAATAAGAAAAAGCGCACAAGAAGGGGGGGTTGAATTGTGCGTTTAAAAAACTTTTTCGAGATAAGTAGATCAGTCCAAAAAAACGTTTTTAAGCGTAGGGATAGAGAGAAGAAAACTCAGAAAGCTTTATACTGGTTCACTCAACCTAAGCTACGTCCAGTCCCTTCACCCAGAAGGTATCCACTAACCAACCTTAGGTTACAAGTATTGTTCGTGGCCTCTTCAGGCTTTACAACGCAATCACCCTAGATTGCTTAACCCAAGTATTCTTTTACACTAAGCCTCTCCAGGCTTTCACAACACAACAAGTGTTTTTAAAGAAAAGGAATTAACTCACGTAGTGAGGATTTGAAAGATTAAGCTTAAGATCACTTTGAGGATCTTTACAAGATTTTTGCTATCGTCCACTGGACGCTTCTATCAGAGTATTATAGAAGTCTACTTGTTCTTTTCACAGACTTTGCCTTTTTTCAATTCACTTTTTGTTGCTTGCTTCTTCATTGGTGCATGTATATATAGTCTTCAAGGGAAAAGATCCGTTGTAGAGGACTTTGACTTATTATGCAATGAGAAGCGTGCAAACAATCTTTTCAGAAAGGTCAGGCATGACAGTTTTTTGACTTGCACTAAAAAGGAAGGTGCAGGACTGCGCTGGCGGTCTGTTCTTCTGAACATTCCTCATTAGTCTTGGCAGCTTGATAAGTTGACTTGCTTTATCTATTCTGCTGCGCTTTTTGCACTAAAATGGTGTTAATGTTATTTAATGCTTCAAACAAATTTGAACATTAGTTCACAAAAGTAGTAATATGTCAATTACGAAAAAGATTTAGCATAAATAAAATTGACGTTCAAACTAAAAACTTAGCCGTTTGAACATATGATCTTGGAGGCTTGTATGAGTTTATTCATCGGACGGTCGCCATCAGTTTGTTCAACTGGTAGGTCCTTTTTGGCGAGTCTTCTGGACGGTCTTTTAATGTGTCAACAGGACGGTTGTTAACACGTCTGTTGGACGATCTTTAACACGTCTACTAGACGGTCTTTAACTCGTATACTGGACGGCCTTCTTAGCTGTGACGGGGTTAGTTTTTAAGCATAGAATTAATCATTAATAAGATTGTTATCTTCAAAACATTGAGAGTTTAGACGCTTCTATGTCTTTGGTTCCAACAATGCATGACATTTAAACAATGTCTAACATCTAGATCGCATCTATATGGAAGATAAAAGAATATTGACATCTTCTTCCACACTCAGTAGCTTTCTTTTGAGTCTTTCTAAATTTGACATTGATATGCTTCACTCGTTGATAAACTTGCTCACCAGTTAAGGCAGGTGACACATACCATTCTCCTAACATCCATTAAAAGCTTTTTTAAGTCTACGATATGGGTAATTAGGCCTGAGAAATTTTTTATGCCCAGTGTAAACTGTCTTTTTTCCATATCTCAATTGTATGTAACATGTGTTTTCTTCACAGATAGGGCAAGCATTATGCCCCTTAACACTATACCTGCTTAAGTTTCCATATGCTGAAAAGTCATTGATGGTACAAAAAAACATTGCGTGCAGTATGAAATTTTTACGATGATACCCGTCATACACATCAACACCTTCATCCCACAGCATTCTCAAATCTTCAATCAAGGAACGTAAGTAGACATCTATGTCATTTCTTGGCTACCTTGGGCCCGCAATCATATCATAAATAACATAACATATTTTTGCTTCATGCATAACCAAGGAGATAGATTGTAAATAACTAGGAGAACAGGTCATGAACTGTGCTTACTGGATAAGTTACCATAAGGATTCATGCCATCCATAGCAAGTCCAAGCCTAAGATTTCTTGTCTCAATCCCATAGGCTGGAAACAAATGATCAATTTTCTTCCATCGTGGAGAATCAGTAAGATGACAAAATTGTCTATCATATTTTCTCCCATTTGCATGCCATACAAGATTCTTCGCATCGTCTGCATTAGAAAATAATCACTTAAACCTTGGAATTATTAAAAGATACCATAACACCTTTGCAGGGGGACCCTCCTTTGTGCTTTCATCACTATTACAATCATCATCCTTCACTTTATGACGTGATACCCCACACCTGGGACACTTGTGCAACTATTCAAACTCTTCTATGTATAATATGCAGTCATTAGGACACGCATGTATTTTCTTGTATTCCAATCCCATCAGACACAATACCTTTTTTGCCTCATAGTTACATATCGGCAACGTGTTACCTTCTGGAAGCATTTCATTCAACAATTCAAGCAATTTGGTGAAACTTTTATCACTCCAACCATTTCTTGCCTTGACATTCACCAATCTTAACATCGTTGACAACCGTGTGAATTTAGTGCACCCTAGATATAGAGGCTTATCTACATCACTGCACAAAGAGTCGTACACATGTGCTCGTTGAAAAAACTTTGGCATAATGTCACGAATCATGTCCTCTAGTCGATCGTCCATAGGTACATCAACTTGCTTTGTTTGGGACACACTCAGCATGTTTATCCATTCACCATGCCATGTCCATGTTGTATAACTCTTACAAAACCCATCACAAAGAAGATGCTCTCGTATTTGCTTAAGTTGTAGTCATCTCTCATTCAAACAATTAACACAAGGACAATAGAAGAACCCACCACTATCAGGAAGATTTCTTTCAGCAAATTGGATAAATTCTTCCACTTCATTCTCATACTCATCAGTTGTGCATCTAAAATTAATCCATTTACGATCCATAATTTCCTTCTATGATCCACAAAGCATGTATTAATGCATGTAAATCTCACTTTTTTATACAAGGTGTGGCCCTATCCCATTTAGAAAGACATTTTTTTAAACTTGATTAATACGTACAGGTTTAGTCTTTTGTCTTAAATTTGACAAAATTTTGGTAGTATTTCGCATTGGACTCCAAGTACACGAAATGAAAGTGGTGACATTAAGTTCACCACAATCAAGTATGCACCTGGAGACATAACACGAAATGCACTAAACCAAAATTTCATCAAATTTAAGATGAGACTTAACCACTACGTATTAATCAAGTATAAAAAAAAATGAATCTTTCCAAACTGTTCAACTGGACAATTCAAGATTCAATACAACAATTAGTACTATAATCATTGTATTGAATCTCAAACGAAAAACTAAGGTTCGCTTGTAATGCATAAATTCAATAAAAAACAACACAATTAAACACATAACATAATGCATACAATTTATGCAAAAATTTGGGCAGAGTTTCCTCTAAATTCTAGTACTTTCCTAGAGGCCTATTTACAGGTATTCAATCACAATAGCAAAGGTTAACCTGTTAGACAATCCAATCCACAACAAATCTCATACTCAAGGGTTCACAATTCTCATAAAAATATGACAGAGTTTCATCTATTTTTGGCACTATCCATCATACCTCACTAAGGATATGGTCAACAACAAACAAAGGTACGATCTATCAATCAATATTCAATATTATTCTCATCATTACTCAAGCTCAATTTATATCATATAAGCTCTCATGGCCTATGCTCGTTAAAAATGAACTTTAATAGTCCTTAGTTATCATTTTAGAGACAACACTTAAATCTAAGTTCCAAATTAGAAACTAGTAGGCTAGAAACTTAACCATTTCGATTAATTCACTCTACCTGATATTTAACTTTAATTATGAGCTAATGATAATTAGATATCGACATCTTAGTCCTTAGCTATCCTAATCACCTAAGTTCACCTGTAATCACTACACCAAAAATGTGTATATACAGTGTTGTTTATACAACACTTATAAATATAGGCACGCTGAAAAAAATGCGAAGTAAATATATGGCGCTTGTTTAAATAGGCGCACTCTATTTTTATACATTTACAACGCTTCTTTAAATAAGCACCATATATGTGTTTGTTTTTTTTTTAAAAATAAAAAGATGCACATATACAGCGCTTATTTATGTGTGTTTTTTTGAAAAAAAAATTAAAAAGGTACACATATACGGTGCTTATTTAAATAAGTGCCGTATAGGTGCTTTTTTTAAAAAAAATTAAAACAAATATATGGCGCTTTTCTAAGGAGGCATAATCTATGTTTATACATATACGGCGCTTCTTTAAATAAGCGTCGTATATGTGTCGGTTTTTTAAAAAAATGAACAAGTAGTGGCTTTCTCTCTATCTTACGGAGCTCTATAAAAGTTGAGTTCGCACACGCTCTTCATCACTCTTCGTGTTCGTCATGTTCTTCGTCGAGCTTCACGCGTGTTCTAGGAGCTACAGTCTTCGTTTTTCGTGGGCTGCTTTGTCGAGTTCGCGCGCTCTTCGTTGAGCTTCATCGCTCTTTCGCTTTCGATTTTGTTTTGCTTCAAACTAACCTCATTCTTTTCCTGGTTTCCTCTGAACTTGATTCTCAAGTCTCTCTTCTAAGTTGAAGTTCTTTGAGCAAAAGGCTTAGGATTGAAGGCCAAATCATTATGAGTTTCATTTTAATGCTCGTTTGTTACATTAAAATCTTTATCACATAGCAATTTTTTTTTCTGAATTGTTTGTTATTATCAAGTTTACATTTGATGTTAGATGAGTGAAAACAAATTAATATTATACGTACTATTCTTTTAAATCAAGGAAAATATGATTTTGTTCTCTTGGGGGTTGTCTTCTGTGTGCAACTAGTAAACTTGTATAAGTAGGATCATCGATATGGTGGATGCAACAATGTAGTTCTATCATGTCATGCATCTTTGTAGATTTGTTTCTATTGTTGTGTGTCTTTATTTTTTATTTTTCTATTTATAGGTCAGTTAATTTCTATTCACCATGTGAGGTGGAATAAAATGGTTAGCGATTTTTATAAACAAGTTTTGGTTCACTGGACCTAAGTCCTTCCCTTTTGCACGGTGCAAGAAGAAAATATTCTGTTTTAACTGCTGAGGTGATTGGTAGGTAATAGGTTTATTGCACAACTAGTCAACTTAGACTTTTAGTAATGAATTTATTATGCTGGTATAGTTAGAGAAGAGAAACTTTTTGAGTTTCTGTGGCATCATTTTCTGTGAAATAGAAATTTTATTATTTAGTATCTTAGGGGGTTAGATAGTAAATGAGTCAGTATAAAATAGAGTTTATGGTAGTAAATTTATTGTTGAACAACTAGACCATTGTACTTAGGCAAAAACCATAGTTTTAGGAGTCGGTTTTCTCCGCAATTTAGCTACAAGTCTCCAAACCCTATGGGACAGCAAAACAGATTTTATAGGGTTAAAATGTGACTTGTGTGAGTTGGTTTCACTCAAAAATCTTAAGCGGTTTGAAAATAACGCAAGTCAAAAATTTTAGATAAAAACCATAGTTTTAGGAGTCGGTTTTCTTTGCAATTTGAGCTACAACTCTCCAAACCCTATGGGACTTAAAAATAGATTTTACAGGGTTAAAATGTGACTTGTGTGAGTTGATTTCACTCAAAAATATCAAGCGGTTTGAAAATAACGCAAGTCAAAATTTGAGGCAAAAACCATAGTTTTAGGAGTCGGTTTTCTTTCCACTTTGAGCTACAACTCTCCAAACCCTATGGGACATAAAAAAATATTTTATAGGGTTAAAATTTGACTTGTGTGAGTTGGTTTCACTCAAAGATCTCAAGCGGTTTCAAAATGGGGCAAGTTGAAAGTTTGGGCAAAAACCATAGTTTTAAGAGTCGGTTTTCTTTGTAATTTGAGCTACAACTCTCCAAACCCTATGGGACTTAAAAAAGGTTTTATAGGGTTAAAATGTGACTTATGTGAGTTGGTTTCACTCAAAAATCTCAAGCGGTTTGAAAATAGCGCAAGTCAAAATTTTAGGCAAAAACCATAGTTTTAGGAGTTGATTTTCTTTGCAATTTGAGCTACAACTCTCCAAACCCTATGGGACTTAAAAACATATTTTACAGGGTTAAAATGTGACTTGTGTGAGTTGGTTTCACTCAAAAATCTGAAGCGGTTTGAAAATAATGCAAGTCAAAATTTTAGGCAAAAACCATAGTTTTAGGAGTCAGTTTTCTTTGCAATTTAAGCTACAACTCTGCAAATCCTATGGAACGTAAAAAAATATTTTATAGGGTTAAAATGTGACTTGTGTGATTTGGTTTCACTCAAAAATGTCAAGCGGTTTGAAAATGGCGCAAGTCGAAAGTTTAGGTAAAAACCTCAGTTTTAAGAGTCGGTTTTCTTTGCAATTTAAGCTACAACTCTCCAAACCCTATGGGACGTAAAAAAAGATTTTATAGGGTTAAAATGTGACTTGTGTGAGTTGGTTTCACTCAAAAATCTCAAGCGGTTTGAAAATGGCGCAAGTCGAAAGTTTAGGTAAAAACCTTAGTTTTAAGAGTCGATTTTATATGCAATTTGAGCTACAAGTCTCCAAACCCTATGGGGCTTAAAAAAAATATTTTATAAGGTTAAAATATGACTTGAATGCGTTGGTTTCACTCAAAATCACAAGTAGTTTGAAAATGGCGCAAGTCAAAAGTTTAGGTAAAAATCATAGTTCTAGGAGTCGGTTTTCTACGCAATTTGACCTATAAGTCTCCAAACCCTATGGCAATTAAAAATAAATTTTATAGGGTTAAAATGTGACGTGTGTGAGTTGGTTTCACTGAAAAATCTCAAGAGGTTTGAAAATAACTCAAGTCAAAATTTTAGGCAAAAACCATAGTTTTAGAAGTCGGTTTTCTTTGCAATTTGAGCTACAACACTCCAAACCCTATAGGACGTAAAAAAATATTTTATAGGGTTAAAATGTGACTTGTGTGAGTTGGTTTCACTCAAAAATCTCAAGTTGTTTGAAAATGGTACAAGTCAAAAGTTTAGGCAAAAATCATAGTTTTTGGAATCGATTTTCTTTTCAATTTGAGCTATAACTCTCCAAACCCTATGGGATTTAAAAAATATTTTATAGGGTTATAATGTGACTTGTGTGAGTTGGTTTCACTCAAAAATCTCAAGCGGTTTGAAAATAGCGTAAGTCAAAATTTTAGGCAAAAACCATAGTTTTAGGAGTCGGTTTTCTTTGCAATTTGAGCTACAACTCTCCAAACCCGGTGGGACATAAAAAAAAGATTTTATAGGGTTAAAATGTGACTTGTGTGAGTTGGTTTCACTCAAAAATCTCAAGCGGTTTAAAAATAACACAAGTCAAAATTTTAGGCAAAAACCATAGTTTTAGGAGTCAATTTTCTTTGCAATTTGAGCTACAACTCTCCAAACCCTATAGGACGTAAAAAAATATATTTTATAGGGTTAAAATGTGACCTGTGTGAGTTGGTTTCACCAAAATCTCAAGCGGTTTGAAAATTGTACAAGTCGAAAGTTTAGGCAAAAACTATAGTTTTAGAAATCGGTTTTCTTTGCAATTTGAGCTACAACTCTCCAAACCCTATGGGATTTAAAATCACATTTTATAGGGTTAAAATGTGACTTGTGTGAGTTGGTTTCACCAAAATCTCAAGCGGTTTGAAAATAGCGCAAGTCAAAATTTTAGGCAAAAACCATAGTTTTAAGAGTCGGTTTTCTTTGCAATTTGAGCTACAACTCTCCAAATCCTGTGGGAAATAAAAAAAAGATTTTGTAGTGTTAACATGTGACTTGTGTGAGTTGGTTTGACTCAAAAATCTCAAGCGGTTTGAGATTGCACCATGTAAGTTTTATTTTGTAGACTTTAACCACGTCTTAAATGAGTTTTATGTGGTGATTTTGCATACTTACTATGTTTAATAATACCTACTGTGTTTCATTTCTTTTTTCAGTCTTCAATTGTGGGCTTTCGTTCTATGCAAATCGGAGTTTCGTTGGAGTTTAGGTAGGTTAAATACACTTGTTCTTTATTGTTGTTAGTTCTATTAATTTGAAGGCTTTAAACTAAAATTGTTTTTCATTGTTGGATTAACTCATGCATGTAGGCATGTGCATTTACCTTAGTTTCTTGTTCAATAACAACTTGTATATTGTGTTTAAGGACATAGTATACAAGTAGTTCTTGAATTGTTCTTGTGAACAATCTAGGATTGCAAATTCACATATAAGACATTATTGTATTTCTCTATTCTTGATCTAATAATTATTTTGGTTTGTATTTCCCATAGTTCTCTGGGTACATACTTTTTATTTTGGTTTGAAAAAAGTGCCATCTATTTCAGTCAAATAGATGGCGCTTCCTAGAAAAAGCGCCATCTATTCACACAGATATACGACGCTTTTTGAAAAAATGCCTCCTATTTTATACAAAAAATACAATGCTTTCTTGAATAAGTATCATCTATTTACAACCAAATATATAACACTTTCCTGAATAAGCGCCATCTATTTGTAAACACATATATTGCACTTTCTGAAAAGCGCTATCTATAAATATACGACATCTAAATAGATGACGCTTCAAAAGCGCCATCTATACGCAAAATAAGTGTTGTATAATAGCATTTTTGGCGTAGTGAATTTAGACTTAACCATTTCAATTCTCCCTTTTGTGCTCACTCTATCTTAAGAATGTATCGTAGCATTTTAACCATTTCAATTCTCCCTTTATCTTAAAAATGTATCGTAGCATATAAGTTCTTTTATCTTATTGTCTTTTAATTTCCTAACTAGTTCCTAATCAAGGTTAAGGTCAATTCTTTGATTCTTGTAATCCATTAACTCTAGAGCTTTAGGTTTTAAACAAAATATAATACATTTGGTGACAATTAATTCCTAACATATAGTTAAATTAATTTCATGCTTTCATCCTTTTCCATTACTATGCAACATCAAGGTAAGTACTAGCTAAAATAATCAACTTCAATTGATTCTACCTTATGTCATCGAATTCTCAACACTTAAAATTCTTACTACATATTCATATAAGTTAATAACTAACTTAAATAATTCTTCTTTTTCTTTCAAGATTCATAAATCCATACAGGTACAAGGAATTATTTTTTTTTTATATTGATCAACATATTCAAGCATGGCCTATAGCAATTAATTCCATGTAACAACAAAATTAACATAAAAATTTAATTTTAAATTAACATAAAAAATTGATTATCCTGTCCATACACTTGCTCCAAGGGCAGAATCACATTGTTATGTCCAAAAAAATCACAATAGATACAATCCAAAGCAAACCATATTGAACCAAATCAAAAATCATTAACCCATGAGTGTGCTTTTAGTTGTTCACAATAACATGAAGTTAGCTTCCCTTTCCACTAGTGTGCGAGCTCCAACAACAGCAATGGTAGCCTTCTTGCGCAAGTTACAAGCTTGGAGAGAGTTTGAGAACTACAAACAAGGCAAGGGATATGGGTGAGGAAGGACGAGCTTCAAGTTACGAGCTTCAAACAGCCAAATGAAGGACGAGCATGCGCGAGGAGCTTCGAATGCCATAATGGCCACCAAATGAAGAAGAAGGACCTTCGAAAATGGGGTAGAAAACAGATTAGGAGCTTCGAAAATGGCTAAGGGATATGGATGAGGGAGGAGGATTTAAAATAAAAAATGTTTGGAGAGGTAAAAATGAAGGCGCACATGCGCGCAAAACGTATAAGAAAGGACTTTTTAAATCAGTTCAGCTAGAACAAATTTAAATTGTGGCCCGTATTGTCAATTTTTAATTCAAAATATTGTTTTTAAACCGGTTGAACTTGAATCGAGTTAAAAAAGTTTGATCAAATTTCAAAAATGTCATCGCGTTCTTATTCTAAATCGATTCATTTTAAACCAAGTTAAATTCATGCTTTAAAAAGTGTTTTCTACAGTAGAGAAAACATTTAAGGCCGAAGTATGACTGATTATTTGTCGTTGCCTTTTTGTAGGCTAACTTAACCTTTTTAAAAATTTGACTTAGTCTATTAGTCTATTTAAAAATCTTCATATTAAAGCATTTATATAGGCCTAACATATATCTCTAAAGAAGCTAATTAGCTAATTAATAGGTCAATAAGGAAAAACTCTATACAAAACAAATTATAAGCTATGAAAATTATAATCACTACTACTCAAGAAATGAGACTGGAGTAGAAATAGGATAGTTAGATTTATAAAAGTCAAGTCTAACTTATTTATGTAATATAAGAACCTATATTTAAGGTCTAATTTGACCTTCATGATAACATATTTAAAAGCTTATTTTACAATAAAATCTCTAAATAGAGCATAAATTTACCCTTCAATAAGCTTATAGAGTTGACTTTTAAATAGGTTATCATGCTTAATATTTAAAAAGATAAATAAATATATGATTTTAATACATTATAAAAATTTTAATGTAATATTGATAACAAATGTTATTGTTTATATTTATTTAAATAGGTCAAGCAATTAAAAGACATTTTTAAATAGCTTAAAGTTTCATATTTTTAACTATATATATATATATATATATATATATATATATATATATATATATATATATATATATTAATGAAAAACGACTTAACATTGACACTGTTTTTTTAATTGGTCTTCCTTGTAATATTTGTACTCATTGATCGAGATTCAAAGATGTGGTATTTCTGTTTACATTTGAGCTACAATTAGAGGAGTTTGAGCTAGAAGCGGAGGAATTTAAGGAAAAATATCTCAACAAATGCAACGTGGTGTGAGGTGCAGAGAGTTTTAGTTTTGAAATTGTAAAACACCCTACTACATATGTGACTTATAGCAACATTTAATTAGTTACAATTTTTTAAAATGTTATCAATAAGTCCATTTTACAACATTTATAAAATTAAATGTTACTAAAGTGTGACATTTAGTTTAATAAGATTGATGACATCTGATATTTTATTTGGTAACAAATCACAAATACACATTTCAAAAGTAATTTTCCATTCCTGGGATTTTGAAAATATTAAACAAAAAACTCAAATCAGCAAACAAACCAGAAAGTAAAAAGAGAAGGAGAGGAAACAATAGCAGAAAAATAGGTAAAGACAGATGAATTTTTTAGGTGTACAAAGGTGACGTTGAAGTTAGAACTTATGACTTCATGCATCTTATCCAAACGTCTCACTACTAGGCCGACCCTAATGGATTGGTAAAGACACAGATGAATAGTACCTAGAAAATAATAGAGAAATCAGAGGAATTGATAATCAACTTGTTTTTGATGTGGAAGTTTGCGGATTAAGTTATGCCTTACAAATTTTGTGAATCAGGATTCCATGCAAAATCAAATTAGGGTTTAGGGTTTGTGCTATTTACTATGTATGAGTCTGATTTTGGAGACAGAAAATGAAAATTAAAACAGGTTTAGATAACCAAACTTGTTTTCTGGGTAGATAACCAAAAAGCTTAAAAGAAATGGTTTAGCTTTATAATCTTTTTTTAATATGTGCTTGGTTTTATAATATGCTTTTGACTAGCTGGTTTCTTATCATTTGGTTTGATGCATATGAACCAATTTCATTGTTTTTGCAACGTGATGTTGTCACATGGTAATGTCTACCATCTCTAATGGAGTCACATAAATTCTTTTTAACATAGTCTGATGGAAAGGACTAAAAGCATAAGGTTTAAATATTAATTACATTGATCATAAAAAATTACAAAGACTAATTAAAAGTAAAAATTAGTATATTTGTAAGGAGCAAAAGATATTTAAACCCAAAATCTTAATTCAAAGAACATATTACAATAACACGTTAACTTTTGGAGAACTTAATAAATATTTTCTATGAAAAATGTATCTTTATATGTGCTGGCCAGCAGTTGAATAGGATAAAAGTCCCTACAGTTTTTTTTTTTAAATTAATGTAATTACATAAAATTTACATTGTTAAATTAATTATTTTTTTCTACAAAACAAACATGCACGATCTTTTTTCTTTCATATTTCTATGACTTGTCTTTTGTGTAATTAACTATTTTGAAAAATCTACTTATTGTACACGGTACGTGTAACTTCACCGTAATTTCACTTGATGAGATACATTTACTACTTTTTAGTGGTAGCGGGTCAATGTTAAGTCGTTTTTCATTAATATTTTGCCGAGCCTCTCACGTAATCTTTTCAACAACTTTCTTACATAATTATTTATCATAAAAAAAATCCTTTAAAATAATAAAATGTTACCGTATTTATTCTTATGAAGAATAAAAGTAACAAAGTCTTCACAAAAATAAAAAATATTTATAAAATT
Organism: Spatholobus suberectus; assembly: GCA_004329165.1. Classification (NCBI taxonomy): domain Eukaryota; kingdom Viridiplantae; phylum Streptophyta; class Magnoliopsida; order Fabales; family Fabaceae; genus Spatholobus; species Spatholobus suberectus. The sequence goes on from CM014733.1 coordinate 9,632,192, forward strand.
TATCCTTTTGTTTCATTAATTTAATTTTACAAAAGAATGAATATAATGACCTTTTACATATAAAAAAGATTAATTTGTAAAATATCTTTCAGAGACTACTATGTAGTATACTAAATTTAAGAGACAAACAGTGACAAAGATCTTTGAAAAATTATTATATTTACTTGCTAATCTTTAAAGAATAGTCATATTTTCAGTCTTTTTTTCTTCAAAACACTTACTCCGAAATTAAAAAAAAAAAAAAAAGATAGGAAGAAAAGTGTAACACCCCTACTTTTATATATTAAATTATTCTGTATGTTTAAAAATTGTTTTTAAATCATCAATGTATTTAGAACAATTAATAATAATTTTAGAAATTTTTCTAGAATTTATTGAGATAATTTTTGTAAAATGACAAAAATACCCTTGGTTGACTGTGGGAACCAACCAGAGACTTTTTGACCTCAAAATATTTTGAAAATTTTATATTAAGTATCTCTCATTATAAAAACTATATTTTGAGAGAAAAGTAGTGAAAAATATAATAATCCTATTTCAATTCTTCCACTGTTTTTTTTATAATATTTGGCAATACAATTCTGAAAAATCAGAAAGGAATTTTGAAATTCTAACTCTCACCATTTTGTTCAAAATTTCAAGAGCTATTTAATCATGATTTTTAATAATTTTTCTGAGTCGGAGCCTGGAGAAATTGGAAAATGACAATTTTGTCCCTATTCCTCAACATTAAGAACTGACATGAGGAAAAGATTCAATTGACATTAAAATGTCAATTTGAGCTTGGAATTATGTCATATATATTAAAATATAATTTTTGGAATTTTTGGGAATTTTTTGGAATTTCTGTGTAAAATGACCAAAATGCCCTTACGTGTCTAATAAGCCAGCCAGTACTGGTTTGACATTCAAAAAGGGTGAAAATGGTAATTTTAGTTTAATTATGGGTAACATGTTTAATTTTAGAATTTTGATAAAAATTTTGGTATTTATTGAATTAAAATGGATTTTCTATGAATTTTCTAGCTTAAAAATACAAAATAAATACAAATAATTTTAAATAAATTAATAAAAATCAAAATTTATTATTAGAAATTTATTTTTGATAAAAAAAACAATGTATTTGTCCAGTTTTGCATTAAAATGCATTATTTTGATATTAAAAGCTAATTTTTCAAGTTTAGGCGTTTTTATCGATACCGGTTAATTCACCTATAGATAAAATTTGACCCATGGAGGCTTGGGACAGCTGGTGGAGCACGTCCCCAACCCTAAAATAGGTGATTCACCACCTATTTGGGGTATGTGTCCCTAAAATTAATTAAAAAGAAATTAAAAATAAGTTTTATTGCATCATTGCTTACATTATCCAAGGGACACCTAACCCCCTTCTTCCCCTCTATAAATACCCATGGTCTTGGACCATTTTCAGCACCTCTCTATCTCTCTCTTAAACTACCAATTCTTAGAGAGCTTCTCTCTCTAGAAAAAATTTTCTTTTATTTTGTTTTTATGTTAAAATTTTACTAGTTTTCCAACAACTAGTAAAGTTCTCTTTCTAGGACCTCTGCATCAACAATTTCATCCTCTCCATCAATTATCTTAGAGGTAATGGGGGGAGTGGGGTTGGTTCTAAATTACTGTCACTTTGCATGTTGGTAGGAAGGGTTTTCCCCTAAACCCGTTTAGGCTTAAATTTTAGTATTATTATTATTATTGTTTAAAGTTAAACTTTAATTTTTACTAAGTTGTTACTCTGCCCAAATTTAAATTATTAAATCATGATTATTAAATTGTTACTTTGCTCAAATTTAAATTATTAAATTTTACTTGCTAAGCTGTTACTCTGTTTAATTTTAGAAAATAAAAATACATTTACTAAGCTGTTACTCTGCTCAAATTTAGAAAATCAAAATGCATTTATTTAGTTGTCATTCTGTCAAAATTTTAGTAATTATACTATAATTGCTATGTCGTTATTCTGTTAAATTCTGGTATTGTGCAATTTCTACAAAATAAGGTAGAAATGTTGATTGTATTGGTGCTCAAATTAAATGAGACCAGGGAAACCTTTGCTTGAGAAGTTAAGAATTGATAGTTTAGTGAGTAATGTAAAGCAAGTGACATGCAGTGGCATGACACCCTGCTAGGGAAGCCACAGTTTGGTACGCTGAGGAATGAAAGGCAGGGACTCACTTGCGGAGGTCTTGGGGGTAGGCATCGAGTGGTGAAAGTCCCAATGGCCAGGGTAGCGCCCTTGAGCCGGGATATTCGCCTGATTAAACTCGATAACCTCGACAACTGCTCAGCATTCCAGGATTGGTTTGAAAGTATACCTCTATAAATGGATATCCTAATTTGTTATTTTGTTCCTCAATGATGACGAGGACTGTACCATGTGATGGTGTTGAGAGAGGTATATGTACTCCCGGTCACTTCCCAGGTTCCGTTGAGAACTATTACCCACTAATGGGAAGTATGGATCCATACCTAGTCAAGGGTAGTCGGATACAACTTAGAATGAACCTTAGGATCTCTTGTGTTGTCAGTTGTGTTTTATCTTTGTTTTATGGTAGATTTCCTACCGTACATGTAAAAGTGATTTTAGAACAAAACACCTCACTCCATTATTTTCTTTTGTGTATGATTGGTCGTGATTATTGAAGACGACATTAACGCTCCGTGATGCTGAGTACAAGATAGAGAACATCTCAACGGGGGAGGACCTGAAGACCTATAGTATTTTCTTTTTGTATAAGGGATAGGGTAGATAAATACTGCTATGTATAGGATCTTTTTGATGTATATAGTGGGCTAGGTAGTATATGTATTTCAATGTACTTTTGTTTTCTGACTGTTATGTATTACTCAAACCATGATGTACAGTTTTATGAAATATATGTATATATCTTTCATATTTTATTACCATTTCCAAATTCTGTTAAGTTTAGAATTTCTTTTAAAACTGGAAAAATTTTAGACGCATTTTTATTTACTTAAACTTAATAACTAAATTAATATGAATTATATTTAAAATTAAAAGAGTGTTACAAAAAGAGAGTGAAGTATATAATAAATGAGGTGATGTGATTGAGAGATAAAGAAAAATAATGTTTTAATATAAAAAAAAAGAAAAAAAAAGTTTTAAAGAAGTATTATTTAAAAAAAAATGAGAATGACATTAGTCATCTTTAAAAGAACAAATAAAAATATTTTACTATAAAAAATTAATCTTTAAACAATTGACTGGCCCATAATTTAATTTAATCAAAACACCTACAGTTAAAAAAAATTGTAAAGCATTTCATTGTTAAAATAATTATTTGTAAAATATTTAAAAATACGCAAGTTGAGTCAAACATATGTATGGAATAAATAACCATAACTATTTGTTTTAAAGTAATTAATGTTATTTGTACGAGACCTTTTCACAGTACCTTTTTTTTTTTTTATACAATTTCACAATACCTTTTAAAACCAAAAGGAGATATTGGAAAAAAAAGAGAGAAACATGGAAAAAGATAAATAATATAATAGAAGGGAAAAAGAAAAATAAAATAAATTATAAAAAGTGTTGTAAAAGTTTATGTGAGAATAATATTTTCCTGATTTTACTACACGACCTGTGCAATTTTTTTCAAGAACCTCAAGCCACGATCCTACCTGAATTATTAAATTTTTAATCTAGTCGTATTGATTAATTATTTAACTCCTGTAGTAGATATATATAATTTTTGAACGGGGATTGTTAGAAAATGACTCGTAAAGTATTAAGATAAAAGTATTGTATTGAATAGAGTGATATACATACAAGAACTATGGTGGGACTTATATATCCAATGTAAATAACTAATTTCCTAATTGATGTAATTAATATATAACAAAAAATTTTATATTTCTAATAGCCTCCATAAGTTTAAAACTGTTCACAATACTTTCAGCTCGAAATAAACAATACAAATGCATATCTGGGCAAGGACATATCCAAAGGTCTATTAAAAGGGGGACAAAAATTTTTGTAATTCATCTCAATAATTTTTCTTAAAAAAAAATATTTTTGTAGGGTGTTTCTCGTCAATCTTGTCACCTATTATGTGTAAATACTTTAAACTTTGTCAGTTCAACTTTTGTTCTTCTATATATTTGGTCTACATATATTATTAATTATTAAATATGTCCATACTATATATTCTCCATAGATCCGTCTCTGTATCTAAGACTATCAAAACTTAATAGGCAAAACCTTAACCACTCAAACAGAAATTATAATTCATATCCAAAAACAACTGCCAATGCTTAACAGCCGAAGCTAGAACCATCAAATTAAATCAATAGAAGCAAAAGTTTAACCATTAAAAAAAAACCATAACTCAAACTTAACTACTTAACAAAAGTAAACAAACATAATTAATTGCCTAAAAACAATAAACAAAATAAAATTTAATGCTTAACAATCATAATATTACCTCCATTCCTTTTTAACTGTTGTTTAAAGTTTTTATATGCAAACCAAGAAATGTAATAATTTTTTTGTTTTCCATAAAATAATTTTGAACTTTCTTATTATACCCTTTCTCATTTATACTCTACAATAAATGCATATTAGTTGTAAATATGTAAATTAATTAAAAATTGGATGAAAAATAAAGGTGTAATTAACAAAAAAATAATTATTAGTATCTTAAACTTTAAAAATAACAAATAAATAAAAACTAAATTTTTTTAAAAAATTCACAATTATAAAAGAACGGAGGGAATAAAAGTTTACATCAATGCTTAATCAATGTGGACACATGGACACATTAGTTATTTTAAACAATATCTCAATAGGTTTAAAATAAATTCTTATGAACCATTCCAAGTCAATATATGACGTGATCATGACCATTTCAAAACGTTTGGTTAGGGAGTCCATAAACCATCCTATTATAATTTACGCAAGTATCGTACAAATCAGCCGGTTCCATGTCTTCCCAATAAATATATAAGACAATGCCGAATTAACATTCTCAGGCCTAGACTCAGTCGTACAATAAGCCATGCTGGCTACCTCGGCATATTTCCACTATTTCAAAATTTTTCTTCTTTTGAGCATGCTTATCCTTCCCATAGTTCAACCACTTTCCTTCAACATAACTAATTTTAACGATACTGAAAGCGCAAGCCTCGTTGGATGCGCAGGCGTAACCAGGATTGAGAACGGAACCATACTGCTAACCTCATCCGTCAATAGTGAAGTTGGACGAGCCATCTATGGCCAACCTCTGCGCCTCAGAAACTCTTCTAACGGAGTTGTCACGGACTTTTCTACTCGCTTTTCATTCACTATCGACGTGATCACTAAAACCAACTACGGTGACGGCTTTGCCTTCTACATTGCACCCCTTGCCTACCAGATTCCACCCAATTCAGGTGGTGGCGCTCTCGGCCTATACGGTGACACCCAAAATAACATCGTTGCTGTCGAATTTGATACTAATTCAAACCTTAATATTGATCCAACAATGCGGCACGTGGGGATCAACAACAACTCCGCGGTTTCCCTCAATTCTACGTTGTTTGATATTGAGAGCAACATAGGGAACATGGGGCATGCCTTGATAACTTACAATGCTTCTGTCAAACTCCTTGCTGTCTCGTGGTTCTTTGAGGGAAGTAGCACTGGTTTTATGCCTAACGCTTCTCTTTCACACCAGATTGACCTAGGAGAAATTCTACCAGAGTGGGTGACTGTTGGGTTTTCGGCTGCAACCGGGTTGTCCAATGAGGAAAATGTTATTCATTCCTGGGAATTCAGTTCAACTCTGAATTCCACGCGTCCAGAGGTAAACAAAGAAAATGACATCATAATTAAATACAAGTTTCAAGTCAAAGTAGTGGTTGTTGCGGTGACTTGTTCTGTTATTTTTGTGGTCGTGGTTATTAGTATAATTTCTTGGTTGATCATCAAGAAGAGAAGAAGCGAGGATGGTCTTGATTTGGATAGAGGAGCTATGCCTAGAAGGTTTGGTTACAAGGAATTAGTTGCAGCCACCAACGGATTTGCAGATGATAGGAGGCTTGGAGAAGGTGGCTCTGGACAAGTTTACAAAGGGTTTCTGAGTGATTTGGGGCGCGTGGTTGCGGTGAAAAGGATTTTTTCTGATGTTGAAGATTCTGAGAGAATGTTTACAAACGAGGTGAAGATTATCAGTCGTCTTGTACATAGAAACCTTGTGCAATTCATGGGGTGGTGCCGCGAGCAAGGGGAGTTGTTACTGGTTTTTGAGTACATGACTAATGGAAGCCTTGACACTCATCTCTTTGGAACTAGAAGAGCTTTGACATGGGATGTGAGATATAAGATAGCGTTAGGTGCGGCTAGAGCACTTCGTTATCTTCATGAAGATGCGGAGCAGTGTGTTCTTCATAGGGATATTAAGTCGGGTAATGTTTTGTTGGACACTGATTTCAATACTAAGCTTAGTGACTTTGGGATGGCAAAGCTGGTGGATCCAAGATTGAGGACTCAGAAGACAAAGGTGGTGGGGACATATGGGTACCTGGCCCCGGAATATGCAAAGGAAGGACGGGCTAGCAAAGAATCAGACATGTACGGTTTTGGGGTTGTGGCTATGGAGATAGCGTGTGGAAGGCGGACTTACCAGGATGGGGAGTTTAATCATGTGCCTTTGGCGAATTGGGTGTGGAAACATTATGTGGATGGGAATATTTTGAATGCTGCTGATGAGGGACTGAACGGGGATTTTGATGTGAAGGAAATGACTTGTTTGCTCACTGTGGGGATATGGTGTACCCTACAAGACCACAAGAAAAGGCCAAAGGCAGAACAAGTTATTAATGTTCTTAAGCAAGAAGTGCCATTGCCAATGCTTTCTATATGACGACATGCCTCATTGTCCTGCTTATCCTAGCTACCAATAGGCAATCTGATTCCTTTCATTTACCACCCATCACTAACAGCATGCTTTGCAATATATCAGAAGATGAAGCAAATTTTGGACGAGTTCTATGTGTGTGTGCATGATTTATTTATCATATATATGTTTTCACGTAGGATGCTACAGAAGGATTGAATGAACTACTATAGCTATGTAGGAATTTCACCAATGTATTGTTTTTGGTATGGTTGCAGGTTAGTGGACAGTTCTAATGTGTTTTTGTATGTGGGTTGGGTACCTCTTGTACTCCTATTCTTTTGGCTGAACAATATGTATATATATATATATATATATATATATATATATACATACATGTGATATAATTTAGTTATTTTTTTATAAAAGCATCAATATATATGAATGAATATTAATATACTTTTAATGTAATATTTGATTCTTATATAAAGAGTGACTACAATATATTAAATAAAATTATTGTGCATTAGTAAATAATAAGAAACATGAACAAATATATTATGAATCCAAAAGTAAATATGTTCAATAACCTGAATATTAGTTCGACGTCACAGATATATTGAGCAGACTTGAAAAATCTCCTACGTTGCTTATTAATTTTATCGTATACGTACTTGGTATCGGTGGTAAGATATAGGATTATTCACATATCGTTTATTTATTTATTTGTTTATTATAATTGAACTAAGTCGTTACAACAAAGAGCCAATAGAATGAGCCAAGAATGACAGAAATTATTCCACTACTAAGATGTTTAAAACAATTTGGCTTTTACATGAGTTAAAATGGACTCAACACGTCAATAGTGAAAGTGAAACTCGTGGAGAAGTCGGCTAGAATCCCAGAAGATGAGTCCTCCCACAGGTGCAGAGGTAGTCCGTGCAAGTCTCTGCCAACGTGGAAAAGAAAGTTCGCTATGGTGAGGTCGATGGACCCGTTGATGACTTTGCCGTCACCCTCGTATGCCATGTCTTTTGCACTCTCCGGGCCGTCGAAGTTTGTTATGTTGAAATTTAGTGTTTCCGCTATTTTATGAGAAAGAAGAAAAATTGTGACCACGAGATGAAAAATTGTGACCATCTCTAGTAATCTGAATGGCTGTTTTTTGTTACCATTGTTTGGTGGAGCTAAGAAATTCATATCAAAAACCAGAGGACTGAGAGAAGGAGAGTAGCTAAAATATATTTGTTTTGATGAGCAATTAAGGTTGTTGTAAATTGGTCTATCGAGCTTCTTGTTTAAATAAAACCAAGTGAAGTTTTACTGATTAAGACTTTTTTTATTTTTAATTGGTCTTCGTGTACTGTATATACTGCTCTTGCGTCCCAAATACCGTGAAAGTCGTGCACGGCATTTTTTTCTTTTCTTCAACTTTTGGCTTGAAACGATATTACGCTAATTAAAGAGTGCTTATATTTTGGATACCTATAAATTTTAAATATCTCATCAACACTTCTTATTGTTCTCTATCTCTCACATCTTGTCACATCACATCATCAATTATATTAATCATTCATCTCTCATCTTTTCTTATCTCTCTCAAGATATAAACACCGCATAAGATATCTAAAAATCGTTTTCTTTAATTAAATGATGATATGTTTGGTCCAGCCTCCAGCATAAGAAGAAGCTTCACAATGAGATAAGCTAATTAATTTGGTTTTCATGGCATGGTCATTCACATGTTATTTATTTGTTATCTGTTATAATTGAACCAACTAGGAGTGAGTATGACTTAAGCCATCTTAGTGACCCAATTTAAAATTAGACTTGATGTATTTTAAGGATGGATTTGTGTTATGTTCCAGGTCGTCTCAATCCAGTTTAATGTCTTTCATTCTCTCAAAAGCATAAATTTTTTGAGTAATTGTATATTAACAATAAAACTGTTTGATTTAATAGATAATATTTTGTATAATATAATATTATATTCATAATGATATTTTTATTTTAAAATATATATTGTAAAATATATATTAATTTAAGTTTCATCCATTTTTTTATCTTATGATTTAATTATACACAACGGTAAGATTGATATATTACGTTAAAAAGCCAGGTTGATTTGGTCTCGTTGCATATATTTTGGATATTAATCAAGTCAGGTTCGGATTCAACTATCTAGATCAAAATTTCGGGCCGGATAAGAATAAAGATAAACTCATTCCAACTCATCCCTTACTTCCTCCAAGAATCAACCACAAAATACATAGATCAACTGGCATAAAGTTGTTTTAACTTAACCAATGGTTTCAAATTCGAGTCTTGAATATTCAACTACATTAAATACTTGAAGAAATTTTTTTACTATTTATAATAATCATACTCAATTCGAACAAAATTGCATGTAAAAAAATATACATATATTCTCTACCAAAAAAAATTATAATTGAACCAAGTCTTACGGCATAGAGCCAGTATAATAAGTCAAGAATCGTGGAAATTATTCCACTACAAGTCAGGTGTATAAAACAAGCTCCCTTGACAAAACTGGTAATTGGGCCCCACGGCAAGTTTTTTTATTGTTTTGGTGAAACACGGCAAGGTTTGTTTGATAAGTCATTTGTTTTTTAAAATTTACAAAGGATTCAACAACGATAGAGGAATTAAAAGCAAGATACTTCTAGCTAGCTTGAACATTTTTTTTTTAGTAGAGATAATGGCATTGACTTCCTTTAGTTATTGTTAAGCTATGTTTTCTAAAGAAGCTAATCGGCTAATTAATAGGTCAATAAAGAAAAATTCTATACAAAACAAACAATAAACTATAAAAATTATATTCACTACCATTCAAGGAATGAGACGGGAATAGAAATAGGGTACTTAGATTTTATAAATGTCGAATCTAATTTATTTATATAATATAAAAGCCTATTTTTAAAGTCTAATTTAACATTCATGATAACATATTAAAAGCTTATTTTGTAATAAAGTCTCTAAATAAAGTATAAATTTACTCTTCAATAAGTTTATAGAGTTGATTTTTTATATAAGTTAACATGCTTAATATTTAAAAAGATAAATAAATATATGGTTTTAATACATTATAAAAATTTTAATATAATATTAATGACAAATGTTATTGATTATATTTATTTAAATAGGTTGAGCAATTAAAAAAAAATTAATAGCTTAAAGTCTAATATTTTAACTAAATAAACTTTTTTAAAAGTTCTAGTCTGGAAGTCTTTTGAATTAGGTCATAAGTCCCTATATATATATTAATGAAAAACGACTTAACATTGACACTTTTTTTAATTGGTCTTCGTTGTAGTATTTATACTTATTGATTGAGATTTTCAAAGACGTGGTATTTCTGTTTACATTTGAGCTACAATTAGAGGATTGTTTTTGGTACCAAATAGAGGAAATTGAGCTAGAAGCAGAGGAATTTGAGGAAAAATATCTCAATAAATGCAACGTGGTGTGAGGTGCACAGAGTTTTAATTTTGAAATTGTAAAACACACCATACTACATATGTGACTTATAGCAACATTTAATTACTTACAACTTTTTAAAATGTTATCAATAAGTCCACTTTGCAACATTTATAAAATTAAATATTACTAAAATGTGATATTTAGTTTAATAAGATTGATGGTATTTGATGTTTTATTTGGTAATAACAAATCACAAATACACACTTCAAAAGTAATTTTGAAGTGTTATCTGATCATCACTAATGAGCAAACAAACCAGAAAGTAAAAAGAGAAAAAGAGGAATCAATGGCAGAAAAATAGGTAAAGATATACGTACAAAAGTGACATTAAAGTTAGAACTTGTGACCTTATATATGTTACTCAATCCTTCTATCACTAAGGTGATCCTAGTGAGTTGATAAAAATACAGATGAATACTACCTGGAAAATGAAAGAGAAATCAGAGGAATAGACAGTCAACTTGTTTTTGATATGGAAGTTTACGGGCCACATTATGCCTCACAAATTTTGTGAATCGGGATTCCATGCAAAATCAAATTAGGGTTTAGGGTTTGTGCTATCTACTATGTATGAGTCTGATTTTGGAGAGATAAAATGAAAATTAAAACAGGTTTAGATAACCAAACTTGTTTTCTGGGTAGCTCACCAAAAGCTTAAAAGAAATGGTTTAGCTTTATAATCTCTTTTTAATACATGCTTGGTTATAATATGGTTTTAACAAGCTGGTCTCTTATCATTTGGTTTGATCCATATGAAGTTATGAACCAATTTCATCGTTTTTGTAACGTGATGTTGTCACATGGTAATGTCTACCATCTCTAATGGAGTCACATAAATTCTTTTTAACATAGTCTGATGGAAAGGACTAAAAGCATAAGGTTTAAACATTAATTACATGGATCATAAAAAATTACAAAGACTAATTAAAAGTAAAAATTAGTATATTTGTAAGGAGCAAAAGATATTTAAACCCAAAATCTTAATTTAAAGAACATATTACAATAACACGTTAACTTTTGGAGAACTTAATAAATATTTTCTATGAAAAATGTATCTTTATATATATCTGCTGGCTAGCAGTTGAATAGAATAAAAGTCCCTACAGTTTTTTTTTTTTTAAATTAATGTAATTACATAAAATTTACATTGTTAAATTAATTATTTTTTCTACAAAACAAACATGCACGATCTTTTTTCTTTCATATTTCTATGACTTGTCTTTTGTGTAATTAACTATTTTGAAAAATCTACTTATTGTACACGGTACGTGTAACTTCACCGCAATTTCAGTTGATGAGATGCATTTACTACTTTTTAGTGGAAGCGGGTCAATGTTAAGTCGTTTATCATTAATATTTTGCCGAGAATATAATGACCTTTTACATATAAAAAAAATTAATTTATTAAAAAATCTTTCAGAGACTACTATTTAGTATACTAATTTTAAGAGACAAAACAGTGACAAAGATCTGTGAAAAATTATTATATTTACTTGCTAATCTTTAAAGAATAGTCATATTTTCAGTCCTTTTTTTTTTCCAAACACTTCTTCCGACATTAAAAAAGATAGGAAGAAAAGAGAGTGAAGTATATAATAAAATGAGGTGATGTGACTGAGATAAAGAAAAAAAATGTTTTTGAAAAGTTTTATATAAAAAATAAATGAGAATTGCGCTAGTCATCTTTAAAAGACCAAATAAAATTTTTTTACTATAAAAAAATTAATCTTTAAACAATTAACTGGCCAATAATTTAATTTGATCAAAACACCTACAATATAAAAAAAAATTGTAAAGCACATTGTTAAAATCATTTTTTGTAAAATATTTAAAAATACGCAAGGTGTGTCAAACATATGTATGTAATAAATAACCATTTATTTTAAAGTAATTAGTGTTATTTGTACGAGATCTTTTCACAATACCTTCTTTTTTTATCAGTTTTCACAATACCTTTTAAAACAAGGAAAGCGATATTGGGAAAAAGAGAGAGAGAAAGAAACATGGAAAAAGGTAAATAATATAATAGAAAGGAAATAGAAAAATAAATAAATTATAAAAGTGTTGTAAAATATATGTGGGAATGATATTATTCTTGATTTTACCACACGGCCTGTGCAATTTTTTTCCAGAACATCCTCAAGCCACGATCCTAGCTGAATTATTAAATTTGTAATCTAGTCGTATTGATTAATTATTTAATTCCTGTAATAGATGTATAAAATCTTTGGACGAAGATTGTTAGAAAAATGACTCGTAAGAATTGAGATACAGGTGAAGTTGTATTGAATAGAGTAATTTTCATACAAGAACTGCGGTGGGACTTATATAGATAATGTAAATAACTAATTTCCTAATTTATGTAATTAATATGTAACAAACTTTTATATATCTAATAGCTCTCATAAGTTCAAAAGTATTCGCAACACTTTCAGCTTGAGATAAACAATACAAATGCATATCTAGGACCATCAAAACTTAATGGGCAAAAGCTTAACCACTAAAACAGAAATTATAATTCATATTTAAAGACAACTGCTAATACTTAACCACCAATAGGCCAAAGCTATAACCATCAAATTAAATCAATAGAAACAAAAGTTTAATGATTAAACAAAAATCATAATTCAAGACTTAACTACTTAATAGAAATAAACAAACATAATTAATTGCTTAAAAAGATTTGTTTAACAACTCCATTCAAAATGATTAGTGTAATTTTTTAATATATTTTAAAATGATTGATTACATATATTAATTCCATCAATCAATTTAGATAAGGTTGTTTAACTCCATTTTTAAGTTAGACAACTCCTGCCTAAAAACAAGAAACAAAATAAAATTTAATACTTAACCATCATAATAAAACTTTACATCAATGCTTAATCAATGCAGATACATGGACACATTAGTTTTTTTAAACAATGTAACAGGTTTAAAATAAGAGTTTAATGGCCATGCACTGACACTGTAAAATAGTTTTATACTGTCATCCAATCACAAACCACCATTTAATATAAGTTTGTTGACTTTTATAATAAATATTTTAAAAATCATATTAATGGTGATTTCTAATTGGATGACAGTATAAAACTTTTTACACTGACAATATATAACCATTAAATTCTTAAAATAAATTCTAATGAACCATTCCAAGTCAATATATGACGTGATAATGACCATTTCAAAACGTTTGGTTAGGGAGTCTATAAATCATCCTATTATAATTTACCCTAATGGATATACAAATTAGCCGGTTCATGTCTTCCTTACAAATATATAAGACAATGCCGAATTAACATTATTCTCAGGCCTAGACTCATTCATAAATCGTAATAAACCATGTTGGCTACCTCAGCATGTTTCCACTACTTCAAGCTTTTTCTTCTTTTGCGCGTCCTCATTCTTCCAATAGTTCAACCACTTTTCTTCAACATAACTAACTTTAACGATACTGAAAGCGCAAGCCTCATTGGATGCGCAGGCGTAACCAGGATTGAGAACGGAACTATACTGCTAACCTCACTCGTCAGCAATGAAGTTGGACAAGCCATCTATGGCCAACCTATGCGCCTCAAAAACTCTTCTAACGGAGTTGTCACAGACTTTTCTACTCGCTTTTCATTCACTATCGACGTGATCCCTAACAACACCTACGGTGACGGCTTTGCCTTCTACGTTGCACCCATGGTTCTAAATTGCGGTCCGCAACCGCAATTGCGGCCGCAACGTAAAGATTTTTGGACTCACCGCAACCGCATCGTGACCGCAATTGCGGCCGCATCAACTGCATTTTCCCGCAATTTTCCGCAATAATAGGAATTTCAATGAAACTGCAACAGCGACCGCAACCGCAATTTAGAACCATGGTTGCACCCCTTGCCTATCCGCCCTATTCAGGTGTTGGCGCTCTCGGCCTATACGGTGACACCCAAAATAACATTGTTGCTGTGGAGTTTGACACTTTTATAAACGATTATGATCCAAAAGAGAAGCACGTGGGGATCAACAACAACTCCGCGGTATCCCTCAATTCTACATTGTTTGATATTGAGAGCAACATAGGGAAAATGGGGCATGCGTTGATAACGTACAACGCTTCTGCCAAACTCCTTGCTGTCTCATGGTTCTTTGAGGGAAGTAGTACTGGTTTTACGCCTAACGCTTCTCTTTCACACCAGATTGACCTAGGGGAAATTCTACCAGAGTGGGTGACTGTTGGGTTTTCGGGTTCAACCGGGTCGTTCAGTGAGGAAAATGTTATTCATTCCTGGAAATTGACCTCAACTCTGAATTCAACTCTGAATCCCACGCGTCAAGAGGTAAACAAAGAAAATAACATCATAATTAAATACAAGTTTCAAGTGAAAGTAGTAGTTGTTGCCGTGACTTGTTCTATTATTTTTGTGCTCGTGGTTATTAGTATAATTTCTTGGTTGATCATCAAGAAGAGAAGAAGCGAGGATGGTTTCGATTTGGATAGAGGAGCTATGCCTAGAAGGTTTGGTTATAAGGAATTAGTTGCAGCCACCAACGGATTTGCAGATGATAGGAGGCTTGGAGAAGGAGGCTCTGGACAAGTTTACAAAGGGTTTCTGAGTGATATAAGGCGCGTGATTGCGGTGAAAAGGATTTTTTCTAACGTTGAAGATTCTGAGAGAATGTTTACAAACGAGGTGAAGATTATAAGTCGTCTTGTACATAGAAACCTTGTGCAATTCATGGGGTGGTGCCGCGAGCAAGGGGAGTTGTTACTGGTTTTTGAGTACATGACTAATGGAAGCCTTGACGCTCATCTCTTTGGAACCAGAAGAACTTTGACATGGGGTGTGAGATACAAGATAGCGTTAGGTGTGGCTAGAGCACTTCGATATCTCCATGAAGACGCGGAGCAGTGTGTTCTTCATAGGGATATTAAGTCGGGTAATGTTTTGTTGGACACTGATTTCAATACTAAGCTAAGTGACTTTGGGATGGCAAAGTTGGTGGATCCAAGATTGAGGACTCAGAAGACAAGGGTGGTGGGGACATATGGGTACCTGGCCCCGGAATATGCAAAGGAAGGAAGGGCTAGCAAAGAATCAGACATGTACGGTTTTGGGGTTGTGGCTTTGGAGATAGCATGTGGAAGGAGGACTTACCAGGATGCGGAGTATAATCATGTGCCTTTGACGAATTGGGTATGGAAACATTACGTGGATGGGAATATTTTGAATGCTGCTGATGAGGGATTGAACGGGGATTTTGTTGTGAATGAAATGACTTGTTTGCTCACTGTGGGGATATGGTGTACCCAACAAGACCACAAGAAAAGGCCAAAGGCAGAACAGGTTATTAATGTTCTTAGGCAAGAAGTGTCATTGCCAATGCTTTCTATATGACGACATGCCTCATTGTCCTGCTTATCCTAGCTACCAATAGGCAATCTGATTCCTTTCATTTACCACCCATCACTAACAGCATGCTTTGCAATATATCAGAAGTTGGAACAAATTTTGGACGAGTTCTATGTGTGTGTATATGATTTACTTATCATATATATGTTTCATGTAGGATGCTACAGAAGGATTGTATGAACAGTTTTAATGTGTTTTTTGTATATGGGTTGGGTAACTCTTGTTCCCCTATCTAATATTGTTTCTTTTGGCTGAACAGAATATATACATACATATATATATATATATATATATATATATATATATATATGTTTTCATATAATAGTCCATTCGCATGTGGTATAATTTTTATTTTTTTTAATAAAAGCATCAATATATATGAATGAATATTAATATACTTTTAATGTAATATTTGATTCTTATATAAAGAGTGACTACAATATATTAAATAAAATTATTGTGCATTAGTAAATAATAATAAATATGAACAAATATATTATGAATCCAAAGTAAATATGTTCAATAACCTGAATATTAGTTTGATGTCACAGATATATTGAGCAGATTTGAAAATTCTCCTACGTTGCTTATTAATTTTATCGTATAAGTACTGGGTATCGGTGGTAAGATATAGGATCATTCACTCATCATTTATTTATTTATTTATTATAATTGAACTAAGTCGTTACAACAAAGAGTCAACAGAATGAGCCAAGAATGAAAGAAATTATTCCACTAGTAAGATGTATAAAACAAGTTGAATGGGCTCAACACGTCAATAGTGAAAGGGAAGCGCGTGGAGAAGTCGGCTAGAATCCCGGAAGATGAGTCCCACAGGTGCAGAGGTTGTCCGTGCAAGGCTCTCCCAACGTGGAAAAGAAAGTTCGCTATGGTGAGTGAGGTCTATGGACCCGTTGATGACTTTGCCGTCAGTCTCGTATGCCATGTCTTTTGCACTCTCCGGGTCGTCGAAGTTTGTCATGTTGAAATTTAGTGATTCCGCTATTTTATGGGAAAGAAGAAAAGCAACCATGAGATGAAAAATTGTGAGCACCTCGAGTAATCTAAATGGTTGTTGTTTGTTACCGTTGTTTGGGAGAGCTAAGAAATTCAAATCAAAATGAAAGGGCTGAGAGAAGGGGAATAGCAAAAGTATGTTTGTTTTGACGTGTAATTAAGGTTGTTCTGAATTGGCCGATCGAATTGTTGTTTAAATAAAAACAAAGTGAAGTTTTACTGATTAAGACTTTTTATTTTTATTTGGTCTTCGTAGTGCATGTACTGTTTGCATCCCAGTTACTCTGAATGTCGTGCACGGCATTTTTCTTTCTTTCCTTTTCAACTTTTTGGCCTTGAAACGTTATTACGTTAATTAAATGATATGTTAGTCTAGCGTAAGAAGAAGCTTCACAATGAGATAAGTCAATTAATTTGGTTTTGATGATATGGTCATTCACATGTTATTTATTTGTTATAATTGAACCAACTAGGAGTGAGTAAGATCTAATCCGTCTTACTAATTTGGCTTAATTTGAGAGTGATTTTGACAAGTTTGAATATTAAAATTAGACTCAATATATTTTAAGGACGAGTTCGAATTACGTTTCGAGTCGTCCTTTTAGTGTCTTATATTTTCTTAAAAAGCATAATCTTTTTGAATAATTAATAATAATTTTTTTTGATTTAATAGATAATATTTTGTATAACATAATATTATATTTATAATGATATTATTTATTTTAAAATATCTATTGTAAAATGTAACTTATAAAGTTTGATACTTCTAATTTACTCTACAATTTCTCGTCACATAAATTTGAAGTCTTGTTCAGTCAAGTTTGGATTTAAATAAATGACTAGATCAAAATTTTGAGTCGGGTAAGAACAAAGATAAATCTATTCTAGTTTGTCCCTTATTCACTCTCAAAACCAACCATCGAGTACATGAATCAACTGACATAAGGTTGTTCTAATTTAATCAGTAATTTTGAGTTCGAATCTTTAGTATACAACTGTATTAAATACTTAGAGAAAAAGTTTAATACATGATAAACAAAGTTTGGTGAATGAGTCTATAGGAATAGAATTCTAATTATGTGTTATCACTTTCTTTTAATTATTTTCTTATTTAAAATTTTCATGTAATAAAAACTTACGACTACCTTTTTCTCACAAATAGGTGCAACATGATAGAAGCTTGTGAATATTTATCAAGAGACAGTTTTTACTATGTGATCATTCATAATTCAACACTAGGGCTTCTTTTTTTTTTTTTTTTTTTCCTCTCTTACTCTCTTTTCTCAATCTTTGGGCTGTGATTGACACAGAATAATATTTCTTTCATACCATGTGATGGAGGCAAAGAATCAAGATAAATAGGGAAGTCTAGTTGAAGGGAAGTTTAAAAATAATTCGACAAGGAATATTTCAATAGTAGCAAGGAATTGAAGGTAATAACTACACGGAAAGTTCTGCGTAATCATATGTGAAAAGATGTTGTGATAATGCCATTTATGCAGAATTATTTAGTAGGTTTGATGAATGCAATTGGTCAATATATAGATAAACTTTCTTATCTTGTAGAATAGTCAAGCCTATGTACTAGTCAAGTTGATTCAAAGTATAATAAGGGCGGATGACATATGCCTGATCCTATAAGTTGTGTAGTGAATGTATAGGCGAATTTCAAATTATCAAGATGCATCCTTATGGTCGTAATTATGTATTAAGGTGGATTACTTCGGTACTCACTGATGAATAAATTAAATTTTTTCTCATAAAAAAAAAGTGTAATTGGCATATATATAGAGAGAGAGACCCTACCTACATAAGAAATTATTAAATAGTTTAAGACTACTATGTGTCTATGATCTTTTTTTTTTTTTTTTTGGTCAGCCAAAGAAACATTTATATTAAATAAGAGGTACAAGGGGCACCCCAACCCTCATACAAAATATTCAAAAGGACTATATATACATTGTACTTCTTCATCCCCATAGATGTATCCCCTTCCTACATAGATTCATTGCCCTTTAGACAAATTCAGACTTATAATCCTACATCCCATTCAAGCATTCTGATGGATTTGCTGCCACTCATATGTTGTGCAAGAAAAGCCCTTCATCCTGTTCGATAACCACACCCAAGACCTGTATTTAATCAATTCTAAAACATACTCTAAGTTGGGGACCTCATTATTAAAAATAATGTTATTCCTACGTAACCAAAGAGTCCACATAACAGCAAACCAAACCACATACTATGTTTTCTCAATCTTCTTTCCATACAACCCATAAGTGTGTTGTAGACAATGGCTTTTAGTGTCATTATGCAGCACCACTTGAAGTTTGTAGCATAGTCTCCAAGCCATAAATGAAAATCTGCATGAAAACATAATGTGAGAGGTTGTTTTCCTCCTCCAATTTGCAGAATAGCCAAGAGAAATCTTAGTATTGTAGCTGTATATTTCTTTTGTTTAGATTTGCCTTGGTTTTGTATCCTGTCAAGAATCAACTCCATGTGAAAGCTGAAATATTTGATCAAGTTGGTATGTTCCACAATTACCGAAAAAGGAGGGTGTCTGGTGGATTGTAACATCTTGTTTTTCCTAATACTTGATTAAGTATTTTAATAACTAAAAGTAGAAACTTGAGATATGTACTTAAGCCAATGTGATTGTGTGGAGAGTCTGATTTTGGGGTTTTGAGAGGAAAACAGTTGAGTTAAATCAGTTTTAGGACAAGACGAGTGGTTGAGTGAGATTTGGGCCTCAGTAGGCCAAAAGTCCATGTGAGAGCTCTGGAGAGCTCGGATATAAAAGGTGGAAAGGAGAGGAGCCCCTCATTCTCTCAACTCCTTTCTCTTTCTTCACTTTCTCTCTCATCTCATCTCTCTATCTTTCTCTCTAGAATATCTCAAGTTAGCACGGGTATTAGAGGATTCCAAGTTTAATTCTGTGCTTTGGATGTGAGGAGGATCAATCTCTTGAAGTTTTAGCTCAAGACAAGGGTTTTCTCAAAGGACCAAAATTCAAGTTTGGAAGCTTTTGAGGTAAGGGAAGTTTACACTTGTATATTTGTGATGTATGAGCATGATTTTGTGTGAATCTTACCTTGGTTTGTTCCAAATCTGGTTGTGCATGAGTTGGGCTGTGGTTTTGATGAAATGGGTTTTGGAGAAAATTTTGGGAAATCTGAAAAGAGAATGGATTTGGAACAAAATCTTGGTGATTTATTATTGTATAATCAGTTAGAAATGTATTAAAAGTGTCTAGAACTGCTTTGTGGTGCTTGGGATAGATTGATATGGTCTAGAACTGCAGTGGGTCGTCTTCCCTATGATTACAAAAAATCGCGATTTGGCGCCAGGTGTCAGTTTATGTCGCCGGCCGACAAGTTTGTGGCGTTGGGCGACAAAACCCCTTATTCTCCTCTGTTTTTGAGATGCTTTGTGTCAATTTTGTGGTGCTATGCATGGACCATTAAAGTTGAAATTTTAAGAAATATAAAGTTGGGGTTGAATGCTATTGGTTTAATGTTTGGTATGATAATTAGGAGCTTTGGAAAAATGTTTAAACTCCACAAGAAAGACAAATTAACATTTTATATTGAGGATATTTGTGTTGTTATATAATGAATGGTTATGAATGATGTTGATGGCTTATAATGTTGTTGGATATGTGTTGACGTGGAAGGTTACGTAGATAGAACCTCCACATCTTGTTATTATTCTTCCAAACTTGGTTCTTGGTTTTCTTTATTATTGTTGTGAATTGGTTTGATAAAATGTGGATATGGATGAATAATTTCGGTTGAGTTGTTGCTGTTGAGTGGATGGTTATGATGATGTATTGATATACATGTACACATGGATATTTATGAATGGTTGTGTTTGAGTTGTTATTGTGGATCATGCATATATGCATATGTGTAGGCTGAGGTTGTGTGGACCTCAAGCCGTGATGTGGGTAGGCATGTAAAGTGGAAAGTTGACCAGAGTTGGAACTTAGATGGGCCTAAAGGGTGACCAGAGTTAGAACTCAGATGGGCCTGTATAGTGACCAGAGTAGGAACTCAGATGGGCCTGGATGGTAACTAGAGTAGGAACTCAAATAGGCCTGGATGGTGACTAGAGTAGGAACTCAGATGGGCCTCCACCCTAGTGCCTACGCCTATGTGGTTGATTTGTTGTGGCTGTACTGATGTTGTATTGAAAGACATGCATTTATGTATATGTTGACAATTGAGGTAGTTGACAATGGACCTCATGTCGTGTTGTGATTAGACGGCTGAGGTAGCTAATGATGGACCTCATGCCGTGGTTATTATCATGGTGATACATGCATTGGTATGCATATGTTGGTGGCTGAGATAGCTGACGATGGACCTCATGCCGTGGTAATACATGCATTGGTATGCATATATTGGCGGCTAAGGTAGTTGACAATGTACCTCATGCCGTGGTATGGACAGGTGGTTGGGGTAGCTAATGATGGACCTTATGCCATTATGTGGATTGACAACTGAGGTAGCTGACGATGGACCTCATGTTGTTGTGTGGGTATTGAGGTAGCTGACGATGGACCTCAGGCTGTTGTGTTTGTGGATTGGATATGTAGAGGTTGAAAGTGTGATGCATTAGTATTGTGATTGATATCACTACGTAAGAATGTGACTATATATCATGAAATTTTTTTTGAATTTTTATATATATAAATGAGGTTTTTGTCTATAACTAATGATGTCTTTAGTGGTAATGGTTGTGTTGTCGTTGTTGTTATGATTACTTAGTAATTGTGGTTGTGGTTGTGATGTGTGTTGGTAGCGAAGGTAGCATTGTTGTTTTGGTTGTTTATTGTCATGGCTGCTATTATGGTTGGAGTAGTGATAGAGGTGTGGATAATGCCTTGTTGTTGACGTTGTTGCTATTTTCTATTTGATTATTGATATGGATGAAGAAAATTTTCTATTACTTTACTTTTAAAATATATATTTTATTATTTCAAGTAAGCTTACCCTTGCATTGTTTGCACGTGTGGTTCGTGCCTGTGATGATCACGTTGTTTGGCATGCGAGCAAAAAGAGAAGTGTCTGCAGATCCAGCTTCTCGAAGTTGATGGAGGAGGCCTCAGATGAAGATTTTTGGAGACCTTTTTGGGCAGAGCTTTTCTGGAAGCTCCTTCCTTTTGGTTTGGTTTTTATGTAAAATTGTTATATAGTTGACCAGCTATAGGAAGTTATGTTATTGTATGTAATCTTAATTGTACATGATACCTTTGGATTTGTATAAATTTTATAGTTATGAATTGGGATATAATTAGATTCTGTTACTGTCTAAACTTATGATTAAATAATGAGGAATGTGAGTAGTACTGTAGCAGTAGAGGGTCGTTACATGGATCACACTCTTGATGCAAGACAGCATATGCAGATTTAACAGTGTATCTTCTTGTATTATCCTACTTCCAAATCCACAAATCTATTTGTCCTTGTTTATGTTGATTTGTATTTATAACCTGCAGAAATTCTTCAACCATAGGCTTCTCCCATTCAAACCATTCCCTTCTCCAACTAAACTCTCATTCCCACACATCTTCCACCCACCTTCCCATCTCCCCTACTAGACATTGTTGTTGATCTGAATTCTTGTACAACGTATTGTATTTTTTATCCAGCCGTTGATGCCTTACCCATTTTTCATGCTAGAATTTCACCAACTTCCCATCCTTAATTTGCCTTGAAATGTTTTCCTCAGGCCATCCTTTTTTAGTTCTGCTATAGCATATCTATCCTAAATCTTTCCACCATACTAACCCCCTATTAAAGATTCCTTCTTCCTCTAAATTCTTTAGTACTCCATATTTTGAGCTCAATACCCTGCACCATAAGCTATTTGGCTCGGTCAATATCCTCCTGTAAAACACAAAGATAACACAAGAAGGGGGCTTGAATTGTGTTATAGCAAATTTTCGCAAAAACTTTTTTAAGGACTTATCATTTGAAGGATTAACCAAAAGATTTTTTAAAACGTTATTTAAAGAAAGACGAATACAGAAAGATAATCAGAGAAGCACAAAGGAATTATACTAGTTTGTCTCATCCCAGAGACTACATCCAATTCTTGGCAACAACCAAGTCTCACTAACTTAAACAAATTACAAGTATTCTTTTAACCAAGCCTTTTCAAGCTCAACCCAAGTAGTCTTTAACTTGCCTTTTCAAGCAAAAACCCAAGTATTCTTTGAATCAAAGCCTCTTCAGGCTTTTACCGATTTCTTAGAGAAAAAGGTTGAATTGTGAGTTATCTCACTAAATTTAACGTCCTACCAAACAAATATACAATGAAGTTCAAAGTAAGCTTTTACAAGCAACGTATATGAATATTACAAGATGAGAGCTTTTCAACAGTTAAAGATTTTTTAATCAACCAACATTAAGACTAAGGTCTCTTCTTCTATTTATAGGCTTCTCTAGAAAAGTGTCTATTGTGAGTGCTTGTAGGAGACATCCTTCGTCTTGTTGAAAAAGAGTTGTTGAAGCATTAAATATAACATTATTGCCTTTCACCAACTTGTCACTTTGATAAGATAAAGCAGTCTGCTTATCTTTGCCATTCTCGTACTTAATCTTGTAGCAATGGTAATATCTGCTTTTTCGTTCTAACATCCGCACACATATTCCTTTTTTTACAAGTAAGGTGGAATTTCCTAGAGAGTAGGTACATAGACTTCATTTATTTCGAGGTTGTTTACGCTTTTACAAATGTGCAGTGTACAGATCATTAGAACTTTGTCTGAAAAGAGTTAGTTACTAAATCTTTTAAAGAAAGATAAAGACAATACATGATCAAGTGATCAAATGATAGCGAGCATGAAATGTACGAGTAACCAGACGATTGCTTGAAAAACTGTTTTTAACTATTTGTTATTATCAAAATATTTGAGGGTTATAAAATTGTCCTTTGTCTTAACAATCTCCCCCTTTTTGATGATGACAAACATCTTCAATTTTCATAGCAAACCTTTATGTATTAAAAACGATTTTGCAACGTAAGTTTTAGTTAGAAAACATTTTTCATACAGAGAAAAGCTTTAGTCAAGCAAATGCAGTATCAGAAAGAAATATAACTGAGTAACTACTGAATTCTTTGAAAAACTGATCATAAGTAAATATTCAATGTATTGTAAATATCAAAAGAAAATATATACTCCCTTTACGACTGATCTTGCTTTTGTTCTCCCCTTTTTTATTCTTCATCTTTTTTCCCCCTTTTGGCATCATCAATCAAAAGATTCAGTGTCTAAAGGTGTAAATGATAAGCCAAGGTCACCCTTGAAGCGTTTTGCCAGCTTGGACAACAGAGCTTCTACAAGTTTGCGTTCCTTCACCAAATCAGCTTCAAGATGTTGTACAATCTGCTTCAATTCTTTGAATTCTTGTCTAACGTCTGAAGGTTCTGGAGTAGGGGCAGAGCTGGTGGCTTCGTCTTTAGTTGGTTCCTTTACAAAACACAAATTAAATACATAGGGGACTGGGGGACCACAGAACCAAAAGTGGCCAAAAGGTAGGAAAACTGCAGAAGTATTTCCATTTATGGAGAAGAAGATATAGGTCTTGGGGTAGTTTATTATGAGCTAGTTATTGGGGTTGGATATACAGGATGGTGGTGATGGAGACACATGCACCCAATGACCGTTTGGGCGAATAGCAACTTCGTGGCTCAAAATGTTCTTCTCTTCCACAATCAAACCCGAAAAGTGGTTAAGAGCTTCAACATGATCTTACAGCCTTTTTCGGTCTGGACTTCGTAGAGTTTCTTTTCCTTTAAAGGTAGCCAGCTGTGTAGGTGACAATGCTCTCTTTCTAATTATCAGGTGTCGTCTAGGGTTGTGTCTGAATTTGGGCTCTTTGCCTTTTCCCATAAACAAATTTTGACACTGGATCGTCTTTTAGCAGCAAATGCGGAAGGTAGTCCATGGCTTCAGCAGAAGTGGCATTTGTATTGCCATGAGTCTAGGCAAGCCTAGCTTAAGGTCAAGACACCTTCTTTCTCAAATGGCGTGTTGTAGGGAAATCTCCATTTTCTCCCTTAGAAAATTGTTCATTACCCTTCCCAACTCCCAATCATCATCACCAATCTGCCATTCCTCAAAGTCTGGACTATCTTCTGGATGGATGGCGAGAGGGTATGTCTTGATCTTCCCATGGCAGAACGGACAGATTATCTTGGGCTTGTAGTGGTAGGTTCTGCATATGATCAGATACTCAGAGTAGTTACACTTGAGCATAAAAGGGGAGGGTGGTAGAGAATTCCTCACTGTCTCCATACTTCATATCCAGGTGGGAAGCTAGTTCTGGTTGAGGTAAGGTAAACGAACATGGGAGCATCTAACAATGTGATGTACCCTTCCTCCCAAATGTATGGAGTGATGTAGGGCTCGTAAAAAAGAGTGGGGGTGGCTTTTTCTTCAATATCAGGGAACTTCTCAGCACACCCATGGCACACCAACAATGGCCATTCTTTAAAGATAAAGGTTGTGCACATCCTCAGATTGTTTACTTCGCCCAGTTCATAATTGATGAGAGCTTGAAGAATCTCTAGGTCGAAGGGTTCTAGAGGTTGGTACTCCTTGGTTTTGCCCACACTGCGAGGCTCATGTTGTTCGAAGTATGTGGCATGCCTGTGAAGGAGCTCAAATGGAGGCGTCTCTGATAGGTAGAGATCAGATAAAGTTTTGTCTATCATTGGTTCAGTTCCTACAGGAAATGGGCCTTCAACTTCCGGCAGATTGAAGGTAACAGCTTCTACAGGGTGATCATTACTTAGTCTAGCCGTTAGGTCCATAAAAGCTATGAGCAACAACTAGCAACTGATACATATTCTGCTTCAGAGGTAGAAAGTGCAATTGAGTTCTGCTTCTTACTGGTCCAGGATATACGACATGGTCTAATGAAGTGACATCCACCACTTGTGCTTTTCCTTTCAATTCTGTCACCAGCATAGTCTGAATCACAGTATCCTACTAACCTAAAATCTCTATTTTTCTTGTAGAATAGGCTTAGGTTAGAGGTACCAACAAGATATCTAAAATTCCTTTTAACGACATTCAAGTAAGACTCTCTAGGATCAAATTGAAATATGGCATATAAGCAAACGATATGCATAATGTTTGGTCTACTGGCAATTAAATAGAGAAGTGAGCCAATCATACCTTTGTAGACAGTTTGGTTTACTGGTTTACCTAATTCATCCTTTGTCATGATGACAGACGGATGCATTGGTATACTTATAGGCTTTGATTCATTCATCTTATATTTTTTGAGTATTTCTTTGGTGTATTTTTGTTGATGAATGTATAGACCTTCCTTCTCTTGTTTAACTTGCAGGCTAAGAAAAAATCTTAATTCTCCTATCATGCTCATTTCAAATTCACTCTGCATCAAATATAAGAAATCCTTACATAGAGTTTCATTAGTGGCTCCAAAAATTATGTCATCTACATAAATTTGAACTATTATGAAATCTTTGTTGGATTCCTTTTTAAAGAAAGTTGTGTCTACTTTGCCTCTCATAAAACCATTTGAAATGAGAAAACTGCTTAGTTTGTCATACCAAGCACGAGGTGCTTGTTTAAGACCATGCAAAGCCTTTTTGAGTTTAAATCGTGGTTATTAGATCCTCAAAACCAGAAGGTTGTCTAACATAGACTTCTTCCTTAATAAAATCGTTTAAAAAGGCACTTTTAACATCCATTTGAAAAAGCTTAATGTTTTTATGAGCAACAAAGGCAGGCATAATTCTAATAGCTTCTAATCTAGCTACAAGAGCAAAAGTTTCAGTAAAGTCAATACCTTCCTGTTGATTGTAATCTTGTGATACTAACCTTGCTTTATTTCTTATTACCTTTCCATTTTCATCAAGCTTTTTGCAAAACACTCATCTTGATCCAATGATGCTTTTATGTTCTGGTTTAGGAATAAGGATCCACACATCATTTCTTATGAATTGATGTAGTTCCTCTTGCATAGCTATCACCTAGTCATCGTTTGTCAATGCTTCTTCAATAGTCTTAGGCTCAATTTATGAGACTAGGGCCCAAGATGCTTGATTCTTCAATGATGATCTCGTCTTGACTCCTTCAATCCGTTCTCCGATAATCTGATCTTGTGGATGATAGGTAATGAACTTCTAATCCTTGTGAGATTCTTTCATCTGATCATTAGTCTTCTATTGTTGAGGAATATCTTCTGATCCCCTATTTTGTATATTCTTAGTGGGTCAGATGATCCTATCTGCAAGTCTGTAAGTCTGCAAGATCATCTTCCAAATTTGATAGTCTCCTATCAGGGGTTAGCATATCATTGAATTTAAAATGAATGGATTCTTCTACAACAAAAGTTCTAGAGTTAAATACTCTAAATGCCTTTGATGTATCAAAATATCCTAGAAAAACAGCTTTATCAACCTTAGAGTCAAATTTTCCCAATTGATCTCTAGTGCTAAGAATGTAACACTCACATCCAAAGAGATGAAAGTATGAAATGTTGGGTCTTCTACCTTTCCACAATTCATAAGGAGTCTTATTTATTAATGGTCTGATCAATATTCTGTTTTGAACATAGCACGCTGTATTTACATCTTCTGTCCAGAAGTACTTAGGAATTGAATTCTCACGGAGCATGGTTCTAGCCATTTCTTGTAGAGTTCTATTGTTCCTTTCAACTATTCCATTTTGTTGAGGTGTTCTCGGTGAAGAGAAGTTGTGGAAAATTCCATTCTTTTCACAAAAGAATTTGAACTCAGCGTTATCAAATTCAGTTCCATGGTCACTTCTAATTGCAATTATACAGAAACCTTTCTCATTTTGAACACGTTTACAGAATATTTCAAACACATTAAAAGATTCATGTTTGTGAGTTAGGAAGTAAACCCATGTGTATCTAGAATAGTCATCAATAATAACAAAATCACACTTTTTGCCACCAAGATTAAGAGTTTTTCTAGGACCAAACAAATCCATATGTAACAATTCTAATGGTCTAAAAGTGGAAACATCTTTGAACTTAAAAGAGGTTTTAATTTGTTTCCCTTTCTGACATGCTTTACAAAGAAGATGAGTTTTTAAGAATTCCCAGGCAATCCTTTCGCTAAACCCTTTTTGTATAGTTTTGAAATGTGTTTCAAATTGATGTGCCCAAGCCTTTTATGCCAAATCCATTTTTCATCTTCTTTGGTCATTAAGCAAGTGACATTTTGTTTGTTTAGATCTTCAAACTCAATCTTGTACAGATTGTTATATCTTTTAGTAGTAAAAAGAATAGATTCATCATTTCTTTTAACCATGCATGATTCCTTGTTAAAGGACACGACAAACCTACTATCACAAAATTGACTTATGCTAAGCAAGTTATACCTTAGTCCTTCAACACACAACACATTATTTATAGATGGAAGAGGAAGCTTACCAACTTTACCTATACCAATGATTTTGCCTTTTCCATTTCCTCCAAATGAGACTATTCCTTCATGTGGTTGGAATTCTAAGAGCGTAGACCTTTCTCCCGTCATGTGATGTGAGCATCCACTGTTTAGGTACTAGAATGAATCCCGCCTTTTTCCTATTAAGGATAATTGCAACATAAATTATTTGAGATTTTGGTAACCAAATACTTTTAGGTTATTTGACCTTTGTTTCCTTTTGTGTTGACACCTTTGAGATAGGTGTCCAGATTTCCAACAAAAGTTACAAAAGGTTGAATAAGATTTAGAAGACAATGATTTAAAGTCTTTGTGTTCTACAAAGCCTATGCTAGATTTGTCAGATAAGGTCTTCTATGTTTTAAGATCAATTGTAGTTTTGAAGATCCATCCACAAATTTAGCCAAATCATGTTTCAGACTAATGACCTCTTTTTTTAGTCTGTCGACTTCAGAGAGAAGTATTGTCTTTTCAGGACTGAGGCTTGACTTTTATGCATTCACTTCAGATCTTTCTTGAGTATTTCGTTTTCTAAAATAGCTTCTTGATATTTTTCTTTGTATTTCTTATACTCAAGAGCAATCATGTGAGAATTGGCAAGAAGAGTGTCATATGACATATCTTCTTCATCATCAGACTTAGATTCATAACTATCAAACTTATGTAGATTATTTTCAGAGATAGATTTTGAAACAGAAAAAGCACACAAGAAATGGGGGGTTGAATTGTGCATTTAAAAACTTTTCGAAACAAGTTAATTAATATGAAAAATGTTGTCAAGCATAGGGATAGAGAGAAGAAGAATACAGAAAGTTTTATACTGTTCACTTAACCTGAGCTACGTCCAGTCCCTTCACTCAGAAGGTATTCACTAACCAACCTTAAGTTACAAGTATTGTTCACGGCCTTTTCAGGCTTTATAACGCAATCACCCTAGATTGCTTAACCTAAGTTTTCTTTCACACTAAGCCTTTCCAAGCTTTCACAACACAACAAGTGTTTATACAACAGATATCAACTCACGTAGTGAGGATTTGAAAGATAAAGCTCAAGAATGCTTTGAGAGATCTTTACAAGATTTTTGCTATCGTCCACTAGACGCTTCTATCAGAATGTTACTAATGTCTTTTTGTTCTTGTTCTTTTTTTTTTTTGTCTTGTCTATGTATGTGCTTCTTCATTGGTGCATGTATATATAGTCTTCAGGAAAGGATCCGTTGTAGAAGACTTTGACTTCGTTATGCAATGAAAAGTGTGCAAACTGTCCTTTCAGAGTGATCAGGCGCAGTAACTTTTAGACTTGCACTAAAATAGAAGGTGCAAGACTATGCTGGCATTTTGCTTTTCTGAACATTCTTCATTCGTCTCAGCAGCTTGATAAGATGACTTGCTTTATCAGATTTTGCTACGCTCTTGCATTAGAATGATTTTGATGTAATTTAATGCTTCAAACAATTTGAACGTTAGATCACAGAAGTAGTAATATGTTAGTTTCAATAAAAAATAGCATAAATAAATTGGACGTTCAAAATAGAACTTAGCCGTTTGAATATTTATCGTTGGAAGCTTGCATCAGATATTTGAATATGTTCTTCAGACGATCATCTTCATTGTTCATTGGACGGTCTTCTTTAAGCACTTTTATTGGACGGTCTTCTTTGATATGTCTACTGGACGGTCTTCTTTGATACGTCTACTAGACGGTCTTCTTTAACACGTCTACTGGACGGTCTTATAAGGGAAACTTGTATGTTGTAAAGAAGTTAGTTCTTTGGCAGAAACTTGAACATTAATAAGTTTGTTATCTTCAAAACTTTAAGGGTCTAGACGCTTCTACATCTTTGGTTCCAATAATCTCCCCCTTTTTGATGATGACAAACCTTATTAATTTTTAAGTTTTTGCTGGAATATAAAAGGACACATAAAGGAGTTTTCGAAAGACTTACTATGCTCCCCCTAAGTTTGATATTCCAAGTTTTGTATACTTGAGACACAAGATATCAGCTTAAGTCCATATTGAATACCATACCAAGTATTAAGCATATTATATATAACAGATATAGGATTTTATATAAGCAGAGCAACACTTGAAGTAAAACAGATCAACTATGTATTTTATTTAACTATACGGAACATAAATTTGACAAGAACAGATGCAAAAAAAATGCGACAAAGGCAAAAACATAAAACATAATGCTTTCTCCCCCTTTGTCATTAGCAAAAAGCAAACAAAAGGAAAAGGGAGTCGTCATCACAGTCACTGTTGTAGCGGTGGAGGAGGAGGTGGAGAAGGTTGAGAAGGGTGTAGGAGAGCTTGTTGGTTCTGGAGAATTTGCTGAAGAAAGGTGAAGATGGGTTGCAGTTGGTTCGTAACGTATTGTTGAACAGCGAGGTCAACAGGGGGAATGGGGAAAGGGGCAGAAGAAGAGATAGGGAGGCTTGCGGAGGTTTAAGAGCCAGGAGTAGGCGGTGGTGGAGGTGTAGGTGACGGTGGTTGGGAAGGCGTGGGTGGAAGAGCTTCAGAGGAGGGAGGAGGTGCTTCGAGAAGCTTCAAGTCTTGTACTTCTAGTTGGTATGCACGTGGAGTGGTCTAAGGGTATGGTGGTTGAAAATTTGTATGGTGAGTAAGAGCGGCAATCATAGTGTATAGGATAGACGTTTCTGTACCAAGGAGTGGACGCTCGTTTGCTGGACAGACAAAGGCAGCTAAAGAGTCCAAAAAGTGAAATACACGAGTTGGACGCTACGTGACTTCACAGTTCGTTGCAGTTGGAATATCGACTTTGTCGTCTGCTGAAACTCCACTACTAGACACTTCTTGTTCGCATTGGAATATACGGTGATGCCAGAAGCGTTCAGCATCATCCTCGTCCAAGTCTGTATAAAGACGCTGAGCTAGAAACCATTCATGGGAATGAGTTGAATGTTGTTGAAATCAGCTTTGGACGGCAAAGGCAGGGACGGTGCCTTGGTCAAAATCTTCTTCTTCTTGTGGTTGTCATCTATGGTTGGTAGTCTTCAGCAGACGTGATCTAGTTGGATGCGGATGGATGTGGAAGGTTGGATGTGTTGTGATGGGGGAATGAAGAGTTGAAACTTCAAGGTGGCAGAACCTTTGAAAGTGTTGCAGAACATGTGCTCAAAGGCAGATGGAAAGTAACCATCTTCTGCTGGGTCTAGAAGCCGAAACTTCAAATCTGCAGGCCTTATGTGAACAATCCGCTTACCCCCAGGTTTCTTTTTGTTGCCGAGCTTGCTCGATGTGGTCTACTGGAGGTACTCTGTGTTGAAGTACTCCAGGAGGATGTGCATTGATGCGCCAAGCTCGTACAATGCTAGGGTACCTTTGTCTCATAAACCGCTTAAGCGGTAAGTGTTCAATAGCTCTAGGAGGTAGTGCCAGATATTCTTTAGAAGGTTGATAGACATAGTCGTCCATGTACTTCTCCATATAGATGGGAGAGTAGTCAAAACCGAAGTCTGGTTCGAGAAGCTCTAAACACAAAATGATGGCATTGTCGTCTAGGAGGTTTTGGGAATTGCCTTCAACAAAAAGTAGAGGCCATTTCTGTTTGGTGTGCTCCAAGGTTTCTGAGGAAGGGTTAGGGAAGGGAATGATGGTTGAGGAGGAAGGTGATTTAGTAGGCTCGATGGAGAGATGTGTTTTAGATATGCCAGGGGTGGGGATGGTGCAGGTATAGCCTTTGTCACCAGGCAGCAACAAATTTGGTTTAAGTATGGCTTGTGTTTGGGTAAAAGGTTCGAAAGGTTCAAGAATGATTAAATCATCAAAGTCGTTGACAAGTTCATCAGTAGCAGAAGAGGAAAGCTTACTTCTCTTAGACTGTGCTTCCCCTGGCAGTGCTTCTACTGGTCGTTTAGATGAAGCAAATGATTGTAGTTGTGGTTGAACAGGAACATCAACCATGGCGGCTTTCTGCTTATTGACAAACTTACCAATTGGCTCATCCTCTTCGTCGTCAAAAGGAACGATCAACCGTCTTTTGGTAGGAGTTTGTGTCGGAGCGAGTGAAGGAGTAGAGACAGCGATAGGAGCAGCTGTAAGAGGAGCGGACGAAGCCGAGGGTCTTTGGATCTTGGATCTTGTAACCTTGGTCACTTGTGTCTTGGACGACCTCCTCCTGGTGGACGGTTTTAGCAACAACTGGATTCACAAACAGTGCCTCGTCGTCCATCGACTTAGCAACCTAGACGGTTGGCTCAATTGTCTATAGAGGTGCCATCTCCACGACTTCCTTTCTATCTTCCATTAGTTTGGACATGGTCTCGAGAGGCTTCAGCATGAACCCAGCCTTCATCCGTGCAACATTGTTGCGTCCAAACGGCAGTTGAGTGAAATGATGGCCACCACCCAGAATCCTAATCTGACTTTGCTCTCCAAGAAATAGAACAAAGAAGGCATGATACACATGCTGTTGCCAGAAGAATCTGTTAAGGAGAATGGCATAGGTGATCTGGTCGCACTCTCCACGTCCTTTCATGGTCCTGAAGATGTTACTCAGGATGAGGTGCGGCAGGTTGAACTGTTGGCCTGTAATCATATAGAACAACGCGAACCTGTGTAGAAAGGTAATGCTGTCCTTCAATCCAGCCTTGTGAAGAATTCCTTTGTTCAAAAACTGCTAGAAAATCTTCCCCACTTTCGTTAGCTTGCTATATTCCACTGGCCCTTCGCCTTCTGGACCCATTAGTGCAGCATCAACAGTATCATGTCCTCCAAAACTGCTTTCCCAACCACTCTTGATGGAAGACCCAGCCCGCTCACAGCCAATGGCTTGGGCAACAGAGCTGAGGTCCAATGTGACTTTGACGCCCAGAGCAGTTCCAGTGATGTCTGTGTTCGAGAAGATGGCAGAATTCCAGAACTGTCTGATGAGTTCTGGGTATATGATCTCATTCAGGTGGAAGTAGTTGAGAATTCCACATCTAAGCAAGTTGTCCATTACAATCACACCTATGTCCTCCAGAGCTTGGATATCAAAACGGCTTTCGATAAGAACAACAGCCTTGTCTAGGCTCTCCACACGAGCCACGGCCTTTACAGCAGGACCAGCCTTGTCATATGCCATTTTTGAGAGCTTGAAAGATTGTTAGGGTTTGAGAGGTTTCGAGAGACTGAGAGAGTTCAGGTGGATTTGAGAAGAAGTGAGTGTTTGGTTTAGGTTTGAGTGTATATGAAGAAACCGAAGACTTTTGCTTTTGGCGGTTCTTTCAATTTTGAGGAGAGAGGTGATGTGCAATAAATGTTGGGTCAGGCGCTTACATTTCTTGAGGTTGGTTATACGGCGCATGAATGACTCAGACCGGAATAAAGCATTTATATTCAAATCATTTTCAGAGAAAAACATGATTAAGTACAAAGAAGGATCGTTATGCACACATAAATGTAAGTTGTTATGGAATGCAAAAAGCTATGCAAGTGGATGATGTAATATTGGACGCTACAACACATTGGACGCTCACATCTTTGGAGGGTCAAGGCATGTTGAATAAACTTATTCATTTATAAATTCCATACCAAGAAGATCTCGAATATGGATGAGTTTATCTTCAAGAAGGAGTTTTGTAAATATGTCGACCAATTGATTTTCAGTGTTAACAAATTGAATATCGACAATTCCCTTTTGAACATAATCTCTTATAAAATGATGTTTTATTTCAATGTGCTTTGCCCAAGAATGTAAAATACAATTTTTAGACAAATTTATAGCAACAGTGTTATCACAAAAGATAGGAATGTTACTCTCGTAGATACTGTAGTCTTCTAACTGATGCTTGATCCACAAAAGTTGTGAGCAACAAGACGCAGCTGAGACATACTCTGCTTCCGCTGTGGACAGGACAATTGTCCTTTGTCTTTTGCTCGTCCAGGAGACTAGATTCCCACCAATGAAGTGACATCCTCCACTGGTGCTTCTGCGTTCTACTCTATCTCCCGCATAGTCAGCATCGCAGTAACCAATTAACCTATATTCTTTGTTTGACTTAAAACACAAACCAAGATTAGTGGTCCTTTTTAAGTATCTAAAAATTCTTTTAACTGCTGTTAGATGAGTTTCTCTAGGGTTAAACTGAAAACGGGGATATAAGCATACACTGAACATAATGTCAAGTCTAGATGCTGTGAGATATAAAAGAGACCCAATCATACCTCAGTATATAGTTTGGTCTACCTTTTTAGAAGAGTCATCTAGGCTGAGTGTTGACGATGAATGCATAGGTGTACTCATTTCCTTGGCATTGTCCATCTTGTACTTCTTGAGAAGTTTGTTGACATATTTTTGTTTGATGTATGAATATGCCATTTGCAGTCTGCTTTACTTGCAATCCCAGGAAGAATTTTAATTCTCCCATCATACTCATCTCGAATTCTGTTGTCATGATCTTAGAAAAATCATTGCATAAAGCGTCATTAGTAGCACCGAATATAATATCGTCTACATATATTTGCGCAATAATAAAGTGTGATTTAACATCTTTGTGAAAGAGAGTGGTGTCCACTTTTCCTTTAGTAAAAACATTTTCTAAAAGAAATGAACTTAGCTTTTCATACCAAGCTCTTAGAGCTTGTTTAAGTCCATACAAAGCCTTTCTGAGTTTGAAAACATGTTTTGGAAAAGTATCACACTCAAAACCAGGAGGTTGTTTCACATAGACTTCCTCGTTTATTATGCCATTTAAGAATGCACTTTTTACGTCCATTTGATAGAGCTTTATATTACTATGAGCAACAAATGAAAGTAAGATACAGATGGCTTCTAATCTAGCTACTAGTGCAAAGGTTTCAGTAAAGTCTATACCTTCTTGTTGAGAGTAGCCTTAAGCTACAAGTCTTGCTTTATTTCTTAACACTTTGCCAGCTTCATCTAGCTTGTTGCGGAACACCCACTTTGTTCCAATGATAGACTTGTCATTGGGTGTAGGAACTAGCATCCAGACATCTTTCTTTTCGAATTGACTAAGTTCGTCCTTCATGGCGTTGATCCATCCATCGTCCAGGAGAGCTTCGTCCACTGTCTTTGGTTTCAGTTTAGAAATCAAAGCAGCTTGAGCTTGCTCTTTGAAGGTCGATTTTATCCTGACATGATCTTGAACGTTTCCAAGAATTTGATTATCTGGATGATAGGTCTTCATTTGCCAAAAGCGTTCAGTTGGTTCCTTTTCTTCTTCTTTTGGATCATCCATCTGATCTCTGGACGCTGAAGGACTGGCATCTTCTAGCTTCATATCTGCAAATGAATCGTCTAGCTCTGATATTTCTTTATCAGGCTTATTGTCATTGAATTTAACATGGATGGCTTCTTCAACTGTTAAGGTTCTAAAGTTGTAAACTCTATAGGCCTTGGATGTTTCGAAATAGCCTAACAGTATTCCATCATCACACTTAAAATCAAACATTCCAAGATTGTCCTTAGTGTTTAAGATGAAACATTGACATCCAAAGGGATGAAGATATGATATGTTGGGCATTTATCCTTTCCACAATTCATATGGAGTCTTTTTCAAAATAGGTCTTATATAAATTCTATTTTGTAAATAATATGCAGTGTTTACTACTTCAGCCCAGAAGTGCTTAAGAGTGAAATTATCATTTAGCATAGTTCTAGCCATTTCTTGCAATGACCTGTTCTTTCTCTCTACCACACCATTTGTTGTGGTGTTCGTGGTACAGAGAAGTTGTGGAGAATTTCGTTTTCCTCACAGAACCCTTGAAAACTTTCGTTTTGAATTCCCTTCCGTGATCACTTCTGATTAAAGCTATGCAAACACCTTTTTCATTTTGAATTCTTTTGCAAAAGATTGAAAAGATCTTGTAAGACTCATCCTTGTGTTTTAAGAACATAACCTATGTCTATCTAGAGTAGTAATCCACTACGACTAATCCATAACATTTTCCACTAAGGGAGGCTATTCTGGTTGGACCAAACAAATCAATATGTAGCAGCTCAAAAGGTCTAGTAGTGGAAACAATATTTTTTGATTCAAAAGAGCTTTTTACTTGTTTCCCTTTTTGACATGCATCACAGAGAACATTAGACTTGTAAGCAAGATTTGGAAGTCCTCTTACAAGGTTATGCTTATTTAGCTTTGAGATTAGTCTTAAGCTTGCATGTCCAAGCTTCTTGTGCCAAGTCCATTGATTCTCTTTGATGGATACTAGACACGATACATTTTGATTTGTGAGGTCATTGAGATCAATCTTATAAAGATTGCTTTGCCTCTTAGCAGAAAATAGTATGGATCCATCTAGATTTCTGATAATACATTTTTCTTTGTCAAAGGAAACATTGTGTCTACTGTCACATAATTGACTTATGCTCAGTAGATTGTGTTTGAGTCCTTCAACATATAAAACATTTTCAATGGAAAGGAAGGAGTGCTTACCGATTCTTCCTATGCCTGTGATCTTTCCCTTTTAGTTTCCTCCAAAGATGACCCATCCACCATTTTTGGGTTGTAGGCTTTGGAACATACACCTTTCTCCCGTCATGTGTCGTGAACAACCACTGTCCAGGTACCATGATTGAGGCCTTCTTTCGGTTGTCAAGCAAACCTGCAACAGGTATTATCATAGACTTAGGTACCCAAATGGACTTGGGTCTTTTTCTATTAGTTCTAAAGGCATTGGACGCCTTCTTTGTTGGACGATATCTGCATTTTGTTGATTCATGCCCATTCTTTCCACATATCTTACAGAAGGTTATGTTTTTACTAGGTTTGTGATTTTCTTTAATAAAACCAAGTCCAGATTTGTCATGAGGACTTCTTCTATAAGATAAAATCTTATATAGGTTCTCTGTTCCGCTAACAAATTTTGACAAGCTTTCTTTCAGATGAGTGACTTCTTTTTGAAGTTCTAAAACTTCATGAAAAGATGTCTCTTCTGAAATGTTCTTTGTTTTTAAAAACTAATTTTCTTTTAAAACCTTTTTATGCTTTTTGTTGAGCAAATTGAATTCTTTTGTTATTTTTGAAAATTTCTTTTTCAGTTCTTTACATCCCATAGAGAGAGTTGAGGAATTAGCAAGAAAATCATTATAGGCTTCTTGTACAAAGATTAAGTTATCGAAGTTTACCTCTTCGTCTTGCTCATTATCTGTGCCATCAGAGCTGGTCTCCGCCATGAGACACAGGTTGGCTTCTTCTTCTTCTTCTTCATCTGATGAAGATAGGTCCATGTCTTCCCAGGTAGCCATGAGACCCTTTTCTTGAAGAACATCTTCTTTTTGTCCTTCTGCAAACTTGGACATTCAGCTTTGAAGTGTCCAGGTTTTTTGCATTCATAGTAGACTAAAGGACTCTTTTCTTTTGGTGCCTTGTTGAACTTCTTTGTGAAGTTTTTGGCTCTTAATCCTCCTTTCTTCTTCCACATAGCCTGTATTTTTTTGGAGATGAAAGATATTTCATCTTCATCAGAGTCATTTTCTTCAGACTCTTCCTCAAAGGATTCTTCCACGTTTAGTGCTTTGGACGATGATCCTCTAGGTGGACGCTGGACGCTTAGAACGATGGACTTCTTTTTTTGTCCTTTGTCTTGCTTTAGCTCCAGTTCGTGGACTCTAAGAGTTCCAAGTAACTCTTCCATTGAGAGTGTTGTTAGATCATTGGAAGCTCTTAAAGTTGTAACCTGCGGTCTCCATTGCCTAGGGAAACTTCTCAAAATTTTGTCAATGTAATCATAATTATCATAGGTTTTGCCTAAGGACCTTAGGTTGTTTATTATGGTTTGAAATCTACCAAACATAAGTTTGATAGTTTCATTTTCTTCCATAGTAAAGAGTTCATATTGTCTTACGAGTAAGCTCAGCTTAGACCTCTTTACTTGTGAAGTGCCTTCATAGGCAAGAGCAAGGGTATCCCACATTTTCTTAGCACTTCTTAAGCTATGTACCTTTTCATATTCAGATTTAGATAAAGCACACATCATAGCATTTCTAGCTTTTGAGTTTAGAAGACACCTTTGTTTGTGAGATTCTGTCCATTGGCTTCTTGGCAGCTCCACTCCATCATGGTCAAGGGGTAGGTAGTCACCGATTTCTACTACGTCCCACATGTCTATGTGAAATGCATTAAAGAATGCTATCATTCTTTGCTTCCAATAATCGTAGTTTTGTCCTTTAAAGAGAGGCGATCTATTAATGGCTTGCCCTTCGTTTTCCATGAGTGGTCAAGATCGTTTTAACCCCTGCAGTGTTAGATGCTCAACCCCAAGAGGCCGAGCTCTAATACCAATTGAAATAGAAAAAGTGAACAAGAAGGGGGGGGGGGTTGAATTGTGCATTTAAAAACTTTTTCGAAACAAGTTGATTAATATGAAAAGCGTTTTCAAGCGTAGGGATAAAGAAGAAGAACACAGAAATTTTTATATTGGTTCACTTAACCTGAGCTACGTCCAGTCCCTTCATCCAAAAGGTATTTACTAACCAATCTTAGGTTACAAGTATTGTTCGCAGCCTCTTCAGGCTTTGCAACACAATCACTCTAGATTGCTTATATAACACCCCTACTTTGTATATTAAATTATTTTGTATGTTTAAAAATTGTTTTTAAGTCATCAATATATTTAGAACAATTAATAATAATTTTAGAAATTTTTCTAGAATTTATTAAGATAATTTTTTTAAAATGACAAAAATACCCTTGGTTGACTATTGGAACCAATCAGAGACTTTTTGATCTCAAAATATTTTGAAAATTTTATATTAAGTATCTCTCATTATAAAAACTTTATTTTGAGAGAAAAGTAGTGAAAAATATAATAATCCTATTTCAATTCTTCCACTGTTTTTATATATATATTTGGCAATACAATTCTGAAAAATCGGAAAGGAATTTTGAAATTCTGACTCCCACCATTTTGCTCAAAATTTCAAGATCTATTTAATTGTGATTTTTAATAATTTTTCCGAGCCAGAGCCCGGAGAAATTAGAAATGACAATTTTATCCCTATTTCTCAACATTAAGAATTGACATGAGGAAAAGATTCAATTGACATTAAAATGTTAATTTGAGCTTGGAATTATGTCATATATATTAAAATATAATTTTGGGAATTTTTGGGAATTTTCAAGAATTTCTGTATAAAATGATCAAAATGCCCCTGCGTGTCTAATAAGCCAGCCAGTCCTGGTTTGACATTCAAAAAGGGTGAAAATGGTGATTTTAGTTTAATTATTTAATTTTATAATTTTGATAAAAATTTTGGTGTTTATTGAATTAAAATGGATTTTCTATGAATTTTCTAGCTTAAAAATACAAAATAAAAACATATAATTTGAAATAAATTAATAAAAATTAAAATTTATTATTAGAAATTTATTTATGATGAAAATTAATTTATTTATCCAGTTTTGCATTAAAATACATTATTTTGATATTAAAAGCTAATTTTTTCAAGTTTAGGCGTTTTTGTCGGTACTGGTTAATTCACCTACAGATAAAATTTGATACATGGAGACTTGGGACAGCTGGTGGAGCACATCCCCAACCCTAAAATAGGTGATTCACCACCTATTTGAGATATGTGTCCCTAAATTGGATTAAAAATAAATAAATATTGGATTTATGACATAATAGTGACATAATGGATGATGTAAATATTTGGACACCTAACCCCCCCCCCCCCTCCTTCTTCTATAAATAGGCCTCAAAGTTTTCAGATTTTCACTCATCCTTTCCTCTCCCAAGCTAGAGAGCTTCTCTTTCTAAAGTTTTCTTTTTCTAAAATATTTTTTTATCTAGTTTTTATGTTAAAATTTTGCTAGTTTTCAACTAGTAGAATTTCTCCTCCTAGAAGCTTTGCACCAACAATTCCATCCTCTTCATCAACTATCTTAGAGGTAATGGGGGGAGTGGGGTTGGTTCTAAATTACTGTCACTTTGCATGTTGGTAGGAAGGGTTTTTCCCTAAACCCGTTTAGGCTTAAATTTTAGTATTGTTATTATTGTTTAAAGTTAAACTTTAATTTTTACTAAGTTGTTACTCTGCCCAAATTTAAATTATTAAATCATGATTATTAAATTGTTACTCTGTTCAAATTTAAATTATTAAATTTTACTTGCTAAGCTGTTACTCTGTTCAATTTTAGAAAATAAAATACATTTACTAAGCTGTTGCTCTGCTCAAATTTAGAAAATCAAAATGCATTTATTTAGTTGTTATTCTGCCAAAATTTTAGTAATTATACTATAATTGCTATGTTGTTATTATGTTAAAATTCTGGTATTGTGCAATTTCTGCAAAATAAGGCAGAAATGTTGATTGTACTAGTGCTCAAATTAAATGAGACCAAGGAAACCTCTATTTGAGAAATTAGGAAGTGATAAATTAGTGAGTAATGTAAAGCAAGTGACATGTAGTGGCATGGCACCCTGCTAGGGAAGCCACAATTTGGTACGCTGAGGAATGAAAGGCAGGGACCCACTTGCGGAGGTCTTACGGGTAGGCATCGAGTGGTGAAGGTCCCAATGGCTAGGGTAGCGCCCTTGAGCCGAGATATTCGCCTAACCAAACTCGATAACCCTGACAACTGCTCAGCATTCCAGGATTGGTTTGAGAGTATACCTCTATAAATGGATATC
The DNA here is from genome assembly GCA_004329165.1 of Spatholobus suberectus. Taxonomy (NCBI): domain Eukaryota; kingdom Viridiplantae; phylum Streptophyta; class Magnoliopsida; order Fabales; family Fabaceae; genus Spatholobus; species Spatholobus suberectus. The sequence goes on from CM014733.1 coordinate 9,673,026, forward strand.
CTAAATTGTTATTTTGTTCCTTAATGATGACGAGGACTGTACCATGTGATGGTGTTGAGAGAGGTATATGTACTCCCAGTCACTTCCCAGGTTTTGTTGAGAACTATTATCCACTAATGGAAAGTATGGATCCATACCTAGTCAAGGGTAGTCGGATATAGCTTAGAATGAACCTTAGGATCTCTTGTGTTGTCAGTTGTGTTTTATCTTTGTTTTATGGTAGATTTTCTACCGCACATGTAAAAGTGATTTTAGAACAAAACACCTCACTCCATTATTTTCGTTTGTGTATGATTGGCCGTGATTATTGACAACGATATTAACGCTCCGTGATGCTGAGTACGAGATAGAGAACATCTCAACGGGGGAGGACCTGAAGACCTATAGTATTTTCTTTTTGTATAAGGGATAGGGTAGATAAATACTGCTCTGTATAGGATCTCTTTTGATGTATATAGTGGGCTAAGTAGTATATGTATTTCAATGTACTTTTGTTTTCTGACTGTTATGTATTACTCAAACCATGATGTACAGTTTTATGAAATATATGTATATATCTTTCATATTTTACTACCATTTCCAAATTCTGTTAAGTTTGGAATTTCTTTTAAAACTGGAAAAATTTTACACACATTTTTATTTACTTAAACTTAATAACTAAATTAATATGAATTATATTTAAAATTAAATGGGTGTTACAGCTTAACCCAAGTATTCTTTCACACTAAGCCTCTCCAGGCTTTCACAACACAACAAGTGTTTATACAACAGATATCAACTCACGTAGTGAGGATTTGAAAGATAAAGCTCAAGAATGCTTTGAGAGATCTTTACAAGATTTTTGCTATCGTCCATTGGATACTTCTATCAGAATGTTACTAATGTCTTTTTGTTCTTGTTCTTTTTTTTTTTTTTTGTCTTGTCTATGTATGTGCTTCTTCGTTGGTGCATGTATATATAGTCTTCAGGAAAAGATCCATTGTAAAAGACTTTGACTTTGTGATGCAATGAAAAGTGTGCAAACTGTCCTTTCAGAGTGATCAGGCGCAGTAACTTTTAAACTTGCACTAAAATAGAAGGTGCAAGACTGTGCTGGCATTCTGCTTTTCTGAACATTCTTCATTCGTCTCAGCAGCTTGATAAGATGACTTGCTTTATCAGATTTTGCTGTGCTCTTGCATTAGAATGATTCTGATGTAATTTAATGCTTCAAACAATTTGAACATTTGATCACAAAAGTAGTAATATGTTAGTTTCAATAAAAACTAGCATAAATAAATTGGACGTTCAAAATAAAACTTAGCCGTTTGAATATTTATCGTTGGAAGCTTGCATCAGATATTTGAATATGTTCTTCAGACGATCATCTTTATTGTTCACTGGATGGTCTTCTTTGATATGTCTACTAGACAATCTTCTTTAACACGTCTACTAGACGGTCTTATAAGGGAAGCTTGTATACTATAAAGAAGTTAGTTCTTTGGCAGAAACTTGAACATTAATAAATTTGTTATCTTCAAAACTTTAAGGGTCTAGACGCTTCTACGTCTTTGGTTCCAACAGATTTTACCTCAGACGTTACTTCCTCAGTATCTGTCATAAGACAGATGTTAGCCTTTTCATCTTCTGAACTGCTACTACTACTGTCCAAATCTTCCTATGTGGCTAGAAGATTCTTTTTCTTTTTTCTTCTCTTTGAACTCTGTCCTCTTTCAATTTGGGGCATTCAGCCTCTATATGTCCAGGCTTTTTGCACTCAAAACATATAATTTCATTGTTTTCTTCTTGAGGAGGCTTCATGTATCTATTATTCTTCTTTCTGGTGGATTGCTTGAATCTTCCTTTCTTTTTGAGCATCTTCTTGAATTTTTAGGTTATGAGAGAGATCTCATCGTCTGTGGAGCAGTTGGAGCTTTCGTCTGAGCTCTCAGATTCATTAGACTGAACCTTTAAGGCTTTGTTCCTAGCCTTTGTCTCAGTCTTTTCGTCTGCTCTTCAACTCAATTCTCCACTCTTTAGAGCTATAGAGTCATTATTTTTGATTTTATCTCTTTTAAAGAGATGAACTTCATGGACTCTCAAGGCTCCCAACAACTCATCTAAAGTTAAAGTCTTCTTGTCCTTGGCTTTAGCTATGGCTGTAGCCTTGGGTTCCCATAGTTTTGGAAGACTACCCAAAATTTTGAGATTGTTCTGAGCTTTGGAAACTTAACACCAAGACTTAAGAGTCCATTGAGAATTGTTTGAAATCTTCTAAACATCTCATAAATGGTTTTTATCTCCATCATGATGAACATCTTATAGTGTCTTTGAAGAGTTGTTGCTCTTTTGAGATGAATATCTTTTGTGCCTTCATATGTTATGCATATAGCATCCCACATCTCCCTTGTTATTTTTAGTTTTGGATAAGGCACAAGTTATAATATACCTAGCCTTTGCATTTTGTTGTAGCATGTTGAAGTCATCTTGATTGTATTCTTGTTTTGGTTTTGCTACAACGAGATCTTCATAAGTTATGATTCTGTAGATGCTATAATGAGTGAACTTGATGTACATTTCTATTCTGTCTCTCTAGTATGCATAATCTTCTCCATTGAAGGTTGGAAGCCTTGTCAATGAGGCTCCGTCAGGAATGAACTATCCATCAAGGTTTGCCATGTGGATCTTTTCGTCTATCACTTGTTAAGGTGCTCAACCCTTAAAGGCTAAGCTCTAATACCAAACTGTAAAACACAAAGATAACACAAAAGGGGGGGTTGAATTGTGTTATAGTAAATTTTTGCAAAAACCTTTTTAAGGATGTATCGTCAGAAGGATTAACCAAAAGATTTTTTAAAATATTATTTAGAGAAAGACAAATGCAGAAAGATAATTAGAGAAGCACAAAGGAATTATATTGGTTTGTCTCAGCCCAGAGACTACGTCCAGTTCTTGGCAACAACCAAGTCCCAATAACTTAAACAAGTTACAAGTATTCTTCTAACTAAGCCTTTTCAGGCTCAACCCAAATAGTCTTTAACTTGTCTCTCCAAGCAAAAACCCAAGTATTCATTGAATTAAAGCCTCTTCAGGCTTCGACCGATTTCTTAGAAAAAAAGGTTGAATCGTGAGTTATCTTACTAAATTTAACATCTTACTAGACGAATATACAATGAAGTTCAAAGTAAGCTTTTACAAGCAGCGTATATGAATATTACAAGATGAGAGCTTTTCAACAGTTAAAGATTTTTCAATTAGCCAACATTGAGATTGAAGTCTCTTCTTCTATTTATAGGCTTCTCCAGAAAAGTGTCCGTTGTGAATGCTTGCAGGAGACATCCTTTGTCTTATTAAAAAAGAGTCGTTGAAGCATTAAATGCAGCATTTACTGCAAATAAGCAAACTACTTTATCTTATCAAAGTGACGAGTTGGTGAACCAACTTGTCACTTTGATAAGATAAAGCAGTCTGCTTATCTTTGTCATTCTCATACTTAATCTTGTAGCAATGGTCATATATGCTTTTCCATTCTGACATCCGCACGCATATTCCTCCTTTTACGCGTAAAGTGGACTTTCCTCGACACATAGACTTCATTTATTTCGAGGTTGTTTATGCTTTTACAAATATGTAGTGTAAAAATCATTAGAACTTCGTCTAAAAGTAGTTAGTTACTAAATCTTTTAAAGAAAGATAAAGACAATACATGATCAAGTGATCAGACGATAACGAACATGCAATGTACGAGTAACCAGATGATTGCTTGAAAAATTGTTTTTAACTATTTGTTATTATCAAAATATTTGAAGGTTATAAAATTGTCCTTTGTCTTAACACCTCCACACCTATTTACCTAGCAATGCATCATTAAATATTCTTAAGTCCCTAATTCCCAACTCCCTTCTTTCTTTGTACAGCACACCTTGTCCCATTTAACCCATGCTAACCACATTCCTCCTTCCTCACTACCCCATTAGAAGTCCTTCTGGATGCTTTTAAGTTTTTTAGAAACATTTACTAGCATTTTAAGAATGACATAAATAAAAAAGGGAGAGAAGACAAAACAAATTTGATAAGGCACATTTGCCCCCCAAAAGATAGCTATTTATGTTTCCACTTTGACAATTTTCTGCTCATCTTTTGTACCACCAGTTTCCAAGTTCATTCCTGCCTAGAATTCACACCAACCGAAATGCCCAAGTAAACAAATGGGAGAGACATTAATTTATAATTCAACACTAAAGCATATCCCTTCAAGATGTTTTCTCCAACTTGTATCCCAACAATCTTACTCTTATGAAATTTATTTTAAGTTCAGATGCTAATTCAAACCATCTCAAAATACTCTTCGTGACAATCATATTCTACATAGAAGCCTCTGCAAAAAATAATATATCATTTGTGAACTGTAACAGCCCAAATTTCAAGTACTGGAAATAAACCACGAGGTTGCTTTTAGTAGAACCCTTCTTATATGTTATTAGACAAAAGATGTCTTAAGAATTATTGTTATTATATTTCCTATTATTATTATTATTATTATTATTATTATTGTGTTGTGTTGTTGTTGTTATTATTATTATTATTATTGTTGTTGTTGTTGTTGTTATTAATACCTTAGTATTATAAATTAGTAAGAATATTATCATACAACCCAAAAGAACATCTAGGGCCCAATAGGGGACTAAAGCCCACTAAGCCACATACCCACCCACATGTTATAAGAAGGGAATAGAGAAGGAGGGTTAGGTTTAGCCGTCACAAAATAGAGGAAGAAAAAAGTTAGAGAAAATGAGGAAAAGAAAAGAAGAAGAAGAAGAGGAAGAGAAGGAGGAAGAATAGAAACCGGAGAATCCAAATCCTAGAACTCAACTTTGCATGTCCGCAAAGGTGAGTGCTCTCCCCCATGTCCTTCCTTGTTCTTGTTCATCTATTTATCTTTTCCCTCCTTATACCTAAATTTAGGGATTTGATGGGTTTTGAGGGGATTGTGAAGGAGTAAGGAAATTATAGATTAGATTGACCAATTATCGATGTAGAACAGTGATTAAGAATCTAATTATTTATTTTGAAGCATTTAGAACCCAAAGACAATAGGAAAAATAAATTAAAATTAATACCTCGGATCCGCCCGGTGGGATTAGATAGCCGCTGGGCGACTTTTCTTCAAAAACTGGATTCTGCGTTTACGCTAGGCACGCGGAGCCGCTGGGTGGGGTGAAATACCCGCTGGGCGGGTTGGGTTCCGACGCGAACCTGCTGGGCGGGTTCGCTGGATCGCTGGGCGGGACTTCCGTCCTGCTGGGCGGATACGACTTTTGTTATTCCGTTCTTTGTGTTTATGAGCTCCTCTTTGCAGTTTTTAACTCATTGTTGTTTGTTTTCTTATGCCTTGTTGAGGTTATATTGTATGATTATTATTTACCTTGAAAGAAACTGAGTGTGATATGAAATTGTGTCAATGTTTCATGATAAAAGTCTATAAAAAGTTGTAAGCATTATTTGTGACCATGCATCATAACATTTGAGTTATGTGATGAGGAAAGTATGTAGGAATCTGGCTGGTGGAGGCCATGATGGGTTGTCTAACCTTAGCCTTGGGGGTTATCCGGTTGGGAAAACTCCAATGGTCCATGCTGATCCCATGGAGCCGGGGCGTACTGGCAAAACTGGGTAACCCTGACTAGTCACCGGGGGATATCATGCTAGTTGAGGGTGTGAAAGCCGAAGGCATCGGTACCGATGACGCTTCTTATGGCCTGTATTTACTCCTAGTCTACTTTCCGAAAAGTTTAGGTTGGTACCACATGTGCATGAGTAGTGGTTTAGGAACATAGCACGCATATGTATCTTGTTATAGTGTGATATGTTAGAGTGTGCTATGTTGTAATTATGTGAATTCTATGTGACCCTATTTATGTGAATTCTATGTAAGAATGCAATTGTGCCTTGTGATGAAATGTTAAAGTTGTGGACATGTGATCATATCTTGCACGAGCGTCGTTCTTGTCTGATAAAACAAAACGAGGTATATGTCTAGTTACTAGACAAAGAATGTGAAACAATTATATGCTTTAATTGGAATTGTGTTTGCTACCTTAAGGATAAGTGAGAGGCTAGACCTTAGGATAGTGTTATAAGGGTTCTAGTTGGATAATAATAGTTGTGAATAAGATAGAGGAAGGGTGAATTCCCTCATGGCATAATAGAAAGGTATAAGACAAGTAAGAGAGAGAATGAAATAAGAGTATTTTAGGATGTCTGTAACCTTAGACTTGACCCTAGAGGACAGCTTTGAATATTAAAAGGAAGAAAAGTAAATTCTAAAGAGGGTTTTGGGTAAGAAAGTATAAATAATGAGGATGAGTTCTTAAGTTAAGAATGAGATAGTAAACCAATATAATAATTGTGAGAATGAGAGAGCAATTAACAGGGAGTATTGACTGTTGAAAGGTGTAGACTCAACCATAGGTATGGATAATTATGAGAAACCCAATGAGGCTAAAGCCATGAGAGATAAGTAATGAAAGTTGTCCGAATAGAAGAGTCTAACCCAGCCGTAGAGTCCTTAGAGCACTCACTGAGACATTATGTCTCATTCCTTTAAGTTTTCCCTTTTTCAGGATACAGGTGAAGACACGCGTAGATGGAGCTTGGAGTCACGTGCAAGAAAACGTAGTCTAGTTTATATTATGTTTTTGTATTCTTGTTTATATTTTGTACGATACCTTCAGGTGATAGATGAGTTATATTTGGCATGTATGTTTTTTTTATTGTATTGTTCGTATATAATATTTAATTATATTTATGAGTAGTATTTGTATGTTGTTTCTACCTTTTTCAGTTTGTTTTTTTTTTTTTCTAAAATCTAGACCTAGTTACGGTAATGCCCCTTAGGGTGTTACATGAACTGTAACAAGGTAATCTCTAAGCTATCTTTACCCACTTTAGGACCCGTGAAGAGTTTATGATGAACAGCTTACCTTATTAATCCAGCTAATCCTTTAGCAATTATCATAAATAGAAAAGGGTCCAAAGGGTCTCCTTGTCTCAATCCTTTTTGAATACTAAACTCCTTCGTGGAGCTCCCATTTACTAGCACGGACTTTGTTGCTAATTGCAAACAGCCCTTGATCCAATTAATCCACCTCCTACAAAAACCCAAACAAGCCAACATGTAATACAAAAAGTCCCAACACACCGAACCGTATGCCTTTTCATAGTCAAATTTGAACACTATGCACAATTTCTTCTTGTTTTTTGCTTCATCCACCACTTCGTTTGCTATAAGTACCCCATCTAACAAGTTCCTCCCCTAGTGAACGTGCATTGCCTCTCATCAATCACCTTCTTCAATACCAACCTTAGCTTCTTGGATAGCACCTTTGCAATAATCTTGTACACGCATCCAATTAGGGAAATTGGCTAAAAATCCTCCAAATCTTATGGATTCTCTTTCTTAGGGATTAAGGTGATAAATGACAAATTACCACCTTTGTGCAGCACTCCATACTCATGGAATTCATGCATAACCTTCACTATGTCTTCTTTTAATAAGTGCCAAAATGTTTTGATGAATTTGAAGTTGTAACCATTTGGTCCCGGACTTTTACTTCCCTCACATTCCCACACTACATCTAATCTCCAATTCTTCAAATCTTACAGTAAGCATATTGTTTTCATCATCCCCAATTGTTTTGAAGGGTACCTCTACTAGTAGTGGCCTTTCCTATGAGTTCTCACAAAATCTTTTTTCAAAAAACTCCCTTACTACATCTTTTATTTTTTGTTGATTTTCTTCCCACCTTCCTTCCCTTCGCAAACCTTTTATGGCATTAGATCTTCTCCTCTAATTCACCATAGAGTGGAAAATTTTGGTGTTGTAGTCCATATCCTTAATCCACTTGTTTCTTGACTTTTGATGCATCAAAGACTCAAATTTTGTGGCCACTTTGTGAAATTTAGCGATTAAGCCTGCCCTCTCTTTCACCTCTTCCAAGTTAAGTCCTTCTTCCTCATCCTTCAAATCTAACTTTATTGATATTACTAACTACCTCTCTATTATGTGCTTCTAGATTACCAAAGCATTCTTTGTTTTATTTTTTTAGCTCACTCTTCGGTATCTTTAATTTTTCTTTAGACACACAAATTGCCCACCCTTTTACATCAATGCTACTCCAGGTCTTTTCCACAAAATCTGAAAATCCCCCTCCCATAAACCAACAGTTTAATACTCTGAAAAGCTTCAATCCCCAATCCATATTTGAATGTTTTAATAACAGAGGGCAATGGTCTGAAACATCCCTATTTAACACAAATTGAACACAACTCGGCCATACATTAATCCATGCTCTGGACACCAAGAACTTGTCAAGTCTACTCTTGGCATATCCGTTCAGTCTGTACCATGTATATCTTCTACCCAACAATGGCACATCCTCCAATTCCATTTTATCTATGAACTAATTAAACCCCTTCTTTTCTTTACTTATAAGTTGTGCACCAATTATTTCACCCCTTCTCTCTTCTTTTTTCCTCATAGCATTGAAGTCTCCTGCTATACACTAGATTGTTTCACTACTGTTGTTTTTTATTACCTCCAACTCCTCCCACATTTTCCTTTTTTTCTGTTATAGAACATGGGCCATAAATGTTTACAATAATACACAGTATATTAGGATCTTTCTACACCCCTCGCAAGCCCAGAAATCCAACTCCAGAGAATGATTTCGTCATCTCAAATATCCTTTTTTTTCATAAACAAAGCATTCCTCCTGATGTATTAATTGTCGGACTAGCCTCCCACTCCACTTCACTGTCCCTCCATATAGTGTAGTAGATTTTCCTATCCAATCTCTCTAATTTAGTCTCTTGGATGCACATAAACTTCAACTGTTCTGAACTAACCACTTTACAAATTGCCTCCATTTTATCCTCCCCCTAACCCTCTGACATTGTAGCTTAAAATCTTCATTTATTGACACATTGAGTCCTTCTCCCTTCCCCTTGATTTACTGTCTTAATCTTTTTGTTGTCTCTTCTTTCTAACTCCATTAGTTTTTCCATCATCACCCCCAGAAAAACGAACAACCAGTACCTTTCCAATTTCCCCTAATTTCTTAGCCTCACATATTTCATTTTCCAAACAAAACAACCTATTACAGTTTGTAATATTGCCATCAGACACAAAGTTACTTATGGAGTGACACAAACTTCTTACCTCTTTTCTTCGTTTTGCATCCATAGCCATTTTCACATTCTGTAGCTTTGCCACTTTTAAATGGGTCATCCTATCTTTGCCTATCTCTGTCTTGGTTCTTTGCGTCTTCATCTTCTGTGCTTTCTTGGTGTTAGAAATCTCCACTCTCTCTATAATTTGATGTCCTGATCTTATGGCTTCTGCTTTCTTTTTGCCCTTTACGGAAGACCCACTATGCCTAACATTTTGAAGAGCTTAAATTGATCTTTTGTTGTTTTGCACCCTCCTCACGCTCACAAAATCCCTACCTCTCTCCCCTGATACTGCAGGCGTTCTTTTGCCATCATTGCCTTCCAACATACCTTTTCCTTTAATTGTTTTCTCACCCTCGATCCCTGCTATCACATGTTCCCTCCCTTTCTTTTGTTTAGTTTGTGAATATAGTTGGTGATACATGCTCCTCATCACGTGATCCTTGGACAAGGCCATTTATATCCTGCTTGCTGGACCCCTTCTTCATGACATCAAACTAGTCACTTTTAGCCCAACTCTCAAGCCTATTGACTTCAATGGGCTTTCCTTAGATTTTATCAATTGCGCCACGTTTCTTCTCAACACATGCTGCCCCACTTTTTTGGCTTGCCCCTTCTTGACATTGGCCCACCTTATTGTGGCACCACATTTGGATTGTTTCATGTTGACTACACCGTCTGATTAAACATCCCCTAAATCCACTATGTCATCTTTCAAGACCTACTCATGTTGAGCTTCACCTATGCCTTCTAACATTAGCCTATACCTATCTTTTTCTTTGAAAGAACCCAATCCTTCTGTCCTTGTACCTACATTGTCAGGTATTGTATCCCTTTATACTATACTTCCACTTTCTTCCTCATCCATCTTTCTTTCTTTCTTACTTTTTGCATCCACACTAGGCTTATCCTTTCTTCCTCATGCATCAGTTCCTTACTTTTTCCATGTTTCACTTCCAACCTCGTTTCCTCCTCTCTAGCCATTTCCATATTCAACTTTTATATCCCAGACCTGTTGCCATTCGCATTAAATGTTTCCCACTTTTGTTTTCACTTTCATTTCCCATTAGGTTCTAATTTAAATTTATCAGATGGGTAACGGTATTCTCTTCCTCTAAACTTGCCGGAATATGCTCATCGGAGTAAAAAGATCCTCCCTCCCCCAACTTTCCTCTGTCGAGCTGTCTGGCACCAAAGATTCCATATCTCCCCCAATACAGTAACCCATGATGACTCCTCATCTTTTTCATCACCAACTCTTCTTAAACAACAACATTGAGTGTATTCTTATCTAATAATTGCGCCCACAAACCAAACAGAGTAAATATTGCCATTAATTCTAATCCGTTGACCTTTTGCAAGTGGTTCATACATAGAGGTTCTTATGAGGACCCTTGCATATTCCAACCTAGAAAAGCTCCTTGTGCTTTCATCTATTGTGACAAATGTGCCATACAGTGCCGTTAGCTTTGCAAAGCATTCATCACTCCAAACATTCAATGGCACCCCACTGCACCTTACCCAAACCAATCTATGTCCAGGAGCCTCTTTTGGAGTCTAAGGATGAACAGACTCAAAAATAGTACTTAGCCATTCCTCCACATCTTTGAATAGTGCACATGGATCATCACCTTCTAACTCTATTAGCAAAACCAATATTATCACCCAGGTACCTAACTCTCACTGAGTTAAAACCTTCCATTAGGAGAGATTCATTCAATGTGAGCATCTTCCCTTGGTCATGTAGCCTCCCAACCATACTCATCAAATACACAGGCTCTCTCTCATTCTTATTCACTCTTACGCCCTTACTAACTTAAGCATTGGAGTCTTTGCAGGTGCCACTACCGGAGACGTCTGCGACCACCATGGGAGCTCACTAGAGATCTTTCCTTGTATTCACCACACAACAAAACTCAAAATCTTAATTTAAAGAACATATTACAATAACACGTTAACTTTTGGAGAACTTAAAAAATATTTTCTGTGAAAATGTATCTTTACATGTGCTGGCCGGCAGTTGAACAGGATAAAGGTCCCTACATTTTTTTTTTTAAATTAATGTAATTGTAGAAATTTTCATTGTTAAATTAATTATTTTTTTCTACAAAACAAACATGCACGATCGTTTTTCTTTCATATTTCTACGACTTGTCTTTTGTGTAATTAACTAGTTTGAAAATTCTACTTATTGTACACGGTATGCGTAACTTCACCGTAATTTCAATTGATGAGATGCATTTACTAATTTTCCAAACACTTCTTCCGACATTAAAAAGATAGGAAGAAAAGAGAGTGAAGTATATAGTAAAATGAGGTGATGTGATTGAGATAAAGAAAAAAAATGTTTTGAAAAGTATTGCATAAAAAATAAATGAGAATAGCGCTAGTCATCTTTAAAAGACCGAATAAAAAAATGTTACTATAAAAAAATTAATCTTTAAACAATTAACTGGCCAATAATTTAATTTGATCAAAACACCTACAATTTTAAAAATATAATTATAAAGCGCATTGTTAAAATAATTTTTTGTAAAATATTTAAAAATACGCAAGGTGTGTCAAACATATATATGTAATAAATAACCATTTATTTTAAAGCAATTAATGTTATTTGTACGATACCTTTTCACAATACCTTTTTTTTTTATCAGTTTTCACAATCCCTTTTAAAACAAGGAAAGAGATATTGGGGAGAGAGAGAGAGAGAGAAACATGGAAAAAGGTAAATAATATAATAGAAAGAAGATATAAAAATAAAATAAATTATAAAAAGTGTTGTAAAATTATATGTGGGAATAATATTATTCTTGATTTTACTACACGGCCTGTGCAATTTTTTTTCCAGAACGTCCTCAAACCAAGATCCTAGCTGGATTATTAAATTTATAATCCAGTCGTATTGATTAATTATCTAATTCCTGTAGTAGATGTATAAAATTTTTGGACGAAGATTGTTAGAAAAATGACACGTAAGAATTGAGATACAGGTGGAGTTGTATTGAATAGAGTAATTTACATACAAGAACTGCGGTGGGACTTATATAGCTAATGTAAATAACTAATTGCCTAATTGATGTAATTAATATGTAACAAACTTTTTATATATCTAATAGCTCTCATAAGTTGAAAAGTATTCACAACACTTTCAGCTTGAGATAAACAGTACAAATGCATATCTAGGACCATCAAAACTTAATAGGCAAAAGCGTAATCACTAAAACAGAAATTATAATTCATATTTAAAGACAACCACTAATACTTAACCACCATTAGGCCGAGGCTATAGCCATCAAATTAAATCAATAGATTAAGCATAAATTATAATTCAAGACTTAATAGAAATAAACAAACATAATTAATAGCCCAAAAGGAGTTGTCTAACTTATCTCAAGTAAAAACAGGATTAAACAATTTCATTTAAAATAATTAGTACAATTTTTTTATATACTTTAAGATGATTAGTTATAGGTATTAATTCTACCAATCAATTTAAATAAAATTGTTTAACTCCATTTTTATTTAGAATAAGCTAGACAACCCTGCCTAAAAACAAGAAACAAAATAAAATTTAATGCTTAACCAATATAATAGAAGTTTACATCAATGCTTAATCAATGTGGACACATGGACACATTAGTTATTTTAAACAATGTATCAGGTTTAAAATAAATTCTTATGAACCATTCCAAGTATATGACGTGATCATGACCATTTCAAAACGTTTGGTTAGGGAGTCTATAAATCATACTATTATAATTTACCCTAATGGGCATAAAGTTAGCCGGTTCCATGTCTTCCCTACAAATATAAAGACAATGCCGAATTAATATTATTCTCAGGCCTAGACTCATTCATAAATCGTAATAAACTATGTTGGCTGCCTCGGCATGTTTCCACTACTTCAAACTTTTTCTTCTTTTGCGCATCCTCATTCTTCCAATAGGTCAACCACTTTCCTTCAACATAAATAACTTTAACGATACTGAAAGCGCAAGCCTCATTGGATGCGCAGGCGTATCCAGGATTGAGAACGGAACCATAGTGCTAACCTCATTCGTCAGCAGTGAAGTTGGACGAGCCATCTATGGCCAACCTCTGCGTCTCAAAAACTCTTCTAACGGAGTTGTCACAGACTTTTCTACTCGCTTTTCATTCACTATCGACGTGATCCCTAACAACGACTACGGTGACGGTTTTGCCTTCTACGTTGCACCCCTTGCCTACCAGATTCCACCCAATTCAGGTGGTGCCGCTCTCGGCCTATACGGTGACACCCAAAATAACATTGTTGCTGTGGAGTTTGACACTTTTATAAACGATTATGATCCAAAAGAGAAGCACGTGGGGATCAACAACAACTCCGCGGTATCCCTCAATTCTACATTGTTTGATATTGAGAACAACATAGGGAAAATGGGGCATGCGTTGATAACGTACAACGCTTCTGCCAAACTCCTTGCTGTCTCGTGGTTCTTTGAGGGAAGTAGTACTGGTTTTATGCCTAATGCTTCTCTTTCACACCAGATTGACCTAGGGGAAATTCTACCAGAGTGGGTGACTGTTGGGTTTTCGGGTTCAACCGGGTCTTCCAATGAGGAAGATGTTATTCATTCCTGGGAATTCACATCAACTCTGAATTTAACTTTGAATTACACGCGTCAAGAGGTAAACAAAGAAAATATTAAATACAAGTTTCAACTGAAAGTAGTGGTTGTTGCAGTGACTTGTTCTATTATTTTTGTGGTCGTGGTTATTAGTATAATTTCTTGGTTGATCATCAAGAAGAGAAGAAGCGAGGATGGTCTTGATTTGGATAAAGGAGCTATGCCTAGAAGGTTTGGTTATAAGGAATTAGTTGCAGCCACCAACGGATTTGCAGATGATAGGAGGCTTGGAGAAGGTGGCTCTGGACAAGTTTACAAAGGGTATCTGAGTGATTTAGGGCGCGTGGTTGCGGTGAAAAGGATCTTTTCTGATGTTGAAGATTCTGAGAGAATGTTTACAAACGAGGTGAAGATTATCAGTCGTCTTGTACATAGAAACCTTGTGCAATTCATGGGGTGGTGCCACGAGCAAGGGGAGTTGTTACTGGTTTTTGAGTACATGACTAATGGAAGCCTTGACACTCATCTCTTTGGCAGCAGGAGAACTTTGACATGGGGTGCGAGATACAAGATAGCGTTAGGTGTGGCTAGAGCACTTCGATATCTTCATGAAGATGCGGAGCAGTGTGTTCTTCATAGGGATATTAAGTCGGGTAATGTTTTGTTGGACACTAATTTCAATACTAAGCTTAGTGACTTTGGGATGGCAAAGTTGGTGGATCCAAGATTGAGGACTCAGAAGACAAGGGTGGTGGGGACATATGGGTACCTGGCCCCGGAATATGCAAAGGAAGGAAGGGCTAGCAAAGAATCAGACATATACGGTTTTGGGGTTGTGGCTTTGGAGATAGCATGTGGAAGGAGGACTTACCAGGATGGGGAGTATAATCATGTGCCTTTGACGAATTGGGTATGGAAACATTACGTGGATGGGAATATTTTGATTGCTGCTGATGAGGGATTGAACGAAGATTTTGATGTGAATGAAATGACTTGTTTGCTCACTGTGGGGATATGGTGTACCCAACAAGACCACAAGAGAAGGCCAAAGGCAGAACAGGTTATTAATGTTCTTAAGCAAGAAGTGCCATTGCCAATGCTTTCTATATGACGACATGCCTCATTGTCCTGCTTATCCTAGCTACCAATAGGCAATCTGATTCCTTTCATTTACCACCCATCACTAACAGAATGCTTTGCAATATATCAGAAGTTGGAACAAATTTTGGACGAGTTCTATGTGTGTGTATATGATTTACTTATCATATATATGTTTTCATGTAGAATGCTACAGAAGGATTGTATGAACAGTTTTAATGTGTTTTTTGTATATGGGTTGGGTAACTCTTGTTCCCCTATCTAATATTGTTTCTTTTGGCTGAACAGAATATATACATATATATATATATATATATATATATATGTTTTCATATAAATAGTCCATTCGCATGTGGTATAAATTTTTTTTTTTAATAAAAGCATCAATATATATGAATGAATATTAATATACTTTTAATGTAATATTTGATTCTTATATAAAGAGTGACTACAATATATTAAATAAAATTATTGTGCATTAGTAAATAATAAGAAATATGAACAAATATATTATGAATCCAAAAGTAAATATGTTCAATAGCCTGAATATTAGTTTGATGTCACAGATATATTGAGCAGATTTGAAAATTCTCCTACGTTGCTTATTAATTTTATGGTATAAGTACTTGGTATCGGTGGTAAGATATAGGATCATTCACTCATCACTTATTTATTTATTTATTATAATTGAACTAAGTCGTTACAACAAAGAGTCAACAGAATGAGCCAAGAATGAAAGAAATTATTCCACTAATAAGATGTATAAAACAAGTTGAATGGGCCCAACACGTCAATAGTGAAAGGGGAGCGCGTGGAGAAGTCGGCTAGAATCCCGGAAGATGAGTCCCACAGGTGCAGAGGTTGTCCGTGCAAGGCTCTCCCAACGTGGAAGAGAAAGTTCGCTATGGTGAGTGAGGTCTATGGACCCGTTGATGACTTTGCCGTCACTCTCGTATGCCTTGTCTTTTGCACTCTCCGGGTCGTCGAAGTTTGTTATATTGAAATTTAGTGATTCCGCTATTTTATGGGAAAGAAGAAAAGCAACCACGAGATGAAAAATTGTGAGCATCTCGAGTAATCTAAATGGTTGTTGTTTGTTACCGTTGTTTGGGAGAGCTAAGAAATTCAAATCAAAATGAAAGGGCTGAGAGAAGGGGAATAGCAAAAGTATGTTTGTTTTGACGTGTAATTAAGGTTGTTCTGAATTGGCCGATCGAATTGTTGTTTAAATAAAAACAAAGTGAAGTTTTACTGATTAAGACTTTTATTTTTATTTGGCCTTCGTAGTGCATGTACTGTTTGCATCCCTGTTACTCTGAATGTCGTGCACGGCATTTTTCTTTCTTTCCTTTTCAACTTTTGGCCTTGAAACGTTATTACGTTAATTAAATGATATGTTAGTCTAGCGTAAGAAGAAGCTTCACAATGAGATAAGTCAATTAATTTGGTTTTGATGATATGGTCATTCACATGTTATTTATTTGTTATAATTGAACCAACTAGGAGTGAGAAAGATCTAATCCGTCTTACTAATTTGGCTTAATTTGAGAGTGATTTTGACAAGTTCGAATTTTAAAATTAGACTTGATATATTTTAAGGACGAGTTCAAATTACGTTTCGATTCGTCCTTTTAGTGTCTTATATTCTTTTAAAAAATATAATTTTTTTGAATAATTGTATAATAATAATAAATTTTTTTGATTTAATAGATAATATTTTGTATAACATAATATTATATTTATAATGATATTATTTATTTTAAAATATCTATTGTAAAATATAACTTATAAAGTTTGATACTTCTAATTTACTCTACGATTTCTCGTCACATAAATTTGAAGTCTTGTTCGGTCAAGTTTGGATTCAAATAAATGACTAGATCAAAATTTTGAGTCGGGTAAGAACAAAGATAAATCTATTCTAGTCTGTCCCTTATTCACTCTTAGAACCAACCATCGAGCACGTGAATCAACTGACGTAAGGTTGTTCTAACTTAATTAGCAATTTTGAGTTCGAATCTTCAGTATACAACTATATTAAATACTTAGAGAAAAGTTTAATACATGATAAACAAAGTTTGGTGAATGAGTGTATAGGAATAGAACTCTAATTATGTGTTATCACTTTCTTTTAATTATTTTCTTATTTAAAATTTTCATGTAATAAAAACTTACGACTACCTTTTTCTCACAAATAGGTGCAATATGATAGAAGTTTGTGAATATTTATCAAGAGACAGTTTTTACTATGTGATCATTCATAATTCAACCCTAGGGCTTCTTCTTTTTTTTTTTCCTCTCTCACTCTCTTTTTCTCAATCTTTGGGCTGTGATTGACACAGAATAATATTTCTTTCATACCATGTGATGGAGGCAAAGAATCAAGATAAATAGGGAAGTCTAGTTGAAGGGAAGTTTAAAAATAATTCGACAAGGAATATTTCAATAGTAGCAAGGAATTGAAGGTAATAACTACACGGAAAGTTCTGCGTAATCATATGTGAAAAGATGTTGTGATAATGCCATTTATGCAGAATTATTTAGTAGGTTTGATGAATGCAATTGGTCAATATATAGATAAACTTTCTTATCTTGTAGAATAGTCAAGCCTATGTACTAGTCAAGTTGATTCAAAGTATAATAAGGGCGGATGACATATGCCTGATCCTATAAGTTATGTAGTGAATGTATAGGCGAATTTCAAATTATCAAGATGCATCCTTATGGTCGTAATTATGTATTAAGGTGGATTACTTCGGTACTCACTGATGAATAAATTAAATTTTTTCTCATAAAAAAAAAGTGTAATTGGCATATATATAGAGAGAGAGACCCTACCTACATAAGAAATTATTAAATAGTTTAAGACTACTATGTGTCTATGATCTTTTTTTTTTTTTTTTTTGGTCAGCCAAAGAAACATTTATATTAAACAAGAGGTACAAGGGGCACCCCAACCCTCATACAAAATATTCAAAAGGACTATATATACATTGTACTTCTTCATCGCCATAGATGTATCCCCTTCCTACATAGATTCATTGCCCTTTTAGACAAATTCGGACTTATAATCCTACATCCCATTCAAGCATTTTGATGGATTCGCTGCCACTCATACGTTGTACAAGAAAAGCCCTTCATCCTATTGGATAAACCACACCCAAGACCTGTATTTAATCAATTCTAAAACATACTCTAAGTTGGGGACCTCATTATTAAAATAATGTTATTCCTACATAACCAAAGAGTCCACACAACAGCAAACCAAACCACATACTATGTTTTCTCAATCTTCTTTCCATACAGCCTATAAGTGTGTTGTAGACAATGGCTTTTAGTGTCATTATGCAGCACCACTTGAAGTTTGTAGCATAGTCTCCAAGCCATAAATGAAAATCTGCATGAAAACATAATGTGAGAGGTTGTTTTCCTCCTCCAATTTGCAGAATGGACAAGAGAAATCTTGGTTTTGTAGCTGTATATTTCTTTTGTTTAGATTTGCCTTGGTTTGTATCCTGTCAAGAATCAACTCCATGTGAAAGCTGAAATATTTGATCAAGTTGGTATGTTCCACAATTGCCGAAAGAGGAGGGTGTCTGGTGGATTGTAACATCTTGTTTTTCTTAATACTTGATTAAGTATTTTAATAACTAAAAGTAGAAACTTGAGATATGTACTTAAGCCAATGTGATTGTGTGCAGAGTCTGATTTTGGGGTTTTGAGAGGAAAACAGTTGAGTTAAATCAGTTTTAGGACAAGGCGAGTGGTTGAGTGAGATTTGGGTCTCAATAGGCCAAAAGTCCATGTGAGAGCTCCGAAGAGCTCGGATATAAAAGGTGGAAAGGGGGGGGAGCCCCTCATTCTCTCAACTCCTTTCTCTCTCTTCACTTTCTCTCTCATCTCTTCTCTTTATCTTTCTTTCTAGAATATCTCAAGTTAGCATGGGTATTAGAGGATTCCAAGTTTAATTCTGTGCTTTGGATGTGAGGAGGATCAATCTCTTGAAGTTTTAGCTCAAGACAAGGGTTTTCTCAAAGGACCAAAATTCAAGTTTGGAAGCTTTTGAGGTAAGGGAGACTTACACTTGTATATTTGTGATGTATGAGCATGATTTTGTGTGAATCTTACCTTGGGTTCGTTCCAAATCTAGTTGTGCATGAGTTGGGCTGTGGTTTTGATGAAATGGGTTTTGGATGAAATTTTGGGAAATCTGAAAAGAGAATGGATTTGGAACAAAATCTTGGTGATTTATTATTGTATAATCGGTTAGAAATGTATTCAAAGTGTCTAGAACTGCTTTGTGGTGCTTGGATGGATTGATATGGTCTAGAACTACAGTGGGTCGTCTTCCCTACGATTGCAGAAAATTGCGATTTGGTGCTAGGCGTCAGTTTATGTCGCCGGGCGATAGCTGACAGTGTGCTGTCTAAAATGCTATCAATTAGCGACGGAATTTTAGTTTAATGACGGAAATTTTGCCTATAGTGACAGATTTTGTCGCCGGGCGACAAGTTTGTGGCGCTGGGCGACAAAACCCCTTATTCTCCCCTGTTTTTGAGATACTTTGTGTCAATTTTGTGGTGCTATGCATGGACCATTAAAGTTGAAATTTTAAGAAATATAAAGTTAGGGTTGAATGATATTGGTTTAATGTTTGGTGTGATAATTGAGAGTTTTGGAAAAATGTTTAAACTCCACAAGAAAGACAAATTCACATTTTATGTTGAGGATATTTGTGTTGTTATATAATGAATGGTTATGAATGATGTTGATGGCTTATGATGTTGTTGGATAAGTGTTGACGTGGAAGGTTACTTAGATAGGACCTCCACATGTTGTTGTTATTCTTCCAAAACTTGGTTCTTGGTTTTCTTTATTATTGTTGTGAATTGGTTTGATAAAATGTGGATATGGATGAATAATTTCGGTTGAGTTGTTGTTGTTGAGTGGATGGTTATGATGATGTATTGATATACATGTACACATGGATATTTATGAATGGTCGTGTTTGAGTTGTTATTGTGGATCATGCATATATGCATATGTGTGGGCTGAGGTTGTGTGGACCTCAAGCCGTGATGTGGGTAGGCATGTAAAGTGGAAAGGTGACCAGAGTTGGAACTTAGATGGGCCTGAAGGGTGACCAGAGTTAGAACTCAGATGGGCCTGAAAGGTGACCAGAGTTAGAACTCAGATGGGCCTATATGGTGACCAGGGTAGGAACTCAGATGAGCCTAGATGGTAACTAGAGTAGGAACTCAAATGGGCCTGGATGGTGACCAGAGTAGGAACTTAAATGGGCCTCCACCCTAGTGCCTACACCTATGTGGTTGATTTGTTGTGGCTGTGCTAATGTTGTATTGAAAGACATGCATTTATGTATATGTTGACAACTGAGGTAGTTGACAATGGACTTCATGTCGTGTTGTGATTAGACGGCTGAGGTAGTTGACGATGGACCTCATGCCGTGGTGATTATCGTGGTGATACATGTATTGGTATGCATATGTTGGCGGCTGAGGTAGTTGACGATGGACCTCATGCCGTGGTGATTATCGTGGTGATACATGCATTGGTATGCATATGTTGGCGGCTGAGGTAGTTGACGATGGACCTCATGCCGTGGTAATACATGCATTGGTATGCATATATTGGCAACTAAGGTAGTTGACGATGGACCTCATGCCGTGGTATGGACAGGTGGTTGGGGTAGCTGACGATGGACCTCATGCCATTATGTGGATTGACAACTGAGGTAGTTGACGATGGACCTCATGCCATTATGTGGATTGACAACTGAGGTAGTTGACGATGGACCTCATGCCGTGGTGATTATCGTGGTGATACATGTATTGGTATGCATATGTTGGCGGCTGAGGTAGTTGACGATGGACCTCATGCCGTGGTGATTATCGTGGTGATACATGCATTGGTATGCATATGTTGGCGGCTGAGGTAGTTAACGATGGACCTCATGCCGTGGTAATACATGCATTGGTATGCATATATTGGCAACTAAGGTAGTTGACGATGGACCTCATGCCGTGGTATGGACAGGTGGTTGGGGTAGCTGACGATGGACCTCATGCCATTATGTGGATTGACAACTGAGGTAGTTGACGATGGACCTCATGCCGTGGTAATACATGCATTGGTATGCATATATTGGCAACTAAGGTAGTTGACGATGGACCTCATGCCGTGGTATGGACAGGTGGTTGGGGTAGCTGACGATGGACCTCATGCCATTATGTGGATTGACAACTGAGGTAGTTGACGATGGACCTCATGTTGTTGTGTAGGTATTGAGGTAGCTGATGATGGACCTCAGGCTGTTGTGTTTGTGGATTGGATATGTGGAGGTTGAAAGTGTGATGCATTAGTATTGTGATTGATATCACTAAGTAAGAATGTGACTATATATCATGAAATTTTATTTGAATTTATATATATATAAATGAGGTTTTTGTCTATAACTAATGATGTCTTTAGTGGTAATAGTTGTGTTGTCGTTGTTGTTATGATTACTTAGTAATTGTGGTTGTGGTTGTGATGTGTGTTGGTAGCGAAGGTAGCATTGTTGTTTTGGTTGTTTATTGTCGTGGCTGTTATTATGGTTGGAGTGGTGATAGAGGTGTGGATAATGCCTTGTTGTTGACGTTGTTGCTATTTTCTATTTGATTATTGATATGGATGAAGAAATTTTTCTATTACTTTACTTTTAAAATATATATGTTATTATTTCAAGTAAGCTTACCCTTGCATTGTTTGCACGTGTGGTTCGTGCCTGTGATGATCACGTCGTTTGGCGTAGGAGCAAAAAGAGAGGTGTTTGCAAATCCAGCTCCTCGAAGTTGATGGAGGAGGTCTCAGATGAAGATTTTTGGACACCTTTTTAGGCTGAGCTTTTCTGGAAGCTCCTTCCTTTGGTTTGGTTTTGATGTAAAATTGTTATATAGTTGACCAGCTA
Source organism: Spatholobus suberectus (assembly GCA_004329165.1). Lineage (NCBI taxonomy): Eukaryota > Viridiplantae > Streptophyta > Magnoliopsida > Fabales > Fabaceae > Spatholobus > Spatholobus suberectus. Next base: position 9,694,911 of record CM014733.1, read on the forward strand.
TAGGAAGTTATGTTATTGTATGTAATCTTAATTATACATGATACCTTTGGATTTGTATAAATTTTATAGTTATGAATTGGGATATAATCAGATTCTGTTACTGTCTAAACTTATGATTAAATAATGAGGAATGTGAGTAGTACTATAGCAGCAGAGGGTCGTTACATGGATCACACTCTTGATGCAAGACAGCATATGTAGATTTAACAGTGTATCTTCTTGTATTATCCTACTTCCAAATCCACAAATCTATTTGTCCTTGTTTATGTTGATTTGTATTTATAACCTGCAGAAATTCTTCAACCATAGGCTTCTCCCATTCAAACCATTCCCTTCTCCAACTAAACTCTCATTCCCACACACCCTCCACCCACCTTCCCATCTCCCCTACTAGACATTGTTGTTGATCTGAATTCTTGTACAACCTATTGTATTTTTTTATCCAGCTGTTGATCCCTTACCCATTTTTCATGCTAGAATTTCACCAACTTCCCATCCCTAATCTGCCTTGAAATGTTTTCCTCAAGCCATCCTTTTTTAGTTCTGCTATAGCATATCTATCCTAAATCTTTCCACCACACTGACCCCCTATTGAAGATTCCTTCTTCTTCTAAATTCTTTAGTACTCCATATTTTAAGCTCAATACCCTGCACCATAAGCTATTTGGCTCGGTTAATATCCTCCTGTAAAACACAAAGATAACACAAGAAGAGGGGTTGAATTGTGTTATAGCAAATTTTCGCAAAAACCTTTTTAAGGACTTATCGTTTGAAGGATTAACCAAAAGATTTTTTAAAACGTTATTTAAAGAAAGATGAATGCAGAAAGATAATCAGAGAAGCACAAAGGAATTATACTGGTTTGTCTCATCCTAGAGACTACATCCAATTCTTGGCAACAACCAAGTCCCACTAACTTAAACAAATTACAAGTATTCTTTTAACCAAGCCTCTTCAGGCTCAACCTAAGTAGTCTTTAACTTGCCTTTTCAAGCAAAAACCCAAGTATTCTTTGAATCAAAGCCTCTTCAGGCTTCTACCGATTTCTTAGAGAAAAAGGTTGAATTGTGAGTTATCTCACTAAATTTAATGTCCTACCAAACAAATATACAATGAAGTTCAAAGTAAGCTTTTACAAGCAACGTATATGAATATTACAAGATGAGAGCTTTTCAACAGTTAAATATTTTTCAATCAACCAACATTAAGACTAAGGTCTCTTCTTCTATTTATAGGCTTCTCCAGAAAAGTTTCTATTGTGAGTGTTTGTAGGAGACATCCTTCGTCTTGTTGAAAAAGAGTCGTTGAAGCATTAAATACAACATTATTGCCTTTCACCAACTTGTCACTTTGATAAGATAAAGCAGTCTGCTAATCTTTGTCATTCTCGTACTTAATCTTCTAGCAATGGTCATATCTGCTTTTTCGTTCTGACATCTGCACGCATATTCCTTCTTTTACGAGTAAAGTGGAATTTTCTCAAGAGTAGGTACATAGACTTCATTTATTTCGAGGTTGTTTACGCTTTTACAAATTTGCAGTGTACAGATCATTAGAACTTTGTCTGAAAAGAGTTAGTTACTAAATCTTTTAAAGAAAGATAAAGACAATACATGATCAAGTGATCAAATGATAGCGAGCATGTAATGTACGAGTAACCAGACGATTGCTTGAAAAACTGTTTTTAACTATTTGTTATTATCAAAATATTTGAGGGTTATAAAATTGTCCTTTTTCTTAACAATCTCCCCTTTTTTGATGATGACAAACATCTTCAATTTTCATAGCAAACCTTTATGTATTAAAAACGATTTTGCAACGTGAGTTTTAGTTAGAAAACATTTTTCATACAGAGAAAAGCTTTAGTCAAGCAGATGCAGTATTAGAAAGAAATATAACTGAGTAACTACTGAATTCTTTGAAAAACTTATCATAAGTAAATATTCAATGTATTGTAAATATCAAAAGAAAATATATACTCCTTCTACGACTGATCTTCCTTTTGTTCTCCCCTTTTTTATTCTTCATCTTTTCTCCCCCTTTGGGCATCATCAATCAAAAGATTCAATGTCTAAAGGTGTAAATGATAAGCCAAGGTCGCCCTTGAAGCTTTTTGCCAGCTTGGACAGCAGAGCTTCCGCAGGTTTGCGTTCCTTCACCAAATTAGCTTCAAGACGTTGTACAATCTGCTTCAATTCTTTGAATTCTTGTCTAACGTCTGAAGGTTCTGGAGTAGGGGCAGAGCTGGTGGCTTCGTCTTTAGTGGGTTCCTTTACAAAACACAAATTACATACATAGGGGACTAGGGGACCACAGAACCAAAAGTGGCCAAAAGGTAGGAAAACTTCAGAAGTATTTCCATCTATGGAGAAGAAGATATAGGTCTTGGGGTAGTTTATTATGAGCTAGTTATTGGGGTTGGATATACAAGATGGTGGTGATGGAGACACTTGCACCCAATGATCGTTTGGGCGAATAGCAACTTCGTGGCTCAAAATGTTCTTCTCTTCCGCAGTCAAACCCGAAAAGTGGTTAAGAGCTTCAACATGATCTTGCAGCCTTTTTCGGTTTAGACTTCATAGAGTTTCTTTTCCTTTAAGGGTAGCCAGCTGTGCAGGTGACAATGCTCTCTTTCTAATTATCAGGTGTCGTCTAGGGTTGCGTTTGAATTTAGGCTCTTTGCCTTTTCCCATAAACAAATTTTGACACTGGATCGTCTTTTAGCAGCAGATGCGAAAGGTATTCCATGGCTTCAGCAGAAGTGGCATTTGTATTACCATGAGTCTAGGCAAGCCTAGCTCAAGGTCAAGACACATTCTTTCTCAAATGGCGTGTTGTAGGGAAATCTCCATTTTCTCCCTTAGAAAATTGTTCATTACCCTTCCCAACTCCCAATCATCATCACCAATCTGCCATTCCTCAAAGTCTGGACTATCTTCTGGACGGATGGCAAAAGGGTATGTCTTGATCATCCCATGGCAGAACGGACAGATTATCTTGGGCTTGTAGTGGTAGGTTCTGCACATGATCAGATACTTAGAGTAGTTACACTTGAGCATAAAAGGGGAGGGTGGCAGAGAATTCCTCACTGTTTCCATACTTCATATCCAGGTGGGAATCTAGTTCTGGTTGAGGTAAGGTAGACGAACATGGGAGCATCTAACAATGTGATGTACCCTTCCTCCCAAATGTATGGAGTGATGTGGGGCTCGTAAGAAAGAGCGGGGGTAGCTTTTTCTTCAATATCAGGGAACTTCTCAGCATACCCATGGCACACCAACAATGGCCATTCTTCAGAGATAAGGGTTGTCCACATCCTCAGATTGTTTACTTCACCCACTTCATAATTGATGAGAGCTTGAAGAATCTCTGGGTTGAAGGGTTCTAGAGGTTGGTACCCCTTGATTTTGCCAACACTACGAGGCTCATGTTGTTCAAAGTATGCGGCATGCCTGTGAAGGAGCTCAAATGGAGGCGTCTCTGATAGGTAGAGATCAAGTGAAGTTTCGTCTATCATTAGTTTAGCTCCTCCAGACAATGGGCCTTCAGCTTCCGGCAGATTGAAGGTAATAACTTCTACAGGGTGATCATTACTTAGTCTAGCCGTTAAGTCCATAAAAGCTATGAGCAACAACTAGCAGTTGATACATATTCTGCTTCAGCGGTAGAAAGTGCAATTGAGTTCTGCTTCTTACTGGTCCAGGATATAAGACATGGTCCAATGAAGTGACATCCACCACTTGTGCTTTTCCTTTCAATTCTGTCACCAGCATAGTCTGAATCATAGTATCCTACTAACCTGAAATCTCTATTTTTCTTATAGAATAGGCCTAGGTTAGAGGTACCAACAAGATATCTAAAAATCCTTTTAACGACATTCAAGTGAGACTCTCTAGGATCAGATTGAAATATGGCATATAAGCAAACGATATGCATAATGTTTGGTCTACTGGCAGTTAAATAGAGAAGTGAGGCAATCATACCTTTGTAGACAGTTTGGTTTACTGGTTTACCTGATTCATCCTTTGTCATGATGACAGACTAATGCATTGATATACTTATAGGCTTTGATTCATTCATCTTATACTTTTTGAGTATTTCTTTGGTGTATTTTTGTTGATGAATGTATATACCTTCCTTCTCTTGTTTAACTTGCAGGCCAAGAAAGAATCTTAATTCTCCTATCATGCTCATTTCAAATTCACTCTACATCAAATATGAGAAATCCTTACATAGAGTTTCATTAGTGGCTCTAAAAATTATGTCATCTACATAAATTTGAACTATTATGAAATCTTTATTGGATTCCTTTCTAAAGAAAGTTGTGTCTACTTTGCCTCTCATAAAACCATTTGAAATGAAAAAATTGCTTAGTTTGTCATACCAAGCACGAGGTGCTTGTTTAAGACCATGCAAAGCCTTTTGAGTTTAAATACGTGGTTTGGAAAGATTAGATCCTCAAAACCAGAAGGTTGTCTAACATAGACTTCTTCCTCAATAAAATCGTTTAAAAAGGCACTTTTAACATCCATTTGAAAAAGCTTAATGTTTTTATGAGCAACAAAGGCAAGCATAATTCTAATAGCTTCTAATCTAGCTATAGGAGCAAAAGTTTCAGTAAAGTCAATACCTTCCTATTGATTGTAATCTTGTGCTACTAACCTTGCTTTATTTCTTATTACCTTTCCATTTTCATCAAGCTTTTTGCAAAACACTCATCTTGATCCAATGATGCTTTTATGTTCTGGTTTAGGAACAAGGATCCACATATCATTTCTTGTGAATTGATGTAGTTCCTCTTGCATAGCTATCACCTAGTCATCGTTTGTCAATGCTTCTTCAATAGTCTTAGGCTTAATTTCTGAGACTAGGCCCCAAGATGCTTGATTCTTCAATGATGATCTCGTCTTGACTCCTTCAATCCGTTCTTTGATAATCTGATCTTGTGGATGATAGGTAACGAACTTCCAATCCTTGTGAGATTCTTTCGTCTGATCATTAGTCTTCTGTTGTTGAGGAATATCTTCTGATTCCCTTATTTCGTATATTCTTAGTGGGTCAGACGATCCTATCTGCAAGTCTGCAAGATCATCTTCCAAATTTGATAGTCTCCTATCAGGGGTTAGCATATCATTGAATTTAAAATGAATGGATTCTTCTACAACAAAAGTTCTAGAGTTAAATACTCTAAATGCCTTTAATGTATCAAAATATCCTAGAAAAACACCTTTATCAACCTTAGAGTCAAATTTTCCCAATTGATCTCTAGTGCTAAGAATGTAACACTCACATCCAAAGAGATGAAAGTATGAAATGTTGGGTCTTCTACCTCTCCACAATTCATAAGGAGTCTTATTTATTAATGGTCTGATCAATATTCTGTTTTGAACATAGCACGTTGTATTTACATCTTCTGTCCAGAAGTACTTAAGAATTGAATTCTCACGGAGCATAGTTCTAGCCATCTCTTGTAGAGTTCTATTTTTCCTTTCAACTATTCCATTTTGTTGAGGTGTTCTCGGTGAAGAGAAGTTGTGGAAAATTCCATTCTTTTCACAAAAGAATTTGAACTCAGCGTTATCAAATTTAACCCCATGGTCACTTCTAATTGCAGTTATACAAAAACCTTTCTCATTTTGAACACATTTACAGAATATTTCAAACACATTAAAAGATTCGTGTTTGTGAGTTAGGAAGTAAACCCATGTGTATCTAGAATAGTCATCAATAATAACAAAACCATACTTTTTGCCACCAAGATTAAGAGTTTTTCTAGGACCAAACAAATCCATATGTAATAGTTCTAATGGTCTAGAAGTGGAAATAACATCTTTGAACTTAAAAGAGGTTTTAATTTGTTTCCCTTTCTGACATGCTTCACAAAGAAGATGAGTTTTTTAAGAATTCCCAAGCAATCCTTTCGCTAAACCCTTTTTGTATAGTTTTGAAATGTGTTTCAAATTGATGTGCCCAAGCCTTTTATGCCAAATCCATTTTTCATCTTCTTTGGTCATTAAGCAAGTGACATTTTGTTTGTTTAGATCTTCAAACTCAATCTTGTACAGATTGTTATATCTTTTAGCAGTAAAAAGAATAGATTCATCATTTCTTTTGACCATGCATGATTCCTTGTTAAAGGACACAACAAACCTACTATCACAAAATTGACTTATGCTAAGCAAGTTATACCTTAGTCCTTCAACACACAACACATTATTTATAGATGGAAGAGGAGGCTTACCAACTTTACCTATACCAATGATTTTGCCTTTTCCATTTCCTCCAAATGAGACTATTCCTTCATGTGGTTGAAGGTCTAAGAACATAGACCTTTCTCCTGTCATGTGATGTGAGCATCCACTGTTTAGGTACTAGAATGAATTTCGCCTTTTTCCTATTAAGGATAAGTGCAACATAAATTATTTGAGATTTTGGTACCCATACTTTTAGGTTATTTGACCTTTGTTTCCTTTTGTGTTGACACCTTTGAGATAGGTGTCTAGATTTCCAACAAAAGTTATAAAAGGTTGAATAAGATTTAGAAGACAATGATTTAGAGTCTTTGTGTTCTACAAAGCCTATGCCAGATTTGTCAAATAGGGTCTTCTATGTTTTAAGATCAATTGTAGTTTTGAATATCCATCCACAAATTTAGCCAAATCATGTTTCAGACTAATGACCTCTTTCTTTAGTCTGTCGACTTCAGAGAAAAGTATTGTCTTTTCAAGACTGAGGCTTGACTTTTATGCATTCACTTCAGATCTTTCTTGAGTATTTTGTTTTCTAAAATAGCTTCTTGATATTTTTCTTTGTATTTCGTATACTCAAGAGCAATCATGTGAGAATTGGCAAGAAGAGTGTCATATGACATATCTTCTTCATCATCAGACTTAGATTCATAACTATTATACTTAAGCAGATTATTTTCATAGATAGATTTTGAAATAGAAAAAGCGCACAAGAAATGGGGGTTGAATTGTGCATTTAAAAACTTTTTCGAAACAAGTTGATTAATATGAAAAATGTTTTCAAGCATAGGGATAGAGAGAAGAAGAACACAGAAAGTTTTATACTGGTTTACTCAACCTGAGCTACGTCCAATCCCTTCACCCAAAAGGTATTCACTAACCAACCTTAAGTTACAAGTATTGTTCGCGGCCTCTTCAGGCTTCATAACGCAATCACCCTAGATTGCTTAACCCAAGTATTCTTTCACACTAAGCCTTTCCAGACTTTCACAACACAACAAGTGTTTATACAACAGATATCAACTCACGTAGTGAGGATTTGAAAGATAAAGCTCAAGAATGCTTTGAGAGATCTTTATAAGATTTTTGCTATCGTCCACTAGACGCTTCTATCAAAATGTTACTAATGTCTTTTTGTTCTTGTTCTTTTTTTTTGGTCTTGTCTATGTATGTGCTTCTTCATTGGTGCATGTATATATAGTCTTCAGAAAAGGATCCGTTGTAAAAGACTTTGACTTCATTATGCAATGAGAAGCATGCAAACTGTCCTTTCAGAGTGATCAGGCGCGGTAGCTTTTAGACTTGCACTAAAACGGAAGGTGCAGGACTGTGCTGGCATTTTGCTTTTCTGAACATTCTTCATTTGTCTCAGCAGCTTGATAAGATGACTTGCTTTATCAGATTTTGCTGCGTTCTTGCATTAGAATGATTTTGATGTAATTTAATGCTTCAAACAATTTGAACATTGAACGTTAGATCACAGAAGTAGTAATATGTTAGTTTCAATAAAAACTAGCATAAATAAATTGGACGTTCAAAATAGTACTTAGCCATTTGAATATTTGTTGTTGGAAGCTTGCATCAGATATTTGAATATGTTCTTCAGACAATCATCTTCATTGTTCACTAGACGGTCTTCTTTAAGCACTTATATTGGACGGTCTTCTTTGATACGTCTACTGGACGATCTTCTTTAACACGTCTACTGGACGATCTTATAAGGGAAGCTTGTATGCTATAAAGAAGTTAGTTTTTTGGCAGAAACTTGAATATTAATAAGTTTGTTATCTTCAAAACTTTAAGGGTCTAGACGCTTCTACATCTTTGGTTCCAACAATCTCCGCTTTTTGATGATGACAAACCTTATTAATTTTTAAGTTTTTGCTGGAATATAAAAGGACACATAAAGGAGTTTTCGAAAGACTTACTATGCTCCCCCTAAGTTTGATATTCTAAGTTTTGTATACTTGAGACACAAGATATCAGCTTAAGTCCATATTGAATACCATACCAAGTATCAAGCATATTATATAACAAATATAGGATTTTTTATAAGTAGAGCAACACTTGAAGTAAAACAGATCAACTATGTATTTTATTTAACTGTACGGAGCATAAATTTGACAAGAATAGATGCAAAAAAAATGCGACAAAGGCAAAAACATAAAACATAATGCTTTCTCCCCTTTTGTCATTAGCAAAAAGCAAACAAAAGGAAAAGGGAGTCGTCATCACAGTCACTGTTGCGGCGATGGAGGAAGAGGTGGAGAAGGTTGAGGAGGGTGTAGGAGAGCTTGTTGGTTCTGGAGAATTTGCTGAAGAAGGGTGAAGATGGGTTGTAGTTGGTTGGTAACATATTGTTGAACGACGGGGTCAACAGGGGGAATGGGGAAAGGGGCAGAAGAAGAGATAGGGAGGCTTACGGAGGTTTCAGAGCCAGGAGTAGGCGGTGGTGGAGGTGTAGGTGACGGTGGTTGGGAAGGAGTGAGTGGAAGAGCTTCAGAGGGGGGGGGGAGGTGCTTCGAGAAGTTTCAAGTCTTGTACTTCTAGTTGGTATGGACGTGGAGTGGTCTAAGGGTATGGTGGTTGAAAACTTATGTGGTGAGTAAGAGCGGCAATCATAGTGTATAGGATAGAAGTTTCTGTACCAAGGAGTGGACGCTCGTTTGCTGGACGAACAAAGGCAGCTGAAGAGTCCGAAAAGTGAAATACACGAGCTGGACGCTGCATGACTTCACAGTTCGTTGCAGTTGGAATATCGGCTTTGTCATCTACTGAAACTCCACTATTGGACGCTTCTTGTTCGCATTAGAATATATAGTGATGTCAGAAGCATTCAGCATCGTTCTCGTCCAAGTCTGTATGAAGACGCCGAGCTAGAAACCATTCACGGGAATGAGTTGAATGTTGTTGAAAATCAATTCTGGATGGCAGAGGCAGGGACAGTGCCTTGGTCAGAATCTTTTTCTTCTTGCGGTTGTCATCTATGGTTGGCAGTCTTGGGCAGACGTGATCTAGTTGGATGCGGATGGATGTGGAAGGTTGGATGTGTTGTGATGGGGGAATGAAGAGTTGAAACTTCAAGGTGGCGGAACCTTTGAAAGTGTTGCAGAACATGTGCTCAAAGGCAAATGGAAAGTAACCATCTTCTGCTGGGTCTAGAGGCCGAAACTTTAAATCTGCAAGCTTTATGTGAACAGTCTGCTCACCCCTAGGTTTCTTTTGTTGCCGAGCTTGCTCGATGTGGTCTATTGGAGGTACTCTGTGTTGAAGTACTCCAGGAGGATGTGCATCGATGCGCCAAGCTCGTACAATGCTAGGGTACCTCCGTCTGATAAACCACTTAAGCAGTAAGTGTTCAATAGCTCCAGGAGGTAATGCCAGATATTCTTTAGAAGGTTGATGGACATAGTCGTCCATGTACTTCTCCATATAAATGGGCGAGTAGTCAAAACCGAAGTCTGGTTCGGGAAGCTTTGGACGCAAAATGATGGCATTGTCGTGCAGGAGGTTTTGGGAATTGCCTTCAACAAAAAGTTGAGGCCATTTCTATTTGGTGTGCTCCAAGGTTTTTGAGGAAGGGGTAGGGAAGGGAATGATGGTTGAGGAGGAAAGTGATTTTGTAGGCTTGATGGAGATATGTGTCTTAGATATGCCAGGGGTGGGGATGGTGCAGGTATAGCCTTTGTCACTAGGCAGCAACAAATTTGGTTCAGGTGTGGCTTGTGTTTGGGTAAAAGGTTCGAAAGGTTCAAGAATGATTAAATCATCAAAGTCGTTAACAGGTTCATCAGCAGCAGAAGAGGAAAGCTTACTTCTCTTAGACTATGCTTCCCCTGGCAGTGCTTCTACTGGTCATTTGGATGAAGCAGATGATTGTGGTTGTGGTTGAACAGGAACATCAACCATGGCAGCTTTCTACTTCTTGACAAAGTTACCAATTGGCTCATCGTCTTCGTCGTCAGAAGGAACGATCAACCGTCTTTTGGTAGGAGTTTGTGTTGGAGCGGGTGAAGGAGCAGAGACAGCGATAGGAGCAGCTGTAAGAGGAGCAGACGAAGCCGAGGGTCTTTGGATCTTGGATCTTGTAACCTTGATCGCTTGCGTCTTGGACGACCTCCTCCTGGTGGCGGTTTGGAAATAACTGGATTCACAAACAGTGCCTCGTCGTCCATCGACTTAGCAACCTGGACGATTGGCTCAATTGTCTGTAGAGGTGCCATCTCCACGAATTCCTTTCTATCTTCCATTAGTTTGGACATGGTCTCTAGAGGCTTCAGCACGAACCCAGCCTTCATCTGTGCAACATTGTTGCATCCAAACGGCAGTTGAGTGAAACGATGGCCACCACCCAAAATCCTAATCTGACTTTGCTCTCCAAGAGATAGAGCAAAGAAGGCATGATACACCTGCTGTTGCCAGAAGAGTCTATTAAGGAGAGCGGCATAGGTGATCTGGTCGCACTCTCCGTGTCCTTTCATGGTCCTGAAGATGTTACTCAGGATGAGGTGCGGCAGGTTGAACTGTTGGCCTGTGATCATATGGAACAACGCAAACCTGTGCAGAAAGGTAACACTGTCCTTTGATCCAGCCTTGTGAAGGATTCCTTTGTTCAAAAACTGCTAGAAAATATTCCCCTCTTTTGTTAGCTTACTGTATTCCACTGGCCCTTCGCCTTCTGGACCCATCAGTGTAGCATCAACAGTATCATGTCCTCCAAAACTGCTTTCCCAACCATTCTTGATGCAGGACCCAGCCCGCTCACAGCCAATGGGTTGGCAACAGAGCCGAGGTCCAGTGTGACTTTGACGCCCAGAGCAGTTCTAGTGATGTCCGTGAGAAGACGGCAGAGTTCTAGAACTATCTGATGAGTTCTGAGTATATGATCTCGTTCAGGTGGAAGTAGTTGAGAATTCCACATCTGAGCAAGTTGTCCATTACAGTCAAACCCATGTCCTCCAAAGCTTGGATATCAAAACGGCTTTCGATAAGAACAACAGCCTTGTTTAGGCTCTCCACACAAGCCACGGCCTTTGCAGTAGGACCAGCCTTGTCAGATGCCATTTCTGAGAGCTTGAAAGATTGTTAGGGTTTGAAAGGTTTCGAGAGACTGAGAGAGTTCAGGTGGATTTGAGAAGAAGTGAGTGTTTGGTTTAGGTTTGAGTGTATATGAAGAAACCGAAGAGTTTTGCTTTTGGCGATTCTTTCAATTTCGAGGAGAGAGGTGATGTGCAATAAATGTTGGGTCAGGCGCTTACATTTCTTGAGGTTGGTTATACGACGCATGAATGACTCAGACCGGAATAAAGCATTTATATTCAAATCATTTTCAAAGAAAAACATGATTAAGTACAGAGAAGGATCGCTATGCACACATAAATGTAAGTTGTTATGGAATGCAAAAAGCTATGCAAGTGGATGATGTAATATTGGACGCTACAACACATTGGACGCTCACATCTTTGGACGGTCAAGGCATGTTGAATAAACTTATTCATTTATAAATTCCATACCAAGAAGATCTCGAATATGGATGAGTTTGTCTTCAGGAAGGGGTTTTGTAAATATGTCGGCCAATTGATTTTCAGTGTTAACAAACTGAATATCGACAATTCCCTTCTGAACATAATCTCTTATAAAATGATGTTTTATTTCAATGTGCTTTGCCCGAAAATGTAAAATAGGATTTTTAGACATATTTATAGCAGCAGTGTTATCATAAAAGATAGGAATGTTATTCTCGTAGATACTATAGTCTTCTAACTAATGCTTGATCCACAAAGTTGTGAGCAACAAGACGCAGCTAAGACATACTCTGCTTCCGCTGTAGACAGGGCAATTGTCCCTTGTCTTTTGCTCGTCCAGGAGACTAGATTCCCACCAATGAGGTGACATCCTCCACTGGTACTTTTGCGTTCTACTCTATCTCCCGCATAGTCAGCATCGCAGTAACCAACTAACCTATATTCTTTGTTTGACTTAAAACACAAACCAAGATTAGTGGTCTTTTTTAAGTATCTAAAAATTCTTTTAACTGCTGTTAGATGAGTTTCTCTAGGGTCAGACTGAAAACGGGCACATAAGCATACATTGAACATAATGTCAGGTCTAGATGCTGTGAGATATAAAAGAGACCCAATCATACCTCGGTATGTAGTTTGGTCTACCTTTTTAGAAGAGTCGTCCAGGCTGAGTGCTAACGATGGATGCATACGTGTACTCATTTCTTTGGCATCGTCCATCTTGTACTTCTTGAGAAGTTCGTTGACATATTTTGTTTGATCTATGAATATGCCATTTGTAGTCTACTTTACTTGCAATCCCAGGAAGAATTTTAATTCTCCCATCATACTCATCTTGAATTCTGCTGTCATGATCTTAGAAAAATCCTTGCATAAAACGTCATTAGTAGCACCGAATATAATATCGTCTACATATATTTGTGCAATAATAAAGTGTGATTTAACGTCTTTGCGAAAGATAGTGGTGTCCACTTTTCCTTTAGTAAAAACATTTTCTAAAAGAAATGAACTTAGCTTTTCATACCAAGCTCTTAGAGCTTGTTTAAGTCCATACAAAGCCTTTCTGAGTTTGAAAACATGTTTTGGAAAAGTATCACACTCAAAACCAGGAGTTTGTTTCACATAGACTTCCTCGTTTATTATGCCATTTAAGAATGCACTTTTTACGTCTATTTGATAGAGCTTCATATTACTATGAGCAGCAAATGAAAGTAAGATGCGGATGGCTTCTAATCTAGCTACTGGTGCAAAGGTTTCGGTAAAGTCTATACCTTCTTGTTGAGAGTAGCCTTGAGCTACAAGTCTTGCTTTATTTCTTACCACTTTGCCAGCTTCATCTAGCTTGTTGCGGAACACCCACTTTGTTCCAATGATAGACTTGTCCTTGGGTGTAGGAACTAGCATCCAGACATCATTCTTTTTGAATTGACTAAGTTCGTCCTTCATGGTGTCGATCCAGCCGTCATCCAAGAGAGCTTCGTCCACTGTCTTTGGTTCCAGTTCAGAGATCAAAGTAGCTTGAGCTTGCTCCTTGAAGGTCAATCTTATCCTGACATGATCTTGAACGTTTCCAAGAATTTGATTATCTGGATGATAGGTCTTTATTTTCCAAAAGCGTTCAGTTGGTTCCTTTTCTTCTTCTTTTGGTTCGTCCATCTGATCTCTGAACGCTAAAGGACTGGCATCTTCTAGCTTCATATCTGCAAATGAATCGTCTAGCTCTGATATTTCTTTATCAGGCTCATTGTCATTGAATTTAACATGGATGGCTTCTTCAACTGTTAAGGTTCTAGAGTTGTAAACTCTATAGGCCTTGGATGTTTCGAAATAGCCTAACAGTATTCCATCATCACACTTAAAATCAAACTTTCCAAGATTGTCCTTAGTGTTTAAGATGAAACATTGACATCCAAAGGGATGAAGATATGATATGTTAGGCATTCGTCTTTTCCACAATTCATAGGGAGTCTTTTTCAAAATAGGTCTTATATAAATTCTATTTTGTAAATAACATGCAGTGTTTACTGCTTCAGCTCAGAAGTGCTTAAGAGTGAAATTATCATTTAGCATGGTTCTAGCCATTTCTTGCAATGACCTGTTCTTTCTCTCTACCACACCATTTTGTTGTGGTGTTCGTGGTACAGAGAAGTTGTGGAGAATTTCGTTCTCCTCATAGAACCCTTGAAAACTTTCGTTTTCGAATTCCCCTCCGTGATCACTTATGATTGAAGCTATGCAAACACCTTTTTCATTTTGAATTCTTTTGCAAAAGATTGAAAAGATCTTGTAAGAATCATCCTTGTGTTTTAAGAACATAACCCATGTCCATTTAGAGTAGTCATCCACTACGACTAATCTATAACGTTTTCCACTAAGGGAGGCTGTTCTAGTTGGACCAAACAAATCAATATGTAGCAGCTCAAGAGGTCTAGTTGTGGAAACAATATTTTTTTATTCAAAAGAGCTTTTTACTTGTTTCCCTTTTTGACATGCATCATAGAGAACATCAGACTTGTAAGCAAGATTTGGAAGTCCTCTTACGAGGTTATGCTTATTTAGGTTTAAGATTAGTCTCAAGCTTGCATGTCCAAGCTTCTTGTGCCAAGTCCATTGATTCTCTTTGATGGATACTAGACACGATACATTTTGATTTGTGAGGTCATTGAGATCAATCTTATAAAGATTGCTTTGCCTCTTAGCAGAAAATAGTATAGATCCATCTAGATTTCTGACAATACATTTTTCTTTGTCAAATGAGACATTGTGTCCACTGTCACATAATTAACTTATGCTCAGTAGATTGTGTCTGAGTCCTTCAACATATAAAACATTTTCAATGGAAAGGAAGGAGTGCTTACCGATTGTTCTTATGCCTGTGATCTTTCCCTTCTAGTTTCCTCCAAAGGTGACCCATCCACCATTCTTGGGTTGTAGGCTTTGGAACATACACCTTTCTCCCGTCATGTGTCGTGAACAACCACTGTCCAGGTACCATGACTGGGGTCTTCTTTCGGTTGTCAAGCAAATCTGCAACAAATATTATCATAGACTTAGGTATCCAAATGGACTTGGGTCTTTTTCTATTAGTTCTGAAGGCATTGGACGCCTTCTTTGTTGGACGATATCTGCATTTTGTTGATTCATGCCCATTCTTTTCACATATCTTACAGAAGGTTATGTTTTTACTAGGTTTGTGATTTTCTTTAATAAAACCAAGTCCAGATTTGTCATGAGGACTTCTTCTATAAGATAGAATCTTATTTAGGTTCTCTGTTCCGCTAACAAATTTTGACAAGCTTTCTTTCAGATGAGTGACTTCTTTTTGAAGTTCTAAAACTTCATGAGAAGATGTCTCTTCTGAAATGTTCTTTGTTTTTAAAAACTCAATTTCTTTTAAACCTTTTTATGCTCTTCGTTGAGCAAATTGAATTCTTTTGTTGTTTTTGAAAATTTCTTTTTCAGTTCTTTATATCCCATAGAGAGAGTTAAGGAATTAGCAAGAAAATCATTATAGGCTTCTTGTAGAGAGATTAAGTTATCGAAGTTTACCTCTTCGTCTTGCTCATTATCTGTGCCATCAGAGCTGATCTCTGCCATGAGACACAGGTTGGCTTCTTCTTCTTCTTCTTCATCTGATGAAGATAGGTCCATGTCTTCCCAGGTAGCCATGAGGCCCTTTTTTCTTGAAGAACATCTTTTTTTTGTCCTTCTACAAACTTGGACATTCAGCTCTGAAGTGTCCAGGTTTTTTGCATTCATAGCAGACTGAAAGACTCTTTTCTTTTGGTGCCTTGTTAAACTTCTTTGTGAAGTTTTTGGCTCTTGATCCTCCTTTCTTCGTCCACATAGCCTGTATTTTTCTAGAGATGAAAGATATTTCATCTTCATCAAAGTCATTTTCTTCGGACTCTTTCTCAGAGGATTCTTCTACGTTTAGTGCTTTGGACAATGATCCTCTAGGTGAACAGTGGACGCTTAGAGCGATGGACTTCTTTTTCTGTCCTTCGTCTTGCTTTAGCTCCAGTTCGTGGACTTTAAGAGTTCCAAGTAACTCTTCCATTAAGAGTGTTGTTAGATCCTTGGAAGCTCTTAAAGCTGTAACCTGCGGTCTCCATTGCCTAGGCAAACTTATCAAAATTTTGTCAATGTGATCATAATTATCATAGGTTTTGCCTAAGGACCTTAGGTTGTTTATTATGGTTTGAAATCCACCAAACATAAGTTCGATAGTTTCATTTTCTTCCATAGTAAAGAGTTCATATTGTCTTACAAGTAAGCTCAACTTAGACCTCTTTACTTGTGAAGTGCCTTCATAGGCAAGAGCGAGGGTATCCCACATTTTCTTAGCACTTCTTAAGCTATGTACCTTTTCATATTCAAATTCAAATAAAGCACACATCATAGCATTTCTAGCTTTTGAGTTTAGAAGACACCTCTGTTCGTGAGATTTTGTCCATTGGCTTCTTGGCAGCTCCACTCCATCATGGTCAAAGGGAAGGTAGTCACCGGTTTCTACTACGTCCCACATGTCTATGTGACATGCATCAAAGAATGCTATCATTTTTTGCTTCCAATAATCGTAGTTTTGTCCTTTAAAGAGAGGCGGTCTGTTAATGGCTTGCCCTTCGTTTTCTATGAATGGTCAGGATCGTTTTAACCCCTGTAGTGTTAGATGCTCAACCCCAAGAGGTCGAGCTCTGATACCAATTGAAATAGAAAAAGCGCACAAGAAGGGGGGGTTGAATTGTGCGTTTAAAAACTTTTTCGAAACAAGTTGATTAATATGAAAAACGTTTTCAAGCATAGGGATAGAGAGAAGAAGAACACAGAAAGTTTTATACTGGTTCACTCAACCTGAGCTACGTCCAGTCCCTTTACCAGAAGGTATTCACTAACCAACCTTAGGTTATAAGTATTGTTCGCGGCCTCTTCAAGCTTTGCAACGCAATCACCCTAGAATGCTTAACCCAAGTATTCTTTCACACTAAGCCTCTCCAGGCTTTCACAACACAACAAGTGTTTATACAACAGATATCAACTCACGTAGTGAGGATTTGAAAGATAAAGCTCAAGAATGCTTTGAGAGATCTTTACAAGATTTTTGCTATCGTCCATTGGATGCTTCTATCAAAATGTTACTAATGTCTTTTTGTTCTTGTTCTTTTTTTTTTTTGTCTTGTCTATGTATGTGCTTCTTCGTTGGTGCATGTATATATAGTCTTCAGGAAAGGATCCGTTGTAAAAGACTTTGACTTCGTTATGCAATGAGAAGCGTGCAAACTGTCCTTTCAGAATGATCAGGTGCGGTAGCTTTTAGACTTGCACTAAAACGGAAGGTGCAGGACTGTGCTGACATTCTGCTTTTCTGAACATTCTTGATTCGTCTCAGCAGCTTGATAAGATGACTTGCTCTATCAAATTTTGCTGCGCTCTTGCATTAGAATGATTCTGATGTAATTTAATGCTTCAAACAATTTGAACGTTAGATCACAGAAATAGTAATATGTTAGTTTCAATAAAAACTACCATAAATAAATTGGATGTTCAAAATAGAACTTAGCCGTTTGAATATTTGTCGTTGGAAGCTTGCATCAGATATTTGAATATGTGCTTCAGACGATCATCTTCATTGTTCACTAGACGGTCTTCTTTAAGCACTTCTATTGGACGGTCTTCTTTGATACGTCTACTGGACGATCTTCTTTAACACGTCTACTAGACGGTCTTATAAGGGAAGCTTGTATACTGTAAAGAAGTTAGTTCTTTGGCAGAAACTTAAACATTAATAAGTTTGTTATCTTCAAAACTTTGAGGGTCTAGATGCTTCTACGTCTTTGGTTCCAATAGATTTTACCTCAGACGTTACTTCCTCAGTATCTGTCATAAGACAAATGTTAGCCTTTTCATCTTCTGAACTGCTACTACTACTGTCCAAATCTTCCTATGTGGCTAGAAGATTCTTTTTCTTTTTTCTTCTCTTTGAACTTTGTCCTCTTTTCAATTTGGGGCATTCAACCTCTATATGTCCAGGCTTTTTGCACTCAAAACATATAATTTCGTTGTTTTCTTCTTGATGAGGCTTCCTGTATCTATTATTCTTCTTTCTGGTGGATTGCTTGAATCTTCCTTTCTTCTTAAGCATCTTCTTGAATTTTTGGGTTATAAGAGAGATCTCATCATCTGTGGAGCAGCTGGAGCTTTCGTCTGAGCTCTCAGATTCATTAGACTGAACCTTCAAGGCTTTGTTCCTAGCTTTTGTCTCAGTCTTTTCGTCTGCTCTTCAACTCGATTCTCCACTCTTTAGAGCCATAGAGTCATTATTTTTTATTTTATCTCTTTTAAAGAGATGAACTTCATGGACTCTCAAGGCTCCCAACAACTCATCTAAAGTTAAAGTCTTCTTGTCCCTAGCTTCAGCTATGGCTGTAGCCTTGGGTTCCCATACTTTTGGAAGACTACCCAAAATTTTGAGATTGTTCTGAGCTTTGGAAAACTTAACACCAAGACTTAGGAGTCCATTGAGAATTGTTTGAAATCTTCCAAACATCTCATAAATGGTTTTTGTCTCCATCATGGTGAACATCTTATAATGTCTTTGAAAAGTTGCTGCTCTTTTGAGACGAACATCTTCTGCGCCTTCATATGTTATGCATATAGCATCCCACAGCTCCCTTGTTATTTTCAGTTTTGGATAAGGCACAAGTTATAATATCCTAGCCTTTGCATTTTGTTGTAGCATGTTGAAGTCATCTTGATTGTATTCTTGTTCTGGTTTTGCTACAACGAGATCTTCATAAGTTATGATTCTCCAGATGCTATAATGAGTGAACATGATGTACATTTCCATTCTGTCTCTCTAGTATGCATAATCTTCTCCATTGAATGTTGGAAGCCTTGTCAATGAGGCTCCTTCAGGAATGAACTGTCCATCAAGGTTTGCCATGTGGATCTTTTCGTCTATCACTTGTTAAGGTGCTCAACCCTTAGAGGCTAAGCTCTGATACCAAACTGTAAAACACAAAGATAACACAAAAAGGGGGGTTGAATTGTGTTATAGTAAATTTTCGGAAAAACCTTTTTAAGGATATATCGTCTGAAGGATTAACCAAAAGATTTTTTAAAACATTATTTAGAGAAAGACGAATGCAGAAAGATAATTAGAGAAACACAAAGGAATTATATTGGTTCGTCTCAGCCCAAAGACTACGTCCAGTTCTTGGCAACAACTAAGTCCCACTAACTTAAACAAGTTACAAGTATTCTTTTAACTAAGCCTTTTCAGGCTCAACCCAAATAGTCTTTAACTTGTCTCTCCAAGCAAAAACCCAAGAATTCATTGAATTAAAGCCTCTTCAGGCTTCGATCGATTTCTTAGAAAAAAAGGTTGAATCGTGAGTTATCTTACTAAATTTAACATCCTACTAGACGAATATACAATGAAGTTCAAAGTAAGCTTTTACAAGCAGCATATATAAATATTACAAGATGAGAGTTTTTCAACAGTTAAAGATTTTTCAATCAGCCTACATTGAGACTGAAGTCTCTTCTTCTATTTATAGGCTTCTCTAGAAAAGTGTCCGTTATGAATGCTTGCAGGAGACATCCTTCGTCTTATTAAAAAAGAGTCGTTGAAGCATTAAATGCAACATTTAATGCAAATAAGCAAACTACTTTATCTTATCAAAGTGACAAGTTGGTGAAACCAACTTGTCACTTTGATAAGATAAAGCAGTCTGCTTATCTTTGTCATTCTCGTACTTAATCTTGTAGCAATGGTCATATCTACTTTTCCATTCTGACATCCGCACGCATATTCCTCCTTTTACGTGTAAAGTGGACTTTCCTCGACACGTAGACTTCATTTATTTCGAGGTTGTTTACGCTTTTACAAATATGCAGTGTACAAATCATTAGAACTTCGTCTGAAAGTAGTTAGTTACTAAATCTTTTAAAGAAAGATAAAGACAATACATGATCAAGTGATCAGACGATAGCAAACATGCAATGTACAAGTAACCAGATGATTGCTTGAAAAACTATTTTTAACTATTTGTTATTATCAAAATATTTGAGGGTTATAAAATTGTCCTTTGTCTTAACACCTCCACACCTATTTACCTAGCAATGCATCATTAAATATTCTTAAGTCCCTAATTCCCAACTCCCTTCTTTCTTTGTACAACACACCTTGTCCCATTTAACCCATGCTAACCTCATTCCTCCTTCCTCACTACCCCATTAGAAGTCCTTCTGGATGCTTTTAAGTTTTTTGGAAACATTTACTAGCATTTTAAGAATGACATAAATAACAAAGGGAGAGAAGACAAAACAAATTTGATAAGGCACATTTGCCCCCCAAAAGATAGCTGTTTATGTTTCCACTTTGACAATTTTTTGCTCATCTTTTGTACCACCGGTTTCCAAGTTCGTTCCTGCCTAGAATTCACACCAACCGAAATGCCCAAGTAAACAAATGGGAGAGACATTAATTTATAATTCAACATTGAAGTATATCCCTTCAAGATGTTTTCTCCAACTTGTATCCCAACAATCTTACTCTTATGAAAATTTATTTTAAGTTCGGATGCTAATTCAAACCATCTCAAAATACTCTTCGTGACAATCATATTCTACATAGAAGCCTCTGCAAAAAATAATATATCATCTGTGAACTGTAACAAGGTAATCTCTAAGCTATCTTTACCCACTTTAGGACCCGTGAAGAGTTTATGATGAGCAACTTGCCTTATTAATCCAGCTAATCCTTCAGCAATTATCAAAAATAGAAAAGGGTCCAAAGGGTCTCCCTGTCTCAATCCTTTTTGAATACTAAACTCCTTCGTGGAGCTCCCATTTACTAGCACGGACTTTGTTGCTAATTGCAAACAGCCCTTGATCCAATTAATCCACCTCCTACAAAAACCCAAACAAGCCAACATGTAATACAAAAGTCCCAACACACCGAACCGTATGCCTTTTCATAGTCAAATTTGAACACTATGCATAATTTCTTCTTGTTTTTTGCTTCATCCACCACTTCGTTTGCTATAAGTACCCCATCTAACAAGTTCCTCCCCTAGTGAACGTGCATTACCTCTCATCAATCACCTTCTTCAATACCAACCTTAGCCTCTTGGATAGCACCTTTGCAATAATCTTGTACACGCATCCAATTAGGGAAATTGGCCAGAAATCCTCCAAATCTTATGGATTCTCTTTCTTAGGGATTAAGTTGATAAATGACAAATTACCACCTTTGTGCAGCACTCCATACTCATGGAATTCATGCATAACCTTCACTATGTCTTCTTTTAATAAGTGCCAAAATGTTTTGATGAATTTGAAGTTGTAACCATTTGGTCCCGGACTTTTACTTCCCTCACATTCCCACACTACATCTCTAATCTCCAATTCTTCAAATCTTACAGTAAGCATATTGTTTTCATCATCCCCAATTGTTTTGAAGGGTACCTCTACTAGTAGTGGCCTCTCCTATGAGTTCTCACAAAATCTTTTTTCAAAAAACTCCCTTACTGCATCTTTTATTTTTTGTTGATTTTCTTCCCACCTTCCTTCCCTTCGCAAACCTTTTATGGCATTAGATCTTCTCCTCTAATTCACCATAGAGTGGAAAGTTTTGGTGTTGCAATCCCTCTCCTTAATCCACTTGTTTCTTGACTTTTGATGCATCAAAGACTCAAACTTTGTGGCCACTTTGTGAAATTCAGCGATTAAGCCTGCCCTCTCTTTCACCTCTTCCAAGTTAAGTCCTTCTTCCTCATCCTTCAAATCTAACTTATTGATATTACTAACTACCTCTCTATTATGTGCTTCTAGATTACCAAAGCATTCTTTGTTCTATTTTGTTAGCTCACTCTTCAGTATCTTTAATTTTTCTATAGACACACAAATTGCCCACCTTTTTACATCAATGCTACTCTAGGTCTTTTCCACAAAATCTGAAAATCCCCCCTTCCATAAACCAACAGTTTAATACTCTGAAAAACTTCAATCCCCAATCCATATTTGAATGTTTTAATAACAGAGGGCAATGGTCTGAAACATCCCTATTTAACACAAATTGAACACAACCCGGCCATACATTAATCCATGCTCTGGACACCAAGAACTTGTCAAGTCTACTCTTGGCATATCCGTTCAGTCTGTACCATGTATATCTTCTACCCAACAATGGCACATCCTCCAATTCCATTTTATCTATGAACTGATTAAACCCTTTCTTTTCTTTACTTTTAAGTTGTGCACCAATTATTTCACCCCTTCTCTATTCTTTTTTCCTTATAGCATTGAAGTCTCCTACTATACACCAAATTGTTTCACTACTGTTGTTTTTTATTACCTCCAACTTCTCCCACATTTTCCTTTTTTTCTATTATAGAACATGGGCCATAAATGTTTACAATAATACACAGTATATTGGGATCTTTCTACACCCCTTGCAAGCCTAGAAATCCAACTCTAGAGAATGATTTCGTCATCTCAAATATCCTTTTTTTTCATAAACAAAGCATTCCTCCTGATGTATTAATTGCTGGACTAGCCTCCCACTCCACTTCACTGTCCCTCCATATAGTGTAGCAGATTTTCCTATCCAATCTCTCTAATTTAGTCTCTTGGATGCACGTAAACTTCACCTGTTCTGAACTAACCACTTTACGAATTGCCTCCATTTTATCCTCCCCCTAACCCTCTGACATTGTAGCTTAAAATCTTCATTTATTGACACACTGAGTCCTTCTCCCTTCCCCTTGATTTACTGTCTTAGTCTTTTTGTTGTCTCTTCTTTCTAACTCCATTAGTTTTTCCATCATCACCCCCAGAAAAACGAACAACCAGTACCTTTCCAATTTCCCCTAATTTCTTAGCCTCACATATTTCATTTTTCAAACAAAACAACCTATTACAGTTTGTAATATTGCCATCAAACACAAAGTTACTTATGGAGTGACACAAACTTCTTACCTCTTTGCCTATCTCTGTCTTGGTTCTTTGCGTCTTCATCTTCTGCGCTTTCTTGGTGTTAGAAATCTCCATTCTCTCTCTATAATTTGATGTCCTGATCTTATGGCTTCTACTTTTCTTTTTGCCCTTTACAGAAGACCCACTATGCTTGACATTTTGAAGAGCCTAAATTGATCCTTTGTTGTTTCGCACCCTCTTCACGCTCACAAAATCCCTACCTCTCTCCCCTGATACTGCAAGCGTTCTTTTGCCATCATTGCCTTCCAACATACCTTTTCTTTAATTGTTTTCTCACCCTCGATCCCTGCTATCACATGTTCCCTTTCTTTTGTTCAGTTTGTGAATATAGTTGGTGATACATACTCCTCATCACGTGATCCTTAGACAAGGCCCTTTATATCCTGCTTACTGGACCCCTTCTTCATGACATCAAACTAGTCACTTTTAGCCCAACTCTCAAGCCTATTGACTTCAATGGGCTTTCCTTAGATTTTATCAATTGCGCCACATTTCTTCTCAACACATGCTGCCCCACTTTTTTGGCTTGCCCCTTCTTGACATTGGCCCACCTTATTGTGGCCACCACATTTGGATTGTTTCATGTTGACTACACCGTCTGATTGAACATCCCTAAATCCACTATGTCATCTTTCAAGACCTACTCATGTTGAGCTTCACTTATGCCTTCTAACGTTAGCCTATGCCTATCTTTTTCTTTGAAAGAACCCAGTCCTTCTGTCCTTGTACCTACATTGTCAGATATTGTATCCCTTTATACTATACTTCCACTTTCTTCCTCATCCATCTTTCTTTCTTTCTTACTTTTTGCATCCACACTAGGCTCATCCTTTCTTCCTCATGCATCAGTTCCTTACTTTTTCCATGTTTCACTTCCAACCCCTTTTCCTCCTCTCTGGCCATTTCCATATTCAACTCTTATATCCCAGACCTGTTGCCATTCACATTAAATGTTTCCCCCTTTTGTTTTTCACTTTCATTTCCCATCAGGTTCTAATTTAAATTTATCAGATGGGTAACGGTATTCTCTTCCTCTAAATTTGCTGGAATATGCTCATCGGAGTAAAAAGATCCTCCCTCCCCCCAACTTTCCTCTACCGAGCTGTTTGGCACCAAAGATTCCATATCTCCCCCAATACAGTAACCCATTGATGACTCCTCATCTTTTTCATCACCAACTCTTCTTAAACAACAACATTGAGTGTATTCTTGTCTAATAATTGCTCCCACAAACCAAACAGAGTAAATATTGCCATTAATTCTAATCCGTTGACCTTTTGCAAGTGGTTCATACATAGAGGTTCTTATGAGGACCCTTGCATATTCCAACCTAGAAAAGCTCCTTGTGCTTTCATCTATTATGACAAATGTGCCATACGGTGCCGTTAGCTTTGCAAAGCATTCATCACTCCAAACATTCAATGGCACCCCACTGCACCTTACCCAAACCAATCTATGTCCAGGAGCCTCTTTTGGAGTCTAAGGATGAACAGACTCAAAAATAGTACTTAGCCATTCCTCCACATCTTTGAATAGTGCACATGGATCATCACCTTCTAACTCTATTAGCAAAACCAATATTATCACCCAGGTACCTAACTCTCACTGAGTTAAAACCTTCCATTAAGAGAGATTCATGCAATGTGAGCATCTTCCTTTGGTCATGTAGCCTCCCAACCATACTCATCAAATACACAAGCTCTCTCTCATTCTCATTCACTCTTACATCCTTACTAACTTAAGTATCGGAGTCCTTGCAGGTGCCACTACCGGAAACGTCTGCGACCACCGTGAAAGCTCACCGGAGATCTTTTCTCGTATTCACCACACAACAAAACTCAAAATCTTAATTTAAAGAACATATTACAATAACACGTTAACTTTTGGAGAACTTAAAAAATATTTTCTGTGAAAAATGTATCTTTACATGTGCTGGCCAGCAGTTGAACAGGATAAAGGTCCCTACATTTTTTTTTTAAAATTAATGTAATTGTAGAAATTTTCATTGTTAAATTAATTTTTTTTTCTACAAAACAAACATGCACGATCGTTTTTCTTTCATATTTCTACGACTTGTCTTTTGTGTAATTAACTAGTTTGAAAATTCTACTTATTGTACACGGTATGCGTAACTTCACCGCAATTTCAATTGATGAGATGCATTTACTAATTTTTAGTAGTAGCGGGTAAATGTTAAGTCGTTTTTCATTAATATTTTGCCGAGCCTCTCACGTAATCTTTTCAACGACTTTCTTACATAATTATTTATCATAAAAAAATCCTTTAAAATAATAAAATGTTACCGTATTTATTCTTATGAAGAATAAAAGTAACCAAGTCTTCACAAGAATAAAAAATATTTATAAAAATTATTGTTTTGTTTCATTAATTTAATCTTACAAAAGAATGAATATAATGACCATTTACATAAAAAAAAATTATTAAAAAATCTTTCGGAGACTATGTAGTATACTAATTTTAAGAGACAAAACAGTGACAAAGATCTTTCAAAAATTATTATATTTACTTGCTAATCTTTAAATTCAGTCTCTTTTTTTTTTTCCAAACACTTCTTCCGACATTAAAAAAGATAGGAAGAAAAGAGAGTGAAGTATATAGTAAAATGAGGTGATGTGATTGAGATAAAGAAAAAAATGTTTTTGAAAAGTATTGTATAAAAAATAAATGAGAATAGCGCTAGTCATCTTTAAAAGACCGAATAAAAAAATTTTACTATAAAAAAATTAATCTTTAAACAATTAACTGGCCAATAATTTAATTTGATCAAAACACCTACAATTTAAAAAAAGTAATTATAAAGCGCATTGTTAAAATAAATTTTTGTAAAATATTTAAAAATACGCAAGGTGTGTCAAACATATATATGTAATAAATAACCATTTATTTTAAAGTAATTAATGTTATTTGTACGAGACCTTTTCACAATACCTTTTTTTTTAACAGTTTTCACAATCCCTTTTAAAACAAGGAAAGAGATATTGGGGAGAGAGAGAGAGAAACATGGAAAAGGTAAATAATATAATAGAAAGAAGATATAAAAATAAAATAAATTATAAAAAGTGTTGTAAAATTATATGTGGGAATAATATTATTCTTGATTTTACTACACGGCCTGTGCAATTTTTTTTCCAGAACGTCCTCAAACCACGATCCTAGCTGGATTATTAAATTTATAATCCAGTCGTATTGATTAATTATCTAATTCCTGTAGTAGATGTATAAAGTTTTTGGACGAAGATTGTTAGAAAAATGACACGTAAGAATTGAGATACAGGTGGAGTTGTATTGAATAGAGTAATTTACATACAAGAACTGCGGTGGGACTTATATAGCTAATGTAAATAACTAATTGCCTAATTGATGTAATTAATATGTAACAAACTTTTTATATATCTAATAGCTCTCGTAAGTTGAAAAGTATTCACAACACTTTCAGCTTGAGATAAACAGTACAAATGCATATCTAGGACCATCAAAACTTAATAGACAAAAGCGTAACCACTAAAACAGAAATTATAATTCATATTTAAAGACAACCACTAATACTTAACCACCATTAGGCCGAGGCTATAGCCATCAAATTAAATCAATAGAAACAAAAGTTTAATGATTAAGCATAAATCATAATTCAAGACTTAGCAGAAATAAACAAACATAATTAATAGCCTAAAAGGAGTTGTCTAACTTATCTCAAGTAAAAACAGGATTAAACAACTTCATTTAAAATGATTAGTACAACTTTTTTATATACTTTAAGATGATTAGTTATAGGTATTAATTCTACCAATCAATTTAGATGAAATTGTTTAACTCCATTTTTATTTGGAATAAGCTAAACAACCCTGCCTAAAAACAAGAAACAAATAAAATTTAATGCTTAACCAATATAATAGAAGTTTACATCAATGCTTAATCAATGTGGACACATGGACACATTAGTTATTTTAAACAATGTATCAGGTTTAAAATAAATTCTTATGAACCATTCCAAGTCAATATATGACGTGGTCATGACCATTTCAAAACGTTTGGTTAGGGAGTCTATAAATCATACTATTATAATTTACCCTAATGGGCATAAAATTAGCCGGTTCCATGTCTTCCCTACAAATATATAAGACAATGCCGAATTAATATTATTCTCAGGCCTAGACTCATTCATAAATCGTAATAAACTATGTTGGCTGCCTCGGCATGTTTCCACTACTTCAAACTTTTTCTTCTTTTGCGCATCCTCATTCTTCCAATAGGTCAACCACTTTCCTTCAACATAAATAACTTTAACGATACTGAAAGCGCAAGCCTCATTGGATGCGCAGGCGTATCCAGGATTGAGAACGGAACCATAGTGCTAACCTCATTCGTCAGCAGTGAAGTTGGACGAGCCATCTATGGCCAACCTCTGCGTCTCAAAAACTCTTCTAACGGAGTTGTCACAGACTTTTCTACTCGCTTTTCATTCACTATCGACGTGATCCCTAACAACAACTACGGTGACGGCTTTGCCTTCTACGTTGCACCCCTTGCCTACCAGATTCCACCCAATTCAGGTGGTGCCGCTCTCGGCCTATACGGTGACACCCAAAATAACATTGTTGCTGTGGAGTTTGACACTTTTATAAACGATTATGATCCAAAAGAGAAGCATGTGGGGATCAACAACAACTCCGCGGTATCCCTCAATTCTACACTGTTTGATATTGAGAGCAACATAGGGAAAATGGGGGATGCGTTGATAACGTACAACGCTTCTGCCAAACTCCTTGCTGTCTCGTGGTTCTTTGAGGGAAGTACTACTGGTTTTATGCCTAATGCTTCTCTTTCACACCAGATTGACCTAGGGGAAATTCTACCAGAGTGGGTGACTGTTGGGTTTTCGGGTTCAACCGGGTCTTCCAATGAGGAAGATGTTATTCATTCCTGGGAATTCACATCAACTCTGAATTTAACTTTGAATTACACGCGTCAAGAGGTAAACAAAGAAAATGACATCATAATTAAATACAAGTTTCAAGTCAAAGTAGTGGTTGTTGCGGTGACTTGTTGTGTTATTTTTGTGGTCGTGGTTATTAGTATAATTTCTTGGTTGATCATCAAGAAGAGAAGAAGCGAGGATGGTTTCGATTTGGATAGAGGAGCTATGCCTAGAAGGTTTGGTTACAAGGAATTAGTTGCAGCCACCAACGGATTTGCAGATGATAGGAGGCTTGGAGAAGGTGGCTCTGGACAAGTTTACAAAGGGTTTCTGAGTGATTTGGGGCGCGTGGTTGCGGTGAAAAGGATTTTTTCTGATGTTGAAGATTCTGAGAGAATGTTTACAAACGAGGTGAAGATTATCAGTCGTCTTGTACATAGAAACCTTGTGCAATTCATGGGGTGGTGCCACGAGCAAGGGGAGTTGTTACTGGTTTTTGAGTACATGACTAATGGAAGCCTTGACACTCATCTCTTTGGCAGCAGGAGAACTTTGACATGGGGTGCGAGATACAAGATAGCGTTAGGTGTGGCTAGAGCACTTCGTTATCTTCATGAAGATGCGGAGCAGTGTGTTCTTCATAGGGATATTAAGTCGGGTAATGTTTTGTTGGACACTGATTTCAATACTAAGCTTAGTGACTTTGGGATGGCAAAGTTGGTGGATCCAAGATTGAGGACTCAGAAGACAAGGGTGGTGGGGACATATGGGTACCTGGCCCCGGAATATGCAAAGGAAGGAAGGGCTAGCAAAGAATCAGACATGTACGGTTTTGGGGTTGTGGCTTTGGAGATAGCATGTGGAAGGAGGACTTACCAGGATGGGAAGTATAATCATGTGCCTTTGACGAATTGGGTATGGAAACATTACGTGGATGGGAATATTTTGATTGCTGCTGATGAGGGATTGAATGAAGATTTTGATGTGAATGAAATGACTTGTTTGCTCACTGTGGGGATATGGTGTACCCAACAAGACCACAAGAGAAGGCCAAAGGCAGAACAGGTTATTAATGTTCTTAAGCAAGAAGTGCCATTGCCAATGCTTTCTATATGACGACATGCCTCATTGTCCTGCTTATCCTAGCTACCAGTAGGCAATCTGATTCCTTTCATTTACCACCCATCACTAACAGCATGCTTTGCAATATGTCAGAAGATGAAGCAAATTTTGGACGAGTTCTATGCGTGTGTGCATGATTTATTTATCATATATATGTTTTCATGTAGGATGCTACAGAAGGATTGAATGAACTACTATAGTTATGTTTTAATGTGTTTTTTGTATATGGGTTGGGTACCTCTTGTACTCCTATCTAATATAGTTTCTTTTGGCTGAACAATATATATGTGTGTGTTGTTTTCATGTAAATAGTCCATTCGCATGTGGTATAATTTTATTTTATTTTATTTATAAAAGCATCAATATATATATGAATGAATATTAATATACTTTTAATGTAATATTTGATTCTTATAAAGAGTGACTACAATATATTAAATAAAATTATTGTGCATTAGTAAATAATAAGAAACATGAACAAATATATTATGAATCCAAAAGTAAATATGTTCAATAACCTGAATATTAATTTGATGTCACAGATATATTGAGCAGACTTGAAAAATCTCCTACGTTTCTTGTTAATTTTATCGTATAAGTACATGGTATAGGTGGTAAGATATAGGATCATTCACACATCATTTATTTATTTGTTTATTACAATTGAACTAAGTCGTTACAACAAAGAGTCAACAGAATGAGCCAAGAATGAAAGAAATTATTCCACTAATAAGACGTATAAAACAAGTTGCATTTGGCTTTTATATGAGTTAAAATGGGCTCAACACGTCAATAGTGAAAGGGAACCGCGTGGAGAAGTTGGCTAGAATCCCGGAAAATGAGTCCCACAGGTGCAGAGTTTGTCCGTGCAAGGCACTCCCAACGTGGAAAAGAAAGTTCGCTATGGTGAGGTCTATGGACCCGTTGATGACTTTGCCATGACTCTCGTATGCCATGTCTTTTGCACTCTCTGGGTCGTCGAAGTTTGTTATGTTGAAATTTAGTGATTCCGCTATTTTATGGGAAAGAAGAAAAGCGACCACGAGATGAAAAATTGTGACCATCTCTAGTAATCTAAATGGCTGTTGTTTGTTACCATTGTTTGGGAGAGCTAAGAAATTCATATCAAGGGGCTGAGAGAAGGGGAATAGCAAAAGTATGTTTGTTTTGACGAGTAATTAAGGTTGTTCTGAATTGACCGATTGAATTATTGTTTAAATAAAAACAAAGTGTAGTTTTACTTATCAAGACATTTTTTTTTTATTTAGTCTTCGTAGTGCATGTATTGTTTGTGTTCCAATTACTGTGAATGTCGTGCACAGCATTTTTCTTTCTTTTCTTTTCAACTTTCTTGGCTTGAAACGTTATTACGTTAATTAAATGATATGTTAGTCCATCGTAAGAAGAAGCTTCACAATGAGATAAGTCAGTTAATTTGGTTTTGATGATATCGTCATTCACATGTTATTTATTTGTTATAATTGAACCAACTAAGAGTGAATAAGATCTAATCTATCTTACTAATTCGACTTAATTTGAGGGTGATTTGACAAGTTTGGATTTTAAAATTAGACTCGATATATTTTAAGGACGAGTTCAAGTTATGTTTTGAGTCGTCTGTTTGGTGTCTGATATTCTCTTAAAAAAGGTAAGTTTTTTGAATAATTATGTAATAATAATAAAACTTTTTGATATAATAGATAATATTTGTATAAGATAATATTATATTTATAATGATATTATATATTTTAAAATATATATTATAAAAAATAACTTATTAAGTTTTATACTTCTAGTTTACTCTACAATTTCTCGTCACATATATTTCAAGTCTTGATCGGTCAGGTTTGGAGTCTAATAAATGACTGGATCAAAATTTTGGGTCAAGTGAGAACAAAGATAAATCTATCACAGCCCGTCCCTTGCCACCCTCAGAGCTAATCATCGAGCACCTGAATCAACTGACATAAAGTTGATCTAATTTAATCAGTAACTTTGTGTTCAAGTCGTCAGTATGCAACTGTTTTAAATATTAATAGAAAAAGTTTTATCCCTCATAATGATTTTACCTAACTTGAACATAATTACTTCCAATGAAAAATACATGTACTTTCTACCAAAAAATTATAATTGAACCAAGTTTCCCAGCATAGAGCCCGTGGAATAAGTCAAGGATCATTGATGTTATTCCACTA
The DNA here is from genome assembly GCA_004329165.1 of Spatholobus suberectus. Classification (NCBI taxonomy): domain Eukaryota; kingdom Viridiplantae; phylum Streptophyta; class Magnoliopsida; order Fabales; family Fabaceae; genus Spatholobus; species Spatholobus suberectus. The sequence goes on from CM014733.1 coordinate 9,725,935, forward strand.
CAAGTCAAGTGTATAAAACGAGCTCCCTTGACAAACTCTAGTAATTGGGTCCCCATGGCAAGGTTTGTTTGATAAGTCATTTTTTTTTTAAGTTTACTAAGCATTCAACAATTAGAGTTGTCAAACGGGCCAGCCCAATCCGATTTGCAAGGACCAATGTGTATACTCGGGCTAGCCCAGTATCTCTACGAGCTATGTTTTTTCTGGTCCAGCCTGACCGTAGTCAGGCCACTGGGCCATTTTGGCCTTAATTTTGGCCTTGATGTCTGCCTTTGATTTCTTGCATGATTCTTCATCAATTGAGCTGCTTTCAGAGTTTCCGTTGACTTCCGTTAGAATACTTTTGTTGTTGCTGTTTTCAGACTTTCTTTTCTTCTATGAGCTGAGCTCCTTTTCAAGATTCTTCCTCATATATTCCATCAAATTGCTTCGCAAAGCGTTGTAGTTTTCACACATCTCTGAGCATTTCGGTCAACTTCTTGTTTTTTGCTCTCAGCCGCTTCAGCTCCTCCACCAAGGCACCAGCGGACTGAAATGGCAGCATATATATGATCATTTATGTAAGCTTTTAATAAAGAAAAAGAAAAACAAAGGCTTATATCTAGTGTCCATAATGGTCGGGTTTTGGATAAAATAAATGTTTTCAAGTCTTATTGAACTATATTCTTTCAAATCAATTTAGATTGTTGACAAAAGAACACAACTAAAAGAAAGGAGAAACATAATATTTAATATATTCAATATTCCTTCAATCTTATGTTTCCCGTTGGTGAATAAATTTTTTTCAATTGATACACAATTAAATTATTCAATCTTTTAACATACTTAATGCAAATAATATTCTATCAATGATTCTACCAATTTTAGTTTTAAAAAATGTCTTTCCACTGATTGTGTTTCCTTCAAATTTATGTTTCCCGTTAAAAACATAATATTCAATCTTTTACATAAGATTTCTTCATCCCCTATGAGAAAAAAATGTTTTCCTCCTCCTAATCAACACACAAAAAAGAATTATTTCAGTTATTTGTGATGCTAACAGTTTTCTTTTTAATTTATTTACTGTGTCAGCCCAAAGCCTAGCGGGCCAGCCCAAGCCTAGCCCAGTTGCCCCATCGAGCTAAACAGGGGTCAGGCTAAAACCGCCTGGTTTCTTTTGGGCCAGCTTTTTTAAAGTCCAGCCCAGCTCGTTTTGCTAGCTCTATCAACAATAGAGGAATTAATGTAAGCAAGATACTTCTAGTTTGAACATATTTTTTTAGTAGAGATAATGATATGGACTTCTTTTAGTTATGGCTAGACTATATTTGGTAAAAACAACTGATAAATTAATTAAAAGTTTAAAAAGTTAATTTTTAGTTGAAAGTTGTTATTAATTGAAGGCTAAAAATTATTAAATTCTTTTATTGAATTAAAGGTGTTTAGTAAAAATTATGTTGAGCTAACTGTAAAAAGGCTTGTTTATTTGTGATTTTTATATAAATTTTTATTTGTAGCCCAAAATATATTTTTAAACAATTTTAGTTTTAGGTTTTTTAGTTAATTTTAAACTTTTATTATTTTCTAAATGAAATAATATTTTTAAAATATTAAAATAAATAATATAATATTAAAGTAGGACCTAAATGAAGAATTTTATTGAGGTATTAACAATAGAAATGAAAAGAAATAATAAGTCATAAGTTTTAGCTCAAATATCTCTATTAATTATATCAAATATTTCTACCAAGTACATAAAAATAATATAATAATAAATTCATTTTTTAAATATTTCTATCTTAGTTAAATAAATTTATAACTTAATCGAATAAGCTATAATTTAGCCCAAATAATTTGATAAATACATACACTCATAATTATATTGCGTGAAAATAAGTTAGGTCGAAAGAGGTTTTACTTAAATAGATATAACTTATTTAAAGCATTTAAGACCCAAGTATGACTGATTATCTGTCATTGTCTTTATGTAGGGATAATTTAATCTTTTTGAAAATTTGACTTAAGGTCTGTTTGGATAAAATTTTCTAAATGCACTTGGAGGAAAAGAAAAAGGAAGGAAAAGTCAAATTAGCTTCTCCATAAGCTAAAATTAGCTTATGCATAATCTAATTAGTAGAAGTTCTCTCATATCAGATTCTCCAAAAGATGATTTTTAGTTTATGCATAAGCTAATTTTAGCTTATGTAAAAGTTTAATTCATTTTCTCTTCTTATTTTTTTCTCCTATAAGTGTTTATGGAGAAGCTTATCTGAATAGGCCTTAGTCTATTAGTCTATTTAAAACCCTTCATATTAAAGCTTTTATATAGGCCTAATATATCTCTAAAGAAGCTAATCTACTAATTAATAGATCAATAAGGAAAAACTCTATGCAAAACAAACTATAAACTATGAGAATTATAATCATTACTACTTTAAAATGAGTCAGGAGTTGAAATAAGTTAGTTAGATTTGATAAAAGTCGAGTCTAATTTATTTATACAATATAAAAGCCTATTTTTAAGGTCTAATTTGACCTTCATAATAACATATTTAAAAGCTTATTTTGCAACAAAAAAAAAATCTAAATAGAGGATAAATTTACCCTTCAATAAACTTATAGAGTTGAGTTTTTATATAGGTTAACATGCTTAATATTTAAAAAGATGAATAAATATATGATTTTATTGCATTATAAAAATTTTAATATAATATTGATAACAAATGTTATTGTTTATATTTATTTAAATAGATTGAGCAATTAAAAGAAAATTTGAATAGCTTAGAGTCTGATATTTTTAACTAAATAAGCTTTCTTAAAAGTTCTAGTTTGAAAGTCTTTTGAATTAGGTCATAAGTCCTTATATGTGTGTGTGTGTGTGTGTGTGTGTGTGTGTGTGTGTATGTATGTATGTGTGTATATATATGTGTGTATATATGTGTGTGTGTGTGTGTGTGTGTGTGTGTGTGTGTGTGTGTGTGTGTGTGTGTGTATGTATGTGTGTATATATATGTGTGTATATATATATGTGTGTGTGTGTGTGTGTATTAATGAAAAACGACTTAACATTGACACTTTTTTTTAGTTGGTATTTATTGTAGTATTTATACTCATTGATCGAGATTTTCGAAGACGTGGTATTTCTGTTTACATTTGAGCTACAACTAGAGGAATTTGTGTTGGAAATATTGTTAAAAATAAAAAGAGGAAAAGAAATACTATATCGTGACAATAGTCACTGCCCTGAAAGCAAATTCCGATGGACTTCCGGTGCAACCCAAAATCTAATTTGCTCCCCAAGGTTTACATAGTAGCATGTTTGAACCCGTGCACTCGAGGCCAAAACACGTTAGAGCCTCACGAACAATGCCAAGAAGAATACAAAGGAGAAGAAAGAAAGAGAGAAAGATTGAGAAGTAAAGAATTGCTCTCTTGGTGTCAAGACTCTTGTTGCTACTCCTATATAGTGCCTAAGAAATCAGACTGTTGAAAAAATTTTAAATAGCTTTTAACACAAAAACAAAACCGATAGGTATGAATTAATGGCTAATTAAAGCAATTAATATGCCAACGGTAACAAAGCAATTAATATACCAACGGTAACAAAGAAATAATTAGCACTTAATGTCATTATTTCCACAATCCCCCACTAATAACAAATAAGTGAAAGAAAAAAAAATTGGGCAAGGAAATGTTTTTGTGCTTAAGTGTTAATGTCCTAAGGATTGAATTAACACGTAATGAAGTGAGGCAACACCTTATGTCCAAGAAGTGAATTACTCTTGAACTTAATGGACTGAAGACGAGACCCTTACAACACACACTTTTACCTTTAAAATCATGATGGCTCCTCGATTAAATTTTTTTTCACAATAATTTAGGCTTTTATATATATGCACCTTAGGTTGCTCATGAATGCTCTAGAAAGATTGCCTCAGTCTTTCATGGAAGGTAGCCTATGCCTTCACACTCATGTAGGTAGATACATTAAGTGTGTCTCTATAGCACCACTCATATTAAGGGCTATGCATCTATTAAGAGCTCATAGCTCAACCTCACAATAAGCACTACCACATGCCATAGGGATGAGAAGTATAGTGCATAGGAGTATTCATATGGCTTCGTTTGACCACTAATTGGGTGTCCACCATACTTTACTTTCCTCCACTCATGGCTTTAAGTCCATCCCCCTCGACATATCCAAGACAATTTTCTTGGGTAATCCTTTTGTAAAAGGATCTACAAGATTTTTGTCACTTTTCACATACTCAAGTGAGACATCACCATTTTAATTATTTTTCTAACAACACTTTATCTCATATGTGTGTGCCTTCTCTTACCATTATAGACACCATTGTTATTAGCCACACCAATCGCAGCCTGTGAATCACAATTAAGATATATATAGGAGGTGTAGGTCTCACCCACAATGGTATATTAGCCATTAGACTTTTTAACCACTCTGCTTCTAGACCCACTAGTAGAATTTGTCTTATCGTTGTCTGAAATCCATTTTGAGTCATAAAACCCTTGTAAGATAGCTAAAAGAGTTATTGAAATGTAAATTTCAATCCATAGTACCCTTTAGATACTTTAGAAGACATAAAGTATTTCAATGATCACTATTAGGATTATTTATGTATCTACTCAATCGGCTTACAACATATGTAATGTCGAGTCTAGTATAATTTTTAAGATACATGACATTACCAATTATTTTTGCATACTCAGACTGAGACACATAAGTTCTACTATTTTTCTCTTAATATGAATATTAAGATCAAATGATGTTCTAGCAGGTACAACATCAAAACTATTGATTTTTTTTAATATATTTTTTTTCCAGCATAATGAGCTTGACATAGACAGAAACCGTGTTCAATACCCAAAATCACATCGGTTTCTCCTAAGTTATTCATCTCAAATTTAGAACTTAAAAACTCTTTAATTTCAATTACCACTTTCAAAGAGGTTCCACATATCAACATATTATCCACATTTAAACATATAATAAAACAATTTGAATATACCATTTTTACATACACATAAGACAAGTGTTTACTACAAACCTATAATTCACCAATGTGTTATTAAATTTTTTCATTCCATTGCTATGGTGTATCTTTTAAGCCATAAAGATTTTCTAAGCTTACATACTTTGTGTTTTTGTTTCAACACAATGAAGCCATCTAGTTGCTTCATGTAAATTTCATCTTTTAAACCTTCACTTTGAAAAAAGGTCTTTACATCTATTTGGTATATAACCAAGTTATGAATTGCAGCCTAAGCTATTAAAGCACGTATAGTTGCAATTTGGTTACTGGCGAATAAATATAAAAAATCTATACTTTTTTTTCTGAGTAAAACCCTCGATAACTAATGTTGCCTTGAATTTTTCTATTAATCCATCATACTTATATTTTCTTTTGAAAATTGGTAGTCCACCTTTAGCCAAACACCCCTACACTTTTCTCTAATTTCTTATGAGGGATCTTGATTAATATATAGCATGCAATTAATATAGCTTCCCCCACATATAGTCAAGCATACCTAAATTAATTATCATGACATTCATTGTGTCCTATTCTTTCATAATTTTTTATATTTTTTTTAATAATTGAACACCCTTTAATATTTTATACTTTCACTTCATACATTATTTATGCACATATGTAACACACTTTTGATAATGTACAAAATAATTTTGGCATCAAGACAAGATTGTTCCTAATAGGTACAACTAATTAAAACACCACTATATATTAAAATAATAAATCAATTTTTCCAAATAGATTTTGCAGGTTTGCTTGACACAAAAAGATTGGAAAAATTATTTGGCATATGATTAAAGGGATGACGACATACTGTTTGTTGTATTTTCCATATTTTTCGGTTACCTTGATTGCGATCTCCATAGCCTCATTGCTTCTCTAAAAAGGAACTGTTGTTGCATCTTTGAAACGTAGTCAACCTCGAGTTGCTCGAAGATGATGAGTAGCCTTCGTATCCATTTGTGTAGTTGGTTCCATATTATGGAGTTCAAGTTTTGACACATCAAACAAGACATTCTTATTAAGAAACAAATCCATTAGAACAACATAGTCAAAAGAAAGAAAAATAATAATTTTCTTTCAGATTGTTGGAAATATAGTTAAAAAATAAAAAGAGGAAAAGAAATATTGTGTCGTGGCAATAGTCACTGCCCTGAAAGTAAATTCTGGTGGACTTCCAGTGCAACCCAAAATCTAGTTTGCTCCCCAAGGTTTACACAGTAGCATGTTTGAACCCGTGCACTTGACGCCAAAACACGTTAGAGCCTCACAAACAATGCCCAGAAGAATACAAAGGAGAAGAAAGAAAGAGAGAAAGATTGAGAAGTAGAGAATTGCTCTCTTGGTATCAAGACTCTTGTTGCTACTCCTTTAATAGTGCCTAAGAAATCAGACCATTGAAAAAATTTTAAATAGCTTTTAACACAAAAACAAAACAAATAGGTATGAATTAATGGCTAATTAAAGCAATTAATATGCCAACGGTAACAAAGCAATTAATATACCAACGGTAACAAAGAAATAATTAGCACTTATATGTCATTATTTCCCCAATTTGAGCTAGAAACAGAGGAATTTAAGGAAAAATATCTCAATAAATGCAACGTGGTGTGAGGTGCAGAGAGTTTTAATTTTGAAATTGTAAAACATCCTACTACATATGTGACTTATAGCAACATTTAATTACTTACAATTTTTTAAAATGTTATCAATAAGTCCATTTTGCAACATTTATAAAATTAAATGTTACTAAAATTTGATATTTAGTTTAATAAGGTGACATTGAAAGAACTTATAACCATATGCATACTACTCAAACATTTTACCACTAGGCTGACCCTAGTGGGTTGATAAAAGTACAGATGAATAGTACCTGGAAGACAAAAGAGAAATCCGAGGAATTGACAATCAACTTGTTTTTGATATGGAAGTTCACGGACTAAGTTATGCCTCTCAAATTTTGTGAATCTGGATTCCATGCAAAATCAAATTAGGGTTTAGGGGCCGTGCTATCTACTATGAATGAGTCTGATTTTGGAGAGATAAAATGAAAATTAAAACAGGTTTAGATAACCAAACTTGTTTTCCGGATAGATAACCAAAAGGCTTAAAAGAAATGGTTTAGCTTTATAATCTCTTTCTAATGCGTGCTTGGTCTTATAATATGCTTTTGACAAGCTGGTTTCTTGTCATTTGGTTTGATCCAGATGAATGAATTTCATCGTTTTTGTAACTTGATGTTGTCACATGGTAATGTCTACCATGTCTAATGGAGTCACATAAATACTTTTTAACATAGTCTGATGGAAAGGACTAAAAGCATAAGGTTTAAACATTAATTACATGGATCATAAAAAAATTACAATAATGACTAATTAAAAGTAAAAATTAGTATATTTGTAAAGAACAAAAGATATTTAAACCCAAAATCTTAATTTAAAGAAAACATTACAATAACAAATTGACTTTTGGAGAACTTAGTAAATATTTTCTATGAAAAATGTATCTAAATGTGCTGGCCAGCAGTTGAATAGGATAAATGTACCTACAGTTTTCTTTTAAAAAAAATTAATGTAATTGTAGAAAATTTATATTTTTAAATTAATTGGTTTTTTTAACAAAACAAACATATGCACGATCTTTTTCCTTTCATATTTCTATGACTTATCTTTTGTGTAATTAACTATTTTTACTTATTGTACACGGTACGTGCAACTTCACCGTAATTTCAGTTGATAAGATGCATTTACTATTTTTTAATGGTAGCGGGTCAATGTTAAGTCGTTTTTCATTAATTTGCCAAGCCTCTAATTTGGGAATCTCTAAGTTGGTTTTTAAATTTGAAAACAATGTCCTTAAAAGGATTAAATATTTAAATTAGAATCTGATTAGCACTGAACATATCCTTCCTTAATAATATTACCTATGACTTGTACATGTCCTGTGCATTTTAGTTATAATTATGGTGCTTGTTTCTCTGCATAGCGGTACTTGAAACATATCCAATTAAATGTTTTTTATATTTACAGGAGAACATGGAACAAGAAATGAATCAAAGTGTCAACTCCACAAAAATTTTAGCTAATGATACTCTTTCTAAAGTATTGGGAAAGGATCATTCTGGATGTGTACGTTGTTTAGGATTAGGAGGTCTTCATAGTGTTGCATTTCAATTCACCACAAGATTTCGTGGTGTAGGGTGAGGTTTCTCAAATTCTGATTTAGCTGAAAGTTCTCGATTGAAGGAGGAAGTTATTAGTTTGAAGGACAAATTAGTGACTTCTGAAGAAAATATCAAGACATTAAAAAATGTAATGCTTGCACACATACAAATGAAGGAATGGCATATTCCTACTGAGTTGGGTGCCGTGCTTGGTAGCACCAGTAATGTAGTGGAAATCACTTCATGTGTTTTTGTGTTAAATTAAATTATGTTATTAATAATTGAATAAAGTTTAATATCTTATGTATATTTAATTAATTATGTTAACATGATACAATTTGTATTTTGTAGGATGAAGGGAGTGGACAAGATGTGCCAACACCAAGAGGAGGATCTTCATTAGATAGTAATCTTCATGGAGTTTGATATTATATTCTTCATTAGAGAAGATGTAATGAGTTTGCATATATGCTGTGTAGTTTTGTGTACTTGTAAAATGATTTGAAATACTTTGTTTTTTAGTTTAGCTCTTATAAACTTGGTAACACTCTTGGGTACTTGAGTTTAATATACTAAGTTATCTAGTTCAACTCTTGTTATACTTAGTTGAATTCTTATATACAATTTTAATATACTATGTTTTTTAGTTTAATCATTGTGTACTTAGATGAATTCTTATATACTTGTATATTTTATTTGAACTCTTGCATTCTTGTAACTTAACATATTATATATTTTAACAAGAAAAATATTATTTAAAAATATGTTGGAATTTTATAGCTAATCTAATAGATAGTAAAAAAGATATATAATATTGGTTATGAAAAGATCGTTAAAAAATAATTAAATATTGACAGTTTTAAATAATTTGATAAAATAATTGAAATGGATGCTGTCTGATCAATTTTGTGGGGGTTTAAAGGCTGCCAATAAATACACTTTTTAGCAGTTTTTGGCCGAGTGTTAAACACAAACAGAATAAGAACACAATTTTGGTAGTTTTTAACTACCAAAATATGTTAAATGTTATTAGTATGAGATCACATTTTCTGACAATTTTTATCCGCCAGAAAATGTTAAATGTAAACAAAATGAGATTGCATTTTTTGGCATTTTTTAACCGCTAGAAAATATATTTTTTTTCTAGTGACAATATCAGCGTTTAGAAAAAAATCACCAAAACGGTTTTTGGTGCACGTGGAACTGGTGTTTTTTAAAATTCCAAAAATGTAATTTGTGGCCGTTTTTAACCGTCAGAAAATGCAAATTTGATCGCCACAAATAACATATTATGTACCAGTAGAATTTTCAAATTAGTTAATTACACACGAAAAGTCATAGAAATATGAAAGAAAAAAAAAGATCATGTTTGTTTTGTAGAAAAAATTAATTAATTTAACAATGTAGATTTTCTACAATTAATTACATTTAAAAAAACTATAGGGACCTTAATTTATCCTATTTAACTACTAGTCAGCACATTTAAAGATACATTTTTCATAGAAAAATATTTATTAAGTTCTCCACCAGTCATTTATTTATTAACTACTAGAGAGTCGAGGTACACTACCTGTCCCAATTTCTCTTATTATGACTTACATTTTTGAAAGATGAGTAACGTTATTCTCATTTATTTTTATACAAAACTTTTTAAAACTTTTTTTTCTCTTTCTCTTTCTATCAGATTACCTAATTTTTTATTTATTTTTTATAAGATAACGGGGCTACAACCCAAAAACACAAAAAACCACAGGGGAAACTCGTGGAAGCAACGTCCGCCCATGAGGGCAACAACAAAAATGAAGGAACAAAATCAAAAACATGGTTATTCACAAACATATCTAGACTATGTTAGGACATTGGCAACTTGGTTCACTTCTCGAAAGACATGACTCCACCTAATAGTAGCTTGCTACAAATGATTACTCTGGATTTATAAAACCAAATTTGCATTATTGTACCTCATTTTATTACACACTTTCTTCTTTCCTCCTTCTATATTTTTCCATGTTGTAAGAAGTGTTCAAAAAAACAAAAAAGACGACTAGAAATATGATTATTCTTTAAAGATTAGTGTCGTAACCGAGGTCACGACCGGATGGCGAAAAAAGAAAAATGATCAGAAGAGTCGCCACTATGATTTATTTAGGATAAACCATAGAAAAACCTATGAGTGATGGTCTTGAACCGAGAGAAAGGTTCGGGAGTTATTTACGTGTAGGGAAGGTGTTAGCACCCTATACGTCCATCAAAAGATGGTTACCTTTTTTTGTGTGAAAGTCTTATCTCTTGCTTAGCCATTTTATTTTGAATATTAAGAAAGATTAAATTTTTTTAGTTTTTGAGATCGACAGGGGTGAGCCCCCTGCTCCTACGTATCCTCTGCTGCAATGAGGAACTCAGACTCACGTAGTTCTTTATAGAAAATCATTTTGTTGATTGATTTTTTTTATTATTATTATTTTATTATTTTATTTATTTTATTTTTAAGTATGGTACAGGTACACTCAATAACCAAATTGGAAGTGCATCTAAAGTGGTTATCAATATACTTTTTAGGATTTTCATAATAGTCAAATTGGAAGTGCATCCAAAGTGACTATCATTAAAATCTTTATTAAAATATATTTTATTATTTTATCTAATATTATTGTTTTTTTTTTTTTTTAAGAATGATAACCAAATAAGAAGTGCATCTTAAATGATTATCATTAAAGCTTTAATAATGTCCAAATAAGAAGTGCATCCTAAGTGGACATTACTAAGTTTAAGGGTTTATTTACTTCATGTATTTATTTATTCATTTATTTTATTAAAGAAAACTAATTATAATTATTACTATAAAGAAGAAGTCGAAAGCATTAAAAAAATAATCTATGGATCCTACGCTAACAGCTTTTCTCCACTTTTCTCTATTTTCTCTGTTTCTGCTTTTTCTTCTTGTCCCCTCTTTTCTCGCTCGATCTTTTTGTTTTTCCCCTTTCTCCCTCTTTGTTCAAAGAACTCCCCCCTCTTATCCATTTATTCATCTTATTTATAGGACTAATAAGGCTTGCCCCGCAAGTTTCTAATTCCCTTATTATTATTATTTTTATCATTTATTATTATTATTTCTTTATTATTATTTTTTAACTTTGGAATTATTTTTTTTTACCTCCTTTTCCTCTATTTGGGAGGACTATAGGTCCAATGCATCGAGCCCAGTAAATGTAAGACGAAAGGAACATTATTTAACTAATTTTTTTTTTATATACTTTTATTATTGTTTTTATATTTATTATTATCTTTTTTCTTTTTCTTTTTTTTTTGCATGGACTATCCGGATAAAATTGGGTATTCACAATTAGCAAGTAAATATAATAATTTTTCAAAGATCTTTGTCACTGTTTCGTCTCATACAATTAGTATACTACCATAGTAGTCTTTGAAAGATTTTTTTAATAAATTAATTTTTTTATATATGTAAAGGGTCATTATATTTATTTTTTGTAAGATTAAATCACTATAACAAAAATCATTGCTAATAACAAAAAGTTGACACTAATGGACAATTTTTTGTCGGCTAAGTGACAGCAACAAGGCCATCGCTAACAATGTTGACACTAAATTTTTGGGACAGTTAGAAGAAGTCGTCATTCCATAGCAATAGCCAAATCGTCGCATAAGTTGATGTTAATGTCGGCAGCCAGAACAAAAAAAAAAAAAAAGACATCGACATCACTAGCTATGTTTCTCCATTTTTTTCCCAAGCACATTAGTTTTTCCCCAACTACAACCAAATCACCAACCAACGTGAAGTTTTGTCGCAACTGCAACTCCCAACTAACGTTTTTCTCACCAACCACAACCCACACCACTAATCAACCACCGTTAGCAAAATTGAGAAACAAAACCACTAGCAGAACCACCAGCCACATACCAACCACCAATCTAAACGCTGTCTAAACTGAGAAACAAGGAAAAAATTATACGAGCAAGTAAATGATGGAAATTTAGGTACAAAAGATGCACAATTATAGCAGGTTGATAACATAAAATACATAACGATTATAAGAGAGTTAGAAAACGTGTACCTAAAGAGGAGATGTGATCCATGTCTATCACTTTAACTGAATCACAAACACGGAATGAGGGAGATACTCCTCTCTGTCGGGCGGCTAGGGTTTCCCATTTAATGTTATGTCACACTCTAAAATTGTCTAATGGGACAACAATTTTACAGCTATCAAACGAGAGCAAGGACCCTTCATGTGAGTACCAAGCGAGAGCCCAACCCATCATAAACACGCTCACATAATAAGCCTAAATAACTAATATCCATCAATTAAAATGTCATAAATTTTATTTTTCATAATTGATATTAATAATCTAAAATTTAATCCAATATTAAACAATGTTAATCCACAAAATTTCAACAGTAAAAGCAAGGAAGATCAAGGAAAAAAAATAAGGAAAAAGGGGAAGAGCGAACCGCAAAGCTTCGGTGTTTTTCTCCGTCGTTGTCTTGCCACGCAAATTGGATAGGGAAAGGTAAGAGAGAGTGAGGCCTGGTTGGGAAGGGGAAGGTCATAGATGGATAAAAAGCATTCCAAGTAATGGTCTAGTCACAGGGACGGATTCACGTAGTTGAACGTAGGGGCAGTTGCCCCCACTAACTTTTAAATTTGTTTTATAATAATATATATATATATATATATATATATATATATATATATATATATATATATATATATATATTATTTGCCCCCAGTCCCCACCCTTCATATTTTTCCAACAAAATCGGTACTGCCTCCACGGTCCCACCCACACACCACAGCCAACATATCATATAATATAATATTTTATAAAATCAAAACTTCTAACACACGGTTCCATTTCCGGGGTCAAATGCTTATATAATATAATATTTTATCAAATCAAAACTTCTAGCACACGGTTTTGTTTCCGGATTTCTACTTAAAAAGCATTAAAAAAAATAAACTGTAACATTTTAAAATTTATCACACCGTCTGACCGCTCACATAAACATATTTTCACTTTTCGCTTCTCTTCTAGACACAGTTCGCCTCTTCCTGCTTTCTCCGTCTAAGTTCTAATCGTCTTCACTCTTCAACAAGTTTGGCTTTCTCTTCCTCACTTTTTTTAATTCTTTTGTTTGTTTCTCTTCTTATTTTAATATCTCTTATTTTCTTAGACAAATTAAATTATACTTGCAGGTTCCAACTTCCAATCCAATCTTATAAAATAGTATTTCTTTGGCCAAGCTTTTCTTTTAAAATCTGAAACTTTGTCTTATCTCCATCAACTTTCAGGTTAGTATATGTAAAGTTTTAATTTTTATAATTTATTTTTAAAATGCCTTTATGAGTCTATGACTTTGTATAAATGTCAATGTGTCATACTCATTCAACTATGTGACTATGTGATTTTGAGGACCATTTTGTTATCATAAATGCCTTTTATGACTTTGTGGTGGGACTAAATGATTGGACTATGTTATATCTTTTCTTTTTCTTCTTTTTAATGATGCTAAAATTCAAAAATAAAAAATAATGTTATAAATTTTATCATATGAAAACAGAAGGCAGAGGATTAATCATTTTTTTTTAGTTTCTTTTTTTGTGCGTTGATACTAAGTGGATTAATCTTTTATAGTTTCATTTAATTTATAAATTGTCTTTCTTTAATTTGGCTAATTTTTATTAATTACAATTATATTAATTTTAGTTCTAGTAATGGAAAGGTTTTTCAAAAGAAAATCATCTTCGGAGCAACCTTCTTTAGAGCAACCATCTTCTCCTCAAACATTGGGTGATTTAGGTCCATCCATGAAAAAAGATTTTTGGAATTTGATTTGGAAAAGCTTCCTGATGATCCTAGTTTAAGGCCAAAATTTTTAGATTATCATCCAAGTGATAGAGATGAAATTAGGAGATATTATTTGCAAAAGGGTCCTTGTCAACCAAAAGAGATAAATTTTCCTCAAAGACAATTTGGGGATGCCTTTCGCAGATTTAATCCAAATTGGTATCTAAAATATGGCAGTTGGTTAGAATATAGTCAAACAAAGGATGTTGCATATTGTTTATGTTGTTATCTTATGAGATTACATGTTGGGGAACATAAAGGTAGTGACGATGCATTTATAACTGAAGGTTTTACAAATTGAAAAAAAGGTGATAGGTTTCAAGTTCATGTTGGAGGTCCAAATAGTTTTCATAATCAAGCTTGGAGAAATTGTCAAGCTTTAATGAAACAAAAATAGCATATTGAAGTTGCCATGTGTAAGCAGTTAGATCAAATAAAAAAGGAATACCGAATTCATTTGACTGCAATAGTTGATTGCATTCGATTTTTATTGTGCCAAGGGTTAGCTTTTCGTGGTAATGATGAGTCAATGTCATCAAATAATAAAGGAAACTTTCTTGAACTTCTAGATTTTCTTGCTAACCACAATGAAGCTATTCATGAAGTGCTAAAAAATGCTCGTGGAAATCTTAAGTTGACTGCTCCTACAATACAAAAAGATATTGTTAAAGTTGCTGCTAGTGAAACCACCAAAGCAATACTTAATGATCTAGGAGATAATTTGTTTGCTATTTTGATTGATGAATCTCGAGATATCTCAGTTAAGGAGCAAATGGTTGTGGCTTTACGTTATGTGAATAAGAAAGGGCAAGTTATAGAGCGTTTTCTTGGTCTTGTTCATGTTTCTAATACCAATGCATTATCATTAAATTGGCTTTGGAGTCATTGTTTGCAAAATATGGGTTAAGCTTGTCAAGATTGCGTGGTCAAGGATATGATGGAGCAAGTAATATGCAAGGTGAATTTAATGGTCTCAAAAGCTTGATATTGAAAGAGAATTGTTCTGCATTCTATATTCATTGTTTTGCCCATCAACTCCAATTAGCTCTTATTACAATAGCAAAAAAGCATGTTAAAATTGCATTGTTTTTTAATTTAGTTGCTAATTTGTCTAATGTTGTTGGAGCATCATGTAAACGTCGAGATATTCTTTGAGAAAGCCAAATTACCAAGGTGAAAAAAGCATTGCAAAAAGGAGAAATCTCTAGTGGGCGTGGCTTGAATCAAGAAAGTACAATCAAGAAGGCAGGAGATACTAGATGGGGCTCACATTATGGTACATTACTTAATCTAGTTTCTTTGTTCTCCTCCATGATTGATGTGCTTGAAATAGTTGAGGAAGATGGCATAAGTTTAGAGCAAAAGGCTGAAGCATGTGCTTTGTTGAATTCTATACAATCTTTTGAATTTGTTTTCATCTTACACTTCATGAAAAATATCTTAGGGATTACTCATGAGTTATCTCAAGCATTACAAAGAAGTGATCAAGATATTGTAAATGCTATGAAATTAGTTCAGTATCCAAACAAAGGTTACAAGCTATAAGGGATGATGGTTAGCATTCTTTGCTCAATGATGTTTCATTATTTTGTGAAAAGCATAATGTTATCATTCCAAATATGAATGACACCTTTCAAACACAAGGAAGGTCAAGGCGTAAAATGGAGAAAGTTTCTAATCTACATCATTTTCAAGTTGAATTATTCTATCAAGTGATTGATCAACAACTTCAAGAGTTGAATAATCGTTTTACAGAAATGAATACTAAGTTGCTTCTTTGCGTAGCATGTTTAAATCCAAGAGATTCATTTTCTGCATTTAATAAGGAGAAGTTGATTCATTTTGCCCAATTTTATCCTTCAGAATTTTCACCTATTGAACTTTTAGCACTAGACAGTTAGCTTGAAAATTATTACATAGATGTATGTTCTGACAGTACATTCTCAGAATTAAGAGGGATTAGTGATCTTTCCATAAAGCTTGTGGAGACCAAAAAACATGTTGTTTATCCGTTGGTATATTTTCTTTTAGAATTAGCTTTGCTACTACCAGTGGCAACTGCATCAGTTGAAAGAGCTTTCTCTGTTATGAATATCATCAAGAATCGGATGCGAAATCGTATGGGAGATGAATGGTTAAATGATTGTTTAGTTACTTATATAGAGAGGGAAATTTTTGATAGTATTGAAAATGAAAAAATTATCCAATGTTTTCAGAATATGAAAACTCGTAGAGAACAACTGTGATGTATGCTTGTACTTGCAAAAATGTTATGTAATATTTCAATGCTACAAGTTTATGTATATGAATGTTGTCCCCACTACTTAAAATTTCTGGATCCGTCACTGTCTAGTCACCACTTAATAACGACAACCAAGCCGTTGCTTACTTTTGGTGCTCAATTTTTAAAATTTCAAGCAGAGTGTGGGAGAAAGAGGCAGGGTTAAGTGGGAGGTTTTTTATTTATTTTGGTGCTCAAGTTCTATACGACAGCCTAGGCGTTGCTTACCAATTAAAAGTATGTTTTTAATTATTTTTTTTGTTACCATAGTATTGGTACGAAATATCCATCGCTGGAAGCAGTTACTAATCTCCGCCGGAGACCGTGAGTGCACACAAGGTAAGTATTCCCCTCCCAACATGGTCTATTTCATACTCAAGGTCAGGATTTGAACTCTGGACAATTTGATTAAAGAGACACAAGTCGCTACCACTTGTGCCAACCAGTGTTGGTTTTAAAAATTATTTAGTAGCAACGTCTCTTGCCATTAATTTTTTTTTAACAAAATTATTATTTAGTGTCAGCTTGTCGACGGCTTGGCCGTTGCTAATTGTGACGGTTCTGAGATTGTCACTATAATCCGCCCCTTGTCAAAGGTTTTGTTGTAGTGAATTAATGAAAACAGAAGTACATATTTTATATATTTTTTTTTAGACTAATTATTTTTCATAAAAATAAATATGGTAACATTTTATTATTTTAAGGGATTATTTGTTGACAAAAAATTATAAAAGAAAGTTATTGAGAAAAGTACGTGAGATGCTCGGCAAAACTAATGAAAAACGAGTTCACTTTGATTCGTGATCATGAAAAAGTAGTAAATGCGTCTCAACTAAAATTACGGTGAAGTTACACGTACCGTGTACAATAGGTAGAATTTTCACCGTACCGTGTACACATTTTAACTAGCTTTTTTTTTTTTTTTGATAATGGTTACAACTTGCTTTTGTTACATAAAGAGTTCCACTTGTTGAATCAATGCTAGGATGCTTTTTTATATTGGGATTGAGTATTTCTTCTACTTAATATTATATTATAATAGATTCTCTTTGTTTATAAAAGAGGGTTAGTTATGCAATTTGTTAATAACCTTTTATTGTTTAATCCCTTTTGCACGTTTACTTTAATTTCATAACTTAATAAATAATAAAAAAAATAACGTTTGAATTATCCTATATCTTTCCATCGAAACCAAATTGACCCTTCTTACTGTGAAGCTGCTTCTTATCCTTGGTTGAATCTTTCTTGAGTTTGTAGTAACCTTCCATTGACAAGTGTTCAAGAATTTCATATTAATTCTTTACTATTTTAAGTTGGCACATTCAACTGACAATTGTTCAATAGTTTGCGGACATATATAGGATAATTATCAAAATTTTCAAGAACCTATCAGTAACTTTTAAAGGGGTCATCAACAGTGATGGATCCAAGACCTTGAGTCAGTGGGAACAATCTTATAATTATTCTATATGTTATTTCATGTGTTTTGAAATAGTTGATTGATTAGTTTATTATTAATGTTATTAAACACATTTTTCTCAGTATAAGTCACTAGACAATCGTTCATCCATACATCTCTTATTTCATTACACAACTTCTTTTTCACAAGAGAAGAGTGATAAATTGGGAGTAGTGGGTTCAAATACATTAAAAATAGGGGGACAAAATATAAAAATTCAACAAATTTATGTATAATTTTATCAAAATGATGGGTTGCATTTACACACCCTCATTTCTACATAGGCCAACCCCTGGTCATCAGCTAATAATTTTCAACAGTTTCAGAATTTTTTGGCAAATTAATATAGTTTAAAAACTTTATTATCTTGTATAAAGATTGATAAAAATATCATTAATATGTAATCCTTGTGAAAATAATATCTACATCTTGGCCTATTAGATGACAAACATTGTTTTGCATCTTACTTTTTCTTGATCGACTTTCAAAATAACACTCTCGCTTTAGTGGAGTTGATGTATTTGTTGGGATAATATTCCATTTTTTACATCTCACGATTTTTGTGAGATAAATTAATATGTCTTCAATTTAAAGCTCCAAATATCGTATTTTTGCCTAATAAAAACTATTGAAAAGACCACTGAAAATTTGACCATAAATGAGGCTAGCTGGCCGTTGGTTTAAGTGTTTAATGGATGAAAAATAAAGTTTGGTGAATGAGTCTATAAGATTAGAATTCTAATTATTTGTTGTCACCTTTTTAAAAAATTTCTCATTTAAAATTTTCATATAATAAAAACTAACGACTTTCTTTTTCTCACAAATAGGTGCAATATGATAAAAGTTTGCGAATATTTATGAAGAGACAATTTTTACTATGTGATAATTCATAACTTAACAGTTTTAGTTTATTTTTCTGTCACTTTCTTGCTCTTTCTCCCAATAGTGATTGACACCGAGAATAATGTTTCTTTCATACAATGTGTTGGAGGCAAAGAATCAAGATAGATAGGGATGTCTAGTTAAAGAGAAGTTTAAAAATATTCAACAAGCAATATTTCATAGTAGCAAGGAATAGAAGATAATATGTACAGGGGAAAGTTCTAAGTAATTAAAGGTGCAAAAATGTCATTATGCAAAATTGTTTAGTAGGTTTGATGAATTCAATTGGTTAATATATATAGATAAACTTTCTTACCTTGTGGAATAGTCAAGTCTATGTACTAGTCAAGTTGATTCTAGGTAAAAAATAAGGGTGGATGACATGTGCATGATATATGCTTTAAGATTTGGAGTTTATAGTCAAATTTCAAATTATCAAATGTAGCTTATGGTTGTAAACTTATGTATTAAGCTGGACAAATTCTTTAGTAGACCAAACAATCAAATGGTCTACGGTGGATAAATAATTTTGACCGGTTATACTAAGTTTTTTTCTTTAGACATGCCAGTCACCTATTTTTTTAAAATAACAAAAAGAACCTTGAAAATCGAACCCCTCCCGGCCTCCCCTTCCCTTTCCGCTTTCCTTGAACGTCAACCCCTCAATCTTGTTCGCAACAACAGCGGCCATGAGCTCCCTCTCAACCGTTGGCTCTTAGCCTCTAACAACTCTGAAACGACGTCGTTGATGACAATGCCATCATCTTCACCGCTCGCGACATGGTTCTAAATTGCAGACTGCAACTCATATTGCGGCCACGGAGCTACCCACAACCGTAACAGACCACAAGTGCAGTGTGATTTTAAAGCATGTATTTTTTCACAATGCAACATCGTTACGTCTGCAATACAACACAATAGTCTATTATGTTCTATTTTTTTGTCAGAAAAAAAAAAAAGCAAAAATAATCTTCAGGAATTGTAGAGAATCATATACTTTTGACCAAAAAACACATTAACAAGAATCACAAACACATTCACACAAGTATCAGATACAATCATACAAATTTTCTCACCTTATTTCTCTGTAACTTTTCTCCTGTGACCCAACCCAACTTTGTAGCTTCTCCACAAAGTAGATTCGAAATCAACAACAGGCAACAAACACTCATCCTCCATTGCAGATCGCTTATATCTTTATCTTCGGAAGCCCCTTTTGATTTTGTAAGTCTCCCCTATTTTGCTCTTCTTTTCTAGAGTGTGGTTATGTGCTTGCTCTATATTTATCATTTTTTTCCTATTAGGGGTTGTTGGGGGATATTTAAATGGTGGGGTGATGTGGTGAGGGGGGGGGGCATGAAGAATTGATGGGGGGCCTGCGAAAGAGAGAGGAAGGGATTCCAAAACTGCAAAGTGTTTCGTGTGGGGCTGGCGGGAATAACACAAGACAAGATAGGTGGCTTGGTTGTGGTTGGAGCGTTCAGGGAATGAAGTAACCGAGAGAAGAAGGGAACTTTCGTGGCTCATGGGCAAGAGAACGAATTATGGGTGATAGGGGTCTTAAAAATTAGGGGTTGGGGGGGGCATATTTAGAGGTAATAGGGACAGTGATTTGGTTTTTTGGGGGGGGGGGGGGAGGTTAGAAATTTTTAAGGGTTGGAAATTTCAAACGGTGATTTGGTTTTGGAGGGGGGGTTAGAAATTTTAAGGGTTGGGAATTTTAAAGGGTGGTGGGAGCGGTGATTTGGTTTTTTGGGGGCGAGGGATTTTAGAAATTTTAAGGGTTGGGAATTTTAGAGGGTGTTGGGGACTATGATTTAGTCAAGAGGGAAGGCAGTTTCAACATGAAAAAATGGTGGGCATGGGAGTGTGAAAAATTTAGGGGTTGGGGGGATTTTTAGAGGGTGGGAGTGTGAAAATTTAGAAGGTAGGGAGATTTTTTTTAATGAAAAATTTAGAGGGGAGGAAGAAATGATTTTGTGAAGGGAATGAAGGAAAATAAATTTTTAGAGGGAGGATAATTTTGTATGGTAGAGCCACAGATGCAACAATTTAGGGAAAATGGTAATTAAAAAAATAATTTAAGAAATTAAAGAATTTTTGAAAGAAAAAAAATAGGTAATTGATAAAGATGAAAATTGTAACATCTTGTTTTTGATGCATGATTAAGTATTTTAATAATTGAAAAGTGGAAATTTGATAGGTATCTAGGTGATTAAAAGAAATAAATGAATTGTTGGTATGTGGTATGTGGTGATAGTTGTGCAATGTATGTTTGAAATTTCTAATTTGAATTTAGAAAACTTGAGATATGTACTTGACCCAAATAGGTTATGCTGTGAGTGTATTTTGGGTTTTGAGAGAAAAATAGTGAATTAAACCAGTTTCGAGATATGAAAAATGGCTTGGTGAGTTATGCGCCTCAGTTGGCAAAAAAGTTCGCATATGAACTCTAGGAGGTCGAGGTATATAAGAGGGGAAGGGGATTGTTCTTCCTCATTTTCCCCTTTTCTTTCTCTTTCTACTCTCATTTTCTCTCTCTATCTCTAGAATTTATTGAGTTGTGAAGTTGTAAGGGATTGTGAGAGTGATTTAGCGATCGTGGTAAGAAAGGAACCATTTTCGATAATTTGGCTCAAAACGGTAGATTCTCAAGGAAGCTAAAATCAATCCAAGAACTTTGAGAGGTAAGGGAAGCTTACTATTGTTTGATTTTGTGTTTATGGCTATTGATATGTTGATTAAACGCTTTGGAATCGATTGATTTCAGTGAAAATCTTGTGTATGTAAGTTTTGACATAAAATGGGTTTTGCAAAGGGATTTTGAGATTGGTGGATGATTTGTGGATAAAATTATTATATAATCGGTTAAAAAGGTATTAGAAGTGATTAAAATTGTTTTGAGATGCTTGTTGTTGATTGATTTGGTCAAAAATGGATGTTGGTGAGTGATTTGCAAAGAAAAAGATCGAAAATCGCACCTAGCGATTGAGCTCTCACTTAGCGACGGATATGTTCGCTCAACGATGGATATTTCAATTGCTGGAAGTCTGTCATTCGCCCAGCGATGGAAATGTTCGCTCAGCGACGGAATTTCAATCGCTGGAAGCTGCCGCTCGCTTAGCGATTGAAATACTCGTTGAGCGAGGGAAAAATAGAGTTTTCTCTTCTTTCTTATTATTTTTGTTGGTTATTGATGACTTTATTGATTTCTATGAATGTCAAATGTATATTTTAAGTTAATTGGATGTTCAAATGGTTTTCTAAACTAATTTATGGGTTTTTCTTTATTATTGTTGTTGAATATCTGTATGATAAGTTGTAAGTGTTTCACTAAGCGAAACATATGTTCGCTGAGTGAGAATTATACCTGAGACTTGGTTGCTCTTTGGAATTGAGTTCGCTGAGCGAGACTTATACTCGCTGAGCAAGAACCTTCGAAAGGGAGAGTGTGCTTTCTGCATGAAAGGTATTCACTGAGTGAGCATATGGATCGTCGCTGAGCGAGCGTGTAATTCTATTTTGTTGTGTGAGAATTTTCAAAAAGTATGTGTTGCTTGGACATTGTCTTATCTATTGACCATGCAATAGGTCGATTTGGGTGTGCATAGGGTTGAATTAGGGTTGATGGTGATTGTTGGACAACAGGTGGTGTTGAGTAGGCCACGTGGTGATATGTTGATACATATATATATGATATGATGATTGTTGTATGATGATTATTGTGGTTGAGTTGATGATTGTGGTGATATGTTGATACATATATACATGATATGATAAATGATTCTGGTTGAATTGATTGTTGTGGTGATACATGTATTGGCATGCATATGTTGTTGGCTGAGGTAACTGACGATGGACCTCATGTCATGGTGTGGGCAGGCAGCTGAGGTAGCTAACGATGGACCTCATGCCGTTGTACGAGTTGGTGGTTAAGGTAGCTGACGATGGACCTCATGTTGTGGTGCGGGTTGACACGTAAGTTGCGAGTCGTATCATTCATACATTGACATATGGGGTTGACAGCATGATGTGTTGTATTGTATTGTATTGTATGTAGACCCATTTCCTTGATGTTTTGGATTCCAAATTGGTCTGTTAATAGTTGACAATATGAATTGTATATATTATGTTGATTATTGTTTCGTAAGCTTACCCTTGCCTTATGTGTTGTGGTGCTGTGACTCTAATGATCACATCGTTTGGTGTAGAAGCAGAGGGCGAGACGTCAGCAGATCCAGCTTCTTAGAGCAAATGAGGAAGGTCTCAGATGAAGACTTTTTGGAGACCCTTTTTGGGTGTAGCTTTTCTGGAAGCTCTTTTCTTTTCTTTTGTTTTCGATGTCTTTGTTGTATACATTACTACACGAAACGGATTTTAAAGCAGGAATTTAAATCGGTTAATATCAAACTGGTTTAAAAAAGAAACGTGGTGGCATTTTTGAAATTATAACAAACTTTTTTAAATCAGTTCAAATATAACCGATTTAAAAAATAAATTTTAAAAATAAAATAATATACGCGCCAACTTTTTAAACCAGTTCAAGTAGAACCGGTTTTAAAAGTGGGTTTTTTAACCTTCGTGCGCCTCTCCCTCTCATTTCCAGCAGCCTTCTTCTTCCCCATTTCCTCCCTTCCAGCTTTCTTCTCCTCCATCCACCCCTCATTTGGTCTATTGAAGCTTTCTTCTTCCCCATCCGTCCCTCATTTCCTCCATGCAAGCTTTCTCCTCCCTATCCGCCCCTCATTTCGCCGTTGCATTTTAGGGGGAGTAGGAGACGTAGTGCGCGCCGTCACCGTCGCTGTGGGAGTCGTCGTTAGAGTGTGAGCTTGGTGCCAAGCTTGCTTTGGTTGGAGCTAACTCGCACCATTGCTGTTGGTGGAGGTCCACTGCTATTGAACGTGGTCCATTGCTGAGTTTGGAGGTTCGCGCACTGGGTTAGTCATTTTAATTACATTATGTTATGAAACATATGTTGACCATAGTTTCAGCAGATATTGTGTATTCATAAGACGAGATAATATAATTTTTATTAAGTTACAATAATACTTATTATTGTAGGTGGTTGACTAATGATTTATCTTATTTTTTTATGTTAAAGTTATTCATTGATAGGGAACCATTCCTGCATGAGGACTTGCTAGACATCCGTCAACGTTGGGCAAAATTTTTTGTTGAAATAAGTAATAGATAGTTTGTTTAGAATGACTTTAGAGAGAAAAGAATAGTAGTTTTTATCTCATATGTTTCAAATATGTTATGAAGTTTTGTTGGTTAATAAATGAATTCTGACTTTTGACAAATGAATTCTCTGGCTGTTTCTGTGGTATCTGTCTGTATCAAGTTTTGCTTGTATATGTGAAAACAATTAAGGTATTTAAAAAAATGAAACTTTTTTAAATCGGTTGTGCATTAACCGATTTAAAAAGTTTTTTTACATTGGTTCATTTTACGGTTTAAAATGTTAATTTCTTTTATATCGACTGTATCTAAATCAGTTGTAAAACTGATTTAAAAAGTCTTTTCTGTAGTGGTGATAGTTAACCAGCTATAGGATGTTTTGTTGTTGTAAATAACCTTACTTGTATATTATATCATTGGATTTATATATATGTTATAGTTATGAATGGTGATATAATCATGTTTATGTTGATGACTAAACATATGGATAATGTATGAGGAATGTGAGTAGTATTGTAGCGGCAGAAGGTCGTTACAAAAATTTGAAGGATTGAATTTTTTTTTTAAGTTCTAATTTTAGAGAGATTAATTATGAATACTCTAGAAGAAAATTGATAAATTAGAAGGAATTAATTATGATTAATTGGTAAATTATGAATAATTATCAATCATTAGGAAGAAAAATGATAAATTGGTAAAATAGATTAGTATAAATCTATATGTAAATGATTAGACATTTTTGTGATATTTTGTTGGTATTTGTTTTGGTGATACCATAATTTGTATTTATACATCTACATAAATAATTAGTATCTAACTATGTATTTATACATATATTAATAATTAGCTTGTTTATATTTAGTTTTATTTTATGTTAATCTATTAATAATTGCTCTTAAGTTTGAAATTTAATTTAATTATTGGTTAATATTTCATAAATTCTAAATAGGTATATACTCAATGCCATCAAGTGAGGAAGAATTTCCTATGGAAAGACTAGAAAGTGCTCCAAGCGATGATATTAGATGGCATTTTAGAGTACCTACAACAAGAAATAGAAACAATATCTAATGTAAACTTTGTCACAAAATAATAAGGGGCGGCATTACTAGATTGAAGTAACACAGCACATGATAAAGGTCAAGTAGCAGGTTGTCCTAGAGTCAAGTCATTTGTTAGGGAGAATATGATGAAACTCCTTAGAGATAAAAAAAAATGACTATAGAAAAAGAAAAGAAGAATTTGAAGCACGAATAAGAGGAGATGATGATGAAGATATTGATGAGCAAATAATGGTAGCTGCAAAAGAAAGCATTATATCACAGCATGAATGGGAAGATAGGCAACGATTCAGACAACAAATAGGGGGATCTAATAATACTTATGAATCAGGTGGAAGCTCTTATATGAGTGTTAGTCAAGTTGCAAAAGCTACAAGGACAGAAGATGCTACTTTTGCTTTTAGATCTACGAATGTGGATCTTATGAGGAGTAAAAGCATGAAACAACCAAAAAGTAGTGGAGATTTTATGAAAACATTAAAGAAGCTCGAAGAAGCAGTAAGCAAGTTTATAATTTATGAGTGCTTACTTATGAATTTAACTAATTATCC
This sequence comes from Spatholobus suberectus, assembly GCA_004329165.1. NCBI lineage: Eukaryota > Viridiplantae > Streptophyta > Magnoliopsida > Fabales > Fabaceae > Spatholobus > Spatholobus suberectus. The sequence continues at coordinate 9,751,411 of CM014733.1, forward strand.
TTGGTTATATAATTTGATCGTTGCAGCTGCTGAGGTAGGCTCATTAGTTAAGTGCCCCACACCTTATGAAATTTCTAATGTGTATTTGGAAGCTGAATATAAAACCATGCAGGAATGGATAAATAAGTTGAAAACTCCATGGAAGGAAAAAGGAGTAACAATAATGTGTGATGGTTGGACAGACAATATAAATCATATACATATTATGAATTTTCTAGTGTATTGCTGTAAGGGGACAATTTTCTTAAAATTTATTAATGCTTTTAGTGTTGCTACTAGAAATACTCATTATTACTTCCAGTTATTGGATAAGGTTGCGGAAGAAGTGGGAGAATAATATATAGTTCAAGTTGTTACAGATAATGAAAAAGCAGTTAAAGCAGCTGGTTAAAAATTGATGGAAAAAAGGCAACATCTATATTGGACTGCATGTCTAGCACATTGTTTGGATCTCTGTTTAGAGGATATAGGAAAAAAGAAAAATGTGCAAAAGTTATTAAGTGATGCAAAAGTAATAACATCTGTATTGGACTACATGTGCAATATATTGATTTCACTACTTTTAGACTAGATATGGGTCCTTCTGATCATTCATTTTCAGATCATAGAAGAGGCAGTTCACAATTTAGGAGAGGGAGAAAAAAACAAAATGTACCACTTGAAGATTTTTCTTCTTCTTCTTCTCATATTGAACAAAGTTTTAGTAACTTCAGTATTGACGAATCTTCTCAAAGTAGTAGTCAAGGGTACTATCCACCCCCAGTTTATCAATATCCTTATTTCAATGCATACAATCAATATACAAGTGACCAAGATCCCCCATACCACCAATCATCAATGAATCATCATGATCCTTACTATCAACAATAAAGTGATGGATTTTTTGATTATTTTTTTGGACAAGGAGCAATACAAGATGATAGCCAAAGTGAAAATAGAGGTTATGATCTTTCTCGCCACTCAACCATGTGGTAATAATTATCATGTAAGTTATACTTCTATTATCTTTGTTTGATTGATTTTACTTAACTATTTTAAAATTTTTAAATTAGATATAGTTCTTTATTTGTGAAGAAAAACCTTGATGCTCATATAATTTTATGATATTAATTATGGGTTTTATCATGTTTTTCTTTGTAGTGACAATGTCCTTGAAGGGTGGCATTACTTTTTAGATAAATAATGACAATCAAACTTGAAGGCGATATGTTCCTCTGACAGACCATTTCCTTTTTATTATATCTACTTGAGATTTGTTTAGTTTATGTGCCTTTAAATTTCTTACTTTTGTGTTAATGAGACAATTTATTATAAATTTATGTCAGACTAATTACTTTTGTATTCCTGTTGCTTTTTAAATTTGTTTAGATTTATATATCTCAATTTTTATTATAAATCTATTCTAAATTATTCATTAAAATGATATAAAATTTAAAAAATAAATGAAAATCTATAGAACCTTATAAATAAAAGATATACCAATAATTGTAGAACTTTTTCTATGTTCGGTGCAAACATATTTTAATTACACGCCGCAATGGCCGCAATCTGCATCGCAGTAGCTGCAATGCCCGCAACTGCAATTGCAATTTAGAACCACGGCTTGCAACAAATGCGGTCCCAGCTAAGACCATGAGTTCCCATTGCAACTGCTGACTCTTGGCCTTTGGCAACAACATCAACGAGTTCTTGATCAGTGATGATTGACACCATCATCTCCCTTGCTTCCAACGAATGGAATCCCAACCGTAGCCATGAGCTCTTGCTGCAATCGTCGCTTTCGACCTCTAGCGACTTCGAAACAACATCCTTGACGACTGTAATGAGTGCCTCATCAATGACAACATTGACACCATCCTCTTAACCACCCGCAGTAAATGACATCGCACTACTCACCACCAACCCCATAAAAATCAAAACTTTCAACATTAACATCACCAACATGTGAAAAATAACCATTCACATAACCTATGTTTACAATTTTATTTGTACTTTCATAAACATCAAATCTTTTAGCTTAGGCGTGTTTTATTTGTTCATTTTTTAATTGTTTACGCTTGAGTGCTTATTTTTCAATGGATTTGTATTATTCATATGCTATGATCAACTTCAGTTAATGATGAAAAAGCTTAATGATATTTTTTTTAAGCAACACAACTTAGCTCTATTTCATAAATTGGTTACATGGTAGATTCTTCCTTTTCCTTGTGTTTATGTAAATCTATGTTTGGTGTAATATACAAAGTTAAGGGTATTGTAAACTACTAAATTGCAATGCAAAGACTTCGAATATAATCTACATTAACAATTTTTTTTATGATATTTAACGTGTTGTGATAAATTTCAAGGGGAAAGATAGAAAAGGAGGAGGATTTCTTTCTCTTTTTTTTCAATTTTTTTTTCTTCTTGTTGAAGGCTTGGTGTGATTGACATGCATTATTTCCTACAATTTTTTTCTCTTCTTTTTTAGAATTTATGTTTCTAAACAAGGGAAGAATAATCTCCTCACCTTTAACATTGTGCTTCTGGGGAGGGAAAGAACTGTGCTGCCTCCTTCATAGAGAAAAAGAACAATAGCAAAGGGAAGACATAAACACCAAGGGCCTATGTTCAAAATATTTTTACTAAGTGAAAAATAGTAGTAAAGGTTGCAAGTAATTGATCTTAACCATTCAATATTTAATTAATAAATCTATTGGTCATTACTTATTTAACCACCATGAACCATATGACAAGCTTCTCTATGGTAGCCGTTGTCATTAAAATGAATTACTATTGATGTTACTTAGGAATTTTTGTATGTGTTGAAAATAATATATCATTGAGATAATTAGAATTCAAGTTTATTGAAGGTTTAAAGTTTAGATATGTCAAGTGAATATTCAAGCTAAAGATGTCGATATGTCAAAATTATTAAACAAGGAAAATTCGAGTGGGGGAATGAAGTTCATATGACCAAAGTTGAAGTAGAAGAAATTTACTAACTGTTGGACTATTGGAAACACTTGATATTTTCAATTAGAACAAGTGGGAGAATACACGTCATTCGACAATTATGAGTGGTTATTGAAGTCAAGCAGATTGAGACCAATGGCATAATCTTAGATAGTCAATCATTGACAAATGTACATGTGTATAAATCTCTTTTTTTTTCGGTTAAGGCAGAAAACCTATAAATCAAGAACTAATGTAGTCATTTTTCTTTGGTTGAAAACACTACACTATACCTCTGTAACACCAATTACTTCAATCATAATGGCTATTGATTTGATAAATGATGTGTATGTATTCACCCACTTTTAGTGCAGATTTTTTTACATTTCTTGCCATTCATTTTTACATTTCCTTTTTAATTGCTTTCTTTTACATTCCATGTATTTTATTTTCTTAGTTCATTTACATTCCAACACTTTTACTTTTCCAAGTCTTTTAAATTTAATTGCGTGTTTCTTTTTCTTCTTTTTTCTTTTAAATTTGAGTATTTATTTCTCTACATCATTTCTTTAAATTTCAATTTACACTATAAGAAAACATAGAAATATTGTCCACACGGTAGCTTAGGCCCTGACACCAACGCTACTAGAGTCAGCTTGACTGACGCTAAGCAGAGGAAAAATTTTGATATTATTTTTTAATTTTTCTAAAAATATAATAATAATTAGCGGTGGCTATTACTATCACTAATTTGAATTTAGTGTTGCCAGTCCACTACTAAGAAGACACTACATTTAGTGGTTTAATTTAGATTCTTTTTAGCGTTGGCCTGACCAATGCTAAAAGGGATATTGCATTTAGCATCAAATGCACTTTGGAATCTATGATTTAGCTTCGAATTAGCGTTGGCTTAGATCAACGCTACATAAATATCAGTTTTAGCGTCGGTCTAGTCGATGCTACAAGGAAGCTAAATCACAACTTTCGAAGTGCATTAATTACTTTTCTATCCATTTAGGCCGATGCTAAACTAAATCATAACTTTTGAAGTTATTCATTATTTTTCATGCTAACACTAAAGTTGAATATAATTTCCCCACGTCCCCTCTTCTTCCCCATTTTCTTTTGGTTTCCTTCCTTTTCCCCTTCCCTTCTTCCCATCGCCACATCTCCTCCCCTACCCTCCGTGGTCACCCCCTCCCCATTCCTCTATCGTCGTGTCACCCCCTCCCCCATACTGTCACCGCATCAATGGTTGTCCCTTTCTTGGTTGAGGCACTTCAGAACCCTCATCATTGTGTCACCAATCAGTGCTCTCCCTCTCTCTTCTCTCTCTCTCTCTTAAATCTTAATTTCATGTTGTAGACCATTTTTTATTGTCTTTTACGGGTTTATGTTGTTCGGGTGTTTTGTTAGTTATTATTGTTTTAATGCTTTGGTTAATGGGTAAAATCATAGCTTGAAGTGGATTTAGTTTTTTTTTTTTTTTAATTTGGGGTTTAAAAGAGCCAATTGTTTTCATTTTTGTTTTTAGTTAATTATTGGGATTATGAATAGGTTATGTTATGTTAGATCAAGGATGCTTCTAGTAGTTCCTTATGTAATTGTGATGATTAAGAGTAACATAGAAATTAAGAATCTGAATGTGATGTTCAATGTTGGGGAGTTGATATGGGAAAGAGAAATTTGGACTCCAGGTTGAATTGTACCCATTTATGTTACAGAAATATGGTTTATGGTATATGATCCTAAGCTCACTATAAATAACTTCATTGTCCAAAGGATAGAATGTATGTAGGTCATGCATGTGTGCCCCATGTAAATTTGATGGATTAATTTGTGGTGATAAGAAAGGCAGCTTAAATTCTAAAGTTAACAAAATTTGATTTTAATGTAGCATCTATATACCTTGCATTTTTAGAAAGATAGCACCCACCATGGACCAATTAATAATAACGCATTTCTCCAATCAAAATCTCATTTAGAAATAGAATTTAGGTGACATGTTATGGGAATAGGCTGTAATCTTCCTGCTTTTAATGATTTGGAGTGTAAAGTGGTTATAATTTAAAACTGTCAACTTTCATTTTAATATAATAATTGAAGATATATAGTGAAGTTTAAAGCCTAGAAAACTCTTATGGACTTTTAACGCTGAAATTTTATGCTTGAAGTTTGTTCTATCTTGTTAATGCTTCAATATTGTTTTGGAATAAGCAAAAGAAGGCTCACCATATTCATAGTTGTCTCTTCCCAAGCAGGTTTCAATATCTTACTAGGAAGAGAGTGGATTCCTGGAATGGGAGCAATCTTTTTAATTGTTCACAAAAAATGTTTTTCTAGAATGAAGAAGGTCACCTAGAAGTGGTGAAGGCTGACCAAACCTCGTATGAAGCTTATGCTTCATCGGTCGAGCAACCTAATAGGTCCCTGACACTTATGCCTTTTTTGAAATTGAGGATTCCTATTATGTGAATCAAAATGGGAAGGTTCCTCATTGTTTCTGGTTGAATCTCGAAGTGGGTTTCATATTCAGGCAAGGTGCCAATCAAGATACGACCACCATATTGTTAAAGGATTAAATGGATCTTTTCTCGAGCTATTTCTCTCGATTGTCGACTAATATGGACAAAAATAACATAATTTCTATTTCTTTGACCGAATATCTGATGTTTAGACTAAATGATCTAGAGAATGGAAAGATGGCTCTCGAAGCCATTAAAAAGAATATAGAAATGACTGTTTTAGCCAAGGAAAAATAAGGTAAAAATATGGCCTAACAGGTTATTAATAATAAAAATTTAGGTTTAATAGCTAAGGAATATAATGAGCAAACGACTTTCGAGGTTGAGAAAAATTTAGTAAATAAATTTCAAGTTGAAAACAATTTCGAGCATAAGGTCTTAGTCGAAGAGGAACAATCAGTTGAAAATCAAAGGCTAGATTGAATTTATGACAATTCACCTTTAGGATTCAAGAAACCTTTATCCCCTAGTATATTAAAAAGATGGAGGCTTAAGATCCTCTTGAAGAAATCAACTTAGGGGATGAAGAAAATTGAAGGCCTACATACGTAAGTAAATTATTGGATCCTGATCTTTGACAAAAGATTATTGAACCTCAAAAAAGTTAAAGATTGCTTTGCATGGGACTATGATGAAATGCCAACGTTAAGTTGAGATCTCATCGAGCACAGATTGCTCAATCAAGAGGGTAAGAAGCCTATAAAGCAAGCTCCTTGAAGATTCACTCCTAATGTGGTTTCAAAGATCAAAGAGGAAATCAAAATATTACTTAAAGCTAAATTTATCAAGATAGCCATGTATATTGATTGGATCTCAAATATAGTCATTGTTATTAAAAAGAACGGTAAGATGTGTATGTATAGATTTTCGAGATTTAAACTCAGCTACCCCTAAAGATGAATATACTATTCCTATAGTCAAAATATTGGTTGATTCGACAATAGGTATTAAAATATTAAGTTTCTCATATGGATATTCTGGTTATAATCAAATATATATCGTTAAGGAGGATGTCTAGAAAACTATATTTCGATGTCCAGGTGCTCTTGGTACTTATGAATGGATTGTTAAGCTATTTGGTTTAAAAAATGCAGTTGCTACTTATCAAAAAGCATTGAATCCTATTTTTCATGATTTAATAGGAAAATTTATACAAGTATTTATCAATGATATGGTGGTTAAATATGAGTTGAAAAAGGATCACCATAATCATTTAATGCAATCTTTCGAAAGAATCAGAAAGCATGGATTGAAAATGAATCCTATTAAATGTGCTTTTGGTGTATTTATAGGGGAATTCTTAAGTTTCATAGTTCATCAGAAAGGCATCAAAATCGAGAAGAATAAAGCTAAGGCTATCTTGGAGACTTCTCCCAAGAATAAGAAACAACTTCAATATGCTATTACTATAAAATTCAAATTTTACAACAGGATTTTAGATCAATTGTTTTACAACTGATCTAAAAAAAGCACGGTGGCATTTTTGTAAGTAAAAGGTTCTTTTTTTAGATCAATTATATTATAATCGATGTAAATTAAAAATCAGTTATAATTTTAATCAATATAAAAAGAGTTTTTTTTTTACATCAGTTAAAATTATAACTAATGTAAAAATAACTTTTTATATCGGGTATAACTATAACCAATTCAAAAGACCTTTTGAAAATGTGTGATGCAACTCAACGAACCCTATTGTTCATCTTCTTCCCTCTTTACATTGCGACTTTGCTGAATGAACCACCGTGTTGCGTTCTTGACAAACCACCGCTGACATGCCCAGGTACGTCATTTCTTCTCCAACTCTTCTTCTTCCCTATCGATCTAAATTGCCGCTGCCATCGTTTGCAGGGAACACGTACCCCTCAACCGCCACCACCAAACCCCACTTCTACCATCGCTGAACACCACCCTTGCCCCTCAACCCTTAGCGTCATACTTGCTCCCCGACATCATGCTCACTCCCTAACGTTGAGCTCTCTCTAGTTCATCACTTTTTGTGTTTTTTTTTTGGGTTTTTTGGTTTATCTGTTTGGTAATTTGTTTTATATTTTCATGGATTTGGTGCCCTTGCAAATTTGCTTCAATACAAGCTTTTGTGGTATATTGTATGAAAATTATTTAAAATAGAAATACTAGATTGTTGTGGGCTGGATTAGATTAGATTGGAATTTGTTGTGGATTGGATTGTTTGATAGGTTTACCTTTGGTATTATGATTGAATACCTTGTAAACAGGTATATAGGAAAATATCAAAAAACAAAAAAACTCTGCCCAGATTTTCTGTAGAGATTGTGAAACTTTAGTTTAAGTGTATGCATTAGCTTAGGTCCATGAATAGTAGCACATGAACATGATTTCTCAAAGTGTCTTGCGTGGTTTCATACCCAAATTCACAATCTATGAAAGCCTTGGTTACCCGTAGACACACATATTGACTTAAGCACTATTCAGGTTCCCAAACACCACACATATCAAAATGAAACTCATGAAATAACTAGTGGTTGATCCTTTATATGATATGCCTAAGCATTAGTAGTGCAATAGCAATCTACTTATTTTTTACTATTACATAGATTTAGGAAGTATGTTCTTTTATGGCAAAAAAAATATTCTTGGTTTGAATTTGCAAATCAAGAAGCACTATGGCTTTCCTTTGACTCTAACATTTTGAACTTTATGGCTAAATTTTGCTGCTTTGCACTTAGTAATCACTCTTTCAAGCTTCCCAATTTGGCTTTCAAAATCAGAAGCTATGTCTTGCTCCTTCAACACTTAATGATGGAAAAACAACAAAATGAGGACTAGACAAAGCCTTCCTATTTCCAATTTTCTCATCATCAAAACATCTATCCTTACAATGAAGTACTAGAATCATTGGATAATTCAATAATTGACAACTTTCCCTCTTCATCAAAATCCTCTTCTTCTTTTTTCTTAACCTTGGAAGTAAAACCAGGTGGTGGGCCACAATTTGGGCTTTGGAGAGATTTCCATAACTATAGCCGCGTCCTTATGAATTTGAGTAAGCTAAGGCTAGCTCATGATGGCTAAATGACACATAGTGAAAATGTTGAAACATGACAACTTAAAATTGACAACCCATGTGATAATTTTCCACCCTTTAAGCTTTACAATGAGAACAACATATGAGTATGCAATAATCCTATCTTTTTGTATGAGAAACACAAACCTACATAATTTGACATTTTCTAGCAAAATAAGGGAGAAAGAGATTACCCTTCCATTCTCATCGGCATATTTGTGTGTTTAACTATATGCTTTTATTAAAGTTATGAATTATGAGTGAACCCTAGTTTCCTGTTTGAGATTCAATATAATGATTAAAGTACTAACTATTGTATTGAATCTTGAATTGTCCAAGTTGGACAGTTTGGGAATGTTTTTTTTTTTTATACTTGATTAATACGTAGAGGTTAAGTCTCATATTAAATTTGATGAAATTTCGGTTTAATGCATTTTGTTTTCTTCTCTATGTACATACTTGATTATGGTAGATTTGACGTCATCACTTTCATTAGCACTATGCCAAAAGTACAATTATACAGCACCATTTATATAGTGCTTTAATAAAGGGCTTTATAAAAAACACAGAGTAAAAAGATAGCGCTTAATTATTTGAACAAGTGCTCTATATGCATGATAAAATATACCGCACTTATTCCAATAAGTGCTTTACTATAATATTTTGATTTAATTTTTTTAAAAGAAAACTTTTTAGGGCATTTCTTTGGATAAGCAGTGTAATCTCTTACAAATGGGTAGCGCTTAAAGAAATAAGCGCCTTCCATTTTCCTAAAAAAAGATTCCCCCTCCTATTTTGTCTCGGCTCCCCCATTCCCTCTCCCACTTTGTCTCAACTCATTTTCCCACTGCGCCACTGACTCTCTACCAAGGCTTAGGGTTTTTTCTGTTATCTCTACCAAGGCCTTCCTTTTCCGATTTCAATGAGGTAAATGTGGTCAATGGATGGTTGGAACAACATTTAACACCTAAAAAATGGTTTGCTGTCTACTGCCACTCATTCTCACTCTCTCGTTCTTTTTAAGCTCAGCTCACCAACATCAACATGGTGACCCTTTAATCACAGCCACCATGGAGCAATTCTTTCGCTACACAATCCACGAACCTCACTCTTTCCAACCTACTTCACTCTCCGTTGATACTCAGGGTCTCCTGAACGAGGTACTTATTGACCCACTGTCACCCTATACCCCTCTTATTCCATCTCTGTAACTGGGGTTTTGTTTTTGTCTTAGATTGATGAGCTAGTAGCGTTTTCTGACTCACCTGCTCCATCAATAACCAGGGTCTTGTATATTGGCAAGGATGTTTTAGGTCGCAAGTATCTATGCATGAATTAACTTTTCCATTTTTCTTAGTTTTATTAGGATGAATTGAAAACTATGTATGTATGGTTTTGCTGATGTCAAATAACTGTTTGTGACAAGTCAAACATCTTCATATTTTTCTTGGCAAAGGATGGTTGATGCAGTGAAGGTGTGGTCATTTTTCTTTCCAATTGTCATTCAGACTAGTCGTAGTATCTTGTCAATGATCCCTTTTTAGTTTCTATAATACACTGATATGGGTGTTCATTTTCAAATATGAAGATAATAAGTTAAATTGTACTTTTTATCATGGTGTTGGACATATTTACAAGTACATCCAAGAGCTTGTGCTCAATACATGTTTTTTATCATTAAGATATAGTAATAGTTGATTAGTTAAGAAGACAAAAGTGTAAATTCTAAACTTGAGTTGTGGAGAAAGCTTGAGATTTGTTAAGTATGTGTAAGGATATGAAACGCAAGTTCAACAACATGTGAGTTAAGTATGTGTAAGGATAGATAGATATTTACCATTTGCTTTATCTCTGTACTTGAACCTGAATACGAGTAACAACTCAAATGAGTTTGCAAGGTCCATTTATGATAAATTTAAGATTTAATTACAGTTTTAATCCCTCTAATATAATATAATTCTTGGATTGTTTCTATTTGTACAGTTTTGGAAAAATGAGAATGAATCAAACTAGTGTAAAAAAAAAAACTACATAGAGAGTGCTTGTTGGATGTAGCGCTTTATATTAAGTATCACATAGAGAGCACTTGTTTGAGAAAGCACATTCTATCTTCTACAAAATATACAACACTTTTTCAAACAGGCACTATGTATCTATGCGTCAATATACAATGTTTTTTTAAACAAGCTCTATCTATCTGCACGTCAATATACAATGCTTTTTCAAAAAGTGCTCTTTTTAAATATACTACATCCAAATGGATAGCGCTTAAAAAGCGCTATCTAATGGCGAAATAAGCGCTTTTTATAATAATTTTTGGCATATGGTAAGGGTGTTCACAAGCACGGGTATCCCGTAGACCCAAACCAACCTAATTACTTCGGTTCGATTTTTTATTTTTTTTAGCGTTTGGGTCACACTCAACCCAAACAATTCAAACCTGTTCAAGTACAAGTTGGATAACGAGTTTTGATTTTCGGACTTGCAAACCCAACCTGCTGACATGACATTTTATTAAATCTATTATCTATATATTTTTATATACAAATAATTAGTGAATAACAAAGTTACAAAGACACCTTTGGTTCAATAATTAGTAAACATGGCAAACTCAATTAAAAAACCTTACTAAATAAATATCTTTATAATGTGTTAAAATTTGTAAAAAAATTATAATTTTTAAAAAAATTAACAAAATTTTAATATACGAACCCAATTGACCGACCCAAACTAACTTGTTAGTGATTGGGGTTGGTTTGGTTTGGGTTTGACAAAAAAAATTACATAAACCCAACCTAAGCCAACCAGTATTATTTTGATCAGTTTGGATAACGAGTTTAGCAAAACCCAACCCAAACCGACCCATGTACACCCCTAACTTTCATGTCGTGTACTTGGAGACCAATGCAAAATGATGCCAAAATTTTGTCAAATTAAATATATGAGACTAAACCTATAAGTATTAATCAAGTTTAAAAAAATCTCTTCCTAAATGAGATAAGGCCACACCTTATATAAAAAAGTGAGATTTACATGCATGATATATGTTTGTGTGTATTGTAAAATAAAGTTATGGATCGTAGTTGGATTAATTTTAGACGCACAAGTGATGAGTATGAGAATGGAGTAGAAAAGTTTCTAGAATTTGCTAAAAGATATATTGCTAATAGTAATGGAATGTTGTACTATCCTTGTGTTAATTGTTTGAATGAAAGATGACTAGAAGTTGAGCAATTATGAGAGCGTCTCTTTGTGATAAGTTTAGCAAGATTTATACAACATGGATATGGCATGGTAAATTGTTAGACATTCCAAATGTGTCCTAAAAAGTGGAAGTTGATGTAGATATGGATGATCGACTAAAGGACATGATCCATGATATAGGACCAAAGTCTTTTTAGCGAGCACACATGTATTGTAGTTTATATATGATGTGAATAAGCCTTTGTATCCAAGGTGCACTAATTTCACATAGTTGTCAGCTGTGTTAAGATTGGTCAATCTAAAAGCGAGAAATAGGTGGAGTGATAAAAGCCTCATCGAATTGCTTGAATTGTTCAAAGACATGCTTTTAGAAGGTAACACATTACCGAACCATAACCATGAGGTGAAAAAGATATTGTATCCAATGGGTATGGAATTGTTAACGCCACCATTTTTTACTAAGTGTCAAAAAATGGTCTTTCAAATAAACCATTTCGATTGAGTATTTCGGTACATTATTTTGACTAAGTGTCAAAATATAGCTTTTTATTATTTTCACTTTGGCAAGAATTGATCAAAAGATGTTCACTCTCAAAATGTCTCAAGTAAACATTTTAGGGGGGATTTGTTAGTGTCACTTAGAAATTTTTCCAAGTGTTAGAGATTTTCAATAGAAACTTGAAAAAAAAAATTGACAAAAACTCAAAAGACTTTTCGAAAACAAAAATGGAAGTTCATATGTCCAAGATTAAGTGGAAGAAAAATGACTAAGTGTTGGGATGCTCGAAGATTTCAAAATTTTCAAAGACAACAACACATGGGGGAATTCGCACGTCACTTCGACAAGCAGTTTGATGTAGTTCTAGGCAATTATCAGAAGATGCACAGATCAAGACAAATGGCTACATCGTAGAATATCAATCCTAGGCACTTGTATACATTTGTAAATCATGTAATTCAACCATTAGGCCAAACAATTTATAAATAAGGAACCAGATGGCCATTTTTCTTTAGTTGAAACACTTACACTAAATCTCTGTAACACCACATACATCATTCATCATGACTACTAGTTCAGTGAGTAATGTGTATGTTCTCATCCACTATTCAATTCAAGTCTTTTACATTCTTGTCAATCATCTTTAAATTTGATTTATTGCTGTCATTTACATTTTTGTAAATCACTTCTCATTCCAATTTCCTCTCCAAACTCTTATCCTTTTACATTTTTGCAAATCTCTTTCTCCCTTTGATTTCTTATCGAAACTATTACTCTTTTATGTCTAATGCAATCTACATCTCTTTCGATTTCTTCTCCAAACTTTAACTTGATATACATTTCTGCATTATCATTTTTTATCTTATTTCTTCTCCAAACTTAAACTTTTCACTTTTTAACCTCATTTTCTTCTTGAAACTCACTCTTTTATTTATTCGCACTATTTTTTGAATTCCATTTACTTTTCTTGTATTTTATTTCGATTTCATTTTACTTTCTCACACATTTTTACAAGTTTTTTCCTTTACATTCAATACAACATTTGCATTTTAAAGTTTCTAAGACATTTGCGAATTCTTGCTTTCCAATATCTTTTATGAAATTTCTTGTCAAAATTGTATGGCATTGCATTTCTGAGACATTTTCAAATTCTTATCTTTTTGACATTCTCTACAAGTTATCTTGTTAGAAATATGTTGTCGTATACCTCTGAGACTTTCAATAGTCTTTGTAATTTGAATTGAATTCACATATTGGATTGAGCTTGTTATAAATGCTTTGCATACAAGTTCTCACAGTTGTCAAAATAAGCAAAGTAAAACAACTTTTTGTTTTGTTTTCAAAAAGCAAATTTTACTATCTGCACGCTAATTAGAGTCTTGATCACATATGAATTGAGGCTTTAACTTTTCTCATACCCTCAAGTTAAAGACACAACGTTGCTAGTTAGAATAAAAAGAACTCACAACTTATTTTGATTCTAAGTCTCATGAATAAAAATATATTTATTAGTTAGAGTCACCATGGAAAGTCATTCATTCAAGAATCAATTCGTTTCAATTCTAGAAACAAATTTTCACCATCAACAACTAATCAAACACTTTACCTTCATGCTATAAAAAAAGAAGAGATCAATTTTAGTTGAGTATATCAAGGTGGAGTGTAAGGTTAGTGTAAAAAATTAAGAATGTGAAACAAGCATCATTCAAAAGAAAATTATCTTCCAACCATTTACATTTACACATTCATATACATACAACCACATTATTTATAGGGATTTGCTAACATACATACACTTATTTTTAGTTGGAACAGTTAACAAGCTATAACTATAATATATCTTAAAATACACGTACAGTGTATAACGTACTCTAATTAAAAAACAAGTGCATACTCCTCCACACACACACACAGAGGGTAACTCTTATATCAAGTCATTAGACATTTTCTCACAAAAGTAATCAAAATCATAAAACGAAATGAATTATAAGCGCAACTTCATAAACACTATTGCCCGAAATAGATGAATACAAAGGCCCGGTTTATCATCAAATTAACGTCCAACACTTACAAGGCTATTACTGAAAGGTAGTGATTGTAAGGAATAATAAGTGGGTTGCTGGGCATGTGTAATTAGGGAAGGAGGAGGACGATCATGCATATCAAGTGGAAGCACTGGCAATGGCACTTCAAGTTGAAGAACTTTTATTACCTGTGCAGCCTTGGGCCTTTCCTTGTCGTTTGGGTTAGTACACCACAGCCCCACAACGATTAAGCTTGTCATTTCATCCACATCAAACTCCTTCAATCTCTCATCAACAACATCCATAATATTCCCTTCCACATATAGTTGCCACGCCCAGTTCACGAGAGGCACATGAAACTCCCCATCTTGGTAAGTCCTCCTCCCACATGCAATTTCAAGAGCCACAACCCCAAAACTATAAATGTCTGATTCCTTGCTAGCCCTACCTCCGTTGATATATTCTGGGGCTAGGTACCCATAAGTCCCCACCACCCCTGTCCTCTGAGTCCTCAACCTTGGATCCACCAACTTTGCCATCCCAAAATCTCCAATTCTGGTGCTAAAATCCGTGTCCAACAACACATTAGCTGACTTAATATCCCTATGAAGAACACATTGCTCCGCGTCCTCATGAAGATAATGAAGTCCTAAAGCCACGCCTAAAGCAACTTTGTACCTGTAAGGAGAATTGGTAAGAGATGAGAGAATGATAACAATATGGTAATGGTTTCAGTTGTATAAGCCAACTTCTTTACAAGAGAATTAAGAGTAAATATATATACAAAGCAAGAAAATTAAACTATCCTTAAGCAAGAATAAAAAATAAAATATGTAAAAGAACATAAAAAGTATAATATCTAACATTACCTAACATCCCACACCAAAGCTTTTTTCACCCCAAAGAGATGCGTGTCGAGGCTTCCATTAGGCATGTACTCAAAAACCAACAAAAACTCTCCTTGCTCGTGGCACCACCCTATGAACTGGACCAAGTTTCTATGTATAAGACGGCTTATAATCCTAACCTCGTTGATGAAAACTCTCTCTGAATTTTCAAAGTTAGTGAAAATCCTTTTCACAGCAACAACCCTTCCTAAATAACTCAGAACCCCTTTGTAAACCTGTCCCGAGCCTCCTCGTCCAAGCCTTCTATCATCCGCGAACCCGTTGGTGGCTGCAACGAGTTCTTTGTAATCAATTCTTCTAGGTATAGTTGCTCTATCCAAATCAAAACCATCGTCAGTTCTTCTCTTCTTGATGATCAACCAAGAAACAGTAATAACCACGACCACAAAAATAATACAGCAAGTCACCGCAACAACTACTACTTTGACTTGAAACTTGTATTTAATTATGATGTCATTTTGTTTGTTTACCTCTGAATGCGTGGAATTCAGAGTTGAAGTGAATTCCCAGGAATGAATAACATTTTCCTCATTGGACAATCCTGTTGCACCCGAAAACCCAACCGTTACCCACTCTGGTAGAATTTCCCCAAGGTCAATCCGGTATGAAAGAGAAGCGTTAGGCATAAAACCAGAACTAGTTCCATCAAAGAACCACGAGACAGCAAGGAGTTTGGTAGAAGCATTGTAAGTTATTAACGCATGCCCCATTTTCCCTATGTTTCTCTCAATATCAAACCTGGTATAATTGAGGGATACCACGGAGTTGTTGTTGATCCCCACGTGTTGCATTGGTGGATCAAAATTAACGTTTGCAAAAGTGTCAAATTCGACAGCAACGATGTTATTTTGGGGTGCGTTGTCATTGTATAGGCCGAGACGGCCACCACCTGAATTGGGGGGAATCTGGTAGGCAAGGGGTGCCACGTAGAAGGCAAAGCCGTCACCGTAGTTGGTTTTATTAGACACGTCGATAGTGAATGAAAAACGAGTAGAAAAGTCTGTGACATGTCCGTTAGAAGAGTTTTTCAGGCGCATAGGTTGGCCATAGATGGCTCGTCCCACTCCACTGTTGATGAGTGGGTTGAGCACTATGGTTCCGTTCTCAATCCTGGTTTTGCCTGCATACATGAGGCTTATGCTTTCAGTATCGTTAAAATCGGCCATGTTGAAGGAAAGTGGTTGAACTATTGGAAGGATGAGGATGCGCAAAAGAAGACAAGTTTTGAAGTAGTGGAAACATGACGAGGTAGCCAACATGGTTTATATCGACTGAGTCTTGGCCTGATAAAGTTATCTTCGGCATTGTATTATATTATATACTAGGGAAGACGTGGAACCGGCTAATTAGTTTGACGCGTAAATTATAATAGGATGATTTATAGACTTCCAACCAAACGTTTTGAAATGGTCTTGTCTTGAGTCTTGACGATGGTTGATAAGAATTTAGTTTTGAACGTGAAACCTTACTCCAAAAATTTTACTTCTACCGTAGGAATTAAATAATATTAATCAATACGACTAGATTAAAATTTCAATAATTCAGTCAAGATCACATCGCTTGAGGTTCAGAAAAGAATCACAGGTGGTGTAGTAAAATAAAAAATATATATTATTTCTCAATAATTTTCATATTTTTTTCTTTTTTCTTTTCAGCCAATATCGAACTCTAGGCACTAGGTTAATCCGAAAGCTAAAAACTGTTTGATCTATTGTTGTGTTATGTTTTTCCATTGTGGGTGAGTCTATTTATAAGAGAGTGTCATTAATTTAGTGAGACATTTTAGAGGTCAATTGCTAAGAATTTAGATCGGTGTGTGATTTATTAGTCCTTACCTTATGATGTAATTGATGTCTATGAGCTCGGTACATGATAATTTGTGGAGTTAGGCTAAGTACTTGGCCTAGAATTCAAGAAAGTTGATAAACCCTCTAGCCCCAAGCCGAAAGGCAAAAGAACTATAGATAATAATGCTAACCTTTTCGAGTTATAGGTTAGGTGTTAAAGGGATTCTCTCTAACCAATCATAGTTGAATCATTAGATTGAGCATAACTCATGAAGTTGAATAATGAACTCAACAATTACCTAGGAGGATCAATAATCCTTCTAGTTCCAAGCCGAAGGTGAAGAAGCTATGGTCAAACGATCAAGTGTTGTGTTCGAAGGTTCCACAATTACCTTCAAGGGCTAGTTGATTTGGAAAGATTTGTATACTTTTGTAAGGTGAGGTTGAATTACAGTGGACCACGACATGATGATGGAAGTAGAAATAATTCAAGTGTTGCTTAGTTAAGTAACTTTTGTCAGTAGTGTAACACCCTTACTTTTACTTGATTAACTGTTTTTTTATTTATTCTATATTTAATTTTGAAAAATTGAAAAAATTTTAAAATTTCAATTTCCACAATTAAACTCAAAATATCAAAAGTTATCTAATCGTAATTTTTAATAATTTTCCCGAGTCGGAGCCCAAAAAAATTTAAAATGACGATTTTGTCCTATTTCTCAATATTAAGGACTAACATGATAAAAAGATTTAATCGACATTAAAATATCCATCTAAGCTTAAAATCATGTCATATGCATTAAAATATAATTTTAGAAATTTTATGAAATTTTGGTGCAAAATGATTAAAATACCCTTAGGTGTCAAATAAACCAAATCATTATTGGCTTAACATCTAGAAATAGTGAAATAATGTTTTTAGTACATTTCTAGATAAAATATGTAATTTTATAATTTTTGTAAAAATTTGAGCATTTATTGAGTTAAAATGGATTTAATATAAATTTTTTAAGCTTAATATATATATATATATATATATATATATATATATATATATATATATTTCCAAATAATTAATAAAATATTAAAAAAAATTAGAAATTTATTTTTGATGAAAAATATTGTATTTGTTCAAATTTATATTAAAAGTTAATTTAATTAAGTTTAAGCAATTTTATGAATACTAGCTAATCTAATTACAGGTAAAATTTACACTAGAAAGCTTTAGGGACAGCTAGTTTAGCATGTCCTCACTCTAAAAATAGGTGATTCATCACCTAAATATAATATGTGTCCCTAAACTCAATTTTAAAAAAATTAAAAATGGAAATAATGCGGCATGGCTTGTGTCATTTTGTGGCCACCTAAGCTTGCTTCTCCTCCATAAATAGCCATGCATGGAGCTTCAATCTTCATTCCCTTTCTCTCCCATAACTGGACGGGAGCCCTCCATAGCCACCACTCTCCATAAAAAAAAAAATTACACTAAAGTTCCACTAGTTTTCATCAAGTTTCCATTCTAGGAATTGTGCACCAACAATTCTCTCCTCTTCAACAACTATCCTAGAGGTAATAGGGGGAGTGGGCTGGTTTTAAATTTTAATTACTTTGCATGTTGATAGGAAACATTTTCTCCTAAACATTTCAATATTTAAGTTTATTATGTTTTATGATAATGTTATAATGCTTAGTATTAGATTTAAAGTTTTACCAAATAGTTATATTGCTCAATTTTAGATAATTATAATATACTTATTAAGTAATTATTCTGCTCAGATTTAGATAATTATAGTATAATTATTAAGTTATTATATTGCTCAAATTCAAACAAATATAGTAGAATTACTAAGTTGTTATACTGTCCAAATTTAGATAAAAAAAATTTAGCTATTATACTAGATAATTAAATTGTCATATTGCCAAATTTTAGTAAAACTTAAATAATCTAGCAAAAATAGTAAAAGAAATAAGTTAGTAAGTTCATAACATAAGACTAAATAAATTTTTTATTTAATGAGCTATTTATGAATTTATTTTTAGAAAACTACTGTAGAAATTTCAGTTTAAGTTTTCATTGTCCAAGTAAGGTCTAGACATATTAAACGATCATATGTAAAAATTTCATAGTTTTTAATGCTTATTTAGTATTTTTAATTGTGCTCTATAAGTGTTTGTGGACACATTTTTCTTAAAAATACTAAATTTCAAAAAATTTTGAAAATTTTCTAAAAACTCATGATAAAATTCTAATTATTTTTCTAAGATTAAAATTATTTTTATGAAGATTTTTGACCATTATAGGATTTATTTCTTAATTATCAGTCTTTATTTTAATTTTTATGTCTTTATTTTTATTGAGTTATTGATTATGTATTTTAATATCAATTATGTAAATAATATGTATGGATCAAATCTCTATAATACAAGATAGAGATATTAGTAGAAATTGTATTGGTGCTTAAATTTCTGAGACTAGAGTGAACTTTTAAAAATTAATAAATTAGTAAGTAATGTAAAGCAAGAAATATGCAGTGGCATGACACCCTGTTAGGGAAGCTACAGTTTAATATACTGAGAAATGAAAGGACGGAACCTATTTGAGGAGTTCTTGGAGGTACGCATTGAGTGGTGAAAGTCCAATGGCCAGGGTAGTACCCATGAGTTGGGATATTCACCTTACCAAGTTTGATAACCCCAACAACTGCCTAGTATTCTAAGATTGGTGTGAAAGTATATTTCTATAAATGGACGTCCTGATTGATATTTGTTCCTCATTATAAATGGAGACTGTGCTATATGATGATGTTGAAGGGGTACATGTACTCTAGTCACTTCCCAAGTTCTGTTAAGAACTGTTACTCATTAATGGGAAGTATGGATCCATACCAAGTCAAGGCTAATTTAATATAACTTAGAATAAATCCTAGGTTCCCTTCCTTAATTGTGTTTTATTCATGGTAGATTTCATACCATACATATGAAAGTGATTTTAGAACAAATCACCTCACTCCATTTTATTTTATTTTTTGGTTGTGAATGTTCAATTGTGATCATTGAAGAAAGTGATGCTAGTTCTGTTTAATCTACCTATATCATATCCAGACAGAGGAGTATAGGATTATGATCCAAACATAAACATCTTGACCTATACAAGGTCTGATGTCTATGACTTTTTTATCCCCTATTCTTGGGGCTATGATGTTTCCACTAACATACATAATATCTATTTCTTATATGACTACTCCCCCGCCAGATTTTGTTTACACCCCTCACATTCCACCACCACCAGTAGATCCGGATGTCCCTGTGATAGCTCCTTTTTTGGGTGCCTATCCACTTCCTCTTGAGCTACCTACCATGGATGCTCCTATTGTAGATGAGCCAATACCTGTACCTATTGATGATGGATCTCCTATAAAGGTAGTACTCGCTAAGTCACCTCTAGCCCCCCCTAGTATTAAGAACCAAGTGGGAATGGCTAATGGGTGGCATACAGCTTCATCTTCCTCTTTTGGACCTAGGGTACCACATAAGGTACCTAACAGACAGGCATATCATGCGACAGAGGACGTATCAGAGGCGACCCCTTTAGACAATGACCATTAAAGACTTTAGTATTTTAGTAGGGGGTAAGGTAGACAAATACTGCTATGTATAGGATCTATTTGATGTATATTGAGCTAGGTAGTATCTTTTGATGTACTTTTTTTTTCATGACTTTATGTATTATCCAAACCATGATGTACAATTATACATATATATATATATATATATATATATATATATATGCAATCTTTATCTTTTACTTTCATTTTCAAATTCGATTAAATTTAGAATTTTTCTATTATAAAATTAGAAAAAATTTATCTATATTTTCATCAACTTGAATTAATAACTAAATTAATATGATATATTTAAATTGAAAGAGTGTTATAAGTAATGCCCTTGTCATAAAGTAGCTCGATCGAGGTCCTCCTCGTGCAATATGTAATTATGTTTTTCTTGGTTGTTGCAATCATGTTGTTCAATCTTTGTTTTCTTGATTTCCTAGGTCTTAGCTAGATCGATCTCCTTTTTGGAGTGAGGATACGCTTATGTCTTTATCTTCCGATTGCCTAGGTTTTAGCTGGATCAATCTTATTTTTGGAGTGAGGCTAGGCCTAAATCTTTGTCTTTTGATTGCTCAAGTCTTATCTGGACCAACCTTCATTTTAAAGTGAGGTCACGCCTTGGTCCTGGTCTTTTGATTGCCTAGATTTTAGCTAGAATGACCTCTTTTCTAGAGTGAGGCCACACCTAAGTCTTTTTTTGTCGAAATCTTTCCTTTGGGTGCACTTCAAGGAGATGTCGAGTTGCTGTGTTAAGTTGGAGCAGAACTTAAGGACACCACTAGTCGCAATTTCTACAATTGCTTGCTTAGGTGACTGAGTTAATGCATGTTGTTTGTGTGCAAGTCAAGGTACACTACCAATCACAATTTCTGCGATTGCTTGCCTGAGGAGACCAAGTTATTATCTGTTGTTGGTGTGTGAGTCAAGGTACATTACTGGTCATAATTTCTATGATTGCTTGAGTTACTGTGTGTTGTTAGTATGCAAGTTGAGGTACACCACCAGTCAATTGCTTGCTTGTGAGGACCGAGTCATATCACATATTGGCGTGCAAGTTGAGGTACACCACCGATTGTAATTTCTATGATTATTTGTTTAGGGGGACCGAGTTATCTGTCTTATTGGTGTCCGAGTCGAGGCACACCATCGATCACACTTTCTCTTATTTTGACTAATTGTTTTTAAGATAAGTATTGCTATTCTCACTTATCTTTATACAACATTTTTTAAAACTTTTTTTCTATTTTATCTCTCTCTATCACGTTGCCATATTTTATTACACACTTTCCTCTATTCTCTTTCTATATTTTCCCATGTTGAAAGAATGTTCTGGAAAAAAAAAAGACTGAAAATATAATTATTCTTTAAAGATTAGCAAGTAAATATAATAATTTTTTAAAGATCTTTGTCACTGTTTTGTATCATAAAATGAGTATGCTACCATAGTAGTTTTTGAAAGATTTTTTAATAAAATAATTTTGTATATATGTAAAAGGTCATCATATTCATTTTTTTGTAAGGTTAAATTAATGAAACAAAAGGATAAAATTAATAAATATTTTACATTTTCGAAGACTAATACTTAGTTACTTTTATTCTTCATAAAAGTAAATATGGTAACATTTTATTATTTGAAGGGATTTAATTGATGATAAAATTTATAAAAGAAAGTTATTCGAAAAACTTCGTGAGTTTGTTCGGAAAATTAATGAAAACGAATTAACATTGACCGCGACCAAAAGTAGTAAATGCATCTCAATTGAAATTATGGTGAAGTTACACGTACCAGTAGAATTTTCAAAGTAGGTAATTACACAAGAAAAGTCATAGAAATATGAAAGAAAAAAAAAAGATGTTTGTTTTGTAAAAAAAAAAAAATTAATTTAACAGTGTAGATTTTCTACAATTAATTACATTTAAAAAAACTGTCGGGGCCTTAATTTATCCTATTCAACTACTGGCCAGCACATTTAAAGATACATTTTTCATATAAAAATATTTATTAAGTTCTCCAAAAATTAACGTGTTAAATATTGTAATATATTTTTTTTTAAATTTCTCTTTTATCTCTCTTTATCACATTGCCACATTTTATTACACACTTTCCTCTGTTCTCTTTCTATATGTTCCCATGTTGTAAGAATGATCTGAAAAAAAAAAAAAAAACTGAAAATCTGATTATTCTTTAAAGATTAGCAAGTAAATATAATAATTTTTCAAAGATCTTTGTCACTGTTTTGTCCCATAAAATTAGTATACTACCATAGTAGTCTTTAAAAGATTCTTTAATAAAATAATTTTGTATATATGTAAAAGGTCATTATATTCATTTTTTTGTAATAAATTAATGAAACAAAAGGATAACATTTATAAATATTTTTTATTTTTGAAGACTAATACTTAGATACTTTTATTCTTCATACAAGTAAATCTGGTAACATTTTATTATTTGAAGGGATTTGATTGATGATAAAATTTACAAAAGAAAGATATTCGAAAAACTGTGTGAGTTTGCTTGGAAAAATTAATGAAAGCGAGTTAACATTGACCGCGACCAATAGTAGCAAATGCATCTCAATTGAAATTAGGGTGATGTTACATGTACCAGTAGAATTTTCAAAATAGTTAATTAGACAAGAAAAGTCATGGAAATATGAAAGAAAAAAAGATCAAGTTTGTGTTGTAGAAAAAATTAATTAATTTAACCGTGTAGATTTTCTACAATTGATTACGTTTAAAAAGCGTTAGGGACCTTAGTTTATCCTATTCAACTCCTGGCCAGCACATTTAAAGATACATTTTTCATAGAAAAATATTTATTAAGTTCTCCAAAAATTAACATGCTATATGTTGTTGTCGCAACCAGGGTCGCAACGGGACAGCGAAAAAGAAAGACTTTAAAAAACAGGGAGTCGCCACCAATATTTATTAAGGGCAAACATTGGAAAAACCTGAAAAGAAAATGGTCTACGAAATCAGATTTCAGGTTCGGGAGTCAATTACGTGTAGAGAAGGTATTAGCATCCTACAACGTCCGTCATAAAGACGGTTACCTCTAATTGATTAAGCAAATTATTAATAACTTTTAAAATATTTATCTCACCCCAAAAATAATTGCAAGAAGAGTTTTATTATAAAAGATTTTTATTTTATCTTAAATTTTATTACTTTTTTGAGATCGACAGGAGTGGGCCCTTGCTCCTACGTATCTTCCGGTGCAATGGAGAATTAGACTCACGTAGTTCTTTTGTAGAAAATATTTGTGTTATGAATTTTTTTAGTTATTGATTTCTATTTTAATTTTAGGAATTTTGAACCGTCACGGCTCATACACCCTAAAATATAAGATTGATAGAGGTGTACACCCAAGCCAATTTATTATTTAAATTTTGATTTTAGTATTTTATTTTCATAACAATTAAATTTTATTTTAACATTTTATATTTAAGAGAAGAGTTTTAAGGCATCAAGCTGTACAACTTGTGTCTCAAAATTCTCAGGATTAAAAAAACGTCACATCTAATTAACCCTTTTTCAACTTAAGATTTTGTGATCATCAAATTTTAATTAAATTGCAAGACTTGATTTTTTGTATTTTTATATTCTTCATATAAATGAATTGTTTTATTTTTTTACTTAGAAAAGAGCTTTTAGACAACAAGTTGTACAACTTGCATCCTTAAACTCTAGGATTAAGAGAATGTCACATCCAAATAATCCTTATTCTATTAGAGATTTTTTTGTAATTTTATTATTATTAAGTCATAAGTAACCAATTTAGAAATATTATTAATATTATTATTAACGGATTGCAATATAATTATTAGTATTATTATTTTGTCATTTTTTATCTTCTCATAAAAATATATATACAACGAGTCTATGCCACAAATCCTCTTTATGATTTCTTTTATTTTTATTTTGTTTTCCATTTTATTATTTTAATATCAATGCCCCAAATAAACTAAATTTAATCTATGTAACAAAATATAACTCTCGGCCCAGATATTCGTAAACAAAGCAAAAAGTTCAGTCCATGATAATTAAAACAAGCAAGGCTGATCGTAAAACCAAAACGTGTAACTCGACAAAAATAATAACAATAATAAAATGAAATATGAAACAAGAAAAGCATAGAGAAAAAAAAGAGGCCTTCAAAAGCCCTAAGTTTGCAAAGCTATTGTGCGCAGCTTCCTCTGGACGCGCCACCGACTTTGAGGATCGCAATTAGGAACGCACACGAAGGGAGAAGCAAAGACGAAAAGGAAAGAGGAATCATGGTTGTGCCAGACAGCGGTCTTTCGAGAACGCGCACGAGGGATGCTTTCCTACAAATGGAGGAGATGCGGAGTGAGGTTGTGATGCGATGGTTTTGATCTGAAAGAGGGTTCACAAATTTGGTCGAAAAAAGGCGGCGCGTTCTGGCCTTGCGATGGTTGCGGGTAGCTGTGTGAAGACGGTTCTCGCGACTGCTAACGGAAGCACGGCTAGATCTATACGAGATCTGCACGCGAGAAGAGATGTGGAGGTTCGTTGATGGCGGTGGCGATGCAACAGAGAACAGGAGAAGGAAAGAGTAAGAAGGCGAAGGGAAGAGAAGAGTGGCCGCCGGAAAGCGCCTTTAGTGGCGGCCGACGGCAGGGTTCGCGACGACGAAGGAAATGTTTCTCTTCCTCCTTTTTTTTATTTTTTATTTAAATTTTGCATATTTCAGTGGTGTTGAAAATGTTGAGTTTGATGCTGCTGAGAACGAGTTTGGTTTATGGCTAGAAATCTGTGTATCGTGTGAGCAGTGAACATCACATTTTCTATTCTGTTATTGTGTTTATAACAAAAAGAAATACAAGCATATACACAGAAGAATAGAAAGAAATAAGTTCAAGTGTATACCGGCTGTGACTTTAATTCCTCTGTTTCTTCTTCGCTTTTGCCTTTGTTTCCGTGGACTTTTTCTTTCTTGGTGCAGCTTCCTTCTCCACCCTTAATTTTTTTATTTTTCTTTCAATTTTCAGAACCCTTTTCTTATCTTTTGCAATGGTATTTATAGATTGAAAAATGTGTTCTAAGGTTCCTTGAATTAATCCGAAAAAATGGTTAATTCAAGAAGAAACTTGTACAATTTGGCAGCTTCAATCAAGGAAATTGGATGATAGGAGAAGCAAATAGGACAATTTACAGCATTAGCTTAGGGACTTGTTGATCTGCAGGGCATGGTGAGAGCAGCTTGCAGCAGGAGGAACGGGTGGGTGGTCGCCTTAGAGAAAAAGAAAAAAGAAAAAGAAAAAGAAAAAAAAGAAAAGAAAAATCCTTTTTTTTTTTGTGTTCTGATTATAAAAAGAAAGGCCCAACAGAAACAATTAAGAAACAGATAAAAGAATGGGCCAGCAGTACCCAGTCCAGTAATAAAAGAACAAGAAAATAAATAAAATAAGTAAATAAACAATGTAAAAGAAATTGAGTTATTGAACAGGTATTAATTTAAAGTGTTTGGATTATATGTACAAGGTAACAACATAAATAAAAAGAAACAAATAAAATATATAACAAGAATGGTGGACAAAATTAGGTGTTCACAGTTGTAATATTTTTTAAAACCTTTTTCTCTTTTATCTCTCTCTATTCCTATGTTCTCTTTCTATATTTTCCCATGTTGAAAGAATGTTCCGGAAAAAAAAAAGACTGAAAATATAATTGTTCTTTAAAGATTAGCAAGTAAATATAATAATTTTTTAAAGATCTTTGTCACTGTTTTGTATCATAAAATGAGTATGCTACCATAGTAGTTTTTGAAAGATTTTTTAATAAAATAATTTTGTATATATGTAAAAGGTCATCATATTCATTTTTTTGTAAGGTTAAATTAATGAAACAAAAGGATAAAATTAATAAATATTTTACATTTTCAAAGACTAATACTTAGTTACTTTTATTCTTCATAAAAGTAAATATGGTAACATTTTATTATTTGAAGGGATTTAATTGATGATAAAATTTATAAAAGAAAGTTATTCGAAAAACTTCGTGAGTTTGTTCGGAAAATTAATGAAAACGAATTAACATTGACCGCGACCAAAAGTAGTAAATGCATCTCAATTGAAATTATGGTGAAGTTACACGTACCAGTAGAATTTTCAAAGTAGGTAATTACACAAGAAAAGTCATAGAAATATGAAAGAAAAAAAAAAAGATGTTTGTTTTGTAAAAAAAAAAAAAAATTAATTTAACAGTGTAGATTTTCTACAATTAATTACATTTAAAAAAACTGTCGGGGCCTTAATTTATCCTATTCAACTACTGGCCAGCACATTTAAAGATACATTTTTCATATAAAAATATTTATTAAATTCTCCAAAAATTAACGTGTTAAATATTGTAATATATTTTTTTTTAAATTTCTCTTTTATCTCTCTTTATCACATTGCCACATTTTATTACACACTTTCCTCTGTTCTCTTTCTATATGTTCCCATGTTGTAAGAATGATCTGAAAAAAAAAAAAAAAAACTGAAAATCTGATTATTCTTTAAAGATTAGCAAGTAAATATAATAATTTTTCGAAGATCTTTGTCACTGTTTTGTCCCATAAAATTAGTATACTACCATAGTAGTCTTTAAAAGATTCTTTAATAAAATAATTTTGTATATATGTAAAAGGTCATTATATTCATTTTTTTGTAATAAATTAATGAAACAAAAGGATAACATTTATAAATATTTTTTATTTTTGAAGACTAATACTTAGATACTTTTATTCTTCATACAAGTAAATCTGGTAACATTTTATTATTTGAAGGGATTTGATTGATGATAAAATTTACAAAAGAAAGATATTCGAAAAACTGTGTGAGTTTGCTTGGAAAAATTAATGAAAGCGAGTTAACATTGACCGCGACCAATAGTAGCAAATGCATCTCAATTGAAATTAGGGTGATGTTACATGTACCAGTAGAATTTTCAAAATAGTTAATTAGACAAGAAAAGTCATGGAAATATGAAAGAAAAAAAGATCAAGTTTGTGTTGTAGAAAAAATTAATTAATTTAACCGTGTAGATTTTCTACAATTGATTACGTTTTAAAAGCTTTAGGGACCTTAGTTTATCCTATTCAACTCCTGGCCAGCACATTTAAAGATACATTTTTCATAGAAAAATATTTATTAAGTTCTCCAAAAATTAACATGTTATATGTTGTAATATTTTTTAAAACCTTTTTCTCTTTTATCTCTCTCTATTCCTATGTTCTCTTTCTATATTTTGCCATGTTGAAAGAATGTTCCAGAAAAAAAAAGGCTGAAAATATAATTGTTCTTTAAAGATTAGCAAGTAAATATAATAATTTTTTAAAGATCTTTGTCACTGTTTTGTATCATAAAATGAGTATGCTACCATAGTAGTTTTTGAAAGATTTTTAATAAAATAATTTTGTATATATGTAAAAGGTCATCATATTCATTTTTTTGTAAGGTTAAATTAATGAAACAAAAGGATAAAATTAATAAATATTTTACATTTTCGAAGACTAATACTTAGTTACTTTTATTCTTCATAAAAGTACATATGGTAACATTTTATTATTTGAAGGGATTTAATTGATGATAAAATTTATAAAAGATAGTTATTCGAAAAACTTCGTGAGTTTGTTCGGAAAATTAATGAAAACGAATTAACATTGACCGCGACCAAAAGTAGTAAATGCATCTCAATTGAAATTATGGTGAAGTTACACGTACCAGTAGAATTTTCAAAGTAGTTAATTACACAAGAAAAGTCATAGAAATATGAAAGAAAAAAAAAGATGTTTGTTTTGTAAAAAAAATAATAATTAATTTAACAGTGTAGATTTTCTACAATTAATTACATTTAAAAAAACTGTAGGGACCTTAATTTATCCTATTCAACTACCGGCCAGCACATTTAAAGATACATTTTTTCATAGAAAATTATTTATTTATAATATATTCTTTAAAGATTTGGGGTTTAAATATTTTTTCCTTACAAATATATCTGTTTTTACTTTTAGTCTTTATATTTTTTTCGTTTATGGTCCATGTAATGTTTGGATATGCTTTTAGTCCTTTTCCATCGGTCTATATTAAGAAAAATGAAAAAACGATTATGTTACTCTATTTGACATTGTCACGTGATAACGTCATGTGACTCTATTTTATGTGTGTGTAGGTATTGTGAAAAGGTCTCGTACAAATAACATTAATTACTTTAAAACAAATGGTTATTTATTACATATATATGTTTGACTCACCTTGCGTATTTTTAAATATTCTACAAAAAATTATTTTAACAATGCGCTTTACAATTTATTTATTTTTTAAATTATAGGTGTTTTGATCAAATTAAATTATTGGCCAGCTAATTGTTTAAAGATTAACTTTTTTATAGTAAAAAAAAATTATTTGGTCTTTTAAAGATGACTAACGCTATTCTCATTTATATTTTAAATAATACTTTTCAAAAACATTTTTTTTCTTTATGTCATTCACACACCTCATTTTATTATATACTTCACTCTCTTTTCTTCCTACCATTTTTTTTAATGTCGGAAGAAATGTTTGTAAAAAAAAAAAAGACTGAAAATATGACTATTCTTTAACGATTAGCAAGTAAATATAATAATTTTTCAAAGATCTTTGTCACTGTTTTGTCTCTTAAAATTAGTATACTACATGGTAGTCTCTGAAATATTTTTAAATAAATTAATTTTTTTAATGTCTAAAAGGAATTATGTCCATTCTTTTGTAAGATTAAATTAATGAAACAAAATGTAAATTTTATAAATATTTTATATTTTTTGAAGACTTAGTTACTTTATTCTTCATAGGAAAAAATACGGTAACATTTTATTATTTTAATTAGTTACTTTATTCTTCATAGGAATAAATACGGTAACATTTTATTATTTTAAGGGATTCTTTTTATGATAAAAATTGTAAAAGAAAGTTGTTGAAAAATTCTAGCTTAAGTGCGAAGTTGTATGCCAGGATTGGATTACCACTAGCTGAAACCACTACCGGATACTACTATGTGGGGGCTAGATAGAAAATTAAGAAAGCAAATACAGATGATATTAACATGTAGATTGAAAGCCATTGACGCAAGAAAATTGAAGTCTAAAATGATATGACTGATGCTACTGTAAATGGACGAATTGTTATACCACACTAGTAACACGAGTAGGTGACAAAAACGCAGAATCTAACTAGATAATGAACTGGGTTCAATTCAAACTGAAAGGGACAAAATACGGTGGGAATTTCTCATATAATAATCCTTCACTAGCTTTAAGGACATATTTAATCATTTCTCACTTCTTGAATAGTATGCCAGGACAACACAAAATGAAATAGACTAACATAAAGAGAATGACGTCCCAATACAATGGTAGCAAAATTGAAAAGTTGCTTCTAGCAAATAAAATGAGACACATTCATTTGGGGACAAAAAATAACTCAGATAGATTATATTAATTAAAGATTAAAATGGCATGTCCTTTGCAAGTGTCGTAGTATCAGTTATCAACCACTAAATGAAAGGAGAATAGTGTACCAACTGCTTGGAATGTTAGCAAAGTTTACTTTGTCAGCTTGAATTTAAAATTAAAAAAAAAATGGGGGACTAGAAACAGACAAGGTCAAGCTTCCAGAAAAATATGGTACTAATGAAAGGTGATATAGCATGTTGTGAAAGTCATATAATGAATCCAAGGAATTTTGATTAAGGCATATTAGAGAAACCTTATTATGATAATTATTTAGATCAGATGCATTATTTGTTTGTTACCTTATACCATTATATTAGATAAGATGAGAATCATCAGCTCCTTAAGTAATAAAGGCAGAACACTAAAGTTGGTGGAAATATATTTGTTTGTAATTATCAGAGAATGTGACTTCAGAAGAATTTGAGAAGCATTTCAAAGAAGGGAGTGGAAGATGAAAAAGCAACATCTGGGTTCATTACGAAAATGAAGACGTAGTTCCACTCTGGAAGACACATCTGCTGAAATTGTATGGGTTGGACATTTTAATTGAGATTTTAAAATTCCTTTATTAATAGTTGTTTTTGTAAAATTACATTCATTTTAGTCTTTTTTTAGTACAAGACAGTAAAAAATAAAATGAAAAAGAGACTAAAATAAATGACATTTTGCAAAGTCAAGGACTAAGATAGGGCTTTTAAAATTTCAAGACTAAAATGTCTGAACCATATAATCTCGATGATTGATTAGAGGGTTAATGATAGTGAAATATAAAATGGGAAAAAGACTAAAATGAATGACATTTTGCAAAATCAGTAACAAAGAAATGGCTTTCAAAATTTCAGGACTAAAATGTCTAACCCATGTAATCTCGAGGACTGACGCAAGGATTTACTCCTTCCATGTACATATCTTCAGCTCTTATCAATATGATTGGTTTTTGTCCATAGCTTTATATCCCCACCAAAAATCTTCACTGATTCTCTCAATGTTTTTGGTTAGTCTCCTTCCTTTCAGAATATGCCTATATTTATATTTCCCTTTTATATTCCTTTTCCTCTTTCCTCATAGGTAAGCTCTTCCTTTTATGAGGTTTCATGAGTTTCTTAGAGAAGATTGAAACGCTTTTCCTCACTAAAATGTTCCTAGTGCTATGTGCTATGCATCATTACAGAGATGGCAACATCACCTAAACTGAGCCAACTAAAATAATTATGAGAATTTCTAACCAGCAAACTCATTGAGCACTAACCAACAAAATTAACTTACAACTTACCCCAATAAACCTTGCCTCCTCATTGACATAGGATCCATCTTTTTTCTTGTGAGTTGCATTGTACAATTCACCTCAACCCACAACACGTCCAAGCTTTACTTCCTAATACACATGACCCATGGAAGTCCAAAAAAACAATATAAATAATTCTTTATTAAGAGTCAACAATAAAACACAAATATTTACCATCTCATGTTGTGTCGTAGACAAAAGTTTTGCACCATCAGTATGTGGAATTATTTGCTTTTTTCTGAATTTAGTATTTTTTTGACATAATTCTTATGAAATGAATAGTTTATTAATTGAAATACAAGCTCAAAAAATACTTAATGGTAACAAATATTTGTAAAAACTACCTGATACTGTGCCCTTAAATGATAATCAACAAATGACGACCACTTATCTTTATGAATGTCGTCAATGACTTTAGCAATTAATTGTTCTCTTGATAATGAAGTGTCATAAACAATGCTCCACATATTTAACTTTCCATTCCTATACTTTCTTGCCATGGTATATAAACAATAATTTTGATCAATATTCACAAGCCTAAACATTAACTAAGCTATTTACTGGGACTGATTTCAGGGTACTCTGTTTGCTTCATAATTACTTTTTTTAAGTTGGCACTGCATATGTGAAAGAGGAACAATGACTATATATATATATATATATATATATATATATATATATATATGGGGCAGGATCCGTTGACACCAAGTGTAAGAGTTAGTCAAATTACACATTCAATAACTTTTTGTATAATGCAAATTTAACCAATCCAACCGTTGAATTTGATGTTCTTATTAATTAGATTAAGTATACAAAATTTCATACAATTCTAAAGTTATTTAATAGTTCATTAAATCACTTTATTTTAATGTACAATATGATATTAAAATATATGTAAATATTCAATATTAGATAACATATTTAGAAAAGTCCAAATGATGTGAAATTTGATATGCATAACCATAAAGATAATATCATCAAATTCAATGGTTAGATTGGTTAAATTTGTATTATACAAAAAGTTATTGAAGGTGTAATTTAACTAACTCTTACGTCTGGTATCAACGGATCCTGCCCCTATATATATGTGTGTGTGTGTGTGTGTGAAGTTGGAAGCTTAAGTTTAGTGATAATTTCATGAATTGCCATGAAATGCAAGAAATTAAAAAAAAAAAAAAAAACCTACAATCCCTTAACACAAACAAATAAACACACACAAATGAACTCCATGTTTGAATTCTTGATATTACTACCTCAGTGAATTACTATGAAGCAGTTTGATTGATGAGTTCAATCCTATATCAACAAAATGAGGCAAAACACAAGTAATTAACTCTTATCTCACAAAATAATCAAAATTAAAGCTAACAAAACACAACCAAAGCTCCAAAAATTTCACAAACGCCAAATTGCTAAAAGACAAAACTGGAAAAAAAAATAGATTATATGATTAACAAAATGCAGCAAGGGAGAAATTTCCTTCCTCACCAAATACACGTAAGGTTTTGTTCTTTGAATGTTTATGTATGTTGCCAAAGGGAAGTGAGCATTCATATATAAGCTTACTCAAAGGGCAAGAGAAAATGGGAAACCCAACACAAGTAACCCCTCCCCCTTTCTCCTTCTTCTTCCTATGTAGTCCAATTGCTGTAACAACTTGACCCAATTCGACAAAAATACAATTAAATCAAACTAAAATTGTGCAACATTAAACAAAAAAGAAAGAAAGAAATACCCAAAGCAGGTATTAATGCCTTTATGAAAATCCAAAAAAGAAATGGATTAAAAAAAACCTAAAATGATAAGCAAACCTATATCGTTTTTCACATTCTAAAAGCATGAACAATTTTGCAGACCTAACTTTAATAAACAAGGAAAAACATCCCTATCATACAATGTCACAGATAGGATAAAGCAAAATCCTACATATTCAACTCCTAACTAAAATCAATAAGCAAAATCTAGAAGCCTTTAACAAAGATTCGGTACCTGAAATATTCATGGCTTGTAAATCATTTCCGAAACCAAAACCCCAACAAGTTGCAACCTGCTATGGAAACTACAAACAAAAAAAACAAAAAAAAAAAGACACAATGTCACAAACAAGGAGAAGCGGTAATGCGATTCAACAAGAATGAATACCTAGAGAAAGAGAAACGGTAATGCGATTCGGCAAGAATAGAAACCTAGCTAATGCAAATCAACAAGAACAAACCTTAGTTTTTGAATCTTTGAATAAAAGAAATGCCTTATTTCTTTTATTTTTATTTTTTAATATATTGTTAAATTGGTGACATGGAGTGTGTTAAGTTGGTGACACGAAGCACGTTAAGTTAGCTTAGGTGACATGACCAGGTGTCGAAGAAAGAAAATAAATAATAAAATTATTTTAAACATTGTGGTGGTTTTAAACGGCCAAAAAAAAACTTAAACCGCTAGAAAACGTATTCAATTGTGGCGGTTAACAAATTTGCCAAAATTACAATATTTTTCTAGCGGTTTATTGAGACCGCCAGAAATAAACCACCAGTAAACAACTATTTTTTTGTAGTGAGATGCATTTACTATTTTTGGTTGCTGTCAATGTTAACTTGTTTTCATTAATTTTTTCCAGCAAACTCACGTTTTTTGAATAGCTTTCTTTTAAAAATTTTATCATCAAATAAATCCCTTCAAATAATAAAATGTTACCATTTTATTTTGAAGAATAAAAGTAACTAAGTTAGTCTTCAAAGATATAAAATATTTATAAATTTTATCCTTTTGTTTCATTAATTTAACATTACAAAAAAAATGAATATAATGACCTTTTACATATATAAAAATAATTTATTAAAAAATCTTTTAAAGACTACTATGGTAGCATACTAATTTTATGAAATAAAATAGTGACAAAGATATTTGAAAAATTATTATATTTATTCGCTAATCTTTAAAGAATAATCATATTTGTCAGTCTTCTTTTTTTCTAGAACATTCTTACAACATGGGAAAATATAGAAAAAAAAATAGAGGGATGTCATAAAATGAGGTAATGTGATAGGGAGAGATAAAAGAGAAAAAAAAATTAAAATATTGCATAGAGTAAGTGAGAATAGCATTACTTATTACTTATCTTTAAAAAATAGTAAGTCACAGTAAGAGAAATTGTGACCAATGCCGTGCCTTGACTCACACACCAATAAGACATGATAATTTGGTCCTCCCGAGCAAGCAATCATAGAAATTGTGACTAGTGTCGAACCTCAACTCATACACCAACAATGTGTGATAACTTGGTCCCCCTAAGCAAGAAATTGTACAAAGTGTGACGAGGCGTGTACCTCAGCTTGGACATTAACAACACATGATAACTTGATATATCCACTCGACAAGCAATTATAGAAACTGTGACTAGTTGTACCTCGATTTGCACACCAATAACACACGATAATGCAATCCCCCCAGGTAACAATCATAGAAATTGTGATCGGTGGTGTACCTTGACTTGCACGCCAACAACACATGTTAACTCAATCCCCCCAAACAAGCAATTGTAGAAATTGTGACTAATGGTGTACCTTAACTTGCACTCCTACTTCATGCAACAACTTGACCTCCCTTGAAAGTCAATTTAGAAGAAAGGTTTCAACAAAAATAGACTAAGGTGAGGCTTCACTCCAAAAGGGAGGTCAATCCAACTAAGACCAAAGTAATCAAAAGACAAAGACCTAGGTGTGACCTCACTCCAAAAAGGAGGTTGGTCCAACTAAAACCTAGGCAATTAGAAGACAAAGACCTAGGCACGGCCTCACTCCTAAAAGGTGGTCAATCCAACTAAAACCTAGATATGGCCTTGCTCCAAAAAATAGGTCAATCCAGCTATGACCAAGGCAATAAATAAAACAAAGACTAAGCAATATGATTGCAATGACCTACGCAACCAAGATTGAATATATATTGCACCATAAGGAGGACCTCAACCAATCTACTCAATGACAAGGACACTACTTGAGGTAAAATTTACTTAATTGAGCAACACTTGAATTATTTATACTTCCATCATCACATTGTGGCCTGCCATAATTTGG
This sequence comes from Spatholobus suberectus, assembly GCA_004329165.1. Lineage (NCBI taxonomy): Eukaryota > Viridiplantae > Streptophyta > Magnoliopsida > Fabales > Fabaceae > Spatholobus > Spatholobus suberectus. The sequence goes on from CM014733.1 coordinate 9,786,797, forward strand.
CCCTACCTTTACAAAAAGTATACAAATCTTCTCAAACCAACTCGTAACATGGAAAACTAGGATCCCACAACGACACTGTGTTCCCTTAGCTCTCCAAGGTAATTGTCAAACTCAACACTTGATCGTTCACCCATAACACCTTCACTTCGACTCGAGACTAGAGGGGTTGTGTACCCTCCTAGGTGATTGTCGAGCCCATTATTCAACTTCATAAGCTCAACCCAAACCAAGGATTCAATTATGAAGGGTTAGAGATGATCCCTCTTATATCTAACCTATAATTTGGCACGGTTAGCATATTCATTTATAATTCCTTCTCTCTTAATTAGCTTGGAACTAGAAGGGTTATGGACTTTCTTGGATTCTAAGTTGAGAACTTATCTTGAGTCCAAAATTAACGTGCATTGAACTCACAGATATCAATCACACCACAAGCTAAGCACACTAGACCTAAATTCTCGTCAATTAACCCCTAAAATATATGTCTCGCTGAATTAATAACATTCTCCTATATAAACTCACCCATAATGAAAAAAAGACAAAATAGAACAGTAGATTAGATAATATTTAACTTTGAGACTGACCTGACAAAGAGCTAGGAATTTGTTGGAACAAAAAGAAATAAAAAGTTATGAAAAAATATCATGAGAATAATATCCTCTTTTTATATAAATTAGAATATTTATATTGAAAGAGAACAATTTTAGGAGTTATTCTTCAATAATAGCATTTTTAAGGATTTTTTTTAATTTGTTATCTCTTTAAATCTATCATTTTCATATTTATTTCTAACTTGAATTTAAATATTTTTTAAAAGAAATTATCAACAATTAAAAATAATATTGTATCACAATGTAAATTATTTATTATAAATCTAAAATATAATTATATGTTTAAAAATATTTATTTATTACAAATTTTAATTATAATATAATTATATATTCAAAAATATTTATTTATTATAAATTTTATTTATATAAAATAAACATTTATTTAATGCATTGCACGAGCTAAAAGTACTACTTAAGTAATTATTCTTGATTTTACTACACGACGTGCAATTCTTTTCTCACTTTTCTGAACCTCAAGCGATGTGTTCTAGGCTGAATTATTGAATTTCTAATCTAGTCGCATTGATTAATTATTTAATTCCTACAGTAAATATAAAATTTTTGGAGTAAGGTCTGACGTAATTAAAAATTAAATTCTTGTCTCCTATTCCAAGTAATGACCATTTCAAAACGTTTGGTTGGGTTAGGGATCTATAGATCATTCTATTATAATTTACGCGTCATATAAATTAGCCGGTTCCCGGTACCATGACTTCCCCACAAATATATAACACCACGCCGAATCGGCTTCTAAGGCCAAGACTCAGAGTCCGTCGTAATAAACCATGTTGGGTACCTCGGTATGTTTCCACTACTTCAAAAATTTTCTTCTTTTGCGCATCCTTATCCTTCCAATAGTTCAACCACTTTCCTTCAACATAACTAATTTTAACGATACTCAAAGCTCAAGCCTCATTGGATACGCAGGCGAAGCCAGGGTTCAGAACGGAGCCATACTGCTCAACTCACTCACCAACAACAGTACTGAAGTTAACGTTGGACGAGCCATCTTTGGCCAACCTCTGCGCCTCAAAAACTCTTCTAACGGACATGTCACAGACTTTTCTACTCGCTTTTCATTCACTATCGACGTGTCCACTGAAACCAACTACGGTGACGGTTTTGCCTTCTACGTTGCACCCCTTGCGTACCAGATTCCACCCAATTCAGGTGGTGGCGCTCTCGGCCTATACGGTGACACCCAAAATAACATTGTTGCTGTGGAGTTTGACACTTTTGTAAACGATTATGATCCACCAAGGCAGCATGTAGGGATCAACAACAACTCTGTGATATCCCTAGTTGATACCAGGTTTAATATTGAGAGCAACATCGGGAACATGGGGCACGCGTTGATAACTTACAATGCTTCTGCCAAACTCCTTGCTGTCTCGTGGTTCTTTGAGGGAACTAGTTCTGGTTTTACGCCTAACGCTTCTCTTTCACATCCGATTGACCTAGCGGAAATTCTACCAGAGTGGGTCACCGTTGGGTTTTCTGGTGCAACCGGGTTGTCCAAAGAGGAAAATGTTATTCATTCCTGGGAATTCACGTCAACTCTGAATTCCACGTATTCAGATGTAGCAAAGGAGATGACGTCATAACCAAATACAAGCTTCAAGTCAAAGTAGTAGTTGTTGCAGTAACTTGTTCTATTATTTTTGTGGTCGCGGTTATTAGTATAATTTCTTGGTTGATCATCAAGAAGAGAAGAAGCAAGGATGGTTTTGATTTGGATAGAGCAGCTATGCCTAGAATGTTTGGGTATAACGAATTAGCTGCAGCCACCAACGGGTTTGCAGATGATAGAAAGCTCGGAGAAGGTGGTTCTGGACAAGTTTACAAAGGGTTTCCGAGTGATTTAGGGCGCGTGGTTGCGGTGAAAAGGATATTTTCTGATGTTGAAGATTCAGAGAGAATATTTACAAACGAGGTGAAGATTATAAGTCGTCTTATGCATAGAAACCTTGTGCAGTTCATGGGGTGGTGCCACGAGCAAGGGGAGTTATTACTCGTTTTTGAGTACATGGTTAATGGAAGCCTTGACACACATCTCTTTGGCAACAGAAGAACTTTGACATGGGGTGTGAGATACGGTATAGCGTTAGGTGTGGCAAGAGCACTTCGTTATCTTCATGAAGATGCGGAGCAGTGTGTTCTTCATAGAGATATTAAGTCGGGTAATGTTTTGTTGGACACTAATTTCAATACTAAGCTTAGTGACTTTGGGATAGCAAAGTTGGTGGATCCAAGATTGAGGACTCAGAAGACAAGGGTGGTGGGGACATGGTACCTGGCTCCGGAATATGTAAAGGAAGGAAGGGCTAGCAAGGAATCAGACATGTACGGTTTTGGGGTTGTAGCTATGGAGATAGGGTGTGGAAGGAGGACTTACCAGGATGGGGAGTATAATCATGTGCCTTTGGCGAATTGGGTGTGGAAACATTATGTGGATGGGAATATTTTGAATGCTGCTGATGAGGGATTGAACGGGGATTTTGATGTGAATGAAATGACTTGTTTGCTCACTGTGGGCATATGGTGTACCCAACAAGACCACAAGAAAAGGCCAAAGGCAGAACAGGTTATTAATGTTCTTAAGCAAGAAGTGCCGTTGCCAATGCTTTCTATATGACGACATGCCTCATCGTCCTTCTTATCCTACCAATAGGCAATCTGATTCTTTTCAATTACCACCCATCACTAACAGCATGCCTATTCAATACTTTGCAATATATCAGAAGTTGTATACATACATACATACATACATACATATATATATATATATGTGTGTGTATATGTATGTATATATACATATATGCATTTATATATATATATATATATATATACATATATGCATGTTTTCATGTAGGATGCTACAGAAAATTGAAAGAACTACTATAGCCATGTTGGAACTTCAGCGATGTATTGATTTTGGTATGGTTGCAAGTTAGTGGACAGTTTAATGTGTTTTTTAATATATGGTCGGGGTACCCCTATCTAATATACCTTCTTTCGGCTTACAATACATATATATATATGATTGAATATTAATATGTAAGTTTTTATTCTTATATGATATAAAGAGTAACTACAATATATCAAATAAAATTACTATGCATTAGCAAATAATAAGAAACATGAACAAATAAAATCACTATTTTTCTTATTTTAACGTTTTCCATCAACATTGGATAATATATATTATAAAATTTTATGAAATTGCTTAAATGGATTTCATTTGAATTTTTTAAATATTTTATTTAGTAATTTATTTATCCACTATCATTTTAAATTCAGAATATCTAATAAAAATTAAAAAGGAATGTCAAATTTCTAAAATACCCTTTTTAACATTTTTCTCATTAAAAGGTTTATTATTAATTAATTCTTTGTCAAAATTGATAAAAATACTAAATAAATTTTTAAAAAAAAATTGAAGAATCAACTTAAAAACAATATATTAATAATCACTAAAATGTAAAATTACAAAATTTAGCTTAAAATCATTCAAGAAAAGCACAGTCTTAAACTTGAAATTTTCTCTATTTCAGAGTTAGATCTACAAGTAGATTTTGAACTTTAAATAATTTTTTTGTTGAAAACAAATCTTATACCATATTAATGGTATGAGAGTCTATTTTCTAAAACACTAAACCATGTTTTGAACAAAAATCTACAAAAAACATTATAATTGTTGAAGTGGACAGAGGTCATATGTGAATCTCTAGAACACACTCAACTTTAAACTCATATTTCTCTTTAAAAAAGAAATCAATTAAAACAAATCTTATGTCCTTTCAATAGCCCTAAAAGTCTATTTTTCAAAAAACTAAAGTACATTTTCTAATTCATTTTGTACAGGGAGAAACAAGCAAATTACTAAAATATATTAAAACTGACCAACAGAACAGGGTCCCTGCACATAACCTAGTTTCAAATAAACTTTTACTATATCAAATGGTTAAATTATAAAGCTTATGATCCATCACTGGAAATATCTTTAAGTCTATTTTTCAACAATATAACTCGTTTTTCCATATTATTTTTAGAAAATAAGAAACGAACCAAATAATACACAAAGGTCATCAGAGCGCACAGGACGTGTCGCTCATTTTTTGATGCACATATCATAGTCATTTCTTAATTTATTTATTTTGCACGATTCTTGTGCCAAAATTGTAGCCCCAAATGTCTAATTTCCAACCCAACAAACGGCACTTAATTTCGTTTACTACACAAAGAGAAATGTCAAAAATACGAAGGTATGTTCAGATGAAAAACAACTAGGCAGCAATTACAATATATACACCTTTGCATATTTCAAGAAAATCACCAAATATAACCAACAACCATCACCAAAACATATTTTCATTCAACTTTTAAGGCATTAAAATGAAAGAAAATAGCAAGTTTCCCTTACCTCTAGTAATCACAAACTAGAGCTTCTAGAAATGGAGAGGAGAAAATTTTCCTTGAGCCAAGAAGAGATCACAAAACAAGAAGAGTTTCTAGAAATGGGAAAACTCTTTGAATTGTGAAAGAAAAAAAATAATAAAACAACAAGGAAGAAGGGAGAAGACCTTCACGTCAAATGCAAGGAGGGGACTGAAACTTGGGTTTTTAAAACCTACCACCTGCTACAACAACATTATATTTGTTGATAAAATTTTGGATCCAATTTACAAGTCAAAATTGGCTGCCTCAGAAAAATGTGAGGCATGACCTTCTTAGCACAAGTTTACGATAGTTGAAAATAAGAAAAAGGAGTTGATTTGTTCTTTAATTGGTACTACTATGACATAAATTAGAGAAATTTTTAGATAAAGTGAGTATATATTTGGAAAGAAAAAATTATTTAAAATGAAATATATAAACTTTCTTGACTATTTACTCACTTTTACAAGTGTATTATTACACTTTTAGTATACAACACAATTCCAGTTTTAGTAAAACTTTCTACTAAAATTTAACAGAAAATCACACATATATTTATTAATTAAAATTCTCACAAAATTAAATTTAATTACCTCTTATAACTATTTTCAATCAAGAGAAAAAAAAGGGTGCTACAAGCATGATTTCTCTTCGTTCAACTCAATCTGGTGATTATTCGAGACCATCTTTCACATCTCATCTATATGTTCTTCTTCGCCTTTGAGTCTTCGATTCAGTATTCTCTATTTCCTTCGTTTACAATTTTTTACATACATATACTTAAAAAGTTAATAATCGATATGCTTTATCTTTGTTTTGATCACCACTTCTTTAATTTTTCTTTTGTTTCCTGTCATAATGTGTTTCTATATACGATTGGGGTATATGTGTCGTAGGGTTTGTCTTTTTGATTGGCAATTTGCTGCAACATCTAAATAGGAACGCAATATATGTGTCTTTTTGTCGCCTTCTCTGCAACTGGGGTCTTAGGGTTTGTCTTTGTAGTTTACTTTAAAGCATATAAAAGAAGAAACAACTATCAGTTCGTCCTTGTTTTTACTCATCTAATACAGGTCCCTCTTTTCCCAATCATTTTCTCTCTCTTTTTGCTATTACTGTCATTATTGTTCCCAAGTTTTTTGTTCTTTTAATTTATATTTTTGGATTATTTTTTCGTTTTTAGATAAAACTAATTTCAATTTGTTGTTTAATTTCTAGTTATCTTTTTTAGCTATGGTCTAAGAGGAAACAGAAGGTGAAATTGATAGTCTGACTGGGAAATCAAAACAAATATCTCCTGTTGTTATTTATTTCGGCATCTATTCCCCAAATGGTAAAGAATTTATATTTTATATTTCCTTTGGGTGTTATGTATTTCATTTGATATTGTTACTCTTTTGCATTATGGCATGATTAGAAACATACGATTTTGATTATCTGATGTTGGCTTATTGCTAACTAATTAGAGTTTAAGTTAAGCTTTATTTCACTAGCTGTAAAGGTAACTAGCGAGTGCTCTGCAGCAATTTAGAAGAGGAGTATTGCCCTGCACTAAAAAATGTGATATGCCCTTTTTGTTTCTCAACTCTTTTTCGTTTAGAATAATTTATAGTTCATTGCTAACAAGTTTACAATTTTGCTGTTCAAGTTCTTGCCACTATTAGTGTGAAACGAGACCTATTTCTTGCACTTGCACTCATCATTCTGAGACCTTTGCTGCTTCTATTTTTTTTTTTTTTTCTCTACAGCTGCCTTTGTTGTTGCCCTTGTCCTGCCATCAGATTATATGAAGTGTAAGTGTCCATCTGATTATGTGAAGTGTAAGTTTCCACCATCTTATTGTTTGTCACATTCCAGTAATTGGTTCTTTAGAAGTTGCACAACTTCTTCATTGTTGCCCACAAATGTTAGAGTAAAGATTTTCGATTTCCTAGATTTACAGAGCTTGTGATGCCTCAGTTCTTGCATTTGAATACTCCTTGATCGAAAATATTGTCTTTGCCACTTACAGTATTTTCAAGCTCTTGCAACTTGAGATTCATTTTCCCCTTTTAAAATTTGACCTCTTCTCTTTTCCTGCATTTTTCCTTCACTGATTCTTGACTTTTATTGATTTAATTTTTATAGGCAATAAATCATTCACTCTGTTGCCTTCACACCCATTGGCATTCTTTCACCTGATAAGTTGTAATTTTTTTTATATTTCTTTAATGGATTAGCTACGTAAAATGGAATAATGAATAATGTTGTCTTATGACTGATAGGTGTGAGTTGCACCAGCTTTTTCCTTATATAATATGATGACACACTAACACTTCTTCCCATTAGCCACCTATAGCTGCCGGTTGGGAGCAATTTGGGGTGTGTCTTTATGCACACCTATGTCCTTATATACACTTTAAGACTCTACTCCCATGTTGGGGGTACGTATCTCAACTTATTTTTGAGAGTTTGAAATGGTAAAAGGTTGAAAAACAACAATATGTGGATATAGCTAAATCTTTTGTTAAATTCTAAAATAATGTGTACAACTATGGATGTATATGGGTTGTTCCAACATGAGTTTAAATTATGGCTATGTACGAGCTGAAGTATTGCTTGTCGATTTTGCTTTTATTGTACAGGGCCAAGGTATTGATAAAGCTCTTGTAGAGAAAATGATTCAAGCTCTTCTGCATAGGGACATTGGCAATATAACTCTGCTGAAAGTCAAGGTACAATAATATTGAAAACCTTTATGCATAGAATCATTGATGTTCATTATTTTTGTGCAACGTGTCAAAGCTGGTCTACCTGTCAAAAGTGTTTGTTATTTTGTGGACTTGTTACAGTATTCTATATTCTACTTATTTTCCTATCACTGTCTCTAGTTTGTGACTGCTTCATGCCTCCAATCTTTTCCTAATTAAATCATATTGATCGCTAAATTCCATCCCTAGTGTAGTCTAGTATTGGTTCACGCTTAGCGTTTCATGCATAAATAATAATATCTATCCACCTACTGGGCCAAAGCCTAAGTCTTATATATAAACGTTGTCTCTAGTCCAAAAATACCTTAAGTAAATCATATGTTAACATGCCATACCCTATAGCTCTATATATAGCACATATAGTATATATAAAAAAGAATATAAATAGAATAAAATATTCAATTTGAATACTCTATTCACATTATATTCTATTATATTAATATATTACTTAAAATATATTCTAAATATTTTATAATTCTAAATATATTCTATAAGGTTAATATTTCAAATTAAAATACTATTAATCTATTAATACATCTATTAATTAATAGAAAAAACATAGAATATATAATTAACTTTTATGCAACTTATATTAATTAGAACTTTCTGTTTTCTAAAACATAAATAAAAATATTATCTAAAATTGTAATTTGAATTATATTATATAAAAAAGAATATATAATAATAGAAATATGAATTATTAATAGAAACTAATATTAATATAAAATGTCCTATTTAGAATACACACACACACAACATATATATAAAGTATCATTTGACGACCGTTGACATTTGATCTCCGTTTTCTAATAGTTTGACCAAATAACAAATCTTATGACCTAAAATTAATATTGCTTAAAATTTTAGCTAATAATTTTCTTTTTTTAATCTGCAGGAATTTATTTACACGATCAAGGCTCAACAAACAACTATAAACTAACTTGACTTATAGTATGGTCTTACAAATTAAAGACTCAATTATTTGACCTTATTATCATGATTTAGTTTTGATCACAATTTAATTTTAGTGAATAATGATAGATGATTGATGATTATATTTTTTCTTTACTAGATACAGGTTGTATCTTTATCTTAATGAATAGTTTTTTTGTTATTAATAAATTTGTTTATAAATAACTCAATTTGTTTTATTAAAAAACCGTTCTTTATACTCATAATTAAAATTGTTGCCTTATTAGAACATGAAAAAACTATTGTTTAACCTCAATAGCATACAATTGTATAAATGTACTCTCTAACACCTATAAGCAACGCTTTTTGTTTCGTTGTTGTTGATAGCAATAGTGTAAAACCGTTGCTATACCATATTTTAAAAACCGTTCTCTATGTCATGTCAACAGCTACGATTTTTTATAGTGTTGCCTTTAGTCAATAAAACTGTTGCCAAAAGAATAGGTAACGCCTTAGTCTACCACACTTTGAAAACCGTTGCCAAAGGAAAAGACAACAGTTTTTTAATATTAGGAAACGATTTTTTGGCATAGTTGTAGATCAAAAATTTATTCCATTTGATGATGCTTCAATTCCTATGAATGGACTTTCTATTTTGAATTCTGAAGTGTTAAAGAAGACCAATGGTGACTATGATTTTTGATTGGTATGTTAGTATTCTTTGATATGTTTTTATTGTTTCCTTCTTTAATGTCGCACATAACTTTTTGTAGTGCTGTTAATGATCGATTTTTAACTAGATGTTAATTTTTTTTTATACCTTAATGATTTGTTCGAACTTTCATAATTATTTTTTTTAGTATGTTAAAACTGTTTACTCAATTATTGTAAATATGTTTATATTTTAATTTTTTAAAATATCTTTATATTGAGTTGTACACTTAACTTACTATCATTATGTTTTTGATTGATTTTTAATATGAGTAGTTTGCTTTATTGTAAGAGAAAATAGGTTATGCACTGACAGTGTAAAGCAGTTTTACACTATCATCTAATCACAAACTACCATTTATGGTATGTTTGTTGACTTTTACTATAACTACCTTAAAAGTCATACCAACGATAATTTCTCATTGGTTAACAATGTAAATTTTTTTACACTGACAGTGCATAACCATTAAATTCTTATTGTAATGCATCAAGTTCCTTACATAAAAATCTTACTATTTGATGATGATGTTAAATTTTTATTTTTTTTCATACCTTTAATGTTAAATCTTAGTATGTTAAAACTGTTACTTGGTTCTCAATTATTGTAAATATGTTTATATTTTAATGTTTTGTTTTATATCTTTACACTGTGTTGTATATTTAACTTACTGTCATTGTGTTTTGATTGATTTTAATGTGAGTAGTTCGTTTTGACAGAAGGCTGTATAGTAAAGGGATGAAATTTATGTATGCTACACATATTAATTATTATGCAAATATTAATAATTTTTTTAAAATAAACTATATTCATAAGTAATTATGTGTTTATAGTATTGTAATTTATTTATTGTGTACAATCATTATTTTAAGAATTATTAAAAATATTCTTCTTGCTGATTTTATTAGTTCGAATGTAGCAAGTTATATTTTTTTGTTACTTCATATATTTATATTTTGTTCCATTTATTTATATTGTAAGCAGGTTTTTTTTCCTCAAAATTTGTATATTAGGTACTGACCAACTTGGAAAGTGAAAATTATAACAATTCTAACTTCCGTACGAAAAGAAGAATGGTTAATTAAATGCGAAGAGGCATACTAACGGCGGTATGTACGATTTGTCAATTGCTGAATGAGACTATTAATTAGAGTACAAATGTATTATTTTTATATGAATAGAATAAAATATTCATGTGTTAATATATTTTATTTAAAATAATTTCATAATACAATAAATTTAGGATGTTGCAAACTATTATTTTATAATTCTTCATTTAAATATTGTAATGAAATGTAAGTAAGGTGTTAAATCTATCATATTAATTATTAATTATTAACTATTTGGTATATATCCAAATGTTTTGCAAGTATTATTAAAATGAAAATATTATTTGTACAACAGCGGAATATTGAATAAGTTTTTAAGTAATTATTTAAGAATGGAAAGTAGATTGGTAAAAATATTTTTAACTATTCTATTAAAATTATGATATACATGTTAGAAATATTTGTTATATTCTATTATTATTATCTGTTTAATTCAAGTATTGTAAAGTATTTTTTAATTTTTAAAAGTTGAGTTAATTTTTAAGTCTGCTTTCGTATTGTTTTACTAATATAACTTTTTTTATTAAACATATTAATATTATATATATTGATACGCAATAAATATATATTTAAATGTATGTTACTAAAATTTTAGTTATTTGTTGACTATTCTATACTTTACATTGTGGTCTTTTGTTTGGAAGATTAGGAAAGAATAGAAACAAGACAAAATAACTAAGACCCCGTTTAGGGTGGTTGCGAGTTTTTGGTTTTTGGTTTTCAAATGCAATTTTCGAAACAAAACGCGTTTGACTAAAATGGAGCTGAAATGGTTTTTAACTCAATTTCAAAACACTTTTACATTCATTTTCAAAACCAAGAAAAAAGATTTGTGAATTTGGTTTTTGGTTTTTAAAAAAAAATACACATCATTATATTTGACAATAGCCTTTCTTGTCACCACCACCACCACAACTACTGCCATTGTCACCACCACTGTCACCGCCACTACTACTGTTGCCACCATCTCCGCAACCACCATCACCACCACCACCACCACCACCACCGCTACCGCCGCCGCCGCCGCCACCACCACCGCCGCCACCGCCACCACCATCACTACTGTCACAACTACCACGACCACCAACATCGCCTCCACCACCACAAGCTTCATCACCACTACCATCGTCACCGCCACTACCACTAACTCTGTCACCACCATCACTAGTGGCACCACCACGATCACTACCTATACCGCCACAACCATTGTCATCGGCACCGCCACAACCGTCACCATCGACATTACCACCGCCACCACCATCATTGTTGTCGTCACCACTACCACTGTCATCACCACACAAATATATTCTTAAACTAATTTTAACAAAATAAGAAATTTCAAAGTGAGTTTATTTTGAAACCAAAAATTAGAAGAAAAAAAAACTAAAACTAATTTTTAAAAATTAAAAACTGGTTATAATTTTTAAAAATTTCAAAACTCACAACTAAAAATCACCTCAAACGGCCCTAACCAATAGAGGTGGCGTCCCGAGGCAACGCCTCTAAGAGCCCATGTGGTAATGTCCATTTTTGGTCCCATTGAGCCGTGCTCGACCCCCAGCCTGCCGGACGAGGAGTATGGAGAAAAGATATATGGCACTGACGTCGCATCAACTAATTCTTATCTCATGACGAAGTTTTTTGTGTGCATGCGGTTAAGTACTGTTCACGTTCAACTCATTAACAGCGTAATCATTTCCCAGCAGGCTCCTAGGCCATTTATTGCCAACAGTTTAGCAAGCATTGGATCTCCAAAACCCATGGCCTTCGAGATGCATGCATGCCTAGCTTCCATTACGTTGTGACCTTTTAAATGGCTTTATCAATTATTTGCAATATCTTAAATATACTATATTATACACGAAGAGTAGTTTATCGAATTTTTTTATATACAAAAATGTGTTTGTCTTCTGTTGATATGAAATTTAGATGTATATATTTATGATTTATTATTATAGCTAACATTAATGAAAATTTTAAAAATATAATATTACTGAAATTATGTTTATATGTCTGTCTTAACCGGAATGTCATTTTAATAAAATTAAAATAGGCAAATTCTATGGTACGTACCTGTATATTTTAATGGGTACCAGTATCTTTAATGAGTAGAACAATAAATAATAAATACATAATAATATAGAATTTATAATATAGCTTATTGTTTAGGATCTTGTTATTTTTTAATTATTAAATTACCTGTAAGATTACTTTTGTTGTCCACTCCATTTACACTCGCATATTTTTCATGCTTAATATTGAATTTTAAAAAAATTGAAATAAATCTCAATTGATGAAATTTTTTGCAATTATAAAATTTAAAACACTATTAAAATTAAATTTTAACTCATTTATAATGTAATTTTAATCTATAAATAATTGTTTTTTATTTCTTCAATATGAAAAGGTACCAATACTCTCTTAAAATAGAAGGTACCAAAGCAATTACCATTAAAATATATATAACAGAACCAATTCCTCTTTTAATTTTATTTCTTTCGTCTTCATTGTTTAATATATTTTAAGTTATAGAGCGAAATTATTAGTAGTAGAATTACTAGCAAAGATCATCTTCGCCCTTGCTTTGGGCCCAGTCTGGGGGATGGGCAATCTTCACTTGGTATTCTGATTGGACAGGTTTTGGGAAGTTATGTAACACTGTCCCTTGTCTTCATATCAATGATAGCCAATGTTATGTAAGGGACCTGTGGACGAATGGGTCGTGGTGAGAAAAATTATTTGGTGATCCTGGATCACTATGATCCTTATTAATTTATATATGATATGTAATTAAGTGTTATTAATTTTTTTTCGTAAATTGTAAAAGATGAATTTGTGTTATACACACATTGGCTAAGACCATAGACACTTGATAGTCCTGGACTACCTAATAATTTCTCGTTGTGGTGGGATTTTCGTCATTTGGCCACTATGCTGCCCCCTACAAATAGTCTCGTTTATTACTAATTTGGCTATTCCTAGCAACCCCACAGGGAGGGACTCTTTCGCCTGGTTAGGTGCTTCCTTGCTCGGGCGTCTATTCGGCCTCTTCAGGATATAACTGGTCTATTTGGGATTGCTCTCATTCACGTGAACTTTGGATGAGTCCAAAGCTCATAGCATTCATGGGCGTTTTCTCTTTCATGACGTCACTTGCGTCTCATAATAAGGCTATCGATATGGTCACGGTTATGTGGTGGGCTTGGCGTTGTAGATGTAATGCTGTGTTCTCGGATTCTCCTTGGCACGTTTCGTATGTGCTTCGGATGATCCATCTTACTGTTGCGGAAATCAAATGTGTAACCCCTACTGTGGGCAAAAGACAGGTGAGGGTTGTTTGGACTCCAGTCCACCCATGGGGCCGTTTGTGAAAATTAAAGTGGATGGGAGCTGGTTGTCCAGGGAGCGCACTATGGGCGTGGGTGGCGTGATTTTTTTAGGACGTTAGAAGTTTGGTTTTGCGAAGAATTTGAGTGTATGGGAACCCATGCAGGCTGAGTTGGTTGCTATTGAAGCTGGACTACATCATTGCTGGAGGATGGGTTTTCGTCGTGTGATTTGCGAAGAGGCAGTAGCTATTCTTTAGAACTGGAGTGACGATACTGTCCGGTTGAATGCCAAGAGAGAGACGTTGATATCTATTCGTTCTCTTACTCAACGTGATTGGAGTGTATTGTTCTTGTTTTCGCCGCAGGAATCGAATAATGTTGCCGACTTGCTCGTAAGATGGGGATGGAGAAACCACGTCGTGTATGGATAAGTGCTGGTTGGAACCACCAGATGGGATCTTAACGTGCTTACGGGAGGATATGCCATCAGCTTCTTCTTTGTAGTTTTGTTTTAAGTTTTTCCATGCACCAAAAAAGTAGTAGAATTCATTTCAAATTGAATAAAATTCCTATTTTAAGTTATATAAAAGAAAATGTTTTTCACACAATGTGAATTTCTGCATTTTGAAATTTTTTAAAGTCCCCGTGCATTGCACGGGTGGATAACTAGTATCATATAACAAGCAGATATATGTGGTGCATTGGATGACTTTAAAGTTTTAAAAATAAAATTGTTTAAAAGTTATAATAAAAAAGATATGTATAATAATGAAGAGGAGTACATAATAACACACTCTCTAATATATTTTTTACTATTAGTTAAAATTTATTAAGAACTATAAAATCATGGTGAGACTTATTAAATAAAAAATGAATCCCACAAAATTTTGTAATTTTTAATAAATTTCCATTAATAGTAGAAAATGTGTTATATTTTTTGTTTTTAGTTTTTGTAAATATGCTATGTTCTCATTTTAATCCCAATAAATATGTTATTGTCATGTGGCACATCCACATGGCTACCACATCACCCCAAATGTCCACGTGGCAGGGCAACATGTCCTCTGTTAGACATGTTAGTATTTAACGATCCCAATTTGACGTCAGGGACTAAAAGTGTTGATTGCAAATAAACAAGAGAGGAAAAATGCCTAAATAAATTTTTTGGAACTAAAAACAAAAAAATCACATATTTATAGGGACTAAAAACTTAATTAACCCTAAATATAATATTAAATCCTGAATCAAAGGACATGGATCTTTTGTAGTTTGTTTTGATTCGATTTCATGATGCTTTAAATTTTTTAATTTTTTGTTTAACTTTTAAAATATTTTTAATTTTACAACTAATAAAACAAAACAAATTTTAATAACTAATTAAGTCATGATCAATCTTTGAAAATAATATTATATAATCATAAATAATAGAACAATAAAAGACCATAATAATAATTACATTACAAACTTTTTATAAGAAAGAGTGAATTACAAATCATTTATAACCAACTAGTCATATAATGCCAATATTATAAACTCATAATTTAACATAATCAAAATGTTCAACGCACATAAAATCACATATTATCATTATTAAAAGTTTAAAATACTACGACATATAGCTACAAATCAGTATAAGTGTATTAAAGATTCAGTTCAGCTTGGTTTGATTCAATTTTATAATAAGAATCGAAAATTGATTCAAATTATAATAACAAAATCTTATTTTTTACAATTTAAGATTTGATTAGTTTATAATTTTCTTTTATCAATTTAGTGGTTTAAAATTATTTAATTTGGTGTTAAACAGCCTACCTAGGAGTCTAGGACTACAATGCTTATTGGGCATGCCCGAAATGCCATGTGATGCCAAAGAATGTTCATGCACGACGCAGCAACCTTCACATTACTTTGCACCTAATTGCTCTGAATTGCTGAGATTAATTCATTTTTTGGCTGTGAAATTTGTAACAAACTGATTCCTTTTTGTGTGAGATTTGTTAATTTTAAGTTGTTAAATGACGATTCTGACATCAACACGTCACCATTGACCATATGTTGGGGTCGTTGGAAAATTTTTCTAAGTGATATTGCCAAAAGAACATTTCGAGTCATAGGATGAAAGGTGAAATCAAAAGTGCATAAATTGTAAAAAGATCATAAAGCAATGTGTAAAAATAATCGAAGAATGTCATTCAAGGTAGTTGAACAAGATACATTTTCGAGAAGATCTTTCCCTAACAGTTATGATAGAAAATACTCTCAAAGGGAGGTTCGCACATCAGTTGAAGATGGTTTACAAAAGAAAGCAACTATGGACAAGTGGCCACTTCTTAATTTAGGCCTCTTTCAATTGTTATGCATGTGTCGAATCATAGAAATTCGACCATTAGTTAGATTGTCTATAAATAAGAGATCACATAGCCATTTTTTCTTTTGTTCTAACATTTTGCACAAATTCTGTACACCACACACGCCGCACTCATGGGTATTAGTTTCAAAAGCATAGTATATGTTGAACTCTACTTTCTATAACTCCTTACAATTTTCTTTCAATCTATCTTACCCTTTCATCTTTCTATATATAACTTTTTCTTCTATCTATAACCTGTTCTTAAGAAATTTATATTCTTTATATTCTTTTGCGAAAAGTATAAAAATTCAGTTCATGTGCGATAGATCAATTTTGAGATATTTATTTGTAACTTATACTTGGCCTAATTGACTCCTATTTGTGATTGATATTGATGTATTGGTTAAGTTTTGAATTAGTGAGCTTCATTAGGCTTAATTGATAGTCATTGTTAATTTTCGAATTTTCCCTCATTTTGGCATTGCTATCTTCCGTAGGGCATATCTGGAGCTCCAGAGTTTGGATTTTGACATTCTTGGTATCCCTAGAAAGCTAAGACAAAGAGCTACAATTTCACGTCTCACAGACTTTGGCTAATTTTGATGGATTCAAGGAGAAAAAGGGCCACGAATCTGAAGATGTTGCTTTTGCTGACAGCTTGACATAGGCACAGTATTTCGAAGATATCTTGAGTTGTAAAGGTCGTATTGATGCATGGTGCCCAAATTTCGAGAACAAAATTTTCTACAACTTTCATGAAAACACCAAGGGTAAATTCGTCCATATGAAGGTCCAAATAAATGCAAGAACAATAACTGGGGGATTTGAAGATCTCATTAGGATATATTTTATCTTTCCTTATCTTATCTTATCCCATCATTGGGATAAGGATTTGATTCAGATTCAATTTGGATTTGCTTTCTATTTGTTTTTCTTATATAATTAGGAATTCAAGTAATTGAAACAAATCTTTGATTAAACAGAAATTTTTGTGCAATTGAAAAATGTTGTTTTCCTTCTCTCTTCTCCTCTTTCACTTCATTATTCTTCTATGTTTTTCACCCTTTATTCTTCAATGGCAATGACAATAGAAGGTTAAAGACTTAATCAATTCAAGGGATTCGATGAACGTGGTTAAGCTTTTGAGTTCCTGCTTTTAATTTTGATTTTCATATGCATGTCTTCCTCTTCTTTCCTCTTCAATTATGATTTTCACTATTTCACGATTGTGAATTATGTTTTTTTTGTTTGCAATTGAAGTAGAATTAAATTAGGGTTGATTAATTTGAAACCTAATTGAAGTTAGGTAATCAATTGATAACCTAAGTCAAATTGCATGTAAATTAACATTATTTCGGGATTGCGATTATGATTTCAATTTTGTTAATTATATTCTAGGTGAGTATCTAGTGAAATTCAAATTGACAAACATGCATGCGAAATTCCTACATTCTTTCGAGCTATGATAAACCCAACCACGAGATTTGAATACCTTGGAATTGATGATTTTATAAATTTGATTTTTGTTCAATATTTTATGTTTTCTTTCAAATCAAAACCCTCTTCTTCTTTTTTCCTTAATGTTCCTAATAAGATCATAATCAATAGGTTTGTGTATTCGGAAAGTATGACTTAGGTTGTTCTTTATACCACAAGTTTACGGGAAATATTGTGCTTTTGATAGTAGCACGACACTGCTATCAATGTATTTGCTTGTTCATAATTAAAATCAAATTTGAATATAAATGTTATGTGTTCATTAAGTTTAACAAATATACAATTGCAATTCGAATTTGTTATAAAGAGTCATTGTTTAGCACCTTTATCAAAATCCAAACAATAATTTTGAATTGTTATTAATAGAATCATATTCTCATGTTGAAAACTAAAAGTGGCTAGTTCAAATAAAAAAATCCACTTAGAGTTATAGATCCTAAGTTCCATTAAATAAAAAAAAATCTTATTTGTTGATTAAAATCATTATCAAAAATTATCTTTCAAAAACTATTATTATTTTAATTCTTGAAACGAATTTCCACCATCAACACCATAATAAGCGGATCTGTTTATTAATAGGGTTAATGTCTTTAGTCCTTATTAGTTTTAGTCTCCAACTTTTAAAACCAATAATTTTGTCTCTATATTTTGAAAATACCCAAACTTTAATCTCTAAAACTAATACTTTTTTCCCTTATACAAGAACCAAACTTTAGATATTTCAAAAAATATAAAGACTAAAATCAATATTTTAAAAATCGAAGACTAGAGCCAAAATTTGAAAGATATTTGGAGACTAAAAACACCATTAATCCTTGTTAATATTACAGCACGCCTCACAACCTAAACTGAACTGATATTTCTACGTGCTGTTGCTATCTCACATTTATAAGCGGATATCCCATCGCCATTGCAAGACAAATTAGTCATGTGGAATATGTAACTCTCAAAACTAGCATTCATACGACATTGTTAATCATAATGTGTGGATAGGTAACTCAACAGTGCAACTAACTATTTAATATTACAACTACAAGATGAAGATTTTTAAAAAAGACAAGTCTTCTACACATAGAACAACCATGCCGACGACAACCATTTGTTTATTAACTTCAGCAGTACCAGTTATTGACATTATAATTACCTGCCAGCATTTGCAATATTCATATTACATAGCCATCGGAGTATAGCCCACAAAACAGACAGGTTCAGCCCTTCGCGATTTTCTTTACATTAAATTGCCAAAAGCTAAGGGATTAATCAATGTGCTAGTTTCTTCAAATGTTGGAAGGTTCGTTGCTTAATCCACTGTCGATCATGTGGCAAGTAAGCATGAATCGAACTATCATACCTGTAGGTGGAAACCAAACAACCAGTCATATTAATCTGTCACGGCAAGCCACATGCACAGAGAGAGCCCAATATATAAAACAACCAACCATATGCATAGACATTTGGCATAAGCTGTTACATAAGTCCTTTCAACTTTCCTAATCTTTTTCCCAGAGGGTCAGAACGTGTAGAGCAAACATGATACAGCAATTGCCATGATTCATTAAGTTCTTGTCCACCCGCTATGCCAAAAAAAATGGCAGGTGGGGAGGCAAGGGAACAGAAGGAGGAGGGTTACAAATCATTTTTTCTGTAACACTTCTATCAAGGGTACAAGACCTCTAAACAAAATATTCAAACTTTATTTTATGGCCATTTATTTCATCAATAAGAGAACAGCAGCAATAAACAAGCTACTCTGTTAAGACTCATAATTGCTACCAATTTTTCACCCATAATCTTAATTTTCTCTTGTCTCGTGAAGGAAAATAATGTCAACTCTCTACATCAGTTAAGCCAACAAAGAGACAGTTCATTTCTTGTTTTCCTTGATCTACATTTCAATGTCAAAAAAAGAACCTTATACTTCTGGTTCAACATTAAAAAAAAACAAAAACAAAAAAAAAAACTTATTCTTGAATTGTGAAGAGCTCAAAGCATCTGAATATCCTATCTTGCCTTTTCTCTACCTCATTTTTCTTTTTTGAAATATCAACGAAGCTGTGACTGCCTTACAAATAAAAATTAAATAAAAAACTCTGACCAAATTAATGAAATATTTATGCACATGATTTTTGAGAGTTAGAGAAAGAGAGACATACACTAGGGCACTCATGTCCGCAAGACCATCTATGAAGTTGTAGAGATCAGTAATATCATAAGAGAGATTTCTGATGGCCGGATTCAACTCCTTCAGTTTCCTTTCATACAGTGCACATATGCCTGTACAAGCACAAGATTAAAACCAGGATTTTATGCTAAGAATTGATCCGTAAAAAGCATCAATAAAAATAGAATATCTATTAAAAAAAAATCATATCCGCTTGTACCATAAAAAGAAAAAAAAAATTATGTCAACAACACATATCAGTTATCTATTTGTAACCTTTCTAACATGCTATATTTCCATGTTTGCTGTAGATGCATACCACTCTGTTTTTAGTGTGTTTATCTACTTTTGATAAGTTATGGACATTCCTTTAAAAGGCCAAAAGAATAATGATACCTTTTCTATGAAAATGAAATTCACATCAAATGAAAAGTAAAAACAATTGGGTTCATGGCGTTATTTGTTTCTTGAATCTACAAAATAACACGAAAACATGACCATTTGCTCTCTCTAGCTGATGGCGTGCCCAATTGTTGGTTCAGTAAGCTGCAATGAATCATCAAAGCTATCCAGATATTGGTTCAGTATGCTGGATAGAGATTCTAGCTTTCTGTAGACTGGGATAGATTGCTACACAGCATTCAATTTCATGCCCTTTGGAAAACAGTTATGGATTGTGATACAGTACAAGCACACCAAAAAAGCACACAATTTATGGATTCCCAAAATGCCAAGAACTTAGTCTTTTGACTATATGAGACTTGATCACCTTATCCAACCAAACATCAGATACTTTTAACACTCATCCAACTGGGATCTGAGTTTAATGTATAAAAATAAGACAAGGTTTCATCCCAATATATCAAATCTAACACACCTCCCAAAAAGATTAAAAACTGTAAATGACAGAATCATGCAATCTATGACATTTTGTTTTCAGGTTATCAGATAAACACTATTGATGAAGGAAACATATGGGCTAGGATTTTAATGGGTCAGGATTAGGTTTAAAACAGGATACTGAAGGTTTATTTGTTATGTATGTTATGGTAAGAAGGATTTTCAAGCAATAGGAGGGGGTTAAAGGGTTAGAATTTAGATTGGTGCCTGTCTAGATGCTATGAAGAATACCAGTGTTCGATGGGCTCTAGAGCAAATTCAAGTTAGAGTTTTGATGGGCTGAATTCTAATTACTGTCCGCAAAGGTAAATAGGTTTGGTAAGAGTATAAAATTAAGATGACAAGGTAGAAGACGTAACCTAGGCATCATACCCAAGGTTTGATTGCATCACACAATCAAGGACACAGCAATCTGTTGCCTTGGGTTCTTCATCTATGATCATCAGCATTACAACAGGGTTTTGGATTTCTTCAAAGATTAAAAAATACTTCTTAAACAACATGGTAAGAATCTAAAGCATCCAATCTAAAGAACATAAATTCAAGCCAAACAACAGCCTGAGGCCTGATCTTCCCAAAGAAAATAAATATTTCAAACATTACTAAATTACCCATAAACTGATATCAGAAAACCCAGCTTATAACATGATTGTGGAAGAGTACAATAAACTCAACCAAAACTAAGCCAAAATACTGAGATGAATTGATCTTTAAGTTCGTGTTTTCTCAATGCTAGTGTGTGTGCCTTGCATACATTACCCATACTTCCTAATCCAGAATCCGCTATCCCAAAAACAACAACAAAAACAAAAAACAAGCCTTTTCCCGCAAGGGGGGACAGTTACATGGATCAAATGACACCATAATCTTATTATGAATCGTGTCTATAGACAAACCACTGACCTCTAAATCCTTATTAATGGTTTTGCTTATAATTTTTCTCAACCTCCCTCTACCTAACAATAGGGCTACCATCCATTGATCTACTCTCCCTATTAGGGCTTCCACTGGTCCTGCCCATACATGTCTGAAGTAGCTAACAGTCTAACACAAGATAGGAACTAAGAAAAAAATCACAATGAAAACCAAAATGTTACATAGCCGAAGTTTTGAGCCAAACAGAGAAAGCCAATCTTATGGGAAAAAGCATAAAGGGTAAAAAGAAAACAAGAGGGAAAATAAATAAATAAAGTCCACTAAGATCTGAAACAATCAAACAAGCCCCTGAATCCTCCCTGTCCACTACAGTTGAGCTTGTATTCAAATCATAATTATTCTCAAAAGAATTTGGTCGTTGTTCAATCTAGATATGAAGAAGCACATGTAAATTAGGTCATCAAACTACCATTTACATGTTTAGTTGTAGTGAGTAAGAATTCTAGCCGATTTGGACCACAGAAAGAATACAAGAAAACGTTGGCCTCCAACCAAAAAGGACAGAATTTAATTTAACAGTACAACTCAAAAATTAAAACCAGTGCCAAATCACACTCTGATCTTTTCAATTGACGAAATTGCATTTGCACGCAAATTCAGATAAGCAAAGCAAAACCACAAGCACCTATCTACAGTGGGGTCATGCAAATAACAAAGCAGGAGCCAAAAAAACTATAAAAACATGAAAAATGAAAAATACAAGTACAAGTACAGTACAAGTGTTAATTAATACCATCCATGGCCTGAGTTATAGATTCATAATCCATGAAGGTCCTAGTTGCTCTGTTCTGAGAGGTCTGCATTAGAATAATCGTGTGCCGATTAGCCTGCAAATTTGCGAAAACAAAAGCAACGGTTAGTGAATCGGGCGAGGAAGACACGAAAGCGACGAATTGGGAACGCGAAGTGATTAAGTTTTGATTGGTTAGCGCGAAGAAGGGTAGCCCTAATTGGTTGAGAAAGGGAAAGAGAATCGGGATCGGTGAAAAGTAGGAATGCGAGAATTGAAGGGAAATCTTACCATCTAAGCAGAAGAAGAAGAAAAAGGGTGAAGGTGAAGACAATGCTCGCTCTCGCTCTTGCTCTCGTTCGCGTGTGTGCGTGCGTTCCTTGCAGTGACCAAACACACCACACCACACTGGAATTCCGAGACTTATAAAACACTCCAGAATATGCCAAGTCAGTCAACCTCGCTAGCTCCACGCAATTTCGACATTTCCGCGTCGTAACCGCGGATGATATAATAAGTTAAAAATGTTTTTCTTCCTCTAAATTCTTTAAATTCAGTTTTAGTCTCCAAAAATCTTTTGCCCAATTTTAATCCCTGAAAATACAAGTGTTGTTTTTTATTCAAGTATTTAACTTCGTTAATTTAGGCCCTGTTTGGGGTGGTTGCGAGTTTTTGGTTTTTGGTTTTCAAATGCAATTTTCGAAACAAAACGCGTTTGGCTAAAATGGAGCTGAAATGGTTTTTAGCTCAATTTCAAAACACTTTTACATTCATTTTCAAAACCAAGAAAAAAGGATTTGTGAATTTGGTTTCTGGTTTTAAAAAAAAAATACACATCATTATATTTGACAATAGCCTTTCTTGCCACCACCACCACAACCACCACCATTGTCACTACCACTGTCACCGCCACCACTACTACTGTCGCCATCTCCGCAGCCACCGTCACCACCACCACCGCTAGCACCGCTGCCGCCGCCGCCACCACCACCATCACCGCTGCCACAACTACCACCCATCACTGTTGCCACAACTACCACGACCACTAGCAATACCTCTATCACCACAAGCTTCATCACCACTACCATCGTCACTGCCACCACCATGACCACGATCACGACCACCAGCACTGCTGCCACCAACACAGGCAATGTCACCACCACCACTAACTCTGCCACTACCATCATCACTGGCACTACCACGATCACCACCGATACCGCCACAACCACTGCCGTCAGCACCGCCACAACCATCACTGTCGGCATTACTACTGCCATCACCATCATTGTTGTCGTCACCACTACCATTGTCGTCACCGCACAAATATATTCTTAAACTAATTTTAACAGAATAAGAAATTTCAAAATGAGTTTATTTTGAAAATAAAAATTAGAAAAAAAAACTAAAACTAATTTTTAAAAACTAAAAACTGATTGTAGTTTTTGAAATTTTCAAAACTTACAACCAAAAACCACCCCAAACGGGCCCTTAGAGTTGATGTGACTAACGGAGTTACACATTAACATTTCACACGTGAACATTTTGGACAAAGTAACGTTCAAAGGACATTCACGTGATTGTTATATGGCAAGTGTTTTTTTTGTCTTTATAAAATTTAAAGTTCGATTTCGATCCTTAAAAAATTCAAAAATTTGATTTTAATGTCTATAAAATTCAAAATTTGATTTTAATTCTTATAAAATTCAAAGTTTGATTTTAATCCTTAATTCAAAGTTTCATGAAGAGTGTTAGGAACACACTCTTTTTAACTCATTCCTTATTATTGATTAAAATTTATTGGAAACTATAAAATTATGAGTGAAACCTAAAAAATTATGTGATTTTTAATAAATTTTAATCAATAGTAGAGTGTGTGTTCAAAAGAGTGTGTTACTAGCATTCTCAAGTTTCATTCACCGATACTTTCACCTCACCAATAGTATGTCACAATATTGTTCAAACCACTATTGGGGATTAGAGCATCAAAACCTTTTAGGCACATTATGAGATACCCTTCAATAACTAACAAAGTTCTAACAATTGGAGCTCTAATTCAACAATCTCTACAAAACTCTACTACTAAGAATTAAGAAAATATGAGACCAAGTGTTGCAACTTTATTAGTTATTGAAAGGTGTTAAGGAGCATGAATTATAGGTTTTAATGCCTGGTTTGGTTTAGGTCATTCATTTGTCATTAGATAAGGTTACATGGTTCCACTTCCACTTTCACCACTATCCCTAATAATAGTTTAAGCCAAGATTTTAAAACTAGATCAATAATTGAATTGATGAATGTGGTGGTTCAAGGTTCAATAGTCTAATTGTGATTGAATCATGGTTAAACTCGTATAATTAAATAATATTGTTTTAATTATTAAATAATACATTAAACAAAAAATGACATAATATTCATAACTTCGTAGTATTATTGGTAACGGTGAGCACGGACGGGTTGTGACAGGTTTATTTTTGTTTCTACCCAACCAAAAACTTTTTTTTGGGTCATTTATGTGAACCCAAACCCGACCCGATTAAAACCCGAAACATAACTTGAATCCTTCCTCAAAATACATCCAACCTAATTTCTATAACCTGAACTCGTCAATATTAGCCTCGGGCTGAGTCAAGTTAATGGGATGGGATAGGTCACACACACTCTTAATTATTAGTTAAAATTTATTATAAATTACAAACTCTTTATTATCGGTTAAGATTTATTAGAAACACACTCTTTATTATTCGATAAAATTTATTGAAAACTACAAAATTATGAGTGGGACTCAAATTTTGTGATTTTCAATAAATTTTAATTAATAATAAAGAGTGTGTTAAGACAAATGATGAATTTATAACCCTCATTTACTTTGAAAATAACAAATAGTCACAAACAATCTTTTCAAACAATCGTTTATATTACATATATTCGCTATCATCTGACCACGCGCTCAATATCGTCTTTCTTTCTCTGTAAAGATTCAATAACTAACTCCATTCCAACGATGCTTTACTTATCTGTGCTCTGAAGTTTTTAAAAGTGTAAACCACCTCGACAAAAAAGAAGTCTATGTACCTATCATCGAAAAAAGCCTACTTTACGCATAAAAGAAGGGATTTGTGCGTAGTTGTTAATATAGAAAGCAAATATGTCCACTGTTACAAGATTGAATACGAGAAAAGCTAGATAAGTAGAATGCTTTATCTTATCAAAGTGACTAGTTGGTGAAAGGCATTAAATGCTACATTTAATACTTCAACAGCTCTTTTCTTCTTTTCTAACGCCAAGACGAAGGATGTCTCCTGTAGCTCTCACAACGGACACTTTTTGGAGAACTCTATAAATAGAAGAAGAGACTCCAATCTCAGTTGCTGTTACTGATAATGTGTGGAACTGTTGAAAAATTCTCTCTCAATTTGTAATCTTTAAATACATTATTTGTAAACACTTCCCTGTGCTTCATCATATATTCGTTTGATAAGACATTAGATTAAGTGAGACAACTCACAATCAACCATTTTTCTAAGAAATTGGTAAAAGCCTGAAGAGGCTTTGATTCAAAGAATACTTGGCTTTTTGCTTGGAAAGACAAGTTAAAGACTACTTAAATTGAGCCTGAAGAGACTTGGTTAAAAGAATATTAGTAATTTGTTTAAGTTAGTAGGACTTGGTAGTTTGCCAAGAATTGGACATAGTCTTTGGGGGAGATGAATTAGTATAAACTCTTTGTGTTTCTCTGGCTTGCGTTTTTCTTTTGTCTTTATTTAAACATTTTTAAAAATATTTTGTTTAACCCTTTAGACGAAATGTTCTTAAAAGATTTTTGAGAAAATTTGGTATAACACAATTTAACCCCCCCCCCCCCCCCCCCCTCTTCTTGTGTTATTTATGTGTTTTACAGAGTGTGTTACTAACATTTCTCAACTAGATATATCATAACATTAAAGTTTAACAACATACAAGCAACGATTCTTTATATGACTTATTTTGAGGGTTGACCGAACCAATCTAGTAATTAATTTCCAATTGAACTGATAACTATGATTTGAACAATATTATATGATTACGTTGATAAGATAAATGTGAAAATGGATGAAGAAAATATTAGAGATTGAAAAAATAACTACAATAAGACAACAAGTTAATTAAGGACTAAAATCAAACTTTGAATTTTTTTAGGACTAAAATCAAATTTTGAATTTTATAAGGACTAAAATTCAAATTTTGAATTTTACAGAGACCAAATCAAGTTTTAAATTAGAGACTAAAATCAAACTTTAAATTTTATAGAGACTAAAATCAAATTTTAAAAATTTTCTTAGGACAAAAATTACACTTACCATGTGGCAACTACGTGGATGTCTAATATGGACACGATTAGCCCAGAAGTAGAAGTCCAAGATGCTGTGTCAAGGGAAGAGGAAGACCTGGATGCAGAACATGAGATGGGTCCGGTACTTCAAATCGGACCCAAGAGGAATAGGCTTAGGCCCAAATGATTGAAGGACTATGTGGTGTCTTAAGAGTGCAGAGGAAGCGTGAGCTGTAGGTAGTTGCGTGAATTACGGGAGGTTTTTATTTTGTTATGGAGGTGCTGTTTTGTTTTCGGTTATTTTCTTTCAGCATAGGTCGGTTATGGTAAGAATAGTAGACAGCATATAAAAGGGACTAAGTTGTATGAAATGGAAGGAGAATGAAATAGTTTTTTTCTGTATTTACTTCTTCTTGGAGGAGCTCTTCCCTCGAAAGAAGGCTACTGTTAATTCTTTTCACTGTTTCTTTATCTATCATGTCATGTCACTCAAAATATCCACATTTATAATGTTGACATGTAACTCCATTAGTCATGTTAATACCAAGTTAATGGAGAGTTAGATACCTGGATAAAAAATAACACATTTTATATTTGAGGGACCAAAATAGGACGTAAAGATTGAGGTAGACTAAAACTAAATTTAAAAAAATTTAAAGGGCCAAAAAATATATTTTATCCAATAAAAGATAGATTTTAATTAACAATGATTACGTTTTGAGTTTTCAAAAACCCAATCCCTTGAAACAAATTGGAATTTAGTAATTTCTTGAAATTATTAGGAGCTGACACTTATTAGGCTTGACCTAGTGATGGAAAATTTGGATAGTATATACAGAGAAAAATGCTATTTTTTACAAAAGATTTTCATATCAAACACAGGAAGGGCTGATTTCTGCCAAACTTCATTTTATAATTTTTAAAGTTTTAAATTAAGATTTGTTTTAAAAAATTAATAACACTCCACATCAACTGTTTATACTTTCCGTGCATTTTCTTTTCGTACTATATAGCAGCTCTTGTATACAAAATATTAGGTTTAAATCTTATTGTCGCCATTATACATCCAAATATTTGGAACTGACAAGCTTCGATAAAGAGACAACAAAGATAAAGATATTATTTATTGCTATTATATATTTATTTGTTATATTATTTTTTATTATATATTATACATACCAATTCTTTTACATCTTGATTATTATTTGTTTATTATTATTATTATTGTTATTATTATTTGATTTATTATTATTAATTATTTATACCAATACTTATTATTTAATAACTTAATACTGTAATATTAAATTGTTTTATTTTATTATATTTATCTTGATTTATCTTAATTTTTCTTTTCAACAAACAATACTGTGAACCTTGAAAGCATATTCAATCTGCGTACAAATCTTCAATAATACATATATTTCTTTCTCAAAATCAACCGGAATCATAATTATAATAATAAGATATAACATAAAACATACAAAATGAATTTTATAATAAAATATGACATAAATTATACAAAATGAGTTCAACAGTGAAAATTCACCCGCTTCCTATTCTTTTAATAGCTAAATTTACATGTTAGCAAATAAATATAATTAAACTATCAAGAGTTTCCTTTAACACGAAAACCAAATTTATTGCACCCAAAGAGCAATATAAGTTTCTGTAAGACTTATTAATAAGACTTTAACTTTTATCAGCTTTACTCAGACAAACTTGAGATGACACATATTAAATAATATAATATAAAAATATTATAAACAAAATTTGTGTGTCTAATAATCCTAATTGATCTGAATCAATATCTTAATGCAGGTAAATGGTGAATATCTCATCTTTGATAATTGGGATGCTAGTAACGCCTTTCACAGCTGAATTTTTATTTTTATTTTTATTTTTGGGTCAAGTCTTTCACGGCTAATAATGGCCAGAGGAAATGAAGAGGAGTGGTGTATCTCCCGAGCACTCGCCCAAGCAAGCAAAGGTTAAGAAAGGAGGTGAATAATTGTTCAGATGATCATACATAAGGTTCTCCGCCTTAACTTTTTGTTAGGGATCTCCCTCCTTAGCTTGATAAGGAAGGAAATTAATTACAAATTTTCTATAAGAAATAAGATTGTTTAATTTACCCTAAATAAAAATGAGGTTAAACAATCTCATTAAAGATGATTGGTATAATTTTCCATAAGAAATATATTCTCTATATGTTAAAGACCAACGATGTTCTAAGCCAAACAAGAAGGTTTATTCCAAATTATTTAGGAGTGAAGTACCTATATTTTAGTGAAAATTGGATTATGCAGTGATTGGTGATGGGCCAGCATCCTCCCTGTCCAAAATGGTAATGTTATTTAACAAGAAAAGTGTTGGCAGTATACCAATTTCAAGAGGTTATTTTATTTTATTTAAAGGAATAAACACAAAGAAATATTTTGTACTATATCATTAGAATTCAAAAAAAAATAAAAAATCGTGGATATCGTTGGTGCTAATCTCGGCGTTACCTAAGAATCTATACATGCATCTAAAAATCTCACATATAGGTAATTGCATAGTGGTTGACGTGTGTACAATTGCAACAAATTTTATCTAAACTTCTGTCTTGCCATTGATGGGGACAAGCTCCAAGGCCTCTTCCTCTACGTTATCACTAGCATTCTTTTCTAAAATCTCAGAAGGAAGCAGTCCCTCATATTGACCTGCCTTAGGGACAAGAAACACCAAAGCAAGTGTAGCAAACCTAAGCATGTCCCTTATAAGAACAGCCAACCAAAGGTTTGTAAAGTCAGTCCTAGTGACGTGGAGGAGACGAAGAAGCACCCCTCCACCCCATCTGGAGAATAGGGCGCCAATGCTATCAATGCACATTAACAGAGCGAAAAATGTGCCCTCAATGCCTAAAGGGCATAACTGGGTGCTCAGTACCATCATGGGCATCCATCTGATTTTGCCTGTGATTCTTGTAGCACTTTCTTCAATGACAACAAAGAAGTAGTCAGGGATTCCAATAACCAAATTCCAACGGAGAATGAAGATCAAGTCCAGTACACCAGATATGCCATAGAAGAGTTGTGCATAGAATACTAGGTCTCTAAATGAGTAGTCTTTTAGAGCCTTGTGGTAGATTACAACTCCTATTAATGAAGCCACTGCACCGATTGCATAGATCATCCCCACAAACTCCTGCATATGGAAACCAAGTTATGGTGTGTTGAGAGTTGAGAAAATTGCTCTCTCTTTTATTCACTTGCAAACAAAATATGTGGGGTACCTGAGAGAATGCAGGGCCCGCTCTTGGATCTGTATACCAATAAAAATGGCCTTCGTGAGTGGTTACACTAAGAGCTAGAGCAAGGAACATGTAAAGAGAAGGCTTCCACACTTGAGGATACATCATTGTTTGATACATGCTTCTAATCTTCATTCCTACACTCTCTTCCTCCACCTGCAAAATTTTATGGGTTTAGTTAGATCATCTAGCTAGCAAACAAGCAGATGTAGGTCTTTCAAAATACGAAAATTAGTAGATTTTGTCACTGATTTCTAAAATTTCCTTTGATATAAGATTAGTCATTAGTTATTACGATCTTAATTCTTTTGGCTATTGAACATTTAGATATGTAACTTGAAAATACATAGCTATTAGCACTCTCAAAAGGACTTAGATGGGACGTGTGAAAGGTAAGATAAAGCGATAAAAATAATAGATCAAAGAAAGAAAAAGTACACACAAATATAGATGAAGAAATGGATGCACAGAATGATTAAGTTGTAAGAGTTTAATCTAGGGTGGCCAAGAACCTTTGCCCCACCTGGATCCACACGAGTATAAGGGTTAAGAATCAGTCTTTGATTTGATGAATTCAAATTAACAATAGAATTTGACATACTTTTGAACCTGAAGATGATATATTTTTAAAGAATAGTGTACTGTAATTAATTAGATTGTCCAACTTTACACAACAAATAAGTTCAAATCCAATTAAAAATTAGTTTCGTAGTCATCAACTCTAGAAAATTAATTGTTTACTGTAAAATGCTTTGTAAGGATACAAAGGGAACATGACAGTAAAACCACACCCACCATGACACAGACCTTTGTTTTTTTATATATAGGAAACGATGCGGTGTGAGCAATGCACGTTTTAAAATATAGCGCAGTTTGACTAGTAAGAAAAAGAACACGAGACTGTGCAATACTAAAATAGAAGTTGATTTATGGGCAAAAAAACTTTATGGTTTATTGCTGGGACGTAATTCATAAGATCTCACATCAAAGCACACGACCAAGATGATAAAATGGCCTTTATCAAAGTAAGGTAAATCTCTGCCTCTGGCCTAAGACTTAAGATACTTGATTTACTTTTCTGAACAATGAACTAGTGAATTTTCTTCCTTCCGTCTCCTTTATATACAGCTGTTGATCCCCAAGTTGTTATAATAATTCTAACAACCAATAACAAACTAATTAATAGTACTTAACAGTTAACACTACATCTAACATCAATAGTCGTAGATTGAAAAATTGTTAGCTAGAACTTGGAAAAATAACCAAAACCATATGTGATATATATCGGATCATCAATAACAATTTCGGAAGAAAACCTATATTTAGCACAAAGTCAACAATAGGGGCCAAAAAGGACAGAAGGTTTTCTAACCTGCTTCTTTTCAGTATGCAACCCACTTGCTCTGTTCTCATAAATCACAAAACCCAGCACAATTGTCAAAGCTGGAGCAAGCGCCATAAGACCCAGCGACCCCTACAAAATACACAAATAAACATATCTATGATCCAAATGCATAATGATGCACTTTAAAAAAAAAAACGTTAATAATACTCTCTTTTCAACGCATTCAACTTCACTGAAATTCACAAAATCCTTCGTTAAACTGGAAATAAAATCTACGTAAATAAATTTTAAAAAAATAAAAATGTGTAATTGACATTTCTGTGGCTACAAATAGTACGGCATATTACACAGGAAATTAAAGATTTTTATACTATTAAAAAGATTTTTAAAGGAGGGAATTTAATTTTCCTACACTCAGTTTAAAATTTTTATTTTGTTAACAAGTAAAAATTTATTTAAGTTATACTTTAAAGTAAAGTTTAATTTTTATGTATTACTAATATAAAAGATTATATTATCAACTAATCAAAAATTATTATTAATATAACTTTTAATTAAGATACTTAACATAAAAGTCTACATATTTAATATTCATGACAATTTATAATTAAATTACAATATAAAAATCATTTACTCTAATAGTAGATATACTCTCAAAGCAATTATTATAGGAAAAAATAAGATATATATACGTTACACTGTTATCTAATTACAAATCGTAAATTTATTAACTTTTATAATAATTATTTTAAAGTCATACTAACATTAAACTTTAATTGAATTAGTTCACAATATAAATTTTTTAATTTTTAATAATTTTTAATTATTAAACTCTTAAAATCAATAATTTTCAATTACAACAACAATTCAGAATTCATAATTGGATTAAGTCTATTCCAATTAGATTCAAATTAAAACCCATGGAACCATTGAATTCTAGAGAATTACGCACCGCACAAACGAAAAACAAAATCACAAAATTCTTGAAATCTTGTGGTTTCGTCTTGTACCTGGGGACCAAGATGGTGCACGAAGAACCCACTGGCGAGGTACCCGACGAGCGCGCCGGCGCCGAGCAGAACCCGCAGAGGCTCTGCAAATCGGGCGCGAGCGCCCTCACCTCGATGCTGTTCCTTGCGATGCACGCATCGATGGTGACATCAGCGATCGCGAGCGACGCCGACACGCCGAGGAAGCAGAGGAGCGCGGCGGCGGCGGCGAGGTTCCCCTCGAGCGCGACGGCGGCGGCGGAGACGGTGCCGAGCACGCCGGCGATGACGAAGTACGGTCGCCGGCGGTACCCCCGGACGGGAACGCGTCGGTGAGGATCCCCCAGAGGGGTTTGAGGACCCAAGGGATGAAGTACAAGCCCACGTAGAGTTGCACGGTGGAGGGTTGCACTTTCTGCACGTCTTTCCAGTAGTAGTCTGCGGCGACCTTGAAGAGCGAGCCCGAGAGGCCTTGGACCCAGCCCGTAAACTACGAACACGCCGATTACGAAGGTTGGGTGCAGCTGTGAGGAGAGCATTCTCACCCATTGGATTGGTTCTGTTAGGAGCGAGAGAAGGCTCTTCTTGTTGCCGTTGTTGTTGTTGGCTGTGACGGTGGCATTCTCACCCATTGTGTTGGGTGAGAGTTGTGTGTTAAGAGTTGGTCGTGTCTTGTTTTGGGTGGGCGGGTCTGGGATTGGAGTTGGGTTGTGAGGAGATAGATGGGAGATTTGGTTTGACTTGAACACTGTGGAAGGAGAAATTTATGTGCGTGGAATGGGGCGTTGAATGCGGGTGTGGGTTTGGGGTCAAAGTTATGCAACATGTTCTTTTTTCTTTTGTTTTTTTAATTATTGATTATTAATTGAAGCAGCTTGTTGGTTTATCAGGCAGCGTAAGGGTAGGGCACGTTGGTGTTGGGTGGGGTAGATTCCTGTTCCTCCCTTCCCTGGTTGTGGTCGTTTCATATTTGTAAATTAATTGGCGTGATTGGGAAATTAATTGAGGAAGAGGAAGATTGAGTCGACTCTCTGCTATTAAATAACGTCAATGCTATTAAATAACTTCTATGTCAACTACAATCAAAGATGATTTACAAATTAAGTATTAATTACAAAAGATAAAATATTTAAAACTTCTATATTATTGTTCAATAATATTAATAAAAAATAAAAATTTATTTATTTAAATAGAATTTAGGCTTAATTTCACTTTTGATCCCTCAAGTATTGTAATTGTGCGATTTTGGTTCCTCAAGTTCTAATTGCGCAAATTAGGTCTCTTAAGTATCACAATAGTGCGATTTTGGTCTTTCAAATTTTAATTGCATAAATTGTGTTTCTCAAGTATTGTAATTATGTGATTTTGGTTCCTTTGTCAGTCTTCGGTTACATATTTAACATGACAGATAATGTGGCTTTAATGAATGATGTAGCGATTGACGTGATGATGGATGGTATCGCAAATGATGTGACTCTAATGTATCATATAAAATATGTTAAATATTTAGCCAAAAACTAACAAAGGGACCAACATTGCACAATTACAATACTTGGGGACTCAATTTGTACAATTGAAACTTAAGAGACCAAAATTGCACAATTGCGATACTTGGAGGACCTAATTTGCGCGATTGAAGCCTGAGGGGCCAATATCACACAATTGCGATATTTGAGGAACCAAAAATACAATTAAGCCTAGAATATAATAATGCCAATATATATTAAGAAATATTTAATAAATCTAAAAACTATTTAATAAATACATTGTTGTAGTTAAGAATTATGAAACTACAATACAAATTCAAATTTAAAAAAATGAAATATAAATTAAATTTAAAAATTATAAATTATAAATATTTTAAAATGTTGAAATTTTATTTAACTATTATTTACTATATTTAGTAATGTTCTTTTATTTCATATAATGAAAATTAAAAACAATTAATATTTTTATTTTTTAAAAATAAATAATTCATAAAAAATTAAGACCTCACAACAAATAAACATAATTGAAAATAAACAAAAATATGTGAGAATTATTTAATGGAAAAGTCAATGAAGCATTCAAATTGGGAAATCAATTAATATATATTTAAAATTAAAAAATAAAATAATGACTAAAAAAAATTGGGCTATTTGATGTGATGTGACGATTTATGATGTAATGGAAAATGTACAGGGACACAAATTTAAAATCAATTCTACAATACAAGTCATATATTATAAAGAAACATGGGTTCAGGGCCAATTGTGTACTAGTAGAGTTAAACTATGAAGAAATATGACTTCAGGGTCAATTTCGAAATATTACTCGTACAATTGGTCAAAGTAAACTTTAGGGTCAATTCCACACTACAAGTCTTATATTGTAAAAAAAACATGGTTCAGGGTTAACTATGCACTAGTGATATGATCCTAATTTAGAGTCATATTGTTTTTAATGAATCAGCCTTGGGTTGGTTATCTTGTAACAAGAATTATAGAAATAAAAGAAAAAAAAAAGCTAGAATATGAGACTTGTGCAACAAATAATAGAGTTAAAGCAAATGACACACAATATATATTAAACAAGAGAATTTAAAGACTAAATGGAAAATGACAAGAAAATGGAAATGATAGATAAAATAAAGAAAGCATAATAGAAAGGAAGGTGGAAGAAGGCACCACACTGCTATGTGTCCGCTTTTCTATTACAGTAATGTATTTTTATTGTGCTAAATTCAATAATTGTAACAATTTATCTTATTATACATTAGTGTATATATTAATTTTAGTTTAAGTTTTATTTTTTGGGATAC
The DNA here is from genome assembly GCA_004329165.1 of Spatholobus suberectus. NCBI lineage: Eukaryota > Viridiplantae > Streptophyta > Magnoliopsida > Fabales > Fabaceae > Spatholobus > Spatholobus suberectus. The sequence continues at coordinate 9,821,963 of CM014733.1, forward strand.
ATGTTTATCTATACACATTTTTTTACTTCTTGTGCCTCTATTGTTTATGGTAATATGGTAATTTTATATATCTTTTTTTATTTTTTGCATTGCATGGAATTGTACTATTGTAGTATAAAGAACTTTGATTATTATATACACAAAAATAAAAATATGTAAAAAATATTACACTATACATAAAAGTAAAAAAAAAAAGATATTATTTATTTACAATTAAAGATATTATATACATCTTAAAATGTATCTTAATTGTAGTTTTATATTCTTTTTAAATTCTATATTTCACTAGTATTTTAACCTGTGCATTACACAGAATAAATATTTATTTTATATCACTTAAATTTATAATAAATAAATACTTTTGAATATATAAATTCTATTATAATTAAATTTGTAATAAACAAATATTTTAAAACATATAAATTTTATTTTAATTTATAATAAATAATTATTATAATATAACATACAATGTTAATTTTAATTATTGATAATTTCTTTTAAAACAATATTAAATTCAATTTAAAATTAAAGATATTGAAAATGATAGATTGAAGAGATAAGAGATTAAAAATTCATAAAAATGCTCTCATTGAAGAATGACAGTTAAAAATGCTTTCATTGAATAATAATAGCTAACAATGCTCTCGTTGAAGAATAGCAACTAAAAACATTCTAATTCAAGATAGCTATTCTCATTTAATATATTAGGGAAGATTATACATTGGAAACTTAAACTAACAAATTTGTAGATTTTTAAAATTTTAAAAATGGACACTTTTAACCAACAAATTGGTTGATTTATTAAAATTCAAAAGAAAATGAATAGTTTTAATTAACAAATTGGTAGATTCTTTAATTCAAAAAAAATGGACAAATTTTAATAACAAATTGGTAGATTTTTAAAATTCAAAAATGGGCAATTTTAAATTTCAGTAAATGAAAACAATAAGTAATTAAAAAGAAGTAAAGTTAAAATTAGTTATTTTATTACTCTCCTTTTTTTTAAATAGAGACAAATAATTGAAAAAGTTGTTTAAAAAAGTGAACTCCTTCATTTTTTTTTAAGAGAGACAAATAATTAAAAAAGTTGTTTAAAAAACTAAAAAAGTTTAAGTGGACATACACAGGCACAAAAGTTTAAAATAAAAAAGATAGTTAAAAAGAGTAAAAAATTAAGAAACATTGGAAACTTAATTAACAAATTGATAGATTTTTAAAGTTTTAAAATGGGTAGTTTTAATCAACAAATTGGTTGATTTTTAAATTAAAAAAAAAAGAGCAGTTTTAATTAACAAATTAGTAGATTCTTAAAATTCAAAAAAATAGACAATTTGAATTAACAAATTAGTAGATTTTTAAAATTAAAAAAATGGACAATTTTAATTAACAAATTGGTAGATTTTTAAAATTTAAATAATGGGTAGTTTTAAATTTAGCAAATGAAAACAATAAGTAATTAAAAAGGAGTAAAGTTGGAATTAGTAATCTTTATTACTCTCCTTTTTTTAAAAACGAAGACAAATAATTGAAAGAAGTTGTTTAAAAAACTGAAGCCTTTATTTTTTTAAAGGGGGACAAATAATTAAAAAAAAGTTGTTTAAAAAAGTGAAAAAGTTGAAGATAATTATAAGAGTCATTCACTGGATGATAAAATAAATTGTAACATAAAAAATAAATCACAATAATTACATAATAAGATCAAAATACTTATTTCTAAAGTAATGGAGTTTTTCCTTAAAAAAAGTAATGGAATTTAAGAAAACAAAAGTTTAAAAAAATTATAAAAGATATATGTAGAAATAATATAATTGTATGTATTGATCAAAACAATGATTGAAGAGAAACTCCATTTGAGAAATAAAAAAGAAGAAGAAGGATTATAAAAGTTGTTTAAAAATTTAAAAATTTCAGTAAATGAAAACAAAAAGTAAAAAGAAGGTTGCGTTGGAAATATTAGAATACCTACATGTATTGAAAAAAAATTGTGTATATTAAACTTCATTTGAGAAATAAAAAAAAATTATAAAAAGTTGTTTAGAAAACTAATACACAATATGTAAAAAAGAAGTAAAAAGAAGATTGTACTAAATACTGTTAGTATTTTAAAACAATGATTGAAATGAAAAAAATATTAGAATATATGTGTCTTCCCTTTTTATAATGATCAGTTATGCGGGATTATTTATGTCTTCTCTTTCCAAGATAATTAGTAGTGAGAAACTTACTATGCAAATAATAAATATTGTGTGAAAGCCTTTGCGTGATCATGGAAATGTGAGATAAATAAAAAGCAAGATGATGTTAAGTCTGTGAAAGCCTTGTGTGAAGGTGTTCTAAGAAGGGTGAGAGTAAAATAAATATTTTAGGAAGAAGGTGGTTTGAGGAGTAAGATGAACTAAAAAGAAGAGGAAGAGGGAGAATAGAAGATAAATAAAAATGGGAAAATGGGAGTAGTTTACGTAGGGAAGTTAAATGGCAAATCGATCCAGAAAATGTGTACACCAAAAAACGAAAGGGTATAATGGTGTGAGTATGCATAGTAGTTATTAATAAAGGGTATAATGGTCTTAGAAAAATGGAGACCAAAAAGTAGTTGATAAAAGTTGTATCCCATTTATATAATGGCATAGATGAAAAATCATTACAAATTTTAAAATCAGTTAGTATCTTGATAATGCCTGTATTTATGGATCAAATTTTAAAAATATATAAACAAAAAAATAGTGAGAAGAAGAATAATGTAATTGTTAGGGGATTATTTGGATTAATACGAAAATGAATCTAACTATTATTTTGGATAAAGAAAGATAAAATAAAAATATAAAATAAGATGCAAATAATATGATAGAAAGAGATAAGGAATAAAAATAATATCATAAAAAGTAGTTATAGAAATAGAAAAGATACAAAAACAAGTAGACCAAAAATTTTTATAGATTAGAACAAAAAATTTTAAAGATTAATCCAGGATTTTCAAAATTTAAAATTATTATTATTTAATTAATTAAAATAATTAAAGCTCCAAAAGAGTATAAAACTTCATCGAGCATGAAAGTTTTTAAGCTTTATTAACTCTACAAACAATATACCAGAGTCACTTGAAATAATAATTGTTACCAAGATTACAAAGGGTTATACTTGTCAAGATTATCCAAAATAATTTTTTTAAAATAAAAGAAGATTCCACGTATTTAAAAAAATACTTGAATATTTTGGATCACCGTTACAAAATAAAAGTAGGTTTCACACATTTAAAAAGATTATTATCCAAATAAAGATAAAGATTATTATCCAAAATAAAAGATAAAAGATTATTATCCAAAATAACTTGTTTTAAACTTATTTGTTTTAATCGTTTCAGTTACAATATTTTTTGTTCCCATCTGGAACAAAAAAAAAAAGAGAAAAAAAATCCTTAATCAAGAAGTGTTTGTATTGGAAAAAAAGAAAGAAGAAGAAGAAACATTTATGAAGGAAAAATTAAATGTTACTAACCTCAAAATTTGGAGAAGCTTTTCAGAATCACAGAAGATTCAAAATACAAAAGATAGATGCTTTGATGTGATGGGAAGGAAAGTGTGCCTGAATTATAATAGTTACACAACCTATTTACAACTTTAATACCACACAAAGTAGAGGAGGATAAAAAACTTAACTTTCATCATTAAACACAGGTGGCCAAACAAATAATTAAAGAAAAAAGATTAAAAAAAGAATTAATAAAGAATTACTATGTGCTTTCACCTTTGAATATCTATGCTTGAGGATTTTCACACAGCAACTTGATACAAGGGATGGAGAGAAAAACATGAAGTCATATGCATTGTATTGCAAAATTAACTGCTGAGGGATGAATTGTACTGTCGTGCCTATTTACCAACTTACTTGTGAGAGAAGAGAGAAAAACCAAGGTTCTAAGATAAATACAAAAGGAAAGTTCAAAAAAATGCAAGAGAGAGAGGAGTAAAAAATAGGAAAGTATGATAAATATAAAATAGAGGTTGCTGCAGTTTAAAATAAGTTGGCGGTTAATGATGATGGAAACCAAATTTTCACTCACAATATCCCTTGTCCTCGTATATATCCTATAAAAGATGCGTAAAGCAAATATTCATATGGTTTTAAGAAACAAAAATGTAAACAAAAAGTGGAGACCAAAACTGTTGTCTCACTCACAATATCCCTTTATATATTGATATAGATTAGTCATGTTATTTAACAAGAAAAGTGTTGGTAGTATACCAATTTCAACAGGTTATTTGAAGAATAAACACAAATATGTTGTAGTATATCATTTGAATTCAAAAACATCGTGTATATCATTCGTGCTAATCTCAGTGTTACCTAAGATCTATACATCTAAAATCTCGTATATGGGTTAACATGTATAAAATTGCAACAAATTTTATCTAAACTTCAGTCTTGCCATTGATGGGGACAAGCTCCAAAGTCTCTTCGTCTACATTGTTATCACTCGTGTTCTCTTCTGAAACCCCAAAAGGAAGCAGCCCCTCATATTGACCTGCCTTAGGGACTAGAAAAACCAAAGCAAGTGTAGCAAATCTAAGAATGTCCCTTATAAGAACAGCCAACCAAAGGTTTGTAAAGTCAGTCCTAGTGATTCTTGGAGCACTTTCTTCAATGACAACAAAGAAGTAGTCAGGGATTCCAATAACCAAATTCCAACGGAGGATGAAGATCAGGTCCAGCCAGTAAACCAGATATGCCATATAGGAGTTGCGCATAGAATACTAGGTCTCTAAATGCGTAGTCTTTTAGAGCCTTGTGGTAGATTAGAACCCCAATTAATGAAGCCACTGCACCGACTGCATAGATCACCCCCACAAACTCCTGCATATGGAAACTAAGTTATGGTAGTGTTGAGAAAATTGCTCTATCTTTTAGTCGCTTGCAAATAAAATATGAGGGGTACCTGAGAGAGGCAGGGTCAGCTTTTGGATCTGTATACCAATAAAAATGGCTTTCGTGAGTGGTTTCACTCAGAACCAGAGCAGGGAACATGTAAAGAGAAGGCTTCCACACTTGAGGATACAACATTGTTTGATACATGCTTCTAATCTTTATTCCTACACTCTCCTCACCGCCTGCGGTATCTTATGTTTTTAGTTAGATCATCTAGTTAACAAAAATACAGATGTAGGTCTTTCAAAATAGAAAAATTAGTAGATTTTGTCAATCATTTCTAAAATTTCCTATGATATAAGATTAGTCATTAGTTATGACGATCTTAATGTTTTTGGCTATTAAACTTTTACATTATGTAACTTCAAAATACATAGCAATTAGCATACTAAAAAAAAACAAACAAAGATGGGACAATTGAAAAGAAGATAAAGGTATAAAAATAATAGATCAAAGTAAGAGAGAGTACACATAAGGAAAATATAGACGAAGAAATGGATACATAGAATGATTAAATTTTAAGAGTATAATCTAGGATGGGGAAGAGCCTTGGCCCCACCTAGATCCCCAACATACGGGTTAAGAATCGGTCTTTGATTTCATGAATTCTTTTTTTTTTTTATTGTCTAAGATATCTTCTAGCTAAGAGTCAAAGGCTAATCTCTTGTGAAGGATTGACTTCTTCTAACAAATGCTCTTGAACCTCATGAATTCTTATTTCAAACAAATGAATTTGACATACTTTTGAACCTAAAAATGATAATAGAGTAACTCATTTTTAAAAAAATTGCAAACGAAAGCGTCCAGCTTTACACAAGAAATGAGTTCAAATCCAACAAATTAAAGATTAGTTTCGCAGCTATCAACTCTAGAATATTGTTTATTATAAAATGTTTTGTAAGGATACAAAAGGAACATGACCGCAAAAGCACACTCACCCATGACACAGAACTCTGTTTTTTTATATACAGAAAATGATGAGGTGTGAGTAATGCGCGTGTTTTAAAATTTAGCGCAGTTTTTTTCTTATAAGCAAATATAGCGTAGTTTAACTAGTAAACAAAAAGAACACGATACTGTGTAATACTAAAATAGAAGATGATTTATGAGAAAAAAAAATTATGGTTGCGGGGACTTAATTTATAAGATCTCACATCAAACCACACTATATTAGCCTATTCGGAATTAACCAAGAATAAACTAATTAACAGTACTTAACAACAATTGCACACTAGAACTGACATCAATAACTGTAAATTGAAAATTTGTTAGCTAGAACCTAGAAGAATAACCAAAACCTAAATTTAGCATAAAGTCAACAAAAGGGGCAAAAAAAGGACAGAAGGTTTTCTAACCTGCTTATTTTCAATATGCAACCCACTTGTTCTGTTCTCATAAATCACAAAACCCAGCACAATCGTCAAAGCAGGAAAAAGCGCCATAAATCCCAGCGACCGCTACAAAATACAGAAATAAAATATCCATGATCCAAATCCATAAGTATGCACTTTTAAAAAGAATGCAGTAATACTCTCTTCTCAACGCATTCAAAGTTCACGGAAATTCACAAAATCCTATATTAAATTCAGGTTCTGACATTTTATGAGTCTGGGTAAATAATAGATAAGTTTTATATATATATATACAGATATTCAAAAATATAAATATATATTATATAAAAAAATAAGCATGTATTTTCATTAAAAATGATATGTTTTATTACATCAAGCGACTAATATAATTTTAACAAATCTCAAAAAATAATCACATTTTTCATTTAATTTACTTTTATATTATCATCTATCATTCAATAATTCAATTTATGCTTCTCCCCCTCAAAAAAATTACACATACAAATATCTTTATATAAGGCCACTTCTTAAAAAAAAAACATACACACAATATGTATATAATTTTTTAATAATTTTATACAATTTTATTTCTTATAATTTTTTCATTTTCTTTTTTCATAACATACTTCTATTAGATCTCACATTTTCTCTCTCCTCTTCCTTCTTTCTTATTACTAATGATGGATACACCTCTCAAAATGCATATAACCATCATTTTCAATAATTTTTAAAAGCCTCTTTATTTTTTTCTTAAATGTTTCTTAATAAAAAAATTAAAAGAATATTATTTCATTGTTTGAAGCAAATAATGTATTATTCTTATTATTTCCAGGTTAAAAATTAAATTTTGCTTTAACAACATTTGAAAGTCAATTATGTTTTTAAAACTTTAAACATGATATCTAAATATAATAAAAAATTTCCTATCATTAGAATTGTTACCATGAATTTTAAAAACTAAACCTCTTTTTTCCCACTACATCATTATAATTTTGTATCTTTTGTTTAATTTATATAATTTTGGTTTTTGTGATATGTGGCAAATTATTATGAATTTTTTAGTTGTTGACTAAATTTAATATATTAATTTTAAAATTATAATTTAATTTCTATATTTGGTTCCCTCAAAGAAAATGCTCTAGCTTTGTCACTATTGTCTATCATCGACAAAATATTATCATTTCATATTAAAGCTTACATATATTTTTGTTCTTTAATAATATATTAACTTTTAGTTTTAATTTTTCTATAATTTGAGTTTTGATTTGTGTTTCTTATCTTGTTAAAAAAGCAAACACTTTAAGTCTATTATCATAGGTCCATTACATGTTGATATGTCACAATTAGCTAAAAATCCATTCACCATAGATTTATAAATGTAACACAACAAAAAAAAACCTAATAACCAAGAGAGTGATATTTTCTAATCACATGTCACCTTTTAATTTAGATAAAAAAGAGACATAAAATAAAACAATAATTTCAATCTATTTATAAAAACAACATCAAATAATATAAAAAAATACTGCACAACTACATAGACTTCTTTTTTTTTAATTTTTTGGGTCCCTTTTAGCCTTAAGCACTAGGTCGTCACCCCTCTAAACTAGGGCTAGGGTTAGCCTTGATTAAACTAGAAATAAAATATCAACATATTGTTGGTCCAAGTAGAACTAGCTCAAATTCTTTAAGCAAGATATCCAGTTCAAGCATTGTGGATGAAAAAAACGTTGGGAGGGAAAGCCTCACTAAAAATGCCAATACATTTTTTTTGCAGAAATTTATTATTAATAAAACAATAGATACTTCGTACTTATAACATGGTAACCCAAAAAAAACTGAGAATAAAATTGACATAAATAAATTTTAAACAAAAAAAAATGTGTAATTGACATTTATGTTGCTACAAATACGGCATATTTAAAAATTCATAGAATTTATTTTGATCAAATGTGAGTTAAAAAATTATATACTATTAACTAATTAAAAATAACTTTACATATAGTTTTTAAAATAAGAGTGTAATTTTTACATACTTTGAATTTAAAAATTCACTTTATTAACAAAAATGAAAATATGTTTGTAAGAAAAAAAACTGTTTTAAGCATAATTTTTAAAGTAATTATTACAGAAGTTAACATATTTGCCATATTTTTTTTTTTTAGTACATACTACATGTGTCTTTTATGTGAAGTCGAACTAAAGCTTCTTTCTTCGAGTATTTGATGCAACTACGTATCCAAAACTTAAATTCAAGATGACTAGTTAAGCTGGATTAACCCACGATAATTGATCCACGTATTCAGTGGTCAGGTTCACCATATATGATAATTCATGATTGGATAAAAGCACGTTATAGCGTTTTAATTAAGAGAAAATAGTGCATGTAGTAACAATCTAGATTTTTTTTTACACTATTAACTAATTACAATAAATTATATATGTTAAGTTTGTTAACTTTTACAATAACTATTTTAAAAGTCATACTAATCATTATTTTTTATCAAATTTTTTCTCTTTAATTAAATTCTTTAAAATAATTATTACAAAAATTAATTATTTGGTTATAATAACAATTCATAATTGGATCAAGTCTATTCCATTTAAGCACAAAAGAAAAACAAAATCACTTTAATTCTTGAAATCTTGCGGTTTCATTTCGCAACTAGGGACTAAAACAGTGCACAAAGAATCCACTAGCGAGGTACTCAGTGAGAGCACCAACGCCAGAGCAGAACCCACAGAGGCTTTGCAAATCAGGCGCGAGCACCCTCACCTCAATTCTGTTCCTTACAATGCATGCATCGACCGTAACATCAGCAATCACAGGTGACGACAACATGCCGAGGAAGCAGAGACAGGGCCTATCTGATGTTGAGTGAGATTTAAAGCAACTTTTAAAAAAAAAAATCTTACTTTAAATGAAAACTATATATTAAGTCTTTTTGTCAACATATGTGACTCTTTTACTTTATAGAAATTTATAGCAAATAATTTTTTGATAGGTAAGCCTAAATTTGAGTTTTAATAGCTTTATCCTTGGGTTAATCCTGAGCAAAGGAGCATGGCAGCGACGGCAGCGGAGACGGATGGTGCTGAGCACGCTAACGGTAGCTTCAGACAGGGAGCGTGTCAGTGAGGATTCTTAAGAGGGGTTTGAGGACCGATAGAATGGAGTAGAAGCCGACGTAGAGTTGCATCGTGGAAGTTTGCACTTTCTGCACGTCTTTCCACTAGTAGGTCTGCTACTACTTTGAAGAGCGAACCCGAGAAGCCCTGGCCCAGCCCGTAAACTATGAACATGTTGATTACGAAGGTGAGGTTCAGCTACGAGGAGAGCATTCTCACCCATTGTATTGGTTCTGTAGGAGCAAGAAAGGGTTCTTCTTGTTGTTTTTGGCTGTGACGGGGGCATTTTCACCCATTCTAGTGGCTAGCTTCAAATGGGTTGTGTTTTTTGCTTCGGAAATGAGATTTGGTTTGACTTGAACATTATGGAAGAAGAAATATATAAGGGTTAAATATATTTTTAGTCTTCTAAAAATTGATTTGTTTTGGTTTTAGTCATCAAAAAAAGATTCTTGAATAAAGTCTCTCAAATATTAAATATACTCTAATTAGGTTTTTCTACTAAAATTTTCTGTTAAATGATGGTCATATTAACTTCCAAGTAAAGTATTTTATTACCTGAAGTGCCTAGTGATAATTTTTAATAAAAAATCAGGTAATTACTTTTGCTTTAGGGTTAAAAAAAATCTATGGTTTAGGGTTAATCATATAATAATTTTATTCAAAAAAGATGTTACTAATCTAAACTAGACATAACAGTTGACATGGATGACCACATAAGCAAATTAATGGTGATTGTAATGCTGATGTGGCTATCACTTATTGGAAAAGTTAAATAGAGTTTAGTATAGGAATCTAATTAGGGTATTTTTAATATTTGAGGGACTTTATTTAAGGAAATTTTTTTCTAAGAACTAAAACTAAAACGGGTCAATTTTTTGAGGACCAAAAAATATTTAACTCAATATATAATTTGCCCTATGTGGAATGGGAGAAATTATTAGCTAGTTAGGGATTATTAAGTGTTTATGTTTTTAATAACATGTTTATGTTTTTTTTTTTAAGTGTCGTTTAAGGTTTTTATACACAAATTAAGAAATACAATAATTTTTTTATTTTCCATAAAACAATTTTAAAGTCTCTTATTGTACTTTTTTTATTTCTAATTCACAATAAATGCATACTAGTTGTAAATGTGTAAATTAATTAAAAATTAGGTGGGAAATAAGGTATAATTGACAAAAAGATAATTAATATTATTTTGAACTTTGAAAACGACACATAAATATGAGCAAAATTTTCTAAAAAAGCGACAAGTAAAAAGAAATAAAAGGAGTAATACATATTCAAAATTTATCATTTACAAGGAAAAACTAATAATACTTGATTACATATTATATGAGATTAATGAAGATTATAATGGTCCGGACTTGTAATAATTTCTTGTGAAATGGAGTGTTGAATTATTGATTGTGTGTGGGTTGGGGTCAAAGTTATGCAATATGTTCTTTTTTATTTTAATTTTTTAATTATTAATTGAATTAGCTTGTTGGCTTATCAAGCAGGGTAGGACACCTTGCTGTGGGGTAGATTGCCTTTCTTCCTTCTCTAGTTGCAATCCTTTCATACTTGTACATTAATTGACATGATTGAGAAATTAATTAACAAGCGGTCGGCTGTTAACTGACAGATCGTAGGTTTGAATTCTACTTGGGGAGATTTTATTGATTTTGGAATCTGTAATTCGAAATGAATGAAAGGGTTCATTTTTTATCGTTAAGAGTAGATAACCTATTTCTCTTGTCTTTGTTTCTATTACATTCTATCTCATCATATCTCATTTTGTTCTACAATATTTGAGACTCAGCATCAAAACATACCTTGGTGTAGGTTCGGGATACTCCTTTGTTCCATAGTTGAGTCGAGTTTCTAATATTAAAGAACATCAAGTTGAAAGAAAGCTAACAGTTGTTCTTGTTTCGGAAAAATCACAACATAAATAGAAAAACTATATCTATTCTATTTTAGGAAAAGTTACATTCAATCTAAAACTTTAAGGTCAAGGTTGGCCTAACGTTGAGTGAAGCCTAAAACAAACTTAAAAAAAAAAATATTAAATGAGAGAAATATATGTTAGACCTTTTTACCAACATATATAACTTTTTTGTCAACATATATAACCTTTTTGCTTTATAAAAATAGGAAAGAATCAGTTAAAAATGGAAAACTAAGAAAGAATCCTGTAACTATAATATCTATCATATCTCAACACTTTCTTTCAAGTTGGAACATATAAATAAGATGCATACAACTTGTTACACATATAATTTATTTGAAGACCCCAAAAGGACTTAGTTGCGAGCTTTCATAATGACAGCATATTACTTGGATAATATAAATGGCCAGAGAATTCTTCCCCAAAAACAATAAAATAAAAATAAAATAATATATATATATATATATATTGAATCATTTTGGGGTAATACAGTATAATTTTTCTTCCCTAAACTGATAATTTCTTTAGTAAAGAAACCAAACAAATTTACGTAGCTATATTTATTGCTCATCATCGGTTTTAACTTCTTGAGCAAGCATCGGTCTGTTCACACTCCTACGTACAGCTATCCTTTAAGTGTTCCCAATTACACACCCAAGCAGCAAGTAACCTCTGGATATCCTTCAGAAAAAATATAAATCAGGAAAGACCAGGTTAATCAAATGATATTTTTGATAGCTTTAGTATCATTATCAAACATATATACAGATATAACTTGTCTTATATATATATATATATATAAGAACAAATAGATAGTTTATTTTTAACTGTAAATCACTCTCAAAATCCGATGTAGGAGGCTGTGGTATCATAGGCTCACCTGGCTTTCCAGAATTTTATCCGCAGACTTTGCTATAATTACGGATAACTAACTATACAACAAAGACATCTACATATTATTTGTAAAAACTAATGCCTAATCCTATGTATCTGAATGAGATGGTAATGGTGAGTCTATGGTTTTTTAATGTTTTTTCCTCTTTTCTTATTCATAAGAAGGCAGGCACCGTAGGATTTACGTAAAAGAAGGACAATTAAGACTCAAAGTAATCATACATGTTGGCTTTATTTGGTCTATGTTTCCCTTAGAATTCTTGGGCTTAACATCCCTCTCCTAACGCCTTCAATGGACGCAGCCCCTCATTAATGATTGATGCAGTTGCAAGAAGTTGGTGTATAAGAAAACAAAGTAGCCCTGAAACTAACAGCTATAGCTACCAAGTAACCAACTCATTTTCTACTGCTCTAAAGTCTTAGAGCATTTTCAGTGATACAAAATCACGCCAGTTAAAGGATATGTATCACGCAATTCATAGCCATATGTGATTCATCATATGATAGGAATCAATGGTTTACCAAATTATATCAAATTGTGCAATTCTAACAATGAATAGAAGCTTCAATTGTGCTTCAATTTACTGGAAGAGTGTACCTTTATTTAGAATCGAGCCACTGAAAATTTTTGCCGTAAGATGCAATTAAATTAGATTTAAACAATTACGAAAGAGTGACTTCAAAATTTGTCTATAAAGATGGTGGGCACACATAAGTACTTAAAAATGTAAAATTTTCAGCTTAATCTCTAATAAGTACAAATGTCACCCATATCAAGGATTAATATGTGTCTTGTACTAGGATTAATATGACTGATGTTTATAATTTTCAAGGATTAACGTAAGTTGATAAAATGTTATTAGGTTTTGCTATTATCAAGGATTAATGTATTCTGTTGCTAAATTTTTTAAGTATGAATTGATGTTTCACTTGTTATAAAACTATTGAAATTATTACTTCTTTTTAGGGGTGAAAATAGGTTAAGCCGCCTATCAAGAGCCTATGGCCTAGCCTACATAAGACCTAGCCTAACTTAGTTCATTTATTAAAAAAGTTAAGCTTAGGTTTGTTATAAGTTTATTTAGGTAAAAAGATTAGGCCTTAGGCCTTAAAAAAAGTCTATTAAGCCTCATAGGTCAGCCTACTTATATACATATATAATAAAATATTGTTATATTATATATTATGTTATATTATATATACATAATTATATATAATACATATATTACATACAATAATACAAAAGAATATGCAATTACTGACAGACCTTTATAGGCCACTAGGCCTACTTAGGCCAATAAGCCTACTAGCCTTTTTATAGGCTTTATAAAAAAATAAGCTTTTAAGCAGACTTACATGTTAGGCTAGATTTTTATGCAAAGTTGGTCCAAACCTTTAAAATAGATCTATGACAGGTAAATAAGTCAAGTTCAAGCTTAATATTTCTAATGAAGACTAAACTTAGGTCTACCAAAGCATGACCTAATCTATTTTCACCCTACCTCTTTTTCATCAAATGCCATATAATTTGATGTCTTTTTAGACAGAAATTAAAATTTACGAGGTTGGTTCTATCTAAACACATGGAAACTTTTTGCAGTTACACACTATGTGGTTGAGTTTGGACGGTTCTAATTTCAAATGCTACAACTTTTGTTGGCTTTTTTACTTTTTTCTTTATTGACTTTTGATCATCTCCTACAGTTTCTACTACTTCCCTTTTTTTATTTATCAATTTTTTTAGAAAATTTTTGTTTCTATTTATCTGTCATTTTTAAAGTTCAAGATAACATTATTTTTTTTAATTATACCCTTACTTTTCACCTAATTTTTAATTAATTTACATATTTACAACTAGTATGCATTTATTGTGGAGTAGAAATGAGAGAGGGCACAATAGAAAACTTCAAAGTTATTTTATGTAAAACAAGAAAATTTATTACATTTCTTGGTTTGTGTATAAAAACCTTAAACGACACTTAAAAAGAAACAGAGGTAGTATCTAGAAAGCTAGAAATCTCTTTGCAAATTTTAATTTAGTTGGGACTACATATAAATTCAATTATAATAAAATGGTGGGCTGGTGGCCATTTAATGACAATGGATCCATTTGTTTTGCTAAATTTTAGGAGACTAAAAGCACAAAAGCATTTGTCCTGTGTTTGTTTAAAATAATGATTAGAGGACAACACAGAATAAGAGGAACAGGACTAAACAAAAGTCTAAAATTTTGTTACTCAACAAACCATAAGACAACTTTTTGTCCCAAGTACAAAATACTTAAAAGACAAAAATACCATACCATCATTCTTGTCATTGCCACCATCGTCGTCACCATCGTCACTACCAACATTATCGTCAGTGCTGCCACCACCATTATTATCGTCGTCGCTACCATCGTTGTGGCTACCTTCACCACCACCACCATTGCCACCATCACTATCATCACCACCACTACCGTCATTGCCTTCACCACCTTTGTCGTCATTTGGCTGCCACTGCACTGTTGTTGCCCTCACCATTACTATCCCTGCAGTTGCCACTCCTACCACTGCCACCATCATCGTCGTATTAAGATAATATGTATTGTATTAAGATAATTAATATTGAAAAGGGTATTGCAATAAATCTCTCACTATTTTACTTGTGTTGTCCATTGACATTAAACAATATGTAGGATAAAAAGTTGTCCTGTAACTTAAGTATTTATTCCATGTTGTTGTCCCTGTGTTGTACCTTAGTACGTATCAAACACACCCAATGAGTAGAAAACAATAAGTTATAGCTAAGGTACTTTGTTGGTTTGCTATCCCAAACGGCTCCAAGTGTCTATATAATTATTGTCTTGGAAAGGTAATTGGTCTTCACTTCTTACCATTTCCATGCTAATTATTGGCATCATCAAGTACGGTGAAAGGAGTAAGGATTTGGTGTTAGAGATCCTACATCGTTGCAAGGTGAGAGTTGCCCCCTATTTATGACTGAACATCTACAGGAGGTCCAATAACAACTCGATAGCAGGTGGCCCGATAGCAGGTGATTCGATAAACCCAACAATGATCGCTAGGATAGGCTCTAATATTATTTCAGAACTTTTGAGTTTAGACCTAACTCAACCCCACAAAACCGGTTTGTAAGATAAGGGTTATCTCCCACTTATATACTATATTTTAGTCTCATCATTAGTTAATGTAGGATCTCCAACACTTGGTCTCTATATTACGAAACTATCAAACATCTTGGGGATTCTTTCCTTTGTGCAATTGATTCTTCTAGGGAGAGTGAACCATGGCAAGAATCAAGGGCTATTGAAAGTTGTGACGATTTTTTGAAGGTACTTGGTGATGCATTTATGGATCATATCACAGTAAGGGAACGTGGAGTAGAACACCCACGAACTTCTCTTCGGCCATTTATATCTTTATAAGTCTCTTTATTGATTTAGTCTTGAGCCATCGGGACATTACTCAACACAGACCACAATTTCTAGATCGTGGACGTTTCTTTGACTTTTTGGTGGATTTTGATCTTAAATTGATGTATGATGCCTTGTACACCAAGGCATTTGCAAATTATGGCATCTTGAGTTTGATGTCATGCTTGACCATTCTATTTACTACTATAGTTGTGCTCTAATTTAAGTGAAGAGAATTGCTAGCAACAATAGTACAAAGTGTGTTAAAAAGAGTATCAAAGAATATGTTAATAGCACTTCTTGTAAATGAAAAGGAGCACCCAGGTGTGAAAAAAAAATTTACCTCGATTATCTATGTTGATGTTTAATGCATGTAGATTACCAAAATAAAACTCTAATTTTAATTAAAAAATAACACCAAAACCACCCAAAAAACTGTGTTTTGTTCTATCACATACTCATTGGTTGGAGCATTGATAGCAGAAATACATGCCTTTATATCGGTTGCCTTCTCCGGACATCGCATTACACAACCTCAAATCTGTACAGTTTATCATGTTTCCATAACTGAGCAACATGTAGTCGACAACGTCTTTGCTTCCCTCATCCTCCAACCACACTGCCTCAAATCTGTACGGTGTCTTTTTTTCCATTTTGACCTCTTCCTTTCCTTCAAACTCTACCAAGATCAGATTATGATCCATTTGATAGCGTGTTTGATTCATCATGCAAATCACAAACAATTCTTCCATCCATTTTGAATTTGCAAGTGCTCTGTCCAGCCTTTCCTCCACAAGATCCGGTGGTTTCCTCTTATTTGACCATGTATATCTATAACTATAAAAACCCAAATCAGGTAGAGGATCAGGATCCTCTGCAGTTAAAAAGTAACTGCAAGACCCTCCAGTGAACATCTAAGGATCTAAAATTTTTTCAATTATTTTTTTTTCTTTATTTAATCTATGTATTTTATTTTTGATGGTTACGATTTTCTGCAGTCACTGCAGAAATCTGTTCCCTCATGTGCATCAGGATCCTCTACAGTTAAAAAGCACTGAAAAAGTCTCATCGATTCAATGTCAAATTGTTAATCCCTGCACCACCTTTATCCTCCGTGCACAAGATTTGATTATCCATGCACTATTGGTTTCCATTAAGAAAGCTAGCATGGCATTAAAAAAATACAAACTAATTTGAATAATTTTGCAATACAGTATAATTTTAAAGACACCAAATTAATTTACATAACTATATTTATTGCTCATCATCAGTTTTAACTCCTTGTGCAAGCATCGCTCGGTTTATACTCCTACGTACATCTCTCGTTTGTGTTTCGAATTACACAGTCAAGCAGCAAGTAACCTCTGGATATCCTTCTGAAAAAAATATAAATTAGGAAAGAGCAGGTTAATCATAAAATATTTTTGATAGCTTTAGTATCAAATATCAAACATACATATCTAACTTGTCTTATATATATACATGTAAAGAACAGATAGATAGTTTCTTTTAACTGTAAATCACTCCCAAAATCCAATGTGGAAGGCTGAAATGGCGCTATCATAGGCTAACCTGGCTTTCCAGAATTTCATCTGCAGACTTTGCTATAATTACAAATAACTTAACAACAGAGACAGCTGACAGACATCTAAAAATTATTTGTGAAAATTAATGACTAATCCAATGTATATGAATGTGATGGTGAGTCTATGGCTTTATATTTTATCTCTTTTCTTATTCATAATAAGGTAGAGATAATAGGAAAAAGATTATATGATTCTAAATTTCGAGGGCTTTAAGACTCAAGGTAATCATACATGTTGTCTCTATTTGGTCAATGTCTCCCTTCTAGCATTCTTGAGCTTAACATTCCTCTCCTAACGCCTTCAATGGATGCAGCCCCTCAATGTTTGACACAGTTGCAAGAAGCAATAAGGAAATAAAGTAGCACCGAAACTAACAGATATAGCTACCAAGTAACCAACTCATTTTCTCCTGCTCTAAAGTCTTGGAGCATTTTCAGTGATACAGAATCATGCCAATTCAAGTATGTATCACACATTTCAAAAGCCATATGTGATTCATCACATGATACGAATCAATGGCTTACCAAATTATACCAAATTGTACAATTCTAACAACAATGAATAGAAGCTTCATTTGTCATACAATTTACTGGGAGAGTATAATTTTATTTAGAATCGAGTCACTGAAAATTGTTGCCTGAAATATGTATGGCCTATCTCAAAATTCAACTACGCAGAAAACAATTTACTTCTGTTTGTTCAATACATACTTACAAAGCGAAAAATGCTGAAACCATTCAGCATGGAAGAGGTTACTGACTACATTAAGCATCTTTAGGCACTTAAAATATCAAGTTTTCAAACATTAAATTCTAGTTTTCAGCTTTAAAAGTTTCAACACTGAATTTTCAATAATATCAACATACACTCTATTACTCTCATCTTCAATCTTGTGTAGCAAAGCGCATTGACATACTTCACTAGTTAATATTTCATTGCCATTGTAATAATTAGAAACTGGACTTTAGCTACTTTTTTGGTGGGGGGAGCTTAACATACCTCAATTTGAAAAGGAGATGTTGTTGGTGGGTATCTTTCAACAACTTTACCACTTTTATCAACCAAGAATTTCTCAAAATTCCACTTTATAAGATCACCCAGAAAGCCTCCAGCACTTGATTTCAGAAACTGGTACACTGGAGCTGTAAATGGTCCATTGACATCAACCTGTTTTACAGAACTTTATTACTTTGTTTACTCATATTTAAACTGTTCTGAACTACTAACTAAAGAAATATTATCAAACCTTATCAAAAATTGGAAACTCAGCTTTATATCGAGTGCAAGCAAACTGCTTAATTTCTTCATTTGATCCAGGCTCCTGCATACCAAATTGATTGCAGGGGAAAGCTAGAATATCCAAACCTGGAAATAAGTTGCATAAGGGCACTAGAAGTGCGTGGCTGAGAAAACATATTAATTTCAAACTCAAAAAGCTTAGAACCATATTCATAAAAACATCAAAATATAAAATTGAATTTAAGTCACTTTTTGAATCTGTCCACTGGAAGTTTTTCAATTTTCCAATAACAAAACCACCAAAGTTCTTCAAATATCAAGAGACCAGAAATGCATCTAAGGCCAATGATAACCCATGTTGCACCATATAGTAACCTTGTTATGCTACCCATGTTAATAAGCAACTTAAGGTGTGCTTGGTAGTGATAAAGGAATGACAGAGATCAAACCGTAAATGGAGCAGCTACAATAGGCATTCTATCGTTTAAGTAAATTCCTCCACCCTAACTTGGAATGAAATGCAATATATAGACCAAACAAAACAAGGGAAAATGAAAACTTCATCTTCTTCACTTTCACTCCCTACCTAACTCTTCTATTTTCTGTCTTCCCTAACATGCACACAGCACACCCTTAATCTAGCTACATGTACCATGACACAAACATGCACCTGGGAAAGAGGAAGAACGGGAATCAATACAATAATGTCAGACCACTTAATATCCTAAATTCTGAAGTATGGAATCCTTAAATGGCTTTATTTCTAACTCTTCCACTGCAAAAAAAGAATTCATTTTGAAAAAATTCACTTTGATCTTCATACAAGTAAGGAGGAAAAAAAAAAACTCAAAATTCTACATAATATTTGGCATTATTGTCAGAAAACGTTGTCAAATAAATAATTCATAAAAGCATGTATTTCTTTTTCAGCCATAGATGGTTCTTATAAGTAATGAAATCCAAAATAACAATCATAGTGGAATAAACCGCAACAGATGAGTTAACAGGTTCTGCAATACTTCACACAAAATGACTGATAGCATAATTCCAGAATACAGTTGGTAGCTAAGACCAAAAAATAAGGGCCATCACAATTGTTAAGATATTTTGATGATTTCTTTAAGATATCCCATTTTGTTATGCGTTGTCCCCACAAGTCAGCTGATGTACAATACCTTTGGAGTCAAAGAAGTCCTTTATCATAATTTCAACTCCATTATCTGTCCTTATACATTTCTACATTTCACTTTTGCATCATATTGTGTTTCTGCCAACTATATTTCTGGTTTCAAATTTATGTTTCATCCAGTAAATGCACATGTATCTCAATTTATCATCAATGACAATGAGGAAAAAACTATACAGAAAATCAGATATGCACTGACAATATAAAGCTTTTTTACACTGCCATCTAATCACAAACCACCATGTATGGTAAGTTTGTTAACTATGACAATAACTATCTTAAAAGTCATACCAAAGATGATTTCTAATTAGTTGACAATGTAAAAACTTTTACACTAACAATGCATACCCATTAAACTCAAAACTATAACCAGAGATAGAGGGACAAGCAAAAGAATGTGATTTTGTATAAAGCATCACACAGGGAAATGGACATACATTGTGAAATCATAATCAATAGCCTTCCATACAAAAATGTGATTTTTAGGATGGTGTCTTTGAGGAGAGTAGGGAAACATGTGAGAAACAGACCCCAGTTAGTAAACTTCATTCACACCAGTATTCACGTCTAAAGTTACCAATAAATTGTGCCTGAATTCAAATGGAATATACTTCTCTCCTATTTTTATACAGTATCCCACAAGAACAGAATGATTTGCACAAGTAGATAGATTCAGAACCAAGAAGATACAGCTTGCAAACATCAAGTAAAACATGACCAATTGTCATACTCACTCAGAATTTAGAAGATACACAAATAACCATCCTCTATGGTAGCATACCTTGATTCTTATATTTTTCATACAAACGTGACAGCTCCGAGTAATTCGATGATGTCAAACCACTGCCATAGGAAGGAAATTAATCCAATGGTATCATAACTGACCAAAATGTTAGACACATCCGTTACGTTATAACTGATTTGATTTTCATTTTTTACATCAAGAATAAATTGTGAGAGATATTTAAGAGGAAAAATAAGGCTCCATCACATATATTTCGGTACATATTTCCCTCGAAGAGTGCATAATGCATACCATCGTGAAGCAACATTGACAATTAATAGAACCTTCCCCCTAAATTTGCTAAGAGAAACATCCTTTCTGTCAATATCCTGCACCATATAATATAATATATAACCTGAGCGCATAATAAATAAACAAGGATAATAAAATAATGTAATGACATGGTAACCCAAAAAAAAAATAATAATAATAATAAACTTTTCTTCTCTAAATTTCAGTAAGGTTTCCCCATTCTGTAAAACTATCAACAACAATAAATTGTCATAAACTCATAATAATAATAAAAAAAACAAAAATCTTGACACCCCCCCTTCTCCAATTCAAATACCAAGGTTGACCCAATTTTATTTTATTTTTTTTATGGAAATTGAAATTGAGCATGATACCTTGACAGTATAATCATAAATGGTTTTTTCTGTGGCAGCCGTTGCATGAACTGAGAAAGACCTGGGCTTTATAAAAGGCCTGGGAAAATTGGATGAGGTTTGTAGAGAAAGGGCAGGTTGAAAAAAGGTTGACTTGGAGGAAGCAAAGGAGGATTTGATGAAAGGCAAAGGGGGTGAAGTAGCTGGGTTTGTTCTGGCTTGAGTGAAATCATGGAGGGGTGTGAAGAATGTGGCAGAGAAAGCCGTAGAGGACATTTTGGGTGGTTGGGAACTGCAGAGACTTACTCGAGTTTGCTAATGAATTTGTGTCTGGCAGAATGGACATGTGTGTAGAAGTTGGGGGTTACACGGAAACCTTCTCGAAAAATCACAAGAAAAAAAATTAGTACGCGTGTAAAATTTTTGTTACCGGAAAAATTTAAACGTAACAGAATTATTTGAATTTACTAATTTAGATTTAATTTTTATTTTCATAAGTGTTTTTCTTATTGCATAATAATTAAAATTAATTAAAATATAATAATATAGACATTTGAAAAGTTTAATTTAAAAAATTCGTTTAATGAAGAAAAAAATTAAAAACATTTTTCTATCACAATTAATATTAATTAAAAAATTAAGAAAATTAAAAATTTCCTCTTTTGGGTGGTTACCATAGTATTAATACAAAATATTCACCAATTTTGTTAATAACTAATCTCTACCAAGAAACTGACTAGCAACTTTTAATAGAATCATCCTTCTCAACCATGTTTTTTTTATGCACAAGGCTTGTTAGAATTCATGGTTTAGTGTTAATGGAGAAGAAAGAATTGAAGAAATTCTAATAAGCAAAAAATAAAATGTATTGATGACAAAAAGGGTGAGTACAAAGTAACCACTCAAGCCTTTATATAGGCTCTAACTAACTATACCTCTAATAGCCCCCCGCAAGTTGAAACGTGTTCACAACACTTCCAGTTTGGAATGAACAGTACAAGTATCAAATGAAAGCGAAATACAATGAAACATGCCCGAAATACATCGGCTAAAAAAAAGTCATGAACAAAGCTTAACCACCATACAAGGCAAAAGTTGAAATCATCAAAGCTATAAGGCAAAAGCTTAACCACCCAATAGAAACTATACCTCAAAGTTTAACCACTTGGCAAAACCACAAATCAATGAGAATGCTTAACCACCATAAGGCAGAAGCAAAATATCTCAATGCTTAACCATCAAGAGCAAAAGCCAAAACATAAAGCTTAACCACTCAAGACAGAAACAAAACAAGGTTTTAATGCTTAGCCATCCATGGCAGAAGTCAACAGTAATGCTTAACCACCATGGACAGAAGCTGACATCAAGCCAAATAAGGCCAAACAACAATGAAATCATCGAACAGTTGGTGTGCAAAAATCACTAATTTGATGCAACGAGGCACCAAGATGATCCAATGAACTCAAACTAGAATTTACAATTTCATTAGATATGCAGTAATTCATAGTAGAGTCGCAAGCTCCAAAATGAATCAAAATCATAGAATTGCAAAAAATCTCAAAGCAAAAGAAAAAGAGTCAAGCAAAAAGGTAAAGCTCAAATGAAACTCAAAATGCGGATTTGTGATCACTACACCAACCTAAAGCCGACTGAAGCGAACAATATCAGAATCAAAAAAGAATATACCAGTGTAATTGAGAATCAATGAAGAATACAAAGAAAAGAACAAACTTGTCGCCGTGAACAAATTGAATATAAGTAGGGGCGTGTGCGAAGATCGACCAAGAATTGTACCCAAGAAACACAAATCTCCGCTCCGAATCCAAAAGCGTGCTTTGTAGTGCATCTTAGAGGAAGGAAAATGAATCACATATCTCTCTCTTGCATTGGAAGCATTGAACGCAAACACAACACCAGAAAACTGAGAAAGAAGAAAGAACCAAGCTCCGAAAGCCCTTTGCAACCAAACGAAGAAAATTTCTCTCCATTTACTTTTCTAGAAGACTGATAAATCAAAATTGAAGATTCTTCCACGAAGGTTCAGATGAACAGACAGAATGAGCAATGAAGCTCTAAAAATAAACCGATGAGAAAGAAAATGAGCAACAACAAAAAATGCTCAGTGCAGCGAATTGAAAATTTTTCTTTCATGGTGGGTGCCACGGCTCTGATACCATGTTAGAATTCATGGCTTAATGTTAATGGAGAAGAGAGAATTGAAGAAATTCTAATAAGCAAAAAATAAAATGTATTGATGATAAAAAGAGTGAGTACAAAGTGACCACTCAAGCCTTTATATAGGCTCCAACTAACTATATCTCTAATAAGGCTCAAATCCAAGACCTTGTTTAAAGAATTCGAACCCATTTCCACTCGAACCAACAACATGTTGGTAATTTTCTTTAATTGAATAACTAATAAAAAAATATTATTTAGATTAATAAAAGAAGTTTAAAAACACCGAGCGTCACAAAATGAAGGAGAATGATTGCATAAAAATGAGAGTACAAATCAGGATTGTCTCATTTTTAAGAATAATATATTAAATTTATTATATAAGGAAAGATTAATTAAGAATTTACTTAACAAATGTTCTGAGTTTTTTTTTATGAGGCCTAAGATATTATATCTTAATGGGAAGTAATCTTATTCAAGTCAAATAAGACTGTTGTGAGTAATAAAACTTTTTCTTTATGCATTTAGTGCAACTACATACTAAAGCTCAAATTTGATACTACTAGTTAAACTAGAACAATCTTATACCAAGTAATTCACATGCTCAATGGTAAATGTTTTAAAAATATTAATTAAAAGCAAATATCAAATGTTTTTTTAATGTAGTAAATGTTTTATTTTTTAAATTAGCACTTTTAAGAATTATTATGATACCTTAACAAATATGACATTTAAAATACGTAGTTATGTCTTTATTGAATGTTAATTTTATTTAAATACTTAAATTATATTAAAAACAATCAATAACCAATAACATCAACATGTGTTTGATAGGTATTATATTTAAGGAAAAAATTAAATAAGAATAATGATTGATACTTAGAGCATGTTTTTTGAGAGATACCACATGTATCTTTTATAGAAGAGACAATCTTACTCGAGTTAAATAGAATCACTATGAGCAACAAAGTTTTTTTTTCAAGTATTTAACGTAGTTACGTACCTAAGATTCTCGTGCCAATTAATTTATGTGCTTGGTGGTTATTATAAAAATTATTTTCAAAACTAATATCTTTTTCTTTTTTTAGTTTTATACCTACCAAAGTTGGATTAATAGTGAGGGAATTTCAATAGTTTATATGAGGTAGGTTTAAATATTATTGTTGCTATTATACAAAAAATAATAATTTTTAAAATAAAAAGCCAGAATATTTCTAACTTTTTTTATTTTCTATTTTCAATTTTTTATTATTCATATTCCTTACACTTTTACATCTTCCTTTACTTTTTTTCTCTAAAAAATAATTTTTAAAAAGTATTTAATAAAATAATTTTTAAAAACTAAAAAATAAAAACACAATCAAACACATCCTTAACTTTTTAATCATTCACCGAACACGCTCATTGGCAAATCTGATTAATCAATCCAGACCTATTCGAGTCATACTTTTGAAATCATCTGAAAATATTTATATTACGTAAATAGACAATTGAATAAAAATTTTGAATTAATAAAATACCAAAATTAAGTTAAAAAATAATTCAAATTTTTATGGCTTCTAGATACCCTTTTTTCGTCTTTATCCAAACAAATATTTTTTATGATTATATTTAAAATATGAAAACATTAAGGATAAATCAGATTGTTATTATGTGTGGGGCTTGATATATATATATATATATATATATATATATAAAGGTGGGGATAAAGTTACTTCGAGAGTAATTCTTGGTAAAATTACTCCACTTAATAACTCTTGATATGTATTAAACAATCTAACCATTGAATATTTTTATATTATGTCAATGATCATATACACCAAATTTTAGGTAACTCAGACATTTATAGCGAGTTAATCTTATAGTTAACATTTACTTATAATTTAAAAAATTATATTATACGTCAATTTGAATATATTAAATGAAGTATCAAATAGTTTTCAAACTTTATAAAAATTTGTAAACTTGATCTACTCAATATAAACTTTTTAATTCAACGGTTAGATTGTTGAAATTTAATATATATTAAAAGTTATTAAGTGGAGTAACTCTACCAAGAGTAATTCTTGGTAGTTATTTTATTTAATAACTCTCGATATATATTAAATTTTAACGATCAACCATTGAATTAAAAGACTATATTGAGAAGATCAAGTTTACAAATTTTTATAAAGTTTTAAAATGATTAGATACTTCATTAAATATATTCAAATTGACATATAATGTGTTTTTCTAAATTATAAGTAAATGTCGGCTACAAGATTAGTTAACTACAAATGTCCGATTTATCTAAAATTTGAAATTCATGATCATTGACATAATATTGAAATATTCAATGGTTGGATCTTTGAATATATATATATATATTGATACTAGGTGCTAAAGTTAGTCAAATTATACCTTCAATAACTTTTTATATAATGTAAATTTAAGTAATTCAATCATTGAATTTGATGTTCTTATTAATTAGATTAAGTATACAAAATTTCATATAATTCCAAAATTATTTAATAATTCATCACACCACTTTATTTTAATGTATAATATGATGTTAAAATATATGTAAATATTCAATATTGGATAACACATCTAGAAAAGACCAAATGACAAGAAATTTGATATACTTGATCATGAAGATAATATCACATAATTCAATAGTTGGATTGTCTAAATTTGCATTATATGAAGTTATCAAAGGTATAATTTGACTAACTTTGACACCTGCTGTCAAATATATATATATATATATATATATATATCTTATCGGCTATAAGAATAGTTAACTACAAATGTCCAATTTACCTAAAATTTGGAATGCATGATCCTTAACATAATATCAAAATATTCAACGGTTGGATCTCTTTATATATGTGTGTGTGTGTGTGAAGATCAAGTTACTCTACTCAATATATGTAAATATTCAATATTAGATAACATATCTAGAAAAGTCCAAATGACAAGAAATTTGATATACATGATCATGAAGATAATATCACATAATTCAATGGTTGGATTACCTAAATTTGCATTATATGAAGTTATCGAATGTATAATTTGATTAACTTTGACACCTGCTGTCAAATATATATATATATATATATATATATATATATAGAGAGAGAGAGAGAGAGAGAGAGAGAGAGAGAGAGGTGACGATCAAGTTACTCTACTCAATAACTCTTTATATGTATTAAATTTCAACTATTCAAGTGTTGAATTAAAAGATTATATTGAGTTGATCAAGTCTACAGATTTTTATAGAACTTGAAAATTATTTAATACTTCATTAAATAGATTCAAATTGACATATAATATATTTTTTAAATTATAAGTAAATGTCGACTATAAGATTAACTAGCTATAAATGTTTGATTTACTTTCAACAATTTAACTGTTGAATATTTTGATATTGTGTCAACGATCATGCACACCAAATCTTAAGTAAATCGGACATTTGTAGCTAGTTAATCTTATAGATAAGGATGATAAAAAAATTCAAGTCCACAGGTATCTGTGGATAAAATCCACCACAGGTAGAAAATTGGTAGTTTTAATGGGTACCTACAAATAGTTTAAATGGATATATTTGCTACCCGTTTATTAACGAGGCAGAACGAGCATCATGGTACTTGTGCCCGTAGATACCCTTTATTGTGTATTTACTTAAATATCCTTATATATTAATATAGATAAAATTACACAGAATTTTTCCTAAATTTTCAAAAGAATTTGCCCTAAATTTTGAGAAAAGTGTGCAAATTATATTTTGTTTCTTGTTATTTGTAGGATGTCTATTGGATAAACCTCTACTCCTTTTTAAAAAAAAATTGTTAGAATAATTAAAATTTATCGTCAAAGTGATTATTTTAAACAACAACTATTTAATTTATAAATTCAAAGTAATATTTGCAACACCTTATATTTGTCTATAACACACAATAATTCTACTGATTTTTTTTTCTAGCATGTATCCATGGATATTAAAAAAATTCGCTCATATTCGCCTAACAGGTACCCATGTAGGTAATAGAACGGGTACAAGGTAAGTTTCTATCCAACGGGGCAGGTAGCTACTATATATGCCTGTCCCGTCCCATTATCATCCCTACTTATATGCGACATTTACTTATAATTTAGAAAAGTATATTATACATTAATTTGAATTTATCTAATGAATTATCAAATAGTTTTTAAACTTTTATAAAAATTTGCATACTTGATTTGCTCAATAAAATTATTTAATTTTATGATTAGATCATTGAAATTTAATACATATTATGAGTTATTGAGTGGAATAACTTAGCAAGAGTCTCTGTCTCTGTCTCTGTCTGTCTGTCTGTCTGTCTCTCTCTCTCTCTCTCTCTCTCTCTCTCTCTATATATATATATATATATATATAGAGAGAGAGAGAGAGAGAGAAATATTGTCAAAAGAGTACATTTTCTATCAACTCAAAAATATTTATATCCATGAAATATAAATAATTGGATAAGAAGAGTTATAAAGGATGAGATAACCCATATAATAGTTATTAAGAGTTAGGTTAAATTGCACTTTCGGTCCCTATATAATCTCAATTTGTGATTTTGGTCCCCCTATTTTTATTTCTACGATTTTAATCTTCTAATTTTTTAAAATCTGCTATTTTAGTCCCCTATTTTTAATTCTGTGATTTTAGTCCTTCAATTTTTAAAAATTCACAATTTTTGTCCCTTATTTTTAATTCTGCGATTTTAGTCTGCAAATTTTAAAAATCCATAATTTTAGCATAACCGTTAAATGTTTCATTCGTTGACCGTTAATGTCTCAATGTTGATATGGTATTAGTCTGTTAAATATTATCTGGTACCTATTCAGTTTAATATCACATTATAGTTAACGTTGAGGCATTAACAATCAACTGATAAACATTTAGCTGTTGGACCAAAATTAAGGATTTTTAAAAATTAAGGGACTAAAATCGTGTAATTAAAAATAAGGAGACCAAAATTGTTAGTTTTTAAAAATTGGAGGACTAAAATTGCAGAATTAAAAATAGAGGGACTAAAATCACAAATTTTTAAAAATTAGAGGACTAAAATTGTATAATTAAAAATAGGGAGACCAAAAACACGAATTGAAAATTATAGAAGAACCAAAAATGCAATTTAGCCTAAAGGTTATTTGGTGCTTATATGATAAAAAATAGTTAAATAAGAATAGGATGAGATAAATATTTAACTTTTTATTTTAATCAATGTTTAATATGTAATCATATAATTGTATTCTATATTTAAAATGAATCAGTGAAGATAAGATATAAATTATATACAAATGATGGAATTACATTTTTGTTAGAAATTCATAATAATTTTTTAAAATTAGTTTTTAACATTCTTTTTAATTTTTAATACATTTTTTTAAATTATAAAAATTATATAAGCATTTAACTTTAATGCACTTTTAACTTTTTATACATTACTCCTTTTTTAAATTGTAAAGATTATATGAAAATTAACTTTAATATATTTTTTTGAATATTTATACATTATTTCACCTTAATTGTAATATAAAAAATTAACTTTAATATATCTTTTAGAGTTTTTATACTCTATTCCATTTTTAAATTATAAAAAATTTATAAATAAAAGAGAGAAAGAGAGAAAAGAAATAGAAGTTTGAGATGTAATAAATAATGCAATAGTGAGAGATAGACACAAAAAATGATATTGTATAAATTGTTGTAAGAATTGTTATATATATATCATATTTAAAAAATAAACGAGTTATTGCACCTGCTATTAATTTTCTGAACATAAAACCTTTACTGTACAAATTCCTTAACAAAATCAAATTTTATATTATGAAAACAACACCAAGTGCATACTTAAGCATTTATGGATTTCAAACATTCAAAGTCTATTCCCAAAGCTAGATTTCAAACAATTCAAGCACAATTTAACTAATTAAATAGATGTCATCACTCAACCAAAACATTATTGATCAAAATTAAACAAGTTCTAACTAAATAGATGTCAATCCCATTAACAAAAGTACTATCTCCTACCTAAATAAAAAAAACAAAGTTATCCAGTGTTTCATCAAACTACCTAGAAAGGTAAATGACATAAATATTATTCAGCAAATACAATTTTATTACTAAATTATCTAAGTTAGATTCTTAATGAAAAATAAGTAATACCTAACAAAAGTTATATTGATAATATCACAATTGATGATTACTATTACCACAACCCCAACATATATATGCAATCAATGGAACACAAACAGTATCTTTTTCTGCTAAATGATCTTGTTATGTCAACTTCATTTTCTTTAACTCACTCATGATGCTCTTAAAATCACCAACCAGATCTTCATTAACTCCAAGGCAATCTGCAACCTTATCTGATCATTTTGAGTTATTTTCTAACAACTTTTCAAGACTATTTCCTAATTTAGATATGTTGTTAACAATTAGTCTTGCTCCTGTATTTTTTTTTCCTTGGTTGACCCTCCATGTTATCATGTTTTCTTGAAAATTGCAACTAATTACAAATCTTGATTGGGCCAAGTACACAAATACCTTAACCTCTTCATCATTATTTTGATCTTCCTCTTTATCTAACTCATTAACAATATTGGTAGGTGTAACAATTCTTTTACAAGTAGCATAGTCCTTTCCAAAAGTAAGACAACTTATCAAGATGTAAGATTTGGGATATGCCTTTGCATTTGGATAATTCTACACAAGAATTCAAAGTGAAACCCTTTTAGGTTAGCATAATAGAAATTAAAACAAATGATTTAATTAAAGATGAAAAAACAACAAAGACAAGCCTTTATATATACTCATTCCATAAATCATCATTATCTGCCTTAATCATTTTTTCCCAATCATCTTAATTGAATTCATTCTGATTTAGCACATTGTAAACTATTGAATGAGTTGCCTTTAACTTCTTCACTATAGACTCAATATGTGGCTTCACCTTAATTCCACATCCAAGAAATTTTTGTTCTAACTTTATCTTGGTCACTACCAAGGTATGTGCTTTGAATTGTTCACCTTCGTATCTTTGACCTTGGTTCACAACTTCAAAGAAAAACTCTATCCTCCTCATTGGACCATTGTCTGCAATCTCTCTTTATCTTGATATTTTCTTGCATATTGCTCTTGAATTTTGTTTCTATCTCATTATCAAATTATAATAAATCAACAAACAAATAAATGTTCCAAATCCTTTCAAAAAATACATAAACAAGTACAAAACAAATAGTACAAAGAATAAATAGTGTATGCATTAACAGTGTAAATGATTTTTACACTATCATCCAATCACAAAATACTGTGTATGGTAAATTTGTTGACTTTTACAATAACAATTTTAAAAGTCATACCAATGATGATTTCTAATTAGTCGATAATGTAATTTTTCTATACTGACAGTACATAAAAATTAAACTCTAATACAAAATTACAATCATAAGCATATTAAACCAATTACAAAGCAATCAATTCGCATGTCTATTAACAAGTTATTCATTCCACATTTGTGTTATTAAGTTTTCCCTCCAAGTAGACCACTCATCACTAGCCATGATTGTATTAATAGCACCAACATGTGTCATATCCTCATTATGTAGTTATGCCCCCAATTCTGCATTTAATTATTCTTCAATTGGGTCATTAGGCATTTCTTTTCTAATATAATTGTGTAAAGGCAACTAGTAATAGTGCATATTTGACTTTTGATTGGGTGAAAAACCTATGGCTAGACCTATGGAGTGAGAAGGGGGAAATTACAAATAAAAAATGTCACATTGGAGTGAAAAACTAGAAAGGAAACTAGGGAGCAAGTTGGAGCCTAGAACAAGGAGAGAAGGGGCAGTGGAAGTGGCTCTTAGTTGCTTGTGAATTGAAGAAACAAGATCTAGGGTGAATGATGAGAACAAAAAAAGGGCAAAAGGGAAAGTGAAGGTGAATGATGGGCAAACAACAATGGAGCAAACAGAACGATGAGTGGTTAGACTTAGGGGTTTGGTGAGCGAATGAAACAACAACAATGGACTTAGGGCACAACAAATTCGAAGGTTTGTATGTATAGCATAGATTAGTGTCTTTGTAGGCTAATTAGTTGATTCAGGTCAATTTTCTTTAGGTCTACATATCGACAACCTGACACATGAATTGAAAAAGGTTAGATTAGTTAGAATAGAACCAAACTGATTAAATGAACCTAACCAAACCATTAAACTTGGGGTCAAGTTAATCAAGTTTGCAATCGATCTGTACCCACTTATGCCCTAGCGATAATCAACGAAAGAATCTTCATTATAACTTTGCAAGTACCCTTTTGAGGGGCAGTGATGATGGCACGGCAATGATGCACGGCTAAGGCTTGATAAAGCAAGCTTTGGCTTTGGCAATGCCACAATGATAATGCAGTTATAATCTAATTCAATATAAGAGGAGTGCTAGCAATACACTCTTTATCATACTCCTTCTAACACACTTTTTATTATTAGTTAAAAGTTCTTAAAAACTATAAAATCATGGGTGAAACTTGTTAAATAAGATGTGAAACCCACAAAATTTTGTAATTTTCAATAAATTTCAGCTAATAATAATGAGGGTGTTCAAAAAAAGTGTGTTAAAGAATATGTTGTTAATATTTTTATTTAATGTAATCCACCAAACCAAAAACAAAATAATATGATAGGGTGATGACAAGTCCACGATAATGACACAATTATAATCTAATTTAAATCTAATCCAAAATCATAAGAATCAACCAAAACAAAAGCAAACAAAATAATTTGTTTATTCAATTTGATCGAAAAATTTTAAGAGAAAATAGGATATGCACTAACAGTGTAAAGTATTTTTATACTGTTATCCAATTACAAATTATCATGTAAGGTAAATTTGTTGACTTTGATAATAACTACCTTACAAGTCATACCAAACATGATTTCTAATTGGTTGACATCATAAAAACTTTTAGCATTAAACTCTTTTTTTAATCTAAATTTAAAAATAGGTCAAATTCAAATCAAACAAAACTTATATACCTATATAATTTATTTATGAAATGATTATATCATAATATTTATATAAATAGATATTTATAAAATTATTATTCCAATTTATTCTTTATAATTATATTAATCTATTATCTCCAATGTGTTGAAAAAAAATGTGATCACACTTGCTACCAATATTTAGAGAGAACATATTTAGTGAGAGAGTCTTTCTTATCTGAGAGTGTGAGAGGAATAAATATTAACAATTAAATTTTATCATCTATGGTCAAGATTAAAATACATAAGTTATGTGACTTAAAAAAAAGCCACATAATTTTTTAGTGTGATCATGTGACTTTAAACATTGATCATCCATGTGTAGTTATATGACCTAAATTTACTATCCTTACTTTTATATAAAAATAACTTGTGATCTTAATTTCATGCAATAGTGTATATCACAACAAGAGAAGTAACAACTTCCAAGTTTTTGAGAGATGCTACTTAACAAGAAAAATATACAAAGGATAAATTAAACTTGTTATCTTTCAAGAAAAGCATCTGCATTTTTGAGAATCAAAGCAGGATTAACATTGCAGTGCAATATATCAAATATTAAGACTTCAATTCAATGATCTATATTCATGCACAGATGCATATGATCTTCTTTGTTAAAAAATTAATGGGCAGACCAAAAGAGGCATTTCATGCACGCAAGCCATATGTAGTAGGATATAAAACACCCAATTTTATATGTATATTATACAAAGGTAGCTAATCATTATTAATATGTTGGTAGGAGACAAAAGCCAATATGTTGCTACAAACCAACATGTTAAGATCACTGCTAGTGTACCGGTCATACAAGTAATATAATGTTAAGTAAAGTATCGTCTCCATATGGATTGTGGTTTAATCTTAATTCAACCAAGCAATTACTTGCGTGTTTAAAAATTAAAGAAGGATTAATAATTTTTGAAGTATTTGAGATTGAAGAGCAAAAAGAAAATAAGAACACAATTAAGAAATATTTGGAAGTTTTATGAGCAAAAGTGGTTAGGTATCAGAATTTCCAATGATTTTCTCCCAATGTAATTTTTCCCCCTTCTAAACTCATTCCTATTAGGTAATTTACCTTTAATTTCCCTAAAATAATTCATCCCTAATTCCTTAGGCATTAAACCCTTTGTTCCTAATTCCGCACTTTAATCCTTTAGGCGAACAAACTTAGTCACAAACATTAAGAACAAAAAATTAATGTGAAGGCATACAATATCTGTTCCTATCCCTAGGTTCAAGAATTATATGTAAAATGGAACAATTCAAACCGCAATTTTTCAATTGCAAAGTTTGAATTATAAATCAATTTCAAATGGGTGTCAAGCATAGAAAAAGCATTAAGCGTAAAATTAACAACTAAATTACATTAATAATCAAAAGGTTCAGAAAGAAAAACAAATTACAAAGGATGCCGATCACCGTTCATCCTAACTTAATCAAAAAGGGGCTTAGA
This sequence comes from Spatholobus suberectus, assembly GCA_004329165.1. Lineage (NCBI taxonomy): Eukaryota > Viridiplantae > Streptophyta > Magnoliopsida > Fabales > Fabaceae > Spatholobus > Spatholobus suberectus. The sequence goes on from CM014733.1 coordinate 9,855,706, forward strand.
AACTTAGAGTTGCCCAAAACAAAACAAAGATAAAAGAAATGAGATAAAAGAGCCATGAAACCTTAAGAAATTGAACCTAAAGTCCTAAGATTCAAGGCCACAATTGGAGTCTTTGAGTTCTTCCTCACTTTCGGTCCTTAGAGTAATCAAAGAATGATAATTAAATAGACCTTTTTTTTCCTTTTAAATTGATTCTAGGCCATTTTTTTCCTTTATTTTTTGCGCATTAGGCCCAAGAAGAGCACCCAGCAAGACACAAGTACGTTGAGTGACCCCTGCATTCATTGAGTGCAAAGGTGAAATGTTGGCGAGGTGTCGCATCTATGCTGAGCGTGAGTACGGTGGCTCATCTCCACACTGAGTATAGCGCACTTATGCTAAGTTCCACAACCCTTGTATGCTTCCATGCGTCAACCTTGTCCATCCAGTGTTGTTCTTGATGTTTGCTTGAGTTTTGTCAGTCCTAGCACCACATTATGAGTATGCTGAGGTTGAAAAACTACCATCCTTTCATCCGTAAGTCTTCATGTAGTTCCTGGTTACTTTTTAGCCTTCAATCACGCAAATAATTAAGGACAAAATGTGAAATTTGCAATAAAAAAGAGAAAATGTATGCATTACATAGAATCCTTTCATTACTAAGCAATTGTCTTAAACTTTCTCTGCAATAATGCAAAAATCAAGTAAAACAGCTCTATAAATCTACTTTAATTGTAGATTTATCAATGCACAAACAGTGTATGTTTTAAATAAAAAGAGAAAAGTAAAGAAAAAAAAGTTGAAAAATACATGAGATTATCTAGAAGAATTAACTTGGTGCCTGAATTCATACTAAACGTAGTGATAATGCTCAGGCCTTTATGGCTTCACATAGAATTCTTCATCAAATATCTTAATTATACAAATACTTCTTAACAGAATAGGGTTGCTAAATGTGAGAATAAATACCAAATTGAAACTACTTGGACACTTTTACTCTAGTTCATTTTGATATATGAGGTCCTAATTGTATTGTATCCACTTTATGATCAATATTTGTTTTTATTGTTGATTATTTTTATGTACTCAGTTATTTTTAATTGAAAATCAATCTAAGTTGTTTTCTATCTTTAAATCATTTTATCAAGAAAGAAAGAATCAATTTGATGTTCTAATTAACATTTTACACAATGATAATGCTAGTAAATATTTATCTCAACTATTTCAAACTTATATGGCTTCACATGGTATTCTTCATCAAATATCTTATGCTCACACTCCTTAACAAAATAAGATTGTTGATTGTAGGAATAGACACCTTATTGAAAGCACTTGGACACTCTTGCTTTATTGTATTGTTACTTATCCTTTGGGGAGGGAGGGGGGGTAATGTTATGCTAACCACTTGTTATCTTATCAACTAAATGTCATCTCTTCTTAACAACCAAATACCTTATCCCATTTAATTATTGCATTGTTTTTTCCACTATTTACCTCCCAAAATCTTTAAGTATACATGTTTTTGTTCATAATCTTAATCCATGGTTTGATAAACTTTCAACTTCCTAGGTTACACTTGGTATCAACAAGGTTATAAGTGTCACCCACTAACTCTTTGTTATTTTTTGGTTGAATTATATATGTTACATATTTTAAGTTTGTTCCTTTCTTTTGGTCCACATTATCCACTTGAATATATCTTTGTTCAGTTACCACTTTCTCTTATCCATGTTCATTTCCACCTATTAAAGATGCCTCATGTTCAAGACTATCCATCTCATTTGTGTCCTCTATAGTTCTATCATCATTGAATATGTGGTGACAAACTCTCCTCTAAAGCTAACTCCTTTGTCTCCTTTAACCATATCTCCTAAGATAACATTTCCATTACACTTTCTAAAGGTATACACCGATCAATTTGCAATCTTCTCATCATGTTACTTTGAGTTATTATTTTAATTTCTTTTCCATTATACTTGTCTTTCTTCCTTGTCTTTAATGCCTATTCCAAAATATTAAAGGAAATGTTTTATCTTATCTTGTTTAGGGATTGGCCATGATTGATGCCATGTGTGCCCTTCAAAACAACAGTACTTAAGACCATATTTTCCTTCCTTCATAGGTTGCAAATGGATTTTCATGGTGAAAGTTGATCTTGATGATGAAGTTTGTAATGACCCATCATCGTTACATGACACTAACCAATGTAACTATGGAATAATTCAGTTTTTAATTTAAAACTCTTATTAATTTATTTATTAAAATACATGTAAACTTTTTGCATCTTGCATACTATTCGCCAACAAAATATTACAATGAAATAAAATTTAATATGTAAATGAAGCGTACGTATTGAATAACATATAAGCTCATAATATAAACATTAGAATAATGTATTGTACCTTATGACACTATAACCCATATACAAAGTACTATTAATGTATCTCAAAAAGTGAATAAGCATGTGTGCCAACCCAAATTGTACCCATCATCAAAATACATAGATCAGAAGGGGAGAAATAATATAAATGCAAAACGTACTCTCTAGCTAGCCACACCATTACACCTTACTCCTAAGGATAACAAGGGCTAGAAGAAGACGATGGGTTGTTGTGTCACTCTCTAACTCGATCTAAATCTATCCATGAGCGAGGCCCAACATAAAATAGCCTCCGATAAGATGATAAGTGTGATGCAACTTTGGGTGTGTGAATAGGCGCTTTCCACATCTTGACAATAGGTAACCAAAACTCAAGCGACACATTTAGCATGATAGAGAAAAGTGGAATCCCAATTGGGGCATTGAAGATCATGATTACCCCTCTATACCATACCTGTTGGATAGCCTACTCTATGAGCCATGCTTTGTCGTCCTTAATAGCAGTGTCCTAAAACTCAATCATGAATAGGGATGGTAAAAAAATTTTCACCCGTGGATAAAATCTGTCACGGGTAAAAAATGGATAGTTTTAATAAGTATCCTCAAATAGTTTAAACAGGTATATTTACTACCTGTTTATTGACACGGTAGGCATAGGTATCATGGTACCTGTGTCTGTGGATACCCACTATGTAATGCCCAACAGCTTTCAAGATCAACGACTATCCCTATAAACCAACACAAGACTTTTTAGTGTGTTTTTTCCTCACTCACACACTCTTTGGGAAACTTCTCAGGAGGTCACTCATCCCTAAATTGCTCCAAGTCAAGCATACTTAACTGTGGAGTTCTTAAGTGATGGGCTACCAAAAAGTATATGCATCTTGTTGGTATAGGTAGCACTTATTAATTCCTTTAAGCTATCCTCAACTATACAGTCTCATACCTGCATAGCCTCTGGATCCTTCTCATTCGAGTCTGTATTCAATTCATTCATGTACCCCTCCTGCTGGAAGCCTGCCAAGAGCCGCTCCTTGTTCGTGCCTCATCTCTTTTGCACCGGCAATCACTCCCCGCCCTTGTCAGCGCCCGGGATGTTACATGTCCACCAGCTTCCGTTTGGTTCGTCCTCGAACCACACCGTACTGGGAGAGAGACCCTGCTCTGATACCACTTTGTAACACCCGACAACTTTCAGGATCAACGGTTGTCCCCACAAACCAACACAAGACTTTTTAGCGTGTTTTGTCCTCACTCAGACACTCCTTGGGAAACTTCCCAAGAAGTCACCCATCCTTAAATTGCTCCAAGTCAAGCACGCTTAACTGTGGAGTTCTTAAGTGATGGGCTACTAAAAAGTAGATGCATCTTGTTAGTATAGGTAGCACTTATTAATTCCTTTAAGCTATCCTTAACTATACAGTCCCATATCTGCACAGCCTCTGGATCCTTCTCATTCGGGTCTGTATTCGATTCATTCATGCACCCCTCTCACTAGAAGCCTATCAGGAACCGCTCTTTGTCCGTGCCTCATCTTTTTTGCACCGGCAATCACTCCCCGCCCTCGTCAGCGCCCGGGATGTTACACGTTACCCGTAATTATATATTTACTTAAATACTCTTATATATTAATATAGATAAAATTACACAAAATTTGTTCTAAATTTTCAAAAAAATTGTTCATTATGAAAGAAATCTTATACAATTATATTACGAGAGAAAAAAAACATAAATTTATGGGCCTTTAAACTATTTTTTTAGAAAAATTGTTAGAATAATTAAAATATATGGTCAAAGTAATTATTTTAAACAGCAACTCTTTAATTTATAATTTCAAATTTATAAATTCAAAGTAATATTTGCAACATCTTATGACTATCCACAACACACAAAGTAAACTTTGTTATTTTTTATTTTTTAGGAAGTATCCATGGATACCCACAGATGCTCGTAGATATTAAAATAATCTGTGGGTATCCGATTGACGGGTACTTGCACGAGTAACGAGGTAGGTTTCTATCCAGTAGGGCGGGTAGCGGATAACTACTACCTGTGCCCACCCTACCCTGTTGGCATCTGTAATCATGAAGGGTCTCAATTGCTAATGTTCTGTCATCTGCTCTCATGGACACCATGTCGCGATCATCACGATCACACCATGTAGACAAGTAGTGCAAGGGTAAGCTTACGAAAAGACAGACATAGATAAATAATAGATTTACATATATTTCAAATAAAATAATATTATCAATTTAAATCATCTACAGAAGCAGGCAACAAATGCATAGTTAACTCGTGTAATATCATCATGAAACATCAAGCAAAATGATGTGATATCATTCATGCAATGTATGCAAACTCAATTCCATGGAAATTCTAACAACTTGAGCGACTAGTCAAACTTTCCCTTAACATGTAACAACAATGATAAATCTACATTTTATGTAGATTTATAGAGCAAATTCACATGATTTTTGCATTAGCTCATAGGAAATTTGTGAGAAAATAGACCATTAATGAAGGATTTCATGTGATGTACGTTTTTAAGCTTTTTATTTAAAATTACATGAATTGCCTTAATTTTTGTTAAATTTTGTGAAGGAAAGTTAAATGTGCAGAGAAAGAAAATATAGATCACAAGTATGAAGGAGTATTATGCTAGTCAAAGAGGACTTAAAAGAAGCAAGGACCAAAGTGAAGATTGCGAAAGAGACTTACAAGCACAAGTCGTACAAGTCTGACAGGCTTTGTGGGCTGCCCGGCGGGGCCTTGCTTTAATGGCACATCGCCCGGCGGGCAATGAAGTCCCCCGGCGCTAGCATAGAGTCCAATTTTTGAAAAATGCCACCCAGCGAGTTTCCAACCTCGCCGGGCGGGTTCGAGGCTTTCTATTTTGTGGGCCTAGTTTATTTTATAGCCTATTTAGCCCCAATTTATTATAAAAAGGAGAAAATATACATTTGGGGACATTCTTTGACTCATTTAAGGACCGAAAGCGAGGAAGAGCTTGAAGATTCATCTCTGACTTTGGATCTTGAAGAATTGTGGTTTGATTCTCAAGATTCATAGTTTCCTTTCTATCTTCTTTTTATTTTCTTCTGTTTAGTTTCTCTATGAGTTTCTAAACCCCTTTGGGGTTAGGTTAGGATGAACCGTAATTGGAATTCTTTGTAATTTGTTTTTCCTTCTGAACCTTTTGACTATTAATGCAATTCAGTTGTTAATTTTATGCTTAATGCTTTTTCTATGCGTGACACCCATTAGAAATTGATTTGTAATTCAAACATTGCAATTGGGAAATTGGGGTTTGAACCGTTCCATTTTAGCAACCATATAATTCTTGAACTTAGGCATAAGAAGAGAGGTTGTATGCCTTCATGTTAATTTATTGCTCTTTATGTTTGTCATTAAGTTTGCTCGCCTATGGGATTAGGGTATGACATTAGGAACAAAGGGTTTACCGCCTAAGGAATTAGGGTTGAACTAATTTAGAGAAATTGAAGGTAAATTGCCTAATAGGAAAGGGTTTAGAAGGGAAAGAAATTGCATTGGAGGAATATTATCGGGGATTCCAAAACCTAACTGTTTTATTTATTAATTTTCTAAACATTACTTAATTGCATTTTCATTTTAATTTTGCTCTTTAATTTCTAAATCACAAAAATTCCAAATCTTCCTTTAATTCATAAACACACAAGCAATTTTTGGTTGAGTTGAGATTAAAACCACAATCCCTGTGGAGACGATACTTTACTTTCACTTTATAACTTGTACGATTAGTACACTTGTCGTGAGCCAAACAAACAACAATAAAAGACCATGTGAATCCAAGGGTTGTACGTGCTATAAACCATTGGGGTGACATTAATTCTAATATTGGAGCGACTGTGGCTTTGTCAAGATATACATATGTGGGTAGTGGTCACGACAACTCGAGGTTTATAAGAGCCCTGACCACTTGTGAATTCGTGCATCCGTATATCCTCAAAGGTACCAACCTATCTCCACTAGCCTTTCCAATGCTTATCAAGCATTTCTCAATGACTTATGTATGGATATATGGTTAACCAATGACATCCCAATTCACTCATCGCCTCCACTTAAATTTCCCATTTTGCGGACTAGAGACATCAATAGTGCGTCACCATCTCATCTAGGGCCCTTCACAAGTTACTAAGCAAAATAACAACTTAAAAATGAAGGTACAACTTTTAGAAAATCTCTTTAAATTTTTTGCTAACAATTTCTTTCGAATGTTCAACATTCTCCTTCTATGATGAATAACATAATTTATATGGGTATTAAATTAATTTCACTTGAAATTTGTAAATATTTTAATTTAAATTAATTAAATTAGTTATTGTACCCTCTAAAACAGAATTTAATTTTTTTAATCTGAAATATTGTTAAATTACCAAAATACCCTTATTTTCATAAAATCTATTAAACTTTGAATTTACACAATAAGTTCAAATAAGTTTATTTTAATTTAGAAATTTTATGGTAAGTTAATAAAATCACTTCATACCTCTAGTAATTTTTCCAGAATTTTTAAATTTATTTTGACGAGAAATTATACTTTTACCTTTATTAGTAATTAGTTAACTAGAATTAATGTAAAATACATAAAAATTTTAAAAAATATATAAATATGTAATTTAATGATAAATTACATTAAATTGTATTATTTTTAAATTAAAAAATAATTTCTTAAGTGTAAAAATACATTTTTTCCCTTTTTACAATTTTCTTATTAAAATGATATTATTTGACTAGTATCTTGCCTAATTTATCAAAAATGCTAATTAATGCCTAAAAATTTATTTTTCAACATTTTTAGTTAATAATTAATATATATTGAATTTATAAAATTTAAAATTTAATAAATTTTACTTTTATAAATTAATTGGGATTTTTGGGCTAAAACTATGTTAGGTTAGTTCTCTTCTAAGCAATCTTTTTATAAATTTTATAACTCCTTTATTAATCTCTTTTAGGACTTAAACTTAACTCTAAGACACTGTATTTAGCTATATAAATCAGATTTGGCCGCTATTTTAAGGAAAAAATGAAATTCTATTAAGGACCAGGGCCTAAACTTTTTCCTAAATCTATAAATCTTGAACTAAGGTTTTTAACACTTAAGATTTTCCAAATTTCAGCATTGTCCAACAGCAAATATGGCATTGTTCTAAGTTTCAAAACAAGGTTCCAAGCTTCAAAAGAATCGCTAAAGATTAGTAGCTTAAAGATCTCTCAGTATCCTACCCATTTAGTGCTTAAATCACCATAAATCACTTCAAATCAAAGCTCAACCCAATCATATCATCAAGGCACAATTTGAAGCATGATTAACCACATTTTCCAACAAGTAATCCACCCACAAAATAGCCACAAATTTTGTTCAAAACAAGAATCACACAATACACAAAATAGTCTTATTCATACTAGTATATCATATATGCATTTTCAAAGCATTTCCACCACAAAACTCATATAACAACAATTTTAATCATACAAAATAGCTACCAAAGCTTTAAAACAAAAACATATATGATGAAAAACAAGAAAATAAAGTAAGCTTCCCTTATCTCTTAGAGTACACAAGTGAAAGGAGCTAAAGAAGGTGATGGAAAGTGAGAAAATGAGATTGTGTTCAAAACAAGAATCACAATAAAACACAAACTAGTCTTTTTCATACTAGTATAACGTGCATTTTCAAAGCATTTCCACCACAAAACTCACATAACAACAGTTTTAATCATACAAAACAGTCACCAAAGCTTTAAAATAAAAACATGTGTGATGAAAATAAGGTAAGCTTCCCTTACCTCTTAGAATACACGAGTGAAAGAAGCTAGATAGGGTGATGCAAAGTGAGAAAATGAAAGCTTTTGGGCTTGTTTTTTCTTTGGCTGACAAAGAGTTAGAAAGGTTCAAATAAAAAAGATGAAGGAAGAAGGGAAAGAAAATAGAAGAAAGGGTGAGAAGTTTTTTTTTTTTTTTTTTACCATAAAGCATAGAAATAGCAACCTCTATGAGTAGGAGAAACACCAACGCTTGAAGCCACTTGAATTGGATATTTAGGGAAGCTCTTGGAAGGGAAGACAAAAAGTAGATGAAAGTGGGGAGGGTTGGATAGGGGTTTTAGCCAGACCAAATTAAAGGGCCAAGTGAGGGAAAATGACCAAACTAGGTTACTTATGGTTACTTAGGACTTTTTAGTAACTTTTCTTTGCACTAGTTTTTGGCTCTAAAATTTGAAGTTTCCCCCTTTTTTCTAAAGTTGGGTTTAGCCAACCCCTTGTAATGGGATCTCCAAGGTGGTTTTGATGTGTAATAAGGAAGAAAAGCCATGTACTTATGTAAAATTTGGGTTTTGTAAAAGCAAACTAGCAAATGCATTTGGTTGGGGGTTTTTAGTTGCCTCTCAACTAGGTTTTTAGAAACAAATTTTTCCTTGTATAAGAAGGTTAGGGTGGACGTCCAAATATAGGATAGGTTAACGAGAAATATTTGAATTTTCCATGCTCCAAAATCTGGCTTAAATGAAGCTTAGGAAATTTAAGAGAAAAAGAATTAAACAACATTTTATTAACATAATTTTCAATGTCAATAACTTTCCCTAATGTATTTATGACACATTAGAATCAATTGGGATATTTAAAGTCAATTTTGTATGGTTAAGATGAATTTTCTTACTCCTAGAAAGTTTCTTTAATTGTGTGTCAAAAATTGAATTAAAATAAAATTATTTTAATTAATGATGTCAAAAATTATTAAAATTTCACACAAGACTTAAATATAATTAATACTAACTAATTATAATTAATTCCTTAAACTCTTTGACTATTTGCTCACTTTCATAATGAAGTCTTATACTGTCAATTTGCAATATAGTCTTAGTTTCGGTAGAACTTTCTACTGAAACTCATACAGGAAATCATACATTTTATTTAGTTAAACTTTTTAGGAATAAAATTTAGTTTTTTCTTATAATTATTTTCAATTACTTTTATTCATAGATTAGTAAACAAAAGTGATACGGAGTTGATTGATTCAAGGCCTGTTTGGTGGCCAAAGAATATAAAACAAGTGTTTGGAATAGCTTATGGTGACACTTTCTTGTTTGTGACTAAAATGGCTTCTGTCAAATTATTCTTGTTTATGAATACTATTCACCACTGATCTTTAGACAAGCTAAATATCATAATGTTGTCCTCCTTGATGATTTCATGGAAGTTTATATAGACCAACCTCTTGGATTTATGGCTAAGGAGGAGTCTTCAAGATTAGTTTGTCATCTTTACAAATCCTTATATGATCTTCAAACAATCTCCTAGGCATTGTTTAACCGATTTAGCATTGTGTTGAGCATTTTGGTATGACTCGAAGTGAGGTTTGATCACTTAATTTTCCATTACCATTCAACCATAAAGTCTAATTATTTGGTTATGTATGATGCGACATCGTCATTACAAGTAGTGATCGCCATGACATTTACACATGTAAATTAGCACCTTTATTACCATTTTTAGGCAAAAGATCTTGGTAGAATTTGATTTTTCTTTGAAATAAAAGTGGCACAATCCAAGAATGACATTATGATTTCTAAGAGGAAGTACATAATGAACATTTTGGAGGAAACAAGATTGATAAATGCTATGTTTCTTGAAACTCTTATGGATCCTGATAACAAGCTTTTGCTGAGTTAGGTAGAGCCACTTTTAAAACTAGTGGTATAGGAAAAAACCAGGTAAACTAAATTATTTCACTATCACTCGTTTATATATCCTTTTGGTAGTATTTGTGCTAAGTCAATTTCTTAACTCTTCCTATAAAGACATTGGGATGTAGTAATATGCATTTTGAGAAATACTAAAGGAACTCTGAGAAAATATCTCTTACATGAAGACAAAGGTCATACTCAAGTTATGGGATATTCAAATGCAAATTGGGAAAGATCTCCTACTGACAAAAGAATCCACATCTGAGTATTGCATATTCGTTGATAATAACTTGATTTTCGAAAAGAGTAAGAAAAAAATATAGTTGCAAGATCAAATGTAGAAATAGCATTAATATCGAGTCATGGCTATAGCCACTTGTAAACTTATATGACTTAAAAAATTGATTTAAGAACTAATGTTCAGCAAGGTTATACATATGACACTCGTGTGTGGTAATCAAGCTATCCTACATATCACCTCAAATCTAATGTTGCATGAAAGGACACCAAACATATCATGATCTTATTAGGAAACATTACCATTATCTTTGTCAATTCAAATGATCAAATGCTAGATATCTTCACTAAGTCAATAGGAGATCTTTAAATCAATATATAATAATAATAATAATGCTCTAACTTATATGAATAAACTTCTTTTATTCATGCTCTAACTTATGTGTGTTCCTCTGTTGTGTTATTCATACATAAATATGGGATGTATTTAATTAATGAGAGAGTCATATTTAATCTTGATGACTATATATATTAAATTTTAGATAAATTAAACATTTTATAGTGCAATTTTTATACATGACAATTGATAAAAATAAATAAAAAAGTGTTATATCCATTGAAATGAAATAATTAACAATGTATTAACATATTTTTTAATTATATAAAATTTTATAAATTTAATAAAAAATTTAATTCAATGAATTATTCAATAACTATAAAAAAAATTATTAAATAAAATAAATTTATCGACACCATACAGTGAATGAATCTTCTCACACAAAAATCACTGGTTATGGATCATAAATACTGGAACTTTTTTCCCTTGTACATTGATACGATCGAGCTTTTATATAGCCACGACAAGTCTTCTTTTCGGTGACCTTATCTTGGTTAGATATCGAAGACATCTCAGGGTTGTCATTGATTTGTATGCTTTAGATATGGAAGCTTTTCTAATTTTGTGAGGCAAAATCCAAGGATCGTCATTACCGGAAAAGTTCCTATAAATTCTTTTTTTTTTTTTTTTTGTTAGCAAGAGTGTAAGACAAGTATCTTACTTTATTATATACAGTGAGAACAAGAGTTTAATTTCTATACACCATTAATATAAAACTTTTTTTATCGTCAATTAATTAAAAATCATGGGAGAAATGACTTTTAAAATTTTTATTATAAAGATTAACAAACTTGTTATATATAACGGTAATTATTAGATGATAGTATAAAATCATTTTATATTATCTGTGCACACACTATTTTTTAAAAAATAATTTAAATAATTTTGATGTGTCATGCATTAATTTATTGCTATAAAATAACAGAAATTCTTTTTACTTGTAAAGCGCCTCAAAAATTTCGTCGATGATACGTTCAAGCGAGCTTAGCTAGCCGAAGACTTTGAGTCTTTGACGTAGAAGTCCTTATCCGTCATTAACAAGGACCCCATAGCAACTACCCAAAACAGACATATTTGGTATGTTAGGTCCTTAAGTATGTACGGTAAGGACGTGATATTTTCGTTATGTATATGAAAAAAATTGTTAAGAGATTATTTTGCTCACCTTTGTGACATATTGGACCACACATTTGTTTATTTTATTAGAATTTTTTATTTCTTATCTATTTTGCGTCTACATCTATCTATTTATCTATATCTATATATAATAAATATGTTTAAATATTGTTACGTGTCACTTTCTTGTGCAGTATTTTTGCTCGTCGGTGACTTCTTTGTTAATTCTACAAATTATAAATTCTATGCTTTTGAGGTGTGGTTCTAGTTTTAAGAATACTCCAAGTAGGTAAATGTGAATAGCTACCAGTGCTTTTTTTTTTTAAGGAAGAAAAATTACGAGAAAATGACAGCAAAACAACAGAGACAGCATAGTCACATCAAATTCCTGCGTTTTCACTCATCAAACTCACCTTAAAAAAGTCATAACAATATAAAATATATCAAATTGTGTCCGCAAAAGGACAAAGTATCCGCGTCCTCAGAATAAACAATATCTTGACTTTACGCTGAGTTTGGTAAGGAGGAAAGAAATAAAAAGAGAAGAAATAGGTAGAAAAGAAAGAAAAAGAAAAGAAATAGATAAGAAATAAAGTAGAAATAGAGATTGTTTGGTTAGAAAGGAATAGAGAAGAAATAAAGTAGAAGTTTATTTTTTTGACTTTTGAAAATTTGGAATGGAAGAATAAAATTACGCTTATATCCTTTTTTTTTTACTGCGATATTTGTTGAAAAAGTCTAATAACAAAAACATATATTCGATTATGCTACTCACATAATTGAATATATGGCTATAACAGTACTATAAATTCGAATATGTGATTACCATATTCAAATATATGGCATTACGTATATTCCATATATTCGAATAAAGCTTACTGACATTCGAATACATACATATATATATTCGGATATATATGTATATATTCGAATGTGATGCATGACATATTCGAATATATATATGTATGTATTCGAATATATATATATATATATATATATATATATATATATATATATATTAATTAGTAAATATTTATATATTAGTACTTGTATATTTATTTAATTTTAAAAATCAAAATTTTAATTTTAATATGTAAAACACATATTCGAATATGTGTTTAATTGTACACAGTATTTGCAAAAGAGTGAGGGTATTATCGAAAGCTTGCAACTAATGTTGTATTTTTTTGCACTTCCGCGTATATTTGCGACGATTACTTTTAGCGTGGGACCCACCTAAAATTTAACAACTTCTACGCTATTTCGCTTGCACCAAACGAACGGAAATCGACCAATTCTGTACACTTCCGCGCTCTTCTCTTCCTTTCTTCGCCATTTCGTCACTAGTTTGGACCACAGCTGTACCCTTTTTAAAAGGATGTTTAGAATAAAAAATGTAAAAATTATTCTTCTTCAAAAATATGTTTAGCATCTAAAAATACATTTAAAATGATTATCCAAACATAAACTCAAAATGTATATGAAAAACCTTTGGTGGATGAATAGTGTCTGACAAATTCAGAGGCTCCAAACAGGAGAAAGAAAAATCATTCTGTGCCAGAAAGTCTTCTTCTTTCCCTCTTTATAAGTTTCTGTGCTTTTGTACCTGCTTCTGTGCTCTCTTCTCATTTCTCTGTCCTTGAAGTTTCTGTCCAAACTCTAAACTTAACTCATCGCTTGCTTCACACTTCTGACCTGTGTTAGTGGTACTCTTCAATCTTCCCATTATTTTTTTGTTCATACTTCTCAAAAGTTTAAAAAAAGAAGAAAAATAAAAGGTTTTTCTCATGAATTGTTGCTTCTCACATAGGTTTTTTTTTTTTTTTGACTTTCAAGTTAGAATGCCCAGAATTATGAGTTGTGAGCTCTTATTATTCATTTACTGCTCATATTGTCATCTGGGTCTTCCTTGATTATGGATTCTACCTTCTGATGGTCCTTGATTATTGCGTCTTTCCTTTTCTCCAACTGTTGATTAATCTTGATGTTCGTTATTTTTTATACATTTCTCAGCAGAATTAAGACATAACGGATTTCCAATTTTTCTTTTGGTTAATATTCTATATCATATTTCCATTTTAAGATACTAGTTCTTTATTCAGTTTTCATTACTTATAGCTGAATTCTGCTTGCTCTGCCTCTTCATATTTTACTTTCAGATTTTCTTTTCTATTTTTTATTTTTGGTATAATTTTGTTTAATTTCGATGCTTGAAGAAATAAAATTAATGCTTATTTGTTTTATTCAGATAGAAATGGGAACAACCCTCAGCGTTCCCAAAACTGAAAAGTCTTCCGATGATGGTGAAAATGACCATCTTAGATATGGTTTATCATCTATGCAAGGCTGGCGCGCAACAATGGAAGATGCAGTGAGTTATCAATGGAAAAGTTGCTAGTTTATTAAATTGATAATGTTGTGTGTAATAAATACTGAATTCTGTCTGCATAAAAAATACTGAATTCTTTAAGGTGAATAGTTGAGATCCCCAAGTTCATGTCTAGAAAAAAAAAAAAAAAAACCACTAGAGTAGAAGTATGCTATGTTTTGTCATCTAACTCTGTTGTTCAGTTGACTGCTGCATTTGAGCTTTGCCTAATGAATTGGTTGGGAGATGGTGATGTTGTTAGGGGATTTGAAGGTGTAATTTTATCTTTTGTTCTCACGTCTTAGAGACAATGAAATTTTGCGTCTAGTGCATTGTGCTTTCTGGAATAAATGCTTATACTATTAATTATGCTTTTAATTTAGTATTTTGCATTTTGCAACTCATTTCATCATATTTGCGTTGCTTAAATTACTCTTAGTTAAACCATTAATATGCTGTTAAGTTTCTTAATTCTCTCTCTCTCTCTTTTTTTTTTTTTTTGATAAGCTCTTCACTCTCTTTCCTTTTGCTAGCATGCTGCACATCTTGATCTGGATGCTTCCACTTCCTTTTTTGGTGTTTATGATGGTCATGGAGGTAAGATTTGAACAAGTTTGACTATTTGGAAGGATGGCTGAATGCCAGTTAGTGACTTGCTGTTTCACTTTTTCTTTTCCCAGTTTTACAACTTTGTTACTTTTGCTGTTTTATTTTTCTCTTTTGAATAATATCCTACCCTCCTACTCCCTCAACCCCTATAATAAAAAATATGTAACTAGGATATGATATATTCTTGAAGGTAAGAAATACCCAACAAATTATTAAAGAAAAATACAATCCCTTAAAAACAGAAAATAAAAATAGTAATGCTTTCCAATTCACAAGAGAGACACTTTTGCAAAAACTATTTCCCTAATTGTACAATTTTCTGTTTTCTTTTGTTCAGTAAAGTTTCTTATTTTTTCATAGATATCATCTAGTTAACCTTTGGGTCACTAGTTTCTTGTCGCCACTTATTTCAATATTTGAAGCACAATTTAAAGTTATTTCTCGATAATTTGTTATTGGATAATACTATATAGTACAAAGTGTGAATTCATCAGGTAATACGAAAATCAAATTCAGCTTTTTATGCTATGCTATTTACTGAATTATACTTCTATCCATCCCGTGATTTCCATCTTTTCCTTTTTCATATATGCCACATAGTTTCGTATGGTTTCGTTTCGTACCAAATAGAAAAACCCATTATTATTATACTCTAATGTGGGTAAGTGGACTAGGGCTAGTTTGGATAAACTTTTCGTACTTAGAAGAAAATAAAATGAATCAAGGAGGTAAAATGAGTCAAAATTCTCCAACAAGTTAAAATTAACTTATGTCCCTCAATTTTTTGAGAAGCTCCCTTATTTAACTTCTCCATAATTTGATGTGCTTAAGTTATTATAACTCATGGGAGAAGTTTGATTCATATGACCTTCTTGATTCTTTTAATTTTCCTCTCTCATAAGTGTTTATTGAGAATGAGAAGTTTATCCAAACCGACTCTAAAACATGTGTGATGATCCTAGCATCATTGCTTGTTTAGTGCAACTCCTATACAGTCAGATTGTACCCTACAAGATTCCATCCACTGTTAATTGTTTTTTCTGCTATGCCTCTAAGTTGTGTCTGTACTTATGTTCTATATAACATATCATGTTCCATTTTTTTCTTTTTTTCTTTTTCCACATATCTTTTCAAACAAATAGCTGCTGGTTCACCTGCTAGACCATTATCTAGTAGACATTGTGCAGCTCATGTACCTCAATGCTCCTCTACTTGTTGCCTTAAGGTTTTAGTGATCCCAGCCAGGGAAAGAGGATATTACAAGAGAAATTATGTGTTATTTTGTAGTCAACAATATGTTATGGATGCTCAATTAACCCCGAAATTTTCAGGTAAGGTGGTTGCAAAGTTTTGTGCTAAGTATCTTCATCAGCAGGTGCTCAAGAATGAAGCATATATAGCTGGAGATATAGGAACCTCTCTTCAGGAATCATTTTTCAGGTTAGAGGAAATAGAGGGTCCTCATGTTTAATTACTAAAGTGGTTCCTCTGTTATGTATTCAGAATATAGTGATTGAAGCTGGTTTTATGTTTGCACTATTCATGTTTTCAGCTTTCTACGTCTCTAATTCTTATTCTAGAACATCTTTCTTTAATATACAAAGGAGTGTAGTTATTCACACAAAAAAGAAAAGGGGTGTAGTTACCGGTGGTCTTACTCTTGATAGTCTCTTAAATACGTTCATCTTTTTATAGTGGTGAATTGTAGCCCACTTGTTAGTTGTTGATCACAGTTTAGCATATATATATATATATATATATACATCTATATTTTATTGCATTTCATTAAAGTTTCAGAATTAAAGATTGCATTCACATATGAAGTATGGCATTGTATCCTTTGTCTCCCAGACTCCTGGGCAAATTGATATTATAGACAAAAAAGTGTTCACTAGTTTCTTATTCATTGTTTCTCCCACTCCCTCATCCAAAACACCAGAAGAAAAAGAAATAAAAAATGAGTGAGAACCAGCATTTTGGTAATTGTTGCAGAATGGACGAGATGATGCGTGGTCAAAGGGGATGGAGGGAGTTAGCAGTTTTGGGTGATAAGATAAAAAAGTTTAATGGTAAGATGGAAGGGTTGATTTGGTCTCCACGAAGCAGAGATGGTAAGGACCAAGATGATGGTTGGGCCTTTGAAGAGGTAGGTATGACATTTGAAGGATCCTTTAACTTTTCAACATCATAGCTTTCATGGGTAATACTTGATCTGTTGGTACCTGGCATATGGCTTTTTAAGTAAAGAAGCAAAGTTTTAAATTGTGGTTGTGGCAGTGGTTTCGTTGCGATCCTTAACATTGTGAGAAATTGCAATGTGGTCACAATTATGGCTGCAATGCGGTAGAGCCCAAAAACCTCAATGTTGCGGCTGAAATCGTGGTTGGGGACCAATTTTTAAAACTTTGTAAATAAGTATTGTGTCTGTGGATTTAGAGTTATGTTTCTCCAAAACGTGAAATTATAATTTTCTTTACACCTCCGTTTTTCTTTTCTGTTTTCTTTTTTGTGTCATTCTGTAATGTATTGTAAGCACTGCCTTTGTATTGTAAGCAGGGTCCTCATTCTAGTTTTGCTGGACCAACTTCAGGAAGCACTGCCTGTGTTGCAATTATTAGAAACAATCAACTTTTTGTAGCAAATGCCGGTGATTCACGTTGTGTAATATGTAGGAAGGGTCAGGTAACTTCGAGATGGAATTATAATTTTCTTGTGCATAATTATTGCAATAATTTTCTGACTATGGTTTATATCTGCAGGCATACGATTTGTCTACAGATCATAAACCTGATCTTGAGATTGAGAAGGAAAGAATCTTAAAGGCTGGTGGTTTTGTTCAAGCAGGACGAGTTAATGGGAGTTTAAGTCTTGCAAGAGCTATAGGTACTAAC
Organism: Spatholobus suberectus; assembly: GCA_004329165.1. Taxonomy (NCBI): domain Eukaryota; kingdom Viridiplantae; phylum Streptophyta; class Magnoliopsida; order Fabales; family Fabaceae; genus Spatholobus; species Spatholobus suberectus. The sequence continues at coordinate 9,873,412 of CM014733.1, forward strand.
CTACTGGCAAGTGAGCTTTTATATATGTTTATTTAAGCTTCCTTCCAATTTTAACTTGAATGAGTAGCATTGGCCACTTCACAATCAGTCAGGCATATCTATGAATTTGTGAACTTGATAAATTTATAATTAAGAGCACCAAAAATAAAGGCAACTTTCTATTATTTTATTTTGTATGCTTTATTTTGTTTCTTTATAAGGCAAGAGGAGGTTGCTATGCATGTGAGTTGGTTTCAAATTGGAAAATTGAAGATTTCATATGTGTATTTGTTTCTTGTGGATGTTAATTTATCTGCGAAAATTTCATATATGTTTATTTGGGGTTTGGGGGAGTGGTGTGGATTGGACATGGTTTATACAGTCCCCATTCAATATGTTTCAATATTCTGCAGGTGACATGGAATTTAAGCAGAATAGATTCCTTTCTGCTGAAAAACAAATGGTGACAGCCAATCCAGACATAAATACTGTAAGTTTGTTCCTTACAAATTTGATAGATGACACAAGTACCACCATTTGATGTGGCCACACATCATAGAGCTCAAAGAGCATAAGGGGAGTTCTATAGAAGTAACCATTAAATTGATTGTACAAGAGGGAACTACAGGTATTTATAAGAGTGCAATAGCTAACTAATATCAACTAACTAACTAAACTCAACTACCACAACTAATTAAGTAACAACCTATAACAAACACAACTAACTAATATCTCATAACACCCCCCGTTGCAATATGGAAGAACCGATAATGAAATGCTTGGTTAAGAGTCTCAGTATTTACTGCTATTGGAAGTTTTCAACTTTTGACTGATAATTTTGTTTTTGACATTTTATCGCAGGTTGAACTTTGTGATGAAGATGAATTTATAGTGCTAGCTTGTGATGGCATATGGTATGCTTATGCTTTTACATCCCCATTTTAGTTCTGAATGTTACCACGTATATGGAAGATATCAGTCATATGCATTATTAAGATGTAATAACTGAAAGGGGTTTTCATTTTATGCTCAGTAAGCATATATTATGCACTTCTTTGTAGCATGAGTAAAGCTTCTTGTTTTGTGCCTATATGAGCAAATTACACTGACAACAGGTTTTAAAAACATTTGCCTCTAATTTAAGAAATTACACGGAACTGCCATATTTTTAATTTTAATTAACCAAAAGGTTTAAAATCCACATGCATATATACGCAGTGTAAATTTCTTCTGGTAATGTACCCTGAAAAGGGGGTAGGGGGGTATATTGGAAATGGAGGCCTTTGTAAAAGTCAGCGTTAATTTACTGAAATGTTGTTAACACATGGGTCGGTTGGTCCTTGCACTTTCTCTATTGTTTATTTATTTATTTTGGTGGGGGTCATGTCTTCAAAATTCTTGAGTGGTTGATTTATTTCCTTCTTATTTGGTTTCAGGGATTGCTTGTCAAGCCAACAATTGGTAGATTTTGTCGGTCAACAACTGCTCTTGGTGAGTTTTTATTTTTGAAGTTATAAAATTTTCCTAATAGGTGAAGTATTCAATTAACTAATTTGCTGTTATTGCTTGCTGCCCATAGATTATGCTTAATGGTGATATTTAATGCAGGACTTGGTACTGTCATGGACAATAATTGTTTTGTACATGTAATTAGTCGGAGAGAATTAGCTTCTTCTTTGTTTTTCAAACTGGGGACAGTCGGATAGAGTTAAGAGTTATGTTCTGTCACCCAATGCACTTTTGCACTTACCAGCTGGTATCTGTAACCAACGCCTTTTTACTCGAGCACTAGTATGTCTATGTCATGCATTTAGGAATTTTTTTTCTAGTAAAAGTAAAATCAGCAATGGGATGCTACCTTTTTTGTATAGTCTGTGTTAGGGACTAAAACGAGTCACTGGGTCCAACTAGGCAGCTGATGATTTGTCACACGTGACCAAGGTCTGGAAAGTCTACACAAGGAAAAATAGAGGGAGAACAGGGAAGAATGATGAGCTGGCAGTGAGAGAAGGAGAAAACGGGGGTGGGGTGGCTACTGATTTTGTGGGCTGAGGTTATCGGATCTGACTCTTGTAAAGGGAACAACACGCTTTAGAGAATAAAATAAGTACTCAGTCGTTAATGAAAAAATTCAATTGTCAGTATTACATGGACATACATAACAAATCATAAATGTGTAAGAATATCAACAGATAGATTTTTTCATCAATGATTGAGATTACTTACTTTACTTTCTAAAGTGAGTTGGTCAAATCCACGGTTATCATCCACGGTTATCATATAGACTGCGTATGGAGGGGGTATCTTTTCAACTCTCAATAGTGTTTTAGTTTTTCACTTTTCAGCTAACTTTTCAACTGTCATCTAGTTTTTTAGCTAACTGTGCCAAACAAAGCCTAACTCTGGGAGTAGGGATACTTACCTACTGTATTTCTCTTATCTCAGAAATAATACATATACTTTTCTTTCCCTTGTTGAGTTGCTTAATGTTTAATTTTGCTGTGTTGGTTCTGGTTTGTATTAGTCTGTAGGTCAGTATTTTTGGCTTGAATTTTCTATTAAAGTGGTGTGTTTACTTGGTTGATGATCCAAATTATTATTTCAATGTGGTTTGGCTGATCTATGAAACAGATGTTTTGACATGATACCATTTTATCTCACAGGAAACTAAACTTTCTGCGGTTTGTGAAAGAGTACTAGATCGATGTTTGGCACCAACAGTTACTGTTGGTGAGGGATGTGATAACATGACCATGATTTTGGTGCAGTTCAAAAAACAGGTCCAGTCCAGTGCACCAGCATAAGAGCAATCCTGTTCAAATGAACAATCTACATCTTGTATAGTGTGGACCACTGCTTTGTGCTTGGAATGAGTCTAGATGGACAATTTCACTTCAACTAGCATTTATTTACTAATTTTTGTGTTTACTTTTCACTCCTAGAATCTGAGTCTGTTTCGCTTGTTCAATAAGCGGCTCCAAATGTTAGTGTTTATAGCTATTAGCAACAATATGCAGGCATTTTGTATGTTTAGCTAGTTGCTAGTAACTGCAGGGATTTTGGTCCCGACTTAGAATATTGTATATATGCTCATTAAATGACCTTGTCATGTGAGGATCTTCACGGGTGAGGCTTAAATTGAATTTTGGGATTTGTTTTACTCGGAAGTTGTAATAGAAAAAAATGTTTTGGGTTGAACATGAAGTAAACTGTTTGTTGAGCAAAACTATCAAGAAAGGGGGCTGCATGAGTCTTTCTTTAAAAATAGTTTTTTATTTTTAAAAATGCAAAAAATAATAAAAATGCATTTGGTATTTATTATTGTTCTTAGAAATATAAACAAATCCACATAAGTCAAGTTCTTAAAAGCTCAAATTTGAATTTTAATAATAAAAAAATTTAAAAAGTTTGACTCATTCATTTGTTGGGAAAAACCACGCACAGCATTGGCTCACTCACAGTTAGGCCTTGTTTGGTAGGGTGGAAGCAAAATATGGGAAGAAAAAAAAGTATAAAATTTAAATTGAAGGGAATGTGAAAAGAAAAAAAAGTTTAAATTTTTGTCTCTAAAAGTCAACTTTTTTTTTTTCTTTCTTTCACTTTATATCTAATCAAACAAAAGAAAATACTTCATTATCTGCATTTTCTTTCTTCTTTATTTTTTTCCTTCCAACCAAACATACTATTAAGGAATTTTAGATAGAACACACACAAACACACTACAAAGGGAATAGACAAGGAACATAATTAATGTGGTTTGACACCTTTTGGTTACCTGTGAAAGTGTCTCAAAAGTTTCATTATCTCAAAAATGATTACAAAAATGGTAATCTATTCCAAATAATGTATCATTTTACAAACCCAAGTACCCTTATTCAAAAGTTACAAGAAATGATAATACACTCTCATAATGAGAGACCTTTTTGCATAAGTGATCACACACACACACACTTGTTCTCTTCTTTTGCTTGGTTAGGATGCTCCATCTTCTTTGTATAACCCCTTTATATAGTAAAGGTTCATGGCTTCATTTATGAATGTGGCTTAGTGAACCTTAATTGTCTCACCTCTTCACGTAGCCACTTAGGGTATGCTTGTTTTGACGTTGAATGTGCCCAACCCTTTGTTCAAGCCAATCCAACAAGACACATGCTTTTCTGTTAGAGTGCTTTGAAAGTTGTGAAACTTGTAAACCAAACACGCACTTAATTGTTGATTTTTACAATAATTACCTTAAAAATTATATCAATGATGGTTTCTAAATGGTTGATAATGTAAAATTTTTTATATTGACAATGAATAGAAATTGAACCTCAATATATAAAGTCAATCAACTCACTTATTTTTTAAATAATTATGTGTCTTTTAATTTTTATATTACACTATGAGATATGTAAGAGTAAATTTTAACTTTTCGGTATATCTAGATTACATGTATCTTTTATTGGAGACAATTCTGTTTGAGTTGAGTAAGACCATTATAGACGACAAATATCCTTCATTGTATAATGTTTTGTTTATTCTTTTAAAAGGGGTAAATAATTATTTTTGGATCATTAAACTTACATAATTAACTTAACGTAAGATACTTTAGATGGATATATCAAAAGTGTAATGAAATTAATTTTTCGCCTTTTCTTAAACATAAATAGACCCAAATCCGATTTTTAGCGGTAAACCAATCTTTTAAGTTTTACAACTTCCTCAAAAAGGACAAAAAGAAAAGTTTTACAACTTCTCTTAATTAAAAAAAATTGGTAATGAGCCGTTCTTTTTGTTTTCTAAGTGTTACAATTTCAGTCAAGACATACCTAAACAAACTAATTACCTATTTATTAATGTCTACTAAAAAATAAATATAAAATATAAGTATAATCTTATCATATTAAAATTTAGGTTAAATTAACTTGTAGATCCCTATTTTTTATTGAATTTTTAATAAAGTCTTTATAGTTAAAAACACTTTAAATAAGTCCTTATAATTTAAATTTTTTTAATTAAATCCCTACACACAAACATTATTATAACTTCATTAATTTATATTTAGTTTAATTGCACTTTTGATCCTTTAAGTATCACAATTATACAATTTTAATCTCCTAACTTTCCTCTCATCTACAATCAAGTTCATTTGTACATGCAAAAGTGGGATAAGAATTAACAAAATGTTAAATATGGAAATTGAACCTTACCCTTCAAGTCCACCACCAACACTAAAATCATTAAACTAACGATTTTATTTGGTAAATAAATAAAATTATGTTATATATAACTTAAACGGGAGATTAGAATTGTCATATATTTACTAGTGCTAAATTAAATAATATTAATATTATATAAACTAATAATATTAAAATTAATATTAACAAATATAAATTAATAATATATACTTGTCAACATGAAAAGAGTTTGAATCCCTATCCTTAGAGTTCACTGATTAATATATATTAATAAAATTCTACAAAAATATAAATATATAAGCTATGATATAAATATATTAGAAGATGGTTAATTGAAAATATATAATATAAATACATTTTTTAGTGAAATATATAAAAAAAACCTATTACATTGATAATAATATCTTATTTTAGTCATCAAAATATGCAAAGAAAAATAAAAAATAAAAACAAAATAATTTTATAATAGAGAAAATTATTTAAAATAAACTAATTAAGTTATAAATAAGATATATAATATTAAAAAGTATATATAAGTCATTTTTTTTTGGTTTTATAATATTATATTTTTCATTTTCTAGTAGTAAATAGACGTGTAATTTTGGTTCTTAGCATATATTGTTAATTTATACTTATTAATATTAATTTTAAATTTAATAAATATATGTATAATTTTGATCTTAGAATATATTATTAATTTTTATTTATTAATATTAATTTTAATATTATTAGTATATATTTAGTGTATATTTATTAATATTAATTATGATATTATTAATATTCAATAAATATATACTAATTTATATTTTTTAATTTATATTTACTAATATTAATTTTAATATGATTAGTTTATATAATATTAATATTACGTAATTTTATAGTAATAAATATATGTGCAATTTTGCTCTTCATTTAAGTTATATATAATATGATTTTTATTTATAGAATAAATAAAATTATTAGCTTAGTGGTTTTATTGTTGTTGGTGGATTTAAATGGAGAGGGTTCAATTCCCACCTTACACAATTTGTTAATTCCTTCTCTATTTTTGTATGTTGTGCAATTAACAGAGTTATAACTATAAATTTTTTAAATTATAAAGACTTATTTAAAGTATTTTTAACTATCAGAACTTAATTAAAAATTATATAAAACTATAGTGACCTACAGGTTAATTTAACCTAAAATTTATTATAGAAGTTTCACTTCATGTGTTAATAGTTAATATATTTTTTTTCCTTAATAAAGCTTTGCAGATTTATCGTTGTATGTGTTTAATTCGGATCTGAACTAATTTTGTAGGAATTATTATAGAGATAAAATAATAAATAATTGAGTGATCAGAAGCTTGCTAAAAATAATTCATTGCCCAAATATGTTTCTTGGACTTGTAAAGATGAGGATGTAGCAAGGCCGATCCAACGTTAAGTGGGGCTTAAAATAAACTTTGAAAAAGACTTTTTTATTTTAAATTATAGAGTTATATGTTAGGTCTTTTTACCAATATATGTGACTCTTTTGTTTTATAAAAACTAATATAGCAAAATTTTTTTTGTTGATAGACTTAAAGTTAGAGCTTTAATAACTTTACTCTTAGGCTAGCCCTATGCAGTTGTTTTGAATGTAGATGGTAGTGCTTTACAAGCACTGGTCGAGCTGGTTTTGGAGGGCTGTTGAGGAGCAATCTGGGGGGATTTATCAAAGCCTTCTATGGGAGTGTGGGTCTTTCCAATAGCCTGCATGCTGAAATTATTGCCTTGTTGAAAGGCATTCAGATTTGTAAACACGAGGGTTATGCCAAGGTCATGTGTTTCAATTTTCAGATTGCTTGGAGGCCATTCGCCTGGTGCATATGATCCTCTTTCTCTGTATTACCATTATAGCAACGAGCTTAATTTCTGTCATTAAGCAACTTGCCATGGATCCAACTTGGAATTTCTCTCTGTTCCACTCTTTCAAAGAAGCGAACCAGTGTGCTGACCATCTTGCAAAGAGAGGGGCTGCATGCATCGGATGAAGATTTAGTAGTACTTCAGGAGGCTCCTTATCCATGAGTCATCTTCTTATGCCAGATGCTTCAGGGACTGCTTTTGTTCGTGTTTAGTCGTGTTGTTTGCCTTCTTCTTTCTTATCACATGTAACCAAGAACCAAAAAACAAAAAACCTTATGGACCAACATGTCGCTGAACTGAGTGAAATTGAGTTTAGATTTTTTAAGCAAAATTTCGGATTTGAGCCTTGTAAATGAAAAAGACGTAGTTAGAAGGAAAACTTTACTAAAGGTAGTCAGTCAGATTTTTCAATGAAAATTAATTAATGGCAAATCATTAAATGCTTTGGACTTATGACATGGTTATTAAAAAAAATAATTAACCTTGTTGATATATATTTTTTCTTATGATGAATAACCTTGTAGATAGTTAAACAAATATTCTATATATCTATTTTAAAATAATTATTATTTTTATGTTTTACATAAATATTAAAATACATTCAAGGTGTTGATGGAAAATTCATGAGAATGATGCACAATTATAGTCTGTTTATAACATATAATAACAATTATATAAGAAGGTTAGAAAGTGTATACCTAAAGAGGAGTAAGAATTCATGTCAGTTACTAATCACGAACATTGAATGAGAAAGATATTCTTCTTTACCTAACGATTAGCTAGGATTTCCCATACAAAGTTATGTCATACAAAATTGTCCAAGGGGGTATGTGAAAATTTTATAACCACCAAACAAGAGCAGAAATCCCTCACTTATGTACTAAGTGAGAGTCCAACCCATCAAGTTCAAACAACTAATATTTATTAATTAAATATCATATATTTTATTTTTATAATTGATATTAATAATCTAAAATTTAATCAAATAATTAAATAATATTAATCCAAAAAGTTTCAAACATGTGTACCTTACTAAAATGCTCATTCTAAAAATTGTGGGTGTAAGTTAACAGATCAAATATTTAAAAATAATTAAATATTTTTATTTTATAAAAATACCAATGTTGAATAACTTAAGCCCCATTCGGGGTGGTTGTGAGTTTCTAGTTTTTAGTTTTAAAATACAAATTTAAAAACAAAACTTGTTCGGATAAAATGGGATTGAATTGAGTTTTTACCTAATTTTAAAACACTTTTTCTCTAGTTTTGAAAACAATAAAAAAGGTTTTCTATTTCTTATTTTTAGTTTTCTATTTTTATTATTTTTTATTGCAATTAATAAAAATATGACAAAACTTAACTTTTAGTACAATTTTCCATTTAATTAGAATTGGAATTTTTATCTCGGTGTTCACATAATAAAAGTTTGCATTAGGTCATTAACAATTAGAATAGGTTATTGATTTAAAAATCCAATTTCAATTAAAAAATAATACCAAAAGCAAGTAATCTTTCCTATTGATAAGAAATTCAATGGTCAATATTAGTGCATGTATATAACAAATTATGGATGTGTTAAAATAGGAACGGTTAATTTTCTCATCAACAATTGGCATTACTTACTTTATCTTTAGTCATTTTAGAAGAATCAAATCCAAGAAATTACATCCTCTATCCTCTCTCTATATAAATTAGAATAGCTTTGAACATGAGCGTTTTTAGCTACTATTTTCAATGAGAGTATTTTTAGTTATTATTCTTTAACGAGAATTTTTTAGGAATTTTTTTAACATCTTATCTCTTTTAATTTATTATTTGCAATATCTTTAGTTATAAAATTAAATTTCAATATTGTTTTTAAAAAATTATCAATAATTAAAAATTAACATTGTATTAGTATATTACAATAAATGTTTACTAGGGGGAAGAGAGGCACATTAAAAAAAAAATAAGAGAGAGAGTACAGTGGACAGTTTAAAAAGTAGTTAAAATGTAAAATAGTAGATAATTTATAGAGTAATTTATAGGGTATGAATAAAATTCTCTTTATTATAGTTATAGATTATAAATTTAAAATATAATCAATATATTTAAAAATATTTATTTATTACAAATTTTAATTATAATATAATTTATATATTCAAAAGTATATTTATTTATTGTAAATTTAAGTTATATAAAATAAATATTTTTAATATCGTGTAAAACAAACTAAAAATTTAAAACAACAAATATTTTGAATAGCTATCATCCTATGATCAGGCAATCTAAGAATCCCACACAATTAGGAAACTATCTAAGAGTATTCTCACAGAATTAAAATATTATCTATTAGTGTTCATATTAAGTATATACTATCTGACAGTCTTCTTAATTTATTAGAAAGAATATTTTCAACATCAAAATACATAATTACTATATGTAATATTTGTGTATTGTACGGGTTGACATTGTTGCGAAGTATTAACTAATTTTGTCAATGACTAATTTTAGCCAAAAAATATTTGTGTATTGTATAGGTTTATTTGAATATATAAAATATAATTAAAATATGTAAAAAAAAATATGTTAAGAAATTTTTTTATCAATTTATAGTTTATTATAAGTTGTAAACTAGTATTTTTTTTTTTACATTTGTAAACTAGTATTTTTAACATGTATATTGTACAAAATAAATATTTATTTTTATATAATTAAAATTCATAATAAATAAATATTTTTGAATACATAAATTATATTATAATTAAATTTATAGTAAATAAATATTTTTAAATATATAAATCATATTTTGAATAATGAACAATTTAAATTGTGATATGATATTATTTTTAACTAATGACAATTTAAAAAAAAAAATTTGAATTCAGTTAAGAGATAAATATAAAAGAGAATATATTGAAAGAAATAGACAATTAAGAAAATAAAATATATAAATAAAGATAAAAAGATGATAATTTGAGATATATAGATAATTTTTTTTCCTAGTTGCGGGAGGTACTGTATAAAATTAATGCACATCCAAAAAAATATATATAGAAGATATTAAGAATGTCAAATTGAGAGACTGAAAAGTATAAGAATGTTCTAAATTATATGTTCTAACTTATAATATATTAGTAGATAGTTCATTGTGAATAATATTTTAAAGATAACGTGTGTATTTTTGTTAAGATTAACAATATTAATTGTTTACTTTTTAATGAAGTTATGATTTGAAGAATGAAATATATTAAGTATTATAATTCATCCACGTAATTTATTAACCACTTCATTCTAGAGTATGAGTGCACAATAGAAAAATCACAATTCTTTTGTTGAGGTAGCTTTTGACAATACGACATATATTTAATTATGCATGACAAAAAGTAATGTCATTAGTTATATTTGTCAATCTTGTTTAAGCTTCAATATTATTTTGTTAATCATCTAGTTGTGTCCAGAATTAATCATTAATCTTGACAATATTGTTATTTATAAAGATAAGTGGTTCTTGTTCTTTTTCCCTAATATTATTCATTTTACATATGTTATTAAAATTTGGATATGCACTTTGGATAAATTACCCATTGACTTAAATAAAAGATAATTTGATATTTTTGTATACATCAAAATATTTTTTCAATGTTAGTATTTATTTTATCAGTAACTTGTATAAATCATTAATTAAGTTTAAATAAGAAATAATTTACCTTATTTACAATAGTGTTGAATCGTTAATTTACTTTACTTTTATTCACTTTACTTACAATACTTTATATAAAAATTTACTTTATCAAATAATTAAGTTCAAATATCAAATACTTTAATTTATTCACATTAGTTATCGTTCCATCTAAACACTTATAATTAATAATGTCTTCGAATGGCCTATAAAAAAGCTTCGGGTCTAATCTGCTTATCAATTAAGTTTGGTCCACATATGTTTCAACTTTCAACTCAAATTTGTTTAAACTTAAATTTTAAAAAATATTTTTTGATAAAATGATTATTTTTTAAAATATACTAAATTAATTTTGCAGATGTTTATCTAAGCACGTTCTTTATTTAAAATGGTGAAATAATATTTAAAATTTGTTTGTGCTATTATGTCCTATATTGAGTCAAAGGGCTATTTATGATAGGATAGGTATAATCAGTTGTTTGCTACGCTAAAATGATAATCTTATCTTACTCCTTATCTTATAATATGTTTGGCCAAGCCTTTTTTTAGCTTATTTCTCCTTAAAAAAGAAAGCTAGGCCAAACACATTTTATGAAAAGTTCTTAAAAAAATAAGCTATTTATTTTTACAGAACAATTTTTTTTTAAAAAATAGCTTATCATTAAGTTAGTAAGGAGAGCTTTTTTCTAGCTTATAGAGAGCTTATTCATTTAGTCCCCTCTTCGAATCTTAATACGACCAAAAATACTATCTTTTTAATTTTTCATTTTTTTTTCAATTTGAGTATTTCACCGACTTTCCCATTAAATAATACTTTATTTTAATTATGTTTATTTATTGTAAGGTTTTAATTTATTTTTAAATTATTTATTTTGGAAAATTAAAAAATATTATTTATTTTTTTAACTTTTTAAATATTCTTTAAATAAAATAAAAGAATATTAATAACATGAGTAAATAATATAGCTAAATAATTTTTTTATATTTTAAAATATTTATAATTTTGTTCTTTAAATTTAATTTAGATGCAATATTTTTTTAAAATTTTTAATTTATAGTTAAGTTTTTGAACTCTTAATTACAACCATATATTTATTAAATACTTTTTAGATTATTTATTAAATACTTTTTAATATATATTGACATTATTGAATTTTGTGTAAATAAATCATATTTTATCTTTTAAAAATATTGTTAAATAATAATATACAGGTTTTTAAATATTATTTATTTTTTAAATTTTTAAATATTCTTTAGATAAAATAAAAGAACATTAATAACATGCGTTAATAATATATTTAAATAAATTTTTAATGTTTTAAAATATTTATAATTTTTATTCTTTAAATTTAATTTAGATGCCATATTTTTTAAAATTTTTTAATTTATAGTTAGGTTTTTGAATTCTTAATTACAGCAATATATTTATTAAATACTTTTTAGTTTATTTATTAAATACTTTTTAATATATATTGACATTATTGAATTTCGTTTAAATAAATTATATTTTATCTTCTAAAAATATTATTAAACAATAATATAAAGGTTTTTAAATATTTTAACATTTGTATTTAATACTTAAATTTATTTAATTAATATTATATATAATAAAATAATTGTAAATTATCTTTAAAATTAAATATTGTTAATTAAATTAGTTTTTCACATTTTTAAAGTAAAAAATTTTAAATATATTTCTTACATGAAATAAAGAAAAAACGTTACTAAAATTTTTAAATAATATAGTTAAATAAAAATTTTATATTTAAGAATATTTATAATGTATATTCTTTAAATTTAAATTACATTTAAGATTTTTTTAATTTTTAATTTGTAGTTAAGCTTTTTCATTTTTAATTATAAGAATATATTTATTAAATACTTTTTCAATTATTTGTTAAATACTATTTAATATATGAGTTTAATGGCTATGCACTGTCAATGTAAAAAGTTTTACAGCTTTTTAACCATAGTAGTAAAAAAAGAACTATTTACTAAAATAAAAAAAAAAAACAATTTACTGATATGGGTTGTTTTAGAAAAAAGGGATGAAAACATTTTAACAAGAGGGGCCAACTGAGTTGGCGCCTCATGTTCAAAATAATTTTTTTTTCATTACAACAGGAGGGGCCAACTCAGTCGATGCCTTGTGTTCAAAACATTTTTTTATATATATAAAAGAGGAGGCACTTGTGTTAATATTTTTTAATATATATTAGCATGACATGTCAATTGAGTTAGCGCCTTGCGTTAAAATTTTTTTTTTTACTATAACAGTCAGTTGGTGCCTCGCGTTAAATTTTTTTTCTTTTACTGTAACAGGAGGCAGCATGTGTTAATTTTTTTTTTTTACTATAACAGGATGTGTTGTACCATCCCAAGTTGACGCATAACACGGTCAAGGTGGTGATACTCTATAATATTAAAATTTATTAATGGGACTACAACTCTCCATACTGCAATCCCTTCTATGCAAATGTTTGGCAAGCCACCAAACCATGCAGAGTATGGCTCTCATACAATCTGCAAAAATAAGTTATGCATTAAATATAACACAACAACATAAATTAAATTTGTGTTATGAAAATGAACTCACATTATGTCTCTTCGTGCCATCAAATTTCTCTCTATAAATTGAGAGATGAAATTTACAATATGTAAATTCCTTTAGTTATCCATCGGTCCACCTATTTGTCAACACATATATTAAACAAATTTTAGAAGGAGTATTTTATCTATTTATAATTTTACAAAATTGAACGCGAGATGCTAACTGTTATATATTAAAAAAAAAATTGAATGCCTCCTGTTAATATATATATATATATAAAAAAATTGAACATGAGATGCCAACTCAGTTGGCGCCTCCTGTTGTAGTAAAAAATATATATATTGAATGCGAGGCACCAACTCCTATTAAAATGTTTTCGTTTTTGTGAAATAACCCATATCAGTAAATTGTTTTTTTTATTATTTTAGTAAATAGTTTTTTTTTTACTACTGTGGTTAAAAAGCCAAGTTTTACACTGTCAACCAATCAAAAATCACTATTAGAATGACTTTTAAGGTATTTTTTGTAAATTCAACAAACTTACCATACATGATGGTTTGTAATTGGATGACAGTGTAAAACTTTTTTACATTGTCAGTGCATAACCTATTTTTTCTTAATATATATTGACACCATTGAATTTTGTTTAAATAATTTTTTTATCTTTGAAAATATTATTGAACAACAATACAATTTTTTTAAAATACTTTATCTTTTGTAATTAGTATTATATGTAATAAAATGTTTTAAATCATATTTAAAATTAAATTTTATTAATTAAAATAGTTTTAACATTTTTAAAATGAACAATTTGAAATTTATGTATTTTAATACTTTTATGTATTTTTATTATCATTAAAATAAATTTATGTTGATTAAATTAATTTTACATAATTGTGACTCAAAAGTAACTATACATAATATTTTTTTAATTTTATCAATATATATATTATTCTATTGAGTGAGGCAATTAGTTTTAAGTGAATGTAAAATTTTAAATTTTTCTACCAAACAACTTTCAGCTTAAAAGGAGCTTTAAATCTAAAAAATTAAGAATTACCAAACAACTTCTACTTTATTTTTAAAGTTTTTATTTTGAGCTTTAAATTTAAAGTAGCTTTTAAGCAAAAAAAAAAAAAAAGCTAGGCCAAACATAACCTTAGTATGTTGGTTCAGTATATTTCTTATCCTAAAAAGAAGTTAGGTTAGAAAGCAACAAGATAAAGTCTCTATATAATATTTTTTGGATAATCATGTTATAGGTGGGTCTTTATATATAATATAATATAATATATTGTAATGTATAAAATAGATATAATATTATTATGTATAATATATATAATATTTATATATAAAATATATAATATATAATTAAGATATATATGATACATAATAATACAATATTTATACAAAAAATATATAATAAATATAATATATACATATATATATATAGATACACACACACACACACACACACATATATATATATATATGTGTGTGTGTGTGTGTGTGTGTGTGTATAACAATATATATTATATAAAATTTGTATTCAACATATATTTCCTTATATATATTTATAATAATTTTGACATATAAATTTAAAATATATTATAAATTAAAATATTAAAAATTAAACAATAATTATTTAAATATTTTTTAAAGAAAAAATTCAAATAATAATTATAGTTTTAAAAATCTTATATAATTTTCTTACAATTTTAAGAAAATTTACTACATAAATAAAAAATAATTTTGTATAGTTTAGTTAAAATTATAAATTTTTCATATTTTTTATAAGAGAAAATATGCTATGTATGAACAATGTAAAGCAATTTTATATTGTCATCTAATCACAAACAACTATGTATGGTAAGTTTGTTAACTTTTACAATAACTATCTTAAAAGTTATACCAATGGTGATTTTATGATTAATAGTTTTTACACTGACAGTGCATAGTCATTAAACTCTTTTTATAATGAGAAAATAGTTTATGCACTAATAGTGTAAAATAGTTTTAAACAGTCATTTAATCATAAACCACCATTTATGGTATGTCTATTGACTATTACTATAATTACTTTAAAGTTATACTAATGGTAATTTCTTATTGATTGTCAGTATAAAGTTTTTACACTAACGGTATATGACCATTTAACTCTTTTATAATTTGTAAAAATTAAATTAAAAGTTACTTTTTAGAAAATTATATGTAAATTTAGCAAAACAATAATTTTGTCATTTGAACATAATTTGTATCCTATCATATATGCTCTATGTCAAATACACGACAAGATAACACAGTAATGTTATTTGGTTTGTTATCTGATATGCATCAAATATTGAATAGGATTAAAGTCCATCTTACTCTTATTATCTTATCTTACTCTTATTCTGCTTTCAGATCTTGTCTTATTCTGTCATATATAGAGTAGTTATATATGTTGAGAAATTACCCAACAAAAAGATAAATGACGATTTACAATCAATTAGATTAGCAGCGGAAAAATTTATTGGAGATTCTATTTATTGATGAAGATATTGGAATAGAAACTCGAAAGTTCTCCTTTTTTTTTTAATTCTTTTGATACATATACAAAATCCTGTTTTATTAGTTATTCCAAAGTCATCATTTCATCGAAAATAAAATTTATTTCGTTGAATATGTGCCCAACAAAGGAGGGTACTCAATTTAAGAGTTTTTCCTGGTATTCTTACAAAGGGGTCTACTTCTACAAGGATCTATTTCCACAAACAAGCACAAGCTACAAAGTGCAAACTGCAAAAGCCTCATTAGCAACAACAATATGCACAACCGTTTATCGCCTTCAATCATCTTCAAATATTCCCATATCCAAGCAAGATATATAAAATATATGATAGATACGCGTTCCTCTCTCTTTCCAATATACCCCTTTTTACTCTCTTTAAAATTTCTAAAATTGTAAACTGTTCAAGCTACGTAAAATTATTATCTTTATTGAAAGAAATATAAAAAAAATCAAAACAAAAATTATATGGAAACAAATTATGATAGAAGATAGAAGATACGATGAAGGGAGAGGCAATATACTTTGTATTCTCTTCAAATCACACCTCTAATTTGTTCTTCAAAAAGATAATTTCTTTTTCTACTTCCCTCAATTGCCTTTCTCTATATCATTCTTTATCTCTTATTTTATCAATGATTTCAAGAGTCTATTTAAGTTCTTTACGCCTCTATTTTCACGTAAATTTAAGGTACACAAGAAGTCTCAATTAAAAGTTGACTTCTTGTGTTGAAATCTTTTTACCTACGCAGACTTATTTAAGGTGAAAAAAGGGGTCTGCCAAAATTTTTATTGAAACTTTATTCCTCTCCAATTGAAAATTCAGAATTGAGGTATAAAGATGAAGAGGGGTTTTGATAATTCTCGTCAATCTTATGGCTCCCTGGAAGATGCGAAGCTTACTATTAAATACTATTCGTTGTCAGAAGATTGTTCAGAGCTGCAAAAGGTTGGTGTAATTTCTTATTTCTATTAATATTTTATTATAATTGGAATTTAATAATTCGATCATGATCGAGTAAAAGAGTACTGTTTTATGTTTTTCGTGAGTAACTTAAAATACACTATTTGATCATACATTCTATTATTGTTAATCATAGATTTTTCAACACAATGACAAAAAGAAGGATAAAATATGATAGTTGGTACTTGTCATGTTTGCTTTTAACACCAAAGACTGTTAGAAAATTGCCTTGATTAAGGCCCGTATGATTACGAGAATTAAGCTTCAAAGAAGAATGTGAACCTTCGTTCTACGATACCCTCGCAGTAAATGCATGTTTATAAAATCAGATTGATCAAAAAAATCATGAACCGATTAAATGTCTAATCCATTTAATCTAAAAACTTAATTATTGCTTTCAAAGTGGATGAGAAAATATTTGAAGGTTTATCTCCTTTGAATTTGAATTTTTTTTTAATGGGGTTGATAGATAAATGTTTACTAAAAATTATAACAATGTTACACTTACAGGAGTATGTTTCTAAGAAAAGGAAATTGCAAGTAGAAAAGCAGAAGCGAGAGATACTTCTCGATGAAGTTCGGTATGAACATTCAAAGCTCGCATTTTCTTCTTGTTATGTTCCCTTGTATTGAATAATTCTGTGACCAATGCTTTCTGATTTCAGATTTTTGAGACAACGGCATACAAATTTAACAAAATTACATATGGCTAAGGTCGAGCCAGAATTTGGTCCTGGCCGAAATGCAGATACTCATGATGTGCCTATTGAAAAGGAGAGGAATTGCATTGCCAGTGTGGTATTGACTTTGCTTAAAACCCCAACTTATTGTTTTCAATATGAAGGAAAATATATAGTAACAATACTCATTTTGATCTTTAACCAAGAATACAACTATGTTCAATTGATTTAAATGAAAAAACTAAAATTAGAGTCAAATTCTTTAATGCAGACTAGCATACAGCAAGAAAGCAATGGGAGCGAGGAGCTAGCGGGGAAGACACTGGCTATTACTGATAAGCCTCTGAACTTCTCAATCATTGAAAAGAAACATGGAAAGAAGAAAGTGTCATGGAAAGACGAGGTAGTTGTAATGGAAATATAAATTCCTTATTTTCAACAGGGGAGAAACAACTGATGTTGGCTAAGGAAAAGTTGTAGAAGCTGATTCCGATACTAGGAAAACCTTCCACACTTGAGCTAGAAGCTAGGAAACACAGAAGCAATTAAAAGTATTTCAAGAGTGACGTAGATAAGTATTTGACACAATTATGATATGACGTGGCCACTATTTAGAAATGTCCGTGCTTAGGCTAGGAGTGTATTGCAAAGTTTTGAACTGGATACTAACATATTTTAAAATATGTATACTAGTTATAGTTGATTATTGCCGAGGCTCGAAACTGTTTGGGACCTCAGAATTAAGTAATGAAATAGATATCTATTTTCTAGTTTTACTTTACACACCCAACGCTTGGCAGATGACCTTTGCCAGCTTATTTTGTTTATGAAATGGCTAAAAAACAAAATATAATTCATATGCAGTGCAGTTTTGCTGAATTTTATGTGCATTTTGTTTAGAAAAGTGCCGATGTAATCTTATTTTCTGTATTCAAACCTCAATTCAGAAGCAATCTGATTAGAACATTGGCATTATTGAGTTTGTTGTTTAGTGAAAGGAAAAAATTCCGTGGAATGTTGAATCTATATTAGAAATTTCGAATCTCTCTACAACTTCACTATATGAAGGAAATTTATTTATAATATATAAAACTGAAGTCATGCAATCAACATCTATATGAATATTTTGTATTATTAAGGCACATCGACATAAATATTTTCTATTATCAAATCATGCCACCCATCTGTAACTTCTATTGTCCTCTTTTTGTCTCATAATAAGTGTTGTCTTAGCTTTTTTATTACAGATCAAGAAAATTAATTAAATAGATAAAAAAGAATAACAATTTTACAAAATTAACCTTATTATTATTCTTCTTTGCTAAAAATGATGCAACACAATAACAACATTATAAAAAATATTATTAGGGATACAAATGAAAAAAAGTAATTAATATTACATTGAAAAGTTAAAATGACACTTATTTTATAACTTATTTTTTTTTCTAACACGACATTTATTATGGGACGGAGGGAAGAATTTTTATTTACATTCCTCACTTCAATGTTTTTTATTAGGATATTTCAGTTTTGATACCTCTTAATTAAGTGTAATTATTCATAAATAAATGATATTAATACTAAATTTTAAAATACAATTTAACTAAAAAGAAGATAGAGCGATGAAGAAGATATGAGTATTTTTAGCTATGCAGGTATATTGTCTTATTTCTCTATTTCTTTTTTCCTTTTTTTTGAGGTCAGTCTTATTTCTTTATTTCTCTTCAAGCAAATGTTGCAAAATGAAATCTTGAAGAAAATTTCTAAAAGGAAATCTATGAAACAACTTTTGATGACCTATCTTTAGGAAGAACAAATTGATTGAACATTTAAATGCAAGAAGGAATTTATGATTATTAATTATTATGCTTTTGAAGTACATATCAAAATCTATTTTAGGATAATTAATTTTTGTAATTTTATTTTTAATATTTGAGAAATTATAGAATAATTTCACTTCTGAAGAGTTATATTTTTTTAAGACTCTAAAATTATATGATTTGTACAATTTTTTTACTCCTATATATGAAATGCACATGTCTATCTCTAGTATACTTATCCAATATGTCTTTCAAGCACCTTGTCCGTGCCTTGTAAATAATCTGAGAATGATTAAGACAGGTTACTTAGTGTCCTATGAAAAACAGAATTAAAAGATAAATCCAATCCCTCCGCCCCGGGGGGCCGCCACCCACACAAATTGATTGAATATATTAGAATGTAATAAAGAAATTATAATTATTAATTATTATGTTCTCTCAAATGCATATTATATGTTTTAAGACGATTAACTGTTATTTTATTTTTAATATTTGAAGAATAATTATAAAATGATTACACTTCTAAATATTTATAATTTTTAGAGACTCTAAAATTATATAAGTTATAGAAGTTTACTACACCTATGAAATGCATAGATCTGTACCTAGTATACTTAATTTCATCTATCCAAGAAGGATTGCGTAACATCTTCCAAGTACTTTATTCATACCTTTTAAATAATCTGAAAATAATTAAGAATATATATATATATATATATATATATATATATATATATTTCTACAAAGAAATCTATGAAATACCCTTTGATAACCTAGTTAAGATTTATCTTTGGAAAGAATAAATAAAAACAGAATTTCAAAGGCAAAGAAAATATAAATACAAAAATAAATAATAAAAATTATAAAAAAATGAAAAATTGAATTTGATAAATGAAAAACTCAAAAAAAAAAATACAAAATATGATAAATTAAAAAAAAATCTTACTCCTATTTTGTTATCCATTCAAACCTCTTTTCTCTTAGGTGTGTCTGCAACTTTCCATTTCCGATTTAGGCAATATAGCTCAGCTTTTTTCCTATAAGACTTAGAAATTGTTGGTGTCAACTTAGATTTTTTTTTTAAGTGTTGGAATTATCATTTCAAAATTAGCTAAATTTTGATTTCTCAAAAGGCCATGTTGTTTGAAGTTTGGAATTGATCTAAGTTATATATTCAAGTAATAAGAATTTTGAGGAAAACTCAATTCTAGTTTGAGTTCAAAGCCAAGTAGTCAAGTTTGATGAAGGAAATGACCAAGTGTTAAGAAAAGAAGATTTTGAGACAAGGAATTCGAGAAAACCAATTCAAAAAGGGGTTACTAGCAGTTATTGAGTGTCTCTTCGATTAAACTAGATGTTAAGATCTTAAATAGTCAATTCTAGACATTTAAACACATGGTTGTATCAGATTTCTTGACCAAGAGTCAGAAATCCATAAATAGACCCCGTGTAAGGCATTTTGTTGTTGAAACACACTACACAAAATACTCTGTAAACCTACACGCCTTATACATCAAAATGACTATTGATTCTAAGCAGTAATGTGTATGTTTCCAACCATATTTAAATAAAAGTCTTTATACTTCTACCAATTTTTCTTTCTTTCTTCCTTTTTAATTTATCTTTCGGTCATTTAATTTCTTACACTTCTTCTTCTAATATTTTCAATTTTCCTTTCGATTTACATTTTCAGCATCTTTTCATATTCATTTAGATGTCAAGTGGTTTATATTCTTGAAAATTTACTTATCATTACACTTTTACATTTCAAAGTACTTAAAATTTTTACATTCTTTAAGATTTCAGTACTTTTCATTTCGAAATTGCTTCTACATTCTTTAGCACATTTACAATTTTCACTTTAAATGCTTTTACTTACATTCATGCATTTACGTTTCAAGTACATTTAAATTCATCGTGTCTTTACCTTTTATAGAATTTTCCTACGGTTAATTTTATTTAAAGGTTTCAAGTGATTAAAGTTTATCCGAAAACTTGATCAAGTTATATTAATAACTTTGAAATCATTATGATATGATTGTCACAAAATCAATTCCAGTGAAGTAAAATCAAATGCTTTGTATACAAGTTAAAATACTTGTTTAGTGTCACAAAGTTAAGATTATTGCTAAATTTGATTCTAGCAAATTGAATTATGAATCTTACTTACTAATCAAGGTTTTAATCAAATTTATTGAATTAAGATTTTTAACTCAACTATAGGTCATTCAATTAAAAGTAAAACATTACTGGTTTGACAAAAAAAGAAGCCAACAATTGGTTCTTTGATTCTAAGTGTTCCACATAAAAAATATATTTGTTAGAATTAAAAGTGGAAAGTTATCTCTTTGACATTTAGCCCATATCAAAATAATACCAAAAAGCTTGAAACAAATTTCCACCAACAATAGAAACACAATTTGGCAGTCATGGGAACACAACCTTGCAACTTGCCTCTTTCCTTTTAAAGCTCCATAACACCAGGCTACAACTACACCTGCACCTGCAAGCTAAAGGCTCGGAAAGCTTTTTTAGCATAAAATGTGCATTTGGTTCCCTCTCTTGGACTTTATTCTTCAAAAGAGGCAAATAATGTGCATACAAATATGCATACAAATATGCATTTGGCTCCCTCTCTCACCATGATGCTTGGTGGATCTTTTCCTCAGTTCCTTTAACAATGTAATTAAGGTGTGCAACTCTTGAGTTTTGATATCAAATTGTAAAGACAAAAGGTAAAACATAAGAAGAGGGTTGAGTTGTATTTAAAAAAAATCACAAATCTTTTTTAAAACCCAATAAAAAAAAAGTACAAAAGCTTTGAAAAGTTGAGTAACACCAACAAACAAAACAAAATAAGAAATAACTATTGTTACCACTGCTGCCACCAACACTATCGTTGCCACCACCACCACTACCATGTGGTGGTGGTGATGACAACAGTAGTGGTAGTGACAGCGATGACAGTGGTGGTAGTGACAGCGATGACAGTGGTGGTGGTGACAATGGTGGTGACAGCAACAACAATAACGATAGTGGTGGCAATAGTGGCGACAACGATGACAGTAGTAAGGTTGGTAATGGTGGTGAAAGGGAGAGAGAAAGACTATCCTGTCTTGTTATTTTCTAACTCGGCTCCCCTTTTAGATATAAACACACTACACCAACAAGATAGAATAAGTAATAGGATATGGAAATCATATCCTATTGGTGCACCAAACAACTAATTATAACATGATAAGATAGTTATATTATCCTATCATATTTTGGTCACCAAACGAGCCCTTAAGATCTTGGTCTCTTCTGAGTAGAACAAATGAGTTCTTCAAACTTGCAAAGCATGCTAGTAGACTTAGCTTAGTCATTTCTCATATATGCTTGAAGTCTTTTATTCGATGAAAGCTAGACAACTTGACCAAATGAAAGATCAAGAAGACACATAAGTCATTCCTTCTAATTCGACAAAGCAATCAATCAATTAGATATTTGCATACCCTTGCAAAAGTTAGTTCCAATGCAATAATATTTTCTTATGTCTTGTTTGTTATCATTAAAACGTAGGGTTAAATTGTCTTAAATATAACATTTATATTTAAATTAAGCCTTGCACTATAGTTTGAGTTCTCATTTTTTTACTACAAGGACATCTCTTATTATACTTTGTATACTCTTATAAAACATAAAACCACTATTATTTATCATTTATTTTTTGTATTTTAAGAAAATAATTATTTTTAAATTTTCCTCTTACTTTAATGATTTGTTTGGCACATAGAATTTAAATTGTAGTTTGAAATTGTAATTCAAATTCCTATTATGTTAGAATTGGAATTTGTTTAAAATCATAATTCTTACATTTGGATTTATGTAAAAAATTAAAGAGTAAAATTATAATTTCAAATTGAATTTCAATTACATGTTAACACTTTCAATTATGAATATCCATGATAATGGTGGACTAGTGGTGACAATGTTAGTGGTGGTGCTAGTGACAATGGTAACATCAACAATGACAATAGTAATGATATTGATGTTAACAATGATGCAATGATAGTAGTGATAGGTGAGGGCTGAGTGATAACTATGATAGCAATGACAATAGTGATCATAGTGACATTTTTGACTGTAATCAAGGTGAAGGGAGAAATGATGGTGACATCAATGGTAGTGGAAGTAACAATGATAGTGGTAAAAGCAGAATAATAGAAGAGTAATTAAATAATATAGGAGTGAGATTAGTAAACATAATTGAGGGGATAAGAGTAAAGAGTTAAAAAAATGGGAATGATTGATTTAGTTATATTACAATTCCATTGAATTAAATATTAAAATAGTGATTCTAATTGTAAATGAACTCCTAAACATCATAATTATAATTCCAAATTCCAGTTTGAACCCTCAATCCTCATGTCTAATTCACGTGCTAAACAAACATTAAGATTTCTTTTGTATATTAAAATTTTCTTTTATGTCAAGATTTTAAATTATCTAATTTTAGCTTTAGATGCATTTAAATTTTTTTATATTAAATTTCTTTCATCTCTAATTTTAACTAACTATTTTAGTTTTTTATTTTTTAAATTTATGCTTTTCTTTTTAATTTTTTTTTTACATAAATTAAAAAAATTACTTCTATATAATACATAATATACTTGTTAATTATGTTCTTCAACATTAATTACTATATTTTATTTTTCTATTTATAATGAGTCGAAACAATGTTAATGACTCATAACCAAAGAATGATAGTATGATTAATTAGTAAATAGTTGGTAGGATCCTAAATGGGTTGGATTAAGTTTTATGAGCATTATCCAATTCTCAAAAGTAAAAGTTGACTCTAGGTTATTTATATAATATAAACATTTTCTTAAAGTTTGGCTTAATTTAAAAATTTATTTAAGAGTCTATATTTAGTAAGATTCTTTACCAACATGTTGTTAGTTTGAGTAGAACTAGGTTGAAATCATTTAAATCAGGTCTCAGGTTCAAGCCTTGTAGATAAAAAAAAATGGTTGGGAGGGAAGACCCTACTAAAGGTAAATAGCCAGGTTTCTAGACGAAAATTAGTTATTGACAAAGCTGGTAGATACTTTGTAATAATAACATAGTGTTAAAAAAATCATTAAATAAATAAAAGAAATAATTTTTATGTTTAACTATTCATTTGGTCCTTATACTTGACACAATTTTAAGTTTTAATTCTTATACAAGAAATTCATAAGTTTTAGTCCTTACACCTACATGAAAAGTTAAAGATTAGTCACTGTTGTTAACACAATTGATGATGTGCTAACAATGTTAACGTGATAGACACATGACACTTATGTGAAATTAATGATTTGCTCTTTATAGTTGATACTACTTTACGAATTAGTCCCTTTGATTGTTATTACTTTAAAAATTATTCTTTGTATGAAAAAACATAAGTTTTGGTCCCTATATTACGTTTCTTAATACAAAATGGTTCTTGTAGTTATATTCTTCTTTAACTTTGTCAATCTAAGGCTCCCATCATCATTATCATCATTGGAATCAAAGTCGTACACTGATCTCTTGACAATGGTTGGAAATAGTAGCTTATGTACATTAGAAAGTGACTGATGACAAGTGTGAGGGGGGAGGCATAAATGGAGAAAGTCTCATAACAATGGTTGGAAATACTTATTGTCTTTTTTCTAAATTCTTTAAATCATTGCTAATAATGGTTCATATAGGTTGTATGCATCGATATTGATACTAATTATGTTGGTGGTGTCTCCTTCGCCCGAAATTGTGATAAGCACCTTCTTAGATTTAGCTCGAATGTGCTTCTTTAAACCTTCTATGTCCACAAACACCCCACTTCCTTCAATTATCAAGTCCACCCAGGTCATGTAATAACACATATATACCTTACAACCGCGTCACAACTTCACAAAATTACTTCTAATCTTGCTAAACCAATTTATGGCAACTTTTAATTTGCTTTTCTTATACTTTACTATATCCTTCACTGGTTCAACATTCAAAAATACATATATAAGGTAGTAGAGACTTATTGAATAATTATTTGAAGAATTTAATCATTCTTTGACAAAACCTATAAACTTGTTGAATATTTACTTCACAAATTTAGAAGAAGACAATAAGTATTTCTAATCATTGCTAGGAGGCTACCTCCATCTGTGTCTTCTTTACTAAACACTTGTCATCAATCACTTTCTGATGTACATAAACAATTATTTCCAACCATTGTTGGGAGGTCAATGCATAACTCTAATTCTGATTATGATAATGATGATAGGAACTTTTGATTAATGAAGTTAAGGAAGAATATAATTACAAAGACCATTTTGCATTACTAAAGGTAATATAAGGACTAAAACTGTTTTTTTTTTTTTTCATATAGGGACTAATTCGTAAAGTAATATCACCTATAGGACTAATTCGTAAAGTAATATCAACTATAAGGACTAAACAACTTAATTTTCAACTATATCAGCACTATGTGTCTACCATGTTAGCACCATGTGCATCGTCTATCATGCCAACAACACATGTTTGTCACCGCAGCACCCTTAGTCATGTCACTAACAGTTTAAACAATAAGGACCCATCTTTAATTTTCACATGAGTGCAGAGACTCAAAATTGCACATTTTTCATATAGAGGCTAAAACTTAAAATTGTATCAAGTATAAAGACTGAATGAATAATTAAACTTTATTTCTAAACAGTTAACAAACGAACTTAAGTTTTTAAATAAACTAGCAAGTATATAATGTCAAAAATATTACATTTAAAAAGTTTAATACAACAACAACAACAACAAATAACAATTATTATTATTGTTACTATTGTTATTGTTATTATATGCCTATATAATAATATTATTACCATAATACTACTTATATTTACTTAAATAGATTAGTTTGTTAAACCTAAAAAGTTTTTAAATGACTGAAACTTGAATTTTTTTTAACTAAATAGATTTAAAAAAGAGAGTATAAACTTGATTTATTTAGAAAATATATTTGACCTAACCTATGTTTAATATGAACTAAGTGATAGTTTTGAATGAGTAACTTGACTTATTTTCATTTCTAACATTTGAGCCCCTAAACATGTTATCAATGTTTGATTCCTAATCGTGTGCATAGATAATGCTTTGTTGGGAGAGAAAAATTTTTCATTTTGATAATTTCTACCCCTCAAAAGATTAGTCTCATATTCTCATACTCTTTATATAGATGCACAAGAAAAAAGAATAATGCTACACTTATATAACAAATTTATATATATATTTTTAAAAAATCTCTACCTCTCTTTATCATATCACTTATATTATTTCACATATATTTTTTTTCATCTCTCACCAAAAATTAGAAGAATTGTTGAAAAAAAATAAATAAAGTCAAAGTAAAATTATAAAAAAAAAAAAAATTGTAGTACGAGACTTGTTGTATTACTAGTTGTAAGAACTAGACCCTAGGGGCCAATACCATGGTGATGGGCATTACCATTTTCAATTGTCAACCCATTGCCGTGTGCCTAGTCCGAGCATTCAAATTGGATAAGTAAAGTAACGCTTCCATTTCGTACTATATATTCTCCCAGTCCCTTCCTCCAAAAAAATCAACCCTAGCAATTTTCTCTCATTTCCTCAACACTTTAATCACTCCCTACTCTAGTTAGCATACACAATCAGCAAAGAAAGAAAGAGAACCCAAACCCAACACACACACCACAGCACTCCAAAACGATGTCGTCTTCTGAGTCCCAAGACCCCGCCGCTTCGTCGGAAGCCCAGCTAAGCAAAAAGGCCGCGAAGAAGGAGGCCGCGAAGCAGGACAAGCTCCGCCGCCGCCAGGAAATCGCCGCCGCCACGGCAAACCTCTCCGTCGACGAGGCGGACCCCCTCGGCGGGAACTACGGCGACGTGCCGCTGGTGGAGCTACAGTCTAAGACGGCGGCGGACGTCGGCGAGTGGACGCGCGTGGAGGCGCTTGACGGCGCGCTGGAGAACCAGGCGGTGCTGATCCGAGGCAGGGCGCAGGCGATTCGACCCGTGGGGAAGAAGATGGCGTTCTTGGTGATAAGAGAGAACGGCTTCACGGTGCAGTGCTTGGTGCAGGCGCAGCCCGACGCGGTGAGCCCGCAGATGGTGAAGTTCGCCGCCGCGCTCAGCCGCGAGTCCGTCGTCGACGTCGAAGGCGTTGTTTCGATCCCCGCCGCGCCCATCAAGGGCGCCACGCAGCAGGTTCGTTCTGTTTTTAGGGTTCGTGGAGTTTGGGATTAGGTTATGGTTCCTCTTCGATGCAATGCTCTCCGTAGTAGCAGTCTCACAGATTTTGATGATGCCCTCTTTTTTTTTTTTTTTTTCTAAATTATTAATTTAGTCTCTTAATTTATTTATTTTGTTCAATTGGGTTTTTCTATTACTAAAAGGTTCAATAAAGTCACATAATTTTAAAAAACGCTCGATTGTTATTCTTTTTGTCCAAAATGACATTGTTTTCCATTCCCATTAGTATAACATTGGACGGAAAACAAAGGATGAAGAGGGCTCTTTTGAAAATCATAAGACCTAATTGAACTTTTTAATAATAGAGAGCCAATTGAACAAAATAAATAAAGAGATCAAATTAATAATTTAACTTTTTTTTTTAAAATATATTGCCAGTTGGAAATACTATGAAAATTGAAAATATTGAATAGCGCTTTTCAGTAAATAATATTATAATATGATTTATTTGAAGATATGGCAGGTTGAAGGTTAGTGGTTGAATCCGAAGTTTGTGATTGCCAATTGAAAAATATTGTTCTTATGGTTCCTCTTTGATGCAATGCGGTCATACAGAATTCGATGACACTTTTTTTTTTAATCGCATTGCCAATTAGAAATACTGTATAAACTAAAAATATTGAATAGTGTTTTATGTAAATAATATTAAATGATTTATTAAAAGTTATGTGTAAGCTTGTTTGTTTGGTTTATTTTGCTAGGTTGAAGAATAGTGGTTGAATTTGAAGTTTGTGATTTTTAAATTGTGTGGTTTGGTTTGTTCTTGTAGGTGGAAATTCAAGTGACGAAGTTGTATTGTGTCAGTAGGGCTGTTCCTACTCTGCCGATTAATCTTGAGGATGCTGCTCGGAGTGAGGTTGAAATTGAGAAGGCTCTTCAGGTACTTTGATTAAGGATGTTTGCGTGGTTGTTGGTTTGGTGTATCCATTTTGTTTGTCTCTGCTTTTGTTTGGGGAATTTATTGTTGTTGTTGTCATCTCCGTTTATATGTGTGTTAATAGGGGGGTTTTAATGGGTGCAGGCTGGTGAGCAACTTGTTCGGGTTAATCAGGATACACGTTTGAACTTTAGAGTGCTTGATGTGCGAACACCAGCTAATCAAGGAATTTTCCGCATTCAGTCTCATGTTGGAAATGTAAAGCATACCATCTCTGATGCTATTATGAAGAGTTTATTTATTTATTTTTGAATCATGGTTGGCACTAGTTGCGGTTGGTTCAACTTTAAGTTAATTGAAATAAATGCATACAGATTACTGAGACATTTTGCATAAGAAATGCATTTGCAGTTGGATGCTGAGACAAATGGTTTGATTAACTTTTAATTGCACTATTGGGCAGGCATTTAGACAATTCTTATTATCTGAAGGTTTTGTTGAAATCCACACTCCGAAGTTGATTGCTGGATCAAGTGAGGGTGGAGCTGCTGTTTTTAGACTGGACTATAAAGGCAATCCTGCATGCCTGGCCCAGTCACCTCAGCTTCACAAGCAAATGTCAATATGCGGAGATTTTGGCCGTGTTTTTGAGATTGGTCCTGTGTTTAGAGCAGAAGATTCCTACACTCACAGGCATCTGTGTGAGTTTACAGGTCTTGATGTTGAAATGGAGATTAAAAAGCATTATTTTGAGGTATTTTTGGCTTTTAGGCAAATGTTGTGTGTTTGCATTTGAAACTCTCGAGGCACATGAATGATTTACTGATCATTTGAGGTTTTGGGCAGGTTATGGATATAGTTGATAGACTATTTGTCGCAATGTTTGACAGTTTGAACCAGAATTGTAAGAAGGATCTGGAAGCTGTGGGGTGTCAGTACCCATTTGAACCTTTAAAGGTGGTTATTTGTATCATCTCAATTATCTTGTGTAGTGGATTTGTTATGCTATCAGCTGTATAGTGTTTAGTTGATTTGTTATGTAGTGTGTAGTGTGTAAATATGAGATGCAAATGAATATGTGAGTTACACGTTCTTGCTTCTGATTTGACAATAGCCCTTTGAATGTGCAGTATCTGCGGCATACACTGCGACTTACATATGAAGAAGGGATTCAGATGCTCAAGGTATGGTTAAAATTTCTAAACTAATTAACTTGCAAGTGGTAGATAAAAAAATTTGATAGGGTGATGGTGATACCTAAATCTTACATCTTTATCCTATTGTCTATTTTGTAACACTGTGAGAGAAGGAAAAAAGGGAGGGGGGGTTTAAAGGGCTAATGGGAGTATCCCGTGCACATTTTAATCTATAGATTAGCATACAAACAATTACCAACAATCATGCAAGTCAATATATGAAAATTTAAAATAATGTATAAGTCATAAATTCTTAAATTATATTATACATGCCAAAGGAACAGGTAAAATGATAGACATTGATGAAACAAAGATGAGATAGATAGGATAATAAAACTAAGAGGGTAAGGAAGTTTTACAAAAAATCTGGAGTCAACTATCGTGAAAAGTAAAGATTTATTACAACTTAAGTAATATTCTTTCACAATCCACAATCTCAACCAAGAACGCCTATAATTTGCCAGATAATTAACTAGAGTAACTTAAAAAAAGGTCGTTATAAAATCTGTATGCAGATAAGCATTTTGTCTAGACAAGTTTTGGATCTTTTGGTCTTGGGAAGTACTCTTCTTGTGCTTTCCTTCAATTATCCTGACTACCAATATTGGTCTTAGGAAGCACTTTATGTTGGATTTCACCTTCACCTATCTTGTGCCTTTTTAAGACCATAACATCACCAATAAATTTTCAAGAAGCATAGTTAAAACTGTGTTCATATATAATTCTAAGACAAATATTTGTTTTCATCCAATCAAATTCTGAAAGCAGATAGTAGTAACCAGGAGCTACAGCAATGTAATGTAAACTTAATTAAGCTAGAGAAATGCTAGCAACACACTATTTTGAACACACCCTCTTTTATTGGTTGAAATTTCTTGGAAATTACAAAAATTTGTGGGTCTCACATCTTATTTAATGACTCTCTCATGATTTTGTAATTTTCAATAAATTTCAACCAATAATGGTGTGTGCTAGGAGGAGTGTGTTAGAGACTGTGTTGCTAGCATTCCTCATTAAGCTATTTTTTATGTTCTAACTCATCTTCAAGTTGCTTTTTCTTGTTGAAGTTTTATCTAGTCTAATGTAATACCTTGTCTTTTAAATTGCAGTTCATAACTCTATGTAGTAACCCCTTGACAAATATCTAATATGGAAATATTGTAACCTATCTAATTGATAACTCCTGTAAGAAAAGTTATACTTATTGTGGATGATAGGATGATTTTTTTACCTTAATAAGAAGTAAGCTCAGAAAAAAAAATGAGGAAGTTATAATAATACAAACAAAAAAGAAAAGCTGTTATCATTTTAGTTTTTTTGTTTTAACTAACATTAAAAAGCCATATGATTTGCTTTGTCTTATGCTATATAGTCTTAGGTTTATCCCGTAAAACGTCATGGAGACAAATCCTAATAGTTAATTAACAGAATTAGGTTGATAGCATTGCAATTTACAATTCAATAGGACTGGAAAGAATTTCTATGGTAAGGGGTGCCTCTATCATCTCTGGTAACTTGTGCTGCACTAGCAATTGCCCCAAAAGGGTCTAGCTTTCAATAACACATAACTTACCTAGTATTTTTCCATTAATAATCAAATTTGTTTCCCCATGTTTGAACTGGTTGTGCAGCAAATTCACTAACATAAACATGAAAAACAAACACAAACAGGAAATTATTAGGTTAATTTAGATATGAAATTTAAAAATCTTTTGGACAAAGTGCAGAAGATTCTTTACAGCCACCAGAGTCGTCCTACAACACCAAAGTTGAAATCTCAATGATTACCCCTACAAATCTGCCACCTTGTCTTTTTTTGTCTAGACTCACACAAAGGCATATCTGGCTCAATAGGTTAATACATACATTATAGGCCAACTCATACCCAATATGAAGAGCCTGATATCTTTTGAGTCTCTGTCATAGTCTCCATGTTTGTCAAAGAAAAATTGTCAGTTTGGGGTCCCATAAAGGATGACATTAGTGGTTTGTTTGTTCATGTTGATTGATTGACTTTATTAAGAGGGCTTCTTCTGACTATGATCTGGTCGGTGAGCCAGTTATTACCACTTTAGGTTCCAATTGTTCTGTTCTTAGTCTGAGGTCTTCCTGTCCATTGTTACTCTGATAGATAGTTCTAGGAGTTCATTGCCCTGTTGAACCATACTGACCTATAGAGACAGAAAAGGACTTGACCTACCACTAAAACAATTTACAGTATGCATGTTTTGCGACTTGTAACGATTTTGCTTTGCAGGATGTTGGAATAGAAATTGAGCCTTTTGGTGACTTGAATACTGAAACGGAAAGGAAATTGGGCCAGCTAGTTTTAGAGAAGTAATTCCTTTTCTTGGCTTTTTACCACTAAATATTGTCTTTTTTGTTGTGAGCTGTTATTTAAGCTAGTTTGCTGTTATTGTATTTAGGTATGGCACGGAGTTCTATATCCTTCATCGATACCCTTTGGCTGTAAGGCCATTTTATACAATGCCTTGCTATGACGATCCAGCATACAGCAACTCGTTTGATGTCTTTATTCGAGGTAGGCAATAAGTTATTTTGTCATACAATGCATTGGTATGACATAATGACAATCTGGTGCAATTGGCTCAGAATGTCTAGTTTTAACTGTCATGCTTCTTTGAATATATATGTATTTCCATATAAGTTTGTGGTTTCTGTTACTGTTTGATTTGAACTTCTGTGGCTTCCTTGTCCCTTAGGTGAGGAGATAATTTCAGGAGCTCAGCGTGTTCACGTGCCAGAATATTTGGAACAACGTGCAGCAGCTTGCGGCATTGATGTTAAGACAATATCTACATACATTGATTCTTTCAGGTATTATTTTTCTCCCCATCCTATTTGCTTATATTATGTGTTTGGGCCTCCTCCTACTTAGCTCTGGCAATTAAATTTTTTGATGTAAAAAATTGTCTATCAAAAACTAATTGCTTGATTTTGATCATATCCAGATATGGTGCACCGCCACATGGTGGCTTTGGAGTAGGCTTGGAGCGTGTAGTAATGCTCTTCTGCGGCCTGAATAACATTCGCAAAACATCACTTTTCCCTCGTGACCCACTTAGGATTGCACCATGATAAAATTATATCCCAACAGTTAGTTGCTCACATATTGAGTCTTTTCAATTTTTTTTTATATGGCAAGGTATTTTTTCTGTTGAATCCTGAAACATTATTTAAATTTGCAGTCTTGGAGCTGATGTTTAAATTCGCCATGATAAAATGTTTTGACTTGATGTAATTGCCATTGTGTTTTGAATTGACCCACTTTTAGAAGGTCCATCTTTCTCCTCTAATCCAAAACCAGGTGAATCAATGATAAATTTGATCCCATGAACATATTTCAGCTTTAGATTTGCAACTGGGAATGACTTTCATGTATGCATTCAAATCAGGTAGCATTTTGTTAGACAAGAATATGGATCCATGCATATACGAATATGGCGTAATGATGGTTGAATTTTAAAAAATAACTTATAATATATACGTAAGCTATTTTAGACTTATATATAACTTATCACTAAGTTATTTAATGAGAGTATGGGATTTAAGAAAATGTTAGATGATGAAGGAACAACACTTTGATTCCTATATTTAAGAACAAAAGAGATATTTAGAATTGTATAAACTATAGAGGTGTAAAACTTGAGTCATACTTTGAAAGTATGGGAAAGATAATTGAGCATAAATTAAAAGAAGAGACAAGGATTGTAGAAAATCAATTTGGTTTTTTGTTAGGAAAGTCTACAATAAAAGTCATTTTTCTTTTATGGAGATTGATGGAATGGTACCACAGTAATGAAAGAGACTTACATTTGTTTTTATTGACGTGAAAAAAAATTATGTTGAGGGCCAAAAGAAGTGTTGTGCAATAGTTTGGAAAAGAAAGGTATGCACCCGTCTTATATCCAAGCTATGTAAGACATGTATGATAAGGTAACTACTAGTGTAAAAACTCCAAAATGTGAGACTAAAGACTTTTCTATAGACATATTATTACATCAGGACTTGGTCTTTAGTCCTTGCTTGTTTAATTTAGTCTTTGATGTGCTTACCATGAACACACAAAGACTATTGCTAATTGCATGTTTTTTGTGGCTGATATAGTTGAATGAGGAATCAAGAGAGATAATTAACTTTAAACTTGAGAGGTTTTTGCTTATTAATTATTTTACCTAAATACAATTTGGTGATGACTTCTTTATAGAAAATTTAGAAAGTTTTATATTATTTTATATTGTTATTTTAAAAATAATAATTCCTTTAAATTTATTTTAAATATAAATTTTCAATTAATTTTGATTTTGATTTTAAAATTTAAATTAGTTATAAACATATTTATAATTATTTTGTATATTTTTAATGTAATCATTTCAATTCTTTTATTTTGGCTTAAATATATTTTATAATTACTTTAATTCTTTTAAAGTTTATTTGAATGGGTTAGTATTTTTTTATGTAAAAAATATTTAAATAATATATAAAAATTTTAAAATTATTCACAATTTTTAAAAAGCAATATATATATATATATATGTTTGAGATTTATTCAATTAATTATTTTATTTTAAAATTTTAAAAAATGTATTTGTATTTAAATTTTGTATAAAAAATTATATAATAGAAAATAAGATAAAAGGAAAAGGGGAACATCTAAAATAAGACAATTGATGTTATGTAAAAGTATAGAAAAAACAATATTATGAAAAATATTGTAAAAATAATATAACTCTTAAAAATTTTGTTTCAAAAAATACTAAATAATGATTACGTTGACTTTCCTATATGTGTACGGCAACATGTGACGAGAAAAATAAGTGCGGTGGAAGTTTCAGCGAACCAAACTCACATCTATTTATCAATAATAAAAATAATATATTTTTATCTTATACACAATTTAAAGAGTGGAAATCTTTCATTTAGACATTTTTAATATTTTTTATTTTCTCTTTGATAGTAGCATTTCACATGTTAGGAAAATATAATTTATATTATTTATTATAAATTTAAAATATAATTTATATATTTAAAAATATTTATTTATTATAAATTTTAGTTATAATATAATTTACATAGATAAAATAATATTGTATATTATAAAATTTAATTATATAAAAATAAACATTTAACATATATAATATATAATATATCTACAAACTAAAATAGGAAAATATTTAACATACACTCACTTTCACTTCCATTCCACTTCCACTTTCTTTTTCTATTTTCTTTTCATTTTTCATCACATCATTTAACATATTTATTACTTTCTCTTTTTTCTTTTATTTTTTTCTTCTATCTCTTTTTTCTTTCCACCCATACACCCTCACGTTTATATAATTGCTCACTAAAATAATAGTAACAATAAAAGGCGAAGCTCAATAGCTTGAGCTGAAAGGATTGAAATCGGTATAAATGAATTTTGGGTTCGACACAATGTCATGGCTCCTAACTACTTTCCCGTGACGTTTTCAGTCCATAGTAATACACCATGTGATCGTACACGCGGAACATTTCTTCCTCTTTTACATCAACATCATCATGGTTTGAGGTGTACGCTGCCGCCTTCTCCACATTCATGATGCTATTAAGAACATCTATCAGTGATCTAATTCCCCACCAGATTCGATCCTTCATTGTCTCAAAGCTAGAGGGTTTCTTCTCAGAGCGCCAACACAACCACCATCAGGTCTCACTTCAGATCACCCAGTTTTGGGATCGCCAAAACGACCAACTCTTCCAAGCTGCCAAAGAGTATCCCCAGCTAGGATAACCCACTCTTACAAATCACTCAAAATTGGCAAACTACATAACCATAAGAACATAGTAGTGGCCGTGGATGGAAAGCAAGAGGTGGTCGATCAATTTGAAGACATTAAGATCAGGTACTAAAGATCAATGAATTTGTAATTAATAAAATTTTGGAGAACTATAGTCTTACATCGAACTAGGGTCGGCCCAAACATAAGGCCACTCAAGCTCTAGCTTTAGGCTCTAAAAAAAAAAGTTATTTAATATTAATATTTATCTAACTTCTATTATTAATTGGTATAGTGTAATGGTAATTAAGGTGTAATTTTTTCTTTGGTGAATAGGGTTTTCCTAATTTTTTTGTTATTTTTCTTAATTTTAAAAAGATATAACCTCAAAGTTCGCTTTAGGGGGCTGGCCTTGCATTGATCAAATAAATACAAAGTGTATATAAATACAGAGGAGTTAAATTTAATTGACTTGAATTTTTCGAATAATACACTTCCAATGCTTGATACACCTCCAATTCAGTCTACATTGTTCCGTTGCTAATTTTGTTTTTCTAGTAGGTGGAGAAAGTTCCAAAAATGATTATGATCAAGGACGAAACTAGGTTGGCTGTTACAAGGTAGTAACCCACCCTTCGTTGAAAAAAGTTCCTTAACATCTATTTTATTATCATGTATTTGCCCCCTCCCCCTTATGCATTGATAACTTGTTTTTACCTTTACCGAAGTTATTGTTAGTATACTTCATTTCTTTAAATATTTTTTTGTTATCTAATTAGCACATATAAAACAATAAATTTTACTTTCAAATATTGCATTATTAAATTTTGATTTGATTTTATAGATTTTATTTATAACAATAATTTTATACATTAAGTAGACAAAATGTACATTAATTGTTACAATTACTTTTAATTGCTCATATTAATTTTAGCTATAATTTTTTATTTTACATTAATTGCTTATACATTAATTGCTTTTTAATTACGTTACTTTTTTGGTACAATTTTAATTACGTTAACTGCTTTTAAATATGTTTTTTCATTTATATGTTAGGTTTTAAATTGCTTTTATCGTTACATTTTAAATTGCTTTAAATTTGATAGATAAATTAATTTATATGATAAAAAATAATTTTAGTTATAAATCATTATTGATTTATGTGTTAAATTTTTGGCCCCCCATAACATGATTATGATCATCCTAAGTCAAACGAGAAGCATTCACTTATAATAAGCTTTGACGAGAAGCATAAAGTAATGAACAAGTATATTCCACACGTTCTAAGCACTTACCAGGCCATGCAAGTAGCGCAGAGGACTATCAAGATCCATTCCACGGGGGTAGGTGTTGTTGGCAGAAAAGTGAGTTAAACACATCCAGCCTCATTCGACACACTTGCATTGGATCGGTTTTTGAAGAGGAAGGAGCTGTACAAGAAGGTGGGTAAGCCTTGGAAACTCTTGTATGGGCCTCCTGGAACAGGAAAATCTAGCCTCGTTGCAACTATGGCCAACCACTTGAAGTTTGATGTATATGATTTGGAGCTAAGCTCTGCCTGTTCTGACTCGGACCTCATGCGGGCCTTGAGGGACACATCGGTTCAGATTCAGATTCAGATTCAGACTATGACCACAAGCCTGTCAAGGTTTGTTTTGTATATTAAAAAGTAATTGCTTTTTATTTATCCACCTAAACTAATAACATAAAGATTTAATTGCATTTATGTTTTATTATCCTCAAAATTTGATTTTAGTCCCCTTACTTTTTTTTTGTGCCAATTTGGTCACCTATTATTTTAATTGTATAATTTTGGTCCATCTATTAACTTGATATCTAGTATTTAATAGAAATGCTAACATGACACTCTTGTGCATTGCCATGTCAACACATTTATGTTGACGTGACACTCTTCTATACTGTCATGTCAATATTTCTGTTAAATATTAGAGGTCTAATCAACAAATGGACAAAAATTACACAATTAAATTAGAGTGTAATGGATATACACTATCAGTATAAAAGATTTTACACTGTCAACCGATTAAAAATTAGTTTCAGTGTGGTTATTATTAAAGTCAACAAACTTGTTGTACATAGTGCATTATGATTGGAGGACAGTATTAAAAAGACTTTACACTGTTGGTGCATATTTTTTTCTCATTAAAATAATAAAGGACTAAATTCATGCAAAAACAACAAGGGGCCAAAATCGAATTTTGGCGATAGTAAAGAGACCAAAAGTAATATTAAGTCTAATATAAATTAAGAAATATAATTAATATTTTTATTTTTTAAAATTATTTTTAAACTTGCTTTTATATCCTTCATTTATTTCACTAGTCTCTTTTTGATGGTGGAATAATAATTTATTATTATTTGAGGGTTATTAGATGACATAATGGTATTATTAAAAATTATAATTAAGGTGTTGTTAAACTTGTAAATGAACATATAAGCCACCAAGGTTGACTTAGTGGTAGGAGTTTAGGTAGTTTACACAAAGTCTTAGATTCTAACTCTGTTGTCGTTATTGTACATCAAAAAACTTGTAAATGAACATATAACTCAGAATGATTTTTTTTGGCTAAGTATACATATAAAATGTAATAGAGGTAAAACATGTGCTACACTGCTACTTTGTAATTGATCTTTATAAACATTCAAGTAATTACAATGCTTCCTGAAAATCATTGTATAGGTTAAGACAAATAGGTTTACTCTGTCGGGTTTGCTTAACTACATGGATGGCTTGTGGTCAAGTGGTGGACAGGAGCGAATTACAATCTTCACTACTAACCAGAGAGAAACAATTGACCCTGCGTTGCCGCGCCCTGGTCGTATGGGCATGCACATTCAGTTGTCCTTCCTCAAAGGCAAGGCATTTCCAATCCTAGCTTCTAATTATTTAGGTATTGAAGGACATCATCCACTCTTTGAACAAATCGAGTGGCTCTTGGAGAAAATAGAAGTCACCCCTGCAGTGGGGAAGCAGAACAACTAATGAGAAATGAGGATCCTGACGTTGCTTTGGGAGAACTTGTTAAATTTCTCAACAAAATGGACAAGGAAAGCCTACTTTTAGATTTATGAATGGGAATACTCAGCATGTTTAGAGCCTTCTCACTTACATCGCCATTGTGATAAGACACCCAATACAAATGAATGCCCTTTTGCTTTTGTAATGTTTATAAGTGGAATATCTGTACAACTCATTCAGTGCAAAAAAGTTGCGAAGATTATGAAATATATAATAATAATATCAAGAATATAAAATATGATACTATTTGCAGGGGATTTTTTATATTTTACATATTATTCCATAGTTAAAAACGTATGCTATAAAATGTTGGTTGTACGGTTTAGTTTGGTAAAATGAGAGGCTTAAAGGTCCAAAAACAAAAATATGAGCGAACAAGGTTGTACGGTCTTGTTTGTTACTGTTTTCAAAAACATATTTCTGTTTTCTAAAATTTGTTTGTCCCGTCAACATATTTGAAAGTGTTTGTCCTGTAAGCACATTTATGTCTTCCAAAAATTTGTTCCTAGATCACTTGAAGGAGAGAATGAGAAAACATCTCTCAACTATTTGTGTTTTTTAGTTTTTTTTTTTTTTTTGGTATAGACCACAGCCATCTTTTATTGGAGTCAATCATGTTCGAGCTACATAAGACCATTATGAGCGGCAAAGCTCTCCTATACTTGTTTTTTTTTTTTAAATATTTGTTTTTGAAACAATTTTCATAACTTAATAGAAGTTTGATGAGAAATTGATTGTGAGTAATGTAGAATTATTATAGAAAAAGGTTTCAAAAGGGAAAAAGTGAGAAGTGAATCAAACAAGCCCGGATTCATTCTTTTTCGATGTAGTAATTGTGAGAGAGTTATCAAAGTTATTTTCAATGAGAAGGGACTCATTCTCATATGTCAAGGAAACTCATATACTGGAATTGCGTCTATTCTTACTTTTAATTTGTTGTCTACAACTTTTCTATGAAATAAGATTATTCATTAAAATGTTGTTTCTTACGTATTAGGCTTTCCAATAAAATATGTTGCTTCCCATGGTCCTGTTTGGACAATTTTCTTCATAATTACTGGTAAGAGAAGAAAATAAGAAAGTAAAATGAATTGAGTTTCTTTCATAAATTAGAATCAACTTATACACTTAACTTTTATAGAAATGAGAAGCATAGTGTCTCATTCACTGATGATCCACTAGAGATTGCAATGTGTTGACATAATAAACATCTCTATATAGTAACGCTAGTAGGTATAATCATCTCCAAAGAATGCTGGTAGTTTGGTAAACTAACACTACTACACGAAATAGATTTTAAAGTAGGAATTTAAATCGGTTAAATCAAATCGGTTTAAAAAAGAAACACGGTGGCATTTTTGAAATTATAGCAAACTTTTTTAAATCGGTTCAAATCCAACCGATTTAAAAAGCCAATTTTAAAAATAAAATAATACTTGCGCCAACTTTTAAACCGGTTTGATGGAACCGGTTTTAAAAGTCGACTTTTTAAACCGGTTACAAAAAGAACCGGTTTAAAAAGTCAGTTTTTCTACCTTCGCGCGCCTCTATTTTTCATTTCCCGCTGCCTTCTTCTTCCCCATTTCCTCCCTTCTAGCTTTCTTCTCCTCCATCCGCCCCTCATTTGCTCCATTGAAGCTCTTTTTTTTCCCATCTGCTCCGGCACCGTCGCGCCTGCCGCGTGCTCCGTCACCGTCGTTGGAGTGCGAGCTTGGTGCCAAGCTTGCTTTGGTTGGAGGTAGCTCGCGCCATTGCTGCTGGTGGAGGTCTACTGCTGTTGAACGTGCTCCATTGTTGAGTTTGGAGGTCCGCAAACTGGTTAGTCATTTTAATTTCATTTGGTTTATAATGTTTATATTGGTTAATTTGGTTCATTATGATTTACATTAGTTTACATTGGTTCATTAATTACTGTGAATATGATTGTTTCATTTTTAATATTAATTTGAAATTAATCTTTTATGTTAATTATATTGTTACATGAAATTAATTAATAAAGGTTATATATAGTTGAAAATGTTTATTAATATATATATGAAAAGTGTAATTCTTTATATCTTTATAAATTTATAAATCTTTAAAGAACTAGATAAATTGTTTAAGTTAATTATTAACTTATATAAATATGTGGTAAGAATTTTAAGTATTGAGGATTATATTACCTAAGATAGAATTAAGTGAAGTTGATTATTTTAGGGTAAGTTAGTAATAAGTAATGAAAAAGAATAAACGTAAGAAGTTAATTTAATTATATGTTAGCAATTAATTAATTGTCACTAAATATGATTTAACAAGTTATATGTTTAAAATATTTATTTATTATAAATTTTAATTATAATATAGTTTGTATATATATGAGTATTTATTTATTATAAATTTTAATTATATAAAATAAACATTTATCCTGTGCAATGCACAAGCTAAAATACTAGTATAATTAATGTAATTATATTTTGTTTTAAACCCAAAGTTCTATAATTAATTGTATGTTGTTTTTCTATTGAATTTATGCATTATGAGCGAACCTTAGTTTTCCGTTTGAGATTCAATACAATGATTAAAGTGGTAATAGTTGTATTGAATCTTGAATTGTCCAGTTGGACAGTTTAGAAAGATCCATTTTTTTATACTGTATTAATACGTAATGGTTAAATCTCATTGTAAATTTGATTAAATTCGGTTTACTCATTTTTGTGTTGTGTCTCCGGGTGCATACTTGATTGCGGTACTTACACTTTGACTGTCACCACTTTCATTGCGTAGGGATAGAGAGAAGAAGAGCACAGAAAGTTTTATACTGGTTCACTCAACCTGAGCTATGTCCAGTCCTTTCACCCAGAAGGTATTCCCTAACCAACCTTAGGTTACAAGTATTGTTTGCGACCTCTTCAGGCTTTACAACGCAATCACCCTAGATTGCTTAACCCAAATATTCTTTCACACTAAGCCTCTTCAGGCTTTCACAACACAACTAGTGTTTATACGACAAATATCAACTCACGTAGTGAGGATTTGAAAGTTTAGGCTCAAGAATGCTTTTAAAATCTTTACAAGATTTTGCTATCGTCCACTGGATGCTTTTATCAGAAAGTTACTAGTGTCTTTTCATTCTTGTTCTTTTTCAACGTCTTCACTATTTGCTTCTTCGTTGGTGCATGTATATATAGTCTTCAAGGAAAAGATCCATTGTAGAAGACTTTGACTTCGTTATGCAAAGAGAAGCGTGCAGACTATCCTTTCAAAGAGGTTAGGAGTGACAACTTTCAGACTTGCACTAAAAGGAAGGTGTAGGACTATGCTGGCGGTCTGCTTTTCTGACCATTCTTCATTCGTCTTAGCAGCTTGATAAGTTGACTTGCTTTATTTGATTTTGTTGCGCTCTTGCATAAGAATGATTATGATGTTATTTAATGCTTCAAACAATTTGAACGTTAGATTACAGAAGTAGTAATGTGTCAGTTTTGAGGAAGACTAGCATAAATCAAATTGACATTCAAAATAAAAGCTTAGCCGTTTGAATATATGATCTTTGAGGCTTGTATGAGTTTATTCATCGGATGGTTGCCTTCAGTTTGTTTAAAAGGACGGTCCTCTTTAGCGAGTCTTCTGGACGGTTTTTAACACGTCTACTGGACAGTTTTCTTTAACACATCTACTGGACGATATTCTTTAACACGTCTATTGGACGGTCTTCTTAGCTG
This sequence comes from Spatholobus suberectus, assembly GCA_004329165.1. Taxonomy (NCBI): domain Eukaryota; kingdom Viridiplantae; phylum Streptophyta; class Magnoliopsida; order Fabales; family Fabaceae; genus Spatholobus; species Spatholobus suberectus. Next base: position 9,915,567 of record CM014733.1, read on the forward strand.
TGACAGGGTTAGTCTTTAAGCACAAACTTGAACATTAATAAGCTTGTTATCTTCAAAACATGTACCTATCTGTCAGAGACCAATGCGAAATGCTGTCGAATTTGTCAAATTTTAGATGAGACTAAACCAATACATATTAATCAAGTTTAAAAAAAATGACTTTCTGAATGGGATAGGACCACACCTTGTATTAAAAAAGTGAGATTTACATGCATTAAGATATGGTTTGTGGATCACAGAAGGAAGTTATGGATCGTAGTTGGATTAATTCTAAACGCACAACTGATAAGTATCAAAATGAAGTGGAAGAGTTTATCCAATTCGCTGAAAGAAATCTTCCTGATAGTGGTGGGTTCTTTTATTGTCCTTGTGTTAATTGTCTGAATGAAAGACGATTGCAACTTGAGCAAATACGAGAGCATCTCCTTTGTGATGGCTTTTGCAAGAGTTATACAACATAGACATGGCATGGTGAATTGTTAGACATGCCAAGTATGTCTCAAACGGATCAATTTGATGTACCTATAGATGATCGACTAGAGGACATGATCCGTGATATTGGACCAGAGTCTTTTCAGCGAGCTCAAGTGTACAATACTTTGTGCAGTGATGTGGATAAGCCTCTCTATCCAGGGTGCACTAAATTCACATGGTTGTTAGTGGTGTTAAGATTAGTGAATGTCAAGGCAAGAAATGGGTGGAGTGATGAGAGTTTCACTGAATTGCTTGAGTTGTTGAATGAAATGCTTCTAGAAGGTAACAAATTACCAAGATGTAACTATAAGGCAAAGAAGATGTTGTGTCCGATGGGATTGGAATACAAGAAAATACATGCGTGTCCTAGTGATTGCATATTGTACAGAGAAGAGTTTGAAGAGTTGCACAAGTGTCCCAGGTGTGGGGTATCACGGTATAAAGTGAAGGATGATGATATTGATGAGAGCATAAAGGAGGGTCCCCTTGCTAAGGTATTATGGTATCTTCCAATAATTCCAAGGTTTAAGCGATTATTTGCTAATGCAGATGACGCGAAGAACCTTATGTGGCATATAGATGGGAGAAAATGTAATGGACAGCTTCGTCATCTTGTTAGATTCTCCGCAATGGAAGAAAAATTGATCGTTTGTTTCTAGTTTTTGGGACTAAGGCAAGAAACCTTAGGCTAGGACTTGATACGGATGGAATGAATCCTTATGGGAACTTATCCAGTAAACACAGTTCATGGCTGTTCTTATAATTATTTATAATTTGCCTCCTTAGGTTGTGCATGAAGCGAAAATATATTATGCTATCTATGATGATTGTGGGCCCAAGACAACCAGGAAATGATATAGATGTCTACTTACGTCCCTTGATTAAAGATTTGAGAATGTTGTGGGATGAAGGTGTTCATGTATATGACGGTTATCGTCATGAAAATTTCATGTTGCGTGCAATGTTGTTTTGTACCATCAATGACTTTCTAGCATATAGGAACTTGAGTAGATATAATGTTAAGGCATAACGCTTGTCCTATTTGTGAAGAAGACACGTGTTACGTACAACTAAAACATGGAAAGAAAACAGTTTACACTAGGCATCGAAAATTTCTCAGGCCTAATCACCCATATCGTAGACTTAAAAAAGCTTTCAATGGATGTTAGGAGGATGGTATTGCACCACCTATTTTAACTGGTGAGCAAGTTTATGAACGGGTGAAGGACATGAATGTCCAATTTGGAAAGATCAATAAGAGAGTTACTGAAAAAATCTTGTGGAAAAAGAGGTCGATATTATTTGATCTTCCATACTGGTACGATCTAGACGTTAGACATTGTGTAGATGTCATGCATGTTGAGAAAAATGTGTGTGATAGTGTAAATGGTACTCTTTTGAACATTAAAGGCAAGACGAATGATGGTTTGAATGCTCATCAAGATCTGGTTAAGATGGGTATACGCCTCTAGTTAGGTCCACAGTCAGTGGGTAAATGGACATATTTGCCTCTAGCATGTCATACCTTGTCAAGAGAAGAGAAAACAAGTTTTTGTAAGTGTTCACAGGGAGTCAAGGTGCCACAAGGATACTCTTCAAATATCAAGAGCCTGTATCACTAAAAGATCTCAAATAGCTAGGTTAAAGTCGCATGATTGCCATAGTTTTGATGTCAGCAACTCCTACTAGTGGCTATTCGTGACATATTGCCTAAAAAAGTTAAAGAGACCATTACGCGACTGTGCCTATTCTTTAATGCCATATGTAGCAAAGTTATTGATCCTATGAAGTTGGATGAGTTGGAAACTGAAGCTGCTATTATATTATGTCAGTTAGAGATATACTTTCCTCCTTCATTTTTTGACATCATGGTTCACTTAATCGTGCATTTAGTGAGAGAGATTAGAATTTGTGGTTCGATTTATTTAAGGTGGATGTATCCTGTTGAACAATATATGAAGATCCTGAAAGGGTATAGTAAGAATCCATACTGTCTAGAAGCATCTATTGTTGAGAGGTACATTGCTAAAGAAGCCATTGAGTTTTGTACAGAATACTTGTCACAAGCTGGACCTATAGGGCTTCCAACATCTCGTCATGAGAGAAGATTTTTTGGTAAGGGTACTCGAGGTGTAAACGTTAAACAAATGAGTCAGGAGGAAGTTCTAGCAAGCACATTTCTATATATTGAATAACACTGATGAAGTTGAACCTTATTTTTCTGCTCACAAAAACATTGTCAAGAAAATAATCCTAGAATGCCGAAGATATGGAAATTGACTGAGTATAACAAAACATTCTTAAACTGGTTTACATAACAAGTTGTGAATGATGATAATGCTTTTGAGGCATTAAAATGGCTAGCACATGGACCTTAACTTTGATGTCATATGTTGAATCGGATACGATATCAACAACTTCTCCTTCTATACAAAGTCATTGGATGAGAAAAGTACGGTGCAAAACAACGGGGTTATGGTTGTGGCTGAGTCCATGCACTTCTCTAGTTCAAAAGATAAAAACCCTGTTATAGCATCCATGTGTTACTTTGGAGTTATCGAAGACATATGGGAAGTTGACTACACAAAATTCAGAGTACCTGTGTTTAAATGTAAGTGGGTTGATGGTAACACCGGGGTGCAAACCAATGAGTTAGGGTTCACATTGGTCGATCTTAGCAAGGTAGGTTATAAGAAGAGCCTTTTATTATGGCATACCAAGCAAAACAAATTTTTTATGTTAGCGATCCTTCCAACAAGAGATGGTCAGCGGTTCTTCAAGGAAGAAGTGTGCATGCTAGTCATGAAAAAGAAGACTCAAATTCTGATTTTATTGAGATTCCTTCTTTCTCAACACGATCCTAACTTTTATTGATGAAAATATAGTGGATGATGTACATGCCACACGTGATGATCATCACGAAGGAATATGGGAAAACATTCATACTTGACAATGTTAGTAACTTATTTATGTTTATGTTGTATATTCTTGTTGACATTATATAATTTTTATTATATTGTTTAATTCTTTTTACCGTTATGTTTATCTTTGAAAATTTAATAACTTCTCAAATGACGGTATTGACAATTTTTTTCTTTTCCAATTAGGTCATGGCTGATTCTTCTAGTAATCCATCTTATGAGTCTACCAGAAAAAAGGGTAGACGAGGTACACGTCTAAAAGAACTGACTCTCAGTCGAGCTGGTGACCATTTGATACCAATTCAGTTTGACATGCTTAGTGGAGCACCTGAAGGGGAAAACGTCACAAAATTCATTAGTTTTATGGGCGTTCTTGCTCGGAGTAAGGTCTCTATCCTTTATGAGGATTGGGACCATGTGGAAGAAAGCATAAAGAACCAAATATGGCAAACTATCACGGTATGTTATTTCTACAATCTTAAATATGTAAATTATATTTAACCATATTATTATCAAACATTAACTATTTAATTTTTTTATAGTTGACTTATGATGTTCCACATAATGCCATGTTGAGAAAGAAGCTGCTCTCACTTGCGGCTGAGTGTTGTAAGGCATTTAAGACACAGCTCACCACGAGATACATATATGGAAAGTTGAAAGACACTTCTTCTTGTGAGAAATATGTATTTTTGGATGAGGATACGTGGACAAAGTTTGTTGAAAGTCGGAAGGATTCTATCTTCCAGGTTTAGTTGCAATCATATTTTTCTAATCATACAACAATATTTGATTAATTTTTATTCAATTTAATAGTGTCTTATTATACACAGGAGAAGAGAAAAAAGGACAAGTGATTGCATCCAAGAATGTCCACCCCCACATATTGTCTCGTAGGGGATATAAGTTGCTTGAGGAGAAAGTGATGACGAAGAAGGCGAGGCAACGTCAATTGGAAGCCTCAGCATCTGGTTCTACTACAGATATTGCTCCTCCATCACCACTGCAACGATGGGATAAATGGAAGGTTGCGCACATGCTACAATTAGGTGGATATATATAAGACAAGACATGCGTTGTTGCTGAAAAGATTGTAAGTCATTTTTGATTTCAAATTATAATTGTAACGTCATACGCTATATTTTTTACACATTTCTTGAATTAAATGTTGTAGGACTCACTAGTTGAGCAGACCTCATAGGAACATTTGTTCCTCATGGACATGAGGATATATTAACAACGACTATTGGGAGACCAGAGCATCCTAGTAGGGTTCGTGCAGCTAGACGAGGTGTTGGTATTCGTGATTACTACGAACCACCCTTATGTAGTGGACCCAACTTCGGAATTGTCACTAGGGAAGAGGTGGAGCGAATTAGGCAGAAGATTAGAAATGAGCTTAAGGAACAGTTGAGACGAGAGATTAGAAAGGAGCTAGCATCTTTGCATCTTTCACAACAAAATACAAATGTCTAAACAGAACAAGCTCATACTCCTGTACGTGTCAGCACAAAGGGAAGCTGTGCTGCTGCTGATCCTTCTCGGGAAGAGATTGACACTGATATCCATGAGCAGTGTCAGTTATATGTTGATGGAGAGCCTGTTCGTTTAGTGGCCTTTGGGAGAGTATATAACTTGGGGCCTACCATACACCACATGACTGTTGAGGATGATATGGCGAGGGTGGTAGTTGAACAAATATGGGATGCATATGCTCAAGTTCCTGTACCCACTAAGGAGGTTCAGATTGTTGGACAGGCACCTAAATAGTTCATTCAATGGCCGAGACGACTTATAAAGGTCACATCAGTCAAGGTATATTCATAAGTCATCTTAAATATATTTTTTTCTATTACAAATTAAAATAACTTGAATGTATTTTATAACCTTATTTTGTATTTACTTTTTTTTATAGGACGTTCAACTGTTTAAGAAAGATGTTCCACCCAAAAAATCGGAACCTGAAGTTGATCCAATAACACGCTTGTGGCAAGTGGCATCTAGTATGGGGACAAATGTTATTCAAATAGATTGGGAACCGACATTCCTTGGCAGACCTAGTGGTGTAGACCTGTGGATCACCCAGAAGGATGTATTGAAAATTTGTACTGGCAATGACATGTTAAATATCTGAGTTCTTCAATTATGGTTGTTGTAAGTTTAATTTTTTTGTTAATCTTTTAAATACGCATCTCAATATTATATTTAACATTCATTTGTATATTTTAGATACATGCATCGTCTCTGTCTCTCAAAGGGTCGAGAGAATGTATATGGATTTATAGACCCATTGCCTATTCAGAAGATAGGAAATAAGGATGAAGATTCTCAGGCCTACATTCAGAATTGGATGTATAATGGACAAAAACGGTGTTACCTAGCACCATACTTGCATTGGTAAGTATAAGTTATTTCTTACCCAAATGATTTTAAATGATTTTTGAATCTCATCACATATATTCTTTTTGCAATGTAGCTCGCATTGGAAATTGCTAATTATTTGTCCTAGGGACAATACTGTGGCCTTATTGTGTTTGTTGCATAAAAAGCCTAACAAAGATTTGAAACAACTAATAGAAAGGTAATTCTTTATTTGTAATATATTTCATTCATGCTTTATATTGTAATTATGAAACCTATAAAATGTCTTGTATATCTATTTTTTAATCAGAGTCATGATTGGATATCAAACATTGGCGGGTAGGCATGTGTCCTACGGAGGAAGCCTAGTTGGTTTTTTCCTTATGTAAGTAATTTACAACTACATATTCTATTACAATTTGTAATTGTTTTTACAATCATTTCTAAAAAAATTCTCATATGGTAGGCTAACAAACAAGTAGGGAGCTATGAGTGCAGATATTATGTTATGAAACATATGTTGACCATAGTTTTAGCAGATATTGTTGATTCATAGGATGAGGTAATATAATTTTTTTTAAGTTACAATAATACTTATTATTGTGGTTGACTAATGATTTATCTTATTTTTTTATGTTACAGTTATTTATTGATAGGAACCATTCCCGCATGAGGACTTGCTAGACATCGATCAACATTGGGCAAATTTTGTTGTTGAAATAAGTAATAAATAGTTTGTTTAGCATGACAATAGAAAGAAAAGAATAGTAGTTTTTATTTCATATATTCCAAATATGTTATGAAGTTTTGTTGGTTAATAAATGAATTCGGAATTCTAATAAATGAATTCTCTAGTTGTTTCTGTGGTATCTGTCTGTATCAGGTTTTGGTTGTATCTGTGAAAACAATGAAGCTATTAAAAAAAAATTGAAACTTTTTAAATCGGTTGTGCATTAATCGATGTAAAAAGTTCACTTTTTAAATCAGTTCTAGAGAGAACCGATTTAAAAAGTTTTTTTACATCGGTTCGTTTTACTGTTTAAAATGTCAATTTCTTTTATATCGGTTGTATCTAAATCGATTGTAAAACCGATTTAAAAAGCCATTTTTAACCGATTTAAAAAGTCTTTTCTATAGTAGTGTAATCTCCTTTAGTAATGAGTTGGTTCTCAAGATTTGTCATATGTGCTATAGATCTTTTGCCTCTAACACGATGAAGTGCTCAACCTTAAAGGCTAAGCTCTAATACCAATTTGTAAGACATAGCTAAATATAAGAAGGAGGGTTGAATTATGTTTATGCAAGCTTTTTTGCAAATCTTTGCTAAAATCCAAACTTAAGAACGAATGGACAAATGCCATGTCTGAGTTACAAAGTGTGATACTGGAAAACCTTTTTGAGATAAAACCAAAAGACAATTGTTTACAAAACAACTTCCTTAGGTTAGATAATTAAAATAAAATAAGGGAAGAGAGAAAAACATGCTGGAGATTAATATTTGTTCATCTTACTCAAAAATACGTTGAGTCCTTGACTACCCACCAAGAATTTCACTAATAACAAAATTACTATAACAACCATTCCACACTGTTACAAGTATTCTTTTCTACTTTGCCTCTATAAGCAATTACAACAAGTATTATTTTGACTTAAGCCTCTTTAGGCTCACGCAATTTCACTTAGAAATGCTTAAGGTAAACTTACAAGGCTATCTTCCTAGATAACAAATGGAGTCTTTTAATAGTCTATATACTCAGAGATTGTTTACTAAGTTATAGAAAATGTAGAAGAAAACAATTAGAATAATGTCACTATAGTTTGCGCAAAAGTTTATCTTTGCACTATGTTCTTTTAAGTATTTATAAAGAGTTGAAAAAGTATTCGTTATGGTCCATTAAAGCTCTTGTGCTTATTTTTCGTATTTTGAACATTGGTGTAATAAATGATGAATATAACTGTTTTTCACCAACTAGTCACTTAGGATTTAGTAAATGTTAAGACAAAGGACGAATTTATGACCCTCAATTTATTTTGATAATAACAAACAGTCACAAACAGTCTTATTGAACAATTGTTTGTTTACTCGGTAATATTGCACATCTTCGTTATCGATTGCCCTATACGTTTTTCTTTCTCTTAAAATATTCAATAACTAACTCCTTCAGATGATGCTTTGTTGATTTGAGTTCATTTGCTAAAAAGTGAAAAAACCATCTGAAACGAAAAGATGTCTACATACCTATCCTCGATAAAAGTTTACTTTACGCATAAAAGAAAGAATATGTATGCAGATGTTAGTATGAAAAGCATATATGCTCACTGTAACAAGATTGAGTACGAGAAAGACTAGATAAGCATACTGCTTTATCTTATCAAAGTGACTGGTTGGTAAAAGGCATTAAATGCTGCATTTAATGCTTCAACAACTTTTTTCTACTTTTACAACGCCAGATGAAGGATGTCTCTGAAGCATTCACAACGAACATTTTTGGAGAATCCTATAAATAAATAAAAAAGACCTCAGTCTTAAGACAGTAGATAATGCGTGGAACTGCTAAAACTGGAACTGTTGAAAAACTTTCTCTCATTCTGTAATATCTGAATACATTACTTGTAAACACTTTCCTGAGTTTCATTGTATATTCGTCTGATAAGATGTTAACTTAAGTGAGACAACTCACTCTCAACTATTTCACTAAGAAATTGGTAGAAGCCTGAAGAGGCTTTAATTCAGAGAATACTTGGGTTGAGCCTGAAGAGGCTTGGATAAAAAAATACTTGTAACCTGTTTAAGTTAGTGGGACTTGGTAGTTTGCCAAGAATTGGACATAGTTTCTAGGGTGAGACGAACCAGTATAAACTCCTTGTGTTTCTCTAGTTTACGTTTTCCTTAATCTTTCTTTAAAGATCGTTTGAAAATCCTTTGTTTAACACTTCAGACGAAACATTCTTGAAACGGTTTTTGCAAAAAATTTTAATAACACAATTCAACCTCCCTTGTTGTGTTTTTCCTGTGTTTTACAATAAAGCATATAGCTTATCTTCTTTTCTTGGTATTGGTGCTGCATAACATGTTATCATTTCTTCTTTTCAGAGTCAAGTATTCTATAATCTCTATTAGCAATGTCTTGTCAACTAACTTTTGTTTTTGCATGCCTTTTGATGCAAGAGTAGATCGTCTTCAATTTGTCTTTTATTTGTTGAAGGACAAATTATTGAGCTTATACTAATAAGCTATCCTTCTTCATAAACTATCATCCATGTAGGACGAAGTAATTTAAGCACTTGGATAGATAATCATTGTATACTTAATTACATGTAAACATGCTTAGGAGAAATAGTACACAACATTAGTCTTATTTGTTTAAACATATTCTTATTTTTTGTTTGTTATCATTAAAACGTAAGGGTCATAGATTATCCTTTGATCCAACATGGTATATTTGGTAAAAAAAAAATGGAATTAAGGATTCAAAAATGAATGGAAAATGATAAAAATCAATCCATTCTACTTTTTGGAACATACACAAAAGCATATGAATGGAAGAAAAAAGAGAGAGAAAAATGTATTTTTAGTCCATGTACTTTCTATCAAACTTGGTTTTAGTCCCTATACTTTCAAATCGATGAAGATAGTCCTCCAATTTTTGTTCCTCATCTCCTCCTTCTCCTTCTCCCTCACACTTTCCTTTTCACTCTTCGCTTCGTCCTCCTCCAAAGATCCCTTTCACCAACACAATCCTAAGCACACTTTTCTTACACTAATACATTCTCAGTAGAGGATCCTAGTCACTAAATCAATTGTTGTAAGCGAGTTAGCATGTGCTAGAATGAGGTTAGTTGTGGACGATTCATCCCTAGGGCAGTGCTCATGGATCTGGAGTCGTGGACCATGGACAACGTTAGATTTGGTCCTTACGTGTAGATTTTTTGGGGTGATTAGTGTTTAAGTGTTGTGGGCGTTTGATTGGAAATCAATGGTCTTTGACTGATATTCTTGTAGTGCTAGTACAAAAATCACACATTGAATATGTTATTTGGAAAATCACACATTTATTTATGATGATTTTGAAGCGTAATTATGTTTATTTGACATGATTGTGCAAATTGTGTGAAACGGTTAGCATTTTTTTTTTTGCCTTGTTTTGTGTTGTGTTGATTGTGCAAACAGTGGTCGGTTTGATTTGAGGGTGGAGGCAAAGGAAGAGGGTGAATGTGGTGGGGTTGTTAGGTATTCAATATTGGACTTTGTGGTGGTCAAAAATTGCCAAAACTATGAATACAAGTTTTGGGGTTTTTAAACCTCTAGAAACCGTGTTTTAAACGGTCACAAATTACAAAGTCAACAAACTATTTGTCACATGTTAGCATCGTCAACACCAGAGTTAGTGGGAGGGACAAAAATCACATATTTTCAAAAATTGGAAGATTGATTTCATTGATTTGAAGATACAGGAACTAAAACCAAGTTTGATCGAAAGTGCAAAGACCAAAAACACATTTTTCTCAAAAAAAAGAAAAAAAGAATGGCCTCGCAGTAAAAATTGATCTGCCCTATACTAAACAAAAAGTGGAGGGAGAACGACGTTAAATTATTCCTGTAGCAACTTTACATTCCTACACCATCTTTCTCAGTCTTTTAGCAAGAACATTATGCTATTTTTGCACCATCTTTTATACATACAAAATACAATTAAAAAAAAAAAGGAATGAAAGGAATTTTGAAAGGTGAATAATATGAGCATTTTATATTACAATTCTCAAATACAAATGAAAGGAAAATATTTCATGAATATTAAAATAAGATAATAATAATTTTTTTATTTTTTTAATTTTGTATTACAATTCTCAAGTACAAACAAAAGGAAAATATTTCATGAATATTAAAAATAATTTTAGAATTTATTTTCAAAATATATATGAATAAAAGAATTAGAAGCAAATAAAAATAATTATATATAATATGATTTATAGCGTCAACATTTTAATATTTAAATAATAAAACTATAAATAAAATATAATTCATCAACTATTTATTTATTTAAAAAGTTGTTTTTTTATGTTATATTTTTGTTTGATTTATTATACACTATGGATTTAAATAAAGAAAATGATTTTTTTAAACCTGTTCACTTATTTCGAAATTTTATCTTATTTAAATAACATTTGGTGTCCTTGATACAAGACTTATCCTTCAATTTTTAAAAGAAAAGGTTAAAAATGTTATCAACCTTTCATTTATTTTAATTTTTTATTTTCTTGCTTTTATTTTATTGGATTTATAAAAAATAATAACGGATCAAATTTAATCTATAGAGATAAATAATAATAATAAATAGTAAAAAATTTTAATATATTGTTTAATTTTTTATATTGTAAGACAAAATATAAAAAACTCTTTTTTATAAAAATCTATTCTTTTAAATGTAATTTTTACAAAAAGATTAATTATCTCATTTCATTCCTTAATTAAGAGTATTTATATTATTTCATATACATGTCTATTTTTTTTCTTTTGTTTTCTATACAATCAAATAAGAGTTAAATTTTTTTACCTTTATTTTCTTTTATTTTCTATACAATTAAATAAGAGCAAAAAAAGTTTTACCTTTATTTTTTTATTTTTCTCCTAACAAACGATTAAAAAAAAGCATATTTCTACCCCTTTTCTTTTGATTTCTTTCCAAACTTTGATGTTAACTAATTTGGGATTTAAAATAATTGATAGATTAAAAATTGAAGAATAAAGAATAATTTCTTTTTTTTTTGAGACTAAATAATCAATTTATCAACCAGAGACACACTTGTTAGGATAATTTAAATTCTAAAAACTAATTATTTTTAAAAGCTCTCTAAAAAAAGTGATTATTTTTATAATGTTATTATTTCAAGATAAGTTAAATTAAATATATAGAAATGTATATAATATTAATTTTGATTAAAAATAGTTTAGATGATTTAATTTTAATATTTTTGTTTCTAAACATATAATTAACATTAAATAATTCTAAAAGTATATCATAATCATAATAAAGATTATCAACAAAAAAAAATAACATGTCAACTATGAAATCTAAATTATAAATACTAGTCACAATAATTTCAAAATTTGTTAAAAATAAATATTAAAATAAGAGTTTATTTTTATACACTATTAGTGTAAAAAATTTACACTATTAATCAATCCAAATCATCTTAGGCAAAATTTTAAAATAATTACTACAAATATTAACAAATATACCATACATGACAATTAGTGATTAGATGATCATGTAAATTTTTTTTATACTATTAGTGCATTATAATTAAATTCTTAAAATAAAATTCATACACAAGCCATAATTAAAATAATAAAATTATAAAAAATAATATAATAATTTTATAAATTTTTAGTTATACGAATGTGAATTACATGATAAAATTATGTGTGTGTATCTTTAATTTGGATTAAATTAATAAAATTTATTTTCAAAATTAAATCTAAAATTTACAAAATTTAATAAAATTTGATTTTTGATTTATTGCGTTGAATTTTAAGTGTATGAATTTATGAAGACCTATGTTCTCACAATTTATAACAACTGCTAGCCCCAACACTCCTCGTGTTAAGACTTGTGTGATTAGAGGTGGTAAAATAATGAGGTTAGCTGTCTAAACCTCCTTGATGAAATGTAAGATTTTGAATTTCAAATTTTGAATCCAAATTAGAGGCAAACTTTTTTAGTTCAATTTCAGTATCACTCATTTTGAACTTGATTTACAAAAATCTGTCAAAAGTTTGAAAAAATTAAACTGTCATTGGGTTAATATTTGAATTTAAAGGCCCAAATTGATTTCATATTTTTTTATCTGACCTGTTATGAACTTTGCCCTAATAGCAAAATATTAGGATAACTTGTATGACATTATAAGTTCAAATATAAGTATTATCATTATAAATCAACATAATAAATTATAACCCGCATTAAGTAGTCTGTTTTGCCACCTCTATCTCTGATCGGTGTCGTTGTTGGAGAGAGAATGGTGAAAGGAAGCGAAATGGATGGGGTTGAAGTCCCTGAAGCTATGATAGATACTCTCAACCGTACTTTGGGGGGCCTTCAACAACTCGAGACTCAGTTACCCCAATTTCTCTCTCTCTGCGACCCTGAACTCCTCGCTGAATTGCCACTTGTTGAACGCGCTCACTCACTCTTCTCCCTCGCCAAACTCACCTCCACCCTCTTCTCATGTCTGCACCTTTCTTCCCTCAAAACAATCACACCCTTTTTTTTTACCTAGTTATTCCACTTCAATTCAGTTTTTCTTTTTTGTGTTTTTTGTGCTCAGTGAAGTTGAGGTGCAGAGGGGTTAACCCAAATGACCATCCCGTCAAATCCGAGCTTGTAAGTCCTTAATGGGTCTTCTGGGCATGCTTTAAATTGTGTTGCATGGCGCTTTACTTGTTCAAGTTTCGACCTTTGGTGGTGATGTATGTTGCTTGGTTGAAGTTATTGCTTTTGTGTTCCCCCAGGACAAGATAAACGTGTTACAGAAGAAACTGGAACGCCTCCCGCGTTTGAGTGAAGGTACCTCCCATGGTTCTAGCCATTTGTTGAGTTTTCAAGTTGAGAATGAGTGGTCCGTGCTGCATTGTTTTAGGAACATGTCTTTCTTTTGGGTATTTTAAGGTTTTGTTAGCAAGGTTCTTTGCTTTGTTCCTGTTGTCTGATTTTGGAATTTGATTGTATTCACCCCAAAGTATTGGTTGAGTAAAGCAAGACAGGGTCTTGCATTTGATATGTATAGGTTTAAGTCCTTACTTGTCTTCCTAAGGTGAGGTAAATGTAAGTTTCTTGTAAGTGCTCTTTGAGTGTGGAGGCTTTCCCTATCCTCGAGCGGGGCACCATCCCCTTCCCTTAAAATTTTTTGTATATAAAAAAAGAGAAAATTATGCTGACATTTCTTGAGATTTTTTTAGATTACACATGATATTTTTCATTTTTTTTATTCTTACACTAACCTCTTTAATTGTTTAAAAAACATTATACTAATATTCCTTATACATTACATTAATCATCTTTAATTGTTTGAAAAACATTATATTATGTACCCTATAAGGGAGATTATTGTAAATGTTAAAAAGCAGAGAAATTATGTGTAAGTTGAAAAAATTTTAGGAGGTACCAGTGTAATTTACTCTAAAAAAAATTGATTGGATTGGATGATTTGGATTTTGAATGGTCTCTTTATTGAACACTCCTTATCTTGCCTTGTGTGTGTCTTTCATTTTGATCCTCATGTCTGTCTGTGAAGAAATGGTTGTTTCTTGCAGTGCAGAGGCAAGATATGAAGAACATAAGTGGAGGGGAGGGACCAGAGACGAACTATCAGGAACGGGCTGGTCAAAAGAGGAAGTATCCATCTTCTGAAGAACAGTCTGTTCAAATTGATGCCATGGAATCCCTGGAGAATGAAAAGGGGGAACATCTTGATGATAATAATGGAAATATTAAGGGAGCAATAGTAATTGACATTTCAGATGATGATGATGAGCTACTTGCACCTTAGTTTTCCCAAATTCTGGTAGAGTTTTCTGTCATGTCCTTGTTTACTTTATGAATTTGATGTCTCCCAAATTTTATATATCTTAATGGAGTAACAGGTAACTGTATTGTGATTCATAATTTAGGGTGTTAAGAATTTACTCTCTGTCAGTAGAAAAAGGAATTCTGAATCAACACACATGTTAGGGGATCTTTGCAAGTTCACAGATGCACCACTGGATCATCTAGATTTGTACCAACAGCTAGAAACATTTATTCATTGCAGTTAATTATCGGAGTGACCGTATGAAAACATTTGACTACTTTTGTTGTTATTTAATAGTTGAAGTTGGAGATTGGTCTTTCAAATGTCCTCATATGTGGAGATCTGATCGACTTGGATTTAGTGTCAGTTATCATCAGTAAATATTTCGAAGTAAAGAATTGGTAATATCAATTTTAAATTGTAGCAGTTCAGAGAAACATAGGGTAAGTTGTAATTCACGCAAACCTTGTTTGAATTTTTAGTAGTGTCACAGATGCAACATGTCTCTATTTTTGCTTAAGTTGTGCTGAATGTTTCAACTTTGAAACATTATTTGGAGTTTAATGCAGAATAGTACCAACCCAGGCTAACACTGGGGTTTAGTAGTCTTACTTGTTGACATTGGAACAATGTGGGTGGGCTTGAATTGATATCAAAGTGGGGCACCAAATACTAGTAAATAAGAAAGTATCTAAATGTAAGTTGAGGAAAAACGTAAAATGTAAAAGGTAAGGTTTCTTTTTCCTTTTCCTTCCTTAATAGCTCCAATGTGACAATTTGCAGGGTAGTGGATCAGAAACTTGTGTCACTTAGTAAATGATAGGAAATGAGTACTATAATTAATATTAAAGGAAAATAAAAATTAAGTGACATATGGGGTATGAGCTGTGAGCTGGACATGTTGCTTATATGTTTCCAGTAGTAGTATTGATGTGGATCAAATCGTTGGCTCGAACCTGTAAATGAATAAAAATATCTAAGCTGTTAACCACTCATCTTGTGGACAAAACACCTTCATGAAGTCCGAGGAGAACAAGACAAAGGCCCCTATATTGAACTTATGGATTTTTTATTTTTTTTTACCCTCTACCTTATTATTGAAGGCAGCACAATTGTTACTTTTCTTGTTTTGTACTGGTAAAATTTAATCATTTAGTTTGATTTTACATAAGTAATTGCCTCTCATAGTATGTTTGTTGGCCTTCCAAGATGCCCTTGCCAGCAATCATTTAACGTGGAATCTGTAATGAGTTAAATGTTTTGTTGGTATTAGCAATAATGTATTAGTAGTAAAATTTAAGGACATGCCTCAAGCACACATAACTCCAGTTTTGAGAGTGAGTTTGTAACCTAATATAATCTTACTGAGTAATGAGTAATTATACATAAACAACCTCTATCCTCTCAAACTGCTAACAATCTCCATGGTGGATTCATTTGGACAATTCAAAAATGTTACAGTTACAGTGGGACCAAGGTGTTATCTCTTGGCTTATATACGAGTTTGTGAGGGTTTTATGGCGTCATTTTCATAATCTTATACTTTAAAAGTAGAGAAATGTAGTCAAAATCATAGATTGTTTGAGATTTGAAAGTGGGAGCAGAAAAAAGTTCAATATTTAATATGTATTTGCAATCAGTCATTAAGTTCTTGCAAAATATGGTAAAATAGTTTCCTCAGTGATTGCAACTAGAGTTTCTTTCCCTATATATTTGGAGATTCTTCTATGATTCACCACTTAACATAATTAAGGTGACTGAAGGGAAGATGGTTCCTGGTATTTATATATGAAGAGCCCCCGCTCCTTAGCTGGCTGAGAAGCAAATTGGGTATGTGTATCACATTTAAGTATAGTTAGTTTGTCTATGCTTCTGAAGAAAAAGCAAAGTATAAATAGAATTAATTCATTCGTTTAGGATTTTTGTTTTTATTTTTTTTATTCATGAGTAATCCAATCCTTCATTTGATCTTGTATTGATATACCATTAAACTACAATAAACAAAATATGTGAATTTATTACTGAAAAAGACAAAATTTTAGGAATTCATCCAAGGCCAAGCCTCTTTCTTTGATGATAAGTCGCAGTTCATTAGGGGGTGAATTTGAGTAATTTGCATTCTACATTCTTATATTTTCTAGAAGGTGCACCTTTATGTCCTTAGTTGTGTGAGGGTATCAATAAATCATTGTACTTAGGTTATTAGGGGATGCACTCCTGAATAAGTGGATGTGCGCTCCTGATGTAAGGTGATGATAAAATAATAAATACATGAAACAAGCTGCTTATTGGTTTAAGTGATGTTATATGTGTTTGGTTATTTTATTTATTTTATGCTAATATGTTTTGCTTGTGTGCTCATAATTCTGCTCAATTTGAAGAATGAGTGAAAACTAAGTGTATGATTCTGGGTTGTGAAATGAAGTTTGTGGTTTTAGGCAATTAAAAATCAATTCTATTTTCACAATGCATCCTCATGATTGAAGTTCTTTATAGGAAGCTGGCTGCATATACTCATGATTGTGTTAAGACTTTAAGCAACTGTGCTATAGAGAAGCATGATTTACTTTATCAGTGTTTGGTTTAAAGGAGAGGAGAGGGGAAGATAGGAATTTAATGGAGAGGGGAACTGGTCAGGGAGGGAGAGCCCTCCCCCCTCATCCAATTCCCCCACTTTTGGAGGGGGGACAAAAATAAGGGAGAAGGGATTTTGGCCTCCTTATTTTCCCTTCTCTTCCTTTTAAATTTTTGCACCAAATGAAGGGAGTGATTAAAATCTCTCCCCTCCCCTTTATTTTTTTAACCAACGAGGAAACTAAAATTCCTCTGTCCCTTCATTACTTTTAAACCAAATGAGAGAAGTTCATTAAAACTCCTCTCCTTCCCTCCACATCCCTCCCTCCAATTCCCACTAACAAAACATACAGCAAGAGTTGCTCACTGGATAGACACAGGATCAGGCTAGATATTGAACTTGAAATTGAATGAAAAGCTGAAGCTCAGCCTTGATATGTGACCGAGTTTTCAGTCTTTGTCTGATCCAAATAGAATACTGAATCCTTGGTCTGGCATGAAGCCTGCTCCAAAGTTTAAGGCTGTTGTAGTTCTCTAGGGGGAAAATATATCAATTTGTAATGAAAAGAACAATCCAACCAACACATTAGTAAATTTCTTCCCATTTTATATTTAGACTTTGGATTGAGGATCACTCTTCAAAAGTGTAGTTATTCTGGTTGTGTAACTGGAATACTACTAGTAATCCAATACACAAGGGCCTGTTTGGATAAAACATCTTACTTAAGGTCTTATTGAATAAGTACTTAATATATAAGCACTTATAATATAAGTTATTTTTATAATCAAAGGGAGAATAGGGTTAAATTGTTTTTATATAAGTTGTAATCTGTTCTCATAAGCTATCTTGAGAGCTTATTGAGATTACAGCCCTAGCCTGAGATTACTTATATAAATGTTCGGTTTACCAGAATTTGCAGAATTCTAGAAAATTTAGGTCTTATACTCGTATTGTTTATCTTTTTATTCTTCCTGTGATTTTTGCTTTGGCATTTTATTTTTGCAGTATGTGAATAACATGGAGCTGTGTTCATGGGAGGTTATATTGCATAGTCCTTACTTCTTTACAATGCTTTTGGATAACTTTCTTATCAATTCTTGGCATCACATACTCCCATTACTGTTCTCCTATTTCAAAAGGGTTTTCACCTGCCAACTATCCAAGGTGCACTGCATGAGGGCATGTATAGTTCAAATCTCTGTTTTTGGTTCTCTTCTTCACTTATCACCCCATTTGTGTTTAACAGTTATCCGGTTAGCATTGCTGTAGTGTGGCTGGGGCAAGTTAGATTTATGCTTTCAGATATGTATATGGCTTCAATTTTGGATAATGATGCCAGTGCTTGATATCCATTAAGTTTGTGATTTTTAACTTGAATGGTGGCATTGATCTGGTGTTTAGGCTGGTCAAATATGCATAAGACTATCAAAACTTTGATTCGGTTATAAAATCGTTAGTCCAATCTATATTATGTGCTTGTTTAGTAGTTTGCTATCTCATTTTTTCATATGTACTGCAACAAGTGATTGCGACTTTTGTATGTTGGCATCCTTGATGCGAGATCCTTTGCTAGATTATATGAGCAGAATTAAGGCCAGTGTGAATTTCACAATTTTTTTGAATTTATGAAAGGGCCTCAATCTCTACACTTACCTAAATTCTCCTTGAGCATTTCAATCGTCTTGTCCTTCTCATATATTATTCCCAAGAGTCTCATATTTCTTCTATGAGTGCCTACTATTCCAGCAATCCAATCTGAGGTTCAATGGCCTCATCACTCAATTCAAACACACTCTAATGACACACCTCAAACTCACTACAACCAACAAACTGTTAGAATTCATGGTTCAAAGAAAAGAGTTAAGAAAAAAGTGTATAAAACTGAAAATATGATTGTATTGATAACAAGAAGGTTGAGCACAATGAGATTACAAAGGGTTTTTATATAGGCAACAAACTAATAACTATCTACTAACTAACTTCTAATCAATCATATCTCTAATAGTTCTCCACAAGCTAGAATATGTTCACAACACTTCTAACTTGGGATGAGCCATACAAGTAACAAATCAAAACGAAATACAATGAAACAAGCTGAAAATACATCGGTTAAAAATGTCATGAACAAAGCTTAACTACCATATGAGGCAAAAGCTGAAGTCATCAAAGTTATAAGGCAAAAGCTTAACCACCAAGTAAAAACTATACCTCAAAGTTTAATCACTTGGCAAAAACACAAGCAAAAACTATACCTTCTAAGAAAAATACTTAACCACCATGAGGCACAAGCAAAACATCTCAATGCTTACCATCAAGAGTGGAAGCTAAACATAAGGCTTAACTACTCAAGACAGAAGCAAAAACAAGGCTTTAATGCTTAACCATCCATGGCAAAAGCTAATAGTAATGCTTAGCCACCATGGACTGAAGCTTACATCAAAGTAAAACTACAATAAACCACAGCAATAAAACTACAATCATATCTCTAATACAAACCACCCCATTTCCTCACCACATAGGCTTCCAAAAATATAGCCACAACACCATCAATAACATATCCCGGATGCTTGAAGAATAAAGGGCCTAATCCCACTAGTAGAGCCATTGTCTTAACTAAAAGAAGACAGAATACCAATTCCAATCCAATGGAAACATAGTTTTGCTATTCTGTTCATGTTTTGCTGACACGAAACTGAAGACGAAGATAGCTCAAGGATTGTGATGATGAGGTCTACAATGAGCAATGAGACTGTAAACACGTGAACCCATGTGGAATTCAGGAAACTGGCCAAATGGGTATCCCATGATGCTCCATTCAAATCTTGTTGGCTGGATGTGGTGAATAGAAGCCATCGTTGCCTTCTCTTCCATGCAAATCTAATATTTGCATGTAAAATAATTATCACTCTCTCCTACTTATTAGTCCTTCAAGTATTGAAAAATTGAGGTTTAACACATTAGTAGGTTTTTGGGAATTTTTAATTAGGTATTTAAACAAAAATATATATAATTGAGTTCTTGATCTTCTACAACTTTTGTAATTAGGTCTCCAGAATTAGCAAAACTGTCACAAATTATTATTTTTCTGACTATTTTAAGTCGCTGTAACCTAATTCTAAGGATTCAAATATAAAAATTATAAAAAAACAGGGACTTAATTACAAATTTTTTTAGTTTAAGGACCTAATTAAAATTTTTCAAAAAATTCAAAGACCTATTGATGTGTTAAACCAAAAATTAATAAAAAGTCCCTAATATTTTGCCACATCCACCCAGTAAGTCCTTTTTGTTAATCAAGCTGTTTTAAAGTTTGTTAAGTGTCAGGTTGGCACGTTAAACATGAATAGGACCAGCTCTTTGTCTCACTTGTGTATCTATTTGATCCCTCTTCTGCCAAAAATACATCAAATTTCATCCTTTAGAAGTAGAAGCAGGACACAACACCAAAATAGTGCCCTAATCTTGCAGCATTTTGTTTGAAAAGAGAAGAGACATTGTTGCATTTCGTCCTTGAAGCATTTCATCCTAAGATTGAAGCATTTTGTCCTCCTAGAAGGTATGCCCTTAATTTAATTTCCTGTGGTTTCCTCCTTGCAAATGGGTTTATTTTATAGTTGACTGTGTTTTTGGAAATGGTCCCCATGTGTGGTCCCTTTTATCTTGTATAAATGGTCCCCATGGGTTTAGCCAACGCCTCCATCAATAGCTTGTAAGAGGAAAACATATTATAAAGGTTCTTTCTTCAGTCCATTGCTGCTCTTCGTCAGTAACTCGTTTCTTCTTCTATTTATTTTCCCGTTTCTGCAAAATATTAAAAGCTTAAACCGATGTTGCAAAATATTAAAAAAATAGCTTGTTTCGGTCCATTAATAGCTTCTTGCAAAATATGAGCTATATTTGATATTTCATTGTTCAAATGATTTATGATTCCAAATCTTTTTCATCCAACTATCCCAAAGGTTGGTAGTCGGTTTCTTGTTAATCTTTTTGTGTTTTCATATCGTCGTTAGATTGCAGAATGGTTGATCTGTTGTAAATTAAATGAGGAAGTTCTCTTGATTGATCCACAAAAGTCTATTAATCTTGTTTATTATACCACAAATGATTGGTTCCCATGATAGGAAGTTCGCGTGATTATCTTGGTTGGTGTTGAGTATGGAAGTATTATAGAAGTATATTTAAACATTGTTAAAAAACTGAAAACTTAATTATTAAAAAACCAAAAACTTAACTGCATAACATTATTAAATTTTAAAAGTACTGTACTGGCTTAGTTTACCTAATAAAAAGCCGAAAACTTAACTGCATAAAATTATTAAATTTTAAAATTATAGAATGAAGGTATTGTTAGATTTTTTTTATAAATTCAAAGAATTTCTTGTTTTGAGGAACATGTGTAGATAAGCAGCTACGTACCGTTGTCGTCATTGAAAATACATCCAAATTATTTGCAGTTACGTATGGTGTCGTCAATGAAAATGTCTAATCAAACACTCAATCTTCCTTTTATTAAATATTAATTATATATTAATTTATTTAATTTATCAAAATTAATTATATTTTTCCTGACATCCTCTGTCAAAAGTATATTAATTATATACTTATCTCAAAACTGAAGGTTCAAGTTCCTTGAATCAAGATTTATAATTTCTCGTGGTATGTAGACATTTTATATATGAAATATTTTATCAATATTTATTAATTTTTTTTTTTTTTATCATATCATATTATATTATTTATCAGATTTATATTTCTCTTTCTTATCTCTTTTTCTTTCTTTACATATTAAATAGAGTTTGGTGTCTACTTTTCCTCTTTTTAACAGTGTAAACTTGATTTATCGAGACTTCTCATTTTTCTTTATCTGTCTTTCTTTTCACATTATATCAATAACTTATTTCTATTTTCTTTTACCACTTTCTAAGTATCTATATCTAAACATCCAAAGAATGTCCACTAATAATCCTCCACGTCCCTTAAACCAAAAGTACAAATAAACACGTTATGTCTCAGAAGAAAATGAAAATAAGTAATTGATATAATACGAAAAAAAAAGACAAATAAATAAGCATCTTCTGCCTGAGAAGAGCATAAGCATGCTTCAGAAACCTTGAACAATATGATAGACGAAAGGATACACTTCTTCTAAAATGAACAATTCACTTTAAAAGATAAAATAGACAATCTCAATCATTGACAGAAAAATTAATGATTAATATTACATATATATACATAACAAATCATAAATATATTGAAATATCAACCATTAATTTTTTCATCAATAATTGAAATTATGACTTCATCCTTACTCTCTCTAGAAAAATCAAATCCTTATGTTCTTTATTTTTTTATTTATACTAATAATTATAAAATATTGTTTTAACTTTATTTCTTATTTTTTAAAAGAGTTTAATTTTCATATAATGTCAATGAAAAAGTTTTATAGTATCACTCAATCAGATTTCAATCTTAGGATGACTTTTATGATAATAATTATAAAATTGAACAAATTTATCATACATGATGACTTAGGATTGAATGATAGTGCTAAAAACTTTCAATTGTCAATATATTTTCATTAAATTCTTTTAAAAAAATCTTACGACTGATAAAATAAAAAAAATATTTTGTTACTATAAAAAATACCAAAAAAGCCTATAAAAATAACATTTTTTATTTTAATTAATTTTATATAAGAATTTAAAAATAAAAAAATTACTTTTATAATTATTAATGAAAAAACATTTTCTTAAGCCTAGAACAAATATAGTGAAAAAACATTTTCTTAAGCGCAGAACAAAAATATTTCTTAAACACTGCTTGAGTAATATTTTTGGATACTCACATTTTTCAAACATTTAATTAACATTCATCATTTTTCTTTATGTCTGTTTTCTTATCATATCATATATCCTATTATACCTTTTTTTTTTCTTTTTTTTCTCTCACTCTATGTGTCTAATAGCATATTGCGTGTCTAAAAATTATTTTTGTTTATACTTTGACTACATATTTTTCAGTTTCACTGATGAGGTTTAATTCAGGTGAAGTCAACCCCAAACAAATGTGAAAAAATAGGCTATGTACTATAATTCAATCACAACTCACCATGTATAGGTAATTTTGTTGATTTTAATAATAATCATCCTAAAAATCACATTAAAATTAATTTCTAATTGGTTGATAGTATAAAAGTTTTTACACTAACGGCGCATCAGCAATTAAACTCAACAAATATATATAGTGAAATCTGTGCTGTGGTTGTGGCCACAGGTAGTAGAAGCAGCACAGGAAATGGCGAAAGTGGGTAGGATGAAGTTGGGTTCACAAGGCTTGGAGGTGTCCATGCAGGGACTTGGGTGCATGAGCATGTCTGCGTTCTACGACCCAATATGATTGCTCTTATCCACCATGCCGTGGAAAACGGTGTCACGTTTCTTGACACTGCTGACATCTATGGTCCTCACACCAACGAAGTTCTTCTAGGAAAGCTCAATGTACTTAGCTTTACAATCAGTTAGAACTAATTCTGTTACAGTGGTTTTATTAGTTGACAAGTAGTTAGTTTGATATGATGTATAAATACCAGACTTCAATAATTCTAATGGATTATGAGTGTTATTCTCTTCTCTCTTCTCTGCTGTGATGCTCGTGTGCCTATCGAAGTCACGGTTTGACTCTTTCTCTGTGCTTTGCTTTTGTTTTTATGTTTACTCTAGTATTTTATTTTATTTTTATGTATTTGGCACTATGTGAGTTTAGTTACTTGAACAGATTACTATATGAAGCATTAGTTTACTTCAGGAAATGAGATATGTTCTACAATATTGATCAGAACACTTTTTTATAATATGTTGACTCTCCCATGTTTTACACATGTTATGGAATTTTCATATAGGAAAATGCCGCTTATTGCACAAGCGGATTTTGTGTAAGTTATACCAGTGGATATGATTGGGTGAATTCATGTGATAATTGTGGGTAGTTACTTTAAATATATATATATATATATATATATATATATATATTATATATTTTTATATTTTTATATTTTATTTTATTTTATTTTTTATTTTTTTATTTTTCTACCCCATACTTATGTATGTACGTTAGGAATTTTTCCTTTTTGCAGTAAATTTTGTAACAAAATTTATTGTAATGTGAAAAAGAGGAATGCTAAACACAAATATCTCACATCCACATAATTTTCTCTATCTAATAACAGCTGGTCTCACCTTGTTTTCTCCACACCTATACTCTGATTCTGCTACCTGATCCATATATATGGTGATGAAATTCGAGGAAATGCGAAACAAGCATTAATTTCTAGTAGGAAAAGGCTTTTGTTGATGTTATATTGCCTTGCAAGTTGGAACCAATGTTTTCAATTGCTTTTGTTAATTATCGCTTTGAGATACATTATAATTATATTTGTAGCTTAAGATAAAAGGGCAATTTATGTGTTGCACTTGCATGAGCTTAGATCTGCCAGATGATAAAATTTAATATTTGTATATCCATATTCGCCTTTTCTTTTGGTTTTTGACAATCCAGTAGTGCTTGAGTTGGAATAAAATGCTACAAGACTACTACTCTTTTTCAGTGGAGTTTGGAATTAGAAGATCTTTTCTCTCTCCCTATCTTCTTCTCTGCGTGTTCCTGTGTGTCAGACAATTTACCAATTCCATGAACAGCATCTTAATTATATTATGTAAAGTATTATATAAGAACACCAATTTACCTTTTGAAGATATATCTGTGTATACTGGAATGGTTTTGTCTATTTCCAATTTATTTTTTATAATTGTTAGAGAAATGCAATCTAATACTTGTGTTGGCGTTTAAGTTTGGAAGAGCTTTAGGATTTTGCAATGGATGAAAGGGAACTATTTGACACACAATAGTTGAATTTAAACTATTTGATTTAAAAGCTATTCACTCGTTTTCGGTCATCATCATTCTCCTGTAATATCCTCAGGGTAGCTTGCCCTTGTGTCAAATTGTGCTATAAAGGCCGTGGAACCCATAGATGATCAATAAAGCTCTAATATTAGTCTCTTAGGAGTGAAACCATTTGACTCAGAATACTTAAATTGGAAACCTCTGATCCAAAAGCTACCAATTGAATTTTTGCTCATTCAAGTTTATAACCATCGTTCTTGTCCTAATTTCTTCCATGTGGTACTTTCCCACTTCACATCACACCCACTTATGTGCATTACAACATGTTACTGACACTGGATGATATCCACCGGGATCAAGATGATATCAATGTTAGATATGACTATGAGAAATAACTATTTGTCCACGTGTATAAAAAGACAATGTATGACTTCAATTTTTTCTTTTGCTATTCTATGGTAAGATTGGGGAGCTTAAAAAACTTGTTGAGGAGGGCAAAATAAAATACATTGGTCTGTCTGAGGCCTCCGCTTCAACAATCAGAAGAGCACATGCAGTTCATCCAATAACAGCTGTGCAGTTGGAATGGTTGCTATGGTCAAGAGATGTGGAGGAAGAAATAGTTCCAACATGCAGGTGTGACTTAATTTACAAATATTATGTTATCTAGAATTTCTCTTTCTAGAGGGGGACTTTGATCAATGATATAGGGTCTAACCTAATGACTTTTGATTTCTCCTTCTCAGGGAACTTGGTATTGGAATTATTGCATATGGTCCTCTTGGACGAGGATTCTTGTCATCAGGAATAAAGTTGCTTGAGAATTTGACACAAGATGACTTCCGGCAGGTTTGTAGAAAAGCATGCTATTAAAGAAGTTCTGAAATTCATGTCAATTGTGCACTTTTATAATCAACTCTCCTAGCACTGCTTTGGAACCTTGGATTATTTCAAGGCCATTGAATGTCACATTCATCCAATGACATTGACTTCTAAACTTGGCTGTTTTTAGAATTTTCAATTTTGATTAGTCCTAACATCAATGATTAAAATACCTGTTAATATAATTGTTGAATCATTCATTCTTATCATTTGTTGTGATCTCCGTTAGTGTATATCTTTATCATACAATAATTATGCTCACTAACTGAAAACATTAAAAAGAATAAATTTATTTTATACACCATGCCAGAATCAGCATAGTTGCTCATTTAACTTAAGCTGTGTCCAACTGTTGCATTCAGTTTGACTAGCTGAAAATAGCTAGTATACATTTTTCATCTGTAAGGGTGTGTTTGGACCGATAAACAGTTTAATTAAACACTTACATTAAGTTCTTATCAAATGAGAGCTTATTCATATGCTTCACCATGAACCTTATTGAAGTGAATTGAAAAAAATCTATTTTTTGATAAGTTTCTCCATAAAGCTTATTGACATAAGTTCAGAAGGTCATAAGCCACTTTCATAAGCCTAAATAAGTTCTTCCAAATGTAGTTAGTAAACACAGTTGAGAATTCTAAACAATAAGCAGGACCATATCATGTATGTTCCCTTAGTCTGGATTTCCAAAGGGAAATAAATAAGTAAATGCAGAAATAGCTTTGCCTTTAGCCGGCAGCAGACATGAAAACTACTATGAAAAAATCATAGTTGTTTAATTGTGCTTTTTCATGATAAATCTAGAGACTGAGAAATAAGTCAATTAATGAAGTGAAGCAAATGCAGAAAATAAAATACACATACCTCAAGCCTTGATAAAAGACTAACATACATCTTCCACTACCTATTGAGATTTCCATAAACCACTACTTTTCAAAATGTATGCATTGATTTATTCTATTGGTACAAAAAATGCTTGCTAGTTGTTAACATCAAAGTTGGTCACTAGTTTTTGCCTATTACTTTCAAGGCTGCCTACTTCCTGTGTTCTTCTTGTCCTTTCAGTTTCCATAGTCAACTGTTCATCCTATGTGGAGATCCAAGATATTGAATGACCAAGCAAAAAATTAGAAAGAACAAAGTAAAAGAAGGAAGAGGGCATGAATCAAAACGTTAGATGGCTTAAAGAGAAGGAAAACATAACATATATATTTGACATATGATTTCATAACATGGTATGGCCTGTTGCTGCTTCCCTGATCCGGGTTATTGGATTTTCCTACCTGACACACCTTGTGTCTTAGTCCCTATGTAAATCAGGGAATTTGTGTGTTATCTTTTAAAATGTCAATCATTGATACCTAGATATAATCTTCTGTGTACATGTTTAAATCTATTGCAGAATCTACCTAGATTCCAACCTGAAAATTTGGAGCAGAATACGACTATATTTGAGGGGATTAATGAACTGGCTGCAAAAAAGGGATGTACTCAATCTCAACTTGCATTGGCCTGGGTTCATCATCAAGGAAAAGACGTGTGCCCTATACCTGGAACTACCAAAATTGAGAACTTTAATCAAAACATTGAAGCTTTGTCTGTCAAACTAACACCAGAAGACATGGCCAAACTCGAGTCCTTTGCTGCTGCAGATGCTGTTAAGGGTGACAGGTATGCAGATGGTTTTTCTACATAGAAGGAATCTGATACTCCACTTTCTTCTTGGAAAGCTGCATGACGAAATGCATTGCTTAATGCTCATACTAGTGATCCTTAAGTATTTGCTGCTGCTACTTTAAGAAACAAATCAGTATGAGTGGCAAGCCTTCGCATTTGAAAGGCATTTGGCTATACAAGCCTTTCTAGTTTCTAGCAATTGATACGTCTTTTTAAGTGGTTTGAACTCAATGGCAGATGAGTCCATATATGTGTTTATGTATATATCAAAATGAACAAGGACAGGCTATGGCATGATTTTTACTTGCGTGTGAGTGATTGAGTGCATGTTAATCTTTGAGTACAGTGGGAGTGAATTTTCACATCTACATGATCTATGGATTATAAACCTTTCTAGTTTTTAGCAGTTGGTGTGTCTTTTCAAGTCGTTTGAACGCTGGCAGATGAATCCATATATGTGTTTATGTATTTGTCTAAATAAACAAAGGCAAGCATGTTAAAAGGATATGGCATGAGCATGACTTAAGTGACGTGATTATTCGCTTGGAAAATTAGATGAAGTGATATATCGTGCTTTAGTTGATCTTTGAGTACAGTGGCAGTGAGTTTATACATCTACATGATTATGGAATTGTATTTCTAAAATTCTGAACAATTGGTTTTTTCCTAACAGATATCAGTTTCAATCTATTATACTTGAGAGGATACAGATTAAGAATGCTATCACTTGAAAGATTAATTAACCTTTATCTCTATTAATTAAATTCAGTTGGAGCTTACTGTACAACTTTATCTATAACTTTTAAGATATGTTTGGAGTTTTTCTCAAATGTTATTTTTATTTGAATTTGTCGGCCAAAATTTTAGTTTCTGTTTATATCCTTAATTAGATGATTCTTCACATTCTGTTGGAAATAAGCTCTGATATATTTGCATACTTTAGTTTTAGGTGACATAATCTGTGAATTGGGTTTTGGCTTAGCACATAATCATATGGAATAAGATAATTTTATATGATCGGACTGCACAATAATGTGGCAAAAAAGAAACTTAGAAACATACAATAAATATATATGACTTCTTAACATGCTATCGGATTCTAGTTTGTGGTTGAATGTGTAACATCTCGGATACTAACGAGGGTGGAGAGTGATCGCCGGTGCAAAAGAGATGAGATACAAACAAAAAGTGGCTCCTGGCAGGCTTTCAACGGGAGGGATACATGAATAAATCGAATACACACTGAAGAAGAGGAATTCAAAAGCTGTGCAAGTATGGAACTGTATAATTGAGAATAGCTTAAAGGAATTAATTAATATTATCTATATCAACAAGATGCATCTACTTTTCGGTAGCCTAATACTTAAGAACTTCATAGTTGAGCATGCTCGACTTGAAGCAATTTTGGGATGGGTGACTTCTTTGAAAGTTTTTGAAAAGCGTGTGAATGAAGACAAAGCAAGCTAAAAAGTCTTGGGTTAGTTTGTAGGAACAGTCGTTGATCCTGAAAGCAGCCAAGCGTTAGAATGAATCCTTCAACTATCCATAGTTATATCACTTGCCTTGCACTGATCTCATAGTCTTCAGGATAGATTTCAAAATATAGGAAGTAGCACTAAAATCTTCGAGGCAAGTTGTCGTAGCTAAGCTTCAATATATTCATCAAATCAGTATTGTCCCCGAGTAAGATGCCAACTCACTTCCTTGATTCTTGACCACTCTTGTGACTTCTTCTTAGTAGGAATTCCTAGTTATTTTGTTTGACATTCAATATGTTCTGCTTTCTGTTTATAAACTATGGAAAAAATGCCAAGCGCTAGACCTATTAGATCCATCTTTCAAGATGAAGCATTAAAATACATTCATATTGATTGCGTAGAAGAATGTGCAGTTGATTGTCCAAACATTTAAAAGATAATACTGATGTTGACCAGTGATCTTTCAGCATTTCCTATACCTAGAAACCAGCACTTTACCGTAAAAGAAAGCTTAATAGAACAAGTGTATTCCTCAATAGAAGACCAACATAATTATATAGATTTTTCCTAAGGTTAGTGATAAAAATACCCAGACGTTATTTGATTTGAAAACTACACCAAAGTTTTCTGATTGTGCTCTTAGCATTAAATATATTCAATTAAATACTTTAGATTACTTACATTGTGTTTGATAAATGGGAAATAGAGTCGAAGAGGATGGGAGTGGAAAAGGGTGAACTAGTGTTGTTCGGAAAGAGGGAAGTGAACAGAAATTTTTATAAAATATTATGAGTCCCACACAAATTTTTATCCCCTCTGATGAGAGAAGAAATGGGTAGAAATAAGCACTATTCACTTAAGTGGTCCAATTTTGCCCTTGCTTTTGTATTTGGTGGACCCATGAATACCAGATAGATAGAAGTGTGGCTTTAACATTCATCTGTTTCGTGCATAACTAGAAGCACTATGCATCTTCTTCCAACTTCTTCGTCGACCCATGAACGAAAGAACATTGGTGAAGTTGTCTTGCTTGCTGCTGCGCATGGCCAAGTCCAGAAACTCCAAGGAATACAGATCCAGTTCGAGGTGAGAGCTCATCGTTTCATGCATTGTTTGGTGGGTATTGGCTTATTTTTGTTGGGATTGCTATTGATTGAAAGGTGAAATGCAAATTTGGACATATATTTGTGAAGGTTCTACGTCATTTTATTCAAATTTGCACTTGTGTGTTTCAACTCGAAAATTGGTTTGGTGTATATATCAAATCGATTTTGGATGGTCGTGGGTGGGGGTTGCAATGTTTCCAGTAAAATCGATTTTGATTCCTCTGTTAATCGATTTGGTCTTTCATTAGTGGTTAAACGATTTTATTGGATACCATAATCGATTATGGTTGCATTATGTGTAACCTATAATGTATTATGTGTGTTATGCAATGTGGTTCATTTTTATTTTATTTTTTTGGTCTGAAATTAACATATTAATATTATAGACATGTTAATATGTTCAATGTATATAATGCTAATCTTTTTTTATTACATAAATTTTGGTAGAATTAAAACTATTGATGCTTATTACTTTTTATTTTCCATACAATTAATTTTAAATCATTAAATATCATTCGAATGTATGCCAATTATAATTATTTTTCAAAGTTTATATTACAATTTAAAATGTTTGAAATGGTTAGATGGCGGAAAATAATAATATTGAAAATTTTGTAAAAGACATATGGCATGAAACAACAACAAACATTGACAATGATGAGTTGGACGAAGAGGAAATGTTTAGCAATGGAATGAGACTTGAGACGTCTATAATAAGTTGTGCTGAACAACAATTGCAAGTAAGGATGGAAGTTGCCGCTATGGTTTTATTGTGTTCTGTAGGGTATGCATTAGATTTGATGCATATGTTTTCAAACAAAATCCACAATCCAGTGAGTGATTTGGTTCCTCGAAGAGAGGAAAGGCGTCAAGAGTTTATGAATTATCTAGTTCATACACAAAGGTATCATGACATTATACAGATGGGACCTGAAGCATTCATTCTTTTTTTTTTCTACCAATTATAATTAATTAAACGTTTTGTTGTGGATACACAACTAATTTTGAGTAGTTGAACATATACTCCATTGCCAATATAATTCATTCCTAATCAATTTCATCCACCTAATCTGTATTCATGGTGTCTATTGTTCCAATTTAATCAATTAAAAGAGAAGCAAAATCAATTATATGAACCCCACTTACAAAAGATCCTTTTTGGATATACACAAAATCGATTTTACATAGGCCAAAATCGATTATGTCTGATGTTTTCGAAAAGTATCCTCTCTGTTGCACAAGTTAACTGATTAAGGCCACCACCTAATCGATTATGTGTGGTGTTTTACCACACACGTGCTCTCTGGAAGTCCAACTAACTGATTAGGTTGGGACTTCAAATCGATTAAGTTCAACTCTTCAACAAAAATTTTGCTCTTGGAGCCAAGGCAAACCGATTAAGTTGGCATCAAATCAATTTCCAATGTTAAAAAAGAACGAAAACATTGATTTATAAGTGTAAGGTTAAAATGGTATTTTCCTAATAATTTCACTTCTTTTCTTTTCTTTCAAACCAAACAACCTTACAAATTTATTTCCATCTTATTTCTTCTCTATTTCTCTTCAACCAAACAACTTTCATTTTTATCCTATTTCTTATCTATTTATATTCTCTTCTTTTCTCATCCATTCACTTCCACTCTTTCCATTTCTTTCCTCTAAACTAAACAGACCCTTAAACAAGCAAGGATTGAATGGATTTTGTATTTTTGATATTATTATTTTTAGTTTAATAGTTGTGCACTGTCAGTGTAAAAACTTTTTACGTTTGACCAATTAAAATTTATTGTTGGTATGACTTTATAGTTGTAATTGATATTTAAAACTGCTTTACTTGTTGCATTAGCCTATTCTTTATGTTGGTTAGCAAAAGTTTTCAAAATTTCAATCATCTGTTCATGGCACAAGATAGAAAAATCTTTTTAAACGTATTTATTATGGACAAGAAATCAACTATTTGGGTTATTAACATGTTTATAAAATGGATTACCCAAGTCTAATAATGCGCAATTAAAACAGTATATGAATTTGGCAATCAGCAGAGTTTGACGAGAGGAATCTTAAAAATTTTCAACGAGTATGCATTAGCCAAAAAATAAAATACCTAAAAAAAATAAGTTTCATCATGTCTCTCACGTTTCTTTTGCCCTAAAAATCCAGGAAAGATGATCCAAATGCGTGACTTTCTGCGTTGGAGAACTTGAAGAATTGACTCTTTTTCATTAAAAGAAAAAGATGGGAGGCGCACGTTATTTTTATATTAACTGATTTCTGTCATGCTGTAACAGCGTGGTGGTTAATTAATTTCGGTTTATTGTGTGCATGATTTTGTTAGGTACAGTTAGCTGCCTCTCCTATAAATAATTTGTTGTATACAGTTATCTTTTTAAAATGATAAGCACATAAAGAGTCAAATTTACAAATTTATTGACTGACAAATTATATTTTATTTAGAGGTTTTATTGCAAAACATGTTTTTAAATAAATTATTATATCCCTATCATAGTATTAAATTATCACAAAATAGGCCATTGAATAAGCCAGGTCAAGCTTTTATATAAGTCAGACCTTTGAGAGATAAACAGACCAGAGTCGGTTATATCTGATTCCTAATAAATGGAACGAGAGCTCCATGTAGTTTTTATGCTTCTCTTTAATTTTGTCACAGAATTCAAAAGTGAATTTTGCAGAAACTCTATGTGATTTTTAGAAGACACTGGAAATTGTAAACGAACAGGCCAGAACATATAAAAAATGAATCATATTTCCTACAAAAAAATAACATCCCTGACAATCACCTCACTGTGACAGTCATACACTAAGCTAAATAACACTAACATGCAATGAAATTAACCAATTCACATAGCAAACACCCACATAGCAAACACTCCCAGAGCCATGACAAGGCCCCCATGCAAAGCAGTGGCACCGCTAGTAGGAGCAACAGCAGGACCTTCAAACCCTGCTGAAGAAGGTGCAGGTGCTGGTGAAGAAACACCAGTGTACCTTCCCCTTGGAGTCAAAACCACCACCACTAGCTTCTGACCCTTCTCACAGTGACCCTTTGCCCCACTGATGAAGTAGAATGGCCCAGGACGGTCAAGCTTCACCTTAGTGGTCCCATCACTGTGTTCTTTTACGGGGTTTGAGATGCTGCAATTGCCATAATCCTCTCTGCTCACTTGCAAAACTGAATCCTTCCCACCATCATATTTCCAAACTGGAGACAAAAAATGAGAAACGTGTCAAGTGATTAAGAATTTCTCACATTAGATGCAATATTATCGACGTGTCATTCCAATAACGAAAATATCAAAGTAAAATGTGTTAAACCAGACATCTACCCGAACAAAATCTCTCAAAATTGGTATTAATCCCTGTACTTTAATAACAGAAAATGGTACATGCACTGATTTTTCCACTGTCTAACAATTTGAAAGTATATGTAAATTTAATTGACTTTTTTACCATAACTAAATCATCACTACTATAATTTCTGATTATTGACAATAAAAACACTCGCTATCAATACATACAAATTAAAAAAAAAAAAAAACGATTTTACTTCTTGTATTTTAAATAATTGGTGAATTTCATTTTTCTTTACAATAAAACTTAGAATATAAGGGTGGGAAACAAAATTCACCAACTATAAAAAATATAAAAATCAAAACCATTGTTTTTAAATTATAAAGACTAAAATTAATTTTGACCAAAAATTATGACTTAAAATCATATTTTACACATATTAATTTCAATTGAGAATGTACACCAACAATATTTACTATCTAAGTTTTATGCTTAAAATCTAAAATAAGTGTCATTCTAGATTTTTTCAGACGAAACAAAAAAAGCTAATAAATAAATTAAAAAAATAGTAATTTTACAAAATTAAAATTATTATTATTTTCTTTTTTAATTTTTATAAAATTATTTTTCTTAGTTTCTTGACCTCATCATTATTATTATGAAGGGTATAGATGTAAAAAAAAAATTAACACGAAAAGTTAAAATACACTTATTTTAGAACCCTTTTTTTTTTTTACATGATACTTTTTTTTGGAAGGAGGGTGCATCAAAGTAAAAAATGGCATCTAGATTTTAAAAATGATATAAGTTTGGGAAACAAAGTTACCCAGATAGTCGCCAACTTGGAAACGAGACCTTCCTGCCCATTGGTTGAGTGAGTCTGATTCAGAGGCTGGAATCTTCCACGCATCAGTCTTACCTCCAACCAAGATTTCCTTAGCTAAAGAGAAGCCAAAGAGGAGGAAGAGGAGCAGAAGAGAAGCTGAGGAGGTGGTAGTTGTTGAAGAACCAGCCATAATTTCTTCTTCTTATTATTTCCTTTGTATCTCAGAATTAGAGAGAGGAAGAGAATAAGAAAGATGATGCTGAAGTGAGTGAGTTGGCGTTTGAGTGTTGTATTTATGGTTGTGGTGAGTAGAAACTAGCCGTTTAGTGCCATTGGGAATAGCAGGTTGGAGTGCATGGTGTGGGGGCCACTGACTTTTGATTTGTCTGTTACGTATTTGGCCTTGGATTGGTAACGGTCAAAAGACATGATTATGGTGATAATGGAAAATTAATTGGAATTGGGAAGGCTTTACGTATTTTAGTGGCAAAATTGTTTGTATAAACGGATACTGTCTGAATGGGGGAATACGAATTGGTTTTGTACGAATATAAACATTTGTTAAATTGAACAGAGAAAATGGAGTTTCTTTTATAAAAAAAAAAAAAAAAAAGGAGAAAATGGAGGATTGAAATTTGAAACGTTGCATTCAGTTTCAATGTTTCTCGAAACGCTTTGAATTTGAATTTGAATCCGATGATCATGAGAGACTTGCAAGAAATATAATAACTTTAGAGAAAATAGTAAAGACTTGCAAGAAATACATAACTTTATATGTATTCTAAATTTCTAATTAAAAATATATGTTCAGTGTATAAATAAAATAATTATTTGTTTGTACGCTTTTTATTCTTCCAAGAAGATATTGGTCTTCGTAATCGTCACCTACTTAAATTCATCACAAATAAGTATGATAAAATTAAGGAAAAAATACTCTTTTATACTGCCTGTCAGATCGTGGGAATCCTTAGGCAAATGAGAGAATTATCTAAAGTTTTCATATCATTACTCTAAAAAAGTTCTACACTTTTACTTATCAATAATTCAGTGATAATTTCTATTAAAAATGTTTTGTGAATTTTTTCTTTTATCGCTTTAAAATTATAAATTTATCGTTAACATAATAATTATTATCAATTCCTAATCTTATATTTAAGTTTTTGCTATATTTTTTTTAATAGTTATACGCATTAATAGCTATATTAATTAATTTTTTATAACTAATTATTCTAAAACTTTTTAAGTATTTAATATTCTAATTATCTCTACTCTCTCTTGTATCTTTGTTCCCCTCTTGGGTCTCCTTTGTCTTTCTAATTTTCTATTTTTTATTATTAATTAGTTATTGAGTTTAATTTTGATACATCACAGATTTTTACACTACTATTAATCAATTAAAAATTATTTTAAATATAAATTTTAAAATAATTATTATAAAAGTCAACAATATTATTACAGATATCAATCTAAAATTAAAAGACAATGTAAAAAATATTTATACTATCAATACATTTTATCTAAATTCTTTGTAATTATCCTCCTTCAACTCATGTTAATATTTCATATTATAATCCTATTCATTTGAAAATTTTTAATAAACATTTAAATTAATCAAATGTATCACCAAGTATTGAAGTCTTGATGACTTGAAACAATTTACCAATTTCTTTATTAGATATGAATGGTTTTTTTATTTATTTTCAAAATTGGAGATATTAAAAAAAAGTGCTAAAAAATAAATTAATATCTCATTAAAATTATTAAGTTATATTAAAAGATTATATTTTTTTTCAAACATATATATTACTCATATAATAGCTAACCCAAAAAAATTGCTCATACAATATTATTGCTCACAATTGAGTAACTATTGATATCATTGAAAAAAATAAATTAAAATTAATTAAATCTTATTTAAAATCAATTATACGTTAAAATGCATTAAATGGATTAATCAATTCATCTATTAAAAAATGTTAAAATTATTAAAATATAAATTTTTGATAAATAATTTTACAACTCATAAAAGGTGAGACGGGCTCTTCACGAATTTCCTTGCTCCCAACAGAGATATAATTAGTTTAAAATTTTCATCCTTCTTTTTTCAACCCAATCTTTAACCACTTCGTCTTTGGTGGGGTTGAGGATAGTGAGTGCTAAAAGTGTCAATGTGAGTTGTGGCTCGTGAGCCAACTTGACTCACTAGTACGTTAGGTTAACAAAAAAATAGGCTCATTTTTTTTTCCAAGTTAAAATGACTTAACTCACTTAATTTACAGGTCAGAGTGAGTTGACCAAGTTGGCTCATGTAACCCTTTTTATTATTTTTTAAAAAATCACTTAATTAAAACTATTTTTTAAAAATGAGGATATTAAAGTTGGAGTTGGTAAATAATTTATAATATTTAGATTTGTTAGTAGTGATCTTTTATTTTGTTTTCTAATTTTCTTTAATATTTTTATATTTTTATACTTTTTTAATTTATGTGAGCCAACCCACTTAATTAATCAACCTGTAATGGATTGAATTAGGTTATGTTTTCTTCAGCTTACCAAAAAAGTGAGTCAAATTGGGTTGGTTCACTTTTTCTCAACCTACGATGAGATAGACAACTTGAGTGAGTCAGATTAGCTCACTTTGACACTTTAACCCTTGACTTGTCTCGTTGTCATGCCTATACATTTCTTCATGTTTTGTAATTTTTTTGTCCAAGACTAATATTATTAATTAATTTTTCTAAATTGATTAGGAGAAATGCTAGCAACACACTTTTTATAGAAAATGATATAGGTCTTACTTCTTATTTAATGAGTCTCAAGTGTGATTTTGTATAATATAGTAGAAAAGTGTTAAAAAAAATGTATTAGAAAATACACTGGTAACATTTCTCATTGATTAGTAATATTATTCCTCTTTCACAATTAATTAATATGGATGGTTTTTAAAATTCAAATAAATGTATTTTGCAAACAATATACTGTATAAGGAATACACACATACAAATTCTTAAGAAAATAACAACACAAAAGTACATTATATAACAAATAAAAACATTTTTGTAATTTCCTAAATAAATAGTTTTTTAGATATCAGCAACCCGCCCCCAGTTTTAAAAAACAAGAAAACCCAAACTCGTACTTAACTTTAGTCAAAAAAAGTTTTTCTTATCAAAATCAAAGCGAAACCGGACGAGTATCCATGGAGTTGAGCTTTTTTGCCATGCCTAAATAGATCAATCTAATAGAATCTTTTTCGACAATAACAACATGAAAATTTTAATTCATTATACAAAAAATATATTTATATTTATGATTTATAATTTCTTACAATTAAAGGATCAAAACTACATAAAGAAAGGATTTGATTTTCTTTGAATAGTCTAAAATGTTTCAGTGCTATGAATGAAAAAAAAAAAAAAGGTACTAAAAATTTCATTTCCTAAGAATACTGATTGATCTTATTTTTGCATAAAATTTTGATTGTACCTTTTTCTACATCTATATACAAAAGATCTATTTTTTTAATCAAATAATTTAATAGTACTTCCCAAATGCTTTAAAGAAGAAAAGAATAAAGAAGATGTAAACCAAATATAATTGTCTCCCTCTAGTCAATGTCAGACAAAATATCACTTACCAACAACTCACTTGATTTAAAATTCATTTTCAAGAAATTGGGAAAGAAATTTTTGAAATTTTAAAAATTTTCATTGTTTGTTACATAATAACTGTAATGAAGAAATTTAAAAAATTAGTTGGCCTCATTGCTTAATTTCACTCTATTTCTTACCTATTTTCATTCACCTATTTATCTTTATCTTATTTCTTCTCTATTTTTTTCAAACTAAATAACTTAAAATTTTAAATTATTTCCTATTTATTTTTTACTTCTTAATTTATTTCTTGCCTATTTCCATCCACCCTATTTTTCTTTTCTCTACCGAACAAAGCCTTGAAGATTAGCATTATATGTATAAATAATTTCCCAATTGAAAAGTGGTAGCATGCATGATCTGTGCGCCAACTAGCTAGCTTGCGTTTTCATTTCAATTTGTAGAACTACACGTGGCCGCTTTAACGACGCGTAGCAACTACGTGTTAGCTAAAAAGCCAAGTTGGGGTGATACGTGGCTAACAACATTTCATGGTTTATTTGAGGCACAGTGGTAATTAAATGGTAACAACACAACTCCATAATAATAATATTTCCCACATAGAGAGAAGGAGGGCATGGGTGGAGGAGAAGAAGAGTGGAAGAAAATGAATCCACAACAAGCACAAGCGGAAGCCTCAAAGAGACCCCCAGGTCATGGCGCTACCGAAGTACTTCATCAGAGGAAATCGCTTCCTTTCAACTACGCCACAATGACTGTAGCTGGATTGCTTATTACAGCTGCCGTGGGATACACTGTCTTATACATCAAGAAGAAGCCCGAGGCTAGTGCTAAGGATGTAGCAAAGGTTTCTGTCGGAGTTGCAAATCCTGAGGACACTCACCCTAAGAAATAGTTAATTTGTCATACATATATAATGCCACTTTTGTCAAACTTTTAATTTTAGTTCAAGGGTGGGGTCAATGAGTACTCTTTGCTTTTTCTTCATTTTATATGTGTGTGTGTGTTTAATTATAAGGGGACAGGTAGGGCTACAGGCTTGTGAGAGTCATGCAATTTCACGATGCAAAAATGAACCATAATGCCTTGTTCTAATTTGTCACAATGGAAGAGGATTTTTATTTTTTTTTTCGATGTTTCCAGCTTAAATTGTACCATTTTTTTTTCACCTTTTATTCTATTTAATTTTTAAAATTATCAAATATAAGATAGAATTCATGATATGTTTCATTGTCATAACACGTTTATTAATGCTATTAAAGAATTCTTGTTTGTTTATCAGGTTTTTGTTTTTTATTTTTTGGGACTAACTTTACTCTCAGTTCCATTTCAGTCCTGCCATACCTATCAAATTCGATAAACAAGTTCTAAATTTTAGCTCGTTATAAAATAATTTAATACAATTTTTAATGATTAATTTATATGCAAAGTAAAAAATTATATCAAAATTATAGAAGCTTAAAAATGAAATATTATGCATAAATCATCAGGGAAATTTCGATTTTGTTCCCCCTTTTCTGAGAATTGATGAGTAGGATATGATTATTCAAAGATAATGCT
This sequence comes from Spatholobus suberectus, assembly GCA_004329165.1. Classification (NCBI taxonomy): domain Eukaryota; kingdom Viridiplantae; phylum Streptophyta; class Magnoliopsida; order Fabales; family Fabaceae; genus Spatholobus; species Spatholobus suberectus. Next base: position 9,954,823 of record CM014733.1, read on the forward strand.
TAATTTTGTGAATAAATTATCAATTTGATCTCTTAAATATTACTTTATCTTTTAAGTAGAGTTTAAAATAAGTAGTATTTAAAGTAATGAAATTATATAAGTAGTTTAAAGTACTAGGCTAAGTAGTCTTATTAAAAAATCTCTTAATTTCGAAAGACTAAATTGATATTTTATTCCTTAATTTTATTACCTTACTTTGTACTTTGTACGCTGCCTAAGCATTTCTTTTGTTACCTTTACGCAACTTCTTTCACACTCAGAAGAGTTGCTTAGAAATTGATATTCCAATACTTTTCTTTTTTGATACTCAGTTCGCAACCTAAGCAACTTCTGTGACACAGAAGAGTTGCTTGGAAATTTATATTCTTTCACTTTCCTTAAACTTTTCTTCAATACTATTGTAGTTCTTGTCAACATTTTATATTTCTTGCAAAATGCCTTCCTTATAAAAGCTAAACCTCAAACATATAACTTTAGCCTTAGGTATCATCAGACGATAAGCTCGTACAAATACTAAAAATAGGATGGAAGCAGTGACCAACACATTGACTTCCTACTCTGCTTTGGAAATTTTCGATCAGCACAAAAAAAAAAAAAAAAAAAAAGGCAACACAACAAAGAATCCCCCATTATAAAATGTTGCCCTTCTAACAACCATCAGGTTAAAGAATTTTGCCTAACACCTTGAATTATTTATCAAACGTAAAAAATATCAATTCATGTATGCACCTGCAGAAGAATAAAAAAAATATAAAAAACCGTACGGGTCCAAAATGACAATAAGATAAAAGGAGGGTTCAACAGGCACTGATGCTCGTGAATGCAAACTACGTTGTTGAGATATCATTTTTATTACACCACTAATAAATAAAAAATCATCTGAGAAGGAGCCAACTTGTAATTCTCCGAGAGTAGTAACACAGAAAACAGCCAAGTTAGACTGCAGGGTACCTTAAAATCTATACTTCGATAACTCAGGCAAGTAAAAGATATTGAAACAAAAGAATTAACAGTGTCGTCACAATTCAAAATTGTATAGAAAAGGTTACATCTGATTCTGAACATGACAGTACCTGAATTTCAAAATCCTTACACAAACGGTCTTCATCCTTTAAGAAGTGTAGTAGATTAATCCAAACCACTGATTGCTATAACTAATCAATTTTGACTGAGGAGTAGATGAGCCTTGTGAACCAAAAGCATGCGTAAAATCCGATGGTTCCGGTTACAACAAAGAAGGCATAGGACGCTATAAGCATGTAACCAAAGTATAATAACCCAGATACCAACTTCGTGATTTCAAGCTTAGTGAAGAAGTAGAATGTCGCATAAAGAAAGAGGTACAGAGCAGAAGAGCCCGATGTGAGGTAAGACCGCCACCACCACAAGTAATCCTCACTGCACAACTGGAAGTAGCAAAGCACAATGGTTATTTCAGCACAAGTGACAATGAGGATGACGAAGACCAAAAAGAGGAAGCCGAAGATGTAGTAAAACTGATTCAACCAGATTGAAGTGAGGATAAAGAAAAGCTCAATGAAAACAGCTCCAAATGGAAGTATTCCACCAATCAGAACTGAGAAGACTGGATTCATGTACCATGCCTGCTCAGGGATCTGCCTCGGGATTTTGTTTGTCTTCACAGGATTCTCAATTGCAGGCTTCTTAAATCCAACATAGGCACCCACAAAAACAAGTGGAACCGAGATCCCAAACCATAAAAAGATCAGGGCAAACATTGTTCCAAATGGCACGGCTCCAGATGATTTTTGTCCCCATATGAGAGCATTTAATACAAAGAAAATGGCAGAAACTATTGCAGGGAATATGATTGCAGTTCTGAGGGCAATTTTCTTCCACTCCCCTCCTTTGAACATTTTATATAAGCGGGATGAGGCATAACCAGCAAAAATCCCCATGAAAACCCAAAGCAAGAGCATGGCTGTCATTAGCCCACCTCGGTTTGAAGGTGAAAGGAACCCCAGCACAGCAAACATCATTGTTACTAGTATCATCCCAAAAAACTGAACACCGGTTCCAACATAAACACACAGCAAATCTGAGTTGTTTGGTGGCCTAAAAACATCACCATGGACAAGCTTCCAACCAGTTTCTTCCTGTGCTTCTTCTTGGGTTTCTAACTCGTTGTACTTTGAAATATCACGGTAAAGTGTACGCAGCATTATCATTGCTACCATGCCCGAGAGAAAGAGAACAATCATCAATGAGTTCACAATTGAGAACCAGTGAATTTGGTCATCACTCATCAGCAAATAGGCATCCCATCTTGAAGCCCACTTCACATCACTCTCCTGAATGTAGCCAAAGGTAAAAACACGTCAAAGAAGATGACAAAAATGAGAATAGGAGGAAGAGGAGAATAGGACAAGGAAGATGACTCCCCTTGGATGGAACAAAAAAAATCAGAAATGAAGTTATGAGAAGGCAAAATAAAAATAAAAATATATTAAACTCGAAAAAACTGCCCATTAACACAAGGAAATTTATTTACTAGGTCATAATTCATAAACCAGACTCCCTACTCAAACCTTTTTTTTAACTACTAGGCTTATGTCCACCAATAGCCATCCATCAGTACCAAAGGAAGTATACATGTACTATTTAATCAAGATGACCTCACCTGGAATTCAACATCATATGTGAATATAATTTCCTTGTTCTCATCGACTTCTTGAGGAGTGTTGGAATTGACAACTGTGTGTTTAGCATGAGGGTCACAGGTTGTCAATCGGGTCTTTTCATCATCCCACTTCCCTTCATATTCATGTCTAACACTGCACAGCAACATTCATGTTTGGAAAATCACTATTGCATACAAACCACAAATGTTAAACGGAATAACTTAATAGAACAAAACAAGCACAAAAATACTGACCTGAATGGCCTAACCTCAAAGCCCACAATTCTAGCAGATTCAGTTAGAGTATCTCTATGATACTTGACAGTAAAAGCCAAATGGTTGTGAATAAAATATTTCTCCTCCTTGCTCTGTGTATTTCAACAATGTAAGCACAAGAAAACAAGCATTCACAACAATAAACATTGTCCTGTAAAATAATGACCATACCCCACTATACTGCCCTTTGAGTCCAACATGGAAACCAAGTTGATAAACAGTAGAATCCGGATCCACCCGTTTTATGGGAACAACCAGAGGAAGGTTATCTAGGATCCTGCAAGTAAAAGGAAGATCCATTATAAGATACCAGATTGCAGCAGAGAAGTGGCATGAAAATATACAACAATTACTGAATGCCATACATGTTCACTCGATACTCATCATCAATCTTCTCTTTGAACTCTTTTGCAGTTTTGGCATCAAGTTTAACCTTACACACGATATTGCACATTTGTGGTTCACGCATTTTAAACTGCAAATATATCACTGAGGAAATCAGTTGATAACCATAACATAATTAACCAGGCAAGAATTAACATTTCAAATAAACTTACCACATAATGAGAATTTTCAATGCGATCACCACGCAGCACTTCTCCAAGATTTTCAGCACTATCCACTATTTTATCTGGCGGACAATAAGGAAGAGAATAATATGTGTATGGAAGCTGGGTCTTTGTTGAAGTTAATTTGTTTACTTTCACTTGCAATGGATCTCCCTGCGCCATATAAATATTAGAATAGTCAGTCAAGAAGCAGATCTGTGCATGTATTCTGGATATTCATTATTAATTTATAAGAGAAGACTGGACATACAGAAATATAAGGGTATAAAACATTACTAATGAGATAAATGAAGAAGGCGAAAAGCCTAATTGCATACTAATTGCGTGCACCCAATGCATTATACATCTAATTGGTGGATAACATGTTCAAAGATAATATGGGGCATCAAAACCACACAAAGAAGCATAACTATCAAATGTAGATGTCCATAAAAAAAAAATAGAAAAAAATATAACAAGAAAACAACAAAATGGAAGAACAAAGTACATTATTAGCACATGCACAACAGTGGGCAACAAGAGGTTGTAGAGTTTAGGCATAAGAAGATCTAAATACTCGTCTGTTAAGGAACATAGAGGTCACATTTAAATTTCCAAGACTCGGCCACCTATGATTCTTCAACAAGATGCAGAAGCCATAAACTGGCTAAAAGTGGCATAATTCTTTGTTGATTTGTGAAAAAATATGCAGAACATACAAAATTTGATTCTATTCTCCTCATTAAAACAAGACATAACAAGTACCAAAAAGTGTAAGTGTGTGTGTGTATCAGGTGAGTGTGAGGAGCTAATCTTAACCTTTTAATCTTACATGAATGGTCAAGATTAGTTTCAAGTAAACAAATCTTAACAATTCATATAAAATTAATCGTACAGTTAAGCAATATTAGATCTTCTCACTTCTCACAGTCTCACTTGACCCCTCCCTCCCAAATACACATATCTTTTAAAGTTGTAATTACTTCTCTATTGGAACAAGACAAAGTGCATCACAGTAGAGAAGGTTATACAATTCACCTCTGCGACAACATAACAAATAATACAACTAGTTCCCAGTCCTAGTATCCAAAATCTTCTAAAGAACAAATTTCCAAAACCTTCACACACACGCCATGCCACCACAGAAACAGACTACTTCTAATTACAAGCTAGGAAGCATGGATAATAATACATGGGACACAGATACAAGTATACAATTCAACACTGACATGGTGATAAGAGAAATTTTAAAAATCACAAGACACGGCACAGTTATAATACAATGTGTAAATTTAATCTAAAATTAACATAAAACAAAAATTATAAATCACAAGAAAGAATTCATGTTTAAAAAATGTGTAAAAGTCATTACAGACATAACAAATTGCTAAAACTTATCTCATTATTGTCGTATTTCAATTAGTATTGGTGTAAAATTTTAAGAAACAAAAGTAAAAAAACGAAATAAATAAATAAATAAATAAATATATATATATATATATATATATATATATAACTAGGAGTATTTGAATTTTGAAGTGTCCATTGAGTGTCTAACATGAATTTGTATCCAACACAGCTACCATTTAGAAGCCTACATGCTTCTTAAATTACAAGCTGAGCTTAAATTCAATCAACCGCCAACGTTAAACTATTCGCACAAGAAAGTTTTAACATTATCACAGTAACTAAAGCGGATCAAATCATCAAAATGCGTCACACTCACATCACTAAAGTAACTAAAGCTTTCCATCGACACCAGATCCAAGTCAAATTAACACAAATAACAACGACAACAACACTTCCACACTGAAACAATAATCTCCAGAGAGCAATACCGTAATGTAATAATGTTCGCCAAACTATCACTCAAGAAAATGCAAAGAACAACCAGAAATCAGAACTGCAATCACATAATTAAAAAGAAACAACGTAACAATTTAAAACAAATATAGTATCAGTGATATTCATCTCAGATCTCAGATTCCAACACACAGATCGAGCGATTAAGGAGCGAACAAGCGAAAAACTTAAAAGAACGGAAAACCTAAGAAAACACGTGCGCGTGAAATGGAAATGGAAATGGAGCGAACCTTCTGGAAATCCTGTGGAGCGACGCCGGGGAGGTAGAAGCAGAGAGCGCCATGGATGAAGAGCGAGAGAAGGATCGCAGAGAACGCGAGGGATCTCCAAAACGCCATGGCGTTTGAGATCGAAACGGCAACGATGAATAGATTGACAGATAGATCTGTGAGGTGTTTCGAATTGTTATGTTCGTTGAGACCGGAGAGTGATATAATAAGGGGGTGAAGAACGAGGTGAAGGCTTCTCTCCGGTTACATATGGGTACGGTTATCACTCTCCTCTGCCTCAGTGATTTTGCCACGTCACTGCTTCCACTTGAAGCGAGGGCAGGATCGGAATTTTATTGTTTTATGTGATTGGTGATTGGAGGGGGGATTAGCAAGTAACTTGTCAATGGTTCTCCAAAGCAGATCTGCCAGGAATGGTAAACACTAATGCGTTGGAATGACCGAGAGGAAATGAGGTAACATAATAAAGTTTGAAATTGGAATTAGAAAATAAGTAAAATAAAAGGGAAATTGGAATTTTTATTTTTAAAATTATTTTTTTCACTTATTTCTTCTTCTTTTTCTCTTCAATAGAAGAATACATTGTTATTTATATTTTTATATTTTATATTTTTTTTTCCTTTCAGTCAAACATACCGTAATAGTCTGTTTGAAATGAAGGAAAAAAAAGAATAAGAAAAAAAACCGAAAGACTTGTGAAATAAATGAAAATTCTTAATTTTTGTTTTCGAAAGTCAATTTTTAATTATTTGTATTTTTTTCTTCTCTATTTCCCTTTCTTCCATTCAAACACACCATAAACTCTAATTTTTAGAAACAAATTAAAAAATGCTTACGAAAATGCATAGAAATAGAATAATTTATGCGTCAGATCTAGAAGTTTTTTTCGAATAAAACAAAGAGTTTAATGGTCATCATTGTCAGTGTAAAAATTTTTACACTGTCAATCAATAAGAAATTACTATTGATATGACTTTTAAAGTATTTATTATAAAAGTCAACAAACTTACAATAAATAATAATTTATGATTGGATAATAGTATAAAATTACTCTACACCGTCAGTACATAGCCTTTTTTCTCTAAAACAAATGTTGAAGACGGTAATTTTATTAAAATACAACCTGATGACCAAGCAAGTTTGGTGGCGATTTTAATATATGGTTTTATTAAAACGATGAGATTATTAAAATCTTAAGTTAAAAAAATGTTGTCGGCTCTCGAATTCAAAAGAGAAAAATAGGGATGTGTTCATTCACTCCCTTAACAAAAACATAACGTCATATAATTAATATAATATATAACATTATACTTATGGTGAGATTTTGAAATCTCTCAGGATGTTAGGTTGGATTGTCACCTCTTATGAAAACGAAGTTTTATGTGCAAAAAAGTATAGACATTTTATAAATTACCTATTCCTGTTAAAGCAAGCCATAAACATTTAAAGAGTAATGCGCAACAAGGAAAGAAACATAACAAAATTATTCCCAGGATAAATATTCATTCATGTGTATTAAGGACATAGTTAAAGAAAACGACATTCTTTCTTAACCTTAGGGTTTGTTTGGGATGGTTTTTGGTTGAGTTTTGAAATTTTTAAAAATTACAATCAGTTTTTAGTTCTTAAAAATTAGTTTTTTTTTCTTTCTAATTTTTGGTTTTAAAATAAACTCACTTTGAAGTTTCTTATTCTGTTAAAATTAGTTTAAAGATATGTTTGTGTGGTGACGATAGTGGTGGTGGTGACGGTAATAATGATAGTGGTGGTAGTAATGCCGACGGTGAAGGTTGTGACTATGTCGATGGTAATGATTGTGGCGGTGCCGACGGTAACAGTTGTGGCCGTACCGACGATAGCGGTTGTGGCGGTACCGGTGGGGTGGGGGTGGTGGTGGTGGTGGTGGTGGCGACGGTGCTGGTGGTCATGGTCGTGGCGGTGATAATGGTAGTGGTGATGAAGCTTGTAGTGGTGGAGGCGATACCGATGGTCATGGTTGTGGTAGTGGTAGTGGCGGTGAGGTGGTGGCGGTGCCGGTGGTCGTGGTAGTGACGCAGCTACAGCAACAGTAGTGGTGGTTGTGACAGTGGTGGTGACAATAGTGGTGATTGTTGTGGTGGTGGTAGTGGCGGCGGCAAAAAAGGCTATTGTCAAATATAGTGATATGTATTTTTTTAAAAAACTAAAATCTAAAATTACAAATCCTTTTTTCTTAGTTTTAAAAATGAAGGTAAGAAAGTTTTGAAATTAAGTTAAAAATCATTTTAACTCCATTTTAGCTTTGAAAATTAGATTTGAAAACCAAAAACAAAAAACTCTCAACCACCCCAAACGGGCCCTTAAATTTTCATTTTTGAAAAATATTTTATTAAAGAAAGACTTCAAAGTCAGGACGAATATTGAAGACGGGACTCGGGAGGAAATGGTTATTCCGTTATTGTCACAAAAAACTTCAAAGATTAAAATAATTGTTCAGTCTTTATAGGTGACATTCGTTAAAGAATAAGTTTATGTAAGAAAAAAATTAAATTTTAGTCTCTATATATTGTTATTAATACACATTAGATTTTACTGTTATTATATTTCTTAATTTCAGTTTTTAAAAATTTAAATTTTAATCCCTATAAAAACTTGGTTTTTATGTAAAAAATAATTTTTAAATGAATACCACTAATATAGATCCAAGTATCCAACCAGAAAAAAATTGTGTTTCCCTTGTAACCCAAAAATTAAAACGATGTTTCCCATGTGACGAATTGTTATCCAGCTCACAAAAAATGATCAAACTCGTCACTGCTAAATAATAAAGCACTTGCCACCGACAAAGTTCCAGCTTAGTTACTACCGAGTTGCAACTTGCTACAACTTACGGGCTACGATTTGTCTGTAATCTATTTTATCCTTTTTCTGGAATTGGAACCTCCATTTGTTAGGTCTAGGTAAGGGTACAATAATACTTGTCTTTATATTTGTTTTTTGAAAAAAAATACTCATACTTGGCCACATATCTATGTGAATAACAACTTTAATTTCTATTCCCGTACTTACTAGGTAGTTATATGCTCATACATGCACCCGCTATTCGCACTTTACTTATATATAAAGTCAATAAATATGTATCCTCATAGCCCTAAAGCCGAGTATCTTGTTGAATTTTAGCCTTTTCGCCATATTTTGGCTCGAGGCTAGAGGGTTGTGTACCCTCATAGCCCTAAACCCAATATAGGGTGGATGTGTATAACCCAATATAGGGCGAGCTCATTTAAGTACTATGTAAGTTAACTGGCCAACTTAGTTAGAACTTAGCATGCTGTTATTGTACACCTTTAAGTGGCTCGGGTCGATTTTTTATTGAGCTCACACACTAAACAACAAAAGTGCCTATGGACAGTTATCCACAGTTTAAGCACCAAGGGATACATGGGAAAGCCTGTTATCAGTGGATACACGCATGATAGGAGAACGATTACTGAGGGGTTATAGGTAGGCAAAGGCAAACAACTATGATTATCTGATTACTTTTTCCTTTTGAGTGCTCTGGTCTGAAGAAAAATTTTAGAGAGTTAACCTTTACTAAAACAAAATCAATAAAAAAATATTAATTAAAAAAATTGAGAAAAAATTGAGAAAATAAGTTATGCATTAATAGTGTAAAGCAGTTTTATACTGTCATCTAATCACAAACTACCATGTATGGTAAGCTTGTTGACTTTTACAATAATTATCTTAAAAGTCATACCAACGGTATTCTCTAATTGGTTGACAATGTAAAAGTTTTTACACTGACAATGTTTAACTATTAAACTCAAAAACATTACAACAACTAAATTGAAAATTTACTTTTATATCATCTAAAAATAACATTAAAAGCATTCAAACATAACCTTAAATCATTTAAACATAAGTTATAACCAAACAACATTAGAAACATAATTATTTAATATTATAATTCTTAAATGTCATTTTCTATTCATTTAAGATAATCATTACAAAATTAGACATCATGTATCGATACTCTTTAAGACATGTTAAAAAATGATACATTGATACTAATTAGCATATAAGTATATATAATAAATTCAAAAGAACACAAATAGATAGGTTATTTTATCTCAAAGAATTAGAACTCGTGAATAGAGAAACAAAGTTAGAGTTCAACTATTAAAGTCTTCAATAATCAATACTATTTTTTAGTAATTAAATTAATATATATAGACATTTTAATTAAATTATTATATATATAATAGGTGCAAGCATGAAACGAGATGGATACTATAATACCTATATCCGCACACATTCCATTAAAATTTGCCAGTAAATACTCATCCCTGGACCCATCCTCAAAAGGCAGATATTTACTTTATCTATTTGTAGATATTTTTACAAATACCTATAGAATCTACGTACACTTTGTCATCCCGTCTTGGTCCAATATGCCGTGGTCCAATATGTTAAAGACACTATTTTAATGATGTTATGTCAGTTTTAGTTGATAAATTTTATCTTTTTGTATTTAAGTCTTTGCTAATAAATTTTGTCTTTATGCGTTTAAGTCCTTGCAAGTTAAATAACATATATATATTTTTAATTTTAAAAAGTTTTTTTAATTCAAATTAATTATTCTCTAACCTAAAGTGACCGAGCGAGCAGACTTGATTGTGTTCAGAAAATTCATTTCATAATATTTTTAGAAAGTGAAATTATGAAAAGAGAAAAGTAATTATTTGATTATACAGCTAGTTTTTGCCGGTTACAATTTGCTGCATTCAAGCCACTCATTGTCCTAGTTGTTGCCGGTTACAATTTGGGAATCCATAAACAATAGGCTTTAAATTAAAGTTGCGTTCCATGATTTCAACATATTTGTAAATGTACATCTTAATGGATCCTCTTCCATTGCTTCAAATGTACATTTCAAGTAGGGCCGTTGCTCTTCTAGCCTTCTCCTAATACTTAATATGCTTTATCCTCCCTCACCTCAATTTGAAAGCATTAAGAAACCTATCTTGTTCAAAGAAGTTTATCAACATTTACCTTGTGTAAGGCTCTGACCTGCACGCTGCATTGACCGTGATGGTTCTATTAAATTAACTTTCTCTAAAGATTTTGGCCAAACTTCTTGCAGTGCTCCCTAGGATGTCAACGGGACAGGGTGGGTACGGGTAGTAGCTACCCACTACCCGCCACGTCTAATAAAATTTATACCCATACCTGTTTCATTACCCGTGCGGGTATCCGTTAAGCAGATACCTACGGATATTTTTAATATTCGCAGGTATTTTTAAAAAATTAAAAATTAAAAAAAAATAACAAATTTATTTTATGTATTGTGAAAAATTATAAAGTGTTGCAAATATCACTTTGAATTTATAAATTTAAATTTATAAATTAAAGAGTTATAATTTAAAATAATCACTTTAAACATAAATTTTAATTATTCTAACAATTTTTCTAAAAAGAATATAGTTTAAATGCTCACAAATTTATGTTCCTTTTCTCTTGTAATATAATTGTATAAGATTTATCTCATAATGAACAATCTTTTTGAAAATTTTGAATAAATTTATGTAATTTTATCTATATTAATATATAAGGGTATTTAAGTAAATATATAATTGCAGGTAGCGGGTATCCACGGATGCAGGTACGGGTACCATGATATCCGTACCCGCCCCGTTAATAAACGGGTAGTGGGTATACCCGTTTAGAATATCCGCAGGTACTCATTTAAAGTACCCATTTTCTACCCATGGCGGATTTTATCCCCAGATATCTGCGGGCACAGGTATTTTTGCCATCCCTAGTGCCCCCTACATCAAAGGCAACAAAAAAGTTCGAAAACATAACTAAAACTTATAATATCAAAGTTAACCATTCATTAGAACAAAGTTCAAGAATAGTGTACCAGAAAGCTAAACCTGCCCCAACACCAAAATCTAATACCTTAGGGTCCTTTTGGGGTGGTTAAGAGTTTTTGGTTTTTGATTTTCAAATCTAATTTTCAAAACAAAACGTGTTTGGCTAAAATGGAGCTGAAATGGTTTTTAACTCAATTTCAAAACTTTTTTACCTTCATTTTCAAAACCAAGAAAAAAGGATTTGTGAATTTAGATTTTAGTTTTTTTAAAAAATATACATTACTATATTTGACAATAGTCTTTCTCGCCGCCACCACTACCACCACCACAGCCATTGTCACCACCACTGTCATAGCCACCACTATTGTTGTTGCAGCTGCCGTCACTACCACGACCACCAGCATCGCCACCACCTCACTGCCACCACCACTACCACGACCATGACCACTGGCATCGCTTCCACCACCACAAGCTTCATCACCACTACCATTATCACTGCTACGACCACAACCACTAGCGCCGCCGCCACCACCCCACCGGTACTGTCATAACCGCTATTGTCGGTACGGCCACAACTGTCACCGTCGTCACCGCCACAATCGTTACCGTCGACACCGCCACAACCTTCACCGTCGGCATTACCACCGCCACCAATATCATTGTTACCGTCACCACCACCACTATCATCATCACACAAACATATCTTTAAACTAATTTTAACAGAATAAGAAATTTCAAAGTGAGTTTATTTTGAAACCAAAAATTAGAAAAGAAAAAAAAACAAAAACTAATTTTTAAGAACTAAAAACTGATTGTAGTTTTTGAAATTTTCAAAACTCACAATCAAAAACCATCCTAAACAGACCCTTAGTTGGGGAGAAACCAGGAAAGCCTTCTATGAACCTAAAAAGAGAGTTTTGTTGAGATTAACTTCTAGCCAACATTTTATTCAAGACTGAAAGGCTTTTCGTGGGCATTCATTAAAATAAAAAGTTAGGAGTGAACATAACATGAGTCAAGGAAATATATGGTTCACAACAATAACAATAGCCTTATCGCACATGGTTCACACGTTAAGGAAATTAAATCATAACGTGGCAGATCCTCAACCTATATGATACAATTTGGAAAATATACAGAGAAAAAAAAAAAAAAAAAAAGGAACAAGAAGACACGCTAATCCCACATATTAGGGATTCCAATCATTATCTACTCTGACACATGAACTCACCCCGTAAGTTCTTGCTTCCATATGCAAATCTGCGCTCATCTGACTCTATGACTAAATCTCATAAGAGAGAGCATTTATCACCAATCCTTTCATTTGTGTCAACTTTAGCAACCCCTTCCCTTGAAGAAACACTTTCATTAGAATTCTAATGTTTCCTTATATTATCATGGATGCGCTCAAAAGTAAAAAACATTGTTCACACACATTTTTCTTTTCCTTTCTGTTTTTGTTCTAACAGGCTTTATCTATTTATTTTGCAAAGGAAAAGATTAACATAAAATAAATAATTGAAAAATTCACTTCACCTAGTTGTCATAGCTTTCAACAAGGATTTAACAAAATTTTCTGGGTTTGGCTGCATAGCGGAGGGTTTCAGGGGTGACAATTTTCCCTGCAGTTTCAGTTATTGTCTAGGTAGCCATGCTGACCCAGGATTTAACAAACCTCTTTTTGTGGTCCAAGCAATCAGGTTCCTATATTACTGTGAACTTAGTAAGTTAGCAACAGATTTTATAAAACAAAAAAAGAAAATAAAAGCAAAAATCTCATCCAAGCACCAGAAAATTGAAAGCCAAAGAAACTAGACTGAATTAAAACCATAACATTTTTTCATGCTAATTCTTTTCATTTCCTGATTACCATCTTTTCTAAGGAAGAAAAGAATGCTACAATCCAAATATCCATAGGCCAAAATTGTTCTCTCACCAAGCAGCTCATTTTCTTCTTCATTCTCTTCAGATGTTTCAAATTTTTCAGAAGCAGAGAGATTTAAAGTTTAGTCTGAATTAAATGGATGCAAATTTTTACTATAAAAGTACAGAAAAAAAAAATATCATATGAATTCTTCACCTAAATTAAGCATGGACAGAACACCAGCACCCCTATTTGCCTTTTCGGTAATGCTGGAAGGCTCATGCTTTTATTAGACTTTTTTTGTTTTTTTACAAATATTGGGCATATAAAGTGTTTGTGTAGGTTTTCTTTAATTGATGCTAATTGCTAGCAATCTGTTTTATTGGCTGAAGTCCGATGTTCTTGGAAAGATCCCATCAATAAAGGATCCAATTACCATAGTTCGCCAACTTTGGGATCTAACACAGGACGTTCTGTTATGGTTTCTAGCTCATACGTTTATTGTCCTGTGAAAAATAGGATTGTCTATAAATAATTCATGTTATTTACTAGCTTGGTGTTGTTTTAACATGTCATGTTAGTAAAACAAAGTAATTAGTAAAGGAAAAGGAATGGTAGGAGCAAAGGAAAATGTCCATTAATTATAGAAAAAAAATTCTTTAAAAGGAAATGAATGAGGGCACCTTTAAATTCATAAATTTATTATGTTTAATGCTTTTGAATCTTATATGATTGGGAATAACATACGCCTAGTCAACAAGAGAAGCACATGGAGGAAGTGTAAAAGAATCATAAAAATTCATCCTACCTCAGTTTTGGTTTTGCAGCAATGGATCCTTTCGATGGGACCCTCAACTCTATGGCTATGCAACAATGGAGACGGAGCAGCGGCGATTGAACATTGAAACCCAAATAAAAAATAAAGAAAAAGAAATTCATTTAGGATTAACTTTTTATTTTGTAGCCAAAAATGCACTATTATACAATTCACTTTATATAAGATGTATAAATTGTATGATGGCAGTAGTTCTTGATGCAGAGTTGTATGATGGCAACAGGATTCTGTATCCCACAAGTAAAAATATACAACTTGGATGACATTCAATGTCAAAGCTAACAATTTTAAGATTGCATAATCCAAACACCTTCTACACTATCAGGCAATTCTAATTAAATTCAATTACCAAAGCCTAATAGCTGTCTGAAACAATTTAACAATCATGACTTTAATTAGGTAGTACATATTCTAGTCTACTTAAATTCAACTCATAGATGTTTGAAACAAATTAACAACCATGATTTTAGCAAAAGTGGTGGTTAATATCCAAATTGGCTTCTGTGCAAACCTTTTGAGTTGAACAACACTTATCACATTCATTCAATTCTTCGTTTTTTTTTGTTTCTTTTTCGTTTCTGCTTTATATTTGTGGCTAGCTTCCTAACACAAGGGGAAGCAATGCTCAATGAAAGGGACTATGTGACTAATATAGAACCTATTAGTAGTAAAACATGAAACTAAAACCTTTTGTGTTGGGAACTATAACTGAGAACACATGGAATAGAACAAGAAGTTTATGATAGGTATAGACAACCAGAAAAATGAAGTATAGAATATACATGCTTATGATGAACAATACCTATTGTCAAAAGACTGTATTTGCTTGCTTCTTACTGACGGAAGCAAATTGCTCTAGAGTACAAGGGAGCTAAAGAGAGAAACTCCATTAGACTCCAGAGTACAAGCAATTGCTCTATTACAAGCAATTATTTCTAACTTGCATTTATGTACAGTGGAAAAGCACTGATTTTTTTCTTCGTTAGACTCTTCGCTGGTATGGTATGATTATATTTAGAGGCATGGTTATATTGAGGCAATCTTGAAGGAATCTTCAAATTTAAGAAAATATGGCTCATGTAGGCATGATAAGTAGCAGAGGCAGAAAAATGTTGGTTTATTTTTTTGTTAAAGAATTTGGTGTCTAGAGGTAGAAACCGAGAGGCCTTGTATCCAACTTCTTACACACATGAAATGATCAGTTCATGGCACCCAAATAGCCTAATGCACATAGGGATTCCCGTTTCATTACTTTAAGGGGAGTATGTTAAATTATTTCACAAAAATGCAATATTGGGATACCAAGAAACATACAGGGCACCCAAATCAGCTTAATGCACACGGTATTGCCGCTAATTCCAATGGCACTCTTGGTTGCTGCAACTGACTGTGAACGTCAACATCTAATCCATTTGCTATAGGTCGAAATTGTAATTTTTATATAGTGATGCAGCTCAAACAGATGCAGCCCAAAGCCTAGAAGCTGTAAACTTTCAGCCTAGATAATCTTAAAATCACTACTAAATTTAAGTAGACATAGACTGAGAATGCATAAAACTCATGAGTCACAACTTAATAATTTCAAATATAAAAAAGACACAAGTTTTACACACCACATAAAACTCAAAATACACAAAAGCAAACATCAGTGAAGTCGAACCCAAAATAGAGATCAACCAAACTAATAATCACTGTTAAATTTAGTTGATACATTCTTTGATATTAGCTTTTTTGGTAGAGAGGAGAGAAATAGGGTAGATGGAAATAGGTAAAAAATAAGTTAAGAAGTGAGAAATAGATAAAAAATAATTTTAAAATTTAAATTATTTGATTTGAGAGAAATAAATAAAAAATAAAAGAAAAATAAATAGATGAATAGAAATAGGTAAAAAAATAAAATGAAAATAATAAGTAATGAAACCTACTAAAGTTTGAAAAATTTTCTTATCATTTCCATTTAACCAAACCATGAAATTTAAAAATTTTCTTTTGAATATTTCCGTTTCAATGCTAATCCTCTGCAATCCATTTTCTTAGTCAGGCTTATGGGGCGACATAAGAGAACAAAAATTGTTCACCTTTCTAGGGGGAGCGCCACCTTTCCAGATCAACACAATAGGAAGAACAGCCGTCTCTTAAAAGTCAAAAAGAATCCTCACCTCTTTAATGTGGAAGAACAATTTAAATTTTTAATTTTAAATATATATTATATTGTTTAGAGTCAAAATATTATTTTTATTTTAATAATTTATTTCTTTTTTTAATATTAGAATGCTAGATGTATAAATAATAGTTCTTGAGATAAAAATCACAGCAGAAGGATCATCATCTTTAGTGAGATAAAACTTGTAATGGGTTAAATATTTGAGAGAATAAATAACTATTGATATGTTCTTGTAATGTAGGCAAAAAATGGCAATTAAAGAGCAAAATTTGAATGAAAATGTAATTAAGTGATATTTAGAAAATTAATAAATAAAATGGTTAGGTTTCAAAATCCTCGGTGATATTCCTCTAATTTAATTTCTTTCCCTTCTAAACATGTTCTTATTAAACAATTTACCTTCAATTTCTATAAATTAGTTCAACCCTAATTCCTGAGGCGATAAACCGTTAGTTCCTAATTTCACACCCTAATATCTTAGGTGAGCAAGCTTAGCAACAAGCATTAAGAGCAAAAAATTAACGTGAAGGCATACAACCTCTCTTTTTATCTCTAGGTTCAAGAATTATATAGTTGCTAAAATGGAACGGTTCAAACCCCAATTTCTCAATTGCAAGGTTTGAATTACAAATCAATTTTTAATGGGTGTCACGCATAGAAAAAGCATGAAGCATAAAATTAACAACTGGATTACATTAATAATTAAAAGGTTTAGAAGGAAAAACAAATTACAAAGAATTCTAATCACGGTTCATCCTAACCTAACTCCAAAGGGTTTAAAAACTCAAAGAGAAACTAAACACAAGAAAATAAAAAGAAAATGGAAAAGAAGCTATGAATCTTGAGAATCAAATCACAATTCTTCAAGATCCAAAGCCAGAGATGAATCTTCAAGCTCTTCCTCACTCCCGGTTCTTAGATGAGTCAAAGAATGCTCTCAAATGTATATTTTCTCTTTTTTATAGTGAATTTAGGTTAAATGGGCTATACTATAAACAAGGCCCATAAAATAGAAAACCTTGAACCCACCCAGCAGGGTTGGAAACTCACTAGGCGGCATTTTTTGAAAATTGGACTCCGTGTTGGCGCAGGGCGACTTCATTGCCTGCCAAGCGCGCTGACTTGCTGGGTGGGTACGACTTGTGCTTGTGAGTTTCTTTTGTGATCTTCACTTTAGTCCTTGCTTTTTTAAAGTCCTCTTTGACTAGCACAATACTCCTTCATACTTGTGAACTTATTTTCTTTCTCTACACATTTTACTTTCCTTTACAAAATTTAACAAAAATTAAGGCAATTCATGCAATTTTAAATAGAAAGCTTAAAAACATACATCACATGAAATCCTTCATTAATGGTCTATTTTCTCACAAATTTCCTATGAGCTAATGCAAAATCATGTGAATTTGCTCTATAAATCTACATAAAATGTAGATTTATCAATAAGTCCCATTTCTACAAGATTTACGTTTTGCTGTGCCATTTTGTTCACTAGTGTAAGGGCAACTAACTCTATGTACAATTCTTGAATCTTGGAGGTACTTAGCAAAAGGTTTGTATTCAATTCCTCCATCTGTTTGAAGTGCTTTAATCTTGCTATCTAATTGATTTTCAACCATGGTTTTAAAATGTATGAAGGCTGAGAGGGCTTGAGACTTGTGGGTAAATGGGTATATCCAAGTAAATTTTGAGTGTGCATCAATGAAGTTAATATAGTATCTGTTTCCTCTAGTAGACGTGATGGGAGTTGGTCCCCAAATGTCTAAGTGTATTAGTTGAAGTGGTTTATAATATACTGTCTATAGAACACAAAGATAACTCAAGAAGGGAGCTTGAATTGTGCTATGACAAATTTTCGCAAAATCTTTTTCAAAAACGTATTGTCTGAAGGACAACTAAAGGGATTTTAAAAAAACACGTTATAGAAAGAAAGACGAATGCTAAAAAGAAATAGATAAGCACACAAGAGTTATACTGGTTCGTCTCACTCCAAAGATTATGTCCAGTTCTTGGTAACAACCAAGTTTCACTAACTTATCCAAGTTACAAATATTTTTTCAACAAGCCTCTTCAGGCTCAACTCAAATAGTCTTTAACTTGCCTCTCCAAGCAAAAACCCGAGTATTCTTTGAATCAAAGCCTCTTCAGGCTTCTACCAATTTCTTAGAGAAAAGGTTGAATGTGAGTTACCTCACTAGGTTTAACGTCCTAACAGACGAGTATGCAATGAAATACAAATAAAATTTTACAATCAAAGTATATGAAAAGATTACAATATTAAAGCTTTTTTGATAGATAAAGATTTTAAAATAGCCAACCAACCAACTCTTGAAACGGAGGTCTCTTCTTCTATTTATAAGCTTCTCCAAAAAAGTATCCGTTGTGAATGCTTGCAGGAAACAACCTTTGTCTGTTGGGAAAGAGTCGTTGAGGCATTAAATGTAATATTTAATGTCTTTCACCAACCTGTCATTTGATAAGATAAAGTAGTCTGCTTATCTTTACTATTATTGTAGTCAATCTCTTGGCAGTGACCCTATTTGCTTTTCTATTTTGACATCCGCACACGTATTCCTTCTTTTACGAACAAAGTGATCTTTCTTCGAGAGTAGATACGTAGACTTCACTTATTTCAAGGTTGTTTACGCTTTTACAACTAACTGGTGTGTAGAACATCGTCTGAAGTCTATTTCTTACTGAATTTCTTAAAACAAAGGATAGAGACGATATAGGCTTAAGTAATTAGACGATAGGGAATTACAAGTAACTAGACGATTGCTTGAAAAGCTCTTTTTAACTATTTGTTATTATCAAAATATTTGAGGGTTATAAATCCGTCCTTTGCCTTAACACTATCTCTGATCTGTCAAAGGGTAGTTTATGTGATTTTCCAATACAGCAGTGCTCACAAACATGAATTTTATTGATCTTTGTAAAGATATTACACTTCCTAAGAACAAGAGATACCATCTTGGATAAGGCATGGCCTAGCCTAGCATGCCACAAGCTACAGAGATTTTTGTCATCTAACTTACAGTTCTTTACTACATTACATTTAGAGGAATGTGAAGTACAGGAAAAACTATGACTCGGGCTACATTGAGAATTATATTCAAGCATGTTTGTAGTGTTAAACGGAGAATTAGAGATGTTGATGTCTTCAAATGCATGTAATCCATTTTTAATTCGTCCTTCCAACGGTGTTTGATTAGTTGTCTAAGATATGACAAGACACTTATTAGCATGGAATTGAACGTACACATTGTTGTCCTTAGCAAACTATGACACACTCAATAGGTTCTTGGAAATAGTAGGAACATGTAGTAGATTATTCAAAAAAAGAGGTTATAGATGATGAGGTGAGAGAAAGAATGTTTTACCAACGTGTTTAATGTGTGCTCCGCTTCCATTAGCAACCTTGATTTTGTTATCTCTAGCATATGACTTTTTAACCATCAGATTCATGCTATCTGGAGTCACATGAATGCTAGTTCCTAAGTCAGGGTACCAAGCTTAATCATATGAATTTTCTGGACTGGAAAGCATTGAGTCACTATAGCTCTTAATTTCTTCAACTTCTATAACCATTGTTGTTGTTGACGAGGTTTAATTAGTGGGATTGTTAGTCCCATAGCTAGTTTCTGCTTGGTATTGCGGGTTAAAATGATGAAAACACGTAACAGATGTGTGTCCTATTCATCCGCAAACTTGGCATTGACGTCTTTGATCTCTACCTCCTTGGTTATTATTTCTTCCTCTGCCTCAAAAATATTGTCCTTGATTTCTTCTACCATGATTGTTTCTACCTCTGCCTCGAAATGCTTGTTGTAGTTGCATGAAGTTTGCCTGTAGTTGTTGCATCAAAAAGGAACTAGAATCTTCTGACTTTTATTTTTCGATTCTCTTTTCTTGAGCCATAAGAAGAGCTTTGATTTCATCAACAATATACAGATCCAATCGAGACATAATAAAAGTAATGAAACAATCCTATTCTTGTGGCAAACCATTAAAAATTATAGCAATTTGTTCTTCAGTTGCAATCAATGATCCAATTGCAGCTAACATATCAACAATTTTCTTCACATTTAACATGTATTCATTGATCGAACCTATTTTCTTTAAGTTCTTGAGTTGAATCTTTAGCTAATTCATTTTCACTTTGGTTTGTGAGGCAAAGAAAACTTCAAGTTTTCGCCAGATCTGGGACGAGGTATTGCACCTTACCATTCGGGTGATTAGATTCTCGGACATTGAGGCTAGAAGATGATCTTGTTGCTCCCAATTAAGATAGGATTCGAAAGTGTTTCCATTGATTCTGTCTTCTTCAAAGTTGAATTTCTCTGGTTTCTCACACGATTCTTGAATATGATTCTGCAACTTGTGCCTTCTAATTGTGAAAAGTGTTTGTTTTCTCCACGGGAGAAAGTTGTTTTCATCCAGCTTGATGGAGACAGGGTTGGAGAAACTTTGCAGCATGTGTGTTGTATTTTCTGCCATGGATGACCTTCGAACAGCTCTGATGCCATGAAAGGTATCAAGCAGAGCATGAAATGTGTAAAACTTTTATTGATAGAAGAATAGAATGAGTATACACTGAACATTTTTTTCTCTTTCAGTATATAGAGCTTTTACATCTTTATATATCTATTCTAAGATAGACTATACAGTTAAGTTTGTTACAACAGTTAGCAGTTGATAACTACCTAACTGTCACTGGCTCTAGAAGCCATGTGTTCATAGGGATTGTTATCCCTTACATTAATCATTTGAACAGTTACCACTTAACCATAGGATACTGTGGTAAAAATGTAAATGCAATCCCTTCCTTCTGGTTGTTGGTTGTACTTTGTAGCTTAGCCAACTTTTAACATGGTTAATTTTAATGTTTTGGCAAGTGTACCCAAGAGACATATGCTTTTGGACTTATTGCTTGGACCAGAAATGATGTCTTGAATAAGAGGTATAGCGTTATACTTATTGCTCTTGTCTATGCACTAAACTTTCCATTGGTAGAGTTTTGGTCATTGACGTCTAGTAGAGAAGTTCAATTAGTATCTGAGATAGTTCATTTGATAGAGTATGGGATCAAATTAATTTACTTTTTGACACATATATACACATTACTTTAGTGATTGCTTGCAGAAGTGAAATGAATATTTAACAATATTAATAAAAGAGAAAGAAGATAGAATGTGGGAACCAAGATTCATCAATTTTTTTTGGGTATATATATATATATTTAAATTCAAAACTATTGGATCTAAGAAATTGGCTATCAACAGTGAGCTAGGTGGCATCTTAATTTATCAGTGTTGTGGCAAACACGGAAATATTTTTTCAAAACTGTATCAATCTTGTATTTTGAGCAAGTTTGGATAAATTTTTCAAGAAACATTTATAAAAGAAGAAAATAAAAAAAAAAGATGGTAAAATGCATCAAACTTCTCCCATAAGTTAAAATTAATTTATGCAACTCAACTTCTTTAGAAGCACTTTTGTTTAACTTATTCATAAATAAAGATATATAAATTGATTTTAACT
The DNA here is from genome assembly GCA_004329165.1 of Spatholobus suberectus. Taxonomy (NCBI): domain Eukaryota; kingdom Viridiplantae; phylum Streptophyta; class Magnoliopsida; order Fabales; family Fabaceae; genus Spatholobus; species Spatholobus suberectus. Next base: position 9,976,640 of record CM014733.1, read on the forward strand.
TAGGAGAAAAGTTTGATTCCGTTTTATCCTATATTTTTATTTTTATTTTCTATAAATACTTTTTGAGAAATCTCCAAACTAGCTCTTTATTATTTGCTTGTGTAAACCGTGGAATGTGGATGTTTTAATAACTATACTTTATAATCAATTTGATGGGGCTTGGTCAATGTCTTAATTATCTATGTTGTCATTTCTAGGTCATCTATAGCTAACGAGTTGTGGTGGCTTTTTTTAGCTGGGTGTTTGAGTGCAGGTTGAGGCTGCAAGCAGAATCTAAAGTATTCCGGCTGGATGATACGGGGTTGTTTCCAGCTACTCAGGATTCTGGCAGCAAATAAGTATGGCTTAAAAGAATTTCAACAAATGCATCTTGTTTTGCTTGAATTCTCATGTACACTTATGTTGCTGCAGGGTGCAAAAGGTGGGGCAAGTTTGAAATTGTATGCTGAAAAGGAGGGATTTGATTTCCTGGACTTCCCTTGGCATGAACCACATGAAAGAAATCTCTAAATATGTGAATGGTTTGTAAGTTTGAGGTGCAATGCCCTCTTGTGCTATTGGAAAGTGGTCTCCTGTTTGTTCACTGGATTCCACCTTGTAGAATATGCTTTGTAAATAAAGATACATGTAGGATACAAGTTCACAATTCCCGTGTCTTCAATATACAAAAAATAGGATAAAAGCAGTTTTGCTATAGGGATTTGTTTAAAATGTAAATGTTTACAATGGTATTGTAAGTTAAACGTGATGACTACACACATCAATTGAAATTAAACACGGTGATCTCAAAACCCAAAAGGTTGGAACAAAATGCAGAATGATAAGTAGTTAAATTTGCTGAACCTACAAATTGTCCCAGATACGGGTAGTCGGTTTCAGTTTTCATTCAATCCCCGTGGCCCGCTCCAATATTGTATTCCCTCAAATGCTGAAGGTATGAACTATGAACAGTTATTGCATCCCATGAGCTGTACAAAACTTAAATACTTTAGAGAAGGACCAGACATCCATCCTGGGAAATGGGCACCCCACCACACCCAAAATGTGAAATTGTTGGGAATGCGGTTGAACCTTTTTCCGAAATTTTGAACGAATTCATATAAAGATTCAAGTGCCTTAGATGTTTTAGATGATCAATCGAAGTCGGAAAATTGGTTAGTAGCTTACTCTTAAGTACATGCACAACATTTCAAAACATGAGGTGAAAGACCCGAGTCTTCAAAGAATTGCCTTGAGACAAATGGATTGAATTGACTTCTTAAATGACTCCCGCCTATAAATTGAGAGATGGCGGGTTCTTTGAGACATACTTGGTAAGTTACACTATTGTCATCTCCAGTGCAAAACCTCTTCTGTAACTGATTCAACAAGATCATGCATTTTGAAATTTATAATTTTGCCAAATTCATCTGTCCAAACATCTTGAAAAAATGATCTGCAATTTAATTCATTCCACAAACCACCACCAACTCAGCATCTAATATTTCGTTAGATGGTCTAAATTCATAATATCTGCAGTCACAAAGGAATTTTGCCAAAGTTTGTAAAGCATTTAAAGGATGTGAATTTCCTGAGGGAAGATTTAATTTTCAGTATTCACATTGAAGAGGTAATTTTCTCATTTGCCTGTTGTCTACAAATGGTTTTTATTTGGCTGATTAAGCTTTTCCTGCAAAACATATTGTTATTTTTCCTAAAGAGTCATTGTTTCATGTGTAAGCTGATATTATCACGAGTAAGAGTGAGAGCATGTGCTTGCATGCAAAAATGCAAAGCTGAGAAGAGTTTGTTATGTTGTAAATAGCAGTTTAAGCTCACCTCTACCACATTGTAGGATGTGTTTGAGAAAACTTGTATTTGTTATACAGTGCATAAAATGGTACATCAATGCACACTTTTTTTTTTTTTTGTAACTCCTAGGAAGTAGGAACTACATTATAAGTGCTTAGCAGAAAGAAGCCCAGTAATGGTGCCCAAGAATGTGGTCACTAATTAAGATGAAAAGTATTTGTGAGGATCAAACCTTACTAGTTCCTACTTTACTGCATGTCCCTATCTCCTATAAGTTCTTAACAAACTTAAATTTACAGTTTTAAATAGGCTTAAATATATTTGTAGTTTCCGTAATATACTATTTTTTTTATTTTGGTCCTTATAATTTTATTTTTTTTAAATGGTCTTTGTAAAATTTCTTTTTTTGATTTTGATTCATATTATTTTGTTTTAGTTCTTATAATATATTTATTTTTTTGTTTTTGTCCTTATAATATGTAAATAATTTGCTTTTAGTTTCCATCTAATTTTTTTCAAAAGGACTAATTCAAAATAAACAAAAATTTATAGGGACTAAAACGAAAAAATAAATATATTAAAAGGATAGAACAAAATAAAAGGACCAAAACAAAAAAAAATTACAATGACCATTTTAGAAAAAATAATTTTATAAGAACCAAAACCAAAAAAATAATATTTTACAGGGACCAAAAACATATTTAAACCTAAAAAATACAATGATAAGAAGACACGAGAAATCAAATAAATAAAGAAGCAAATAACACAAAGCCACTTTTTTTTAGGTAAAAAATGGTAATTGTTCTTGCTAACATAATAGAGTCCAAGTTCGTGGCCAGAGTAATTTATGAAGCCATTCATGATAAAACCGTAAGAGGTCAAATAAAACAAGGAGCAAACAATACAAATATATGAACATTGTACAGCTACATGTTTGTCAAAGCAAACAATACAAATATCTGAACATTGTCAACTTAACTCAAGGAAGAAGCACTGAAATCTTCAAACACAGCCAGCCTGTGGGGATGCATCAGATTTTGGGTCTCAAAGTCACTAGAGTTCTGATCACAAGGAAAATAATAATTTTCAGTTTCAGAATAAAACACAATGTGCAGTATAACAGAGTAAGATCTGAAATCTACATAGAATGAAATATTGCCCAAATCCCTCTCCCTGCTTAACGATGTCAATTGAAACAATTTTTTTTAAATAAAAAGGGAAGAAATTCAATTCTAGGAAAAAGTATTTTGAATTCTTAATTGAAACATATAGGGTGATTATTAAGTTTTGATTACTTTAGCAATTTAAACTATTCTTGGAAATTAGGACTGTGACAGGTGACAAAAAGAAAAGATATCCAATATAAGGAATGAGGAGAAATGAGTAGTTTAATGAATTGTTTAACTTCGTTTTTCCTAAAATTTTGTGAAAATTACATATTTTTTTCTTTCAATTTTTAAAACTCAATAATCTCATCTTCCTCTAACTACACTGGGTGGGTATACACGCTGATATGGTTTGCAAGAAGATATCAACAGTCTCACAATTTTTTTGATATACAATAATAATAACAAGATCAAAATTTAAGATATTGTGTATACTATTCAGACCTTCCACCAAGCGACCCTAGTGGGTTATTAAAGGTCCCACAATGACAATGTTATTTGTAGAAATATATATTGGAAGGAATAGGATCCAAAATATACCTCTATGAGTCGGAATCATAATACACGTCAATAAAGGGAATGTGAGCTATTTTTGGCCAGTCTTCTCCCGTTTCCTTCTCACATCGCTTCCCTAGCTCCACACAATCGTAAATATTCAAAACTTCCAGATTGCTAAGGCTTAGGCTCGTTGGAAGACGCGTCAAATTGGGACATTTCTGAATAATCAATTCGCGAAGCAAGGGGAGGTTTCCAAAGCAGTCAGGCAAGGATTCTAGGTCTGGAAGCTTCCGTAATTCTAACGACTTCAAGGCAGTCAGATGTTGTAAACCCTCATGCAAACCTCTCACCTCTGCACGTACACCAATCGACAAATCCTCAAGACAAGTTAGGTATTGAAAACCTGGCGACACATAACCCCCCCTAATATCTAATTTCTTGAGAGGGTGCAACCCTTGCAGCCATACTTCATCTGCCAATGACTTGAGGCTGTAGCAATACCCGATATACAGATCTTGGATAGAATTGAGGTTAGTGATTTCAGTTGGGAATACCTCAAGTTTGGAGAGCGCATCCAAATGTAGTCTCTTTAGAGAAGTAATGTTTTGTAGCATCCCATCTGGAAAGCGTGTTAACTCTCTATTATTTTTGAACCCTAGGGATTCAAGACTACTAAGTTTATGAATTGAACTTAGTAAATCTTGTTTGCATTCCCCCTCTATATGTAGATCATTGATAGATGGAAGGCTAGGCAAACCCAACAATTCAGGACATCGAGAAATTACAAATCTGGACAGGTGCAGGAACATGTTTTCCCCATCCTCCCTTGATAACCTTAACAATTTAGGACATTCAGAAATTTCAAGTGTGGAAAGGCGTGGGAACATGTTTTCCCCATCCTCCCTTGATAACCTTATTAGGTTTGGCAGCTTCCCAAGTGACAGATATTCTAGAGCCATGAAAATTACTCCACCCTCATAGCATTCCTTGGATACATATTTTACATGAGCCATCTTATATATCCCTAGTCTCTTTAGAGAAGGTAGTTTCTCCAACACTGGAAGTTCTAAACAGCTTTCGCAATGGTTCAGCTCTAAACAATTTAAATATTTCAGAGAAGAACTGGACATCCATTGTGGGAAATGGGCACCTTTATATCCTACTACACTCAAACTCTGAAGATGTTGGGTATCAGGTTGAAGCACTTCAAGAATCTCCTCAACATTTTCTTGTAATTCCGAGTCTTCATTTCTGCCCCGTGACAATTCGGACTCCTCATTGTTGTACCATGACAACCACAACCCGTTCAGTTGCTTACTTGACAGATTGGCTTCTTTGGCATCCCCTATACTTTTTACTTTCCCCAGACGCTTGATGTCAAGATTTCCTTTAAGCTTCAGTGGTCCCAATTCTGCCAAAAGGAACCCTCCTTCCTTGCCCACAAAGTAGGTGGTTAAACTCCTTAGAGAAGTTAACTTCCCTAAATGAGGAGGCAAGCTTGATAGCATCAAGCAGTTATCAAGAGACAGTTGTTGTAGAGCTTTTAAGCGTATCAAACTGTTTGGCAACTTTTGGAGACTATTACAGCGGTCTAGTTTCAATATCTGTAAATTCCACAATTTACAAAGCGACTCCGGAAGAGTTTTAAATTTACCCCCAGAAAGATTCAGGTACCTTAAATGTTTTAAATCACCAATTGAAGATGACAAGTTTCCCATATGTTCACAGTGAAGCACCCGCAAAGAATAACATTTCAATACAAGAGGAGAAAGTAAAAAAGTATACACCTGAGGCCAACTTTGGCGAGTATCTCGCCAAGATTGAATTATATAGGTCCTCAAATTCAAATATTTGGCTTGATGCAACTGGATTGAATTGGATCCCTCAGATGATAACTACCAATAATATGAGAGATGGTCGATTCTTTCATACCATATAGTTACACCATTGCGTTTTGTAGTGCAACGAACCTCTTCTGCAACAAATCGTGCAAGATCATGAACAAGATCATAAATCTTGAAACTTGCAACTTTGCCAAATTCATCTTTCTCGATATTCTGAAAAAATGATCTCCAATATAATTCATTCCACACACTATCACCAACATCTTCAGCATCTAATATTTCATTAGATGAAATGAATCCATTAGCCATCCAAAGTTCAATTAAATATTGCTTCCTTATTATTTCATCCTTGTCAAATATGGCACAATAAGCAAAACATTGTCTGAGTTTTATTGGTAAGTTCAAGTAACTTAATCTCAAGACAGACATCACAGAACCCCACAGGTTGCTTTCCTTAACATACAGCCACTCTTTTTCTTCTCTTCTGAAGCGTAAAAGACCTCCTAGTGCTTTTGCTGCAAGAGGCACTCCCCCACACTTCTTTACTATTTCCTTCCCTATGACCACAAGCTCTCCATGCTCTACCTCGTTTGCTCCAAAGGCTTGGTGTTTAAACAATGCCCAACAATGATTGTCGGATAGCATTGATAATTCATGAGGAGGCTTTATTGTTCCCATGATTTCTACAACTGTTGGAAGACGAGTAGTGACTAAAATGGATGCACCCTTTGCCCCACAAGACAATACAGGTTTCAACCTCTGCCAATTCTCTTGCTTATCATCCCACACGTCATCCAAAACCAGTAAAAATCTTCATAGCCATACTCGTCCATGATGTCATCCAGCTCCCGAGCTGCATCTTTTAGCGTTTGCAGCCAATCCTTTACAGATCTGTCTGAGAATTGTTTCTCCCCAGCATCTTCAAGCGTAGCCATGATAGCAGTGAGCAAGCTGGCAAGCCTTTTCAAGTCTTGATCAAAACCCAGAAATAGTCCCACCTCTTTTCCAATGAGAGAGCTCAAACTTCGGAGCACGCCTTTAAGTACAGCCTCAGCCATCTTCCAAGTTCTATCTTACAAAATGAAAATGCAAGAGAGGTTGTATGGTTCAGAAATGGCAAAGCAATAATTTCATCAAGCAAGAGATAAGATTAAAAAGCAGAGGAAACGTTTTGGGGAGAATTGGGAAGTCAACAACGAACGGACCCACAAAGAAATGTATTACTGGAATTTTGCTCAATGCAAGTGTCTCACGTAATTGACTTGTGATATTTTGCATGTATATTGAAATTTCAACGAAGCAACCACTAGTTGGAAGAAAAATAAACAATACCATACTTGCTGACACGTTATATAAAATTTAATTTATTGGATCTCGTTGCTGGTACTCTAATTACTTTCTTGAATCAATGATGTTAAATGCAAAATTTTTGTACGCTAATTTTGTCTAAAATTTCACTTTCAAAGTAAAGTAATATTTCCATGATTCAATACCGTCAAAATATATATATATATATATATATATATATATATATATATATATATTTCCATGATTCAATACTAACAATCAGCACTTTAATTTTAACTTTTACCAAAAAAAAAAAGCACTTTAATTTTAACCACTTCCTATATTGTAACTATCAATTTAAAATTAATGCCGCTAACATCCTAAAAACAAGAAAACTATCCGTTAACATAATCTGTTAATTTTAAATTAAATATCAGCCCATGCATTTTTTTTATTCTTTTTTTTATTATTCATAGCCCATGCATTACAAAGATGCTGTAAATTTGTAAAAGATATATAACTTTTTATTATGTAAAAAATGATTTATAGATTGTTATTATCTTTGCAAATGATATTTGTTTCGGGGGTAATGCTAAATTGTTTTGGTAGTGTTCTGGCCAAAAACAGACTGCTCTCTATCCTAATTCCTAAGAGACGTAATTAGAAATTATATGAAACAATAATGGTGAAAGATCGAAAATGAATTTGGTGCAGTCATCAAGTTCAAGCATTCACATAGAACCGTTAAAAAATCAAAATACTTAAATTTAAAAGTATGTTTTAAATTCAATTTATGGAGATAAAATTTAAAGGTCAAATTATATTTTTGGTCCCATTATTTATTTACAAAATTCAATTTGGTTCCATTATTTATTTATGAAATTCAATTTGGTCCCACTATTTTTAAAATGTTCAATTTGGTCTCCTTTTTTTTTAAACCACTCAATGTTGCCATTTTTGTCAAATACACATTGACAATGTTAAGTGCTGATCTACGTGGCAATAGAGGTTGATGATGTGGCTAGTTACCTTCCCCAAGCCTTCTTGTCAACCGCTCGAGCTTTGAAACCCTAAATTAATAAATTTAGGGTTTGTATTTGGGTGAAATCAAAAAACCATGTCTCACTTTGAAGCTCACTCTTGAAGCAATTTGATGTCTTTCATGAATCATAATGCAACCATGGAAGGTCGATCCTCTCACGTTGGTGGAAGTCGAAGGTTTGCTCGTGTTTGCAATTGCGGTGATATAGCAATTTTGCGAATTGCGTTTACTGCTGCAAATGCTGGGAAGAAATTATGGGGTTGCCCTAACTACAAGGTCATTTGTTGTTCGTGTTTTGGTGCATTACATTGGATTTTGGTTGTGTATCTATGGCATTATGTATTCTGTTTGTCATTTTAAGGAAAACAAAGTGGCATAGAGGAAGAGGTGGGGTGCAATTTCTTTGAATGGTGTTTAGATGAGGTTATTGATAACATTGTTTTACCTATGAATGTTGGATTTGTCCTTTTTCTTATGAATGTTGTATTGCTGACATTGTTCTTCAACGCAAGAGGCAGAGCTAGAAGGGGTGTATATCTAAAGTAGGTTTGTTTTGGTTATCCTTTTTTGTTTCAGGTGTAGTGTAACTTGAATAGGAGACAATGGATGTATGTAGTTTGGCCCTTGGGTTTGTAGTTTAATTGGGTAGTATATGCCTTTTTGTAATGAGGTTGTACCAGTTATGTAATGAATACATAGTTTGTGTCTTTTGAAATGAAATTGTGATATTTATCAATTTTTGTACTGCCTTTCTTTTTGTCAAATTGTGAATTATTCTTGTCAAATTCTTATATTTATTTTTATCAATTATGTACTGACCATCACTGAACATAAAATGAGCCATTTTGGCCATTACTGACCATCACTAAATAATACAGTCCCAATTATGCATTAAACATCAGTGAACAATGTTATATATTGCCATAAACAAGTAAATAACAATATCCCAAAGCTTGACCTCAAAACAATGTTTTACATATTTCCATAAAGAAGTATATGTATACCAGAAACAAGTAAATAACAACATCATTTTCATTATGTTGTAAACTGCCATACATACATTGCAAATGGTAGATAGTCAAATTTCCAGAACGGTCACATGACTTCCAAAAATACTTGTAGCGAAAGTAAAATAACTCAAAGCTTGACCTCAAAACAAACCATGGCAAGCTGACAAAATACATACATCCCAAAATACATTGTGAAATTGTTCCAAAATACAATGAAAATATAAGTAGTCAAATTTCCAAAACAGCCATGTGGCTTCAAATAAAAACTAGTCATCCTACATTCTATTGCAAGATCATGGCTTCCAAATAACTCTTTTCTTGTTGGAAGTTTAGGCCTCACTACAGTTGTCCTCTTATTGGCAGTAGGGTCAATGACTTGTCTCGGTGCATTAGACTGGCTATGTTTAGTTGGTTATGTTGAAGCACTAGCATTTGCAGGTTCATTAGTTTGTAGTGCAAAATGAGTAGCTACATTGTTCTGTGTTACTATCATAGAACGGGTAAACCTTGTGGTTTGGCCTGATTAAGGTGCTTCGGTTGGTAATGTTGGTTGTGTTGGTGCAAGGTTCACTGTTGATGCAGTCATTTGGCTTGGCTCAATGGGTGCTATTGATACAGTTGATGTAGGCTCCTTAGGTTGTTCTTTACAGGTGCTTTTGTTGTGCTTGTATTTCTGGCACCTACTGCATCTCTTAGATGTACCAGCCCTATTCATCTGTGTGTCATCTTTCTTCAACTCCCATGGTTCTAAGTTCCTATGCTTCTTTGGTCGTCCTGGCATTTTCTTCATTGGTGGTGGTAGGACATCACTACACCATGTTCTATGCCATACATGCTCTCCATTCACAGGGTAGATTAATGGTGCATAAACTGCTTCATAAGTCTCTTTACAATAATATATAGGTATATACTCCTTTGGGTCTAGGTTCATGTATTTCATGCATGATATTGCATGGCAACGTGGGATCCTCATCAAGGTCCACTTCCTGCAGCTGCATTCTTGAGTTTGCAGGTTCATAGTAAATTTATCTCCCTGCAAATTGATATGTTGGACCTCAAATAACTACTCCCCAAACCAACTAAAAATGAAAAATTTGGTTAGTCAATGTATATATTAGAAGGATTATACACACACGGTAATATTTACAAGTTATACTACCTTGTTAGCCACTAATTAGTATAAGCCGATTCCTTTTGTAGCCTCTTCATTATCTTAGGTAGGATACTTCCTTCGAATGAGGCAATCTTCTGCTTATTTGTAGCCCACCTCTCCATTAGATAAACTCTTATCTCCTCTAACATAGTGACTATTGGCTTCCCCCAACCCCAACAATGACACTATTGAAACCTTCATTCATATTGTTGTAAAGCATGTGTCTAAGTAAAAATGATGTAATTTGGACAATTTTTTTTTTTATTGTCACAAAATAAAAAACCATCTAAGCTTGAAAATAAATAAAAAAAGCCATGTCGTGGCCATGTAGGACTCCTCCGTTAGTCAACTAAACAAAGCTGGCGAAAATGGCAACATTAAGTTGTTTTTTTAAAAAAAGGGACCAAATTGAATATTTTAAAAATAGTAGGACCAAATTGAATTTCGTAAATAAATAGTGGAACCAAAAATATAATTTAACCAAATTTAAACTATCTGATTACCATTAAACAATTTTAATTTAATAATTGCAATATATATAAAGAAATTGAGTTTAGTAAATCTCGATCATGAAAAATTTGTCCCTTCCATTGCAATATATATGTGAGACATGATCAATTGCTACTATGTGTCAAACTTTCACACTAACGCTACATAATAACTTTCTATATAATATGAAATTAGTCAATTCAACTGTTGAATCATGTATATCAAATTTCACATAAATTAAACATTTATTGGTATGTTATCAAGCAAAGAACATTTAATTATATTTTAAATAACATATTATCTATCAAATTAATAATGAAACAAAGTAGCAATTAGTTCTTGATTTACATATATATATATATATATATATAAGCAATTGAGTCTCTAGAGTTAGTTTGTGGCAGTTTGAAACCGACTAGAAAATTTACAATTTGTGGCGATTTTACTACCTCCAATGACTCAATTACAAAAAATTGTAAAAGATTACGGACCTAATTACAAATTTTTTAGTTCAAGGACCTAATTAAAAATTTTCCAAAAGTTTAAGGACCAACTAATGTATTAAACCTATATATATATATATATATAGGGAACATATCAAGTAAGAATAGTTCTCATTTTAAGAACATGAGAATTGTAAATGGCTAAGAGTGTGTTTGGGTTATAATTGCATCCAACTGAACTCATGTTGAATGCAATCCGCTCCTCACATAACTTTTTTTGTTTATGCATTGGAACGTGTAGAACCTCCATTTAGCGCAATTTTAATAGGTTAATATCTAAACACACACTAAATTATAAATGGCATATTAGACCATATTAACCAGCTTCAACAATTCTGTAGCCTTGGTGTGGTAGTATGTTTCAACATGGTCATAGCGATTGCAGTAAATGTAATGAGGACTACATTGATCACCACAACCCCCATTTCGTACACCACACTAAGAAGAGTGGGAGACAAAGGCAGAGGAATCATCAGGAGGGGGAGGAGTGCCCGAAAGCATGTAGAGTGGAAAGACACAGTAGTTATTCACTAATCATGTCATATGTAGGAACAGTGGGAAATGATAGTACCTAATTACGTACCGAGTCAAGGTTCGGTGGGAGACTGACAAAGGCAAGTACCATGAAGAACTGGCTGCATTGTTTGTAAAAAGTCTCTGCATCAATAGTAAAAGGCATGAGATTGGCAAAATCAGCCAATCAAATGATCGAGCTTACCAAGATATGTCTACATATCCATGTTCTCCAACTTTGTAGACATCAGATTAACTACAACACGAGACAATAGACATTGTTGGAGTAGGCTTTCTTAGCCTTGGTCCAGACTTCATAATGGGTTGGAAAAGCCTAGTATTATGGTTGAAGGCTATGAGTAATAAAGAACCGAAGGACACAGCACAAAGAGGGGTTAATTTGTTGCCAGCAAGATCGGTCCTTAGTGGGAACGTCTTTGACTTATGTGGTTAAGCAGTTGGCATGACTTGACCTTGAAACCACAATTAGACAGTGATAGCCAAGGTGCTGTAATTGGCGGTCCTAGTCATTTTTTCACAAGGAATAAGTGGAACTTTAGTGAACGTTACTACCGAAGCAACATCAGAGGAGGAGCCGGCAGAAGCCATGAATCAGGCAATAAAAATGGGTAGGGAGATGTGCCTAAAGGGAAGGAAAGTAAGGAAAGAGACACCAACAAATGGGCTCAAGCAAAATGCACAAAAAACACAAGTTCATGTCAGGCACGTGAATAGTACAAGCTAAAGAGACGTGGCGCATGTGACAACGTATATAGGACTTAGAGAGAACAAGTAACTGGAGGGTGGCCTTGCTGGACATGGGGTCACACCGACAATCAAAGGCACAATGGAGCAAAAAACAGTTGCACAGTGGTGGTAATTAATGTTCACACATGGCCATTGTTGCAAACTGGAACAAAACAAAAAGAAAACTTTTAGACTACTGATACCATATACAAAGTGTTTATTGAATATATGTTTTGCCCACACATATGGTTCTTTACTTATAATCAAATAGGGAGACAATTAAGGAAATCACTAATTTCTAGCTATGGATTATTTCTATATTTCCCTATTTACAACATATATTTACATTCCATATTTCCCTATTTACAACATATATTTACAAAATATAAATAAGTATTATCAATGTTTGATTGTCGTTCAATACATTGGGAGAGAGAAATATATACTTACTTGACAATAATGAAAATTGCTCAAAGAAAACTCTAGTTTCCTGCATCTAGGGAGCTGCATAGGTACTCTTAAAGGGCCTCTCAAATGATGTCCCTCTGTTGGATGCCTAATGTATGGTTGAGAAATGCGGTGGAACCACTCAAAGTATCCATCGACGCATGCCCACAAATAAGCTTGAGGTACAATCGCTCCTTTAGTCCCAACATCGACAATGTAGGAAAGATACGCAGCAAACCTCTCATCACATACCTTGGTGGAAGGCATATGATAGGTAATCTCAATTGGCAAGCGAGGGATTATCTATACGTGTCCAAACTATCGTAACTCCCTCTTAGAGAAATGGGTGAGTAACAGGTGGCCTAATCTGAGGAAGTCGAAGATGTCATGGAAGGCTTGCGCCTCTCTGTGCAACTCATATGACATCTAGATGACATCCTGTAGCTGCAACTAATCTAGCTTTGACCTCGTCGCCAACACCTAGTCAAAGCCTCTGAGAAGCTTCCATTTACAGGTACGAGGAGACATCCCAATATATGTAATGACTTCCTCATGAGCATCAATGGTCGAAAAATGTTCATATATCCATGCCTATAATAAAGTCATATATCCTTTGATCTATTGCGTCTAATGCAGGCTAGCCACGCTAAGCTAATCGTACATGTAACACAACACAACGACACCCTATGCATACTGGCTGCATCTATCAAGATATTGGAAAAGGTCCAGGTAGGACACGAGCACGCACATGGAACTCTTATCAACGAAGATCGTGCAACCAACCAAATGTAACAGATAAGCTCTTACTTCAAAGACGACTTCCCCAGCCTCCACGTATGGATGATATATGTCCTCCATCCAGTCAAATGTCACCTGCACTCCTTGTGTAATCGCAACGAGTACCTACTCATACTTGACCCCAAGCTCGCATATCAAGTAGTCAACTACATCATCAAGGGACAACAACTAGTGGGAAATGGGGTCCCAGCTATAGGTAGGTGTAGGAGAAATGATACATCATCTAGAGTGATGGTCATTTCCCCCATTAAAAAGTGAAAGAAGCTGGTGTCTTTGTGTCGCTACTCAATAAAAGCACACAACATGACCTTGTTTGTTGTGCAATAACGTGCCTGTATAAGAGTATGCAACCTTGACCTCTCCACGTATCCCTTAGTAGTAGTAGTAAGGAGAAGGAGAAAGGTAGTGGGTGCGAGGTGTGAAAATGGCTCACATGAACAAAGTCACAGGCAAGAGGAAAAAGAGAAAGGTAGTGGGTGCAAGGTTTGGGGGTGTGAGGATGAAAGAAGGAGAAGGATAAGGGGTGGGAAGAAGGAAAATGTTTAAATTAAAGGGGAGAATGGTAAGGGAATAGGCAAGGACATTTTTGTCTTTTTAAAAAACTAAAAAAATGTGGAGGGGAGTGAAGATAAAAAAAGGGGAGTGAAAATATCAATAGGCTATGCTAAATTGCTAATCATATATTTCTGAACCCATGATAATTATTGGGCTAACCCAACAACTTGGGTTTCTTTAGTCCAACCCGATGCGGGAACGAATTCTGTTATCAGAACTTTTAATAGAATAAGTTTACATGCAAGTTAATTTTTAGATGCATACGTGATTCTTATTGTTTTACTTTATCTAACAATTATCCTTAAATTTAGTTAAAGCTTATTATTTGTGTGGCATTTCTACGCGTCATGGTTATACATAGGAGATATTAAATCCTGCTATGGAGTTTTTTTTTTTTTAGGGGGGGGGTTTGGGGTGTTTTTTCCTTCTTTATTCGGCAATTTGTCAAAAAAGGAAGTATTTGAAGGCATACATATTTCCTACTCAAAAATAAAAAAATGCATATGCAATGGGTGATTACAAGTAGAGAAAAAAAAATACTAGGTGATTACATATATCAAGAATTTGATTGGATACATACTGGATGATTAGATACATCTTAAATGTTTATATTGTACACAAAAGGATAGATTCCAAATTTAAAAACAAAAAAGTCTAGTATTACTACTTAATAGTATTTATCAACAATTAAGCTACAAATATATATAATTGATTGTTATTTCTGTTGCTGATCAGTATATTCACACAATTGATTACGGTGAATTTGGCCATATAATCTTAAGTCACATATCATTATTGGAAAAAGTATTGAATACAAAATTTTTTAAGAAAAGAATTAAGGTACGTTTACTTCTGTTTTCATTTTTTATTTCATTTATAATTTACAAAGTTGTCACTTGTTTTTAATATATTTCATAATTTTAAAAATCTATACAAAGAACAGAAAAAACAAAAAAAAGGTTATTTTCACTGTTTCTTATATAAATATTTGAAAACAGAAAATATATTAAAAATAAGGTTATAATTTTGTAAATTAAAAGCTAAAATAAAAAATAAAAAAAGAATTAAATGGACCCTAAATTTTGTGTCAAAGAAGAAATAAGTTAAGGTGAACATTTCAGAGTATACATTCAAGTAGAACTCGATCCAAGTTTCAAACGACCAAATTTTTTTTTAATAAATTAAAAAAAAGAGATAATATTATTATTATTTTTTTATCTAAGGGGAAAAAAATTAGCTTGAAATTTTGAGTAATACAAAACTTGATTCCTAGTTTGTTTGTTTTTTTGACTGGTTAATATCCTTCACAAATTGACTGGTCTAATGGCCTATCTTAGCTTAATGTTAGTAAAAATGTCCTGATTTTAATTGATTGATGAATAGTCGTGCAAAATAAGGACTTGCTTTGTTAAATTCGTTTTTACCCCTAACACACATATAATGTAAAAATTTATAGAAAATAGCAGCTACTGAACATTAAAAAACAAAATCATATTCTTGTGCCATTTAATGATTACTCTATTAACGAAAATTTCAAATCAGTAATTAAGTAATGATGATATTTTTCTATTTACAAAATGCAATGATGTCCTTTTTATACCTTTACATCATGATACATAGGACTTGCCATGATCATTATGGGTTGTCGTCCTCTCCAATAGTGAAAGAAAAACAAAATGGTGTTATTATTATTATTATTATACCCTAAATTTATTATTAGAAGCATTTTGTCATGGGCAGCATGTGTTAGAATAGGCCATTTGTGTAACACTATTTGTTGAAGTCATGAAACGATACCACAAGAAGTATGAGTGGGGAAAAAAGGTGGTAGTACAAGTGTACAACTACAAATCTACTATAATGTTAGGCTTTGAAGAGCGTAAAACCTAGAGAGAAACTACAAAATTGTGAAGCCAAACAGCACCTTGACCCAAAACGTGGAACTTATTCTAAAAATCTGAAGGCAGAGGTGGAGTAAGAGCTAGAGGGTCGAGCATAAAGGAAGCCACATGGTCCTCTAAAAGGGTCAATTTGCCAACGAAAAGCCCCTCCACAACCCAACCATTATCAAAAATTGGGACCCCCCCCCCCCCCCCTTCAAACCCACCATTATTTATTTGTGATAGGCTTTTGCCCACGCCTAATCTCACCCCATGATTTCTCCTTACCCACACGTGCACAGGTGATTAGACAAAAGGTGGTTCAAACACCCCTTTTGTGCAAGTTTTTAACTGAGCTTTCGACATAATTAACCACTACTTGTCCCGTAATTATGCCATCTATTAACGACACTTTAGGTCTTGCTCTAAATTATGGTTCAAGAAAGAGAACAATGAAATGTCTACTTTTTCCCTCGGGGAACTTTATATGATCAATATATAATATGGCATTGGACTTTCGGGAATGCTATAGTATCACCATTTACCCAACTTATGATTAGAGGATTTTGTGGACCCATGTGGAAGCCATTCGCCATCACACATGCTACCACACCAAAGGAACGTATCTAGCTTCTCATTGTGGATACATGTCATCTCATATTTAAATGGTTAGAGGGAAAATAAAATAATAGGAGATGATGGGAGTAATTAAAAGGGGGTAGGGGTAGAGGAGGGAATATAGATTTATAAACTTTAATTTTTACCTCAGATACTTGTTTAATTGTGCAAAAATTAGAGCTTGATAAGAAGTTGAAGCCTTGAAGGACAGTAACATTCTCCTTATATGAAGGCCAATACAATTTACCTGGATTGAATGCCTCTGTCGGCGTTCACGTTGATAGATAAATTTATGTTTGTTTTAATAACGTGTTACTAGTAATAGTTTTTAGAATTTAATTGACGCATACTCACAATGTAAATAATTTTTATGTTAACTAATCATGAATTATTATACCATTAAAAATTGTTGACTTTTAAGATAACTACTTTAAAAGTTATACTTGAAATGTTATCTAATTAGCTTACATGTTAAAATTAAATTCTAGTTTTTTATCACGTTGAGAAGTGTTAGAAACACATTCTCAGTGTGTTTGGTAACACAATGGTTATCGCTAGCCGTGGATCCCAAAGCAACTAATTATTGCTTTTGCATTTTTTTTATGTGATTTTGCACTGGAACATGATCTTTGATGTTGAAGCAAACACGCACTTTCTAACATATTTTTTCTAACATATTCTCTCCTATTAGTTAAAATTGATTGAAAATTATAAAATCAAAAGTGTGGTAGAGAATGTGTTGCCAGCATTTCTCTTATCATTAAATACAAAAACAATGCTTTTTTTCCCTTCTATTATCTAGTACTTATTTGAAGCTATTTATGGCATCAATGTGACAGAGAAAATCATTAGCCACAAAAAACAAGCCCTAGACTTGGCCATGCAAGTGTTTCATAAACAATTTGTAGGTTTTCCTCTTAATTTTCTTAGATGTATGGTGCTTGTTAAAGTAGCAAGGGAAAAGGGGGTTTGGGAAAATAGAATCATAAATTGGCTTTATGTGGAATATAATATTATGAATTATGAATAGTATACAGAAATAGATTGGAATGGAGTGGAGTGAAGGTGAAGATGGGTTTATTTAGGTTCTATGAATATGGATATGAAAGAGTGATAGTTCAATTGTCTTTGATTTTAGCAGTTATATGTGGGCATTCAATTCTTAGTCTCCTAACAATGACAATACCCACACAACAACACAAACGTAATTGCGGGACCATGCATACTTAGTGGTTGAGAAAAAAAGTGCCACTGCCTAAGGAATCGTTACTCGCATGCTCCATGATCCGTTGGAAATGGTTGTCTCTGCCATCTACAATCCACTTAGACTCTAACGACTAATCCTTTTTTGGGTCAATTCTTTGTCAAGTAATTGTCCAAACGGTTACACTACAAATTGTGGTGCTCTAGAGAATAGCATGTACAAAACTTGAATCATTATGTATATGGACAAAACAGATCACAAGTTGGGCATGGCGCCATAAAAGGACAACTTTGTATGTGTACATATATAATGTCTTTAGCTATCATGGATATTTAGATCCTTCCACGTCATAGAATACATTATATATACATACATATGTGTGTGTGTGTGTTAATTTTTTGTGTACAATGGCAGGAATGGGGTTTGAACCTAAAATTACAAACTACCTAAACCCTGTGACTGAGCTAACACTAGTGGGTTTATAATTAAGATTAATTTATGTATCTCAATTATGTTTAACAATTCAAGATCAATTCTCCTCCATTTTAAAATAAATGAACACTCAATCTTTGTAAAAAAAAAGTATTAATTTTATTTCACAACAATAAAAATAAGAATATAGATATAGATCGTAATTATCCTAAATTTTAAATCAAATACTCGTTATATAATCATATTTATCTTATTTTGGGTTTCTTTGATTTGTTAAAAGGTATGATATTGAACAATACAAAAATAATTGTTCCACATTTGATTTGAAAAAGGATCATAGGACAGCACAACTCAAGTGATGATGGATAGGATAAAAACTCAATTTTTTGTTACTTAATAAATCATGGGACAACTTTTTGTGCCAAATACAAAATACTCAAAAGACAAAAATACCCCACGATCGTCGTTGCCGCCGCCGCCACCATTACAGTCATTACTGCCCCACCACCACTACTACCATCATTGTTGTCGCTACCGTTATCGCTACCACTACCACCCGAAAACACCCCCATCGCCATTATAGTTGTCACTCCCGCTATCACCACCACCGTCTTCATATTAAGATAATTAATATGAATTGTATTAAGAAAATTAATATTAAAAAGAATATTGCAGTAAATTTTACACTATTTTGCTTGTGTTGTTCATCGTCCACCAAACAATGTACAGGATAAAAAGTTGTCATGTAACTCAGGGCCGTGTAAGCTACAAGGCAAATGAGGCCATTGCCTTAGGCCTCCAATTATTTAGGGCCTCAATTTTTTTTCAAATTTCTTTAATAAATCATTTATTATTAATTTTAATTATTAGGTAATAAATTTTATTATAATATATTATTTACTATTATTTTTATTAGTATGACTATATAATATTAAGATATGAATGTACGTGTTATTGTAAATCATTTAAATGTAATCTTATTATTTATTTTAAAAAGTTAAGAAAATTATTTTGCATCTATTTTGGACTTCACTCCTCACCCTAAAAAGACTATTAAAATTAGTATAGAGTTTAAATTTAATGAATGAATTTATAATTGATATATAAAAAGGATATTTTGGTAAAAATGACGATAATAAAATCACATGTTTAACTAAAAATTCTTTTCGTATCGATCATTTTGTATTCATATTAGATTAATTTACATCTTTAGTTGAAAGTTAATTTGAATAATTTTCAAAATATGAAATCACTTTTAATTTTTTTATTTGAATTCGTAAATCGAAAACTTTGAATGAGGATGGACTTAAAAAATAGTATATTAATCTTAATTTTTTAAATAAACATATTGTAAGAAGTGCATACAAAAGAAATTCATACTCCACTACAAGTATTACACTATATCAAAAGATTATTTTTTTTTTCATATACGTGCATTGTTTCTAAAATATTATTGACAATATTTATAACTATTATTATTGTTTAAAAATAGTTTTTAAAAGTAAAATTACTCAAATCTTATCTAAGGTTACCTATGTCAAGGAATGTATTAAATGAATTTATTATTTTATTTATTAAGAGTGAAATGTTAGAAATACTTAATTATAAAACTTTTATAAATAATTTTGTAGTTAACAAAAAAAAATTAACAAATATTAAATTGAGATTTGAATATAAATTCGTCTTAGGCCTCATAATTTCTAGACAAGACCCTAATGTAACTTAAGTGTTTGTCCTATGTTGTTCTTCTTGTAATGTATCTTAGTGCATATCAAACGCACCATTTATTCTTTAGTCCTTTGTTATACATTGCGATCTTAGGTTAAAACGATCTTGCATTTAGTTAGTCTTCATCAAATGCATGTGCTGTGGAGGACCAATTTTCTTTGATTGTGGTCCTTATAACCTCATCTTATCTTATTAATTGTTATTTGCTATAGCCCACTTTATAGGTCAAGTATTCATAAGCTAAAAAGGAGACGACAAATTTAATATTTTTTTGTTAGATAAAGACATTATAACAAAATTTTTATTTCTTTATAAAGACCAGTTTTCCCCCCTATTTGCACATTTTTTGTCAAAAAATTGTGACTAATATAAAATAATATATTTTAAAATTTTCTAACAGATTAGTTCACTAGAAATGACATAGAATGTAGATAATTTTTCAAAAAAAAATAAGGGGAATTTTTGTTAAAAAATTATTAAAATATTATATTAAAATTTTAATTATCAACAAGAAATCCATCAAAATTTAAAAATCTAATTGCATGTGTAGGTGACTTTTCCAGAAACTTTTTTTTCATTATTGGAAAGGTTCATCACAGTCACCAAAGTGTCAATTCATAATTTAGCAATGCTTCTAATGAAACCTGGAACAAATTTTGCGAGAAAACCTTTTCAACAGAAATATTGATTGAAGATTTCCAATGGTGATCTCTAAATTCTAAAATAAACTATTTAAAGAAATTCGTGCAAGTATGTGTCATAATTTGAGGAAAAAAACTCACTCAAAATTTGTAAATATCACTGTCTTGCTTTCTTTCATCCTTATATTTCTCCCACTCTACCCTCCATCATATGACATCTTTGATTGGTCTCTTGGCATTTTTTATTTTTGTTTCAATAAATTTCTTCGTCCCCTACTTGCATTCCCTTGTCTTTTCCTCTTCTATTATTGTCCTTTTCCTTCTTCTTCAATTCCTTTCAATGACTTTTGACAGTCATTCGTCCTCATTTCAATAACTAATTCTTTTGATGATCGATAGCGGCCTCTTCTAATTCAAAACTTCTATAAATTATAGATATATATTGATTTTATTGGTATTGATTGTTGCAGTGCACCATAAATATTGACTTCTTATGGATGGTGGATTATGGATTGCTATTCACATCGGTATTTACAATGTTGATCATTTTGAAGATTTAGTGCCTTGCTTTAAAAAGAATATATATATATATATATTTGATGTCTTGATTAGGAAATTTATAACCTATATATAATTAGAGAGAACTTAATTTATTATTTGAACCAATATTTTAACTTGTGGGTTGCACAAAATAAATATTTATTTTATATAACTTAAATTTATAATAAATAAATACTTCTGAATATATAAATTATATTATAATTAAAATTTACAATAAATAAATATTTTTGAACATATAAATTATATTTTAAATTTATAATAAATAATTATTGTAATATAATGTTAATTTTTAATTATTGATAATTTCTTTTAAAAAATATTAAAATTCAATTTAGAACTAAAGATATTGAAAAGGATAAATTGAAAGAGACAATAGGTTAAACAATCCTAAAAAATGCTCTAATTGGAGAATGATAGCTAAAAACGCTTTCGTTGAAGAATAACAGCTAAAAATATTATTGTTCAAGATAGTTGTTCTTATTTAATATATAGGGTGAATTGTAACCAATTTAATCTCATGATGTAGTTGAATGCTTGAAAAGATATTTAGGATTTGATTATCATCCTTGTGAGATTAATTGATCAATTCTAGTAATAAAAATTTTCAAGTAGTCTATGTGATAAAAAGTATGAGTAGCAAAGTACATAAAAGATGGCAAAAGGGAAACAAGACAATAGGAAGGAGAAAACTATTACATTGCTATTAATTACTTTTGAGAAATGTTTATAAAAAATATTACAAGAAAATTCATAAGCCAATGTTAACTTACAAAAATTGACAATACATGCCACTATAGTAGATGTGTTCGCTTGAATCAGTTTTGAACTAAAAAGCCATAACTTGCGATTTAGTCCAGTTTTGATTGCTTTCTTAAAAAAATTCGATCCAATACAATTCGATAAAATGCAATTTGGATTAGATTGGATGGTTCAATTTTTACCAATACATCTTTATTAACATTTTAATTTCCTATCACTCTCCAAATATTTAACATTATTTTCAAAATAAGCATAAAAAAGTATGTTAATCAATCAATTAATTATTCTACAACATGATTTTTTTCCTAAGGAGATAGAACATATATATTCAAAATAAAATCCAAAGAGAACGGAGCATATATAGTTTTGCTACGTTGGCTGGATACATGAAAAAAATATAATAAAAATATCGGTGAAACACTAATAAATATAATAAAACATATAGAAGTTACACATAAAATGCATAATAACGTATGTGTATTAGAAAATATCGGTTTGGTTTTGTGAGCACCAGCTAAAAACCGATCCGTTTTGATTAGTTACACAAAAATATGGTCCAAAAAATCCAATGAATTTCGATTTTCATCAATTTTCGTTTGCAGATTTATTTTTTTTGAATTTGATTTGATGTGAACACCCATACATTATAGCATTAGCATTGATGCTATTTTGGTCAAAGCTACATTTTAGTGTCGATCTAATGTGACTGATGCTACGTAGTGACAATCTAGCTAACGTTAAAATGAAAGTTACAACTATTTAAAAAAAAATAAATCTGATGCTAACTAGCTGACACTAATTTGATAATTAGACTAATGCTAATTTAGCTACGTGAAGGTAGCCTCGTCCTAATAGATACTAATTATTTTTTATTTTTTTTAATTTATTTTTGCTATATTAAAAAACCTAAACATATAAATTAAAAATATAAAAAGCTATAACAAAGATATAATAATAATAATAATAATAATAATATGGAAATCAGTAAAAAAAATTTGTCATAATAATACACACAAATGTAGAAATAAATTAGGTGCAATAAAAAATATAAAATAAAAATGTCAACGATTAGGGGTGACCTAGTCAAGCCTCATCAAAGGAATGATCGTCAAGATCAACGTCATAATAAACATATATAGGCAATCAACTCTTGCTACAAGAGTTTGACTTGTGCTCCAAAGCTGGAATGCGCTCCATGATAGAATGAACATGCTCCTTTAAGGAGGCTAGCCACCTTAGTAGTCATAACCCTGTCCTTAACTCTATTGGCCTTTCCCTCAACTATAATAGCTTTCTCCTCAACTTTAGTAGCCATCTTGTCTGACCAGTCACTATTTGATGTAGGTGCTTGAAACTCCCAAGTCAACGACTATGATGCTACATTAAAAGTTCAAAGCCAAATTTGTAGTGCTGTAAAGCTTGTCTCGACTCTTGCCCTTAACAACCTCCTCCCACAAGTCAAGCTTCGTCAACTCATCCACTTCCAATGTCTCACCTATAGAGGCCTCACCAACTTGCATATGTACCTGTCTAAGACATAGGTGATAATCATTATATTCAAAAGAAAGCACAACCTAGTAAGATATTTATTTTGTTTAATAATCAAATTGTATAAAAATGATGTATAATATTGACAACTTATGTATGTCCTATAAGAGCAATTATCAATCACCAAACCTCTTCTTATGGGTGGCCAAGAAGAGCTCACTAGGGTCCACAGATCGGCCAAGTCTCTTAGCCTTACAAAAAAAAAAAAACAACAACAAATGTTTACAAATATGATACATTTTATGATAATGAACTAGACATAATAAGTGTGGAGTGAATACATATTGTTGTTAAGTCAGAAACAAATTGATTAGTTGGGTTGGTATGAATGATCAAGTATGAAATCAATAGTGGGTGTGATTGAATGTATATATGATATGATTTTGTTCCTAACCCAACAAATGTACTGATCAACAAGTAATAAAAGTGATGAATAGAGTATCATCCCACAAAGACTTAGATGACTACCATGTACTTGTCACTAAACATTAGTTAGTGAATTGAATATAAGATTGTCATAGTTAGTGATTAATGAGAATTAAAACATAACGAAGAAAAATATTGGTTTCTCAAAAAGACACAAGACTCAAGAAACACAATGACTCAAGGTGAATATTATAAATCATGATTCTTTGATCCCTTACTATTTGGCTTACTTGCTTGAAATCTTAATCTCACACATTTGTTCAATGTTCAAATACACTAGAGTAACTAGCTTCAATTTCTTAGTAACTAATCCTGCTGATTACCAAATAATAACCTTAATTCCTTTGGCATCCTCACTTAGCACTCGTGCATTGTTGAGCAAGGAAATTATGTACTAGTACAAGGAAATTATGACATGATTAGTTGTAAATTACCAAAAAATAATCAATATTATATTGGAGTCATTTACAAAGTTTTTTTATTTTTTTTTAAATTATATCATTTAGCCACGTTTAAATCATGGCCAACAAATTGCATTTGAAAGTATTATTCTATAAATTAGGCACAACAAATCGTGGCAAAGTCAAAGTTTAACTGTGATTAAGTAACGCTATCATGCTTATTCTAGACATGGCTAACTTTAAAAATAACTAGCCTTCAAAAAACGTTAAAAATAATTGAGCTAACTCTAGTGACAGCATGATTAGCTGGGTTTGGTTTTAACCGTGGTAAATTGGAGTTAATGCAATTGGCCGTGGTTTTTGTTTCCTTTTGCCATGGTTTTGATCGTTGCTGAACACGTTTTTTCTTATAGTGATTAGGCATAAACATGTATGGTGTGGTTGGATTAAAAGTGAAATGGCAGAAGAAAGAAATAAGATGGAAAAATTATGAATAATAAAAATAAAAAATAAATTAGTAAAATATGGTATTTATATGGATAAAAATAAAAATGAAAGAAGTGAAGAAATTTATCTTTGCTTATATAAAAAAGTGGAATAGTGAGTGGAAATAAATCAATTGTATAAAAAGTTTCTATTCTAATTAAAAAAATTAACTCAAAAATCTAAAACTTTTTACTATATTATATTTTTCTCAACATAAATTTATTTTTTATTTTTTACACATGCTATAAAAATTATTTGATTTCAAAAGAAATAAAACAAAAAATAATAATGTAATGCAACAATCAACAAACATTTCCTATAATTACCAATGAAGGTTAGGTCTAGTGAAATGAGCTAGTTTCATACAATGTGGCAAATTAAGGTTCAAATTTTCACTGAAAAGGATGTCAACATTTATTTCTTAACTAAAAAAACACATTTCCTCCAATTTCATGACAAGTTATATATATATATATATATATATATATGGTTAGCAAAAATTAAGTAGTTAATATAAACATTTTAAGTCTATGTTAATACTGTGGTTAATCATATTAGCAGACAATATATCATATCGTTAATGTAATTTACAATATTGATGTTGACCATTTAATTTTCATTAGATAAAGATTATAACAAAATAAATAATTAAGTTTGTTGACATTTTTCTTCATTAATGTATAAAACTTTTTTTAGTGTTAATTGATTATCAATACTTACAAGTTAAAACGTTTATGGCAAAGATATAGCTCTCAACTAGGCATGGGAGTTTTCGGTGTCTTGATTATGGTAAATGTTAACAAATATTATCAAATATTAATCAAATATAGAAAATATTAAAAATTATTATATTAAAAATATAAATATCAGTTAATATTTATTTTTTACGTAATTAAAAATAATTAATAAAATGTTATACTCCCCATTAGCCTGTTTGTGTCGTTCGGTACAAAATTATGCATTCGTAGTATCTTTTTGAGCTAAAACAGATGGGCATGACTAGAATTGCATTTTGGGTCGCTTCTTTTTTTTCTTTTTTCTTTTTTACTTTGAGGGGTAGGGGGCAGTTTACATATTTGGACAAGGTAAAGAACATTTATAATTGTTGGAACTGGAAATAGCGATGCACTGGCCCCTAGCATCCCACCCATCCTTGTGTCCTTGGAATACAACTTGTTCTGAACCTTCCTACGATGTGCATCAATCTTAGCTTGGTGATTGAGATATGACGTTTCAGGATTGTGATCAGGACTAGGGAAGGAATGTGCTGATTGAAACCTCAATTCAAGGTCCTTGCTGTATGAAATTGAAAGAGTAGTTGCTTCGGATTCACAGGAAATATATTCACGTTGATTCCATCTAACACCACAAAAGGGTTATCGACAAAACCGCAAAAAGGACAAAATACAAAAGCATAATTTGGAATGACGAGAAAGTGATAACTATTAACACTATTACATTCATTTATGAGTCGTGGAGTATAATTTTTCTACAAATACTTTTAACAATTTATGAAGAAAATATTAAATGAAAAGTAAATTAAGTTAATGTCATAAAAACTTAAAAATTAACATTTAATATCTTATTTATTTTTAAATAGAAAGATTTGTAAGAGAAGGCAACTGTGTGATCTCCTTTTCGCGAGGGATTAAAGTTACAAACCAAGTTTACTTCTGGTAACGATTAAAATGCTTATAAACACAAGGTTATTATTGGCACAATCAACATTGAGATGTCTATTACATAAGAAAAGATTTCAGTTTTCAGTTTTTTAAGTGTTTTTATTCTTTAATCATGTTGAAGCTTGAAAATCAATATCGACGTTATATAGTAATAATTTTTATTATACGATCTCCTAATGTAAAATTTTAATTTAAATTGAAAAATAGTGTGAAAATATTGAAGAAATAGTATTTAAATTTTGATCATTATGTAATGAATCATTCAAAAACATCTCGTACAATACAACTAAAAGAGCTTGTTACATTTTAGTTTTTTTTAAACATTCAAACAAGCTTTTTTTTGGTGGATATATTGTAACAAGCTTCTTCATCAAAATGTTAGTCGGACAACTTGATAGATTACATGTAATAATATTATATGATTAAGGCCTGTTTGGATAAACTTCTCCATTAGTACTTATAGGAGAAAAAAAATAAGAAGAAAAAAATGAAATAAGCTTCTCCATAAGCTAAAATTAGCTTATGCATAAGTTAAAAATTAGATTTTAAAAAAGTTAATATAAGAAAGCTTCTACAAATTAGCTTATGCATAAGCTAATTTAGCTTATGGAGAAGCTAATTTCACTTTTTGTTCTTATTTTTTTCTTTCATAAATACTTATAGAAAAGTTTTATCAAACAATCCCTAAGACAATTGGTGTTGTTTAGTTTTAGAGGGTTTTGATGTCTTTTTATACTTGGTCCATGAAATTATAATCAGTATACTTTATTATCACATTAGATCCAATCCAATAAGTGGTCTTAATATTTTTTAAAAATTGTACTTCAATCTCAAGTTTTTTTTTGTTGATAAAATCAATGTCAGGGTTTTATTTGCATAGTCTTCTTTTATATGTTATTGGTCCAAATTTATGTTTGATTGACAATAGACTTTGTAATGTGATACTTTTAAAAATATCATACGGCATCACATTCTAATTAAAATGCTTGAAATAAAAACATTATATTACCATTATTTTTAAGTAATAAAAACATATAAGTCATAATTTTATTAATTAAATAAAAAAAAAACTAAAACTTCTAAAACTAAGAGGGACCGGAATAATCATTTATGATTAATTGTTAACTATACTCACTTATAAAGCGAATTGTTTAGAGGTATTATGTACCCAAAATTTGAGAACAAGTACGTAATTAATGTGACAGATCCCTTTTATCAATAATAATAATAATAATTAATGTGACAGATGGCGGTTGGTGTCAGTGGTCATCGTGTGGACCATTGTGACCTGTTTGAACACATAAACTATTGTATTTAGCCGAAGAGGTGTGATGAATTTATAGACTTTGAAGTTTGAACTTTACTTTAGCCATTTTATATTATTTAGAGATCTATCTACGCGAGTTTGTTCATCTTAGAAAGTTCTCTGATGTATCTCGGCCTTTGCATGTGTTTTAAGAAAATCTAGCCATTCCAACAAATGCATGGATTAGTGGCAAGAGACTGTTTTAATTTAACTAAGGTTCTCAGTTTGAGACTTAGGAGTGCAGCTATATTTATTGGGAGAGTTTTGTCGTCCTATGCAGTTCCTCCCTGGCTTGTAGTGGTTGCACACTTTGCAACTATTTTTTTAATAAAAAAAGAAGAAGAAGAAAATCTAGCCATATTTGCAACTATTTTTTTAATAAAAAAAAGAGAAGAAAATCTAGCCATACACCACTTTTGTAAAGGAATATATATATGTGTGTGTGTGTGTGTGTGATGCAATTAAGTTTCTTTTTGGACGATAAATTTTCTTTTACTTTTCTTTTTCTTTGATCGTGAACAATGGTTTTTAGTTGGATGAATATGATGGAATTAATAGAGGCATTGCTTTCGTATGTTCATAGGCGATGAAAGCATTTAATTTCTAAATGCCTTTGAATAAATATCGTGCGTCACTTCTTCCCTTTCAATGTACAAGTTGTAAAGACCGCGAGATGCATTGTACGAATAAATTAAATAAGAAAAACACAGTGAGATTATGATATATACCTATGCCTTTAGTAAATAAGCACATCCGAAGCAGAAGCTTATTCCATTTTTGTTAGTTACATTATTTTCTTTTACACACACATATATTATATATTATACAATGAGTTAGGTTTTTCATTATTGAAACAAAGTAAAATAAATAATATATGTATTGTATCATCTAATTAAAAATTCGTGATACATAATAAGTTGATTGATTTTTGTAATAATTATTTTAAAAATCATATTAGTAATATTTTTTATTGGTTAAAAATCTAAATTTTTTTACCCTAACAATGCTTATTAAACTCAAATAAATATGCATAAATTAAAAAATAGAACACAATTACATTTATTTAAGTTTTATAGAAGTTGCCCTAAAAAAAAAAAGTTTTACAGAAGTTAATAATAAAAAAATACAATTATCTTATTAATTATTTTCAAACTTATAAACTAAAAAAACTATTCCTACCTTTTTCAATTTCAGTTTTCCTCGTGACATAATACTAGTTTGAAGAGACGAATGAAATTAAACCTCATAGAACAGATTAATTTATTGTTTTGTAAGAAATTAAAAGGTCAATTTCTTACAAAACAATAAATTATAATTCGAATAAAAATATTCATATTAGTATTTGAGGGTACTTGGACAAAGATTCTCTCAAGTTATTGGAAAAAAAAATAAAAAAAATTGAAGTAGCGCTGGGCAACTAACTAGCCCGCCTGATTACGTTTTGCATTGGACGAAGAAAGTAATACTCAAATGTATAAAACTTACCTTTTTCGTCGTTAACGGTGGCTGGGGATGGAAAATTTCTGTTTCTACAATTATAAATAATTTTTATTTTTAATTAAAAAGTGATTTTATTTTCTATTACATGCACTTTATTCAATCACATAAGCAAATTGAACGAGATGGGGGGAAAATTTTCTGTCTTATTATTTTTTTTTGGTGTTACTCTCTATTATTTGTTATTGTACAAAATTAATTTTTACTCCTCAAAAATAAAGTATGGTACTTAAAATATATTTATAATTTTATTTAACAATTAAAATTATAAAAAAAATATGAATACATGTATAATAACTTTCATAATTATTAACATTTAAATTATTAATTTTTTAAACTAATAATTACAAATATACTTTATTATTTAAAATATAATTACTCACTTGATATATACAATATCCCCGTGTTATTTGCTTTTTTTCTTAAAAAATTGATATATACACTATCCTCCTACATATACACTATCCTTCTGTTATTTCTGTTGTCCTCCTTTATTATTAACGGTTAATGGTATTTTTGCTACTTCTAAAACTGTTAATTTTTAGTTTTTGTACAAATTTTTAAAACATTCATTTTTCGTTTTTATATATGATAAATTTGTCTACTTTTACAATAACTAACTAGAAATTATGTTAGATTAAGGGAGTAACTTTCATATATAATAAATTTGTCGACTTTTACAATAATCAATTCAAAATTATGTTAGATATAACTTTTACATTGTTAATCAATTCAAAATTATAATATATGATAAATTTGTCAACTTTTACAATAATCAAATAGAAATCTTGTTAGATATGATTTTTACACTGTTAATTAATCAGAAATTATCATATAAGATAAATTTGCCGACTTTTATAATTATTACTTTAAAAATCATATCTAACATAATTTCTAATTGGTTAAGAGTGTAAAAATTTTTAGACTAACAATACATAAAAATTAATCTACTTAGACTTAACAGGAATCAAAAGCGAAAATTCTAAAAATCGGATAAAAACCAATAATTAACAATTGAGGAGTACTAGTAATTAGGCACAACAAATAAATCTAAACTTGTAGGTACCTGTTTGACCTGACCCAACTTTAATAAGAGAAATTTGCTTTTGATTAAGTTTGGGTTTTCCTTGACTTATAGAATCGGGTTTGGATTTGGATATGGGGATGTAACTCCTCGCCTTACCCGTGTACTCGTACTTGTCCCAATGTTTTTTTTTTTTTTTATAGTATTTTGTTACACACACACACACACATATATATTAGAGTTAAGATTTTATTTTTATATTAATTAAAAATATAAATTAATTATTTAATAGTTAAATAATTTAAATTATAATAATAATTAAATAAAAATTTTATAATTATATATTTAACTAAAAATATAATTTAATTCTTAAATTTTTTATTTTTAAGTTCTTTGTTATTTAATAATTTTATATATTGTGTTGAATTAAAATATAATTAATAATGCAATATAAAATTTATTTAAAAATGTATAAGCAAATTAAAATTATAAAAAAAATTAGCTAGTTTCTTGTGGATTTACCGAACACAATAAAACCTGATAGGGATGGAGATGAGTTTAAAAAATACTATCTACCTTTTTTAAACCCAAACCCATTCTGCCTTTTGCAGGGACGAGAAGAGTAAAACTTGCCCCCGATTCACTTTGTTGCCATGCTTATTAGTAATATATTCTCTAACATGCTTTTTATCATTGATTAAAATTTATTAAAAATTACAAAAATCAGGATAAAGATTAATTAAATAATAAGTAAGACTCACAAAAAAATTATAATTTTTAATAAATAATAAAAAATATATTTAAAAAATATGTTAAAGAACATATTATTAATATTTCTCTTTTAACAATTTTATATGGACATAAAACACATTAACCCTTTTCTTAATAAAAAAATATTTTATTGTAAATTTTCAACTGAAGCAATCCTCCAATTCATCAAAAAGAGGTAATCCTCTAGAAACCTAAAAAGCTGGCCATAATTATTTTTTTTTCCAGTTCCATGATTCCAAATTTCCGTTTTAAAAGCCACGAGGAGCAGAGCAGGCCATGGTGACATGGCGTAACATCCGAAACATCCTTCTACAGTGTCGTGGCGTCCAACCACCGCTGCAAACCAAACTGTAAGAATACTACACTCCTTTTCACAACCGGTGACAATGGCAGTAGCATATATTATATAACAATTCTCGCATCTCAATCACGAAAAGGAAAGTACATAATCCCTCCATGCCAAAAGCGCTACACTTCTCATTGGTACTGGTGGAGGAGAAAATTAAAAAGAAGTAAAAACAAATCCACTTAGAGAGACGTGGTGATATTCGAGTGTTACATTACATAACAAAACCAGCGTTAACAGCTTCTGGGAATCAACACAACGAACCTAGTTTCCATACTTAAATTAAAAACTGACAAGGGAAATGTTAATTTCATAAACATTTTGATAATATTTTTAAAGTTTATTCTTTTCATAAGAGAAAATAAGTGCATGAAAAAAATAAGCAATACTATTGACAATATAAAACAGTATTATATTATATATGATAAGTTTGTTAATTATTTTAAAAGTCATATAAACATAGTTTCACTTTCTGCTCCATTTTCATACATACCAAGGAAGAAATAAAATTGGATGGGTGTCATTACCTTTTTTATTTTTTATTTTTTTCTCACAAACTCATCTTCATCAAATAACCAAATTTATTTTGATTCTCTTATTTTCATCCTCTTCTCTCCATTTTCACACAAATTCATTTTTATCAAATACACTGTTAAAGTTTAATTTTGATACACTCTCTAAACACAATTTTTAAAATAAATATTATAAGAATTTAATTAGCATAAATTACTCTAAATTTCTGCATCGAGAGTATACATTTTTTCACATTATTATTATTAGGGAAAAGAGAGGCACTTTGTGTCTCTTTTCATTTTTTAAAAAATAAAAATAAAATAAAAGAGAGAGTGTAGTTAGAGCTGGCAAAATTGGTCCTGCCCGGTGGGCCGGTCCGATGGCTCGACAAGCTAGGCTAGACTGGGCCATTAAATATTTGGCCTAATAAAAACTGGGCTAAAATGGCCTGGCCCGATTGGCCCGTTGGGCCAGGCTAAGCCACAAAAAAATTAGCCCGAATGAAACTGGGGCAAATAGGCCTGGTAATATATATATATATTTTTGTTTTTTTTCTTTGTAAAATATACAAAAACTAAGAAAAAAATAGTCACGGGCTATTTTGGCCTGGCCCGTTAGGCCCAATGGGCTAGGTCGGGCCACAAAAATATAGCCTATTAAGATTTGGGCCAGCCCGCTTTCGACACTTGGCCCGCCGGGCCGGGCCCCCCTGGCCCATTTGACAGCTCTAAGTGTAGTGAGTAATTTAGAGAGTAGTTAAAAGATAAAATAGTTAATAATTTAGAAAGTATTTAAAAAATATAGTAGTCTAATAAAAAGTAAAAATAAAAAAGGTATCCTCTTTTTTTTTTTTAGTGTATATGAAGATAAAATCTAAGTCCTCATTATTATAGTTATAAATTCAACTAGAAATTGTCATATATAATAAATTTGTTCAGTTTTATAATAAGTACATGAAAAATCATACATATAAGATAACTTTTAATTAGTTAATAGTATAAAAATCTTTATATTTATAGTGTATAAATATTAAACTTTTTATAAAAATTAACAATTTTATTATATATGACAATCTATAATTAAATTATAATATAAAAATATTTACATTGTGTATATATTTTAATTAAATTCTTATTTTTATTACAGTTTATTTGACCATTCTTTATTAAAAGAAATAAGAATAAGAGAAAACAAACAATGTACTAATAATGTAAAATAATTTTATTTTATCATTTAATCATAAATTATTATTTATTATAAATTGTTAATTTTTTAATAAATATTTTAAAAATTATATTAATAATAATTTTTAATTAATTAACGGTCTAAATTTTTTTATACTAACAAGACCATTAAATTCGAAGAATGAACATCAAACAAAGTTACGTGCTCCGTACTTAAAAAAATTTGTGAAATTGAATGAAAAAATTACGTAGAGTACTAACGTCCTGATCGGAGAAAGGAAAATGCCACGTGTGGGGAGGGAAAGAGGATAAAGGACAAAGAGACGGTGGAGAATAGAAAGAAAGAGAAGGGAGAAAAGCGTCCAAAAAAGATGGCGTGCTTTCTGGGCATAAACATAACCATAAAGGCTCATAAAGGACCTCTGAGCCACCCTGTCACATAGTCCCCTACTCCCTACACAAACCCACTGTTATAACAACAGTGCCACACATACACTGCATTACAATTACAATTACAATTACATTACCCCAAACGCAACCTTCTCTCTCTAACTTTCCCTCTCTCCCTCCAATTCCCACTTCCTTTATCCTGCAAAGCTCGTTGGAGAGACAAGCGCGTCAGAGCCTGGAACCGCTCATCATTCACGTCCCAGAGAAAGTGCCGTCACAGTTTCACAGAAGAAGAAGAAGAAGCGAAGAACCGAACCAAACCCACCCTCTATTGAGATTCCCGCCCCAACCAAGATCTTCACCGAATCGCCTTCATTTAAACCAAAGGCGGCGACCATTTATTTCACTATAGACCATCTCTGACGCCATTTTTCTCCGTGCACTCACCAAAATTTAAAAAAATAAAAATAAAAAAATACCGCATTCAAGTCGTTCCGTTTCGTAACACGCTTCCTCTCGTTTTCACCCTCCCACAAGCTTCTTCTTCCAAATGCGCATCGTAAATGCTTTCTCGAACAGGTTGAGGTTTCGTTATTGTGGAGACTCTGGGTGAAGTGAAAGAGCTTTCGTGAAGCTTCATACGTTGTAGTAGTACTCCTACACCCGCACTCACGCACGCGCGCTTCGTTGGTGAGTTTGTTAACATGGCAGGAAACGAACCAAACGGTGGTCTGGCTTGTCGTTTTGTCTGAAACTCAACGTTGTGTTATTTTATTTTATAATAATATAATTTTTTTCGTGGTGGTTTTTGGTTTGGTTTGAAGGAGAGGAAATTGGAAAAGAAGAAAAAAAAATGAAGTTTATGAAATTGGGTTCGAAGCCTGATGCTCTTCAAGCTGATGGAAAGTCTATCAGGTAGGGTGTTCTTCTCTTTTGTTTCGTTTTTTTTTGTATCTGATTAAGTGATTCTTGTTGTTGTATTTTTCAGGTTTTTTTTTTTTTTTTTTTTTTTTTAATGTTTCGCGTGTTTCCTGTGTTCTTGGGTGTTCATATGTGTTTTTGGTTTTTTGATGTCAGCTTTGAAGTTAATACGTGTTTGTTACCATTACTTTGGTCATAGATGCATTTGATTTTGAGTGGTGTCTGAGGCACTGCTAGTTAGAGATTCATCACTGAATGCCTTCAAAAGAAGGTCATTATTTTTGTCTGCATAACCCCTGAAGTAATGTTAATATTCTATCTAGCTGGTAACTGAAAAAGAAGAGAGAGAGAGAGAGAGTAAAAGCTATTGAATCGGAGGTGGTCCTGCGGCTTTCGAATTGTGAAATTTTTTATTAGTTAGTGGTCCAAATATTGGTAAAGTGTGTGGAGTTCCCAGCATGTTAAATCATGGCGACATGCATAACCTATTTAAAACAATATTAATTGCTATATCTGCATGTGACTTCGCTGGGTACTTAGATCGTTGTTACCACCTTGTGTATGGAGGATAAGGTTTGAGAATTTCACTTGTGGATGGATACTGTGTGGATTTTCAGCCTGTTATGAACCGTATACGACAACGAAATGTCATCTGTCACGCATGTGGTGTGTGTGTGTATTTATCTGGAAAGTAAGAAACACGTTTGGACTGTTGATATTAATTGGGATGTGCCTCCACTTAGTCATTTTGCTGGGGATTTTTAATGCGTTAAATTTTCTGCTCTGTAAATAGAAGTTTCCTTGTATCTGAGACAGGTAAACATGAATGACTTCCCGGTCCCTTAAGAGCAGAGATTTAAGATATTTAAACTTCTGGCAAATAATGTATAATTTTTTTTTTTTTTTTGGGGGGGGGGGGGGGGGGGGTGATCAGCCTTTTTGGAGTTTGGAGCTATTTGATTGCTTTCAAGACGTAAAATATAACTAATTTTTTGTCACATTATGGTGAACAACATGCATATTTGTTAAATACTTCTGGTTGTAAGTTTTTTGACTTCTTGAATTAATTTTCTTGTCACAATTGTGATGATGTGACATGATCTTGCATTCATACATTGGATGTGTGGTTCATTATATTTTGGGGTGAGGATTCAGTGATTCCCTCCTGGTCATGGTTTTCACCACTTGAATAATTTGCCCTTTAATAGCTAGGCTATTCATTTCCAATTTATGCAGGTATATATCATCTGAACTGGCTACAGATATTGTCATAACTGTTGGTGAAGTTAAGTTTCACCTTCACAAGGTATGTAATTTTTCAGCATATTTGTTTTATTGTCCTCTTAAATAAGAAAACTCATTATTTTAATAAGGGATTATTACAATGACCACCCCTGATGTTAGTGTTAAACATTCTGTTTTGTTTGAAAAATTACACTTACCTCGCTTGTGTTGTTATTTTTAAAGGGACTGTGTATGGTCCCTACATTTGAGTAGGGTAGGTATGTGTAATTCTTTAAACAAAAAGGTTGTCATAGTGTGAGAACTGTACATATAGTAAGGTGGTAAGTGTAATTTTTCAAACAATAGGGGTGCAAGTGTAATGAGCCAATCCTCAGGGGAGGTAAGTGTAATTATCCCTTTAATTTAATTAATCAGCTGCCTATTGGTATTATAGTTATGGTAGCAAATATTTTTGGATGTCCATTATATAACTAGCAAGTTACAGTTACTTTGGAAATATTTTATTATTCAACAACGCCATCTCGTACAACTTAATAACATAGTGTTTTCTATTGGACTGAATTGAAAGATTAGAAAGTCTGAATTTGACAATAAGGCCACTCCAGTGTGTATTACTGTATTTTACTGGGTGCACTGAGTTTGCATTTCCTTTTATAATTTGTGGTTTTTATGGAGACACAGCGAGCTTTGTGCTTCTTCCTTTTGTTGTTTATTGATCATGCCTTTTCTTGAGTTGTAGTTCCCTCTACTGTCCAAGAGCAATCGTTTGCAAAAGTTGCTGTCAAAGGCTAATGAAGAGAATTCTGATGAAATTCAATTGGATGATTTTCCTGGTGGTCCCAAGGCCTTTGAAATATGTGCAAAGTTCTGCTATGGAATGACTGTTACTCTCAATGCTTACAATGTTGTGGCTGCTCGTTGCGCAGCTGAGTACCTTGAGATGACTGAGGCTATTGATAGAGGAAACTTAATTTTCAAAATTGAGGTGTTTCTTACCTCAGGTATCTTTCGTAGCTGGAAGGATTCTATAATTGTTCTCCAAACTACTAAATCTCTTATGCCATGGTCTGAGGACCTAAAGATTGTTGGGAGATGTATAGATTCCATAGCTTCTAAAACTTCTGTGGACCCAGCAAACATCACTTGGTCTTACACTTATAACCGGAAATTATCAGAGCTTGATAAAATTGTTGAGGACAAGATAACACCACAAGAGAAAATTGAGTCTGTTCCTAAGGATTGGTGGGTTGAAGATATATGTGAGCTGGACATTGATCTTTATAAACGGGTGATGATTACTGTCAAATCAAAGGGAAGAATGGATGGAGTTGTGATTGGTGAGGCATTAAAAAACTATGCTGTAAGATGGTTGCCTGATTCTGTTGATGCATTGGTTTCTGATGCCCATGCCCGGAGGAACAAAGCTCTAGTAGAAACAATTGTCTGTTTATTGCCATGTGATAATGGCATGGGTTGTTCATGTAGTTTCTTGCTGAAGCTATTGAAAGTGGCCATATTAGTTGAAGCCGATGAGTCTTCAAGGGAACAATTGATGAAGAGCATTGGCCTAAAATTGCATGAAGCTTCTGTCAAAGATTTACTAATTCCAGCAAGGTTTCACCAGAATACCAAATATGATGTTGATTTGGTCCAAGATCTTTTGAATCTATACATGACTAACATAAAGGGCAGCTGCAATATGGAGGTTGAGGAGAAGAAAGATGAAGCAAATGATGAATCTATTTTAGGGCAGAGGTCTCTATTGAGTGTTGGCAAGTTAGTAGACAGTTATCTTGGAGAAATTGCACATGATCCAAATCTCAGCCTCTCTAGTTTTGTTGATTTGTCACAGTCAATTCCAGGGTTTGCTAGACCAAATCATGATGGTCTGTACAGAGCTACAGACATCTACTTGAAGGTAAGAGTTTGTAAACATGAAGTATACAATCATCCTATGATACAAAATAAACATGACTTGACTGACAGACCGTTTTTGCATTGCTTCTATCCTTGTTGCCTCGGAGAAAATTATTTTAATTATTTGATTGATTCCCCTCATGACATATCCCATATATTAACGTTACTCAGTGTCCTGTTATTTTATTGTGATTATTATTAATTGATAATAAAATAATTATCAAACAAACATTTAAAATCTTATATATATGAAGCTTGTTATGCTGGAGCATTGCTCGTCAAGTTACATATTTAAACCCTACTAGTTTTCTATTGTTACATTAATTGCTGCTGCTTAATAGTAATGTGTATATTTTGTAATGACTAAGAAGTGACAATCCTGTAATGGGTAAATGAGAAGACAGCACATTCTTACGTGCAGCCTTAACTAATGACTTTTTAGTATTCACTTGGTTCATTCATCTTCAGGAGCACCCAAGTTTGACAAAAGCTGAAAGGAAGAAGATATGTGGACTGATGGACTGTCAAGAAATTGACAGTGGATGCATCAATGCATGCTGCACAGAACGAACGCCTTCCTCTTCGAGTGGTGGTGCAAGTTCTCTATTTTGAGCAGGTCAGAGCTGCTTCCAATGCTCGCGCACTTGCTAACAGTCCACGCCATCCTTCAAACACTCATGTCAATGGGGATGAGGAGTGTGAGAAATCTGGGGGAGAAAGCTGCCAATCCCTCAACAATCAAATGTGTCACTTGAAGATTAGAGATGAAGAGATCCACAAGAATGGAAGGTTGAACAAGAAGAGTAGCAAAAACAGCAGAAGTGGCATGCAGTTGCTGCCATCTAGGTCAAGGAGAATCTTTGATAAGTTATGGATTGTGGGTAGGGGGGTAAAAGGAGAAAATAGGAGCTCAGAGACTTCAGGGAGTTCTAATAGCCCAACTTCTGTAGTCCCTGGAGATACCAAATCATCTGGTTCAGCATTGAGACACAGGAGGCATTCTATCTCTTAGGGAATTCGTAATTTAAACATGTGAAGGAGAGTTAAATTGCTGTGAAGTGTAAAGTGTTAGGATGTTAAATCTTGTATTATTAATGCATGCACAGAATCAGGAAAAAGGTCTCACTACTAGAATTGCGAAAAAATGTAATGACATTATATTGTGTCGTATCTGTGTATCATTCTGGCTAGTGTATCGTTTTCAATCGTTCAGAAATCTTCATTGGGGTAGGGATCTTTAGGTTTTATTTTATTCAGTACTACCCTTATGTATAGAATCACGATCCTTGATTACAGGTGATGATTTGTGGATTTCCGTTTTTATTATATAGTTTGTTTCACGTTAATAGACCGAGATTAGGCTTTGGTGTGTCGTGTCCTAATTCAATGGTCTGCTTGTGAATCATCATTAGCGGCTGGTTGTCCTCCTTTTTAGCGGGTAAATGGGTTGGCCAGTAGTCCAATAGGACGTATTTAATATAATACATTACATAATAAGATGACGTATCACAATAAGATGACGTATCTTTAAAAACAAAAATTGTATAAGATGTTTTCAGTGTCAAAGAATTTTATTTTATTCTAATGAAAATATATTAAGGATTCCTTTTGGGCCTTTGGCCCTTATCACCAAAAACAATGAATTAAAGAAGTGCATCATTTTTTATTTTAGTCATATTGTTATTTTGGAAAATTATTGTAAAATAATAATTACTCGACATTGAGTGTCAAGAGGCATCACAAGTCAATTCAATGTAAAGTAAAAAAGGTCAATTTTTTAATTAATGGATTGAATTGAATTTAGATTCGAAAACAAAATTGTGTATGAAATGTGATATACGTACAACAATTCTTACAACTTATATAATATTATTTTCTGTGTTTATCTTCTCCATTACATTATTTATTATATTTCTTTTTTTCTTTTTTTCTTTCTCTCTCTTGGTTGTACAATTTGTTGTACAAGTATAATTTCTCGATGTGTATATATTTAGTTTTATTTATAAAATTAACTTCTCACTTATATATTTTAAAAAGAAAAATGCTAATAACAAACTTCCTAACTCTTTTCACACTAATTTTTCAATTGGATGAAATTTATGAGTTTCATTTTTTACTTGGTGGTCCTATTCTTAAATTAGTGGAGTTTACATGAATTTTAACTAATAAGAGAACATTTGTTGAAAAGACTAAAGAGTGTTAGATAGTATGTTGCTAACTCTCTTCACAAAATTGCAATGCGTAATTGTTTTCCCATAATTTTACTCTCAAAATTACATTTTATTAATTTTTTTTGGAGATATATCTTATTAATTTAATATGTTTATAAGTTTATTTGTTTAGATAAATTTCAAGTTGTTGTTGCGTCTCACATTTTTTTATTATATAATTGTCGTTTTATATAAAAAAATAAGGTGTAGAAGAGATAATAAAATAAGATTGATTTACTTCCTTCTAACTACGTTAAAATAAAAAATATGAAAATCGAATCATCTAATTCAATTTAAACTGCTTTTAATTGTATCGATTATATTGAATTTAACATTATATTCAAACTGATTTAAACTGCATTGTAAACTGTAAAGTATTTTTACCGTCAAATTAGATAACTTTTTAAACTGAATCGTAAAACATCCCTCAATATCAAAATTGATTTTCCAGTTGTTTAATATTATTATTTTAATGAAATTGCTTATTCTTATCTTAAGTTGTACATAAATTTTAATAATATTTGAATTTTTTTTTCAGTTGATATTTAGATACAAGTGTTATATTTATATTTTATTAAAATTTTTGCTGAGGCTAAAAGGTTTATAACTTCGTTAACATGTTTGAATTATAATTTGCCAATGCAAACTATAATTTTTCACTTCTATATTTTTTTTGAGAGTCACTTCTATTTAAATCATGATTTGAGACTCCAAATTATGCTCAGTCACAACTAAACTGAATTTACGAAACATAGAATTAATGGATAAAACTTAATTTGCATTCTCTAAATCTAGATTTTAGAACATGCAAACGATAAACCAAACACAGCCTTAGTTGTAATCCATGACAGTAATTAATGATCTTCAAGTTCAAGATATTTTGAGTATGATTAATTTCTTTAATTTTTATTTTATATATATCAAAATTTTTTAGTTATCACATATCAAAATTTATTTTACAATTTTATTTGGTCCATTATATTTCACAAATTAAAAATGAGAGAGGCGCCATCTATTTTTGGGCCACATAAAGAAAGCCTCGCTGACCAAACAAACCCTAAAGGCTAAGGACAATTCGGGTTGTATTTACGGGCCTTTAAAATCCACTCGGACCCAAGTTGGTTGACGAGGGAAAGCTTTCTTCAATTTCAGAGCTCGAGCTTCATTTCGGACTAACACTACAAAGTACAAACATCAAACACCTTCTCTGCACGCAAGAACCGCGAAAAACTAGAAACCAGAAAGAGAATCGAAGATGCAGAGATTCAAAGCTCTGCTACCGCAAAGTAGGTTCTCACTTCGCACTCTCTGTTCTCATCGTCGAGCATTCTCTGCTCAACCAAGTTACGCAGAGTACGACGACGACGATTCTCAGCAACAGGTCACATTTCTCGTGTAATTTCTCCGTGTTTCGTTTTTTTTTTTTGGTTTTTTGCAATTTTACTTTTCAATTTACGACGTCGTTATTTGATTCCAGATTTTAGTTGAAGGAAGAGCGAAATCGCGAGCAGCTATTCTCAACAGGCCTTCTTTGCTGAACTCGCTCACTGCTTCAATGGTACGGCGTCGTTTCTCCTTGTTCATTTCGCGTTTTGAGTTTGTTCCTCTGGGATAAACGCCTAGTCGTTTCCATTTCGCAGGTTGCTCGATTGAAGAGGCTGTATGATTCCTGGGAAGAGAACTCTGATATTGGCTTTGTTTTGATGAAGGTATCACTGTCGTTTTCGCACCAATAAGTTGCCACTGAACTAAGCAACATAGTGATATTATTATTATTCATACTTATGTCCTGTTTGGATAAATTTCCACTTGTACAAGAAGAAAATAAGAAAGTAAAATAAATTGAACTTCTTCCATAAGCTAAAATCAACTCAGCTTTTGGAGAGGTTAGTTAATTTAACTTATGCATTTCAGCTAAAATCAACTTATGAAATGCATAAGTTAATTTTAATTTATAGGACAAACTCAATTCATTTTAGCTTATTATTTTCTTCTCTTATAAGTGCTTATGGAGAATATCCAAACATGACCGTAGTTTCTTTTTAATAGTTTGTAGTTTTATACTTTTTATTATGTTTATAAAAATTGGTTATTGTGTTGAGTATGAGTTGCTATCTTGAATGTTTTGAAGGGTAGTGGTAGAGCTTTCTGTTCTGGTGCAGATGTTGTTAGGCTGTATCACTCACTCAATGAAGGTGAGTTGTATTTTAATATTTTATATTTTATTAATTAATTGATTAACAAGTACATTATCTTTTTACTTAATTAGTTTTAATCCTTCAAGTGGATACATATGCTAACAAGTTTTGAGTGATTTATCCAGTTACCGTTTGTAACTTTTCCTATCTTTTACAGACCATGATTTTTCCGCATGTTCCGTTTTTAAGTTGTAAGTGTCATCTTCTAAGTTCTATCTAAAACAACAGTTGATTTAGTGGCTTTCTAAAATCTGCTTTGTATGTAGGGTTAGTGTGTGCTTGTTATTCTGGATAAAAATTTATAACTTACTAAATTGAGTTGGTTATTTTTGGGAGTGGAGGCATAATGCCTGTTTTTGTATTTATGTTTCAATCCTTGTGTGAAATAATACGAAGGGTTGTTTGTTACTTCTTGTCTTCGTCTAAATCATGGTGTTATTTGCTCTAATATTAACACCTTCTACCTCTCTGTGTGTTTTGTTAGATGATGCAGAGGGACGAGATCACTCTTCTATGCTAATGCCCTCTGTATCTTGAGTCTTTTCATTTTCACTTTTACCACTGGGAGTGTTTTTCATCCTCCTTTATGTTTTGGTAAACTCACTGTTTA
Organism: Spatholobus suberectus; assembly: GCA_004329165.1. Classification (NCBI taxonomy): domain Eukaryota; kingdom Viridiplantae; phylum Streptophyta; class Magnoliopsida; order Fabales; family Fabaceae; genus Spatholobus; species Spatholobus suberectus. Next base: position 10,018,981 of record CM014733.1, read on the forward strand.
TTGAAAAACAAAAGTATAAAGTCAACATAGGATTCCTGAATCACATTCAGACTTTGGGTCCTACTGCAGGGTGGTGATAGGGGGTTCTTGTTCTTTTATTGATTGGACCCTAATTTGGATAAAAAAATATTACTGAAGATATTCTTAGAGTAATGAATTATGATCAGATGGGTAGCAGATTAAGATAGTCATGTTAGGATCATGATCTGTAATTAGTTTTGTTCACTTTTAATTTTCAGTTGCTTCTTCATCAGAGGCACATTTTACACTCGTGAGTGATGACATTTTTATGTTTATAATGAGCAGGAAATACTGATGAAGCTGAACAGGTTTTCAAAACATTATATTCGTTTGTGTATCTTCAAGGGACATATCTTAAACCACATGTAAGTGTTGAATCATTGTTAAGTGTTTTATTTGAGATATTGAGTACTTTGGGTTAGAGAAATGATATATAGCTAATATAATTATTTTTGCTTATGTTCTTCACTCCCCAGTGGAACAATATTGGTCCTGCTAAGCATGGTTGTTAAACTTTAGTGTTAACTCATAAACACATACGAGTTATGAGTTTACGAGTTGACACCTGCAAATCAAGCTGAATTAGTTGTGGAATTGTTTTTTGGTGAACTTGGATAAACTTGGGTGGGATCGCTCAAACTCACTCAAAGTCGAGTTGGCGAGTTCCACCTCCATACCCATTTTAGAGCAAAACAACATTGACCTGTACTGGTCTCTTGCATGATTAGGGCTCATTTTTAGATCTCAGCTCTCTCACGTCCTCTCTTACACGTTTCCTGCCACTCGAAGTGGTGCAACCAGGGTCCATTGTTTTCTGATCTCAGCTTTCTCATATGTGCATTATTTATATGCATATAGTCATATATTGTAGGGGTGTTCACGGGTTAGATTGGTTTGTATTTAGGGTATAAAATTAAACTGAAACCAATCAAATTTAATTAGGTTGGTTTGGTTTAGGTTTTGAAAATTTTTTTGGCCAATACGAACTAAACCAATCCAATTAAGATCGGTTTGGTTTGGTTTGGATCATTGAATTATGATAAAAAAAAATTATTATATTTTTCAAGTTTTTATCTCTAATTATTGTCTATTTTATATAAATTTTAAATTTTATAGTAATGCAAGGTAATAATCTTTCTTATTCTTTAATGATTAAATATTTATTTTATTTAATATTTAATTTTTTCTATAGTTGTCATTTTATATATCTCATTAATTCTTTTACTTAAAATATGATAAAAAAATTACATAATAAATATTACTACATTAAGACACTTGGTAACACTAAATAAGATTATAAGAAGATCAAATTGAATGAAGGGAAAAAAAAAAAGAAAAATAGAAGGAAAATTTAAGCACCAAAGTCTAAAATATATTAATTTAAGAGTTAAAAAAATAATTAAGTTGGTTCAGGTTGAAAAAAGATAAATCCGAGAACTGAACCAATTATAATTGGTTTGGTTGGGATTTAAAGTGAAAATAATTAATTAACCGAACCAACCCGAACCAATTTATTTTATTTGGTTTGGATCATCGGGTTCATTGGGTCAATTCAATTCGATGAACACCCCATTACTGTATTGTTATGATTATTATCACAGCATAATGAGTTACAAACTTACAATAAATCTCTTCTCTGTTTGATGGCTTTTTTTGTGTTTTAACTTCGAAAGCTTCTTCAGAACCTGTATGAAGATTTTATGGGAATTTATGCAGGTTGCCATTTTAGATGGAATAACAATGGGATGTGGATCTGGAATTTCTCTACCAGGGATGTTTCGTGTGGTAACTGATAAAACTGTATGTGATTTCTTCATAAGCTCATTGAATTTATGCTCACTCAATAAATTGTTTTCTATGTGCAATAAATGCAGGCAGATAAACCTTTTTCTGCTTAAACTGTGCAGATTTTTTCTCACCCAGAGGCTCAAATAGGTTTCCACCCAGATGCAGGAGCTTCTTATATTTTGTCTCGTCTACCTGGCTACTTAGGTAATATACATTTTGCATGCTATTTGAGAGCTGGACTTCTGCATAACACTTTTGATACTCTTTTTACTGAAAGGTCTAATTATTTTAAAATGTATTAAAAAGGTGTCAATTTTTTAAAAAACTTGGAACAGAAATCACGAGCTAATCCTCAATAAGATAACTACACAAAGTTGAAGAGCAATATTTGTAGAAAATATTTTCTGAAGAAGATAATTTTCATTTTGTCTAAAAGAGCCCAATTCCTTTCTTGAAAACAGTTGTTAAACTTCTAATTCCTAGATAGGTTTCTGCTTTCTACATCATTTGCTTTAGAACTGGACCAGAAATTGGACAAAGTGATAGATTTTATTGCTGAAACTTCCTTGAGTAGTATCCATGGGATACAGAATCTGTCCTAAATTGATTCCTTTCATTTTGAATTTATATATTATCAATACTAAATTATTTTGAGAAAGAGTTGAAATTTCATGATAAAATATATTTTTCTTATTTTATATGACTATATACATGCCTATTATTTTTCATAAGGAAGAGTATTTGTGGCACATATAGCTATGTACGTGCAAATTTCCAACAGATTTTTTAAACTGCTGTTATTATGGACAAAATATTATTGTTATTATTTTTAACGTTGTAGACTATTGATCACACTATTTTTCTTTTCAAAGCTAAATGGTTGTTTTTGTTGCAAATATTTTATGTACGAAAATCAAATCTTCTCTAGATTGCATGGAGTTAAGAATATTTATACAACCATTTACTTCCAAGAGCAGTGGAATTTTCATGATTTAACTATTGTTTTAAACTTGTGCTAATAGTCTTCGTAGTAAACCAGAAAATGCTTCCCAGAAATTTATTTATTTTATATTATGTTATACAGGGGAATACTTGGCCCTTACAGGAGATAAGCTTAATGGTGTTGAAATGATTGCCTGCCGCCTTGCTACTCATTATTCACTAAATGCAGTATGTTTTTTTCCTTTGTTCTTGTGTCTCTTTGTTCTGTCTTTGTGGCCGACTTTTCCTTTGCTTACATTATTTGGCTTCTCCTGAAGAGGCTTGCTTTGCTTGAAGAACGCCTTGGTAAACTGCTCACAGATGAACCTTCTGTTGTGGAAGCATCCCTTGCACAGTATGGTGATCTTGTTTATCCAGACAGGAGCAGTGTCCTTCACAGGTAGTGTTGCATCAGCATGTCCTTATTTCTTTTTTGGTCTATGACCTCTAGTGTAATTTTTTTTTGGGGTGGGAGGGAGGTCTTGGTTTCAGTATAGCTCAGTTTTGGCCCTATGGGTCCAGAAACTTCTGTTCAAATAACTGCTAAAATCTACTATCTTAAATTCTAGACAAAGGTTAACCAGTGCCCTTAAAGAAATAAAGGTAGAATTCTTTTATCAAAAAAAAGCATTTATTATATCAGAAACATAAAAATCATTTAAAGCTAGTTTTTTAAGTAATTGGAAGTATTTAATGCTCCGTAGTCTGTATCCTTTGGGCATTCATTACCAGGGTCTCTAGATTTTATTACTAATTTGTTACTGTGATGGAACTGAAACAATTAATATTCTGAAAACAATGCAATAGTGAATAAACACTGGATAGTGGTTATATTTCTTCTTAAAGTATGTATGATGAAATCCTCTTGGAATTTTTTCGGTTATTTTGATTATTCAGCTGGTGCAACGAGGTTATCTTTAAAGTTTTAAATAGTGAAAAATACCTCAACAGCATAAGGGCACTTTGATGAAGTGTTTGTTTTATTGGGGACAACTATACCTTTATCAATTATTACCTTTGTACTTCCAGTTGTGCTAATAGATGGCTTCACTATTTACTGCTGTATGCTAAGAAGAAATGAGAAATTGTTTTGTTAGGCAATTGAATGACTGTTTGTCTGGTTGTTATTTTTTAATTGGTTTTGTGTGGACTACTTTATGCTTGTGCAGAAATGTTGTCTACTTGTCCTTCTTCTCCTTCCATCTTGCATTAGGGCTATGAAAGGCCTTAGGCAATTGGGGCGATCACCTAAGGCCCCCAAACACTTGAGGCGCTAAATAACATTTTATACCTTTAATAGATTTTACCTATTGTTAATTTAAGTTATTAAATGATGAATTTTCTTAAAAATAATTTTTACTGACTTTTTGGTCATCTTAAAATTAATTTATTATCAACATAATAATTACCAGTAATTCCTAATTTTATGTCTAAGTCATTGCTATGATATTCTGATAATTCTATCCATTGATAAATGTAATAATTACTTTTTTTATAAGTTATAACCATCTATCCCTAAACTTTCTGAAGTGCCTTGTATTCTAACTTTCTCCCTTTTCTCTTGCCTTTCCATGTCACTCGTCTTGGGTTTGTTTGTCTTCCTATCTTTCTACTATTTATTGCTAATTTGTTATTATTATCCTTCAGTCCATGCTAGTCTTTTATTTTATTTTCCTATTCATTTGAAGATAGGTGAATATTTGATTTTGAAGTGATCAAGTGAGTCATGGAGGTGTTGAAGAGTTGAAAAATGGAAGAGAATAATCTGAAATGTATTCCTCTCATTGAAAATACAGAAAAAGTTACAAATATAAATTGGCTCTAGGGAGTTAGGAAGAGATAAGGAAACAAGGAAACCACATGTTATGAAGAGGTATAGAACCGATGTGTACGAGGAGATTAACACCAATATCCCTTTTTAACATGAGAGTAGCCCAAAAAGACACTTGATAGCACGGGCAGACATCTTATCGCGACTTGGAGAAAGATCATGGACAGAACAAGTACAACCAAAAACACAAGGGGTAATAAAGTAAAGGGGCTCTCTAGGGATCAATGCACTGAGCTGATATCATATTTATACTAAAATTTTTCAACAAATATATACAGAAATGAATGATAGATGAATCTAGAAAATAGAAATGAATCTAAGAACTATACAATTACTAATGAACCTAGAATTCTGAACATTGTAACTTGAACTAATTTCTGCACGTGTTAGTCTGATTGCCCTAATTTTCAGCTTCTGAATGTTTATTTTTTGATGCAGGATTGATACTATTGATAGATGTTTCAGTCACGAAACTGTGGAGGAAATTATTGAAGCTTTGGTGAGTATTGTATTAAATCTCTACATGATCTTTGGTGAGTCCAGATGGAGTTGAATTAAAAAAAATGACATTTTTATCCATAATGAACTACAATTACGAGATTTTATGAAATTCATTGAATAACTATTGCCAACCTGTTATGCTTTTTGTTTGTTTGTTTGTCTGTCTTTCTTTTTTCTTTTGCTGGCAAGTTAAATTTCCTGAAAGTAAGCATTTTATATGAGGAACCTTTTCAAAATTATTGGTAAACTAGTATTTTAGTCCGTGCATTACAGGGGTCAAATCCAATATGTAAATTTTATAATTATAATTAATTACTATAAAAAATGTGACCGCTTATTCATATCATAATTGAGCATATAATATGAGATAATAAAATATCAAAAGTGACATATAATATGAGACAAATGGGTATTTCAAAATGCAAACAGTTCTTCACCAAAAGAATTTCAAAAACAATACAAATTGACCAATCTTGAAGTACAATGGCACAGTTTGTAAACCTTGTATGTAGTATGTAGAAAAGCATAAAACTGAAATTATTTACCACTCATTTTCTTAGTTGTTGCCATCGCAGTAACTTAACTAAGCTGGACACTTGTAACTTTTCCTGAGAAATATTAAAATTGATAGAATTTTGAAAGTACAAGATGACTATATCTCTAATCAAGCTCTCCCTTCAACACTTGTCCAATTTCACAGCCCTACAAAGGGAAGAATCAACATCTCAAATCAAGCGCTTCCCTTATCTTCACCCGTGTTCAACCCTTAGAAGTTGTGACTTCTTTGGGAAGTTCCTACCAATGTTTTAAATTTTGGATAGCGGAGCGTAGCAGCTGACCCCAAAAACGTTATAGCAGTATAGCTGCTATTCTAAATTTTTTTATGTAGTTTATGTCATGTAAACTATATGCAACAACTTTTCACAAAATGCATTTGATGAATTAATTATCTAACAGCAAGTCTCTTCACAGAATCATACATATATAACAGCAAGTCAACAACTATGTTCTCACAGAAACAGAATCATAGGTGTCCATATTATAAAAATTCAGCAACAGAATCACAAAACAGATTCATATATATAAACTACAAGTCAAGAACTTTGTTCAAGTAAGATAATGTACGATTCATAACATTCATAATCAACAACAAAAAGTCATAGGAGTCTATAGGTGTCTTAAACAAAACATGGAAGTATACACCAACAAAATACAAGTTTCCTTGTCTCCTAGATATTAGATAAGAAATAAGAATCATCAATCATCTTCTAAATCCAAATCTTCTTCGTTATCATTATTACTGCTGTGACAGTTATGGATTTCTTCCTCTTCCTCCTCTTCAATTTCAGTTTTATCAATTTGCAATGCTTGGGTTGAAGATGCAGCAGCAGCAGATGAACCTATCCCAGCAGCAGCAGTAGATGCACTTATCCCTTGTCTTGCTCGCTGCCTAGTGTAAACCCAAGTTTCACGTACATCAGCTAAATTTGCAATATCTACCTAAGTCAAGTTGTTGTCAATGTCATCTTCAAAAACCAAATCATCTTCAGCATCCTCACCATTTCCACCTTTCTCCCACTAGCCATTCATTACTACCATCAATACCATCTAGGAGGATTGGATCAATGACATCACGAGTGTCAAAGCGTTGCTTAAGAGCTTGGTTATATTTAATATAAACCAAGTCTTGCAACTTTTGATGCTCAAGCTTTCTTCTCTTCTTTGAATGAATCTATATTATAATTAAAAAAAATGTTAGTTTTACAATCAATTTGTACATAGAAATCCCATTCCCAATTGCCTCAATCATCAATTTGAAACTTTTTGAATTCACAACATTGAAAGGAATCCCATTTGTACATAGAAATCTTTCTATATACTGAATAGTTCTTGCTCTATCTTCCTTTAGACAAGCATCATTTATGCTTGTTTGCTTCTTAGCTTTCCCCAGTTTGATGGTTGTTTCTGGGTCCCTAAAGAAATGCAAGTCTATGGGGCCTTTAACATTGCTGGCCTTCTTTGCAGTAGGTAAAACAAAGGCCTCAATGGATGCTGCAGACAAAGGCCTTTTTCCATTTCAGATGTTCATAATTTCTTGCACTTCTTCCATCTCATCTTGGTCTTCTTGCAACTCATTCATGTTACTTTCTTTTTCTCCTTGTTTCCTCTCATAGGCTTCCTTCAATAAGGCTCTCACATCAGCTGGAGTTTTCTTGCAAGCTCCAACATCCCCCCTTATTCCCATTTGGTGTCTTTTGGCTCTTGTAATCCATCTAGTAGTTGTTTTTCCACAATAATCACACGTTACAGACTTTCTGTCTTTGGGATCTTTCAAACTGTTAAATTGCCATGCTATGTCAATATTTTTCACCGGAGGGCTTAAACATTTCACTCACAGGGGTTGCCATGGCTCAGAAATGATAACAGAAAATAGGGAAGGAGAGAATCTGAATCAGTCATGGGAGAACAGAAAAAAGTTGCCAAAAAAAATAATCAGAAAACAGAGGAAGAACAATCACCAGAGAAGAAAACAGAGGAAGAAATGCAGTCCCTGGAACCAGGAAAGTAGTTGCCGGACTGCTGGAGCAAGTGGGGGGAGTCTTAGTGGGCTGTTGGAATGAAGTGGGTCTTAGGAAGAAACAAAGTTGAAAGAAAAAGAAGGGTTTGATGCCTCCTTTTCGTGTTTTAGAGGAGTAGGGGAGTAGGAGAAACTGGAAAAGAGAAATGAAAAAGTGAGGAAGACTTTTTGATGTCTCCTTTACGTGTTTCCGAGATGTTCAGAAAAAGGAGGGACTGATGGAGTAGGTTTTTAGGAAAAAAACAAAGTCAAAACAGCTTTTTAATTAAATATAATAAACTGTAACTAAAGTAATATTTTAAAATAGTTGTTCAGAAAAAGTAGGTGCCCAAATGGTTATTTTTCAAAAGCTAACAGTGATTATTTTCATGGGCACTTGTAGAAATGCTGTAGCGGTGCTATCCCAGCTGCGATTCTGGCCACGACGGCTGCTACATTGAAACGCTCCGCAACGGAGGTCCTTGTCACGGCCAGGGGCCGCTCCGCCCCGCTGTGGCACTATCCCTGCGCCATAGCGTGCTATTTTAATCCCTGGTTCCTACTGAGTGTCATAATTTGTCTGTAACCAAGTCATTGGCCACCTGAAATCACCACAATATCATCTAAAATAGAAGAATTAGGTTCTTTGCTATGTTCCAGTCTCCAGTTGAGGGAGGTACCGAGAACACCAAGCTAACAAAAAATACAAACAATAAATAGGCAGTACACCAAAGTACTAAGCATTTTGGGTTTTGTTAGAAAACGGCATTTCAATATAGATGATATCTTGATCCACAATCCAGTACAGTTATGAGATTGTGGTGAAAAGCTCCATGGATATATCTGTTTTCATTTTCTTCACCCTCCCTGCCACCAAAAAACCTGAAAATAGGCATTTTGGTACAAGGAACCTTGTTCAAACATTTTTAGAAAGTAATGGGGCTTCATTAACCACCGAACAAAAATTAAAACAATATAGGCAGAAAAGTAGGCAGTGAACTGAACATTTTAGATTTTGTTAGAAGAAACAGGTGGTGAATATTTTTAATGTTTTCCATCATCTGGTGCTTAATTACCTGCTTTTTGGTAGTTAGCCTTTTTCTTTTCAAAAATGAAATGTTATTCTGTCAGGAGAAAGAGGCTGCTGAGTCTTATGACGAATGGTGCTCGACTACTCTAAGGAGAATAAGAGAAGCCTCCCCGTTGAGTTTGAAAATTATTTTACGATCTGTGAGTTTACATTTCCCTTGCATGTTTATTTATTTCCCTTTCAAGGTGCTTGTCTTCTGCATTAACCTCTTCTACTTAATTTAGATACGTGAAGGTAGATTTGAAACTCTTGATAAATGTCTTGTACGTGAGTACCGCATGTCCCTTCGTGGAACTTCTAAGCATGTCTCCTCTGATTTCTTTGAGGTAATGATTTTTCTGTATCTTTTCTGTTAAACAACCTCAATTTATTTTTATTTTTTGATTTGACTGATTATTTATGCAGGGTGTTCGAGCAAGAATGGTTGATAAAGATTTTGCACCAAAGGTATCTATTTGTCCAAGAATCTGTACATCTATGAATTCAGTTAACACCAATTTTTTTGTCGTGAGTTATCTGAAGCGTTTTATTCCCAAATTTGCAGTGGGACCCACCTAGTTTAAAAGAAATATCAGAAGACATGGTTGAATACTATTTCTCTCCGTTAAGTGAAGTCGAGTCTGAGCTAGTGCTGCCAACGGCTTTGCGAGAACCTTACATGTGAAACTAGCATACCTCTAAGCAATGCTCATCACTAGCAAGGGTAAGACAAATAAGTTCTAATTTTGTTCTCAAACTTCATTAGAAGTATTTAACGTATTTTTGTTGTAATTCACCAAAAAAAAAACATATTTTTGTTGTATTGGCATAAAAATGTAGAAGTCGCACTGTTATTTTTGGTGGGGAGGGGAGGTTGACTTATTAGTTATTACCAGTCTTTCATGAAAATGTAGATCGTCAAATTTTCTCACTCACCACACTGTCAATTCGTTAGCCATCGCCAGAGTAAAAGGAGTCACTCTAGGAGGATGAAATTTTAAGTATGCACGTGTTATGTTATTGCGTAGATGGTGTGTAAACATGTTTATAAAATTAAATACATTTTTAAAATTATTTTTATATCTTTTCGCAAGTCAAATAATAATTTATCCATCTACTGTGGATTTTTGTTTAAAAATAATTCCGGGTAAAGAGGCGTTGATGCAGTTGGCAGATGCACCATGAACTATCGCATTCACCTGCATTTGACCAAACATCCACCACCAACGGTTCCTGTCTGACTATCTGTCGGGTTATCGGATGAACTTTCCAATGTTCCGGAATTATCGTTGTCCTTGGATGTGTGTAGTCTAATGTTGGCCCTATAAATATAAGTGAAGGGACCATATCTGCTTCTTTCATTGGTACTGTTTGGGGTGTGAGCTGAGCAATGGCAAGGAAGAACATGTCTACTGTTTGGGGTGTGTTTGAATAAACATAAGTACTTATTTAATTAGAGTTATTTGGAAGAATTTTTCTGAAGTTTATTTGGTTCATAAATATGACTTATTATAATTTATTTTAACAAGCATTATTTTAACTTATTTTAAAGATTCGGTCAAATTTGAGATAAACTTTCTGTAATAAATGTTTACTTAAACTGTTAGGCTTGAGATGCTTTTTATAATTGATGTGCTGCGGTGATATATATATATATAGGAAATGTATCAAATGAGGGTTTTTTATATGTGAGTGAAAGGAATGAATATTGATTATTAGATCTTGTCGTGAATAATATAAATTAAAACATATAAAGTCATTGGAGTTTTTAAAAAAATCATGTATAGTTGTATGGTTAAGATTTATTCTTTTTACTCTCATAAAAATGACTTTTTCATTGGATATGTCTCCTATATATATATATATATATATATATACATACATACTTTTTCGGTCTTTTATTTTGTTTTGTTCGATTATTCTGTTTGTAGAATGCAACAGATGTTGACATTAAAAATCTTGGATACCCTTTGCTAGGTTTCTTCCCTCAACAAATTTCTGTTTTTGGTATACTGTCCCAAAAAAAATTTCATTACATTAAATCATCGCAATTAAGATTTAAAGGCGTTGAAGCGAGGAGCAAACATTCAGTGCCTCTTGGCACTTTAGTAGAACTTCTATGCATAACAATAATTAAAGTTTCTATAACACTAATACATCTAACTTGTTTATTGTGATGCTAAAGGGTAAAATAGTCTGAATATTTTAAAAATAAATAATTAGTTGTTGGACCTTAGCTGAGCTAAGGGCTTTGTGAATTGAACATCATAATGTCTTATTTTTAGTATGAAAGTCATACTTGAGTATTGTCTAGTTTTTTCACACTTTTCCCTTTGCCTAAGAAGTCTTGGCGCTCCTTGTCTAAAGATGTTAAAATTCCTTAGCTCCTTTAGGACCCTTTGCACCTTTAAACTACCTTGTGCTAAATTCAGTGCTAAGTGCTAACTATACGGCTATTAGTTGTGCGTCGTGATAAGCACAAGTTTTCTTTGATTCTCATTATGGATAAGTTGTGCTTATCAGATTAATGCTCTCATTATATTATTATAGAGAGGAAAGAGCATGAAATAATAGATAAAAGTAAAAGCATCATGAATGACATTATTGCAAAAGTTATGTTTGTCAAATTTCATTAGAGATTAATAATGTTTGATGTATTTACGTATTGATTAAGAGAGACGTAAGCACATCCAATGAATGGGAGAAAAAGTCAATGCATTATAGAGTTGGGATGCAACATTCAATAGTCAAAAGTTAGAGTGGGTAATCCAATTATTCAAAATGATTTCCACCAAAATTGAAGGACAAAGATGTTACGTTTATTACACACGTATATGTATGTGGGTATAAAATTGTACTGTGGAGATTAAAAATACTTAAAGTTATATGACCACTTAAAAAAATTACACAGGCTTTTTAAAAAAGAAACATAATTTTAGTGAAGATTTAATAATCAATGTTTATTCTTTTTACTCTTATATATATATATATATATATATATGATTTTGAAAATGATGGTGATGATTAACCAATAGTTAGAGATAAAAAAAAAGTGATTAAAATAACACCAAGTGAAACCACTATAAAAGGCTTAGATTTAAATGGTTTCTCTAAAGAACTGAATTTTTATAGAGCACAACTACACTGTCTGATTATTCGTGAATCTAACACACCTAATAAAAAAGGATTTCATTGTATTACACACACACACAGATGGATTTGGATAAATAGTTTAAATATTTATCTAATAAAAATTTATAATATGGGAACTTATGTCATAAATGTTAAATTAATTTATTTTGATAAGTTTCACCATAAAGAACTTATAGGAAAGTTATAAACCAATCTCATAAGTTTAATCAGACATTTTTAATTTATAACTTAAGTGCTTAGATAATAAGATTAAGCCAAATATTCTGTAAAAGAAATTTCCAAACACTCCCACACCAATTGTATGAAGAGGGCACAATTAATTAGAGTCTGTTTGTGTACACATCTACGTGAATTCTAATGTTTCATAGTTTCGTGAGAAGCAACAATTTATTACTTTTACCTCTTTCCTTTAGCTTCTTTAACTACTTCGTTTGTGTTTTGTTTGCAGTTAGCACACATTTCAATGCTCGTTGAGGCCAATCCATGAGTCTTGTATCATTGAGTTCAACGGACGCTTGAAGCTTCTTATCATTAAACCAAACACACTTAATCACTGGCTCATTGACCAAAGTGAGACACTTTTATAAACTTTTTACCAATATAGGGTTGTTTTGAAACATATTACCAAAGTGGAGTGGTCAATGATAAAAAACGCTAGTCAAACTAGCATTTTCCATTCTACGTCAGTATTTTTAATATTTTGTTTGGCTGCCACATGGGATACCCCAGTGACAGTAGCATTTTCTCCCCTGGCAGCCAACTTGGCACATAGTTGACAGTATTGGTAGACACATGTGCAACACACTATTACTACTAGCATTTTCGTTTTTAATTTTTCAATTTTTTTTTTAAATTTATATTTATATTTTTAAAAAAAAAATTTGGATACTAGCGTTTTCCACAAGTGTAACGCGCTATTATTATTAGCGTTTTCACTTTTAATTTTTAAATATTTTTTTGAAATTTATATTTATATATATTTTTTTAAATTTGAAAAACGCTAGTAATATTAATTTTTAAAAAATAATATGTTGGTGAGCAATTGCGTGCACACGGATTCATGCCATTAATGTATTCCCACTGGCCCTCTGCGTCTTCCTTCTTGGTACAATTTTGAGTTGCCTCTCAATACTCTCCTTCTATCCATGCTAACAGTTAAGAAAACTAATACTGAAAACTAATACATGTCTCTTTCCATAGTGACAGTTGCATTACACCTCTGCACAGCAAGTGGTTTTCCAAATTGTGGGATCACAGAACGAGAAGTAATTCTTAACAATTAATCTAGCGTTTTCCAATTTTTTTTTTAAAAATATAAATATAAATTTAAAAACTTTAAAAAAAAATAAAAGCAAAAACGTTAGTGGTAATAACGTGTTGCACTCGTGTGGAAAACGCTAGTACTACTAGCATTTTCCATTTTTCTTTTAAAAATATAAATATAAATTTTAAAACTTAAAAAAAAAAAAATTAAAAGCGAAAATGCTAATAGTAATAACGTGTTGTACACGTATCCACCTACACCGTTAGTTGTGTGCCAGGTTGGCTGCCACACGAGATACCCCAATGACAGTAGCGTTTTCAGAAAACGCTACTGTCACTAGAATATCCCATGTGACAGCTAACCTAGCCCTTTCTGTAGTTAAATAAAAAAAATATTAAAAATGATGACGTGGACTTTCCATCGTTAATTACTCCATTTTGATAATATGTTTCAAAACAATCCTATATTAATAAAAAGTTTGTAAAAATGCCCCACTTTGGTCGATGAGCCCTTAATCATTCATTACTTGTCTTTACTACCAACTACATATAAAAACTTGTTTGTCCAAGTATCTATCTACACGGGTAACGAAGCATTGTGAGTATGTGGCATTTAAGGACGTGTCTTTGATCGGTGGGAATGTTCTTATGAGGAGGTCATAACCATAGGCTGAGATTCTAGTTCGAAAATGTATTTTCTCACGACAAATATTGGAGCTCATCGATCTTTTTCTAATAAAGCCGGGGAAAATAAAGGTAACAGTCTAAAGCTACAAATATTATTTTTGAATCAACAGCTACATGAAATTGGCAATAAAGGATCACTTTAGAGCTTAATCATTTGAACAACATGATATTCATCTTCCATTCTTCTAAATTCTAACTGCATTGGAATGCCTTCAGTCTAGACGGCGCAAGAGGTACTCCACCTGAACCTCCTTGGTAAGAGGTATTACCCAGTTTTGGTACAACCGAGAGGCCACTGATGGATCAAACTTTTGTTTTTCATTGTCACCATCATCACGGTTAAGACTTACTTCCTGCCCAAACACCGTGGCCTTCTTTTCAACCCTCTTCCTCACCATCTCTTCAACGCTCCTAAATGTCAACAATTTCATCAATCCTTCTCTGTCCTGCAAAAACCAAGGGCGTACATTTTAAATGTAAACCAAAGTAGCATAAGAAAAACAAGAAGATTATATGTAACACTTATAAAGTAACCATAGACTAGATATATGAATGATGGAAATCATGGAACTAAATAAGCCAAGCCAACACGTAGCAATCTATACCCTTACATACCTTAGCTCGAATTAAAGGCTCGTAGTCTTGAGGAGAATCCCTGAATTTCACCTCAGCTACAAACTTTCCATAATGAATCCTTCTAGAGATGGCCTGCAAATATTTTATAGAATAAACATTCAGAATCAACACTATTTTAGGACACTAGCAAATTCTCAAGTTGGACTAAAATACATGCACAAAATTATATTTGATACTGCTTTTGACAAAAATTAAACTGTAAACATTCCTCTACATAACTTCATCCATCAACATACTCCTACAAGAACATCAAGAGAATATCTTACCTGCAATAATGAAAGATCACTAGCTGCAGTTTGCGCATAATTGCCATCATCACCCGAAGTAGCAAGCAATGGAAGTAACTCTTGGAAATACATTTTCCAGATGGACTTGTTTATGTCAATTGAAGCGGCTCCAGGATGCAAAATCTAAAGATGGTAATGAGTTAAAAGAAATCCCTTTTCTTCTAAGTTGCATGAACTGCGGAAATTGGAAAATGATACCACATTGGTGAATTACCTGTGTGAAGGGGTAAGATGGCACCATTGATGGTGGTAAATTTTCTGGGAAGAATGGATTTTCTTCAGGGTTTTTGTATCTTCCAGCCTGTAATTTATCGCATTATTTTAGGCCTAATATTCTTTTAAATGCAAATAACAGAATACACAACAATTCATGGTGACTAACGGAGATTTAGTACACTTATGATGGTCATAACTCATAAGTCATAACAGAAGCAGAAAATTATGAACTATATATCTTAAAAAAAAAAAATTCTTCAGAAGTTCCATCTTGTTAAAAGAGCAGTACAAGGGTATCACATTATCAAAGATGCTCCTCATTTTCCGCACCTAAGAGTCGCAACTGATTATGGATCTTGCAATGACTTACAAAATCAACTTATCCCTCCATCCCCATCTTTCTTTCAACGAAGAAAAAAAAAAAAAAGAACAAAAAATGAAAATTAAGATCCCAAAAGTGATAATCTAATTAACTGCCAGAGTTAGCATGCTACTAGGAATGCTTTGCTGGAGAATGCTGGTATTCTAAGTAGTATTCAACATGAGTCTTTAACTCTTTATGATGCTAGGTTCCCGTAGAAATTATCACCAAGCATATTTAATGACACCCTTTTAACATCCATTTACACACCTACAATCTCAAGATTAAGAAATGAATCTACCAAATTCATTGAAAGTAAAGCACATGCCATCCATTCAGATGCACATTCACTGTCACAATACCATTATAACGACATAATCTGACAACCCAACACAAAACAAGACATGAAAACAGACAAGCCAAGAATAAGGTAATAATAAACAGTACTTTAGCTTGAAGGGCCTCTGTATTCTTAACAACGAGTTCCACCAATGA
Organism: Spatholobus suberectus; assembly: GCA_004329165.1. NCBI lineage: Eukaryota > Viridiplantae > Streptophyta > Magnoliopsida > Fabales > Fabaceae > Spatholobus > Spatholobus suberectus. The sequence continues at coordinate 10,034,827 of CM014733.1, forward strand.
GCCACAAAACCCTGGGATTTCAGCATATTTTTCATCATAGGTGTGAGAATTGCTAGGGAACTTGGCTCTCTCAATGAGACCATAAATGATGGTATCCTCTTGCCTAACCAAAGCCTCCCTCACTGAAGCTAGCGTGTATCCATTCCCAGAATCAGGACTTGATTCTGCTCTGGCCATTCTGCATCTCACGGCACAAATTATCAACACAAGAACCACCAATGGAAATCGAATCATAATGTTATCAACCCAAGTGGTTGAAACCCCCTAAAGATCACACCAAGATTATGATTATGATTATGATTATGATTCTGATTCTGATTCTGATTCTGATATGATACATATGATGATGGAGTTGACATTATATAGCACAAGGAGATATCAATATTGGTAATAATAAATTGTAAGTCAAATTCAGCGCCACCCATTTAATCATATGATATATACCGTAATATCTATGCATATCTATATCTATGTATATGTTTGACATCCCAAACCGAAGAGATTGTGCATCATAGACAAAGTCAAATGATGGAAAAGGGAAACGTACCTTGAAATTTAGGTGCACGAAATTTTAAGCCGTGAAATGGAATGCGGTTGTGGGGGTTGGAACTGGCTTTTAATTAGAGGCTTTTTTGAGGTTTATAAAGAAGGTACCATAGTATAGTATATATACATAAATGAAGAAGAAGAGAAAGGGTAGAGAGGGGGTTAAAAAATTGGCAATAAAACTTAGTGGGGAAAAAGTAGAAAGTGATGTTGTATTGCGCGGATTGGCACAGACTTGTCGCGTTAGTTGTTGCCATCTTCCTTCCAAGTTAGAACTTGACATTGCGTGTGGGTCCCACAATTAAGCCCCTTCTTCTTAACTCTTAAGAATTCCCACCGTTATTTGGGACCCACTAACCCAGCCCTCTGCTTTTTTATTTGCTTCATGAAAGGGTACTTCTAGAACTCTAAAAATTCGACTGGTAATGGAATTGGTTTTAAAATGTTGACTTTTTGATAAGTATGAACGGCTCGTTTAATGACTAGGAAAGGATACGATAGTATAAAATATGAGAGTAGAATAAAAATAAGATAGAATAAGACTAAGATAAGTTATAATGTTATCTAATGTTTAATGTATATTAGATAATGATAAGATAAAATATAAATTATATTCAAATAGTAAAATTACTATTTCATTAAAATTACATATAATTTTTTAATTTTTACAAAAAAATAATTTTAACTAAAATATACAATATTATTTTTTATTTATGTAGTTACTTTTCTTAAAATTATAAAAAAATTATATAATTTTTTTAAAATTATAATTATTATTCAAATAAAAAAATATTTGAATAGTAATTATTTAATTTTAATATTTTAATTAATAATATACTTTAAATTTACATATCAAAATTATTATATATATATATATATATATATATATATATATGTATGTATGTATATATATAAGGATTTGCTAACGTACATACACTTTTGTTTTTTAATTGAAATATGTTAGCAAGTCACACTGTAGGTGTATTTTAAGATTACATTATAGTTGTAGCTTGGTAACGTACTCCAACTAAAAAAGTAAGTGCGTGTATGTTAGCAAATCCCACAAGCATTTGCTAACGTACAGACACTTGTTTTTTAGTTAGAGTACGTTAGCAAGTTATAACTACAATGTATCTTAAAATATACCATGGTGTAACTTGCTAACGTATTATAACTAAAAAATAAGTATGTGTACATTAGCAAATGCTTGTGAGATTTGTTAACATACACATACTTATTTTTTAATTGGAGTACGTTGGCAAGCTATAACAATGTATCTTAAAATACACCAATGATGTATTTTAAGATAAGGGATAAGACAACATTATCATATCTTACTGGTACAACAAACAACAAATTACAACAGGATGACATAGTTATCATATCATATCTTGGCCACCAAACGACCCTAAAAGCTTTAAAAAATTTGGTTCTTGTTTAATAAATTTTAAGCTAAATATTGTTTCAAGAAAAATTCATATAAACTTGGTTTTGTTATAGAATTTGATTGAAATATAATAATAATTAATTAAAATTTTAACTTTTGAAATGATTATTAAAAAATTATATCTAAGATAATTTCTAATTGGTTGACAATATAATTTTTTTTATACTAACGATGTATCAAAATTAAATTCTTTGTTATATCTTTAATTTTTGTTAATCTCTCCTTTTTTTGGGGTAGTTATTTTATTTTATTTTTCATTATATCGTTACTTGCACTTAATATTTGAATTAAAATTTAATTTTTATTCTTTCTTTACTTTTGAATTTATAATTTTACTTGGTTATGATTTCAAAATTTTAGAATTAGTTTAAGACAAATAAGATGTATTTAGTTTAAATTTTAAACTATTAAATAAATCACTGAGCTTAAAAAGAGTTTTTTAGGCATATCTGTGAGACTAGTGAAATAAAATTTGTCTAAGTATACAGTTTACTTCCATTGCGATTTTTGGGATAAGATAAAAAAAGATTATAATAAGATTATATATAACTTATTAATATAGCAAGAAATTATAAATTATTTATTAACAGGAGATTTCATATTCCAAATTTTAAACCTTAGTGATGTGCACCTGTCATATGCAAAAAGAAAAAAGAAAGTCAACAAAATATTAAAAATTTATTTAAATGAACATATACCATTTTTTTTTATAAATAAGAAAGATATCTTACTCCGATTAAATATATACTATAAATCTATGTATGTATCACTTTCAATATTTGAATTTATTTCTAATAACATATCATCTTAAAAATTAGGAAAATAATTTTTAAATTTTATATTTTAAAGAAATAATGAAAATTTGATGATTTTGTTTAATTCTTGCCAAATATGGTGATCTAAAATAATAGAAAAAAAAGTAAAAATAAATTTGAAGTAAATTAGTCAGGATAAAAATGAAAAAAGAAAAAAGAAGAAGCTAGGAGCTTATAAGTTATAAGCTAGTTGAAGTAGTTTATAAAAATAAGTTAAAAGTTACTAAAATAAGCTCACGTACCAAACAAACTTATTTTAGTTAAACTAGCTTATAAACTAGTCAAATTAGCTTATAAGCTCCTAGAGTGATTTGCCAAACATACTCATATGCACAACCAAGCTCTCGTACAAACTATTTTGTTGATTCACAAGAGTCAAATTGAAAGCCTTACTTAAAAAAATTGAAATCCTTGTAACTCCGATCAATAGTTGTTAATAAATTGTCATAAATATGGTAAAATCAATGTGGATTATCAAGAAAGTAATTTTAAAGATGCCCATGCTTTTTGCATCACCTTGTTTACCAAGTGTACCATCCCAACATTTTTTTTAAGTTTATTTTTCTAAACTACCCTCACTCATTTTCTTCCTTCTACCTTAATTGCACCATCCTCTCCTCCTAATTTTTAGAAACTCTTCTTCTCCATCTTCTTTCATTGTCTCTGTGCCTTCTCTTCCCTTCCTTTACTATTTCCTTTTTATCCACCCCCTTGTCCTTCCTTGTTCTCTCTCTTTACTTCTTTGAGGCTCTTTGTCACAGGTTGGTTCTTGCATGTTTGTTCTTGTCTTATAACCTCTCGAAAACAAATTCCAAAAAAGACTTTAGTGGGCTTTTATACATTCTGGAAATAAGTTTTTAGAAAGTATAAAAAATTATGTAGATATTTTAGTAATATAAGATATGCAACAAATATGCTTCTATGATTATACATGCTTGAATTTATGTTATGTGATTACGTAGATATAGTATGTACCAAAGGTGATGGTGTTGCATGCCAATGATTAACAACTTCCACATGAGGACTATGTGCACTATCTTAACAAGTTTTTCTTGCACCTTAGATTACACATGATCACCAACAAGAGGACGTTCATGTACATGTAGATGAAACATTACAATATCAGAAGGTCTTTACACAAGCAAATGGGTCATTTTCGAAAGGTCCTCATGATATGCCTGTCCTTAGGTCTTTTGAAGGACCATGTTACAACTTGATTGTGGAGCAAAGAGGTAATAAAACTTTAAATTATTATGATATCTATTGGATTGGTTTTACTTTAAAATAGTTCTTATAATTAACATGAAAATGCTTTTATGGTTACAGGACTATCATGAGCTGAATTGAAGGTAGTGACTTATGGATGAAAACTACCATGAGTATATATATGTCAACATGCCATTGTTGATGTTTTCTAATCAAATCAATACAAACTTGAACCCAAAATTGCTCACCTTTACAAAGTAATGTTGTAATTGCACGATAACCGTAATTCCTATATGCTTGTACATCAATAATGTGATTAATATATTAACGAATCTAAAGAAAAAATTGCTTTAATAACAACATAGCTCTCTTGCGTTTTGTCTCATAAACTAATGTGTGAGATGAAGGGCACGGTGAGGTGTTATCATGAATTACTTGCAATGCATCAACATACTCAAAATATGAAGGCTCACTTTTAGTTGGTCATTCCAACTTTAGCAAATGACCTTTTTTGTGCTCCTTTTGTTCTGACCTTATCAAGAGGTGGACATATTAAATTGTAACCAGAAATGCTTGTTCACACATTTTACTTTTCAGAGTAATTTTTTCAACTACATTAAGTTCCTAAAATCACTTCAGCAATGCATATACTTCATGTTGTAATAATAACTTTGACCACGACTTGTAGTGGCGGCGATGGTGGTGGTGGCGGCATCGACAATGGTGGTGGTAGAGACAATAGTGGTGGCGGTGGCAACAATGGAGATAATGGTGGTAGTGGTAGAGACGATAATGGTGTCAATGTTGATGACAATGGTGGCAGGGGTGGTGATGATGGTAGGGTATTTTTGTCTTTTGAGTATTTTGTACTTGAGACCAAAAGTTTCCCATGGTTTGTTGAGTAACAAAAAATTGAGTTTTTGTCATGTCTATTCTCATTTGAGTTATGTTGTCCCATGATCTTTTTTCAAATCAAACATGAGACCATTATTTTTGTGCTGTCCAATACCACGCCTTTTAACAAATCAAACAAACCTAATGTGTTGTAATATGAACATATTGTTCATGGCATCCCAACAACTACATAAGCCCCTTACTATCTTGAAGCATCTTCTTTAACCTTCCGTGTGCAGCCTCAACCCTATTTACAAATAGAATCACATCATATAAATTGCAATATTAGAAAATCTTTTCATAAATGTAAATTAATATATAAATATAAGCATACCTATTAGTTGTTGTATTCCCAAGGTACATCACCCAATCTATCCTAGCCATGACAAAATTTTCCTTGTAAGGAATCCACCACATATTTTTCACGTGGTCACCAAAAATAAGAAAACATAAACATCTTCTAATTTTTTCAAATGCTTTTCATACTCACTCTTATTAGGAGAATCCATAATACTACACTATGCACAATCATTAGGTCTTATTTCTCTTCTAGATGAACTAGCATCTTGCATTTAGTCTTGACATTTTTAGCGATATGAAATTGATATAATAAGTGAGTTGAACTCATAAAAATAGTTTTCATTGCATTCAAAAAAATAATGTCTTTGTTGAGCACAATGACTTAAGGTATCACATCATCTTTTAGAATCAATCCTTTTAATGTCTATAATGCCCAAGTGAAGTTATTAGCTCGCTCATACTCCAAATGAGCAAATGTCATAGAGAATGTTAACTTTATTGAAGTAATATCAACAATATTAAATAATATAAGCCAATATTTGTTGGTTTTATATGTAGTATCAACAATCAATATAATGTGGGATGCATTCAAAATATTTATGGCATTTGAATATGTCCAAAATATATCTCTCCCAACATCAAATATGTCCACCCTTTTATGCCAATACACATACTGATCAAGTTCCATTAGTTTCATTCGATATTGCATTTTTGTTTTGGGACCTTTATAAGCTTCAAAATGCTTGGCACACATTATGTACCTACTTGATAGTACTAATGTTATCCTCACCATGATCTTTTAATGTTAGTAATATGCTTCTTGGCTTTTCCATTTTCTTTGTCTATCATCAACCAAAGACTTTTCTTTGCTACTTAGTTGACCAGCATATGCATGACCCATATATGTTTTAGCTAACTCATGTTTGTGAAATCCACACATACATTAAGTTTTCATCTTTCACCATTTCTTTTAAAGGCCTTCCCTTAGTTTAAAAGGACATTCACATTTTTTATTTTATTTCTAGTCACCTTATGTGTTAACTCATTATTGTATGATATATACTGTCCATTTCATTCACACCTAAGGGTACAATTGTCTTCTTTCCTATCCTCACGCACGTGACTTATAATGACAAAAATAAATCCATTCTCTCTCCTTATGGCTTGTGCCTAATTCTATAGATCATTTTAGGTAACAAAGACTTGAAATTAAAAAAAATAAAATTATAAGGTTATAATGTTCACAATCATAACTTAACAATAATAATTTACCATTTAATTACCAAGCAAGGCTACTGTGGACCACCTTTGTAGGTTATTTACAGTACACCACAATTTTTAGCCATTATATTAATCTCATCCTTACATTATTAATGTGCATCTTCCACACCAGATTACTTTTCCTTATTCTGCCATGTCTTCCTTCGTTCATCACCCTTGCCGCCTTTGGCCTTCAATCCCTTTGCTGACTCTTCCTTTCCTTCCTCCCCTCTGAGGTCAACGATGCTATGAATAACGTCGTTGTTCGCAATTGTTTGCCTCCCTCAAGCCAGATCCGCATTGTGCGCCTCCTCTACTTGCCTAGACTCCTCCTCCTTTAACTGCCTTGTGATTTTAACTAGGGATGGCAAAGTGTACCTGAACCCTATGGGCACTCGCAAAAATATCCGCAAATGGGTAGGATAAATACCTGCTTATTGGGGATAGGTCCGGGAGCAAGTATTTACCTGCAAATTTTAATGGGGATGGTGCGGGTATGGGTACTATAGTACCCACCTCGCCCCATACTCGCACTTATCATATATATAATAATTTAATTAAAATGCCTTTACATATATATAATTATATATATTATTAATTATTAATTTTACTAAAACATAATATTAATTATTGAAGACATGAATTAATTATGCACTTAATAATTTAATTATTTGTGCTTAATAAATTATTTTAAACCATTTTATTATTTACTATATTTGTGGTATGTACAAGTTTCAACTTTGGGTGTGTATGTGCGCAATTTTGGGTGTCCATATATTAATTGTCCATAATCTGTAACTATTCATTATAGACAATATAATTATAGGATAATTAGTGTCAATTTCCTATTTTTTGGCCAGTCTTGGAGAATACCAACACATGATGTCCAAGTTTCTAATAATTATGTTAAATAATTAGAACATTACATTTAAGCATGATTATGTTTCTAATGTTGTTTGGCTATAACTAATGTTTGAATGATTTAAGGTTATGTTTGGATGCTTTTAATGTTATGTTTGAATGCTTTTAATATTATGTTTGGATGATTTAATATTATGTTTAAATGATATAAAAGTGAATTTTAATTTAGTTGTAGCAATTTTTTTAATTAACATTTTTTATTGATTTATTGATTTGACACATAAGTAAAGTGCGGGTAGCGGGTGCGGGTATGAGTATATAGGTACCTAACGGGTTCGTAAATGGGGGTTAAAGTTACTACTTGAGCGGGTATAGGGGCGAGTATAAGTTTCTTTTTCAAATGCGGGTATAGAGACGGGGTACTATAATACATTACCCAGACCCTATCCATTGCCATCCCTAATTTCAAGTTTCAAACCTAGGCGTAGTTGTTCTACACACAAAGCATGCTTTCCCCACCAACATTGACTCATAGGGTACCCTTTCGTGCATAAAAGCCCTGCCCTTCCCCAACCCTTGTGCTCCTTGACTGTACAATTGTCGCAATACACCTCCACCATTGGATCTTCGTTGCTTCGGCACTAGAACCTCAACAACCACCATGTCATTGTTCTCAACATCTTTGTCTATGTGGTTCCCTTCGCTCTCTCCCCAAGCTAATTTATCTCTTATTATTCTTCAATTAATTTAGCCTGCGTGCATTATATCATGCAAACAACGATATGTGCAACGTGACTGTTTTGCTCTGCGATTCTGACACTTTTGGTTTGTGTTCTCGATTTGGTAAAGGAATTGGTGTTTGATATTGTGAGGTCTTAGATTCTGATTATGAGAATGTGTGTGCTGTGAAGGCTTTCAAGAAAGCTGTAGAATTGCTGGAGAAGCTGCAGAAACCAGACCCAAATGAGAGGGCAAGAAGAAGAGGGAGAGAGAAGAAGTGAAAAAGAGAAAAAAAAAAGTGACTCATCCACCAAACTTGCCTTTGGCAGGCACCTCATAGTGGAGGGTTGCTAGTACTGACAGATCTAGTGTGGAGAGATGTAGGTAGGACCATCTAGATTAGATTAATCTAACGGTAAATAAAAGTGGACCACTATAAACCACATGTAATAATGGTCCACCGTAGCTGTGGTCTTCAACTACCTCTTTAGTGGTAAATGCATCAGTATAATCCATAATCTTGTTTGGACGTGAAACATCGAACCTCTCTATTCACATAGGATTTTGAAACACAAAAATCATAGCAAGACATCAATTGATATTAAGGTTAGTACAATTATGTGGCACAAAATTGTTTCTCACTTTTCCATCGTTTCCTCTATTAATTACTTCTCCACTTCACTAGAGTGACTAGACACCTAGTCAACTAAGTTAGATATTCTTCCATGTGTTCCATCGATGAAACACGCTACAAATATTCCACGTTATACTACCTTAAAATAAAAACAATCTTATATTTTCCCTGTTTTCAGAAATTAAATTCCAGATTTATGTTAAAACATACTTTAAATTCCGAAACTAAGAAAAATAATTGACTTCCAGAATTTAAATTTCGAAACTATGAAAAATAAATGACTTTCAAAAATTAAATGTGGGAATTATGTAAAAACATATTTCTGAATTTTAAATTCTGGAAATATGTTTTTACATAGTTTCAAAAATTTAATTTTTTGAAATATATCAATTTTTTTCGTAGTTCAAGAATTTAAATCACAGAACAATGAATAATAAGTAAAAAAGAAAAACTCGTTCACTATAAACGACGGTCACGAAGAAACTACCTTAACAATTTAAGCTAATAATATAGAGGAGAGGAACAAGCAATGTTGCAAAAAGAAGGGGATAATGTTCTTTGTGGAAGGTGGGCAACGATCACGAATGAGGAAAAAGAGTGGTGAGATTATACAAGTGATATATAATGGATATTATTGAAAAAATAAAAAGAAAAATAAGGTGGTGTGAATAGCGAAGTCAAGAATGCAAAACGCAACCGCCTTTTAAAAATTGCAATATGTTTCGTTAATCTATATTTAGGTATTCATTTAGACCTGCGTGCAAGGTGTGAATGAATTTTGAATCTGAACCTGTAAATTCTGTTTTCATAAAGTTCAATTAGCAATTTCACTTAATAATCACAAATTCAAAAATAACGAGAATTCAAACCTTGGTTGAGATGGAAGATTCTAATCACAAATTCAAAAATAACGAGCATTTGAAACTTCTAATGTGTGAATGAATTTTGAATTTTATCTCTCTCAAAAAGGATTCAATCCATGGTTCTTCACATTGTAAGGAACTAACTTTTTTTATTACACCCAACCTTTGTTGGTATTTTAGTGCCAAATTGAATAACATGTAAAATTAATTTTTTACATTGTAATATAAAATTTGTGGCTGAGATAAATTTGAGTATATATCTTTAAAATTAATTTCATCAAACTTTAAAACAAATAAACACTAAGTCTGGTCCTCCATTAATTGCTAGGACCCCTTCTCTATTTTTCTACTCAGCAGCTGCTCCAATCAATGATATTTAAAACATTTATTTAATAAAAATTAAGAATAGATGTTCCTAATTTAAAAAAAAAATACTTATTAAAATGATTATTAGAAAAGGGTTAGGATGATATAAAATTTTAAAAAAATATTGAAAACTTTATAATAGCAATTTAAAATCAATTTTTCTATCTTATGCAATAAGGTTAAGCTGAGGGAACAAAAATAAAAAGTTTAAAAAAGAGTATTTATTATATAAAAATATAAAAAATATTTAATATTTTTTAAAGCAATTTTTAAGCAATCAAAAAATATTTAATACTATATATTTAATGTTTCTTATTCATTTGATGTATAGAAAAATTATTTAAAATATTCATTCTAGAGAATCGTTGACATTGATGCAGTCATATTTAAATACTATAATTTAGTAAATAGTGTTATATAAATTCCCTTAACCAAATGAAGTTGTTGGCACGTTACTACTTGCCACTATTAGAAAGTCAATGCCCAACCCAGAAAGAATGCCAATATTCCGTTCCCCTTCGTAATTTGGATTGTCACAGTTTGCATCATCTTTGTCTCACTTCACAATTCATAGGGACGTTGACGTTAAAAAGTTGACCAAAATGTCATTACCATATAAATCTCTTCAAGTTCAAGGAAACGTGTGAATTCCTGTTGATAATTTTACGATTTGCTTAATTTGTGGTGCAGGAATCACGTAGTTATCAAATATGTAGCGGATAGATTAAGGTGCATTATTTATCAATTTCGTCGTGCATCACATTAGTTGCCTTTTGCTTGTTATCATGTTATGTGTGCATTCAACTGAAATTATTTAGTGTTGTCTTTTTTTTTTGTTGATTATTGTTTCTTCTTCTTCATGGCATTAATAAGAAAAGGATTTCTTGTTGATTGGTTTGGTTTGCCTTCTCAGACGTTATTCTCTTTTCTTTCTTTTTCTTTTTTTTAAAAAAAGAGAGTTTTCAATACTTTTTTAATTGATTGACAATTAACTGTGTATAAAGTAAATGTCAATTAAGCTTTTTTATGAACAAAAAAAAAAAAAGAGAAAAAGGCATCGTAATTAATCTTTTGCGCTTTTATTTTCTCTTGCTTTTCGTAGACACCTTTTTTTTTTCTCTCTTCGTAATAATATATATCTCCTTTCCCTTGATATGCATGCAAGCGGTTGCTTTCATAGATGTCGTGCAACTTAATTAACATTGGCAATTCTTAAAATACTCAGCATTAAGAAAGGTATCACAAATTGGAGAATATATATATATGTATATATATATTGTGAACACTCAATTTTGTCCTTTTATTTGTTTGCACATAACAAGTTTTTTTATTTATTATTTTGCATTTTGTTTTCTTTTCTCTCTTTCTTGTAGAAATTAAACTGAGTTGGAATCAAATTGTCCAAAGATCAAATTGAGGTTCTAAACCAATTATCTGACAAACCCAAAATTGATAATAATTATTTGGGCTTCTTTAGCCCATTTTAAGTTGTGTCCTGTCCATTTATACAAGAATTAATCAAATAAAAAAATAAAAAAAAAACATAAATACACATATGAATTAGAGTACAACATAACAAAAAAAAAACCTAAAAAATAATAAAAGAGAAAAAGTAAAAAGAAGATCAAATCTTAAAAAAGAAAAAAAATTCTTCTGTCAGCTATCTTCTTCGCCACTCTATTCTCTACAGCCATATTAGCTTAGCTTTCTGTCAGCCACCGACAATCCAATATTCATGCTGCCTTGTTCCACCCCAAATCATGGTCACTACCAGAAAAAGAAAGAGCGACTAGATCAATTGAATTGATGCATTCAGTCTATAAATACCGTAAACCTTGAATGAATAAGGGGTTGGAAATTTTTTTCCAAAAAAAAATGCGAAAGATAACAGGGAGTAATTCGTGAGAGTTTGAAGAAGTTTGGGGAAAGATAAGTAACAGCAGATCATCACAGGATAGTTGTGCAATATTGGTATCATCATTCTCTCTTGATTTAATTTCATGTTTGTGTATGATGATGTATTTTGTGCATAATAATGTTATTGAAACTTTCTTATTCTGAGTTAAAAAAAAATGCTATGTACGCTTTAAGATGAACACATGCACGCAACAATTATTTATACACAATCACGAAGCATTCTTTGTTCTCACATTCTTTGCTTCAAACAAGAAACCATCAGCAAATGAAATAGTAAGTGAGTTGAAAACTAAAAAAAAAAGAAAAAGGGAAGTGAATAAAGCCACAATCAAGAAATAAAAAAAAGGAAGAAAAAAACATATTCGGGATCACAAGCGAAGCACCTGCCATTGTATTCCGTCGCCAGAGGCGATTTTCTAGTAGTGGTTGTAACATCCCAGACGCTGATGAGGATAGGAAGTGATTGCCGGTGCAAAAGAGATGAGTCACGGACAATGAGCGACTCCTGGCAAGCTTTCAACTAGAGGGGCACATGAATGAATCTAATACACATCGAAATGAGAGAGATCCAGAGGCTGTGCAGGTATGGAACTGTATAATTGAGGATAGCTTAAAGGAATTAATAAGTGCTACCTATACCAATAAGATGCATTTACTTTTCGATAGCCTATCGTTTAAGAACTCCACAGTTAATCGTGCTTGACTTGGAGTAATTCTGGGATGGGTGACCCCTTGGGAAATTTCCTAGGAAGTGTGTGAGTGAAGACAAAGCATGTTGAAAAGTCTTGTCTTGGTTTGTGGGGACAGTCTTCGATCCTGAAAGTAGCTAGGCGTTACAAAGTGGTATTAGAGCATGGTTTCTCTCCTAGTACGGTGTGGTTTGAGGACGAACTAAGCAGAAGCTAGTGTGTATGTAACATCCCGGGCGCTGACGAGGGCGGGGAGTGATCGCTGGTGCAAAAGAGATGAGGCACGGACAAGAAGTGGCTCCTAGCATGCTTCTAGCAAGAGGGGCACATGAATGAATCGAATACACACCGAAATGAGAGGGATCTATAGGCTGTGCAGGTATGAGATTGTATAGTTGATGATAGCTTAAAGGAATTAATAAGTGCTACCTATTCCAACAACATGCATCTACTTTTTGGTAGCCTAGCGCTTAAGAACTCCATAGTTAAGTATGCTTGACTTAGAGCAATTCTGGAATGGGTGACCTCCTGAGAAGTTTCCTAGGAAGTGTGTAAGTGAGGACAAAACATGCTGAAAAGTCTTGTGTTGGTTTTTGGGAATAGTCTTCGATCCTGAAAGCGACCAGGCGTTATATTGGTGGCTCCCTTCTTCCTCTTCTTCTCTTCCTTATTTCTTTTTCCCTCTCTCCCTTCCGATCTTTGCTCGTTTGTAGTCAACGATTGCCGCAGCCACGACGTCGTTGCCACGGTTACGGCGGCACCACTGCGTTGCTCTCCACCACTACCAGCCATCGCGACCACACCATTCCCCACTTCGTGTGCGTTGATAGCGCCACTGGATGTCGCCTTGTTGGTCGCTCCACTTCCTCCATTGCTGTTGGCGTGAACATTGATGCAAAACGCCCCTTTCTTCCCTTTTGTTGCACCACCTCTCTGTGTGGCGAAGAGGGAAGCTTCCACGAAGTTTCCCTTTTCTTCTTTTATTTTTCATTTATTTTGTTTTAGACCTTTATTTTGGTTGATCAATGTAGGCTCAACCCAATTCGTTCAATCTTTTTATTTACTTATTTATTTATTTATTATTCTTTGTTTTCTTTTCTTGTTCTTTCTCCTCCTCTCTTTCCTTGTATATTTTATTTTATTTCATACGAGGTTTTTTTTTTTTTTATTCTTCTGAAAGTTTCACGCATCTAAATTTAAAATTCAAGGACATTTGCATTTAATGGTCATTTAGTATTAAGACAATAAACTCTGTTGGTTGATATTATAACTTAATTGGAAAGATTGATTTTTATTTTATTTATCTCTCAAATTATCTATTTAATTAAGACAATTTTTTTTACTACATCAAAATTAAATTTAATGACAAATAGTAACAACCATTTTGGATGCATTTCCTGTTTGGTTGTCATGAAAGTTTTAAAATAAAAATTAATTAATTATATTAATTTAAAGATCTTTTAAAAAATTATTAAAATAATAATAAAGATTTAGTTATAGCCATTTTGGATGCACTTGCTATTTGGGTATTACAAAAAACCTTAAAAGGTGTAGTAATAACTATTTTGGATATACTTCCTATTTGGTTATCGTAAAGACCTTTTAAATAATAAAAGAACTAAAAACTAAAAAACTCCAACCAACTAATATTTTTCTACTAAAAGAACTATGTGAGTCTAATTTTCATTGCACCGGGAGATGTGTAGGAGTAGGGGACCACTCTTATCAATCTCAAAAATAATAAAAGTTAAGATAAAATAAAAATCTTTTTATGATAAATAAAATTCTTTTGAAAAAAAAAACAATAAATATGTCCTTAATAATAAAATTAGCTTGATAAATGAGTAAATAAATAAGCAAATAAAATATCTAAAAATATCTCTTATTTTCTTTTAAGGGGTAAAATAAATAATTTTAAAGTTAGATTAATTTTACACATTTAATTAGAAGTAACCGTCTTTATGACGGATGTCGTACGGTGCTAACATTTTCCTTACATGTAATCGACTCCCAATATTCTCTTTTAAAGATTTTTCTAATGTTTTTCCTTAATAAATATTGGAAGCGACTCTTTTGTTTTTAATTATTTTTTGTTGTCCCACTGCGACTTCAATTGGGACATACATATATATATATATATATATATATAATTTTATCTAATAGTCAAAATTACATATGAAATTTTAATGAGGAATTATAATAACTTAAAGATGGGTGATAAAGTTTAATGTAATTAGAATGTACTTACTGTGTAAATATTTTTTACATTGTTATCTAATCACATATTATTATATATGATAAGTTTATTAATTTTTATAATAATCACATTAAAAGGAGTGTATAAAGTGAAAACAATTTTCATTTTAAGAATGTGAGAACCTTAAATTTTGACCATACAACTATACATAGATGGTCAAGAGGGCATGAAAAGGAGACAATATAGTTGCCAGCACTGTCCTTAAGCACCCCACCACAAGCTGCTTTTGTGTAGGAACTGGAGAAGGCACCATCACAATTCCACTTCACCCACTGCTCCGGGGGAGGGAGCCACTTCACCATTCCGTGATTAGTTGGGTATCTCTTAATTAAACTACCGCCAAGCACCTTATTATCGATACCAATATCATTGGATAACCTTTTAATATTGTTTACTACAACGGAATCCGTTTCCCACAATCTATCAAAAACAAATTTATTGCGCCTCATCCATATAAAGTTCATGGCTACCCCAAAAAGAGTTGGCCATTCACGCTCCCACCTATTAACATTATTTAGATTAGCCAGTAACCAGGAGTTCAAAGAACAGTGGCCATAGTGAGGGATCGATATATGTGCATTATTTAGATTAGCAAGTAACCAGAAGTTCAAATTACATTAAAAGTTATCCTTAAGATTATTTCTAATTGGTTAAAAATGTAAACTTTTTTACACTTACAATATATGAAAATAAAACTCAATAATCATTTATGTACGTATAGCCATCCAAAGACTGCTATGATCAATAAAAATCGTATAATACCAATTAATATATCGATCACTAAAAAAAAATTGTTGACTATGAAAAATCAAACAATAACCATTTAAGATAGTTATCCTATCATCCTTGTTGTTATTGATCCATCAAATATTAAAGATAAACATATATTTATAATATATAAATTTTGAAACGTAAACTGTAACATTATCATGTAAGTAACATTTAATTAATAACACAGTTTTGGCACATGAACATTTTAGTTTAGTTTTTATCATTCTAGTTACCTTTTAAAAATAACTTTTGATATATTTTTGTCTCTTCTCCCTCACAATAACTATTTTAATTTTTATTAATCTTAATATCTCTATCAATTTTCATATATTTTAATTCTCATTAATTTTGGTAACTTTCTCAATTTCAGTTAAATCATATTATAGTCATTTAAATTAAGAATGAAAATCTTATGTACAAGGTATATTTAAATTTTCATAAATTAATTATAATTGAAATAAATATAAAATACAAAATGTTTTTATACATCAAACTAAAAGAAAAATATTTACAAGATACAAAACTATCAATTGAAGATCAATGACAAATGCATACTAAGATACACAAAAAACAACATTATTTATTGAAGAAAAACATTCGGCTGTCATAAGCAAATTGAAAATAAGACATTCAAACAAATATTTTTAACTTAGTTGTCATTATTCTACCTATTAAACGCAACTTTGATTACTTTTCTCCCTTAGCCTTTGTAATAACTCTGTTAATTTTTATTAATCTTAATTAAGTCTATCAATTTTTATAACTTCTAATTCTCATTAATTAATCTTCATAGCTTCTTCAATTTCAATCAATTTATATTATACTCATTTAAATTGAAAATAAAAATCTTATGTGCAAGATAAATTTATATTTTCATAAGTTATAATTGAAATAAATATAAAATACAAAACATATTATATATCAGACTAAAAAAATCTTAATATTTACAATTTACATTACCATTAATGACATTGATAACACAAGACACAAAACTATAAATCAATTGAATCAATAACAAATGCATACTAAGATACACAAAAAATTACATTATCAATTAAAGAAAATGTTAAAACATTATCAAATGTCATTCAAGCAACATCATCAGATAAAGGGATAATCTTGAAATTCAGTTTAAAAACAATTTAAAGTCATTCAAACAAACAAATGTGAGAACATCCTATGATAAATAACCAATCTTAGTTCAAAGCTTGAACAAAAATAAATTAAAAAAGAAAACTTAGGAGCCAAACATGTACTAATAAGAATAAATTTTCTTACAAAAAATAACACAAATATGAATTATATTTAGTAAAAAAAAGAAACATTTTTACTTTTAAATTATATTAATTATTTATTTCTCTCATAAACTAATTATTAGAAAATTGACACATAGCACAAACTATATAATTATTATGTTCATTGATATTTGCATTCCCATTGAGGCTTAAGACAAGTGCCTTGAGAGTCTTGCTATCTACACGACCCTAGAGTATTTTTATTGCGCGACACCTTCAAGTTTTAAGTTTGTATGCATTTGACATTATAGATAGTAATTCCCTTCCCTTTCCTATATGTATTCAGATTAGTGAAACATTACATAGTAGTCGCCTATACCTTAGCCATATTTAAACTTATATCAACCATGGTGATATCAAACATATACGCATGTGTATTATTATTAGGGTACTGGATACTACTAATTCCTTTTTTGATATGATATGATATGATATCATACCAAAAAAGGAATTAAAAGAATCCAATAAATTAAAAGTACACATGCAAATGATATGTGTTTCATATCACCATGTTTTGGTATAAGTTTAAATATGGCTAATTATAGGCTACAACTATGGAATGTTTAATTAATGTGAATGTGTTTGGTAAAGAGAAGGGAGTTACTACCCACAATGCCATATGCAAAGAGGGATAAAACCCAAAGGTTTCACGCAGTAAAAATAACCTAAATGAGTGTGTGTCTTCCATGACCATAATAGACTCTCCAGCAGTGTGTTTTGCAGTTGTGTCTTGCCACACTTTGCCGCCTAAGGGACTAACCAGAATTGAAGCACTTACTGCTGCGAATATAGATGTTAAGGCCAACATGAGACCGCTCACTGGGATGTCGATTTCAACATCTAGATATGGACGAAATTCAACTAATTGAATAATGTCATTTAATAGTGATAAAATGGATATAATGCATTAAATAATATAATGTAGGGTGGATTGCATAATCTCCACCTAATTTGATTTTTTAATAGAATGTTGGGTGGATTGCACAATATCCACGGAGTTTAATAGCTCAATCTCCAACAGGTTCGATTGCACATTCTCCTCCATGTTTGATTGTACAATCTCCTGTGAGTTTGTAACAGCCCCCGTTTCTTCTTCCCTAATATTATTAGTATATAAATAGATGATAAATAAATAAATGAATAAAATAAAGATAAAATTATATAAAAGAAAATTAAGGATAGTTAATTTTCAATTCTTATTAATGATTGAGAGTTCAAAAAATAAAAGAAAGGAAAAAAGGAGAAAAAAAAAACTAAAAAAAAAAGATGAAATTCTTTATTAGTCAAAATTTCAATTTGAAACTCATGTCAATAACTTCTTTTTTTATTAGGTTAAATATGTTTTTGGTCCTCGAATAATTTATGTATATATTATGTAAAAAAAATAAAATTCAATATGAGAAGTATTTTGTTGCAACAAATTTTTAGTAGAAATACTAAATACACACACACACACACACACACACACACGTACTTACATATATGTGTGTGTGCATGTGCATGCGTGTGCGTGTGCGTGTGCATGTTGCAATTCAAAGCTTACACCTTCTAATTATACTTTCAATTATTTATTTCTCCCATGAATTAATTATTAGAAAATTGAAACATAACACAAACTATATAATTAATTAATTACTATGTACACTAATACTTGCATTCCCATTGAGGCATAAGCCTTGATGGCCTTGCTATCTACATAGGCCTATTTATGTATTTATGTATGTGTGTGTGTTAGCACACGTGCGTGCATGTATGTTACAATTTAGAACCTTACACCTTTTAATTGCACTCTAAATTATTTATTTTTCTCATCAATTAATTATTAAAAATTAAAACATAACACAAATTATATAATTATTATGTACACTGATATTTACATTCCCATTGAGGCCCAAAACAAGTGCCTTCATAGCCTTACTATCTACACGGCCCTAAATGCATTCATGAGTTATTAACACCATAATAATGGTTACTCAAGGTCTGACCATTCAATTCATAATGTTTGTAACATATAGACCATGCTAACTGTGAGTTCATGACAGATGAATATGAAAAAACTGTTACATTACATTATTTGAAGTAAAAAAAAAAAAATGACATGAATGAATTTGTGAAAACTGAAAAGGTAAAACTTATATTACTAACAAATCAAGAAAATACAGAATATAAAATGAAGCATTAAAGATAATATGTAAAGTTCATTAAGCGTAAACAAATCCATTAAAAGATTAACTTCGTGCAAAATGATAGAAAATTATAAATAAGCTTGCATTGGTATTCCTATATATATGATAACTAAAAATAAATCTCAATTAAATTATGTGAAAGCAGGCCATGCATTGACAGTGTAAAACAATTTTATACTGTCATCCAATCGCAAACAGCTATTTATTGTAAGTTTGTTAATTTTTATAATAAATACTTTTAAAGTCATATTAATAGTGATTTCCGATTAGATGACATTGTAAAACTTTTTACACTAACAGTACATGATCATTAAATTTTTAAATTATTATATCAGTATATATAAGTGGATGTTTTGAAAATATCATTTCTATTTTTATTTTCATTCAAAATTTAACATTTTACCATATATTTTTTAAATAACATGGCTGTGGATAAGTTTTTATCTGAAAAAAAAACCTTTACTGCAATAAAAGAGAAAGAAATACACATAGAAAAGGTGATGAAATTGATTTCATTTTACGCAAAACTTTTTAATAAAACTTATTTTAATTGAATCTTTTTTTGGACATATTAAAATTGAGCTAATTTAATTTATAAATCACTTTCCAAGTTTACAATATTTTAAAAATTGTTATTATTTATTATAATTGAACATGAAATTATTTTTATAATACATTAAAGAAGTATCAATTTTTTTTTCTGAATTATTATTACTTAGAATAATGTGAATTTTCCCTTCATAGGTAATCGATATTGATAAATAAAATGGTTAAATTGAAAAGGAGAAAAATAATGAATGTTAATATTAAAATTTAAATAAAATATTTATAAAAAATAATCAATGTCAATTTTAAATTCTATTTGGAAGTATATATCTCTACTATGAATCAATAAGATAATCCATAAAAGAAAGAAAAAAAAATCAAATAATTAATTTTTTAAATTAAATCAATTCTTATTTTTAGAATTTTCAATTAAATAATTTTTTTTCTTTTTTTGGTCTATATCCTTACTCTTTTTTTTTTTTTAAGTTTAAACCATGAGTATTCCTTACGGGAAATAATTTTATCTCCACACTATTTAATAAAAGGTTTTACAAGAATATATGAAATTAAAAAAAAAGTATGAAAGGAGAAATTCAAATACCAAACATACTTTGCCAAGAGACATTTGTGAAATTCATTAATTCAGAACCTAATCCAAACTTGTTTTCTCTTAATATAAAGTTTAAACTTTGGAAACAAATTCTTTTGGCGCATTGGTCTTCTCTAAATATTATATTTATTTCATTAAATATTAAATAAGTTTCATCTATTTAATATTTATTAAAAGAGAGATAAATGTAAATTCAAATATGATCTTTTTTATATTAAAATTCAACTTGAGGAACTCATTCAAGAAAAAAAAAACTTTTGTTTAAAAAGATGATGATAGAAAAAGCATTAGAGAGAAAGTGGAGAAAATAGAATAAAGTAATAAACCATAATTACAACAAAAAAGTAATAAACCATAATCCCCGGATCTGTTTGATTTGATAAATTGTAAACATGGTTGGTTGCCTCGTGCCAATATTTTATATTTGAAGTGAGAAAACTCAAAAGGCCGCAACCTAGTACGGATCTTATCCTGTGTGTTTTTTCTTGTCCTTAACCATAAAGGGAATAAGTGAAAGTGAGATAAAATGGAAAAAGAAATAAAATAAAAAATATATGAGCACATCATCATCACAATTGACCACATACACATGGGTTCATTCTCGGAAAACAAAATATTAAGATACGGACACAGAGACACAGATTGCGTTAGAGAGAGAAACCTCGGATCCAAATTGTTCTTCTAAAGTTCTTCTTCTAACAACAACTAACCATATCTATTGTCTAACTCTTTCTTCCCTTCGAATATGATATACTTTATTATGCAACTGTGGATTGTGAGGTTAGATTCTCACCACCCACTTTCGATTCCCCTCCTTTGATAAACTCTTTGTCTTGTTTGATTGAAAGCTAAGTTTCCCTTCTTTCTTTCTCTTTCCATTAGATAGATAAAGTGCGCATGTGAAGACAAGGACATTTCCCAGAAAAGTGTTTCTTAAAGACCCAGCAAAAATCCATACCTCTGATTCCTGAATACACACTCCCGTCAATGCCAACACCAATACCATCTTCATGATTACGATTGCAATTGATTTCTGTTTGGTGGGGGATCTAAAAAATTTGAGCTTGGATGCAATGTGGGTTGAATTAGGGCAGTTGTAGGTGTCCTACATGCCAGGGTGACCCTCTTGGATCTTCCACACAATGGCATTGTTCCGCAAGTTCTTCTATAAGAAGCCCCCAGATGGGCTTCTAGAAATCACTGAAAGAGTTTATGGTACGCTTTCTGTTGCCTCATTTTTTTGTGTGTGGATACATTGGTTCTGGTGGAAGTGAACAGTGTTGGCTTCTTCTCAGTGCAGATACTTCATGGTTATGCATTTTACCTTGGTGGGGGATTGTGGTATGTAAGGCTTGCTTTGCAGCTTTGAAATGAATAATGGCAATAGTATAATGTAAACAATGTTGGGTTCTGTTGAGAGCAAATATTTCATCTTTATGCATTTTGTGTTAGTGGGGGGTTGTGTAGTATGTAAGGCTTGCTTTGCAGATTTGAAGTCAATAATGGGAATAGTAAAATGTGAACAATGTTGGGTTCTGTTGAGTGCAAATATTTCATCTTTATGCATTTTGTGTTAGTGGGTTGTGGTATGTATGGGGGTAATTTTGTAGAGTTAGAGTGAACAATGGGGCTTGTATAACTTTTCTACATTTTCATTTTACACATGTAGTCATTCTAGTCTAAATGTTACTTGGTCAATAGGTGGTTGACATCTTGTTTGTGACTTAGCTGAATGAATGTTTATCTTCTAGACATACATATTACTTGTGGGAGGAATGGAGGTAATGGGAAGAATCTCCATAGAGTTGACATGAAATACTCAGCTAATTTTTTTTTCTTTGTGCAGTCAATATTAATAAATAGTGAAATATTGTCCAATGATGATTGTTGGGGACTGGTGACTGAAACCCTGTGCTATACTTGCTTGATGATATTCACCAAAAAATAAAAAATAAAAAAATACTTGCTTGATGACTTTATAATCTCTCAGAATTTGGACCTTTTGATTTTAGACACTTGCTACTTTGCTTTATATGTGTGGCATGTCATATTACTTGGTAATTGGTACATTTCTTCTTCATAAAGAATCTTTATGTCATACATATGTGTGATTGTGATTATTTTGTTGTTGTACGTGTAGTCTTTGATTACTGCTTTACTACGGATGTTATGGAAGAAGATGAATATAAAGTGTATATAGGGGGAATAATTGGGCAACTTCGTGGTCACTTCCCTGATGCTTCATTTATGGTGTTCAACATGCGGGAAGGAGATAGCCAGAGCCAGATTTCAAACATTTTGTGTGACTATGATATGACTGTGATAGACTATCCTCGACAGTATGAAGGTTGCCCGTTACTTACCATGGAGATGATCCACCATTTCTTGAGATCAGGTGAAAACTGGCTTCAACTAGGGCCACAAAATGTTGTGTTGATGCACTGCGAACGAGGTGGGTGGCCGTTATTAGCATTTATGCTGGCTGCACTCTTGATTTATAGAAAGATGTTTACAGGGGAGCAGAAAACACTAGACATGATATACAAGCAAGCTCCTCGGGAACTTTTGCAGTTGATGTCACCATTGAATCCATTACCTTCACAATTGAGGTATCTTCAGTATATATCAAGAAGAAATGTTGGTTCAGAATGGCCTCCTCTTGATAGGGCACTTACTTTGGACTGTGTAATTATAAGACTCATTCCTGATATGGGTGGAGAGGGTGGCTGCCGTCCTATATTTAGGATATATGGGCAGGACCCTTTTATTCCTGCAGATCGGACCCCAAAGGTTCTCTTTTCAACTCCAAAAAAGAGCAAACTTGTCCGCTATTACAAGCAGGTGGTACCTAAGTCCTTTTACTCTAATTTAATATGCTTTTTTACAGTTCAAGCTGGAGCATAATTCAAGAGAATGAACCTATTGCCCTTTGTTTTCTTCTTACTACTTGTGTTGAGATTTTCCTTCCATTATATGTTTAATTATCTCAATTTCAACCATAAGCAATGCTGTGGAATTCCTTTATTGAATTAGCGTGTATACATACAGACAGGAAGACTACATATATGAATACATATGGTAATCCAAATGAACGTCATTTCTTTTCTTTTTTTCCTTAAAATATGGCAATTTTTATGTGAAGTTACTGTGCTAGCTGAAGTCAATGATTACCAAAAACTATTTAAATAAAATTAGAACTATGTTAATTCATTTTAAGTAGGATCTTTCTAAATGTTTTATGTTCTATGTAAATTGGGGAGGGGTTAGTGTTGCAAAGTGGTGGTGGGGCTGGTGGCTTTGATGCAATCTAAGGAGGGATGGTTTGAGCAGGAAATGGACCATCTTTACTCATGAACAGAATGAAAGAAAACCTGTAGAGCTTTAAAGGAGAATACCTGTATGGAAATATTATTATCCATGGATTGCCAAGCTAAACTAGAACTGACAGTATGCCAATTGTTTTGCAATGATGATTTGGTATGCCATTTCATTATATGGGTTAAACATAAAAATTCTCTCTCAAAGTTAGCAAATATTTGCATTAATTGATCTAGTAACGCTCTTATGATTTGCAAAAAGACAGTTGGTAAAAATCAACATAAAATTATGTTAAATGTAATTACAAATTGGATATTTTGTTTCTTCTTTATACTACACAGGATTTGATCAGTTGGTGCTGATGAACACAGTTATACTCAAAATGAAGTATCATTATTTCCTCATTTTCCTCTATTTAAATTCTACTTACACAGGGTTCTTAAATAAGGATTTATTGTTTCCCCTTTTCCCCTTATTCATTTATTTATTTATTTTTCTTTCATATTTGTTACAGGCTGATTGTGAACTGGTTAAGATTGACATCCATTGTCATGTTCAAGGTGATGTCGTTTTTGAGTGTATTCATCTGGACAGTGATTTAGAGCGTGAAGAAATGATGTTTCGGGTGATGTTTAATACAGCATTCATAAGATCAAATATTTTGATGCTTAACCGTGATGAAATTGACATATTATGGAATGCTAAAGATTACTTCCCTAAAAATTTTAGAGTTGAGGTATTAATCTCTCTCATTCTCTCCTGTTTTTAATAAATGATTAGCAATAAAACAATTTAATGTTTATGGGGTTTATACTGTGTTTCTGGTTGAAGGTTCTTTTCTCAGATATGGATGCTTCATCTTCTGTTATTTCAATTGATCTGCCTCGTGTTGAGGAGAAAGAAGGCCTACCTGTTGAAGCATTTGCTAAGGTCAAGGAAATTTTCAGCAACGTGGACTGGCTAGATTCGAAGGCAGAGGTAGCAAGTGTGCTCCAACAGATCACTGCATCAAATATCCTACTGGAAAGATTTGACATTGGCGGTTCTGCTGCAGCAAGTGGCTTGCTAAATGAAAAGGAGTCATCCGGAAAATTTAAACTTGATTCAAAGGCGCACGGTGATACAAAGAATCTTGCTTCTGCAGTTCAGGGGAAACTTTCTACGTCCTCGTTGGTATCATCTGTGGATGTTCCTATGGAAAATAAGACAGAACAATTAGAATCAAAGGCATTGTCAGAAAATAACGCTGAGACTCTTGAATGTTTAGGTCAGGGGAACCAACCTATTCCCTCATTTGGGCACTCAACAGATTCAGATTCTACTAAAAAGGAGACCGAATTGTTAGAAACAAAACAATCATTGGAAAATGATACCGAGTTTACTACATCTATGGCTCACAAGAATCAATCTATCACCTTAATTGGACCATCTATGGATGCAAATTCAATAAAAGAGGAGAGTGGATCATTAGAATCCAAGAAGAAGGATATTGAATCATTAGCATCGAAGGCACTTTTGGAAAATGATGCCATGTGTTCTACGTCTGTAGCTCAGGGGAAACAATCTGTTCTCTTAAATGAACCATCCACTGCTGCAGATTCATTGGAAAAGAAGACTGATATGTTAGGATCAAAGGAGAAAGCAATTGAATCACTAAACTTGGAGGCATTGTTGGAAAATGATAGACAATTCAAAATTGAGCCCAAGCCATTTCCAGAAATTGATACAAGAAGTCCTACTTCTGAAGTTGAAGGGAAATTTTCTATGTCCTCATCTGAATCATTTGGTAACGCTCCTATGGAAAAGAACAAAGATCCTCTAGAATTAAAGGCATCACCAGAAAATAACATCAAGACTTTTGCTTCCATGAGTCTGGGGAAACATCTTACTCCCTCGTTTGGACTCTCAACAGATTCTAGTTCTACTGAAATGCCAATTGAATCATTAGAATCAAAGGCATTGGTGGAAAATGATACCAAGTTTCCTACTTCTCTGGCTCATGGGGAGCAGTCTATGCCCTTAATTGAACCATCCAAGGATGCAAACTCAATGAAACAGAAGATGGGACCATTAGAGTCAAAGGAAAAGGATACTGAATCGTTAGAATCAAAGTCATTGTTGGAAAATGATACCAACTGTCCTCCATCAGTGGCTCAGGGAAAACAATCTACTCCCTTAATTCAACCATTGACGAATGCAAATTCAATGAAAAAGATGGGACAATTAGAACAAATGGTATCGTCAGAAAATGATATCAAGAGTGTCACATCCACAGTTCAGAGGAAACAATATAGCCCCTTACTTGAACCGCTCGTTGATGCAAACTCAATTAAAAAGAAGATTGAACCTCAAGAATTGCAGGTTGCACTTCAGCTTCCCACTCAATCAAAAATAATTTCACCACGGGTGCGTCCAGCTGTTCGATCTGCTTCAGCTTCTTATTGTAACTCCTTGCAAGGTTCACCTGTAGCTATCTCAAGATATCATAGTGCACCATCAGCTCTTGGAATAACATCTGTGTTGCAGGATCACGCACCAATGGATATCAAAGAAGTCCCTCATGCAGCGATATCTCCTCTGCCTTCTACTTTGCCTCCTTCTGACTCCAAGGTGCCAAATTCTATTGAGCCTAGTTCTGCCGGTGTTCCTCCAGCATCATCACCACCAGTGCTTCCATCTTTACCATTAAAAACTTCAGTTGATGCTCTTACTGCCATGGAAAAGACCTCCTTTGCTCCTGCAGATGTCGCTCCTCTTCCTCCTCCATCACCACCACCTCCTCAATGTGAGCATACTTCAAAATTGATGCAATCTAATGTGATACAGCACGCTGAAAATACAATGCACGATGAAGGTCAAAAATTATTGGTGAGTCCTTCTCCTCCTGCACCCTCTCCCCTTCCTGGAACATCACTTTCCACTGCCAAAGATTCATTTAAAGGTCCTCCTGCACCACCGCCTCCACCTACACCTCCATCTTCAACTAGACAGGCTTCATCATCTTCAATACCTCCTCCTCCTCCTCCACTGTCTGGGTTTCCTTCTTCAGCTTCCCACCCTCTTTCTTCTTCATCGAGTATAAACAAGTCTGTTGCTATGTCTGGCCCTCCTCCCCCACCTCCACCTCCTAGCCTTTCTGGTTCTACTCCGTCACCGTTAGCGCCACCACCACCCCCTCCTCCAGCATCTGCATCCCAAAATTCTTTGCCCAAGATCTCCACAAATGTTCCACCTGTATCCCCATCTCCCCTTTCTGCCAACGGATTGTCAAAATCTGTAGTTCCTGGACCACCTTCTGTTCCTGGACCACCTTCTGTTCCATTTGGTGCAAAGGGACGTGGCCTGCTGCGAGCTAATCCGAAAGGTCAGTCTCAGTCTAAAAGGAGCAATCTGAAACCTTACCATTGGTTAAAATTAACGAGGGCCATGCAAGGAAGCTTATGGGCTGAGACACAGAAACTAGATGAATTTTGTAGGTATGTGTTAAGTCTTTTCTGACTTTAGTTATAAAAATCTGAGCTTATATGAATTGTGCTTACTATTTATTCTTTTTTTTCTTTAACCTTTTTGGTGTTAGGGCTCCAGAGTTTGACATGTCAGAACTTGAGACTTTGTTCTCTGCAGCTGCTCCAACTTCTGATGATGGAAAAGGAGGAAAATCAAATCGCCGCTCCTTGGGGCAAAAAGTTGACAAAGTTCAATTGGTATGCCTTTTCATTAATTGTTAATACCTGTCCAGTCTAATTAGTTCAGATATTAACTAATCTCCGCTTTCAGTAAAGACAATAGATAAATAGCTTTTCATCTTCATTTTTGTCCCAAAAAGTCCCAAAAAAAGCCCTTTATCTATTCTAATATTTGTGTAATGAACTCATTAAAATATTAGGTCTTAAATTTAAAAACAAAATTATTAGAAATTGACATTTTTAAATAAGTGCTTTTATTCTACCATTTTCTCTTGACTGTGCACATGTATGTATAATATTTTTCATTATAGGAACTGGATGATAATTTCATTTTCTTATCCAGGGAATTGGTTGTGATCTATCTGTGTAGATTTTGTTTAGTCTTCTGGTTCTCGTGTCTCATGCCTTTCATTAAGGCTTGAGTTCTTCTTTTAATTCTTGTCAAGACTTTTTATAGAATTTGAGCTCTTCACAAAAGATTCATGTTATCTTGCAGATTGAGCTCAGGCGGGCGTATAACTGTGAGATCATGCTTACAAAAGTCAAAATCCCTTTGCCTGATTTGATGGTGAGATATTATCCATTATGATATTTATTAACACATAAATGCTATGAGCATTTTGATTTGAATTTATGTCCAACAGAACATTCATTCTCAGTCACTGTTTTAAACCTTTGTAAATCATAACTTCTTAAGGAATAGATGATCTGGAAGAATTCATTGTCACAACTGGGTACTTCTTGACTTAGCAAGTAGTCTCTTATGTGGACTGAGATTTGGGCTTACTTGATGTTTAAATGCAAGTTGACAGTTTAGCCACCACCTGGTTCAAATTATGAGGATATCTATTAATGCATCAAAAGTATGCCCATGCTCTGCTGCTATGACTTCACCAAGTTAAATATTTGGCTTGATTTTATATTTTTCCTTGAAATAGATAAACTCAATCAGATTGGTTGAATATTTTCTCTTCTATTTAGATGAGACTCTAGTCATTCTTGATGCAATTTTATTTTAGTTTTTATCTAAAGAAAATTATTGGCAGAGAAGATGTATACAGACAGAAAGATCATGAATAGTCCTTGTTGAGATTATAAGGTTTTAGATATCGAAGGAAGGAGAAGGAGATAATAGAGAAGGTTAGATATTGTTAGATATCTTTAATTATGGTAATTAGGCAATTGTTGGATATTGTTAAATATCCTTAATTATTGTATTTAGGCAATTCTAGGATTTACATAATTATGGTAATTAGGCAATTATTTCTTTGTAATTATTACACACACTATATAATAATACCCTCCGTTATGTACATTGACACACAGATTCAGTCATGTCTCTTGCTTTCTTTTCTTCTTAACATGGTATCTAGAGCCTAACAAGAGACAACCCTATTCTGTGCCTTCCCATGGACCCACTATCTATTAGTGCCAATTTTTTTTTTTACTGAAAACCGTGTCTCTTCAGTTTCTTGGCGGTGTTGCTGCCCTGTTCTTTTCCTGGCACTGTTTTTTTCCCTCCGTTTTGGCTTGCCATGCCTCTGCCACTGCTGTAGCGCCACCATTTGCCACTCTTTCCGGCTGTCATCAACACTGTTGTGCTCACCTTGCTGTGCTCTACCCCAATCTGTGCTTTCTTTGCCCATTCCAAGCTCCCTTACTTACCTTCTGTTTTTCCTTTTTTCTTGCTGTTACATGTTTCTCTCTCTTCTGGGATGACCAATGTTGTCTTCTACCCCTCCCGGCTGATCTTTCTATTTTCACCAACTATGGCCCTACCCCACGCTCTATTGACAAGTTGGATGGGACCAACAATGACACTTCCGACATCAAGATTTGACTGAAGGGTCAAGGCTATGTTGAGCACCTGACCACGAAGGTTGATTCAATCCCAGAGGCCGATTGTTCTTGTTGGAACAAGATTGATGCCCAATTGTGTAGTGTTCTCAAATCCACTATTCAACCCTTTTTGAAGCAGATGTTTCGTGCTCATGAGACTTGTGAAGAAGTTTGGGAACAGACATGGGTTCTTTACACCATTGATATATGTCACCTTTGTGGGGTTTTCCAATCCCTCATGAGTATCATTTCCCCTTGTCACCTTGATGGTCCTGTGGCTGAATATTTGGGCAAAGTTCATGGTAATCTTCATGACTTCAATGAGCCTCTACCCCCTACTGCCACCCCATCCTAGGAACTTGAACAACGAAAGACTTTTTTCATGTTGTTGGCCATATATGGGTTACCTGTGGAGTATTCTTCTTTTTGGGACCAGATTTTGGGTTCTCCTATTGTTTCTACTTTGAATTCTATGTGGTCTACTTTATTGCAGGTGCCACCCAAACCCCTCTTTGTTGTGGATGTTCCCTTTACACATGTTAATTCTTTGCCTTGGTGTCTCAAAGTGGTTCTCGTGGTCGGTCCTGCAAATCGAGCAAACCTCACCTCCAATGTGATCGTTGCCATGAGCTGGGCTACACTATTGATCAACGATGCTATTCATGGTTTTCTTTCCTGCTCAGCTAATGCCGCACAAACTGCACAACCTCTTTTTGCTCTAGCCCTTTCTAATCTCATTGCACAACAAGCCACTGATCCTCAGCAACCACCACCATCCATTTTCACTGACTTCCTTCAATGGTATGAGGAATATCAGGCCTTTGGTTCCACTCTAAAATATTATACTAAGACACTCCAAAATATTTTGTTCTATCTTCCTCTAAATCTTCGTAGCTAATTTCAACAAACTTGATTTATTCAATTTAGTGTCTTATGATCTTCTAAACCAAACTCAATTTACACTTTCAATTCCCCTAATTGAGAAAACAAATTGTATTTGTATTCTGGCCATTAGGGTATTCGATATTGTTAACCTGGGCAGATACCATGTAGTTGGGTTTGGTTATACACTTACACCTGAGCAGCTGGTGATTATATTAACAACCAACATTATGAATTTATGACATTTTGAAGGGGTTGCATAAGCTATAATTTTTCTTTAATTAAGAACTTGTATACATTGTTATTATTTTATTGTTATATTCAACTTAGTTCAATAATTGGTCATTTTTTAACACTTAAAACCTGCAAAAGCTTTAAGTTGTGCCCATCTCTTCCTTGAAGCATTTAATAAAAATACCTATCAAGGTCATTTTACATCTCCTTTTCTTTAAAAGTTAATTTAGTAGTTGTCATTGAATGCTCCTTGTAATGTTATTTATAATCACATAATTTCCTACTTGACTATTGAATGCCCTTATTTTGTTTTAAATTTTAATTGAAAATCCCAAATTTTAAACCATCCAATTAGTCAGAAAGGAATGTCTCCAATCACAGAGAAACATGCCAATTTATACTTGTATTCTCGCATGCTAATCATTGTCTTTCAGAGTGCTGTGCTTGCATTGGATGATTCAGTATTAGATGTCGATCAAGTTGAGAATCTCATAAAATTCTCTCCAACCAAAGAAGAGATGGAACTGCTCAAGGTATCATGCCCTTTTCTTGTTTCTTCTACCAGACGTTTATGTCATAGGGGGAACATTAGCAACTTTGCTACAATCTATGTTTATTTGAGCTATAGCCATACTTTATTTGCAGGGCTATAATGGGGATAAGGACAACTTGGGAAAGTGTGAACAGGTGAATGGAGTTTTACCATTTGTTGTCCCCCTTTTTTAACTAATTTTTCCCACTTAAAGCAACTTGTGGTAGCCTGGTAGGATGACTTGTCTAGCATTAATGGAACAATAAAATATTTATTGAAAATCAGAATAAAATATTCTTTATTTATGTATCATTAATGTAATAAGCCTATATAAACTCGTTTCCGTTGTGTATTTAGACACACGGTTTCAGTCAAATATGTCTCTGTTTTCTCTTTTTCAATATGGTATCTGAGCCTAACAGAGGCATCTCAAGGACTGTGCCTACCCGGTGGACCCACTGTCCCCGGAGACAAAAATAAATTTTTTTTGGCGAACCGTGTACGTCTCCGGTTCGCCCCCTGTTCCAGTACCGTCGTCTATTTTTTCGGTGTCTTCTCCTGCCACCGCCGCCAATCGCCGCCGCTGTTCCGACGACTTTTCGCGGCAACTCGACCACTGGGTCCGGATCGCCGTCCGCCGATCTACACAGATCCGTTGACGGCGCCGGCATCCGACGATCCACGCGCTCTCACGCGCCCTTCTTCTTTGCGCCAAACAGCGCTTCTCGCCGGCACGTGGTGGCTCCTTTCCGACCGCGACTCCGGCGCCAGCGTCGCCAGACCCAGCCAACCTCACCCTCCGAGTTTCATCTCCATCCGATCAGTTTTGGACCGCCCCCTGTTCTCTACCCGCAAGTCCGATACTATTCATCTGTTGGCTATTTTGACGATTTTTACCCATCGCCATGGCGTCTTCTGGCTCCTCCATTCCACCTAAGGCAGAAACTACTCAGCTTGCTGATCAACCCCAGGCTACCGCGGCGACTTATGAGGATTTTGCCAAATGGTTTGAGACTCGCCAGACCCCTGGCACCACTGCTTCTGTTGCACAAACCGGTAATTCTATTGCTTACATCTCCACATCTCCTTCCCTGGGTCCTTGGGTGCTTGACTCTGGTGCGTCTGACCATATTTCTGGTAATCGCTCCCTTTTCTCTTCTCTGTCTACATCTGGTTATTTACCCACGATTACATCTGCCAATGGTTCTCAAACAAAGTCCAGTGGTATTGGCATCGCATATCCCCTACCCTCCCTAACTGCCGAGTCTGTGTTATATGTCCCTGATTGTCCTTTTAACCTACTTTCTGTTCATCGTCTTACCCAATCCCATGACTTTGTCATTACCTTTACTAAAAATTCTGTTACCTTGTAGGACCGGACTTCGGGACGGATGATTGGTGTCGGATGTGAGTCTCATGACCTCTATTATCTCTCTACGCCTCCGCAAGCATGCTCAACCACTGTCTCTCCAACGACCATCCACGCTCAGCTGGGACATCTTGGTTTGCCAAAGCTTCAAAAGATGGTACCCAGTCTCTCTAAAATTTCTAGTCTGCACTGTGAGTCTTGTCAATTAGGAAAACATACTCGTGCTACATTCCATGATAGAGTCAATAAACGGGCTATGTCCCCATTTGCCTTAATCCATTCTGATGTGTGGGGCCCCTCTCGTATTGTTTCCCCCTCTGGTTTTAGGTATTTTGTAACCTTTATTGATGATTTTTCTCGTTGTACTTGGTTATGTCTAATGAAAACCAGATCCAAACTCTTTTCCCTTTTTGAGAAGTTTTATCATGAGATCAAAACCCAATTTGGTATTCCTATACGCTCTATTCGTAGTGATAATGCTCGTGAATATTTGTCTCATCAGTTTCAGCACTTTATGGCATCCAAGGGCATTATCCATCAAACATCCTGTGCCCACACTCCTCAACAAAATGGAGTGGCTGAACGCAAAAATAGACATCTTATTGAAACTACTCGGACTCTTCTCCTCCATGGTCATGTTCCCCCACGCTTTTGGAGTGATGCTGTACTCACAGCCTGCTATCTCATCAATCGCATGCCATCCTCTGTCCTGAATGACCAGGTTCCCCATTCAATCCTTTTTCCTCACTCACCCCTTCATGCTCTTCCTCCTCGGATCTTCGGCTCTACCTGTTTTGTCCATAACCTAACTCCAGGTCTCGACAAACTCTCCGCCAAGGCCATAAAATGTGTCTTCTTGGGTTACCATCGCTCGCAGAAAGGATATCGCTGCTACTCTCCTACCCTTCAACGGTATTTTCTTTCCGCCGATGTCTCCTTTTTTGAGTCTATCCTTTATTTTGAGTCTGCTTCCTTCCTTCCCGATACGTGTCTGTCTGCTCCTCCTGCTACCCCTACTCGTGTCCCCCTTCCGTTGTCTCTTTGGATGCCCCTGTGGTGAATCACGATGTTCCAGCGGAGCCTCCAGCCGTGCGACCTCTTCAGACATATCACCGTTGCCAACGACCTATTGCCATTCCTCCGCCTGCACCTGTACCTGCACCTGCTTCCACAGATATAATAGAGGCCCTGTCAGACCCTTCCCCGGCGTCATCTTCTCTACCAGATCCGGGCTTGCCCCCTGCCACTAATTGGCCCATTGCTCTACGAAAAGGTATTCGTTCTACTCGTAACCCGTCTCCCCATTATGTTAACCTTAGTTATCACCGTCTTTCTCCTTTGCATTATACCTGCCTCTCTTCTTTGTCTTCTGTGTCTATTCCTCACTCTCCAGGTGAAGCCTTATCTCACCCTGACTGGCGGCAAGCAATGATTGACGAGATGTGTGCTCTTCAGAGCAGTGGTACCTGGGATTTGGTTCCTCTTCCCACGGGCAAGTCTGCTGTTGGGTGTCGTTGGCTATACACTCTTAAGGTTGGCCCTGACGGGACCATTGATCGTTTCAAGGCTCGTCTGGTGGCTAAAGGATACACACAAGTGTATGGGCAGGACTACACTGATACTTTCTCTCCGGTCGCCAAAATGGCGTCTGTCCGCCTCTTATTCTCTATGGCTGCCATTCGCCATTGGCCCCTCTTCCAACTTGATATCAAAAATGCCTTCCTGCATGGCGATCTTGATGAAGAAGTCTACATGGAGCAACCTCCCGGGTTTGTTGCTTAGGGGGAGTCCTCTATTATGGTGTGCCGGCTTCGTAGATCCCTATATGGACTTAAGCAGTCCCCTCGAGCGTGGTTTGGCCGCTTTCGTACCGTTGTACAGCAGTTCAATTTGATTCGCAGTGAAACCGACCACTCTGTCTTTTATCGCCATTCACCTCAGGGATGCATATATCTTATTGTTTATGTGGACGACATCGTCATTACGGGCAGTGATCAGCATGGCATTCTCCATTTGAAACAGTACCTCTCCCAACAATTCCAGACTAAAGACCTTGGTAAGCTTCGGTATTTCCTAGGCATCGAAGTTGCTCAATCCAAGGATGGTTTGGTGATCTCTCAAAGGAAATACGCTCTTGATATCCTAGAAGAAACTGGCCTATTAAATGCCAAGCCAATAGACACTCCTATGGATCCTAATGCCAGACTGCTACCAAATCAAGGGGAGCCCTTATCAGATCCTGGGAGATATAGGAGATTGGTTGGAAAGCTGAACTATCTCACAGTCACTCGTCCAGATATTGCCTTTGCTGTCAGCATGGTAAGCCAGTTCTTAAACTCTTCTTGTTAGGATCATTGGGATGCAGTAATTCGAATACTCAAATACATTAAGAGTGCTCCTGGTAAAGGCCTCATTTATGAAGATAGGGGACACACTCAGATAGTTGGGTACTCAGATGCCGATTGGGCTGGTTCACCCAGTGATAGGCGATCCACCTCTGGGTATTGTGTGTTGGTTGGAGGAAACTTGATATCTTGGAAAAGTAAGAAGCAAAATGTTGTAGCAAGATCTAGTGCTAAAGCAGAATACAGGGCCATGGCTTTAGTAACTTGTGAACTCATATGGTTGAAGCAATTTCTCAGGGAACTCAAGTTTGAAGAGTCCACGAAAATGACGCTGATTTGTGACAATCAAGCGGCTTTGCATATTGCATCTAATCCTGTCTTCCACGAACGAACCAAACATATTGAGGTTGATTGCCATTTTATCAGGGAGAAGATCGAGTCGGGGGACATTACCACGAGCTTCATCAACTCTAGTGACCAGCTAGCAGATATCTTCACCAAGTCTTTAAGGGGACCAAGAGTTGACTATATATGTACCAAGTTGGGTGCATATGATTTATATGCTCCAGCTTGAGGGGGAGTGTTGAAAATCAGAATAAAATATTCTGAATGTATTGTAGTTTATAAGCATGTAATCATTGATTTAGAAGAAACTAAATATTTTCTATTTATGTATCATTAATGTAATAAGCCTATATAAACTCGTTTTCGTTGTGTATTTAGACACACGGTTTCAGTCAAATATGTCTCTGTTTTCTCTTTTTCAATAATATTAATTAATAATCAGTAGTGAACAATATAACTAGACCCATCAATCTTTCTTTCATGTAAACCTGTCTACACATTTGTGGCCAGTGTTAATTTTGCGAATGGAGATATCATTTAAGGTCAAGCTCTCTAATAGAATCTTACTCCCTGTATATAGTTTTTACAAGTCATCTTCAAGATTGCTTCTTTCTTTTCCAATTCATTCTTATTTGCTTTTGCATTTTGTGATAGTTCTTCTTAGAATTAATGAAAGTGCCAAGAGTGGAAAACAAGCTAAGAGTTTTCTCTTTCAAGATGCAATTTTGCTCCCAGGTCAGAAGACAACCACGCAATGCTTTTAGTTATTAAATAATTCTGTTTTCCTGCCATTAAAAATTTAGCTGTTCTGGTGCACCTTGCCATGTAATATTCATGTAGGTTTCAGAGCTTAAAAGGGACTTGAATATTGTAAATTCTGCATCTGAAGATGTAAGTCATACATTTCTTTTTTTCCTTTTGAATACTCTATTTCCTGAGTCAGTATCATTTTCTCTTCAGCTTCCATTGTTATGTGTATCAGATAAGGAATTCAGTCAAGTTGAAAAGAATCATGCAGACCATTCTTTCTCTGGGTAATGCCTTGAACCATGGAACTGCAAGAGGTGAGTTAAAGCTTTAGCTTTCATCATTTTACCATCACAAATCATATGTTTGCGGACAAATAATGTAAAAAAGTTTATAATCAAGCGTGAACTTTTTAGATACCCTTAAGTCATATAATTTGTGTCTTAGAATTTGGGCTTAGGACTTAATTCATCCCCACAAAACTGACTTGTAAGATGAGGATTGCCCAAGCTATTTAAGCTTTATTTAAGCCATATCTCTAGTCGTTGTGAGACTAAACACCACCCTTGAGGCTGTAATTAAGGCAACCTCCAAAGTGGTTGCAACTAAGGTAGGCTAGGAGTGACCGCTATTAAGGAGACTTTCCAACACACCCCTTCACACCTAGGGCTATTGGCTTAGATTGTAGCAATGTAGGTGGCCCAACAATGGATCTAGGATAGACTCTGATACTATCTAAGAATTTGGGCTAGAGCCTAATTCAATCCCAAAAACTAGCTTGTAAGATGAGGATTGCCCAAGCTTTATAAAGCTCTATTGAAGTCATATCTTTAGTCAATATAGGACTAAACACCATCCTTGAGGTTGCAATTTAGGCAGCCCCCAAAGAGGCCACAACTAAGGCGGGCAAGGGGTGACCGCAACTAAGGAGGCTTTCCAACAATGTGCATTCTATAGTTTTTGTTTTACATTTATTCTTGTCTTTTGATAAATTAAATTTTATTGGACAACAGCACCACTGTAGTCTTGATTGCTTTCTTGTTAATTTATATGATTACTGTAGGTTCGGCTGTTGGGTTTCGATTGGATAGTCTCCTTAAGCTCACTGATACACGAGCCAGAAACAGCAAGATGACTCTTATGCATTATCTTTGTAAGGTAAACCACCTGATATCCTTAAATTTCAATATGAAATGTTTCTGCACAAGAAGTTTAGTTTCTCCTCGGTGCACAAATTGTAAGTAAAATGATATTGTTTTCTGAAAAACATCTTCATTTCTTAGCATACTCTAGGACTTTCTTGGCATATTGTTTGTCTATTTATATGTGCTATATTTTGACAAACATATATATATTTTGAATTTGTCTGTTTTCTGCTGATTAAGTTTTAAAGTTATGGAAGGGACTATATGCCACCCTCCCTTCTGCCCTTGCTCGAAAAAAAGAACGAGAAAATTGGACTATAGATGTTGGCAATCAATATAAAATATAAGATCTCCTTCATAACAAGAAAGTTAACCATCATAAACTTACCATAAACTTGAAGGAGCATAATTACATTTCCAGCATAGCTTATAAGAAAGAAGTCCCAAGAAGCAAGAAAGAAAGATATGATTTTATATAAGGAATAATTAAGGGTCTGCAACCAGTATATTTAGGTAGTGAGCTGATGATTCTTACTAAAATTGAGAATGAAACAGACCTAACTCAACCTCAAACACTAGCTCAATGGGAAAGGATTGCCTAAGTCATTACAAGGAGTGCTTTGGCCTTGTATACAGCCAATGTGGGATCTTAACATTACCCTCATGCTCCAAACTAGACATTTGGAATGTGAAGTTTGCAAGAATGAACATCTATAGGTGATCTAAGGACTTCATAGACCTTGATACTATATTAGCATTGAGAACAAAGTAACAGACCATGACTAATTCAACCCCAAAAGCTAGTTCAAGTTCAAGGTAACAGGATTGCACAAGTCCCTATAAGGAATACTTTGGTGGTATACCTAGCCAAAAGGATCTTAACAATTCCCAAATTGCCCAAGTTCTTAGAGTAATTAATATATTCTTTGAGCTATTCTCTTCAAAGAAGAAGAAAAATAAATTGATTCAGATTGTAACATGATCAAGAGTATTCAAGGATGAAAACAAATAGAAAGAAAACAATTCATTACACTAGAAAGTCACGATTTATATTGTGAAAGATATCATTTGCTTCTCCAATATCCGTTGTTCTCGGCTTGTTCAGAAGAATTTACGTTTCCTCCTTTGGGAATTTGACTCATGGTTTGAGATAGTGAGAGAAATAGATTGCTAGCTTTCTCTATATGCAGATTGAATTACTATTAATGTTGGAAAGCTACCTTAATTGCGGTCACCCTTAGCCCACCTTAGTTGTAGTTAGTTGCAGCCACTTTGGGGGCTACCTTAATTTCTGTCTCAAGGGTGGTGTTTAATCCCACATCAACTAAGGATATGGCTTAAATAGACCTTATAAAGCTTGGGCAGTCTTCACCTTACAAGCCGGTTTTGTGGGGTTGAATTAGGCCCTAAGCTCAAATTCTAAGATGGTATCAGAGTCTCCTAAATCCATTGTTGGGTCACTTGCATTGTGATGCTCCAGGCTAGTAGCCTTGGGTGTAAGGGGGAGTGTTGGAAAGCCACCTTAATTGCAGTCACACCTAGCCTAGCTTAGTTGCAGCCTCTTTGAAGGTTGCTTTAATTGTAGCCTCAAGGGTGGTGTTTAGTCCCACATCGACTAGAGATATGACTTAAGTAGAGCTTATAAGCTTGGGTAGTCCTCATCTTACAAGTTGGTTTTGTGGGGTTGAATTAGACCCTAAATCCAAACTTTAAGACTAACTATTATTTTTCACCGAAGGATTTTATAACTTGGTAAAAAATACAGAAAAGGATTCCGTCATGGTACTTGACTGTTCTAATGATGCCCCATTTGGGCCATTTTGAAAAAATAAAACAGGTGTCTACATTTGGAATGGTTAAGTAACTTAATATTTTTAGGAGAAACAATGAAGCTAGTGTATGAGAATCTTCTTCCCTCCACATTCTTTTCCATAAAGAAATAGAAACATGAACTTAAGGAAAAACAATAGGTTCACTCTACAAATATAGTGTAACATAATCACAATGCATATCGACATTTGTTAGAATATTTACTCTTAGGATTGATCATCATATTTACTTATTTTATCATGATCTTCTTAGAAATTCAACTGCAAATGTATGTTCTATCTACAGACTACAGAATTTCCTGCATTTTGCTTATCAGTTATTGCATCATAAGTTTGCCAGATAATTGTCTAGTCCAACTGTGTTTTACTGCACCAGTTCAATGTAAATCTTTGGCATTGCACCTTCCTGTGAAATAAGTCAGATAGTAATTGTTTTGATGATTGACGAGTTGTAGGTGCTTGCTGAAAAACTTCCAGAACTTCTAGATTTCCCCAAAGACCTAGTGAGTTTGGAGGCTTCAACCAAGGTATCTTTCTATATTCTACTATTATAT
This sequence comes from Spatholobus suberectus, assembly GCA_004329165.1. Lineage (NCBI taxonomy): Eukaryota > Viridiplantae > Streptophyta > Magnoliopsida > Fabales > Fabaceae > Spatholobus > Spatholobus suberectus. Next base: position 10,073,835 of record CM014733.1, read on the forward strand.
CAGGTGGTTTCAGTTCTCTCTGTTTTGGATTTTGGTGTCTGCTGAGTTATAAGCTAGAATTCCATACAGATACAATTAAAATATTTGGCAGAGGAAATGCAAGCTATTAGTAAAGGCCTGGAGAAAGTAGTTCAGGAGTTAACTGCATCAGAGAATGATGGGCCTGTGTCAGAAAACTTCTGCCAGGTACAATATATAGCAGGTCATCTAAAAGCTTCAATCAGATTGAACTGATTCTGAATTCTGATGAATTTGGATCAATATATATTGTAGAAGCTTGGCCTAGGCCAAGCAAGCTACAAACATTGATGTAAATCATGGCATGCTGAATATTAACATGCTGTATGCAAAGGCGCATTTGAAAGCACCTCGTTTCCTTAATGAGAATATGACAATGCAGATATTTAAATTTATGTTGGCTTTATTATTATGAAAACGGAACTCCATAGCTACAATTGCAACAGACTAATGCAAATCTGGGTCAGCTATGCAGCATCATGTATGGAATTAATAGTGACGTGAAGTATCCCATATGCATAGTTACCCTTCTGTTAGGGTTATGTTCAACTCATCTGAATTATAGATTTTGCCAATACATTTTAATGGTGATAAAATCTTTAGCTTTACCTAAAATGATTTTTTTTTTGTTCTACACTTGGTTAACGTTCAGCTTCTGAAGGAATTTCTTTCTTATGCTGAAGCTGAAGTGAGGTCTTTGGCTCAACTCTATGCCAATGTAGTATGTATTTAGTTCTTTTCTTTTGAGAATAGTTTTTTGCTTAAATGATGAATTGCAAATCTGATTTCTGAATCTGGATGTACTAGGGTAAAAATGCAGATTTATTGGCTTTATACTTCGGAGAAGATCCAGCACGTTGTCCATTTGAACAAGGTAACTAGCTATCTTTAATCAGTCTACGTTATCAGTTTTTTGTACCACTTTGCCTGTGTTCTCTTTCGAAAACTAAATGCTTTATAATTGGTTGTGGACATCAATGGACTTCATTGTGATTGTTGTCTTTAGGGACACCAGGTTTGCACCCTGTGCAGCATCATTACTCCTGTGTTTAGTTGTAAAGAAGAGATAGGGAAGAACCAAAAAAAAAAAAAACAACCTGCAAACATAATCTTATTTTCAAAACCTTAGTTTAAATCATAATACTGCAGTACTATAACACCATATCCCAAAATAACCACTTTGAGAAATCAAAATGGAATTTTCTTTCTTTAGAAAAAACACTCAAGTGAAAAGCTTTCCTAAGATTTTTGGAAGCTATTTCTGTCAATATGGAAATATTTGAAACAATTTGATTATGATAAAAAGAAAATCATTTTTTCACGTTAAACTCCCATGGCAACCTTTTTGAGGATTTGATTCTTTTCTTTTATTTTTCTAGTTGTATCTACTCTGCTCAACTTTGTGAGAATGTTCGTAAAAGCGCATGAAGAAAATTGCAAGCAGATTGAATTAGAAAAAAAGAGAGCAGAGAAGGAAGCAGAAAATGAAAAGTTGAAGCTAGCTGCTGCTAAAAAGGAGTCTGAACAGATGATAAGGACCACCATCAAGAGTGGGAATATTAAATGATAAGATCTTTTTAAGGCCTCAAAATAAGAGATGTTCCACAGTGATAAAGTTTCCATCTGGTTGGATGAAGAAAACCTTTTGCACAAATGCAAAATTATCTTGTTCTTGGCTGCATTGACATTGATGATGACCCAATTCATTTCATTCCCAATTTGTTCCATGTCCAGCAGAAAAGTAGTTTTATGGTGTTCACTTCAGTGAGGAATGATGAACTATTTCGGTGTACAAAGTCTTTTAGTTTTGCTCTGCCAGTCCAAAATTTTGTGTACTCACATTAGCGATGTAAATGTTGATCCAGTGGTATACTTTTTCCCTTTCATAAGAGAGAGTATAGTATTTAAGTTTTACTTTAACTTGAGAGTACTTAGAGGCACCTATACTGAGAGTTTTCATTTAAAGACTTTATGTTCTACTTGCACTGATGAAGGCAAATGCTTTGTAAATATTGAGGTATTGGTTAGAATACAAGTTATTCATTTAGTCATTTGATTGAGCCATCCGTTTATTTGATGTTCAAGCTCTCATTTGATAACTGCTTTATTTTAATGTGCATCAAAACCCATCATCCCCTGGAGGAATACTCATGATATGTTTGGAGGAATACTCATGATATGTTTGGATGGAAGAAAAATAAAGAGAAAAAAAAAAACGGATAATGATGCATATTTTTTTTATTTGATTGGAAATAAAGTAGAAAGAAAGTTGATTTCTAGAAATAAATTTAATTTTTTGCTACTTTTTTTTAATTTAAATTTTAAACTTTACTCTCTCTCTCTCTCTCTCCCTCATACCATACCAAGCAGACCATTAAGGTTAATGAGTATATGATTAACGCCTATGTCTCATTTGAGCTATTATTTTATCTTATAAAATGATCACATGAAATTAAAAGTAAGGAAACTAAGGTAAAAACTGCGGGTTTACACTTATATTCCCAATATGACATTATGTATGGAAAACTAAGGCCATTTGATTTGGGAAAACATTTTCTGTTTCATGTTTTAAAAGTTTGTATAACAAATAGTGAAAACAGAAAACAATAATTTTTTTTCACTATTTCTTGTATAAATTTTTGAAAACAGAAAACAAAGTGAAAATTAAGGTGACATTTTTGTAATTAAAAGAGAAAACAGAAAAAGAAAGCAAAATGTTTTCTCAAAGTAAATAGGCCCTAAGGAAGTTTTCCTCACTTTTTCAGAGCTACCAGCCTACAATTCACTGAACTAAATTTCGTCTATACACTTGCATTTTGGCTTTTGGGGTCGTGGGGTTGGGGTAAAAATGATTGATTTCACTCTTCAGGAAGATCCAAATTGAGGTTTAGACCTTGTTCCTTTTGCTGGCCAGTGATGGTGCGGGCAACTGCTTCAGCTAATGACATGGTGAAGTCAGGATCTTTGATTACAGTACTTACAAATTCTTCAATTTTGATGTTGCTGCCATGTTTATGCTGTTGCACGACATCTTCATTATGTCTCCTATCTGTTTGAGACCACCCAGGAAGAGCCAAGTCAATGTTCATATCTTCTTTGTCATTCGGTATGCTTGTCAGAGGCAACTTATATGCCACTGGTGAGCCTTTAGGTGTGGATGAAGATGACTCATGAAGGGCACCATGGTTGTGCTCTCCATCATAAGTTGCAATAAGGATAGACTTATCATGTATGCATCTTTGCACCTAAAATGATTAATTGCAGTGAGGTTAGTCTCTTGGACCACAATTTTGTATCATTCGTCAAATCACAAAATAAAAACATAAGAAAAACCATATGATAAGGCAAAACAATATTAAGATTTCTTGAAATCATACATGCACATGAAATATAATAAATAGTTAACTATCATGAAGAAATGAAATGGGGTATTTTTTTGGCATTATGTTATAGATGCGAAATATTTATTAGTTTTACCAATGACTAATATCTACAAAATAATTTGACTGACTATTTTTAGTGGAGTTTCGCTTCCCAAATGAAATGGGTTTTACTCCTAACTAAACTAATTAATAACAAAACTTTTGCTATTTATTGCTAATTGAGTAACCGTACGTCAATTTGTGCCAAGTTGGAACTACAGCAAACAATCAAATTTTTTGAGGAATCAAATGATGACCCAATTAATTATTTAAATGTCCTAGTTGTACATATAGGTGTTGTTAATTTCTGCCTTCATTATTATTCTATATTGAATTACATTTTTATTACTTAAAGAAAAAAGCACTAAATGAATTTAGAATATGTTTATACCTTCTTTTTGGCCGGGCAATTGGGAGCCAGGGAACACCTGAAGTAAGCTCGAGGTGAAGCATTGTCTTTGGTGACCTTCTGCCCATACTTCCTCCACTGATAGCCATCTTTTACTATCTATATGTATAGATCCAAAGGAAAAATTGTATGAACATACAAACTTCATGATAGAATTTGAGCATCTATATATTAAAGTCATTTGATTAATACACAACCAAATAAGTACTGATGGGGCATAGCATACCAAACTATCGTCCTTGGGGTGTGTTCTGACAAATACTTGTAATGGCCTTTTGGCTGTGGGAAACTCAAGTTTCGCTCTCTTGTTTGTATCAAGAATAGGAACTGTTACTGACCCTATTTGATTTGAACTCATACCCTTGTGTTGTGCCTTGTTTATCTCTTGAAGATGGATCTCAAGCTTTGTGCACTTGCTGCTTAGAACATCAAGCATCACTCTTAGAGTATTATTCTCCTCTCTCACTCTTTGTAACTCCTCTTTAAGAGTTTCCACCTAACCATCAAATCAAGATCGTTGTAAATCTTTAAGAATTAGCTACTTATGTTGTCGTCCTTAGATTAAAAAGATTCACAAGAAGGACTCAAAAATAAAACTAAAAAGTAAAAAATAAAAAACAAGTTCAGTGTGTGCATATTTACTTCTTATTTGCTGAGAACACACATACAAAAACATGAATTAGAAGCAAAAAGGAGGAACTATAACCCGATTAGATTACCTTTTCATCCATTATGATTGGTATGTTGAAGAGTTGAACGACCATCAATATCACAACTGAAAGAATTTCTCTTACTGCATAACTTAATTGAAAGGATGATGTATAAGCAAACGATAACAAATAATGGAGGAGCCCTTATTTATATAAATTAGAATAGAATATTGAATAGGGGTAGTTGAAGGGTGAGTGAAATGAAAGAAAATCTATTTATTTATATGGCTATTAGTTTCCAGCCTTTGGCCCTTTACTTCCTTTAATAGCTCCTCTACGTGAAAAAGAAAGCTGGCCAAAGTGGGGTCTTAGTTATGTGTAAATTGTTCAATTCAACCCCATGAGTTGGAAAAATCTAGATTGGTGGGATCCATATAACAAGAATAATTGCTTTGAACAGTTTCACGATATGCGCCATTATTTTCTAGTTCTATAGCGTAATGCAGTATGATGTCATGCACGATGACCTAAGCATAACCCATCTGGAAAGAAAGTTGCGTTTTTCTTTCATCACAATGTCTCCAACGTGTTCCCTTGGTATAAAGATTATTAATAGACTCCAACAACTCTTTGATTATTAGGAATCATTTCATAGCGATTTTGTACACACACAAATACATATGAATAACATAATTCACCTTGTTTTATTCAATTATTTCATCATGAATTTCATAATTTTACGACATGCAATCATTAATGTGTAAAGGTTAAAAAAACCAAAAAAGCATATAGATTCCAGTCTGTACATCGCATGATCTGCGAATTTGACGACTCAAGACTAGTGACATAGTCATATAGAATTGGCTTAGAATGAGAACAAACATGACACGCATTTCCCCTCAAACATGATCCCCTTTCTATGAACCTAGCAAAGAATATTTGATGGCATTTGTGGTTGATTTACATATCATTTGTTCCGCAACATAATTTAGTAATTTATTGAAGAACGAAAGACAAACTATCTTCGTCCAACAAAATTTAAACTGAACCCTTTTCTAATGTAAAACCCCTTCTTTTTGTGGGAGCATTTTTTTTTTCTTCCATTTTCTTTATTTGTATTATTTCAAAATGTTCAAACGGATCGGATGAGGTTAAAGGATTGAATTATACAATTAATCATTTTCTTAAAAAATTATTATATCCAAGATATATCACTTGAATTTGGCTATTTAATTTGTTAGCTAGTGAAGCGGAGATTCCGTTTAGATGTCATTATGAAGAAGAGCTTTTACACTTTGCTGTAGCTATATGCGCAGTAATATCCGTAGAGATAAGAATTTTTGAGTCCCCACTACTAGTGGGCATAATATTTCCACTGGCGGCGCAAAAGAGTCTAAAACAAAAAGTCTTTGTTTACATTGAAAGTTCATTGGCATTGGAATTTGAAAGTCATTCTCCATAGCCCACAGGGCGTTGCGTTCTAAACGACAAATAGTAATTGCTTAAGTGGAATACAATCCATGCACGTAACTTATCTTGACTTGAACTTTGCTATCATTCCCACCCATGTATTATATTCCACTTTGTTATAATACACGGACAGGACTTGTTTGAAATTTAGACAATAAGATGAGAATAGTTTTGATTCTTCATTTGATTGTCCAAGAGTGAGATTTGGACACAAAGAAATTGTACCTGTATTATTTGTTTAAAAATTACGAGATTGTATAGTTTATATATAAGAGTCAGTACATTCAAAAGTCTTTACTGTTGTTGTAACCCCCAAACAATTGACGAAATAAAAAATAATTTACAATAAAAAATTATATCAATTTGTATAAGGACATATCTTCACTGGCTAGCCTAAACTTAATTGATTCGTTCTTTTTCGCATGCTTCCCCATAGAGCAGACTCATTACTGTCGTGTCCATAGCAGTCCACGGCCGGCTATATAGATTTTGACATCAAACGCTCCTAAATATTACATATATAGGAACCTATATCAATATTATTTAGGCTCTGTTTTGGTAGTTAAAATATGATAGGATGACTAATTTATTTTATTGTAATCAGTTGTTTTGTGTACCAAATGACTGTGATTCTTTCAAATGCAAAAACTGGCTGGCCTTTTTCTGCTTAAAGAAAATTAACCGTGGCTTCTGTAATAGCTTCTTCTTCACTCAGAGTTCCTCCTTTTCAGTAAGACTAGTGACTTCAAGCAGCTCTCTCTCTCACACACACCTCTCTCTCTCTCTCTCTCTCTCTCTCTCTCTCTCTCTCTCTCTCTATATATATATATATATATATATATATATATATATATATATATATATTATATATATTTATTTATTTATTTATTTATTTGCAGGTCTCTAAGCTAAAAAAAATTGTAATTGAATTGCAATCTTTTCTAATTTTTGTAATCAAGTCCGTGGGGTTCACAAACCATTAACTTTAAGAGAATATTCTTTATTTTCTTCTGACCCTAGGAGCCTAATTACAAAAATTAGAAAAAATTAAAGACTCAATTACAAATTTTATAGTTTAAGAACCTATTTAAAAGAACTCAAAAAAGTTTGGGAACCTACGTATGTATTATCCCTAAATAAAACTTAGTAATGAGAGACATGTCCTATAATTTTGCGCACCCTATAAATCTACTTGCAAGATATCTCTTTGTCATAGAATTTTAAAAAACCACTAAGTCATCCTATACAATAACGCATATATATAACAAATTATATAGGAAATATTAATTGGCATTCAAGGATGGAGTTGTGTTTTTAGTAGAGTTGTTAAAATGGGTCGATCAATCCAAACTGACCTAATAGGCCAAAGTTTGAAAACCAGGCCAAGCCGGTTGATTTTTATATAAGCCACAAATTTCTTGGCCTAGGGCCAAATTAACCTATTTTATTTTTTTGCATAAATTTATATATTTTTATAAAAAAAATACCAGGTTAAATACACTTGGTAACTTTTGGGCCAACATTTTTATAACCCAACCCGATTGTTTAGCCCATCGAGTCAAGCCAAATTGGCCCTGTTCTTATTGGGCCACAAAATAAAGAGCCCAACCCTGCTTAACCTAGCCTACTAAGCCATCGGGTTTGGCTAATTTTGATAACTCTAGTTTTTAGTAGGGGTTATAACTTTTATATACATATACATATACATGTATGTATATGTATATACATGCATGTATATATACATATACATCCATGTATATGTATATGTATATATACATGTATGTATACATATACATATACACATATATATGTATATATATTATACGTAATTATTGTAGAAAATATTATTTCCTATATTTCAAAAATTAAAATGTTTTAACATAAATTTTTTTATATTAAATAGTTTTTGAGTTTTTTTTAACTAGGTCTCTAATCTTTTCCAATTTTTATAATTAGGTCTTTGGGTATAATTTAACGGTTTGTAAACAAACCATTAACCCAAGGGACCTGATTACAAAAATTTGAAAATATTATAGACTCAATTACAAATTTTTATAGTTTAGGGACCTATTTAAAAAACTCAAAAAGTTTAGGAACCTGCAAATGTATTATCCCATATATTATCCTCCCCCCCTTCCCCCCCTCCCCCCACATATATATATAGGGAACGCTTCAAATGAGAAACTTTTTAAAATGATAAATGAGAACAATTAATAGTAGCCATTGGATTACAATTAAAAATAATGAACAACTAAGATTAAAACTTAATTAAACACCTCTTATAAGACCACCATTTTCTCTACCTCCACAACTGCTGCCAATACCACCATCATTGTTACCACTACTGTCGCTGCCACCACTGCCACTACCGTCACCGCCATCATCGTCACCACCACTATATATATATATATATATATAAGTTTAATGGCTATGTAATGTTAGTGTAAAAATTTTTACACATTCAACCAATCAGAAATCACTGTTGGTTTGACTTTTAAGATAGTTATTGTAAAAGTCAACAAACTTACCATACATGGTGATTTTTGATTAAATGATAGTGTAAAACTGCTTACACTATTAGTGCATAGCCTATATATATATATGTATATACATATATGTATATGTATATGTATATATACATATACATATATGTATATGTATATATACATATACATATATGTATATACATATATATATATAATATTAAAGTTTATCTTGCTTTTATCTTATCTTGTTATCATCTTACTCTCATATTTTATCCTATCCTGACTACCAAACAAGCATAATTACAATAAAATTTGAATTGATTAAATGTCAAATATATCAACAGGAGTTTAGTCAAGCAAAAGAGACTAGTCTTCCACATTGTGGTGAATTAAGGTTTGAATCTCTATCGAGAGAGGTGTTCACGTTTATTGTCCGACACTGCCTTAAACAAAATTGTCTCCAAAAAAAGATATCTATGGGAAACCAAAAAAAAAGGTCAAATTGAAATATCTTATCTATTAGTTTAACCTATATGTAATGTGACTTTTGTTATTGACTTGTTACATGCACTTAAATTTATATAAATTATGTTACGTCACTACTACAAAACGCACATTTTACAACAGAAAAATAACTTGTTTTTTTTAAGCTCAATATAAACAAAAATGTGGTGACATTTTTGTAAATAAGTAAAAAAGTATTTATCTCGGTTACATGAGAATCGATTTACAAAATCACTTTTTAAGTCGGTTCTACTTATAACTGATTTAAAAAGTAATTTTTTAATCACTTATAAGTAGAATCGATTTAAAAAATAACTTTTTTAAATCGGTTCTCATGCAACCGATTTAAAAAAGCTTTAAAAAACACAGGTTCGCGTCATTCTCCTCTTCTTTTTTCCCTGTGTCCACATCTTCATCATTCTTCCCCTTGTCCGCTTTCCCTCTGCCTCCACCTTGTCTCTGACATTGTTGCTTGTGCCATTGCAGGTCACTCCAGTGGTGCTCATCATTGCTGACACCACTCCTGCTGGTACACTACCACCATTGTTGGGGTTTTCTGCCACTTGAACGTTCTTTGGCCGTTGTTGGTGCTCTTCAAAGCTTCCTGCACCTATGCCAGTTTGCACCTCCATTCGGTCCTACTCCCTGCATTTTGAAGCTTCACCCATAGCTCAAAACTTCACTCATTGTAGGTACGCTGGCGTGTATATTGTTCTTTTAGTTACTGTCTTTTTTCTCTAGTAGTTGTTGTGCTTACATGTGATAATTTGCAATCTCTGTTGATGGTTTGTTTATTAAAAAAAATGATAAGATGGCAATTTTGCAGGCAGTATTAACAATACTTATAAATAGCTTTTGTGTTAACATTCTTTTATTATTCTTAGGTGTTGAGTTTGTTCTGTTGTTATCCAACCGTTGTGCTTTTCTTCGCCTGGTCATGGGCATTCAAAGATAATAAAATTGTGTCAAAACACACTACGCCGAATGTGCTGCCCAAGTTGCCTCAACAAATTATTCACCTTCTTGATTGTTTGTGTTATAGCTAATTTGTCACCCTTATCAATAATCTTTAATAACCCCCCTCCCCCACCCCAACCCCCAACTTTCTATATCACCTATATCTAAAACGGTTCAAAAACCAATTTAAAAAGTCTTTTTCACAGTAATGCTTTTGTAGGTTTTAGCTCGTGATGAATTTTTCATGATGGATATATCTTTCCATAGGCAAAGTTTCCATCCTTATTTATTGTCGGCTTTTTAATGTTATGTGAACTACCGTAGTTAAACTCATTATAGAACGACAAATATTATGAAACAACCATTGATTTAACCTATATATACAATCCATTCTCAAAAAAAAAAAAAAAAAACTATATACAATATATTAGAGGTTTATTATAAATTAGGAGGAAAGTGGTACACTCTGTTTCTCTCTATTTCTTTTAAAAAAATAAAAATAAAAATAAAATAAAATAAAAGGGAGAGAGAGAGGAGATGAAGGTTAAATAGAAAATGAGAGTGTGTAGTTAACTGTGTAGGAAGAAAGAGGAAGTTAAAAAGACCATGAAATATAGAGAAATATGGTAGTTACTTAATAAAAACCAAAAATAAAAATGTCTAACAAAAAGTGAAAACTAAAATGAGATATCTCCATCATAATAATTATAGATTATAGATAAATACTAACTATTATCTAGACTCTTGCATGTGAATTATATATGTCGGGCTTAAATTGTAGAAGATGGATTTTCCGTGCTATATAATTTATATCCATTCTGAATCTATGGTACTCACGGGTTCTGTTATGCTTAATATACACTTTAATATGCAGGAGATTATTAGTGGAGTATGGTTTATGCAAATTGTTCCAATTATGGTGCTTCATTGCGAAACGGTTGTGATTAGGCTATGGTTCTAGTATAGCATTGGGTTAGGTTGTAACTTTGCTTTTCTAATTTTGTGATCGTGACTTGATGTCTGTATTTGATTATGGGTGGGCCTTGCACCTCTTGTGCAGTGGTCTTGTTTTTTATATAATAATATTGTTTTGGCTTTTTCAAAAAAAAAAAATTTTGACGTAATTATCATATGAAGGGGACCCTATATTCTGATCCCGTGATTTATAATTTTTTTGGCTAAATTAATATTTTGGTCTCTTATCTTTTTAAGAAATTTTATTTTGATTTTTTATCTTTTAAAAATTTTGTTTTAGTCCTTTATGTTTTTAAAGTGGCTCAAAATGGTCCTTCCATTAGTTTAAAATTAACACCGTTAATAATTTAAAGATAATGGCGATTAAAAATTGTCACAAAATAATTTCTTTTTTTCCTTTCCTTTCTTATACCTCCATTACGCTCTTCGTCTTCTCCCCTCTCTCTCTTGTGTCTCTCTCCTCGTTTTGTTTCTCTCACTCCAACGGGACCACTCCAATAACAATGCATTAATTAAGCATACAAAAACAGCGATGCAAAATGAACTAGGGGTGTTCGCGGATCAGTTTGGATCGGTTTTTAGTCAAAAAATATCCGATCCAAACATGAAAAGAACATGCAGTTCAGTTCAATTTGGATAGCTTACACAAAAAAATTCGATCTGATCCAATCCAAAAAATGCGGTTTGGATTAGATCAGATGATTTAGTTTTTACCGACAATCTTTACCGATTCTTTAATTTCCTATTTTCTAAATCCATACATGAGAAAAATAAGATATGTAAATAGAAAAATAAGGAAACTAGTACATACATTAATTCATCAAGTGCATCAACTACCAAATACATCAAGTGTTCAACTAAACAACTAGCTAGTAAGTGATTTTGGTATTGGAAATTTTATATAGATGCTAGTAAGTGTTCAAATGTATATGTTTACATCTACCTATACATGTGGATTTAGAAGTGTACGTAGTTTTGGTACTGCAAATTTTAGGAAAAAGAAATGTTACTTCCCTCTAAGCATGATACATACATGATAATAATTCAACACTTGCTTAACACACATATATAGTATTATTATTTCGGTTCGGTTTAGTTTGGTTTGGTTTTAGAGCTACCAACCGAAAACTGAACCTAACCAATCGGTTGGCCACCAAAACCATCCAATGAAATCCAAAAAATTTTGGTTTGCTTCAGTTTTTGGTTTTTTGGCCCAATTTTCAGTTTTTTTTTTGGATTGGTTTGGATGTGAACACCCCTTAAATGAACTATGCGTAACACTAATTCGTTGTAACAGTAGTAAAAAATGAAATGAAAATGATGCGTAATTGTAGAACACAAAGATAACACAAGAAGGGGGGTTGAATTGTGTTACAGCAAATTTTCACAAGACCTTTTCAAAGACGTATTGTCTAAAGGATTAATCAAAAGATTTTTCAAAACAATATTGCAAGAAAGATGAATGTTGAAAGAGAAATAGAAATGCACACAAAAATTATACTAGTTCGTCTCACCTAGAAACTACGTCCAGTTGTTGGCAACAACCAAATTTCACTAATTTATCTAAGTTACAAGTATTCTTTCAACAAGCCTCTTCAGGCTCAACCTAAGTAGTCTTTAACTTGCCTCTTTAAGCAATAACTCAAGTATTTTTTGAATCAAAGCCTCTTCAGGCTTTTACCAATTTCTTAAAGAAAAGGTTGAACGTGAGTTACCTCACTGGGTTTAACATCCTAACAGGCGAATATACAATGAAGTACAAATAAAAACTTTTACAATTAAAGTTTATGATTATTACAATATCAGAGCTTTTTCGATAGATAGAGATTTTAAATAGCCAGCCAACTAACTCTTGAGACTAAGGTCTTTTCTTTTATTTATATGTTTCTCCATAAAAGTATCCATTATGAGTGCTTGTAGGAGACAGCCTTCGTCTGTTGAAAAGAGTCGTTGAAGCATTAAATGCGACGTTTAATGCCTTTCACCAACTTGTCACTTTGATAAGATAAAGCAGTTTGTTTATCTTTACCATTCTCATACTCAATCTTGTAACATTGGTCATATCTGCTTTTCCGTTCTGACATCCGCATGCACATTCCTTCTTTTACGCATAAAGTAAGCTTTCTCGAAAGTAGGTATATAGACTTTATTTATTTTGAGATAGTTTATGCTTTTTATAACTAACCAGTGTGCAGATCATTTGATTATTCGTCTAAAAGCCATTAGTTATTGAATCTTATAAAGGAAAGATAAAGACATTATAAGCTCAAGTTATCAGATGATAGTGAATACGTAGAATACGAGTAACCAAACGTTTGCTTAAAAAACTCTTTTTAACTGTTTGTTATTATCAAAATATTAAAGGGTTATAAATTCGTCCATTGTCTTAATAGTAATACAAGAGAAGAGAACGAAGGGTGAGAAATTTTTATAATGTACCCCACTTTAAATTTACCAAATTTGGGTTGTACATCATGAGCTACAGCCTTCGACAAATGACGATCCCTTCGGCTGTTGCATTAGGGTTGTTTTTGATGTCGTTAATGACAACAGCAACCTCAACCTCCTAGCCGAAGCGGTACTGCTAGACGACCCTGTTGGTGAAGAAGGCGATGATCATGATGCTGCGCATCTTACGCCAATGCTTGTCACAGACAGTGAAGACCATGTTTTGGCCCTTACCGATGAAGATATCGAAAACAACGTTGCATGTGTGGGAGCCGAACTCGACGCCCTGCATGTGGAGCACCTCCTTGGTGAGCTTCCATCTTCACTCCACACCAAGGACCACTCCATCGTCAACTGTGTATATGCTTCTTACTATCATTCCTGCCATAACCTTAGGACATTCGTTCTCCTTGAAGGGTAAGAAAGAGGAGAGAGACACAAGAGAGAGAGGGGGAAGACAAAGAGGATAATTGAAGAAGAGGAAAGGGAAAAAAAATTGTTTTGTAACAATTTTTAATCACCATTATCTTTAAATTATTAACGGTGTTAATTTAAACTAATAAGGACCATTTTGAGCCACTTTGAAAACATAAAAGACCAAAACGAGATTTTTAAAAGATAAAAGATCAAAAGAAATTTTTTTAAAAAGATAAAAGACCAAAATAGTAATTTAGTCTTTTTTTTTTAACCTATGAGACCTATGTAAACGGAAAGAGAAATGAGAGAGGGGAGAAAAACAACAACGTAAGGAGATAGAGAAAAAATGGAGAGGGAAGGAGAGAGAGTAAAGAGTTGGGAGAGAAAGAAAAAAGAAAAGACAATTTTAAAAACCTTATTATCTTTCTTTGAAAAATATTTATTTTCCTTTCCTTTTATAAAACATAATTAAAGTGTTTAATTTTTAATAAACTTTTCGAAAAATGTAATAACACCTCATACTAATAAGAACGAAGTAATTCATATTAATTAGCTACGCATAATTTATTGTGACTTATATACTCACACTTCTCAAGTGGGAATAGTCTGACATGTATATATAATAATAGTACAATGTGATACAAACTTAATTTTGACTCTTATGATAGTCTGACACGTCCCTCACTCTAAGGCATCATTTGGTATAGGAGAAAGGAGAAGAGAGATTATGGAAAGAAGAAAAAGATGAAAAAAAATCAATCCTACTTCTGTTTGAAAGAACATTTAACATGAAAGAAATATTAATTGAGGGAACCACTTAAATATTATTTCTTCTCAATTTAGAGAGAAAGAAAATAAGACAAGGCTAAAATAGGTATAAAGACAAAAATATCTTAATTTATTATACATCATTTTTTGTTTGAGATATTTGTGTCATTCTATCTACATATTTCTGTTCTTTCCTTCTACTTTTTATAAAACTAAACAACCTAAAAATCATTTCACATTATATACTCTTTTTCTTTCTTTTGTCTCTCTCTCTTTCTCTTTTTTCTTTCACTTTCTTTGCTTCACCTTCCCTTTCTAAACTAAACAAAGCATAAAACTCAAATCGATCTTGACGGCGCATGATGTGAATCTTGTGACTTATTTATTGCTGTCAATTAGAATACGTACGCCATTTGACGTGGATGCGAGTCACTCGTAGCCATAGTTATTCATTTTCTTTTGGGTTATGTGAATTACACGTGAATTCCTAGCCAAAATTTTTAACTTAATCTCTTAATTTCATGTGAAAAATATCATTATACTTCAGTTTTTTTTATATATAAATTATTGAATAACATATCCCCATTATATAACAACCTTTTAAATTCGAGCTACCATTAAAAACTATATTTTGATTTATGAAATTTGAATGTGGACGTCATTCAAAAGAGACGTATAGAATAAGCATAAGAATTGTGTAACTTTTGTACTGGTTAAATTATTTATTTGATCCTTATAGTTATTTTTATTTTAAATTTTAGTCCCAATATGAGAAAATTGTAAGTTTTAATCCCTATATAGTCTTTTGTAATAGTTTATCACTGTTAGAAAGTTTTTGTAGCAGTTTTATACCACTATAAAGTCTTTGGTGTTAGCAAAAAAGACCAAAACTTATGCTGACATGTGTGTGTAGGGACTAAAATTTAGTTTTCTCATAGGGACAACAACTTCAAGTAAATAGTTTAACACGTTAAATTTAAAGTACACATTTTGAAGAATAATATTCTCACTCTCTCCATACCACCGACCGCGTAGATCAACTGACGAAGGTTGTTCTAACTTAACCAGTGGTTTCGAGTTCGAGTTTTAAGTATTCAGTTACGTTAAATACTTGGAGAGAAAGTTTTGTTACCCATAATGGTCCTACCTAGCTCAAACAAGATTGCTTTTAGTGGAAGATAGCTGTAATCTCTACAAAAAAAAAAATCTCAGTCTCCATTAAACATTTTCAATATTCTTTTATCTTTTTATTTTTGGAGGTGTATTTCACATGTTCTTGGACCTCCTCTTGACATTGTTAATATCTCTCCTACAAAATAAAAGTCAAACATTGTTTTTTACAATTATTAGCACATAATAAATTACAAATTACATTCCACAAAATAGAAAAGTTAAACTTGGAGCAAGATTTGCAGGACATAACAAGATTAACAAAATCATTAAATTAGAGGGAGAGGTTTGCAGTACATGCCATAACATGCAATTTGCCACAATTTTAAGGCTGCAATGGCCACTTTGTCAAAGCACAATGAAATGCTCAGCACATCATAGAAAGGACACATGATGTCGTGTTGTGAAGTCTCATGATCGACTACCTTGGTACATATATCCTTACTCACAGTCAAGACCTACTTATATCTAACCACTATGACAAATTGCATTAGTATACATAGGACAATAGTTTACAACTTTAGTATACACATATGGTGACATACTTAAAAGTGGAAAACTTATAAAAAGCCATTCACAACTTGAGCAGTCAGGGAAACTACCAAGATTCACACATTTTGGCTCATTTGTTGAATGTTAATCTAGTCCGAGCAATTATCCATTGAACCTCCAAAATCTTATGCTTCATGAAAACGTTTCAAAGAGAATTGAAGAAACCTGCAACTATAGTAAACTTTAGAATATGAACTCCGACAGAAAGATAAGTGAACAATTATGTCCGTCTATATTTTGAATTGGAATGCTAGAAACATGGCGCTTAAGAAATTTAAAGAGTCATTTCTAAGATGAATGTAATGCATATTTCTTTTCTCCAATAGATTAGATTGGACATGGCTGGCTTACTGGTTAGGGTATTTGGAATTCAAGAACTTGGCCTACTTCTTTGTTGCAGCCTTGCAGGGAATTAGGTGCCATTCTTATTAGGTTTTAGGGGTTAAACTTTAACTTAATCCTCTTAATCTTGTGTCACAACATTAGGGCTTTGTCCAATAACCGAGTTCTCTCTTTTCCTCTATCCAAAACTTTGGAATATAGGCATCCATGGTTCAAGTCTTATTTTGTGTTTTGTGTCTTATGAGAAGCTTAAAGGCTTAACCTTTTTAGTTCTAAATCATCCAATATGGTTAATTATATTATTGGTCCCTTTATTTATTTTTGAAATTCAATTTGGTCTCACTATTTTTAAAATGTACAATTTAGTCCTCAATTTTTAAAATCGATGCAATGTTGTCCTTTCTGTCAAATTGAAACTGACGTCGCTAAATTTAAGAAATTGTTGCTAATTAGTGGCTGATAAAAGTTATAAAATAATTAAAAAAATTATAATTTAAAATAGTGACAGTTTGAGATAAATTTTTTTAAAATTTAAAAAATTATAACTTAATAAAAAATATAATTTAATAAAGATTATAATAAAAAATTTAACTTTAAATTTAGAAAAATTATAATTTAATAAAAAACTATAACTTACTCAAAAATTATAATTTTAAAAAATTAAATTTATTTTATTATATTTCTAAAAATTATAATTATAATTTATTTAATTAAATTTAGTTTTTAAAATTTAATTAATTTAAATTTATAAAATTATAATAAAATAATAATACTTTAATAATTTTAATCATATAATATTTATAATGTCATTTATATTTATATTTTAAATTTATAAAAAATTTAAATTATATTATATTATAATTATTATTTATAAATAATTATATTTTTTATTTTTACATATAATGAATATAAAATAATACATATAACATAATATAACAATATAAAATTTAAAATATTAACATTAATAATGCAATAAATATAAAATTATTAATAAAATATAATAATGCAATAAGTTATTAAAAAAAGTAAAAATTATTAATAATTTATTGCATTATTATATTTATTAATAAATTTTATTATATAATAAATTTTATTATATAATAAATTTTATTTTTATATTATAATTTTTATTGTGTATTATATAATTTTATTTTATATTATAATTTTTTATTTTTATTATATAAAATTTTTTAAAAAATTGTTGCATTATTAATATTAAAATTTTAAATTTTTATTAATATTTTTTATTAATGATTATAATTTTTTGAATTTAAAAAATAAAATTATCATAGTGACTATTTTACCGCCACTCTTTTAAAATTATAAATTTTATTCATTTTATAATTATTTAAAGTTTTATTAATTAAAATGTAAATAGTGACAGTTAAAAATCATCACTTATTAGCAATAGTTTTTTAGCCTATCAGTGATAATTCTAATTTGACGGAAAGGGCAACATTGGATCGATTTTAAAAATTGAGGGATCAAATTGAACATTTTAAAAATAGTGAGCCTAAATTGAATTTCAAAAATAAATGAAGGGACCAAGAATATAACTTAACCCACCTAATAATATAACCATTAAAATACATCACCAAGCATGAAAATACAATCCATTTTCATCCACATAACATAACAAAAGTAATGAGCATGTCATGAAATACATCATACCAAGGACAACAAAGATGAAGGCTTTTAACATATATGTGAACATAGATGACGATATGCATATTTTCCACTCCAAAACCAACCAAGAACATATTTTTAGGAAGATGGACATCCAATAAACATTCCTAAATAAAGGAAAACATGAAAATATTGAGGTTTAGGACAAAGCTTCCCTTACCCTCAAAGATTCCTTGAAAAAGCTAGAGAAAACTTAAAAAAAAAAATCACCAAAAAACTTGCTTCTAAAGACCAAATCATCACCCAGGCTTTTCTTGGACCAAGAAGAGAAGGAGAAAAATAGAAGAACATGATTAGAAAAACGAGAGAATGGTGAGCATGAGATGGGAAGAAGAAGAGTAGAAAAAAACTCACCAATGAGTGTGAAGAGAAAATAGGAGATCCTTAAGTGTTGGAGGTGGAGAGGGGTCAGTAACCTTGGTGCTTTGAGTTTCCAAATGAGGAAGATAAAAGAAAATGAGGGGGTTTTAGAGCCAAAATGTTTTGGCCAACTGAAGAAAGAATTGGAAAAGAATGAGAAAAATATTGTAAAATAAGGGAAATAAGACAATTTAGAGTTTAAGTTGTCTTAGAGGCCAAAGTTTCCTCAAATTAGCTTTGAAACCAACTCAAGTCCTCCCTCTTAATCTCCCTTGTGATTTTTGGCAGCCCTAAAGGCTAATGGAGTGCATGGATTCAAAATAATGTCATTTTGACGAAGGTGTAAGAGCTTAGGCTGAAGACAAGAATAGGAGAAAACCAAAAGTGTACAGTTATCGTCAAGTAATAAAAATATCCTATCCATAGGGACTGTGTTTTATGATTACCAATTCACCGTGATTTAATTAGATAAAACAAGAGAGAATTATTTAATTGGGGAGAGAAAATAATGAGACTAAAATAAAGAACAAGAACAATGAATAAGAATGCAAGGATCAAGATTAGGGAAAACAAATGGTGAGAATAATTTTAGGATTAGGGGTTCGCTCAATAGTTTTCCAATGGATTAATTTCCTTACCTAAGTGATCTAATTGGTTCTCTTTGAAGGTGAATTAACCTAATGTAACCTTTGTTCCATTTCAAGACATGGAGATGTACCTAATTGAATTGACCCTTGCTTTTCTGTTAGCTATGTTCAATCAGGCTATTTATGTTCGTTTTTAATTCATTTGATCCTCGATAAATTAAACCTACTTTTGTGATTTAAAGCTTAAGTTCTTTCCCTATAGTTCTAACGATTAGGTTCACCTTTCAGTTCTTTCCTAAGTGTCTAAGATTATGAAAACGCTTTGCATAAAAAAAATTAATAGTAAAAGAATCAAGAGGAGAACACAATGAGGCACAAAGATAATTCATTTTAAACAATCATTAGCCAACCAAGGGCTAAGCCCCAATCCTAGAAAAAGAAGAACTACACAAACATAATCATGCAAAAAATAAAACAAGAAGAAGGAACATTCAAATCAGGGTAAAAGAAGAATAGAAGATGAAGAATCGTCTTTAATCCTCCACCTAGAGTCATTTCCCCCCATAGGGGTTCAGTCCCCCTTTCCTAATCCTAAAGGGTTTATTTATAACAAAAGTAAAAAAAAAAAAAGGTCCAAGAGGAGAACACAGTGAGGCACAAAGATAATTCAATTTAAACAATTGTGGTTCGTGGCGCCCTCTGTTTGCGATTTCTTCCCAATTTCTTTACTTTCCTTCATATGTCCAAGCTTGTGGTCTTCTCTCATGCCTTTTCCAAGGTCTAATAAGCTCCTTCATTGCCTCTCTCATGATTCAAAATTACCCTAAGTTGTCAAACTTCAAGTTCCAAGGCAATTTCCACAAGTGGCAAGCCTTCTTGAGAACAAAACTACAAACCAAACCTCAAAAGTCCTAAATGATGAAAAATAAAGAAAATAAAGGTGCAATCAATCCTAATTGACACAAAATGTATGCAAACTTACATGAATCAATATATAAATTATGATATGAAATGCTATACATCAAAGCAAACTTGCCATTTTAGTGCAAGTTTCTTAACTAATTGTAATTAAAGTGTCTAATGGTCCAATTAAGACACTAATGGCTTAAGAAGGATATATTAGTTAATAACATGTGTGGTGATTAGTTCTGGGTATTTTCCTGCTTCAGAAAAGCTTTTCGTAAAGCGTGCATTCGACCTCAAATAAAATCATACTATTTTAATCTAAAGCATTAGAATTAATCCAAATTTTTTAAAAATAATTATGATATTAATAATGAATAATCATATTTCTATAAAATATTTGATTGTCTACCCACAAAAAATAGTAGAAACTTTTGCTTTTTGTTTCACAACACAGTCTAAATTTTAGTTGAATTAACCACTAAAACTTACACAAAAATTCATAGAAAATTCATTTAATTAAATTTTATGCTTTAAATTATATTTTCACTTGTAACCATCATCAATCAAGTTGATAAGAGATTTATAAAAACAAGGGTGTTAAAGTTACACTAGTGTGGTTAAGAAGATTTATTCTTTTCATGAGATTTTCTCAATTTTAGTTTTGTTTGATATCAGACGAAAGTTGCAATGGTTGTTCATTTTAATACAATCTAGCAATCCCAAGACTTCACCTTTATTTGGGGGTTAAGCTTCACATTAATTTTTGTACTTTATGGTGTTTACCTCTAATTGTTAAACTTGTTAACATAATTAGATATGGTCAAATTACTTCCAATATAGAGAGCATACTATTTTTTCACAATTTGGGGTATAATTTACAACGACTCAACTGTCGCTACTCAACAATGCTACTATCCTCTACTTTCTCATAAAAGCATAATGAATTCAAAACATATATATACAAATGAAATACATATATCTAGAGAGATCTATCCATCTCTCCTATGTACAACATTTCTGCCTTTACAACCTTCAAGGAACAAAGAGCAGGGGAAATAACACCAAAGCCATATAACAACAATCAAATATACATCATCGGTGGAGAGGGGTACAAAACACACTCCCTATGGCTGGTCACACTATATAACCCCATTAAAAGAATATGACATAATACACCATAAAAGAAACAAAACCTTGACTCTCAAAGCCACACTACTCCAACTCGTAGCTCCATCTTTAGCTCTAAGAAGTCGAATCTACTGAAGCATCACCACCTGCTCCCACGCCATAAGACGTGATCATCACAGTCACCCCAGCACAACAATAGCAACAAGACAACCAACAACAACAAAACAAGGCAAGGGTAAGCTTACTAAAACAATGATACAACATGCACACTTAAATAAAACCATCCACAGTTCATAGCATTCGGTCTCAGATATATTGCAAAAAAAATCATATAGCAAAATATTCTTAACTTAACATTCTACATCACAACAGATTCACTACAACTATGTCAATGCATGAACGACACGACTCTCGAGAGATACAACATCTCGGGCAATCAAGCAGGCCTTACTCCCTACCATGGCCTCTCCAAGCACTATTTAAGGATTGCCAAAACTCTAATCTACGAACAGGCTTAGTGGTTTGTCAAGATAAGTGTATGTGGGTGGTGGCTTACCGCGACACAAGGCCTGCACCACCTTGGCCTCCTACGGAATTGTCCATCCACTCATCTCCAAAGGCCCATCGTCAGCTGCCCCACGTCTCATCTAGCACAAAGTTAAAGGCCCGTCTAAGCTGCAGCCTCGGTCAACCATCCAACTTACGTGCCTACCCACACTATGACATAAGGTCTATCGTCAGCTACCTCAGTCGCCAACATATGCATAAATGCATGTATCACAACACAACAACTCTCATATCATCATTAACAATTTCATCCAACACACCCAGTGAGTTCAATAAAGCATCACACATAACCATAACCATACAACAACATAATAACACCATGTAGGCTCAATTCAACACCTAACATGGCCACCAGATAAAGCCTTATCAGAGCAGCCTATACCTCTATAAAATTTCATCAACAAATCCTCTCAACAAGAAGTGGAGGTCTTATTTAAGCAACTTCCACTTCACAACAGATCCAATAATCAACCACAATTTGAAAACCAAGACCCTCTTTGAAAACCATTTGAAACACCCAACTTATCTTGAATTATACATTTAACATCTTTAAGGACCAAAGTTCATATATCTATAACCATTTAAAAGATTGGTAAATCTTGAGATTCACAAAACCCTTCAGAATAATTCAATTTCCTTAATTTAAAGAAATTATATTTAAACCAGACAACTTTCCATCATTCCCAAATAGAACTTTTGAAGTTGTATAATACCCTTTTTATATATGTATGTATATATATATATATATAATAGTTCATGTTATGAAGCAGAAACTTTAAAATCTAAAATAGCACATTAAATTCTGAAATAACAGATTAAGTATTGTACTAACAAATTATCTCACATATAACATATTATATCAATTTAGGAAAAAAGCACCAGAATTCATTTTCTGGCAAAGATAATCAATTATGGATTTCCATAATCGATTATTTCAAAGCCAGTGTCAAGAAAACAATTCCTAAAATCCAAATAATCGATTATAGGTTTCCATAATCTATTATTCCAAAGCCAGAATCACGAAAATAGCTTCTGGAACTCCAAATAATCGATTATGAGATTGTAGAACACAAAGCTAACACAAGAAAGGGGGTTGAATTATGTTGTACCAAATTTTCGCAAAACCTTTTCAAAGACATATCGTCTGAAAGGTAAATCAAAAGATTTTTCAAAACGATATTGCAAGAAAAACAAATGCTGAAAAAGAAACAGAAATGCACACAAGATATATACTAGTTCGTCTCACCTAGAAACTACGTCCAGTTCTTGGCAACAACCAAGTTCCACTAACTTATCCAAGTTACAAGTATTCTTTCAACAAGTCTCTTTAGGCTCAACCCAAGCAGTCTTTAATTTGCCTCTCCAAGCAATAACCTAAGTATTCTTTGAATCAAAGCCTCTTCAGGCTTCTACCAATTTCTTAAAGAAAAGGTTAAACGTGAGTTACCTCACTAGGTTTAACATCCTAACAGACGAATATACAATGAAGTACCAATAAAATTTTTATAATCAGAATATATGAGAAGATTACAATATCAAAGCTTTTTGTATAGATAAAGATCTTAAATAGCCAGCCAACCAACTCTTGAGACTGAGGTCTCTTCTTTTATTTATAGGCTTCTCCAAAAAAGTATCTGTTGTGAGTGCATGTAAGAGATAGTATTCGTCTGTTAGAAAAGAGTCGTTGAGGCATTAATTACAACATTTAATGTCTTTCACCAACCTGTCACTTGATAAGATAAAGTAATCTGTTTATCTTTGTACTCAATCTCATAGCAGTGACCTTATCTACTTTTCCGTTCTGACATCCACACACACATTCCTTCTTTTACGCGTAAAATGATCTTTCCTCGAGAGTAAGTGCGTAGACTTCATTTATTTCGAGGTTGTTTACGCTTTTACAACTAACTGGTGTGCAGATCATTAGAACATTGTTTGAAATCTATTTGTTACTGAATTTCTTAAAAATGAAAGATAGAGACGATATAAGCTTAAGTAATTAGACAATAGCGAATTACAAGTGACCAGACAATTGCTTGAAAAGCTCTTTTTAACTGTTTTTTATTATCAAAATGTTTAAGGGTTATAAATTCGTCCTTTGTCTTAACAGAGATCTCATAATCGATTATCTGTGACAAAGTTGCGAAAAAATGCAATTTTCTACAGAAAACTCAAACTTTTCAACTACACAAACCCGGATTTCGAATCAATGGGAGTTCCAATATCATCAATCCATCTCAACCAAGCTTATACACAACAGATTATACAACTAATTCAACATTTTATCACACAATTCATAGATTTCTCATCCAAATCTTAGATTTTCTCCCAAAACCCATTTTCATCCAAAACCTCATCACAACTCACACATAATCCAAATTTGGACCAACCCAAGGTAATATTCACACACAATCATGTTCATACATCACAAATGTAACAAGTGTAAGCTTTCCTTACCTCTTGGAGCTTCCGAATCTAGATTTGGGGAAGAGAAAACATGAGAGATGTGAAACCCTCGAGCCAAACCTTCAAGGAATCTACTCTTCTCAAGACACGAAAACAAAATCAAAGCTTGAAATCTTGCTACACTCTTGGTGGATTTGAGAGAGATTGAGAGAAGCGAAATGAGAGTTCGAGAAAGTGATGGGAGAGAAATGAGAGAATGAGAAAGAAAAGGGGTCTTTAAGTCTTAAAACCCTCCTTGGGCCTCACAAAGGCTTTGGGCCCACTAAAGCCCATGGTCTGTCTATTCACTCCCCAATACTCACCACTGGCCCAACACTTGCTGTTTCTCTCAACAACCCATATAAACATAACCAACAGTCTCACTTTGGCTCAAGAATATTTTCCACCAGTTCCCTAAATTCAGATAGGGATTCCAAGACAACAACATAAAACTAAAATCACACAACAACAATTATTAACAACAATCAACAACAACTCATTTATTCGTCTTAATCACTAAGATCACACATTTTATATTTCCACTTTTAGGTTATTAAAGCACTAAATTATACATTAAAAGAAACACAACATCACATAATTTATATTGCTTTCTTTTAATTTTAATCCTTTGGTAAATTTATCAAAAGCTTTAGTCTTCAATAAATTTATAACATTATTGAAGGATAAGGTCTATGTAATTTGCTGACCAATTATCGAAGGTTAAGCCCTCAATAATTTAAAAAATTACTAAGGATTTTGTAGCCCTCGATAAATGGCCCACTATAATAATGTAGATTCTAGTAACGATGGCTTGCAACCATCCATGATAGTTGGATTTTGAGAAAAGAGGAGAAAAACACAATAATTAGATTCTCACTTAGGTACTAAAAAAAAGCAAGTTGGTTCAACAAGTCAAATCAAAATTTGCCACTAAGGAAGCTTGCTTTCTTGCTTAAGGAAAGCTAAGCATGAAAGATGAGAAATCAAATCATAGTGCACAACATAGCTCTTTTTAAGAAAGCTTTGATACCATATTAAACATTGGCAATTAAATTTGAATAGAGAAAAGGAAAATAAAGAATTTGTAGCAACAATTTTTTGTATTTGAATTGAATGATTCAATGATATATTAAATAATTACAGCTTGGTGAATATTGATGTATTGCGAGACTAGAAAACTAGCTAGTTGTAGAGAGGGGGAAACTTAACTAACCAACTTTCTAATAAACTAACATCAGAAACCAGTTAGTCTATCGCTAAGTACTACTCATTAAGCTCAATACAAATAATCCCTCTCTTTATATATAAATGTGTAAAACTATTTGCTTTCTTAGGTCTCCACTCTCCTTCACATTTACTTTCATTTGAATACTATCTCATGAAGAGGTGAACTTCACTCTCCTAATATGCATCTGATATATCCTCTTATGCCTTTAATAACAACTGCACAGTTTAATAAGTTGTAATTGAATATTAGAAATCAATTATATATATATATATATATATATATATATATATATATATATATATATATATATATATAAGAATAACTAATAACAACCCTTAGATCAAGATTAAAAATAATAGACTATTGAAATTAAAATTTATTAAAAACACTTGACCACCAATGTCATTGCCGCCGTTGTCACCACCCCTACCGCCAATGCCCCCATTCCACCACCATCGTTGTTGCCACCAGCACCGCCATTGTTGCCACCATCACTGCTGTAGTCACCACCCCACCACCATCATCGCCACCATTACCGCTTGCACCCCTACCATCGTCATAACCACTATGTAGCAGTGACGATGGGGGTGATGGTTGTGGCGGTAGTGGGGATGTCGCAATGCTGGTGGAGGTGGTCACGGCAACAATGGTGGTGGCGTTGGTGATGGTGGTGTGGTGATGATGACGATGGTGGTGGTGCAACTTTAGCAGTGGTGGCAGCGACGACGATGGTGGTGATGATGGTAGTATGGGTGGTAACGACAATGACAGTGTCATTAATTGTCTCATAAAAGGTGTTTTTAATAGGTTTTAACCTCAGCGATTTTAATCTTGATCAAAGGATTGTTATTAGTTATTCTCATATTATCACATAAGCAAGTGTTCTTACAGCGTGTGTGTGTGTGTATTATCTTCAAAATTCAAATATGCTCTTAATATGCATTTGATATATCCTCTTATGCTTTTAATATCAAAAACCAATTTCAAATATATATTTATTATCTTCAAAATTCAAATACGTTCCTAACATGCATATGATATCCCTCTCTATATATAAATTAAAATAATTATTTTGAACGAGAGTATTTTTAGCTACCATTATTCAACAAGAGCGTTCTTAAATATTTTTTTTTAACATCTTATCTCTTTTAATCTATTATTGTCAATATCTTTTGTTTTAACTTGAATTTCAATATTTTTTTAAAGAAATTATCAATAATTAAAAATAATATTGTATCATAATATAAAGTATAATTTATATGTTCTAAAATATTTATTTATTACAAATTTTAATTATAATATAATTTATATATTTAGAAGTATTTTTTTTATTAAAAATTTTAGTTATATAAAATAAATATTTATTTTGTGCAATGCACGGACTAAAATATTAGTTTATTGAAAAACTAGTATTTTAACCTATGCATTGCACAAAATAAATATTTATTTTATATAACTAAAATTTTTAATAAAAAATACTTCTAAATATATAAATTATATTATAATTGAAATTTGTAATAAATAAATATTTTTAAACATATAAAATATATTTTAAATTTATAATAAACAATTATTATAATATAATCTTAATTTTTAATTATTGATATTTTTAAAAAAAATATTTTAATTTAATTTAAAACTAAATATATTGAAAATGATAAATTGAAAAAGATAAAAGGTTAAAAAAAATATCTAAAAATACTCTCATTGAAGAATAACACCTAAAAACGCTCTCGTTCAAGATAGTTATTCTCATTTAATATATAGGGTGGATCTAGCTTGAGACATTTGGAGGCTACTTAAGGATAAGTGGGAGGTCCGTATTTGTCACATGCTAGTGTAATAAGCCATGCCTTGCACGGGTCTGAAATTTATAATGTATAACTTTTCTATTATTATAATTATTTAATATATTTCTTAATTTTTTTTTAATTTTATAAAAATATCTGCTAGTAAATATGTACATCAATATATATATATATATATATATATAGGACCAGGATCCATTGACACCAGGTGTAAGAGTTAGTCAAATTACACCTTCAATAACTTTCTGTATAATACAAATTATACCAATCCAACCGTTGAATTTGATGTTCTTATTAATTAGATTAAGCATACAAAATTTCATATAATTCTAAAATTATTTAATGGTTCATTAAATCACTTTATTTTAACGTACAATATGATATTAAAATATATGTAAATATTCAATATTAGATAACATATTTAGAAATGTCCAAATGATGTGAAATTTAATATACATAATCATAAAGATAATATCATCAAATTCAATAGTTGGATTGGTTAAATTTGTATTATACAAAAAGTTATTGAAGGTGTAATTTGACTAACTCTTACACACACACACACACACACATATATATATGAGGAAGGATGAAATGACACTGGTGTAACTAAAAGAGTTACACCAAATCCAAACCGTTAATACAAAATGATCATACGGTTTATAATATCTTTATATATAAAGTAACTTTAACATTTTTTGTGATAATTAGTCAATTAACTTTAATCAATCAAGTAAATCATTTGATTTGATTTAATTGATTGTTTGATTGATTAATTTAACTTTCTGCTTTTATTGATTATTTTTTTTACACAAAATTTTAATAGATTCTAAAAACTTAAAATATATAATATTAAGATTTACTTTTTATTTTTTAAAAATTATTATATTCTTCTTTTGTAAATATTTTCCTTTAAAATATTTGATTTAATTTTAATTTTTTATTATTTCACAAATTCAAAAAAGAAAAAACTACTTCTCTATCCTTCAATAAACATTATTATGAAACATTTCATATTTGTTATAATTTAGTATAAAAACTAATTGTTATATAATCTGAACAAAAATATTTTAAGAACTCAAATCAAAATTAGTGTAATTGTATATTTTTTACTATTTAATAATAAAAATATTTGTAAAAATTAAATTGATATATTAATAACATATGTAAATAATTGGTGAAAAAAACATAATCAATCAAACAATAAATTAATCAAATGATTTAAAATTATTAATTTAAGTTAAAAAATAAATTAATTGATTACAATAAAATATTTTAAAATTAATGTTGTTATACATATTTTAGTATTTATTATTGGAAAATATTGTAAAAAATAATTTGTTAATAATTTTTATAAATAATTAAAGTAAATAGTTAAATCTTATTCCCAAAAAGTCAAAACAGATTTAATTATATGAAATAGAAAGGTGATGCACTATTGCTGTAAAAATATTGTATTAAAAAACATTTTGAAAATATTATTTTAGATATTCATCACAATTTATTTTATATTAATCAAACAATAAAGTAAAATAGAAAGTTAAATAAGTCAAACAATCAATTAAATCAAATCAGATGATTTAATTGATTGATTAAAGTTAATTAATTGATTGTCAAAAATATGTTAAAGTTACTATATATATAAAGATATTATAAATCGTAAGATCATTTTGTATTAAAGGTTTGGAAAGAGTTACACTGGTGTCATTTGATCTCTCTCTCTATCTCTTTCTATATATCTATATATATATATATATATATATATATATATATATATATAGGGTAGGGATCAAGTTACTTTAAGAGTGACTCTTAGTAGAGTTACTTCATTCAATAACTCTTGATATATGTTAAATTTTAATGATCCAACTGTTGAATATTTTGATATTATATCAATGATCATGCACACCAAATTTTAGGTAAATTGGACATTTGTAGCTAGTTAATCTTATCATCGACATTTACTTATAATTTAGAAAGGTATTTTATACGTTAATTTGAATTTTTTTTAATGAAGTATGAAATAGTTTTCAAACTTTATAAAATTGTGTTTTTGGTCTACCCAATAAAATCTTTTTATTCAACGGTTAGATCGTTAAAATTTAACATATATCAAGAGTTATTGAGTGAAGTAACTCTATCAAGTATATATATACATGTATACATGTATGCATGTATATATATTGATGTAAATTCAAATAATTTTATATTCACACACATCTCACATTATTTTAATTTATAAAATGTGTGTTTTATAAAATATTATCTTTATCAATATATTCTCATTTGTATATATAACTTCGATTTATACAAAATTTTAATAAGAGAAATTAATATTAAAAAAATATTTTAAATTAAAATTTGTAATTATTAGTTTTTTTCTCTAAAAATGAGTTT
The DNA here is from genome assembly GCA_004329165.1 of Spatholobus suberectus. Taxonomy (NCBI): domain Eukaryota; kingdom Viridiplantae; phylum Streptophyta; class Magnoliopsida; order Fabales; family Fabaceae; genus Spatholobus; species Spatholobus suberectus. The sequence continues at coordinate 10,103,535 of CM014733.1, forward strand.
AAAAAGCATTAAATGTCAGTGTAAAAGTTTTGCATAGTTAATTATTATTATTATTATTATTATTAGTATTTTATATAATATTTTTCTACGACAATGAATATTTGTTTTGTTATTTTTTGTCCTACATTAAAGCTATTCCTTTAAATTAAAGGACACTAATACTTAATTTTAAAGAAATATATAATGTGCCATAATCATGACAATGATTTTTGGAATATTTTGAAGCAATTATTCTTGTCTTTATTTATTATATGATACCAAGTATGAGGTATTACTTACATTGCTTTAGATCTTAAATGTTACATTTTGTCTAATTTTTTTTTTATAAATATGTATAAATATAGAGTAGACGTATATATATATATATATATATATATAATGAATCACATTGATTTTCAACATAAATTTGAATATATTGAGTACAAAATTATAAGTAGAGAAAATAGGATATGCATTGACAGTATAAAATAGTTTTATACAATCATCCAATCACAAACTACCATGTATGGTAAGTTTATTCTTTTATAGTAACTACCATTTTAATAGTGATTTCTGATTGGTTGATAGTGTAAAATTTTTTACACTCACAGTGCATAGTCATTAAACTTTTATAAGTATACATTGTCTATAATTTAATGAAATTAATACCATATAAAAATGTTATTTTTTAATAATATAAAAATGTTATTTATATTTTACACTTTGAAGAAAAGTGATATATATCATAATACACTGTGTAGTTATATGTTGAAATAAACTAATTTTAATTTGATATAATTTTTTGTCCTATATAAGTTGAAATAAATTTAAATTTAATTTAAATTAATTTAAAAAATTATATTTTTCACAACTTATTTGTTATTTTTTGGGTAGAGATCATATATGTTTTTCACTGAAAACAATCCTACTTGAATTGGGTAGGACCACTCTGAGTGACAATTATTATAAAATAACTTATTTGTTATTTTCAATTTATTAATTGATTTTTTTACTTTATTTATATTATATTTATAATTTGAATCTAATGTTTTTACTATAAATTAATGTAACAGAATTTAACTTTATTTAAACCAAAAATATTATTTATTCCTTAACTTTTATTAATTTTTTGTTATGAATTAAAATGATAAAAATTAATTAAAAACAATATTTTTGGATGGAAAATAATTATTATGATGATAATAAGTTACATATAGGATTTAATAAATAGAAAAATTCTTTAAATGTTTTCAACTTTTAAAAAAAATTAAAATAATAAAGAGACTATCATATAAAAATTATTAATACATTTAGTAATACATATTTCATTGCCATATGGTATGTGAAATATTAGAGGGAGGGAGTAAGGTTGTTTTTGCTTCACTATAAGATTCTTTTTTTTTACCAAAAAAAAAAGCTTTGTGAGACCGCTTTGTTAAGCCTTTTAGTCTAATCCATCTTCATAATTGAAATAGTAAAATAATGTTAGCAACTTAGGATGCAAACTAATTCGAATACCAAATATTATATTTTTTAAAATATTTAAAGAAAATAAAAAAGATGTACAATTAACTTAATTAAATAACATAAAAAAGATGAAACTATCAAACAAAAAATAAATGAATTCAATAATAATAAAAGAAATATACAATAAAAATGAAGCAAATAAAAAAAAATAAAAGCTCTAAAGTTTGAAGATTACACAAATAAATAATCCTGAACAATAATATTTACAATAGAGTCAAAATTAAAAGACACGTTATAATAGAAGAAGGAGTTTCCACAAAGTTAGATGTTCACTTAATTAATTATTTATAATAATAATTAAATATTTTACCTTAATTTGAATATTTTGTAACTTAATTAAAATATACACAAATCATAATTACCATAATTAATTTATCTCACAATATATATCTCTCATAATTTCTTAATAGAGTTATGCATTTTAACATATAAAATAGTATTTTTTTTAGCAATATTTAAAAATTATGTTTTATAAAAAATAAATTATATATGGAAGCTACATATAATTATTTCAATTATATATATATATTTAATAATTACATAAACTATTTTAATTACATCAATATAAATTTTCTAACAAAGTTAATAATACATTAAATAAAAAATTAAATTTTATATAATATTTATCATGTATCTCTCATCTTATAATACATGTCAAGAATTGTCACATTAAATTATATCAAATTAACATTAATTTTTTCTTAATTTGTTATTCAAATAAAGAGACTTCTAATTTCTATCCAAATGTATAAGTTTCTTCAATCGATATTAAATAAAATTAAATATTTATAAATTAACTAATTTAATTATAATTATGGGAAATTACCTTAATTATATATATTTATTAGTTACATTAATTACTTTAATTATACATTTTAAATAGTATATTTATCTTTAATTAGTATATTAGTGTCATAATTATGTTATTTTATTTAAATTAGAATATATACCAATTGTAATTACCTTAATTATTATAACTATTCAAATGGACAAGGATGTTGATTTCATTTGAGTTTGAAGCAGCAATCAATTTGTTTCCATTTAAAATGTTATTTATAACAAAAAATCAACATAAAATTTTGCTTCATTACTATTTTAATACATGAACAATGCATATTTAGGTCAAACTAATAATTAATTATAAATTAATGATCAATTTTAAACTTTGGTCCATCAAAATGCTATTAATTATTTCAAATTGATATGTGTCATGTGACTCTCATCTTAGTATACATGTCATGAATTTTTACATTAAATCAATCAAATCGACATTATTATTTTCTTATTTTATTATTCAAATAAAGAAAAATTTTACTTTTTATTCAAATGTTTAAGTTTTTTCAATCAATATTAAATATAATTAAATATTTATAAATTAACTAATTTAATTATAATTATGGGCCATTACCTAATTATACATATTTATTAATTACAGTAATTACTTTAATTATACATTATAAATAATTTATCTACCTTAATTTAAAATAATATTACTATCTTTCTTAAAAATATATATGTCATAATTGTGTTAACTTATGTAAAGCACAAAGATAACATAAGAAGGGGGTTGAATTATGTTATAACAAAGTTTTGCAAACCTTTTGTTAACGACGTATAATCTGAAATAAGATCAAAAAGATTTTCAAAAAAACATTTTATAAGACAGATGAAAGATGAAAGACAAACAGGAAAACACACAAAATTTATACTAGTTCGTCTCACCCCAGAGACTACGTCTAGTTCTTAGCAACAACCAAGTTCCACTAACTTTTCCAAGTTACAAGTATTCTTTCCATAAGCCTCTTCAAGCTCAATCCAAGTAGTCTTTCACTTACCTTTCTAAGCAAACACTCAAGTATTCTTTGAATCAAAACCTCTTCAGACTTCCACCAATCTCGTAAAGAAAAAGGTTTATGTGTGAGTTTACCTCACTAGGTTTAACATCTTATCAGATGAACATACAATGAAGTACAAAAAGAATTTACAAACAGAGTTTACAAGAGCTTTTTCTTTTCTTAAAACAATTATGATTTTTCAGAATCAGCAACAATTATATTGACAACAACTATGATAACAACAACTGCTCGAAGGAGGTCTCTTCTTCTATTTATAAGCTTCTCCAAAAGTATTCGTTGTGTGTTTTGCAGAAGACGGCCCTCATCTGATGAAGAAAGTTGTTGGGGCATTAAATGCAGCATTTAATGCTTTTTACCAACTTGTCATATGATAAGATAAAGCAATCTGGTTATCTTTTCTATTCTTGTACTCAATCTTGTAGCAGTTGTCATGTCCGCTTTTCCGTTCTGACATTCACACACATATTCCTTCTTTTTCGCTGACTTTCCTCAAGAATAGGTATATAGGCTTTATATGTTTCGAGGTAGCTTACGCTCTAATTGATGTGCAGATCATTTTAGAGCGTTGTCATCATCTATAAGATTTGTTAGTTATGAAGTTTATCTAATCAAAAGATAAGACGATATTCATTTTAAAAACATCAGATGATTGCATGAGAACAAATGATCAAACGATTATGTAAGGACATATTTAATTTTAACTGTTTGTTATTATCAAAATATTTGAGGGTTATAAATTCGTCCTTTGTCTTAACAACTTATTCAAATTAGAATATGTACCGATTGTAATTACCTAAATTAGACTTTAATTTCATGTAGATTTAAAGCAAAAGTCAATTCATATCCTTTTAAAATGTTATTTACAACAAAAAGTCAACAGAAAAATTTGTTTCATTTCTATTTAAATAAATGAACATTGCATATTTAGGTCATATTAATCGTCAATTTTAAATTAATCATCCATTTTAAACTTTGGTCCACCAAAATGCTATTAAATTATTTAGAATTAACATGTTAATAAAGAAACAAATAGGTCAATAATAAATGGACAATTTAATATGAAAATAATTTAAATAAAAATTTCATATTTAGGTCAAAATGAATGGTCCTTTTAAATTAATCATCTATTTTAATTTTAAAATTGTAATAGTCAATTTAATTAAGTAATTTAAATAATCTAACTAACATTGTTTAAATAATTTTCATTACCTTAATTAAAATATATATTGATCACAATTACCTTAATTAATATCACAATATAATCAATCATAATTACCATTTAATAATGCATTAAATAAAAAAATAATTTATATATATATATGTCACATGTCTCTCATTTCATTATGTGTCATGAATTTTCACATTAAATCAAAATTAGTTTTTTCTTAATTTATTGTCCAAATAAAAGAGATTTCTACTTTTGTATTCAAATGTTTAAGTTTCTTCTATCAATATTAAATAAAATTAAATATTTATAAATTATTAGTTGATTTCTAATTACAGATAATTACCTTAATTATATATATTTATTAATTACATTAATTACTTTAATTATATATTTTAACATAATATATTTACCTTAATTTAAAATAATCTTACTTTCCTTTTTTAAAAATATATATATGTCACAATTATCTTAATTAATTCAAATTAGAATATATACAAGTTGAAATTACCTTAGTTATTATAATTATTTAATGGACAGGGATGTTAATTTCGGTGGATTTGAAAGAATAATTAAGTTATTTATATTTAAAATGCTATTTATAAAGAAAAGTAAACAAAAATTTTTGTTCTATTTTTGTGAAAATAAATGAATATTGCATATTTCTTTTGTTGATTTGAATATTTGTAATTAATTGAATATTACACATTTAAGTCAAATTAATTATCCATTTGAAATTTTTGTCCATTAAAATATTATTAAACTATTCAAATTGGCAACATTCATAATATATAATTAAATAATGTGCTAATATATGAACAATTTAATATGGTTATAATTTAAATGGACATTCTAATTATATAAATTATATATAACAATTATATATAATGATTTTAATTTTATTTATATATATTTAATAATACATTAACGCCAAATCAAACGACCCCCAATTGACGATGCAAAATTTAGTTTATTGAATAAAATCATACAAAAATGATCAAATTTGCTTTAAAGCCTAATTTAGAATATCCTATTCATCCATACTCCTATTTCTCTCCTGAATTCTTTTGAATCTATACATGCCAAAAGAATAAAAATCTTAGTAGATCAAATTTAAAGCAATAAAGAAACAAAATAATAAAAACTCAAATAAAGAGAAAGTTAATAGCAAGTTAGGATCTTGAGCACCATCTTCACCTCTATCCTTAATGTCATTATCCTGACCATCCATTCTAAACTATAAATTAAGCAAAAACAACATAAACAAACAAATAAAAAAGGAACAATGAAACATAAAAGTGAAAAAGAAAAATAGAAATTTCTCAAATGGAGAAAATGCAAAAATCAAAAGAAAAAAGAAAAAGAAACAGAAAAAGAAAAATTGCCTAACATATATGCATCTCAATTTGACAATATATTTTCTCACCTTAACAAAGATATGGAGAAAACAAAGACAATAGACGAATGGGAGTGACTATTCAAAATACGTAACAAAAAAATATTGTCATTGGAGAAATGAAAGGGGAGTTTAGGTTTTTTTCAAATACGTGTCCCTTTCTCATTTCTTCTTTTCTTGATTGGCTTTTATTCTCCAACTCTATTTGAATTTCAAAATAAAAACATTAGGTACTAATAATTCCTGTAATTGTGTATAAGGGTGATTGTGAAATTGTGGTCAATTAGAATATACAATAAAAATTAATTTCCTACTTTTGCGTGTCATAATTGTCCATAAATTATTTTATATGCAAATAATTGTGTGTCATAATTGTCCATAAATTGATTTGCATGAAAATGAATGTAAGGGCGCATGTAAGCAAAAAAATAGAGGGAAACATTCTGGTGTTGCCAAGTGAAATAAGATTTTATGTAAAATTGCTCTAGAGATTGACACGTGAAACTTTCCTATTTAATATGGATATAATTTAAATGGACATTCCAATTATATAAATTATATATAACAATTACATGTAATGACTTTAATTATATATATATATATATATATATATATATATTAATAATACATTAAACATAGAATCAAACGACCCCCAATTGATGACATAAAATTTAGTTTATTGAGTAAAATCATACAAAAATGATCACATTTGCTTTAAAGCCTAGTTTAAAATATCCTCTTCATCCATACTCTTAAAATATATAATAATAATTATACACAAATATCTTCCCAAATTATGCTTAAAATATGTAATAATAATTATTTTGGTCCTTGAAATTTTTATTAAATTATTGTCATAAATAATAGGATGTAAGTAAAAAAATTATTAAGTGAAAATCATTTCATGATTTCTATTTAGGACAAAATTAGGGTGAATGTACGTAAAAAATTATTGATTAAGTATATAATTTTTTTAAAAATAAAAAAATACTCGTTAGTTTATTCTTGATTTCAAAAATAATTAAAGAAACTATATATATTATTTTTGTTAGTTATTAACAAATAATTAAGTCAAATGACCAATAGAATTTTTAATTATAATTAAGGTAGTTGTTTAAAAGGAACATATTTAATAGAATTTTCAAATTCAAATATAACTATTTAATACTCATTAATGTAATAATTATAATGATAATAATTATGATCTAAACCAAATATTTACGAAGCACCATATAACGACATGTGTCTTCCGAACCTCTCTGAAAATGACGCGTGTCATCTAAATCTCGAAAGTTACTCTTGATTTGTCACTTGTAATCCAAACCTGTGAATAAATTTTCAAATTTATTTATAATGATAATGATATCACGATGCTAATAAGAGCGCAGATTTGTTAGCCAACATGGCTTAGAGTTTGGAAAATGAACTTGTAGTTTTTGATCAACCTCCTATTCAATTGGAACAGTGCCCTGTAATTGATGCCTTGGGAGTTCCTACTCCTCTTCTAGTTTCAGTTTAATTTGTGTTTTTGGGATTAGGCCCTTTGATTTTCACAAAAAAAAAAAAATACTAGTTTATTATTACCACGAAAATAAATTACGATATACTATCAATTTCATACTAGATTTTTTAGTATTTGCCTTTGTCTAACAAAAAATTGTATAGACTAATACATCATATTAATAGACAATTCTTTTGGCATATAAAATTAATATATATTATTAGTACATCAAGTATAATACATTATATTGTAAGTGCAAACCAACATTATATTGTAAGGCTGTACTAATAATGATAATCTTAACGTTTAATATTTTTGTCTATTAGTAAATGACGTTTTTTTTGTAGTGCATTTTTTTATTTTTATCCTTAATATTTTAACAAAATTTCTCTTTTGTCCCTTCATTTAATATTACACTTTTTATTTAATAAAACTCCTCCCTTAATAAGTACCAAAAAAGTTCCTTCTTTATTATTATACTATTTATTTTTATTATTATATTATTCACAATATTTTTTCATTTTAATAAAATATTTGATCTTTAAACTAAAAATAATAATTGTTAAAAATAATTCAAAAACCTAAATTATAATAACGTAACAATGCATGTATTCTGTCTATAAGTCAAAAACAGAATATATATATATATATATATATATATATATATATATATATATATATATATATATATATTATTGTGTGTGTGTGTTTACATCATTTTATATTTATTAACTAATTCAATAAATTAGTTTGAAATCTTTTAATTTTGTACTAAGAATTTTTAGTTAAAAATTAACTTTTTATCTATTAACTATTATATAAGTTATTTTTATCAAATATAATCATTATTGAGGGCACTTCTAAAGAGAGTTTAACTCAAAATAATATTGCATCACCCTTTATAATTATATCAATCTACCTCTACTTTTATATTACAAATCTAAATCTTCATGTTTAAATGAAAGTATTTTTTATGAACTATTCTCATTCTCATTATGACTTATTCTAATATTATACATTGAGCATTTAATTTATTTTTTTAATTTTTCATTTATTTTAAAAATATATTCTTAATTTTAATTTGATTTAAATTTTGAATCTTAAATACATTGTATCAAATTGAAGATACTTTTCTAGTTTAGTAAACTAAATTTTAAGATTATTGTAGTCTTAATTAGTCTTAATTTATTCTTATATTATACATTAGAATACATAAATTAAAGAGTGAGACTTTCATTCTTTCTAAGGTCAGTCCTGGGCCTAGGCCAGAGTAGCGATAACCTAGGCCCAAGGCTAGAAAGAACCCAAAAAAAATAAAAAATCTATATAGTTATACAATAATTTTTTTTCTATAATAGTTTATGCTATATTTATAAATAAATTGAAATTACTATTTTTTTATTATGTCCCTATTTTTATATCTAAATTAAAATATGACATGATTATAAAGTATTACTCTCTTGCTTCTTCTTTTTCGTCTAATGTGTTACATTTATAAATTCATGTTTAATGAATTTCTATCTTTGTGTGACATATCAACATGTAGTGAACATATAATCATGTCTAGACTTAAAATGTTTGTTTTTTCAATAGGATAAGAAACACAAACTAAAACTTAAATTATAAAGAATTTACTCATATACTATAAATTAAAATCTCTAACTTGGATAATGAAACTACTCTCCTGATCTCCTCATTCTCTTAATTAGAGATTTTTATCTCCTCCTTTGAAAGGTGCATTTGACACATGTAACACTCCTTTAATTTTAATATAATTCATATTAATTTAATTATTAATTTAAGTTGATGAAAATGTGAGTAATATATTTTTTTTATAATAGAAAGTTTCTAAATTTAACAGAATTTAGAAATAAAAGTGAAATGATAAAAGCTACTTATATATATATATATATATATATATATATATATATATATATATATATATATATCAAACTGTACATCGTGGTTACATAACAGAAAAAAAAAAGTACATCAAAAGACATATACTACCTAGCCCAATATATACATAAAAAAGATCTTATACAGAGTAGTATTTATCTACCTTATCCCTCAAGGAAAATATTATAAACTATGTTTACAAATCTGAGGAGTATCCTCTGACTCATCCTTAGCATCATCAAGCATTGTTGTCATCTTCAATAATTACGATCAATCATACAAAAAAAAAAAAACAATGGAGTGAGGTGATTTGTTCTAAAATCACTTTCACATGTATGGTAGGAATTAAAACACAATTTACAATGGGAACCTAGTGTTTATTCTAAGTTATACTACACTACCCTTGACTTGGTATGGATCCATACTTTCCATTAGTGAGTAATAGTTCTCAACAGAACCTGAAAAGTGACTAGGAGTACATATACCTCATCAATATCATCACATGGTACAATCTTCATCATCAATGAGGAACAAATATTAGTCAAGATGTCCATTTATAGAGGTATACTCTCAAACCAATCCCGGAATGTTGAATAATTGTCGAGGTTATCGAGCTTGGTTAGGTAAATATCCTAGCTCACGGGCGCTACCCTGGCTATTAGGACTTTCACCACTCGATGCCTACCCCCAGGACCTCCCCAAATGAATCCCTACCTTTCATTCCTCAGCGTACCAAACTATAGCTTCCTTAAAAGGGTGTCATGCCACTGCATGTCCCTTACTTTACATTACCCACTGATCTATTAATTTCTAAAGGTTCACTCTGGTCTCGAAAATTTGGGCACTAGTACAATTTCCACTAATATCTCTGCCTTATATTACAAAGATTTGATCCATACATATCATTCACATAATTCATAATTCAAATTAAAGCACATAATCAATAATTCAATAAAAATAAAGACATACAAATTAAAATAAAGACTGATAATTAAGAAATAAATCATATAATGGTCAAAAATTTCATAAAAATAATTTTTAAGCTTAGAAAAATAATTATAATTTTATCATGAATTTTTAGAAATTTTTCAAATTTTTTGAAATTTAGTACTTTTAAGAAAAATGTATTCACAGACACTTATAGAACACAATTAGAAGTACTAAATAAGCTTTGAAATTTATGAAATTTTTACAGATGGACTATTTGTGTGTCTAAACCCTACCTGAACGATAAGAGCTTAAATTGAAATTTCTACAGTAGTTTTCTAAAAATAAATTCATAAATAGGTCATTAAATAAATTTTTGTTTAGTTTTATGTTATGAACTATTTCACTTATTTCTTTTACTATTTTTGCTAGATTATTTAAGTTTTACTAAAATTTGGAAATATGAAAATTTAATTATCTAATATAACAGATAAAAAAATTATTTAAATTTAGGCAGTATCACAGCTTAGTAATTCTATTATAATTGTTTAAATTTGAGCAATATAACAACTTAATAATTATACTATAGTTGTCTAAATTTGAGCAGCATAACTACTTAATAAGTGTATTTTAATTATCTAAAATTGAGCAGCATAACAACTTGGTAAAAGTTTAAATTTAATACTAAACATTATAACATTTATAAAAATTAATAAACTTAAACATTGAAAGGTTTAGGGGAAAACCTTTCCTACCAACATGCAAAGTAATTGAAATTTATAACCAACCCCCCCCCCCCCCCCCCATTACCTCAAAGAGTTAGTGAAGTTGCTGGTGTAGAGCTCCTAGGAAGAGGATTTTTACTAGTTAATGAAAACTAGTAGAATTTTGGTGTAAGAAAAAAAATTTATGGAGGAAGGTGGCTATGGAGGCTTCGTAGAACTTGGGGAGAAGAAGAGGAGATGCTGAAAATTTTCCATGAAGCTTGCTATTTATAGGGAATGGAAGGTGCATATGTATCCTTAAAATGACATAAGTCATTATCTCAAATTTCAAATTTTAATTTATTTTTAATTAAAAATTAGGGACACATATCCTATTAGGTGGTGAATCACCCCCCTTCTAGGTTACATACGTGCTGTACCAACTGTCCCAAGGCTTCTCAGTTTAATTTTTGACTGTTAATTAATTAGCTGGTACCGATAAAATCGCCTAAACTTGAAAAAAATAACTTTTAATATCAAAATAATTAATTTAAATATAAATATAAACAAATGTATTATTTTTCATCAATTTTTTTTCTAAAAAAAATTTTTAATTATTTATTTATTTTCTCGAATTATATATGTATATTTTGTATATTTTAAGCTTAGAAAATTCATATTAAACCTATTTTAATTCAATAAATGCTCAAATTTTTATGAGAATTCTAAAATTATATAATTTACTTAGACATGTACTAAAAAAATTATTTTCATTATTTTTGAATGTCAAATCAATGCTGAGTTGGTTATTTGACAACTAGGGGTATTTTAGTCACTTTGCACAGAAATTTCAGAAAATTCCTAAAAAATTTTTAAAATTATATTTTAATACATATGACATGATTTTAAACTCAAATTGATATTTTAATGTCAATTAAATCTTTTTCTCACGTCAACTGACTCAACCCTTTAATATTGATAAAGAAGGACAAAATCGTCATTTTCTAATTTTTTCGGGTTCCAACTCGGAAAAATTATTAAAAATCACGATTAGATAGTTTTTGATATTCTGATTTTAATCATGGGGATAAGAATATTTAGATTTCTTCCCGATTTTTTAAAATTAAATATAGAATAAATAGAAAAACAATTAATTAAGTAAAAGTGAGGGTGTTACAACACATCTCCACAACTAGACAAAAAATATATCTCTCAATCATCTCAAACTACTCTTCATATTTATCTCTATATATATGCTTAATTTTCTTAATAACCTACTTGTTTTAATTAAAAAAAACTTTATATCACAATTTAAATTTTTTATTATAAATATAAAATATCTTATATATTTAAATTTTTTTATTTATTATGAATTATAATTATAATTACATAAAAATAAATATATCTTGTGTAATGTACAGGCTAAAATACCAGTTAAATTTAAACTAAAAGTTAGTATATTATTAACGAGCAAAAATACGTGTAAGATCTAATATGAGACAATGATATTTTGTTGATGATAGATAAAAGCACAAGAGTAAATTGAATGAAAAATATGATATATCTTTTTGAGATTTGTTAAAACTATATTATTTGCTTAATGTAATAAAACATATTAATTTTAATGAAATTATGTATCTACTTTTTAATGTAATATATATATATATATATATATATTAGAAAACTTATATATAGGAGAGCTTATTTTATTATTTCGCCTTGGGTCCATAAAATGTCAGGACTCTCCACTCTCTAATATTTTTTTTTTCTCTCTTGGATGTGTATTTCACTAGCCTACAACTAGTTAAAAAAAATTGGCTTAAATATGTTTTTGATCCTTCAAAATATAACGGGTTTTGTTTTTAGTCTCTCATAAATTTTCAAGCATTTTTGGTCCTTCATTTTTTTTTCCGTCAAGACAATTAGTCCTCGTCGTTAATTCCGAAACATTAATTGCTGATGTGGCAATAATTTCAACACGTCAACACCTACTACATGGATTAGTAAAGTGAGGTGTGAGTCACACAATTAAATTATTTTTTATTGATTAAATAATTATTAAATTAATTAACTTACAAAATGACGACCTTGTGATCAGCCGTCCAAAACCCTCGTCGACGCCATTGCTCATAAACAAGTGACCTAGCCTAGCCAAGCCATTCACGTTAATTACCGTCCATCTACAAACACCGTTATTTGGATTAGAATAATGAATTGACCCAAAAATAAAATAAAATCGTAGTTTAGTACTCCTGTGCTTCAGGTTCCAGGTCGTGGTTGCATAGGTGGATATCTTATTTTTAGCAGGCATTGGAAACATTGGGCATGGTCAATGATCGCATCCCAGAAAAAATCGCCATCTGGATTGGGACTCACTCTTTTCAGTTTTCATGACATAGAATTCAATAAATCTAAAATTGTTAGGCCCCATGAAGGCATCTTCGAAAGTGAATCGTACTCTATGAATATGATATCTATCTAGTGTGATGTATGGAATATATGACAAAGGTAGAGTGTTAAAGAGTATTTTTATTAATTGGTCATGTCATATAGACTGGAGTCGGATATCCAATTAGTTTGATTTGAATTATCAAAAAAATATCTTATATATATATTCTATAAAAAAAATGGGCAATTAAACTTATTTCTTGATTCAATAGAATCCTAGGGTCCTAAATATTGAATTTAACTTGACAGATGCCGTGAGAGAACCGCGATTAATTCAATAGACCCAGCGTGGTGAGGCTCGTCATGAAGCAAATCTCGCGAGGGACTTTCTTGACTCATTCAAAATGCTCAAGCTCCAATCAGCTGCCGTATTTTTCATCAGTTCTAATTTTACTAAAGGAATCTGAATTAGTTGTGGGACGGAACAGGTTAATTTAATCTGATTTTGATGTTTAAAAATGTTAAGTTAATAATTGAATAATTATTTAATTAAAAAATAATTTAATTATGTGGTAAACACTTCACCTCATTAATTCATGTGACAGGTATTAATGTGTCAAAATTGTTGCCATGTCAACGATTAACAGTTGAAAATTAATGATGGAGACTAATTATCTTGACGGAAAATAAAGGAAGGACTAAAAATGCTTAAAAAAAATATTAGGGACTAAAAACAAAACTTACTATATTTTAAGGGATCAAAAACGTATTTAAGCTAAAAAAAAATTTCTCAATCATTTCAGATCACTCTTCTTTTGTCTTTATTCATACATTTGATTTTGTGTTTTGGAATTCAGGGGTTGTAGCATTATTAAAGCAACAAATTTTCCCTTCTTCATTTAGTATTTTGGAATTAAAGAATGTACATTAAAATTTCCGTAAGTACTTTCCTAAGTTTCATACTTTTATCAAAACATAGCCTATTTTAACGGAAATAAGTTGTAAACTTCGGGAACTTTGTAGTCAAACAAACCTCACGCAGCTGAATTTACAACTGGAAATACAGTTGACAAAAAAAAAACTGAAAATAAAAAGTGGTCCATTTTTAATATTTTTATTTTCCTAGACCACAGGTTTTAATTTTTTACTTTAATTACATATCTTTATAAAAAGAATTATATATATATATAAATGATTTCTTGAAAATCAATTTCTTATTTTGTAAAAAAAGATAAAGAAATATGTTAAAGGAGTCATTTTCTTTATATAACCACTCCTTAAAAAATATGTTAAAAAATTATTAAATATTTTAATTACTTTAAAATATGGGTTTTTCTATAAAAAAAATGCACATGTTAAGAATGTTATTACACTATTTTATTTCTTTAATTCATTATTTTATTTTAATCATAACAACTAACTTTATCTTTTTTAATTCCTAAAATTAAAAACTTTATCTCTTTTATTATTTCTTCTTCTCTAATTATCTCTGTCTTATCTCGTGTTTTTTTTAGACTCATACCCTTTAGTCACCTAGGACCCCAACAAAGACATCGCAATCAAAGGGGCAAGACATCATCAACGAGGGGTAGACTAGTGCGCGGTCCAGTTACAAAGGGACATTGGTTGTAAGGGCAAATCAATTAAATCGGTACAATCGTAGGGGACGTTGTATCGTTGTCGAACTAGTTGCGGGATAATGACTTGACGTCAACACGAAGGTCGCACATTAGCGGGTAGCAACGTTGGATGGTTGCTAGTTGTAGGTGGGGGTATGGGTTTTTCAAAAAGGGTATACATTTTTAAAATAGGAGATAAGGTGAGACAACTAATTGAGAAAGAAGAGATAATGAAAGAGATAAAGAATATGAATTTTTTTTAAAAAAAGATAATAGAGAGAAAAAAAAATAGAGGAAAAGAGATAATGAAAGAGATAAAGTTTTTATTTTTAATAATTAAAAAAGATAAAAAATAGTTTTCATGATTAAGACAAAATAGTAAAATAAATAAATAAATAAATGTGATAACATTCTTAACATGTGCGTACATGCAAATTTTAGAAAAAAAAACTTAAAATATATATTACAAAATATTCATATTGTTGATATAATAAACATTGAGTAAATAATATATATACTAATAATATAAAGAGTTTTTATATTGTCATCCAATTATAAATTGACATGTATGATAAGTTTGTTGACTTTTATGATAACTATCTTAAAAATTATATCTACCATGATTTTTTATTGATTCATAGTATAAAAAAATTATACCACATTATATCCTTCTCTATATATAAACGTGAAAAATTATCTGCTTCCTTAGGCCTTCACTCTCCCTCACATTCATTTTCATTTAAATACTCTCCTTTCATGAAGAGGTAGACTTTACTCTCATAACATGCATCTAGTATATCTTCTTATGCTTTTAATATCAGTTGAACAGTTTAACAAACTATAACTGAATATCGGAAACCAATTTCAATATATATATATATATAATCTTCAAAATTCAAATACGCTCCTAATATGTATCTGATATATCCTCATATGCTTTTAATATCAACTGAACAGTTTAACAAGTTATAACTGAATATCAGACATTAATTTAGAATATTTTTATTTTATCTTCAAAATTCAAATATGTTCCTAACATGTATATAATATCCCTCTGTATATATAAATTAAAATAACTATTTTGAACGAGAGAATTTTTAATTGTCATTCTTGAGTAAGAGTGTTTTTAAGAATTTTTCTTAATCTCTTATCTCTTTCAATATATTATTTTTAATATCTTTAGTTTTAACTTGAATTTCAATATTTTAAAAAAAGTTATCAATAATTAAAAATAATATTGTATCATAATATAAAGTATTTATCATAAATCTAAAATACAATTTATATGTTCTAAAATATTTATTTATTACAAATTTCAATTATAATATAATTTATATATTTAGAAGTATTTATTTATTATAAATTTTAGTTGTATAAATAAATATTTATTCTATGTAATGCACAAGCTAAAATGCTAGTATAAATTAAACTCAAACATTTTTTAAATAAAATTTTATTTACTCACTTTTAAAAAAAATAAAAACAAAATAAGAAAGAGAGTATAGTGAGTAGTTTAAAAAGTAATTAAAGGATAAAATAGTGAATAATTTATAGAATAATTAAAGGATATAATAGTATAATAAAAAGTAAAGATAAAAAAAAAAAAATCATCTTTATTATAGTTATAGATAAATAATAACTTTTGGAGTAGAGAAATACTATCCGAGTGATACAAACATTTACATATATATAACAAACACTTCATACAAACTTATTATTTATTTTCAATTTTTTATTTTTATTACATCTTATAATTAACCTGCTATTCCTACATTTTTCTCTCCATCTCTATCACTATCTCTCTGTAAATGTGATATAGATTTTAAGTATCCACCTATTATTTTCCATACTAATCACGTTTAGGTGGTTAAGTAATGAATTGATTGTTATGCCAATGCCACGCTAGCCAAAAATGTTGAGCCACATGTTTCAGTTCCGAATCACGTTGATATAAGTTCCATAACATCGAGCCGTGTACGGAACTTTCTAGAAGGGAAAAAGCAGGTTTTCAAAAAGCAGTACATATTTCTTTTTGACACAGATTCCTCTAAAATTAAAAAAGCAAAATCAGGGGATAGAAAATTCTCATCCATTACTTTTCTTAAGTTTAGAAATTCTAACCACCCTTTTAATGTCTACGTAACATCATATCATTTCTTTCGGTGGAAGTTGGCCATGTTGCAGTGTTTATGATTCATGATTTCCTGCATGTTTGTTTTAATAAAAGTACTGTTTAGCACGAAAATTAAGCGCCATGAAACACACAAATGTAAACGTGATATATATATATATATACGAGTCAGATCTGTTATGTCAAAATTAGTCAAATTACATATTTAATAATTTTTTGTTGAATGTAAATTTAATCAATTTAACCATTCATATGTGTGTGTCTATACACACACACACACATATGTACATACATATATACATGTACATATATATATATATGTACATATATATATGAGATTTGCTAATATATACATACTTGTTTTTTAGTTGATCTACGTTTGCAACTTATAACTATAATGTATCTTAAAATCCACTACGGCGTAGTTTGCTAACGTACTCTAACTAAAAAATAAATGTGTGTACGTTAGGAAATGCTTATGGAATTTGCTAATATACACGCACTTGTTTTTTATTTGGAATACATTAACAAGCTATAATTACAATATATCTTAAAATACACCAACGGTATAGCTTGTTAAAGTACTCCAACAAAAAAAATAAGTGTGTGTATTTTAACAAATCTCTCTCTCTCTCCATATATATATATATATATATAGGGTGGGGATCATTGAAATTGAATACATAGCAATAATTATTGAGTGAAGTAACTCTATCCAAAGTTACTTTTTAGGTAACTTGATCCCTACCCATATATATAATTATATATATATATATAATAATTTTTTTATTAAAATATAATATTTAATATTATTAATATACTACTATAATGATTTTAATAAAAAAGTATTTATTAATTCTTTAATTAATGTCTTTAAAATATATTGCACACGCGCACACACACATATGAGTAAAATACATCTCCAATCAAAAGGAGCTAGTTTATATTTTATAAATTTATTTATAAAAATATATATCTTTTTAAAACAAACACTGTGGTCAGAAAAATGACAAGTGAGTTGTTTAAGTTTAAAGACCAATCATTCGAAATTTCAAACACACTAGGCACTTGAGTTTTAAAATTGTTTAAAACAAAGATTTAAAAAATTCAGAGTGCAATCCCAAGTCAGATGAAACATTCAATAGATATAAAGAAGATGGTTTTAAAAGGCATACAACATGCTTACTCTAGTTCATCGTTAAATTATACAGGGTTACATTTTGTACCAACACACAGTTAAGATTTTTGAACTATATATCAAGCTGTTTGAAAAATAGGTGATAAAAATTTTATACTCCAAATATTATTGTACAAGTCTCTCCAACTATAAAACTCTAAGTACTCTAAATATTATTACTGTAAAGTACTTGAGTTTCCTAATTTCTATTAGGACATTATGAATTGTAGTTGGATAAATGATAGACGCATGAGTGAAGAATATGAGAGATAAATGGAATAGCTTTTGGAATTTGTTAAAAGAAATTGATACGAGAATGAATAGCCTAAGTATATGGAAGGAAAAGTATTCAAATTCTATTTAAATTCCCATTGGTTCAATCACAAAGGCTTGCTTGAAGAAATATCAAGAAACACTTATTGAACTGATTCAAGAAACTTGGACTCAAGCATAGTGGCCTATTGAGAAAATTATGTAACAATCAACGTTAAATTTGAATTTGAATTTGATTTTAGATTTAAATTAGGGAATTAGTTCATATTTGATTATATAATATATTATTAGACTTGATTAGATTGGTTTAGATAAGATTAGATAATATATTGTTAGATTTGATTAGATAAGTTCATATTTGATTAGAAAATGTCAAAACTTTTTTTAGGATTTTATTTTTTAGATTTAATTCATATTTGATTTTGTCTTTTAATTCAAATATGATCATAGGATTTCTATAAATTGTAATTCCCTTTTCATAAATAAACAGTGGAATAGAGTTTATGGATTATTAACAAACAATTCTGATTAAAGGGAAATTGTGAGAAACATCAATTCGATTACAATCTTGTAAATTCTTAACGAGGTTCATATCATTCCTTTTGAGTTCATATCAATTTAGTTACGATCTCACTAGTTCTTAACAAGGTCCGTATCATTTGGTATCAAGAGCTCTGATTCTAATAAGGTTTTGTCTATCCCTTTAACTTTTGTTTATCTAAAAAAAATGAAAAAAAAATTAAAGTTATAAAAAAAATCAAAATTAAAGAAAAGAAAGAGAGAAACAATAGTATCAAAAACAAACAAAAAAGGTGATACAAAAAAAATTGTAATTCAACCGTATATAAAAAAAAAGGTGATAAAAAATTAATTATCATATTAGAAATGTTCTTTATAATAATGAGAGGTTTTATTGTCCCTATGTAAAATGTTTGAGTTAGAGATGACTAGTGTTATGAAAATAAGAGAGCATGTACTCTATAATGAGTTCTGCAAAAGTTATACATGATGTACATGGCATGGTGAATTATTACAAATGTTGTTTTGCGTGTCTCAAAGTGTGATGTGGATATAGATAATCAATTAGAGGACATAATATGTGATATTGGTGTGAGACCTTTGAGTGGACACATGTGTATAACAATTTATGCAGTGACAAAAAGAAGCCTTTGCACCTGGGGTGCAATAATTTCATACAATTGTTAGCAATGTTGAGATTCTTCAATTTAAAAGCAAAAAATGGGTGAAACGATAAGAGTTGTACATAATTGCTTAAGATATGCTTCTTATATATTACTATCGAATCATAACTATGACACAAAGAAAGTCTTGTGTCCAATGAATATAGCATATAGGAATATGCATGCTTGCCTCAATGACTACATATTGTACATAAATGAGTTTGGAGAGCTACTTGAGTGTTTGAAATGTGGGTCATCATAGTACAAAGTGAAAGATAGGAATGCTAATGATGATGTGACGACTAAGAGGCCTTCTGCGAAGATGTTATGGTATATTCCAATAATACAAAATTTCAAGCACTTCTTTGCTAATGAAAATGATGTAAAGAACATGAAATGACGTCAGGAATAGGGAATATATGATGGAAAACATTATCATCTATCTGATTTTCCTCAATTGAAAAAAAAATTGATTAATTATTTTTTGAGTTTGGTAATGATCCAAAAAAACTCTGGCTCACACTTTATGCAAATAAAATGAATTATTATGTAACCTTAGCAATACACATAGTTCATAGCATATTCTAATTCTATGTAACACCTTAACTTTTCTTTAACTAAGTTTTTTTTATTTTTCAATTTTTTTATTTTGTAACGAATGATGATCTTAATTTTTAGACTGCATCATTGTGTCTAGAATGTTGAAAAATGCTTAGTTTAGGCTTTTAATAATTTTTTGAAACTAAGGCCTAACAAAAGATTGTTTTGTCCTTGGTTTTACTAAATAACTTAAAAATATATAAAATTTCATAAAAATTATAAAATAATATATTTGAGCTTAAAATTATGTTTAAAATAATAAAATATAATTATGAAATTTTTATGTAAAATAATCAAAATGCCACTAAAAGTTTAATAAGTCAAACCAGAAACTTTTTGACATCCAAAAATTTTGAAAAATTTTAATAAACTATGCTTTTATAGAAAGTAACATTCTCTGAATTTATTTTGAATTTTTCAGATTTTATAAAATTAAAATATATTTTCTAGTGAATTTTGACCTAAAAATATGTTTTAATTAATTAAAAACTTTGAAAATTATTTAAAATTATTTTGGAAATATAAAATTTATTTAGAGACTATATATTTCAAGATAAAATTACATCACATTGAATTATACAAGAAAAATGCAAGAATCTTATTATTTTGATAAAATAAGAATAATAGGTAACAAATTAAGTAAATTAACTATTAAAAATTGAGAAAAAAATTTCTTCCTCTAGACTAGGCTTGCACGAGTTCAGTGTGCTATCTAGCCCTTCATTCCCTTAAGCCTAATTACCAAAATCAAATGTGGTAGCATAAAAAGAAAAATAAGAAAAAGAAATGGCACTTTAGACATTTTTAATACATGTCTTAAATTCTCCTAATTAAAGCCTAAACTAAGTTACTCTTGGTTACTTAAGGATAGACATTAGTTACTTAAGGATAAGCACTAGTTATTTATGGATAAACACAAGCATTTCTCATATAAATTAAAATCACCAAATCTTGATTTAAGATTTGGTAGTACAATCCTATGCCTATATAAAGACCTCTCCACACTCGTTTTTTTTTCACTCATTCCTATCCTTTCTCCTTTTGTTGGCCGTGAGCATTCCAGCTCCCACCACCTCCATCTTTCATTTTTTTTTTCTTTTTCTATAAGCATCCACCAAAGCTCTGATGTGGTAGGAACTTCCATTGGAACCAAAGTTCTTGCTTTTGTTCATCATTTCTTCACCTCTCCATCTTCATCTTCACCTAAGGTATATGGGGAAGGGGCGTGATTCTTAATATTTTCTTTTTTACAAAGATAATAGGATGAAGTTTTGGTCTCCCAAACCCACCTACCATCTTTGGTGTCTTGCTTTTGTGAAGTATATTATTGTGGTTATATTGTTGTCTTGATTTTTAGATCTGGCAACTGTTATTTTTTTACTTATAAATTGAGTTATAGTTGTTATTTTTGAGTGATTGTTTTTTGTATAAAACTAGACTCAATATGTTTCATAATGGGCTCAAGAAGCACCTAAAAAGGTTAAGAAATGAAAAAGTTATGCCTGCTAAAAGTTAAACTTGCTATCAAAAAACGTGGATCTAGCAGTGTGTTTCTTTTTGTGATTCTAGAATTTCTAAATGGTTGTTTGGTGAAATTCCTAGAATAAGTAAAAACTAAATTTCCTAAGCTTTTTGGTGATATATGGTATGCTTATTTTTATGGTCGTTTATTATTTTTGACTAGAGTATGATAGAATATGCATAAAAAATGGTTTAAATTATGACTAAGTTACTTATTTGTCACTATGTTGATGAACATTTGACTTTATTTTGCATGTAAGAATTTGTTTAATATTATACTATATATGTTGCATAGAACAATATGTCATAAGGAGGACACCAACCCCCTTGAGACAATGATAAGGGGAATGGATAATTATTATCACAAGTATTGTAATAGAATTGAGATTACCCAAACTTAATGAACATATGTCTTTTATATACCTTATGGCCCTAGACTCAGCTTCCTATTTACTTCCAAAACCTTTGTTAGGTTTTGGAATAGATTAAACGAGAAAAAAATGTTTAAAATTTTAAAATCCTAAAATCCTCCAAGGATCCAGTCAAATGGCATACAAGATGTTATAAACCAAAATATACCTCTTTGGTCAAAGGGACAAACAATTACACTTTTTATGCCAAATCACAAACTCACATGTATAGTGAAGTCTTTACTAACATTCACACAAATGTAGAACTTAGACTCTTCTTTTCACAATGCTAGCAATAACCAATCATTTCACTTACCCTTGGGAGTTTGAGGTAACTAATTCTTGTCGATTTTCTCACATTGGCATTTAGCATACTTTAGATGTCACACACATACACACGGTAAAAGTCTAAAAGGTGAGTAATGAGAATTTAGTGATCTTCTACTATACCAATTGACCCAAATGGTCATTGAACTAATGAAGGCACTGATTCAAGATTCAATAATTCAACCATGGTCGAATTATGGTCAAACTGGTATTAATAAGATAATAATAACTAAATGATACATAAAATAATATTAAACATAATATCATGTCTCATTAACACTAAAAATTAAAAAAAAACATAATTTTATGGATTTTTAACATTCAAAGTACACACAAAAGTTTAAATCAAATATATCATAATACTTAGGTCTAAGTTTCAATAAGAGACAATAATATTCATTAACAATAACAAGTTTACATCTAGATTAAAAAAGAAAATGACAAATACTTTAGGTAATTTTTTCATTTTTTTAAGAAAAAAAATTAAAGTAACATTGTAATAAGCATTTGTCATTAACTCGCTATAAACTAGTTTTTTTGTCAATTTTGACTGACTTTTACTAATTTTTGACTGATTTTTCAGTTCTTTGACAAGCTTTTCTCTAGACTAGTTCTATGGTTTATTTAAATCAAACAATTGACCGGTTCACTAATTTTTTGGTCCGACTAACCAGTTCGATCCAATTTTTAGAACACTATCTGGGATAATGTAAGAACATGTTTGACCATCCAATAAAATCTTACAATCAAGCATGCTTAATATCTTATGGCATCAAACACATTATTTTAAGGACATTATTATACTAATTAAATAATAAATAAATAAATAATACAAAAACAAAATATAAAGAAATAAATAACATGAGCATAATGTATGACTAAGAGCAATATATAATTGGTCTCTGAGGTATGCACCAACAATCTCTCAAAGTACTAGAGTTAATCAGACATAACTTTTATGCCTAAAGACTTAGTATGAGCATAATGCTTTAGCTATGCAAGTGCTTAAGGATGTGTTTGGGTTGACAATGTTATCATGTTATAATCTATTTGTACTCTACACATCTTTACATCTCCTTTATCGTTGATCTCGTAAATGAAGAGGAAGCATCATTTAAGAATATGTTTGCATTGCTAGTGAGATCTGGGTTCCTTAGCTTGTGTAATAGCTACATTATTATCAAAAAAGAAATCTATGGGGTCCATAATGATAGGAATAATGTCAAGTTTAGTGATGAACTCCATTATCCAAATTGCCCCCTTGGCTATTTCAGACTTATTAATATATTCAACCGTTGACGAATCAATTTCTGTCTCTTGCTCCAAACTCTTTCAACTTATAGTGCCACCATTAAAACAAAACACATAACCAAATTGTGATCTAAAGTCATCTTTGTTGGACTGGAAACCAACATTAGTGTAACCTATTTCACTTAGCTCTTCCTAGCCCCTATATATCTATCATGCATCCATAGTTCTTTTCAAGTACTTAAGGATTTTTTCACAACAATCCAGTGACTTTCTTTGGGATCTAACTATAATACCTATCCAATAGGCTTAAAACATATGAAACATCAAGGGGAGTACATAACATGACATACATAATAGATCCATTCCAATTGTTAAAGTACATGAAATCTTACTCATGTAGTTTCTTTCATCCTATGTTGAAGGATATTGTGACTTGGATAAGCTTGCACCATGTGTGGAAATAATGGCATAAAAGTGCTAATTATATCTTTGTTACCGTTGACATTTTAATTGCTTTATTAGTCATTATTCAAACCCATCCGTTTTTTTTAGTATTAAAAGTTATTCTTAAACATTTGCCAACGGACTGATTACATTTACACTATATAAGAAGTGGCAACATGAGTTTTGAGATATCAAGAACATTTCTCTACTTTCCAACTATTCTCAACTTTTTCTCTATCTTTTCACTTCTTATTTGTGTTTTCTGGGCATTCTTCGTGAGGCTCCAAAAGTGTTTGGCCTCGAGTGCACAAGTTCAAACACGCTATTGTGCAAACTTTAGGGGGGCAAAACCAAATATCGAGTTGCACTGGAGGTCTACTAGAATTTGCTTTTAGGGTAGTGCCACAACATAGTATTCCTTTTTTTTTTTTAACAATATTTCTAACGATCTGAAAGCAAAATATTTTTTCTTTTTTTTTACTGTGTAGTTCTAATGGCTTTGCTGCTCAATAAGAATGCCTTGTTTAATATGTTCGAAACTCGAACTCCTTAATGGAACCAACTACAAGGGATGGTTACAAAGGCTGCTCATCATCTTCAAACAAGTTGAAGTTGGCTACGTTTCAAATATGCACTAATTGTTCCTTTTTAGAGAAGCAATGAGGCTATAAAGACCCCAATCAAGGTAATCAAAAACTATAGGAAAACACAACGGGTATGTTGTCATCCCTTTAATCATATGCCAAATAATTTTTTTTTTCAATCTCTTTGTGTCTAGCAAACCTGCAATATCATAAAATCATAAAAAAAAACTCAAAATTCGTACATTATCAAACGTGTGTTACATATGTGTGTAAATAATGTATGAAGTGAAAGTATAAAAGTGCTAATATTAAAGGGTGTTCAATTATTAAAAAAAATTATGAAAGAATAAGACACTCGAGGATATGATGAATGTCATGATTCTAGTATGCCTAACTATATGCGGGGAAGCTCTATTAATTGCATGCTATATATTAAACAAGATCCCTCATAAGAAATTAGATAAAAATATGGGGGTGTTTAGCTAAAGGTGGACTATCAGTTTCCAAAAGAATAAACATAGGTCCTAAAATGATTGATGTTGTATTTATTAGGTTTTACTAAAAAAAAAAAGGGTATAGAGATTTATATTTATTCACCAGTAACCAAATTGCTACTATGCGTGCTTTAATAGCTTAGGTTGCAATCCATAACTTGGTTGGTTATATACCAAATGGATGTAAAGACCTTTTTCTAAGTGAAGATTTAAAAGATGAAATTTATATGAAGCAACTAGAAGGCTTCATTATGTTGTGACGAGAACACAAGGTATGTAAGTTTAGAAAATCTTTGTATGCCTTAAAATATGCACCAAAGCAATGGAATGAAAAGTTTAATAACACATTGGTGAATTATGATTTTGCAATAAACACTTCTCTTGTGTATATGTAAAAATGGTATATTCTAATTGTGTTATTATATATTTATATGTGGATGATATGTTAATATGTGGAACCTCTTTGAAAGTGGTGATCGAAATTAAAGAGTTTTTAAGATTCAAATTTGAGATGAATGACTTAGGAGAAACTGATGTGATTTTGGGTATTAAAATACGAAAAATTGAAAATGATTTCTCTTTATGACAAGCTCATTATGTTGAAAAAAACATTAAAAAATCAATAGTTTTGATGTTGTATATGTTAGAACATCATTTGATCCTAGTATTCATATTAGGAAAAATAGTAGAACCAATGTCTCTTAATCTGAGTATGCAAAAATAATTGGTAATGTCATGTATCTTATGAATTATACTAGACCTAACATTACATATGTTGTAAGCAAATTGAGTAGATATACTCATAATCTTAATAGTGATCATTGGAATGCCCTTTTGTGTCTACTAAAGTATCTAAAGGATACTATGGATTAGAGTTTACATTTCACTAACTTTTCTAGCTGTCTTATTCAAAATGGATTTTAGATAACGATGAGATAGGTTCTATTAGTGGGTCAAGAAGCAAAGTGATTGAGAGGCCTAATAGCTAATATACCATTATGAGGGAGACCTACACCTCTTATATATCTCAATTGTGATTCATAAGCTGCAATTGGTGTGGCTAATAACAACAGTGTCTACAATGGTAAGAGAAGGCATATACGTATGAGACAAAGTGTTTTTAAAAACATAATTAAAGTGGTGATATCTCACTTGAGTATGTGAAAAGTGAGAAAATTCTTACAGATCTTTTTACAAAAGGATTACCCAAGAAAATTGTCTTGGATATGTCGAGGGGGATAGGCTTAAAGCAATGAATAGAGGAAAATATGGTGAGTACCCAATTAGTGGTCAAACAAAGCCATATGAATACTCCTATTCACTACACTTCTCATCCCTATGGCATATGGTAGTGCTTAATGTGAGGTTGAGCTATGAGCTCTTAATGGATACATAGCTCTTAATGTATCTACCTACATGAGTGTGAAGACACGGGCCACCTTCCATGAAAGACTTAGGCTATCTTTCTAAAGCGCTCATGAGCAACCCAAGGTGCATATATATAAAGGCCTAAATTATTGTGCAAAAATTTAATCGTAGAGCTATCACGATTTTAAAGATAAAAATGTGTGTTGTGAGGGTCTCGTCTTCCATTAAGTTCAAGAATAATTTATTTCTTGGACATAAGGTGTTGCCTCACCTCATTATGTGTTAATTCAATCCTTAGGACATTAACACTTAAGCACAAAAACCTTTCTTTGCCCAATTTTTTTTTCTTTCACTTATCTGCCATTAGTAGGGATTGTGGAAATAATGACATATAAATACTAATTATATATTTGTTACCATTGGCATAGTAATTGTTTTATTAGTATACCCACCCATTTTTGTTTTTTTTAGTATTAAAAGCTATTCGTAAACCTTTGCTAATGGACTAATTACATTTACACTATATAAGAAGTGGCAGCGTGAGTCTTGAGATACCAAGATATTTCTCTACTTTCCAACTATTCTTAGCTTTCTCTCTATCTTTTCTCTTCTTCTTTGTGTTCTTCTGAACATTATTTGTGAGGCTCCAACATGTTTGGTCTTGAGTGCATGAGTTCAAACACACTGCTGTGTAAATATTGGGGAGCAAAATTAGATACTGAGTTACATTAGAAGTCCATCGGAATTTGCTTTTAGAGCAGTGACTATTGCCACAACACAATATTCTTTTTCCTTCTTTTTTTTTTTAACAATATTTCTAACACCATGTACCCTAAGCATGAATCCTTTCTTGGATTCTTTCATACTAAACATTTTCAATATTTTGTTTGCATATGTACTCTAACTTGGGTCCAACAATTTCTTTGATTTATCACTATAGATCTTAATTCATAATACATAGGTAGCCTTACCTAAGTCCTTCATGGAAAAACAATTCTCAAGCCAGTTGTAAGACAGGAACGTCATTTCTAATTAGTGACATGTCTCCTCGATATATCACTATGAAGACAAAAAATGCTCCCACCAACCTTCTTGTAGACACAAGATTCACCCTCATTCTTGACGAAACCACCCTCTTTAGCGCATATCAAAATAAAGATTTCAACTTTTGTAAGCTTGCTTTAAACCATACATAAACTTATATAGTTTACACACCTTTTCAATATTCTTTAAAGTGACAAAACCCTTAAATTGTGTCATATACACATCCTCAAAAAGATTTATAATTATGTTAATATAAATGATAATCCCAATATTATATAACTTATATATATATATATATATATATATATATATGGTTTATTTTGAAATATATTTTAAAACATCTTTTAGTTTTAATTTTTTTTAATTTAATATTTTGATTTTAGATTTTGTGCAAATTTTTATATTTTATCAAAATACTGAATTGACCAAGTCTTAGCCCAATCACTAACTGGAACATCATCAGTCTGGATTCCAATTCACAAAATTAACACTATCGAAATTTGGTACCTAGCTGAAATTACGTTAAATTCTTTCCAAGAACGTTCCTAACTTTCCATATCATATACGGCAGAGCCAAGTAGTATCAATTTTATTCCACAAACTCTAATCACTTGGTTTGTCATCTGACTTAGTGTTGCTCCTTCTAAGATCAAAACTACGTATAAGTCTGTGTGTGCAACGGTATTCTAAAAAGAGAAAGAAAAAACTTTATCTGTACAAAAAAATTATTTAACATTTTTATAACATTGTTTACTGTATTTCTCTCCATTACATTAATGATGGTATCTCGCCTATCCCTTTCTTTATTGTATAATTTTTTTGTACACGATTTTCGTACTAATATAATTTCTAAATTTAAAATATCATTCACAAACTATATGCACAATCAATAAAAGAACATAAACTTAATTACACTTTTAATCCTCGTACTTTAGCTGACATGTGTTGGTTCTTTTAGTTTCAATTTTCAATTGCTCCCGTATAATTAAAGGAAAAATATTTAAATATTTAAATATTTAAATAAATAAAAAAGGTAAAAAAATAACTTTTGTTATATATATATATATATATATATATATATATATATATATATATATATTATTTAAATATTTTACACATTTTATACATATTTATGATGCAAGCACCCTCAAACTATTTTGGCCAAGTCATTTTCCATAATATGCATGAGATGGTCCTGTACGTTCCTCAAATATTACACGGTCTTGTTACTTGTATAGAGAGATTGAATCGGAATTAAGTTCATAGGGAAAAAGAAAAAGAGAAGTATACAAATTTATTTCACAAAAGGAAATCCAAAATATAGTCGGGCTGTATTACCAAGAAAGAACAGAATTTCAACTCTCTTTTTTCTTTTTTCACTTTAATTTTCTATATACATTCCGACTATTTGACTCTGCAGCCTCTCTAAAAGAAGCAAGCAAAGTAATACTATCCCTGCTCAGTGCGGTGCACGTGGTTGAACTTATTTTAAGAAAAGAATCTTTTTTTTATAATCTTTCTGAGAATTAAAAAAAGATTATTTTTTAAAATTAATAACCTGTTCTTACTCATGTGTTAATTCACCATTTGGCCTCTAGAATTTTTCCTGAAATGGCAGTGGCAAGTGCTGTTGTGAAATTGGGATCACTTGTCAAAGAAGTGGCCATTTGTTGGACCAAAAACCGGTGGATGGAGGACTTTTGGGCACTGTCAACAAACCCTGACTTGACCAAATCAAGCGTTACGGTGGGGCAAGCACCTCGAATTATGGGTGTAGTTGAGGAAACAGGACTTGACCCTTCAGGGGATTCACTTTGGCTTGAGACAACTGATATTTCAGCTCGTTGATGACCATGGTTATGCTCTCCTTCATAGGTTGTAACCAGTATTGTAGGGTCTTCTAAACTCCTTTGCACCTAAATGATATTGGGTAATGATAAATTAGATGAATTTAAAAATATGATCTTGTTTTGTGATTATTGAATTCAAATGGGTGCCAATTAATTAAAATTTTTATTGAGGGTGCTAATCCAATTATGAAAAATTACCTTCTTTTTCACGGGGCAGCTTGGGGCAAAGGAGCACCTGAAGTAAGCTCTAGGAGAGGGGTTATCTCTAGTGACCTTCTGACCATATTTCCTCCATTGATATCCGTCCATCACATACTTTAATTATACCCAAAAACAAATTCAGGATTCCCAATTAGTACTTGGAATTAAGCTTCACATACTTTAAATTTAGATATTAAAATTAATTAAATTAGGAAATAGAGTTACACACAGTTCTTTGGATGCTTTTGGTATTGTTCTTAAATTAGAATTAAAATTTCATTTCAGTAATTTGTATGCTAAAAACTTGCATTAAATGTCAACATAGATTTCTAATTCTGATATGAAGAACAATACCAAAAACACTCAAAGAATTGCATCTAAGATATGTAACATATATTTAGGAACTTACTAAGCTATTATTAGATGCTTCAGTCTTCACAAGGACTTTGGAAACCTTAGGCGAGGAGTTGAAATCCTTGTACTTTTTGAATGACTCCTCCGTGATATCACTCGACTCAGCATTAACGTTGCCTCTAACACCCAATTTGTTGGTACAACAGTCACTCTCAGCTGCTTTTCTCTTGCGTGATTCTGTTGGGTCTTGCTCGGAATTTTTGTTGATCAATTGGCTCAATTGCTTTTGCAGAGCCATGTAGTTCTCGCACAAGTGGGTCAACATCTCAGTCAACCTCTTGTTCTCACAACTTAGTCGACGCAACTCTTCAACCAAAACCTCATCCTGGTCACGAAATTTCCGATGTTAGAAATAAGGGGACTAAAAGAAAGAGAAGACTATATTATATAATATATGTTAATATTAATATTTTTATGTATACGAACCATGTGCATAGAGGGATCAACATTAAGATTGAGTGAAGTATCCACGCATGTTGGTTCCATTGAAGATTCCTGTGAGAGAAAATGAAATGTTTGAGGCCAAAGTGGGTGGTGAGATATATAGTTGTGTGAGGTGAGGAGAGGGAGACTATGAAAATTCTTGGTAAGGGAAGGAAGGTTGCAGGAAATGAGTGAAAAAGCAACCTCATCAACCCGCGTCATCTGGGTTTCGTCATTGTTTGGGTGTATAGACTTACGCTATTGAGCACACACGCGTGTTGGAAATAAATAAATCTTTTTAAAATTTATAGTTTAAATTTTTAATAGCATTGTGCTTAGGGAATGTTTAGTAGGAAGAAAAGAAATAGGTGAAAAATAGACTAGATGAAAATATAGAAGAGAGAAATAGGTAAATAGAAATAGGTGAGAAATAGAATAAAAATACAGATGTTTGGTTTAAAAAGAATAAGAAATAAGATAAAAATAGAAAAATGAATAAAAAATAACTATAAAAATGGATGGTGCACCCAAATAGTCGACTATAGTGGCTTTCTAGTCGATTAATCGATTTGTTAATGTTTAACCGCTAGAAAATGCAAGAAAACGCCACAAAATAACACTTTTTGGCTATTTTTAATGGCAAAAAAAAATCCGCCACAAAATGTAAACATGGTCTCCCCTTTTGCTCTATTTTTGCGCATCCAAGCGACAAAGTTCATTTCATGGATCCCACCACATTCTTAATTTCTTTTCTCACAAATTCATCTCCACCAAACAATCAAATTTATTTCCACTCACCTATTTTCATCCTCTCTTCTCTATTTTCACACAAAATCATCTCTACCACGTAAATAATGTTATTCATATATGAATTTTAAAAATAACGTTATTCGTATAATAAGTGTTATGCATTTATTTTTATTTTTTCCATCACAATATTTATATTATTTTGTATTTTCTTTTTATCTCTTTATAAAAGTTTACTATAAAAATAACATTATTCACTATGCTTTTATATTTATTTATTATACTATGTTAAAAAATAGTGAATAATGTGTAGGATTATATTTATTTATTATATAACTGATGTGAAGTTGCTCCAACTTAATTGGTAGTCTTAAATTCTTGTCTTGAACATGTAACTACGTTAAAATACTTGGAGAAAAAGTTTTGCCTCTCATAATATGGTCATAGGTGACTCGAGAAAAATCATCTTCACTAGAGAATACATGTGATCTATACCAAAAAAATATATTTATTTATTACATATTTGTAAAAAAAATATTTGTTATATAAAAATGCAAAACACATTCAATGTTTATTTTTTTAAAAATAATATAAAAGTCAAGGAGAGATTTAAGGGAGGCCACGGTTGGGTTGGCCTTTCCCCCCACCCCTCAACTTTTAAATTTCCATTCATAAAATTTATTTTTTTATACAATAAATGTGCAGCTTTATAATTTATTAATTAATTCTTAGATGTTAAATTTAAGTTCTTATTCTTGAGAATAATAATTTTTATTAAGGGACAACATCAATTGATACCAGATGTATGATTTAGTTAATATCCAATATTATTTTTTAAATTTAGTTAATATCAACTTATTTAGTTGTTATTAAAAACTTTCTATATTTGTAATTGATGTTTATAAATTTAAATTTTGATATATCATCTTAAATTAATAGTTGATTTATATAATTTATATTTAATTTATTCTTTAATTTTAAATATTTTATTTCTTTAATTCATTCTTATATCATAAAAAATCACATTTGGTAATAAGGACATATTTCATTTATATTTTATTTCTTCTTCAAACACATAATTTGATAATAATAAATGTATATATTCTTTTAATTTATATTTGTAAATTTTACTTAAATTTAAAAATATTTGTATAATACAAAAAAAATTATTAACAAATATAATTATACACATAAAGGTTATTTATTTATTAACTTCTTTGTATGCTTTTTATATATGTCTCTATTTAAAATATTTAATAAGATATATTTAATGATTTTACATTATATATTTACGAGTACGCAATAAAACAATTTCATAAGCTGATATATGTAATTTATTTTTTTTAAGAAAAGTTTACATTAAGTTATTTTCATAAATGACTCACTAGGATTAGCCTAGTGGAAAATTAGATAATTAGCATGAGGTTTTACATTCAAATCTCATCGGCCATTGTACACCAAAAGTTATATTCATAAATTAACGCATTATGACATTTTAAAAATAATGTGGAAAATGATGACGTTGATGTTTGCTCTTCCTTGGAGTGCCTGAACAATAATTTCACCAAGTGGTTAAGGTTATCGATCGATAAATAATTAAATATAGTTGACGTTGACGTTGGACATATTTGTCCATCAGTAATAAAATACTATCTCATTGACTTTGTCACATTAAGCACTCCGTTGACAAGGAAGTCTTTCTAAAATATTGAGCAAGGTGTTTTTTTTTTTTTTTTGTAACTTCTATCTCTTAGCAAATATTTTATATTTTCATGTTTGAGTTCATAACCTTTTTAATAACTCTATCTTTTTTTTTTTTTTTTGAGTATGTGATATCTCTCCGTTATCCTTCTTTTTCTACCACTTTCATATTTATCCAAATTATCTTTTTTCTTCATTCCTCCCTGATGTACTTTAAAAGTTAAAAAACTCATGGACAAAAGTTATATAGTTTTTATTAAAAAAAACGAAAAGTTTTCATATAGTGTGATCACAAAATTGAAACAACCAAACATAGTCCTCTTTGATTTTATAGTATGTCTTTTTTTTTTTTTGAGAGACCACGGGTATTCTCTAATGGAGATAATCCTACTTAAGTCGGGTATGACTACTATGGGCGGCAAAGCTCTCTCTCCAAGTATTTTATACAATATATGCGCTTGAGACCACTAGTTAAGCTAGAACAACTCCCGTCAATTGATCTACGCACTCAGTAGTTTATAGTATGTCTAAAGAAAAATAAAATTAAATAAGAGATAAAAAGAATTATATACAATATATATTACATACGGTGTCAATTTTTAAATGTTCTATCTTTATTTATCTGATAATGTTTGTTAATTTGACAACAAGCAAGTGTTTTTCTTATTTTTCTTCTTTGTTGACCATTTTTAATGCTATCTTTGTTTGGAAGCAAAATTATCTCGGTTTTACTTTTGTGAATTTTATTAGTTTGGTACTAATTTTTCCGATAAAACAAATATTATGCATTATTATATCAAATATAATTAATGTTAGAAATTCAGTTTTGATGATAAATATCATGTCTTTGAATTATTTGAACAAATTATATGTATTTTTTTTATTTAAGTCATTACCCTATTAGTTGTGGTTGTTTAAATCATTCGATGTTGGTTTGTACCACATTT
The DNA here is from genome assembly GCA_004329165.1 of Spatholobus suberectus. NCBI lineage: Eukaryota > Viridiplantae > Streptophyta > Magnoliopsida > Fabales > Fabaceae > Spatholobus > Spatholobus suberectus. Next base: position 10,137,584 of record CM014733.1, read on the forward strand.
CAATACATGATTTATGTTTGAATTTCAAATATGATTTGGTAGAATTTTAAAATTTTATAAAAACCCTTAGTTAATTATGTGTAAATAATAAATTAAGAGAAGCATTTGAAATTATATTATATTAATTACATGGAGATAATTTTTTTTACTATCATTCTCATCAGAAGATAACCTTAACAAAGAAGGATTTGACTTCTCTAAAATGAAGAGATGCACTTTAGAGAATAAAGTGTACTCATAATCGTTTATTATAAAATAAACACTTTTAGATTATAATAAAATCATATATATATATGCACCAAAAAAAATCAAATACATATTTAACAAATTTTAAAATCAATTACAATCTCAACAATTGATTTTTTAATTAATGATTATTATCACACTTTATCCTTTAAAATGTAATTTTCTCATCTTAGATGAGGCAAATCCAACAAAGAGATATCACATTTTAACCTTCGAAGATCACATATGAGTTGCCGTACATAGAACTGAAAACTAATAACTATTGTAAAATCTATTAGACGAACTAGTAACTACTAGAAACAAAATAAACAACTACGCAAATTTTACAAGATACGCATTTCACGACTTAAAAGGTTGGTTAACAAAAAGGAAAATCAAGAAGAACACATAAAGTACAAAAACAAGAAGATAGTCTTAAAGAATCACACTGAGCCACTTAGAGAAAAATATAGATAAACCATTTATTCTTTATAACACATCTATTTCTAATTATTGAAAATTTTACACGCTAAAATGATTTAAAATTATTGTAGGCTCAAATATATAGGAGCATTTGGTAAAGAGAGAATCTCTTGTTCTAATATGAGAGAGAGAGAGAGAGAATGACATTTAGGAGCTCCCTTTAAATTTACGTTATTCTATTTCTACATGAGAACAATAGAGGAAGATTGATCGTGGTATATTTAGAAGAAAGAAATCAGGATGCACTACACTCCTGATTAAGAAATATGGATGTTTTTGTAATATCTTTAAAAAAAACAAAAAAACAAAAAAAACTACTATACTAGTTAAGGTTAAACATGTTCTTCAAAAGCCATGTGATTAAGTAAAAGTTTGACATAAAGTGAAGAAAATATGAGTTTGTTTAGAGTTTAGCGTGAGTTGGACATTAATTGAACTAGGATAAACTAATTGTGAACTTATCTTTCTCATTTTTGTTCATTCTTTCGTTACATTCGTATTATTTTTATTATTAACATTAAAAGATTTGAAGTCAATTCAAACTTTATATCTAAATAATAAATTAATTTACTTTCACATTTCAAATAAATTAATTCAAATTCCTCTTATCTCATATAAGTAAATAAGAATATAATTATGCACAGTTCAAATTTTAATATATATTTCCTAATTTATATTATAGTTATGTATATAATTAATCAATCTCTTACATTATTTCATGCAACACGTGTGTTTAAGTTAGTTGTTATATAAAATAGAGTTTTTTATATGAATATTATGTCATATAATTGTCTGCATTCACTTTTGAAAACTTTGAAGAGTGGACACAAATACACGTGGTTGTAGTAGGAATATTCAGTGGTTTGAACTAACTTGTGAAATCAAAATATTAAACTAAATTAATTAAGCAAAATTTGATTTATCTGTATGGGTGTAAATTGAACCAAATCAATGAAGTTTAATCATATATATATACATATATGTATATATACATATATGTATATATACATATATGTATATATATATATATCTTTAATCTGAATATTAATTTCATGTTTTGAAAGCCAATAAGCCACTCTTTGAAACTAATAACTTGTACCTTTTTCTCTTTTCTTTTTTAGAATTTTGTTCTCTTTTGAAACCAAATCAATCCTATCCGCATATGTCCTTACATAATTGGGATTCAAATGAAAAGAAAGAGATGAAGACTTCTCATATCGATCCTAGAATATTTTTAATTAGGGATGATAATAGGTAGGATTTAGGTAAAGTATTATAATATTTGTCTTCATACTCATGTTGAAAAAAATATTTGTCTCCATCCTTATATTTGTGTGGATAGCAATTTTAATTTCTATTTCTGCATTCATCTATAGACCCATACTTACACCTACTACTCACACTTTACTTAAGTGTAAAATTAATAAATCAATAAAAATTTTAATTAAAAAAATTATTACAACTAAATTGAAAAACTATTCTTAAATCATCCAAACATAACCGTAAAACACAAATAACATAATCATTATTAAAATTGATTAATATATATATATAGGGATTTGTTAATATACACACATTTATTTTTTAATTGGAGTACATTAGTAGGTACACCATAGGCATATTTTAAGACATATTGTAGTGATAATTTGCTAACGTACTTCAACTAAAAAACAAGTCCGTGTACGTTAGCAAATCCCATAAGTACTTGCTAATGTACACACACTTATTTTTTAGTTGGAATACATTAACAGGCTACACTGTGGGTGTATTTTAAGATATATTGTAGTTATAACTTGTTAATGTACTCCAACTAAAAAACAAGTGTGTATACATTAGCAAATCCCTATATATATTGGTATAGACAACAAGTATTTTCTACGAGAAGCAATCCTGCTTTAATTGAATAAGACCATCATAAGCAGCAAAACTCTCTCTCTGAGTATTTATATATATTATAATATATAAATATGTGTGTGTGTATGGATATAGAGCAAGGTAAGTACTATAGTACTCATACACACTCTCATCTTTATTAAATTTTGCAAGTAAATCTCTGACTCAAATCCACTCCCGTTGAGCGAATATTTGTCTTACCCATTATAGATTTTTTTTTGCGAATATTCATAGGGTATGGATAGAATTGTCATCCTATTTTTAATATTCTTAATTAATATTATAAATATGCCAAAGATATGGTGCCATTATTACAACATAAAAAGAAAAATACCACCAAGTGCGTGAATAAACTGACATGAAGTTATTCCTACATAACCAATGGTCACAAGCTTGAACCTTGGGTATGTAGTTGTGTTAAATATTCGAAGAGAGAACTTTGTAACTCATAGTAATCCTACCTGACTCAAGCAAAATTGTCTTCTGTGAAAGATTTCTGTAGTCTCTACCAACAAAAAAAAAAACCCAAGAAACTGAAATAAATAATTGATTCTTGACTCCGCAAAATGTATAAAAATAAATTTAAACTTCTTTGTTACGTTATTCATCCCGTAATGGCTTGAATCAATTCATTAAGCACTTGGTGCACTGAGCAAAATCTTATGATTAGACCATTTGGAATTTAAATAGGATCCAAATTGACCTCCTTTAACATAATTATGGTATCCATTCTCTCATCAATTTTTTATTTTTTATTTTGTGAACGAGGAATGAAGGTATTCCTATTCTATATCAGGTATGTGGGTCTGTGAACAATGTTTTTGAAATTTAATAATGTAAAAGTCTTACATTATTGTCATGATTTAATAACAAATTATCATGTATGGTAAGATTATTAATTTTTGTAATAATTACTTTAAAAATTAAATTTTAAGATAATTTTTTATTGGTTAGTAATATGATAACTTTACAATAATAGTGTATGAAAATTAAATTTATTTTATTGACCGCATGCCACCACATTAAAATAAGAGTATAATGGTCATGCACTGACAGTGTAAAGTAGTTTTACACTGTCATCCAATCACAAACCACCATTTATTGTAAGTTTATTGAATTTTATAATAAATACTTTAAAAGTCATATTCATGATGATTTTTGATTGGTTGACAGTGTAAAACTTTTTGCACTGATAGTACATGACTATTAAACTCTTAAAATAATACTTTCTTTTTAAAAAGTTTGTCTCACATGTATTATGATATGTTTATTTAAATTTTGGTATAATTAGTGTTAAAAAAATGATTTCAAAAGATTTGACGTGGTAAAATTGATTTACAGTGAGGAATGATATTCTAAAAATAAGTTGAAAAGAATTAATTTTATTTAAATGATTAAATAAATCATCTTTTAATGTATAAATATAGATATATTTTTTTAACTTTCACACCTAAAATCAATTCTTATCAAAAGCAAAATCATTTCTCTCAAAACAAATTCAATAAAAACAAAAATAGTCAAACACATATGACTACTAAGAAGTAATTCTTGTTCTTAAACGAAGTTTTGGAAATAACCCAAACAAACCAATTAATAGTTGAGTTTTCCAAAAATTAAGTTTTGATCATCTTGCTAAGAATTTTATTTGCTTATCAATACATCTTTTTTTTTCTTTAACTTTATTACTCCCTATCTTAAAAATGATTTCTTTTAATGTTTATATATTTTTTCTCAACGAGCACTTTGTACTTTTGTTTTTAATCAGTGTCAAGCACAAATAAGCATTTTCCATAAAAGAATTCCTCTGAATAATTTCTACTTTTTATTTTTTTAAAAATCATTTTAAAGATATTGATCAATATTTATTTTATTAACCATTGTTATATATATGAGTTTTAACATGTACATTTATTATTATTATTATTATTATTATTATTATTATTATTATTATTATTATTATTATATAAAAGAAAAAAAGGTGCACGTGATCATACAAGCTTTTCCGTTTCTCTTTCATGTTTATCTTTATTCTGATGTTAATGAAAACCACATTATTCATATGATCATTCTATGAGAAAAAGAATTTCTTTTTGAATAAATTATGTTTACCCTCCTTTTGATGTATGATTAAATTACACAATTTTTCATCTTATTTTAAAAATTATATTTTCTTGTAAAAGATTAATATTAATAAGTGTTATATTTTACTTAATTTAAATGTAAATGAGTCTCTCTGAGGATAATTTTTCTCTCTTTACAATTCTTAACATTATTGGTAGTTGATTTTGAATTCTTATTATCAAATTTAAGACTTCAAAAACGAGAATATTAAAGATTTTTTATAAAGTTCTAAAAGGTGTTTAATGTCCATTTCATGTTCTTAATTAAGTCTTAAAATTAGTAATAGAATATTTAAAATTAACTGTTAATATCACTAGAAGTTCCACAAAGAGGACAATGCCCATGAGAAGTTTACATAGTTAACTACTTATTCTAGTACTCCTATAAAAAAATTACTCATTCTTGTAAAGTGTTAACAATAAAAAAAAATTATAATATAACACATTTCATCTTTTGGAAAAATAGATCATGTAATTTTTCACATTTTCAAAAGAAATGTATAATTCATCCTTTATTTTTTAATAAAAATAATTATTTTTTTTAGTTTGTTTAAAACTAGCTACATAATGTGAATTACTGTATATTTATTCTTATAAATTGTATATTCTGCCATTTTAGCGAAATCTAAAAAAAAGTCTTTTAATTTGGAAACGAAAGAACAAATTGAATCAATTGATGAATAAAGGGGTTTGAATTGATGTCATCCTTATTATTATTGTAGTTATTGTTGTTGTTGTAGAGATCGTAGTTTTATTAAAAGAAATTTTGTTTAATGAAAGTTTTTTTTTTGGTATAGACCACAAATATTTATTATAGGAGGCAATTTTATTTGAGTCGGATAGGATCATTATGAACATTGAAGCTTTTTCTCTAAATATTTAACATAGCTACATATCCAAGATTCAAATTCAAGACCACTAGTTAAGTTAGAACAACTTCGTACCAATTGATCCCTAGTGCTCAGTGATTTTTTTTTTTTTTTAATGAAAGCTCACACTATATGAATTCATAAATAAAATAACACAACACCATAATGTGATTTTTTTTAAGAAATTAAAAATAGTAGTATTTGGTGATATATTATTTTAAAATTATTGATTATGTGGGAGTTAGTTCATCAAACATGTGTATGACCATATTAATGGGTTGAAAAATGTTAGCACCACACTTTGTTATTGGCTAAATTTTATTAAAAATGACAAATTTTTGTGGGTTTCACTTCTTATTTAATGAGTTTCATTTCCAATAAATTTTACTCCCTCTGTTTCTTTTTAATTGTCAGTTTTTTTAAAAAATTGTTTTTATTTACCTGTTGTTTTCAAAGTTCAAAATAACATTAATTACTTTTTTGTCAATTATACACTTATTTCTCACCTAATTTTTAATTAATTTACATATTTATAACTAACATGCATTTATTGTAGAGCAAAAATGAAAAAGGTATGATAGGAAACTTTAAAACTATTTTATGAAAAACAAAAAAATTGTTACATTTCTTGGTTTGTGTATAAAAACATTAAACAACACTTGAAAAGGAACAGACGTAGTAACTAATAGTAGAGAGTATTTGAAGAAGTGTGTTAATGTCACCACTCTTAAGGGGTTTTAATTTTTTGTGTTTATATAGCCGATGTACATGATTAAATAAACAAATGAATTCAAACTAATTTGTTTTGTTTGGTTTGCAAGTTTTACTAGGCCTGGCAATGAGGCAGGGTGGGTTTTGCCTCCCCTTCCCCGACCCTGACTCCCCCAAAAAATCTCGACCTCGTTCTCAATCCCTGTCAATGCCTCAATGGTAAGAAATGAGTGCTCATTCCCATCCTTAGTGAGGATCAGGTTTCCTCGCTCCTACCCCCATAGATGCATAAACACTTTCCTCCTCAAAGTGTTGCCTCTGTCATTGTTCCTCTTCCCTTTTCTCCCATCCCTGTTTATCCCTAGAAATTGAAGAAGCAAGTTAGGAAGTGTAAGCATAGAAACAAAAAGAGTGGTTACAAAGAAGTGCATATTGCTAAGTCCATGATGGCTTCCCACAACGACGAAGATAATGTTTTGTGTGATGTGAATGACTTCCTATGCACTCTCAACTCATTCCATTTATTGATGCTTGCTTCTTCTTGTTAAATGCAAAATTAATTTTTAATAATTACTTATAACCAAATAAAAACTAATGAGTGTAAAAGATTTTATATAGTTTGACAAAATTTCACCAAGGTAATTTCAAGAGTGGGATGGGTATCAACATTCTTGCCCTCATCCCCGTCCTCAACTTTGACACTTGGGGAAAACCTAGCCCTAAATTCGACCCCAATCAAAGTGGGAACCCATCAAAGTTAGAATAAGTTTGGACAAATATCTATGAGTGCAGGTGCAATTGCCATGTTTATGTTACCTACCATTTATAGAGGCAAAGGTAGATACTTTTATCTATAAGTATTTATTGAAAAATTTATTTAAACATGGTAATATTTTTACTTCTTTTTTCACCTAAAGAATCATCTCTAGGTTTTCACTCAAATATTTTTCCTTGTAAAAGCTACTCACTGATAGATGCCAAGAGATCTTTAGGGATGGACAAAAAATTGCTAAGGCGCAATTTGAACTTGTCAATTCTTCAGCCGATTGATTCAACCCGATATAAAATTATTAAGCATGCTAATTCGATTATGTCATTTCTTATTTTATATAATAATTAATAATTTATATATACAAGAATCTTAATTTGGTAGATAAATATAATGGAATTTTAATTTGATAGGATGGGTTGAAACGTATTGTCAGAATAACATTAAATTGATCAGACTCATGGGATTACTAAAACAAATCAAAATTAGTCAAAAACATGGTTAAATTAGCAATTTAAAGTTTTTTATAAATATTCAATTTTTTATGTAAATTATTTTATAGGTTAAATATATTTTTAATCCTATAAAATGAGTGAATTTTGTTTTTGATTCTTGTAATTTTTTTTATTTTCATCTATCAAATATTTGAAATTATTGTTTTTTGTCTCTAATGTCATGTGATACAAGAAATTATTAAGTGGTCCTGAACTATCACAGTCCCTATTAATATTCACATAACATGCAATCATGTGTTATTAATTCTTTCTCGTAAATTATAAAATTTGATCATGTGACACCTATTAATTATTTATGTGTTTAAGGAAAGGTAAAGTAACTATCCTAGATAAAATCCAGTAATTTTATTTCTTATATATATAAGAAATAAAATTAATATTCGCTCATTCTATAAAGAGTTAAGGATCAAAAATAATTTTCTTAAATGTTGAAAGGATAAAACAAAAATTATAAAAAATAAAATTAAAACTCGTTTATTTTATAACAACGTATTTAAATTTATTTTATATAACATCGTCTAATTTAATCAATCGATTTAAATAGATAAACACGTTAAACTTAAAACTCACTAACATATAATCCGATTAAAAAAAAGACATTAGGTTAGACAATTATAGTATTGAACCGACAACCACTAAGGTCTTGAATCCTATTCGAAAATCCAGAGCAATCCGTGGTTTTTAATGTCATAATTTGAAATTGAAAAAAATAAAAAAATTATGTCGCTCTCGATGATACCTCATTCCATCGTAACCTTCTGATGTCACCTATCTTACGTTACGTTCTTTAATTTCTTCCGTTCTTCGTTTTTTCCACATGGTTCAATTTCCCAACTTTGAAAAGTTGGTTTTTCTTCCTTTTTCTTTCCAAGAATATCTTTGTCGTTTTCCTATAATTTTCCCATCTGAAAGGAAATTGCTTCACTCTTTTGATTATTTCATTCAAGACGAACAATTTCTTCGATGGTTATTTTAATAATCCTCCCATTTAGATAAAATGGGCCTGAATCGAAGAACAATCTTGAGCATGAAATTCCATCATTGATGAAAATTGAAAATGGGATGCACCTGCTTTCAGTCAACAACTTTCATGTTTATTAAACTTTCCCAACTTTTCACTTATTAAACTGTCCGTTGCTCACATACCCGCCAACACACTTAGGTGTTGAAAAAATGGGAAGGAATGGGTTTATTTCATTTTATTTAAAATTGTGATAAAGTTGAATTTGACTTGATTAAGACTTGATAATATACGAAATAAGAATAAATTAATCTGATTTATTGATATAATATATTAATCTTGATATTATGTTAGTTAAATAAAAAAAATTAAAGAAGTATAAAAATATAATTGTGGCATATTTTCAAATATGTATTTTAAGATAAATAATATTAATATAAAAATAATATTATATTATATAAAATATTATTTGAAACAATATAAAATACAAGATGAAATAAGGGCAATCTAAAGTATAATTAAATTCATCATTAACCCACTAGGGTTAGTCCTAGTGGTGAGGCGGTTTAAATAATTAGCATGAAGCCTTAAGTTTAAATCTTATTGTCGTCATTATACACACAAAAAAATCATCAAAATACATCAAATTTAATTTTTAAAACTTAAACTCATCAAAATTAATATCAAATTAGATCAAATTAGTGAGAAAAACATGTTGTGAAGATTCCTATAATACACCAATACATGAAGTTAATTTGCTGAGCTGAAGCATCACAATAAAAGGTTTGGTATGCTTTACTTACAAGTTAATATGGAAGCAAGTTAGTAATACTTAATTTGTGTCATGTAAGTGAAAATAGCAATGTTATCATGTACATTTTTTATTTTTATAAGAAACTTTTCTTTTTTCTTTTTTTTATTTTGAGATAATATTTTAAAATATACTTATATACACGAAAAATTAAAAATATAAATATAAACATTAATAATTATATACAATATTATTATGTAATATCAATTATTTGATATTTAAATAATAAAAAAGATGAAAAATACGGGGAAGACCATAAATTGCTAATATAGGTCAATCAAAATAACCCGACCCTCAAAAGAATCTTTCAAAATCAAGGCAAATCAAGTCATGCCAACTACAATTCTCATTTTTCTTGCATATCTTTTTTTTTTTTTGTGCACATCTTTCTTACATATCGTCTGGATACAAATATGTGATCACTATGTTTGACATGTTCAGATGACGACTGCACCTTTTTTCTTTTGTGTATTTATATATATATACTGGACAAGGAAACTATCATGCATTTTTTTTTTTTATTCAATATCATGCAACATTTCATATTTGTGTCGTGTGCACCGCAAAATAAATAAATAAAACTATTGCGTTGAATAATATGAAGTGTCGAGCTCACCTTTTGAAAAGGAAAAAGAAAAATGTTCACTTAGCATTTATTTAACACAATTAATTACTTTTAAGCTACAATTAGACATTTCAATAATCTCATGACAATATTAATTATTTGTAGGGCATATTTAACCATTAATGTCGTAAGTACAAATTGATAATTATATATAATTACATTCATTTACTCTTAACCATTTGTTAGGCAAATTTAACCATCATTAGACGTTTCAATAACATCACAACACTATTAATCACTTGTGAGACATATTTAACTATTAGAGGGTGTTTGGTAGGGGAATTCTTTTAAGTTTTTTAAGAATCTTAGGTTGAAAATGTTAAATTTCTATATTTAGTATGAGAATTTTAAAAATCATTATTAAGAATCTAACATTCCCAGAAATCGTTTTTTAATTAAGTTTCCCACTAAAACTTTTCCATGAGAGGGGATGGAAATCCAAGATTCCCACGAAGGAAAAAAGTTATTTAATAATTTTGTCTCTCATTCTTAGAAATATTTTAGACATACCAAATATATTTATGACATTCTCAAGAAATATGATTCCCAAGAAATATAATTCATAGAAAACATGATTTACATGGTTAAAAAAAGATTATATATATCAAATGCCCTATTCATGCTACAAGTACAAATTGATAATTATATACACAAGTTTATTTAATCTTAACCACTTGTGAGGCAAAGTTAACCACCATTAGACATTTCAATAATCTTATGACAATATTAACTATTTATGAGGCATATTTAACCATTAGTGTCATAAGTACAAATTGATAATTGTATACAATCACATTCATTTACTCTTAATCACTCGTGAGACAAAGTTAATTATATTTACACATGTGGTTAATCATTTGTGATGGGTGGATGTTGGCTAGAGAATAATCGGTAGTATGTTAATCACTGCTCTTTTGAAAAGATATAAATGCATGTAGAAAATGTGCACATGAATTGACGAACATGATAAAGCCATGAATGGGTAATTTGTTGGAGAAACAACACCTTTCACACAAAACCACAAATTAGAAACATAGTGAAAAGACACAATTTATTTAACGTGATTCAATACCTCTTGCCTACGTCCACGAAAACGTCCCAATATTATTATCATCTCAAATTATGTTATATTTCATTACAAGTTTTTGGGACAAATTTAAAAAACCCTCATTTCACATAACCCCCCTCTCCAGACTAGAGTAACCCCTTCTACAAGTCGGATAATTCTTCTCATCTCAATAACTTTTATTTATACAACTTGCATCCTAATATTAAAAGAGAAAACAAATTCTTAAAATAAAAATAATATCTTTTTAAATCTAAACAATATCTTAGAAATTTTAAATTAAAAATTTGAATTGTTTCCCAATATAATTTCAATGACATTATCTTTATGAATTCATAATTTTTTAATACCTGATATTTAATAAAAATTTTGTAATTTTTATAAAATTATTTTGGACTGATTGAAACATACATAACCCAAATAGCTCAATCTATCTTGATTAAAAAAGACAACACAAGCCCAAACACCCACGTAAAATAAATTGGTTGAAATCCATAATAAAGAACCCAGTTGTAAGATGAATTGTATAACATCTGTAATAATATAAATATAATAATAATAACAATATGCAACACTTATACAACATTCGTCCTGTAATCCAAAAATACGAATTATTTTTTTTTTCTTTCCAAAATACATAATAAGCAATATATGCATGATGATATAAAAATAGAATTACAAACTTCTTAAAGTTGACCATATCTAATAAAAATTAAATTTAATTTGTAAGGATGTTGAGTAGCAAAAAGTTGTCACAAGAAAAAACGTGGATATATCCTACCAAGCCTCTGCAACTCCATGTTGATCTCAATCACTAACAAGAAATATGTTTCTTTATTGTTGTCAAGCATGGATACTCGTTACTCCAACATGAATCACACCAAAAGAAAGAAACAAAGATGCCTACGAGGTAAGAATCTTAACACTAGGAAAAGGCAAATAATCATAAGATTAACAGATTAATACCAATCAATTCTAAGCATGGAAATACAACGGTAAAGCAGTTCAATCACAATAAATCACAATCAAATAATACAAAACTCACCAACACATTATGTAATGCAATGCATGAAATGCATGTCATCTAAGATATATCCACGAAAAACATTCCAACAACAAAGTAGTATGATTGGGAGCTCTTACTTCCAATACCTTGGGCATGCAATCAAAATTCACTAGTCTTAAGTGATATTAGGTACGTGATAGTGCACAACACTAATTATAATAAATTGTAGTGATTCGTTAGGAACACTAATGCATAAGTCACCTTGACCACAACATAAAGTTCTAACCCTTTGGCCACGTGTGGGATATCATGCATCGGATATCCTCAAGGTCTTTGTGGCCTCGACTACAAAGTTCACACCTCATCACAAGGTGTAGCTAACTTTAGTGCTTTAGGCCCAATAAATAATGATGTATGATCATAGTTGGGTCTAATTAGAATTGATATCATTCAAGAATTTTACTAAGAATACCAAATTCTTAATAAAAGTTTTCACGATTCACCATTTGTAGGTATTACTACTATTTCACTTGGCAAATGTCAATAATTCCATATCTTTACTCGATACCAAATTTAATATGAAGGATCAACCATCATACATATGACAAACTTAATGAAACTAATTCAATAATCACTCAATCAATTAATTTAAGTATGCAAATAATTTAATAATGCCGTAATAGAATATAATTATACTCAATGAGACTGGACTAGTTTTACCTATCATAATTAGGTGAATAATTCCCTTAATCTCATACCTCACACAAGGTTTTGAGATGCCCTTAACACATAGAAACACGTAAATCCTACTTATTTTACTTCTCAAACAAATATTCTTCGTGCCCACCTACTTTTGGTATGGTAAAGGCTTTAAGTATTGATCCGTTTTGAGTTCCTTCCACAATGGTGTCTTTGCCACATGTTTGTTTCTTTCAAGAGGAAGAGTGATTCCATCATTAACGTGGTAAGTCTTTAGTAGAGAAGAAAGCAATCAGGATTCAACACAATAACCTAGTATGAAGTCTTTGTCAACGCAATTCGTTAATATTGTCCTTAGCAATTAAAAAATAGAGGGCAGTGAAGAAGGTTGGAGGCAACAAATTTAGGTGTTAATGCTTGAATGAAATGGAGGATTTTATTAAAAATGAAATGTTAAGTAAGTTGGAGAGACAAATAGCATATTAGAGTTGGTCATAACTAACTTGAATGTCACATGGAAAGAAAATGACCAAACTACTAGGTGCCTAAATGCATGCACCTCCATTTGATTGATTTAGCACTTGACAAGAGTTGTTTCTAACAATGTGCTCAATGGATTGTATTTAGCAAAAAAAGATCAATGACCATTGGTTAGGGGTTGATGAATCTTGCATTGTTCAAAATTTTAGGAGCTTCAATTTTTGAATTTTATTGCCAAGGTTGCCTTGCGGAAATAGAGTCACGATAACAAGGTCAAAATTTATGGTAATGAAAGAAATAAATTGGGTGATGTACAAGGCTAATGTGCATGTCTTTGCTAAAAGAAGAATTGAGGCCTATGAAGACAACTCATTCAATACCCTATTTTATAGTTCAAGCTAAATTCTCATAAAGTGCATGGAGGTGGCACATGGGCTTTTGTAATTTTCATGGCGACTGAGTGCAACATATGGAAGCTAAAGTCTACTTACAATGACATATGTCTGTATTATGGTTTTGAGAAGCACCTCTTACATTGCTTTCAACTTTCATAAGCAATAAAGCCCAAATAAAATTTGAAGTATGATGTACGAAGCAGTGAAAGATAAAAAACTTTACCTAAAACAATATTTTATATGATGCATAATATATAATATATATCATACAAAATCATATCAAGAAACACACAAGTGATCTTTGTACACTAAAATATGACTAATTTGGAAATTAAAAGTATAAGAACTAACTCAACTAAGTGCTGGATATAACTATTTTTTATAATTTAAGTTAAAAAGTACGAAGATGAAAACCAATTAAGAGAACACTAATCAATTGAACCTATAAACTTTCATTTTTTTTCTTATAATCAAATAAATCTTTCTTTGATGATATCTAATATTATGATCATTCTCAAGTGTAGATATAAAATTTTCAACTAGTTGATTCCTTTATCTTTTAAAAACTTAAATTCCTATAATTTAAATTACTAAAGATTTGTTTGAGCCCAAAAATTAAAAATGATTAAGCTTTATACTCCAATTTTCTAAAATTTCATAAATTAAAATCTTTGGTTCTAACAAATTTAAAAATTTGCAAATGTTACAAATTGACTACACCCAAAACAGGAGATCACACCTCAATCAGGAGTAACCACATAACACAATAATTCCAAGAAGGTAAATATTTCTTTAAAGAGGCCTTGGGCCTTGCATGTTTCACCTCATCCCAGATCATAATATCCTTATAAATAGGACATTCTTAGTAGTGTTAGGTATTTTTTCTGATAATTATTGTCACTACCAACTTCTTATCTAGCTTAAGCATTAGAGTGTTTTTGTAAATAACTCAACCATATGCCACCAACCTTTGTCGTGTTAGAAAGGGGAACCGCCACAGAAGTATCTTAGTTGGAGAAGACTTCTAACATCTCGGACCATTTCATGGGTAACATAGGGTTCCCTTAAAATATAATAGACAAATTAGTTCAAGGAGTTTTGCCCAAGGAGACCTTGTCTTACCAAGGGTCAACATAGGAGGAAGAAATGCATCACATGGAAAGCTAGTAGCCAATTAAGAAGGCACATATAGAGTGATTGAAGCAACTAGGCCGAGAGTGTTAGTCAAAATGACAGAATTCAAGAGGACGGTAAATTGGATCTTTAAAAATTTTTAGGCCCCTCAAATAATTTTTGCAAACCTTTCATAAATCTTTTGGAAGATTATTGATTCAATCGATTTAACAGTGGGATGTGAAGAAAATTACCCAAATGCAAATCCTAGTTTAGCAACTTTATGATGCATGTATGAACAAATGCATAATACAACACAATTAATTGCTAAACAACAAGTTAAAGAAAGAGGGATTAAGAGAAATAGACACAAGAGATTTTTATATTGGTTTAATCACACTACTGTGATCTACATCTAGTTCTCAATCAATCCAATTGAGTGTTATAGTAATTCAAGTGTTTTACAAGCATACAACAGAAAAAACACAAGAATCACACAAACAGGAAACAAAAACTCTACAAATTTTAATTATCATATAATTCATATATTTAAAATTATTTATTTATTATAAATTTTAGTTATATAAAATAAACATTTATCATGGACATTACATGGACTAAAATACTAGTTTAAAACATATTTGGGGACGAAAAAATGAGGCAAATTATGAAAAGAAGCCTTATTTGACTACTTGTTAGAGGAAATATTGATATAGTACAACAAGCAAAGATACTAATATATAAGATAAGATAAGAAGAACGATAAAATATGTTTTAACTTTCGTAAGTTTCAATTAAAATTGGTTTTTGTCCTATATTTTAAAATAATAGTTGAAATGTGATCAATTTGGTCCCTCATCAAGTCACATGAAGTATAGGGTCAAAAACAAAATCTACCACATTTCAAAAATATGAGAACTAAAACTATCATTTTTTAAATGTGTGGATTAAAACTAATGTGGATCAATTCTTGAGAGACCTAAAATACATTTTAGCCTCAGAATGATATATATACAACAAGGATCATACCAACCTGTTCAACATATTTTTTTCAAAAAAAAGAGAGAGGATTTTTTTAAATGATTTGTCCACTTGATTTGATAGATTTGGCATGCAATGGTTAAAGTATAGTATAGAAGAATTGTCAAGTGACTTATAGCTAGATATTCAATAGATTGGATAATGAGTTAATAGTTAATGATTTCGAAACAGAAAATTGCATAGGAAATAATTATAAAGTATTTTATTTATTTGATTATATATATTAAAATCTTTTACGATTTTTACATTTATCTTCACATGATAATAATTATTGTTAATTTATTATTTTTTTATTAAATTACCTCCACTAACTCAAGATCTAAAACTCGTGATTGTCTCTATGATTAAATGAAAAATGAATTTAGGATAATACGACACATTGAAGTCACAAATAAAAACCTTATGACATAATATTTTAGATTTTAATAGTCTTAATTATATTTCTGGTCCTGTAGTTTAAATTGCGTGTAATTTTGGTTTTTAAAATTTTTTTCAAGTCAATTATGTCTACTTTAATTTTAAAATTAAGTAAATTTAGTAGTGTGTTAATTTTCTTTTACCTATAATTCTTCAATATGATTTTCTACTCAAACTCTTCACAAATTAAATTGTTTTAAAAATTCCTCCAAACAAAATTCATCAACCAAAATATCAAATTTCACTCAAAATAAAAGACATCTCAATTTTTTTCATCTTTAAACCCTAAGTGCATGACCGATCCAACAAGTGCATGACGGATCCAACAATGGAAATTTTTACTAGTATTTTTTAAAGAAAATTATCAATATTTAAAAATAATCTTATATCTCAATTTAAATGATTTATAATAAATTTAAAATATAATTTATATATTCCAAAATTATAATATAATTTATATATTCAAAAATAATTATTTATTATAAATTTTAATTATATAAAAAATAAACATATCTCCTATGCAATCTACATGCTAAAATATTAGTTGGTACTATGCTAATAATTTGCATATCCCAACTTCCTAATCCTGATATTTTACGTGCAAATGCCTTCACTAATGTTGTTTGATATATGTTGCTTTTTAATATTACACGTCTCTTGAGGTTACCCAAGAGGTCATCAAAATTTTGTATTAAGGTCAAGATATTTTATTGTGGTGGTAATTAGTCAGACGTGGTGTTGCAATAAAATTATTGGTCGATCTTGATGTTTGCGGCAATTATGAAAGAATTGTTATATAAATTTAAGATTTGATTTTTCTTAAGTGAACAATTCATTTTATGAAGTAAAAGACGTAATTTTATTACTGATAATTAATAATTGATATTATATATATGTATATAATAAATCATAAATTTATTAAAATATTAATTATTAATTTTTTATTATCGCTTAAAATTACTTATTTTACTTTTATTTTAGATGAGTCAAATCATAAATTTAAATATTTGGTAAGTTGCTACGTGCTTTCCTCCCATCCTTGAACGGTGCTTTAGCTTTGAATGCACATGTATTTTATTTAGTTTACTACGTTTCTTCTTAGTTTTTTTAAAATATTATCACAATAAAAAAATTTATTTGATTATGATTTCTTATTTAAAGATTTCATATTTGAATATAATTGTATTTAATTTGGATTTCTTAAGGGTTTTTGTTTGATTAAAAAAAGTTTTTTTTTTATAAACAAAAAATACTTTTTATTTCATTTAGATATTGTATCTAATTATGATTCTACATGATTTTTAATATCTTTAGGTTACAAATACCCTTTGGATGTTTTATGTAATTCAATTTTTTGCATAATTGATATTTGATGGTATTTCCTTTAGAGAAAACAAGTCATGCACCGATAGTATAAAGTAGTTTTACATTATCATCCAATCACAAACCATCATTTATTGTAAGTTTGTTAACTTTTATAATAAATACTTTAATAGTCATACCAACAGTGAATTTCAATTGGTTGACAGTATAAAACTTTTTACACCGACAGTATATGACCATTAAACTCTTTCTTTTATTTAGAGATTATCTAAGATTTAAGCTAGAGGGGCACTCCATCCTTGAAAATGCCAGTCAAAAAAAGCACTCTTTAATTATTTCATGTCAAATTTGGTACCAGATCAGCTTAATTTTGACCCCGCTTTCACATTTGCTCATTTGTTTCAACTTTTAATCTTGATGTGTGCTTTGTTCAATGCCTTAATTCGTGTTCATCACAATTTCAGTATAGCTCCCCATCAATTGATGAAGATGAGAAGATAAAATATAGTTCTTTCTGTTAATACTCTGATAGGTAAAATGTATGAAATTCTTCTAAAGAGGAAAAATGATGAATAATAAGATTACTCATGTTATTTTTAATCTAGAGATTCGACAAGAAAGTTTAAGGAAATTTATATTTTGTCTAGATTGTGTTTCTAATTAAGATTATAGATGTTAGTCTATAATGTCTATATTGAGATATATATACTCTCTGAATAAAATAAAGAAAATATCAAATATGAATTATGTAAAAGTCTAAATTAAATAAGAAACCTAAAGGAGAATTATAATCCAGAGATAATAAAAAAATCCTAAATAAATAAAAATCTTAAATACAACCTAATTAATCTTGATAAAATATATATTTTCTTAAACTAGATATCATATTAAAGTAAAATCCATAAAACAAACGACATATATTAATATCTTGAAGAACATAATTATCTTCAAATTTATAGATTAAAAATACCACAAATCCTAATCTGTTCAGCATCATTCTTCCTCCCATCCGTAAGAACTCACCCCCTAAGTATATAATACTTATCCACAGAACAATTAATGATTAACACACTGCATATATCTCCTCACCTTCAATTGATAGAGAGAAAAATTAATCTTGAAGTTCGTAACAAGCAAAATAATTAAGAGAATGAACAAAGTGCGACAATGAGATTGAAATCCAAAGCATTTAAAGAAAGAGAAAATAGGATATATGTATTGATAATGTAAAGATTTTTTACATTTCATCCAATCACAAACAGTCATGTATGGTAAGTTTGTGGATTTTTATAATATTACTTTAAAAGTCATACCAATGATAATTTTTAATTGATTGATAATATAAAAACTTTCATAATGATAATGCATACTTATTCCACAGACAGTGTGGAAGAGAGATTAAAATTAGAGATATGCTATATGTATAATACTTCATACAACAATTTGTACAACAATATTTTTTGTGTCTATCTCTCTCCATCATTATGACATATAATAAATGATGTGTAGGAAAGAAATAGATACAAAAAAATATTGTTGTACAGATTGTTATATGATTTGTTGTACAAATAACATTTTTCTTAAACTTAAGCATCAAC
The DNA here is from genome assembly GCA_004329165.1 of Spatholobus suberectus. Taxonomy (NCBI): domain Eukaryota; kingdom Viridiplantae; phylum Streptophyta; class Magnoliopsida; order Fabales; family Fabaceae; genus Spatholobus; species Spatholobus suberectus. Next base: position 10,156,704 of record CM014733.1, read on the forward strand.
ACCAATTAAGTTCAATTCTACCACCAATTAATATTTGATATAGAACAACCTAACAGTACTCCTCTTGACAAGGCAATGTCCTTGATAAATGAATCAAGAATATTCCTCTTGATAGGTCGTGATAAATCTAAAAAATTCGTCCTAGGTGGATTACCTCCAAGTTAAATTGAGTTACTTTCTGAATAAAAGAAGTTATAATTATTACGTAAGCAAAATTTGAATTATATGAAACCCCTAAATCAGTGGACATTTATAATTTAAAAATGATAAAAAAACTAATAAAAAATTAGATATATTATTTTTTATCAAATTAAATAGTCTCATCAAAGATAAAATCTCTAAAATAAAGTATTATTACCCTAAATAACTTAATTATCATGAAGTTTATAGATTAACCCCAATCTATTCTACTTCACCATGATTTCATTTTTACATAATATTTGATCGTAAACCAGACGAAACTGATCACATGACATGAAATTTCATAATCCCTTTAGTAAATTATGCATGATTTCATTTATATATAACATTTCACCGTAAACCGGATGAAACTCACATATGTACCAAAAAGGAAGAAAAAAAAAAAGATGAAACTCACATAACATGATTTTAGTAAAAGACTTAAAAATATAATCAATTAAATTAGACAGTATAATTGTTCATTTAACCGAGTCCAAATAAGGCTAGTGGTAAACACTTTTTTACTTTTTTATTTTTGAAAACAGAGTATACATTATTTTTAACTTAAAATTTTGGAACACAAAACAAATTAGAGAAGTGTGACGTGTGAACATAAGTGTGTGAGGTCACTATACTTACATCATCCTCTTGATGTAATGTTCACGCTCTTTTACTGCAAATTTACAAGGAAATTTAGTAGTTTTGTTCAAATGTAGTCCTCGTTAATTTGTGACGTGTGAACATAAGTGTGTGAGGTCACTATACTTACATCATCCTCTTGATGTAATGTTCACGCTCTTTTACTGCAAATTTACAAGGAAATTTAGTAGTTTTGTTCAAATGTAGTCCTCGTTAATTTGTGATTCTATATTTACAAGTCAATATCAATAAAAAAAATATATATTTACAAGTCAATGTCTTTTAGTTTGGTGATGATGTGATGTAATAGACACTAGTGTATGGCCTAGCTTTGTCGCCTTTATTAATGCCTCGTCCTGTTCAATTAAAGAGATAGCTATGCTCCACAAAGAAGCCACCTAAACGTTTAGATCAATTTTTGTCGAGGTACTTTAGTTTCGGCAATGCAAGGACAAGCCACGAGCGCCACGATACATATAATGCCATTCTACTTTTGGCTTGATGGTTTCGGATGATTCTTACGTGTGTAACGTGAAAGGGAACCTTTGAATAGTTCCTAATAGCTATGCTTTGAAAGGAATACGAACGTTCTCATGTTAATATTATTGTATTCATAATACCCCTAATATATATTCACACGTGACCTACGTGAAATTGATGAAAAGGTTTTAACTTTGATTCATCGTCTTTTGATTAGTTACGAGTTTTCAGTAAGTGATTTTGCAAGCTTTTATTGAAGTTTGTGATATTATACTTTATATATAATTTAGTTTGCTAGATACGTATGTAGTAGGTAAAATAAATTTGAGCAACCTAACTCACATATGATTCTAATATAGTAATGTTTACTTAAAAGAAAATAAAAGGGAGATGAGTGGAAGGATTTTTATATAATAATTCACCTAATTAAAAAACTTAGAGAAGAAAAATAGAAAATAAGTCAGATGCCTCTTTTCTCATTTTTGTCCCCTCCAACGTTGAGAAAATTTATACAAGCGGAAAGATACTTATCCATTGTTTAATTCAAAGAAAGTGGGATTTTAATTAATAGAGGAGAAGAAAAAAGAGAGGAGAAAATCCTTGTCTAGTTTAGTGTGTGTGTGTGTGTATATATAATTGAGGAGATGAAAGAAAAAATAAATCTCGTGACAATTTAATTAATCGATATCGTTATTATCCAAATGTTATAAATTATTTTCACTATTCTTTTAATTATCTAGTATTGGACGATTGGACAGGAATCAAAAATGAAAAACCTAATTTCCCCTTAATTTCTAATCCGTGTTCTCCTTTCCCCCCCCCTTTTAAACCAAACAAACCTATGATAGGATTCATTGTCCTTTCTTCTTTTTGGTATTTGGTGAGAAATAATTAGTGAATAATATTTAGTAGAATTTCCTTTTTGAGAAAATAATTGTTTAATTTTTCAAAATTAAACTCTCTTAAAAGTTATTAAAAACTAATTTTTAAATAATCTAATAATTGGTGTTGAGTATAGAGGTAGAGGAGGGATCTATTTGCATGAAAAGAAGAGTTGTTGGTGTAGATTTGGTAAATATCTTGAGTTCTTTCTCTTTATGTAGAGGTTCGTTGGACCAATGGGTGTGGAAAGAGGATTTTTTAGGCCTCTTTACAGTTAAATCTATTCTTTATAGTCTCAGTTGATGTCAGGGAGTTTGTACTCTTCTCATTCTATTGTGTTTAAAGTTTTTGGAAGAATTTTGTTTCACTTAAGGTGCTTGCTTTATCTTGGTAGGTCATTTTGGATAGGTTACCAACCCATGTTAATCCGTATAAAGGAGTAGTATTATCTCAAGTGTACGGTATATCATGTGTGTTATGCTTTTCCTTTGACGAAAATAGTAGTCACTTATTTCTATCTTGCCCAATGACAAATTGGATCTGGTATGCAGTTTACACATAACTTAGTTATATTGGGGTCTTACCTAATAATATATTTGACCATTGTATTTGGTTATTAGCTCATTCTTGAGAAGGAAATAAGCTACGTTCTATTCATCACCTTTTCTAGCATGCTGTGATTTGGTCTACTTGGATTAAGAGTAACAAAGTTGTGTTTTGAGGTGTTCCTTTTGACATGAATGAATTTTAGATTTGATAAAGGTTATATCTTGGATTTGGTATAAGGCCAAAAAGGATAGTACTCAATATACCTTTTCTAATTGATGTATTGATCTTGTATCTTTCTATCTCTTTGATGACTCTATGAGATCCTTGTTTTTGGGTTAGATTACTTCTTGTACTTTGTCTAATAATAAATTCTTTGCCTTAAAAAAAAAAAAAACAGACACTCTAAACTAGAAGTAGACCTGTTTACTTTAAAAGTAATAACTAATTAGCATAACAAAAGCTAACACATTTGCTATACAATTTGTTTTTGGTCATTGCTGCTATAACACTGTTTGGCACAAGGTTATGGTAGATAGGATAGAAGAAAGATGCAAAAAATAACTGCAGCTCACTATGCAATACCTTCAGTGACCACAGGTATCAGATACCCAGAGATACCAATACACAGTCGCAAATTGCAACAAAAACACCAACAAATTAAGAAAGGTTTGAAAATGAAAGGCATCTTTGAATTTAACAAAACAACTGATATGGTTTCCACTTGTCAGTGGACATACTACGTCATTGAATATGCAACATACAAATTGATCACGTTTTGGTTTCACTCGTTCACATTCCGTTAAAACAGTATCTGTTTTTTTCTCTTGCCTTCGGATTCTTTTGCACAGAAAGCCCACCAACTTTATGTCAATTTGTACAAGCCTCGAGCATCACGATACACATACGACAAATTAATATCCAATGCTCCTCGTTATGAGAAATTGTTAGATAGCCTAGGACTACTAAGGTTATGTTTAGTCCAGCTTTTCTTTTTGGGCTTAAAAGCCATTTTAAAATTAAAGTTCAAAATAAGAGTTTTAAAAATAAAGTAAAAGTTGTTTGGTAATTTTTATTATTTGTAGTTTTAAAGTTCTTTTTAAGCTAAAAGTTATTTGGCAAAAAATTTTAAAATTTAAAATTTACTTAAAACTAATTGTCTCACTCAATAGAATAATGTATATATTGATAAAATAAAAAACATTATGTAAAGTTGATTTTTAGTAACAATTGTGTAAAATTAATTTAATCAACATAAATTTATTTTAATGATAATAAAAATACATAAAAGTATTAAAATATATAAATTTAAAATTTTTAATTTTAAAAAATGCCAAAAACTATTCTAATTAATAAAATTTAATTTAAATTTGATTTATATATATATATATATATATATATATATATATATATTATAATACTAATTACATAATTATTATTTAAAAACTCTGTATTATTGTTCAACAATATTTTCAGAAGATAAAAAATAATTTATTTAAACAGAATTCAATAATGTCAATAAATATTAAATAGTTTTTAACAAATAATCCAAAAAGTATTTAATAAATATATTATTGTAATTAAAAATGAAAAAACTTAACTACAAATTAAAAAATAAAAAAATCTTAAATCTAAATTAAATTTAAAGAATAAACATTATAAATATTTTTAAATATAAAACTTTTATTTAAATATATTATTTACTCATTTTAATAACTTTTTTATTTCATGTAATAAATATATTTAAAAATTTTAATTTTAAAAATATAAAAAATTAATTTAATTAAGAAAAATTAATTTAAAGTATTTAATTATATATAATATTAATTAATTAAATTTAAGTCTTAATTAAAAAATTAAAATATTTTAAAAAATTATATCATTATTAAATTATATTTTTAGAAGATAAAAAATAATATATTCAAACAAAATTCAATAATGTCAACACATATTAAAAAGTATTTAATAAGTAATCTAAAAGTATTTAATAAATATATTCATGTAATTAAGTATTCAAAAACTTAACTATAAATTAAAATTTTTAAAAAAATATGGCATTTAAATTAAATTCAAAGAATAAAAATTATAACTATTTTAAAATAAAAATTATTTATTTATATTATTTACTTATTTCTTAATGTTCTTTTATTTTATGTAAAGAATATTTAAAAGTTAAAAAATAAATAATATTTTTTAGTTTTCTAAGATAAATAATTTAAAAACAAATTAAAACCTTACAATAAATAAACATAATTTAAAATAAATTAATATATGTAAGTATTATTTAACAAGAAAGCCGGTAAAGCACTCAAATTGGAGAAATAGTGGAAAATTAAAAAAAAAAATAGTATTTTTGATCATGTTGAGATTCAAAGAAGGAACTGCGAGACTAAGCTTCGTACAAGTTGAAAAAAAGCTTTTTCTACCAACTTTATTATAAGCTATTTTTTTTTTCAAATTTTGTTCTATGAAAATAAATAACTTATTTTTTTTAAGAGCTTTTCATAAAATGTGTTTGGCTTGACTTTTCTTTTTAAGGAGAAAATAAGCTAAAAAAAGGGCCAAACACACTTTAAGTGTTTATAATCCCAACCAATGTTTATATAATATATATTTAAATTTTATAATTTACAAAAATATTAATAACTCTTAATTACATATTATGTGAAAATTAGTAAAGACCATAGTAGCTCAGTACTACCTAATAATTTCTCCCTTGTTACGTTAATTCAATTCAATTTTTATTTTTTTTCAATTTTCTTTCTATACCAACGAAGTCCGTCTCGTGTGTCTGTGTTTACACGCAGTTTATATCATTGAAAACTTGACAAAGAAAACAAATCATTCTTACGTGTAAGGTATTGTGAAGGGAGGTGTTTGCACACTTCTTTTACCGACTTTGATCGGAATATACAAGTTCTGATCGATGATAATATTATTCCATTTTACTCGTACAAATAAAAACTTAAAAAAATATATATACAAGAATATTCACACGTGACCGATATGAACATTTAACCATATTGAAGATAGTTTCCTACATACCTGTGCTGGGTGAAAGAAACTTGTAACCTCACGTTAGACTGTTGACTCCGAGTCTGACACTCTAACTGAAAAATAATAGGAATCAGTACAGTTCTATTCACATTGTTTCGTTTGATAGAAAATAAGAAGAGAGAAGAGAAAAGTAGTTGAGAAAAAATAGTTTTTTCTTGTTTGGTTAAGGAGAAAAATAGAGTAGAGAGAAAAATTAAAGTGGGTCTCATTTAAAAATAAAATCTCTTTTTGATAAAGAGAAAAAAGAAAAATGAGAGATAAAAAATTATGAAATTTATTTAAAATTACAATTCTAATATTACTATTTCTTTCTATCTCACAAGATTTATATATATTAAGGGTAAATATGTTTTTAAAAGAAAAGTTCATTATCTTTCTTTCTACTTTTCTATTTAACTAAACAAGTAGGAGAGAAAACTCAACTTTTCTTTCTCTTCTACTTCTCTCATACTTCTTTCAATTCAAATACTTTAAAAATCTACCTATTATCTACTCATTTTCTCTTTTCTTCTACTTCTCTCTTTTCCTAAACAAAACATTTTTTGCCTTGTGTTGGTGAGAATTAGCTATTGTCTTTTTACAATGTTTGGGGTAGCATTGAAAAGGTTGTGTGTGGTAATATTTAGTGAAATAAAAAACAAAAAAATTAATTTAAATACACTAACCGTGTAAAAGAGTTTTTGTATTATTATTTAACCACAAAGTGTCATATATAATAGAGTAAATTATACTGACATTCTCTAAAATTTTGTCAAATTTTACTTGATATTTTTTTTTTTACTCTTACACTAACTTTTCTTAATTGTTTGATAAATATTACACTTATATTTCTTATATATTACATTAACCCTCCTTAATTATTTAAAAAACAATACAACGTGTAGTCCTATAAGAGAGATTATTGTAAATATTAAAAAAAACGTAAAAATTATGTATAATATTAAAAAATCTCAGAGATATCAATATAATTTATTTCATATAGTAAGTTTGTCACCTTTTATACTAACTATCTTAATTCTTAAAATACATCTCAAGATAATTTTTGCTTAATTGGTAGTATGAAAACTTTTATAATGACATTATATAACAATTAAACTCAAAAATTAAAATATAAGAATGATACCGCGTGCTACCTGCTACAATTTTTTTTTATTCATTGCCACTATTATACCGTTCGCACTTGGTTAGGGCGGTTAGGGGAAGGGAAAGACGTAGAAAAATAAATAAAAAAGAGTCATATACTGGATTGAGCTACGCTTCTTTCTTTCTTTGGTCACATCTTGAAGCGTATTTGAAAGTTTGATAGTTATACATTTTTATTTTGGTTTTAATGAAAATCCAGTCCATTTGTTTGATGATAGCCTATGAGTATGAGTATGAAATGAATAATATGAGCATCACGACACTCACTAATGAGTGAATATTTGAAGCCCAACAATAGTAGCACATTTGTCTCGCTTTCTATCAAGCCCAAAACTAATGCAACGTTTTGAGTAGGTGTAAAATGGGAAAATAAAAGAGTATGTTTGATAAGCATTTTCACTAGATTTTAATTTTTTTTTATTAGCTGAAAAATTTGTTTGACTATATAAGTAATGTTTGATAAATAAATTATTTTAGTAGCTTGTAACGTTTTCTAAAACAATATTTCAAGTAATGTTAGCTTTTTAACTCTTTGTATTTTATTCTCTTTTGACCATTAATTTATTGTGAAATGATAAGTGACATGTTTATTTTATTTTCTTTTTGTTACTATTTTTTGGATATTTTTTTATTACACTTTTTTAAATCATTGCACTATTTACATTATTTATTTTATTATTTTAGCATTTGTTAAGTTCAGAAAGTGTACCGATTGTACAAGTAATAAAGAAGAAGAATATCATAACCACGAGGATTGTGGTTTAACAAAGACTCAATCAGCCAATTACTCTTTTGATTTGAGAATAAAAAACGAATTAGAAAATTTTAGGTTTTTAATTTTTTATTCAATTGAAAGAAAGAAGAATGCAATTAAAAAGTATTAGAAAATTCAATTAATAAAAACGGTTTTAGGTATCAAAATCTCCTTAATGAGTCCCTCTAAGATAATTTCTTTTCTTTCTAAATCTCTTCTTATTATGTGAATAACATCTAATTTCTCTAATTTAGTTTATGTTCAATCCCTTGGACAGTAAACCTTTTATTCCTAATTATGAACCTTAATTTCTTAGGTGAGCAAAATTAGTAACAAGCATTAGGTTTTGGAAATTTACACAGATGCATACAATCTATCTTTATTCCTAGGCTCAAGAATCATATGGTTATTGAATTGGAATAGTCTAGATCCCAGTTTCCCAATTGTAAGATTTAGATTATTGATCAATTTTCTAATGAGAGTTAATCATGGAAAAGCATTAAGCATAAATTCAATAACTTCACATAAAAATAAATAGGATTCAATAAAGAAATCAATTACTAAAGGTTCAAACAAGGTTCATCTTAACCTAACCCTTAGAAAATTAAAAACTCATAAAAAAGGAAGAGAAAGCAAATTTATGAGAGAGATAAGGATAAAGCCACGAATCTTCAACGATTGCTCCTACTTCCTTCAATCTTCAATGGTGGAGAATGATTCCTAAGGGCCTCATTCGCTTTTGTTCATTAGAGAGACCAAAGAATGCCCTAAATGACATGATTCTTCGAATAAATACCTAGTTTGGGCTTTTTAGACCACAAAAAGGTAATGGGCCCACACTATAATTAAAAATCAAAAGAACTGAGATGCATGGGTGCCTAGAGTAGGTCATCCTGGCGTTGGGAGCCACTTTTCAAAATGTGGATTTTCACCTTGGTGCCAGGCACCTATTTCAATCCATCGGATGTTGGCATGTAGAGGTTATCTACAGTAGGCACGATTTGTTGTTTGTTAAGCGCTTTACAGGTTGAACTAGCTTTCGGTGTCTTCATAAAAGTTATAGATGATTTTGTCGTTGAAATTTTGGCATCGGTCTCATGTTGTTTAGATGTTTACAACTCAAGATATGTTTAAAACACTGCACCTATGTTAGGCTGTTAGGACAACACGTTAATTTCAACTTCAAGCCTAATTTCCTCTATGATCCACACTGAATCTAATCAAACTCTCTTCATGAAAAGTGTATTATATGTTTAACATTTCCATAGAGACAAAGATCACCCTAATCACATTACTAGAAGTTTGAGGAAGGAAGGTAAAAGTCTGAGTCCAAAATTTGAAGTTCTTGCTATCGCTCATTTTTTTCTACATTAAAAACTTAAGAAAATTAGTGTAATCGTGTTCTTTTTTATTTAAATCATTCAAAATATGAATTGCAAGGAAATATATATACATATGGGTTATTTTCTCACAATATTCTATCCCATTAATGCATTAAAACATATAAATTAAAAGGCTCTATAAATCTACAATGTTGTAGATTTATCAGCGTTGTACTTCAAGGTTTTGATAATCAATTAGTATGACAATACTAATGCAAAATGTTATTTAAAAATACACAATGATATTACCATATTAATTAACATAATGAAAGTATGATGTCTACTTAACTGTATATTATTTTTATTTTATTTCAAACTTGGTTGAAAATACTTTAAAATCTATAGTAATAATAAGGCTAAATTACATTTTTAGTCTCCCCTATTTTCTCTAATTTGCAATGTTGGTGCTCTTATTATTTTTTAGAGACATTTAGTTTCCCTATTTTTTAAAAATTTGTAATTTTGGTCTCATTGTCAAATCTTTTGCATTGACCACTAGTGATTTAACGTTGACTTTGATATGTCAATATTGACTCTAATGTTGACTTTAAATCTGACATGTCATTTAAGTATTGATACATCAGAGTTAACGTTAAACCACTAATGATCAACGCAATAGATTTGACGACAAGACCAAAATTGTAAATTTTTTATAATATGGGGACTAAAGGTCTCTCGAAAAAATAAAGGGACCAAAATTGCTAATTGGAGAAAATAGGAAGACTAAAAATACAATTTAGCCTAATAATAAAAGGGATACCCATCTTTGGTATACATATTTTTAGACTATTTTGTGTTGGTGTAAGCCTTAGAGATTAATACTTTATGATTTACTTTTGTATATTGTTTTATTTATTTATTAATAATATAAGACGTTTCATTATTATGTGTTTATCGGAACATAATAAAGCCTGTAAAATGGTGTATTTAACTTTATTCTTAAATATCTGTAGTCAAGTATTATTGTTAATAAGAACAACAATAATGCATTAAGGCTAGTATGTGAGTAGACTGATGATCGCATAGAACGGGTCATGGATATGAGATATCAAGTCTTCACATGGGTACATGATTAGTGTAATGATGTACTGGATTGACTCGCTATGAGAATGCTATATAGAAAAGTTATGAAAGTGTCATCAGTGATTCTGTAAGTGACTATGGTGTATGTAGTCTTTAGACCTAAATTCACTATGATCCCTACATGAGGAGTTGTATGTTTTAATGTCATTAAATGTGGCCTGTAATAGGATGATTATAAAGCTAGTAATTGGGCATAGAACAAATCATGAAGAAGGATGTGAGTGATCTAGATGAGATTTGTCCCTCCTTCATAACAAGAGTAATATTGATGAACCTTCTTAATAAAGTAAAATAGTAATGCATAGTCATGCTAAAATGAGTCAATATGGGATGTTGATCTCATTTATTCTTATGTTTGCTTGGGTATCAAGAAATAGATAAATTAAACTATACAATGATAGCACATTCTATGCCTTGTGTTCAATTATGATATTTAGACAAAGGGACTAATTAGCTACACAAGAACATATGTCATGGAAAGGTTATGTCAAATTACAGACATTCTTGTTACTTAGGTGACAGTGATGTGATGTGTTGTTAGACACTGCTCACTGTTTATAATATTAGATAAGATATAATATTATTGCCAACATAATGAGAACGTATAGGGTCACACGCATAGAGCATGTATAAGTGAAAACATTATTTAAAATATAAGATTTTATTTAATTAGAATTTTTGTATTAGTTTCAACTGTTAATTTAACTGAAACTTAGATTGTATTGTGAAACAGATATTAAAAGTTTCTACTAATTTCTGTGAGTAGACAATTAAATATTTCATGAAAATTGATAGATTTAGTCATTATTAATCATACTATTTTGATAATACTATTTTGAAAATTGAAGTAATTTTGACACTTTGGATTAAAATAATACTATTTTGATAGTGTTGAATATGCGCTTTATGAGGAGCAATTCTAAAGCATAGATACACCTAGAACCACCCACCATACATTGTAAATTACCATTATTCCCTTTGTCATCAGTGGCTTAATTAGACCATTAGACATACTAATTCTCACTAATTAAGTCTATTCAACAAAATGGCCAAACCAATTTCTTCTGCCATTGCTTAATGCCTTTTTCTTACTCTAAATTGGTTAGAATTTTAACTAACCAATCTCATGAGGGGGGCTTGCACTTTGCTTGAACAATTGTAGATAATGGGAGGGAGGATTTTATTCACTTTAAAGCTTGATTTAATGGTATTTGAAGTCAATCTAAACCTTAAGCCACCAAAACCCTAAATCGTAGGTCATTTCTACACATTTCTCTTTCACTTCAAACTCATCTTCTACCTTTCCTCCCTTGTTGGCCGAACACTCTTCTCCTCTAAGAGAAGACCATTTGCTTCTTCAACTTCATTTTGGAGTTTCACAATGCCAAAGCCTTCTATTCTTTTTAAGTATTTCCTTTCCAAGTCTTGATTTCTCTTCATCTATTACAAGCTAAGTAAGCTTTCTTGATTTTTTTTTTCCTTTTGATTGGGTTATACGAAATTACCCTATGGCATTCTCAATCTTATTTTCTATTCTTTTCTCCTTTCCATGATCTCAAAATGGTAGTCTTGCTGGCGGTGGAAGTTTGGAACACCATTCTTGCAAAAGCTTGACAATAAGACTCAACAGGCTAACTTTTGGTAAGGGAAGCTTTAAGATCACAAGTCTTGGAGGATTGTGGTTTTTCTTATTTGTAATCATGTTGTAAAGTGTGTTGGTGAACTCTTCTAAGTTAAACCTTTTGAAGTGTTGATTTTGACGAAGGTTTGCTTTTTGAACAATAAAGTGTTGATTTTGAATATGTTGCCCTATTTATTTGCACGAAAATATGCCACTATTATTTGATGTTTTTGGCTGGATATTGTTTGGTTGTTCATTTTATATGATGCTATTTGATGAGTATATGATTTGGTTACATTGTTAGGTAATTTGGATGCAAAAGCCTTAACCTTTGAATTTCCCATAAGCTTTAAAAGACAAAAATAAAATAAAAATAAAAATGAAATCTTGGAGTCAATATCCCATTTTTGAGTTATTGGACAAAACCTAAGAAGACCATAAAATGCTAAGTTCAAGTGTTATAATAGATTAAGAAAATCCTAAATCAACTTCTAGCAATATTAGGTTAAGTTTTGGTTAAGGAAACTTAATAAAAATATGAACTTTAAAGAGGTCAATGGCTAAAACAAAATTTTAAGACCTAATACAATGTGATTAAGTTAATTAAAGTGATTACAAGTCATTAATAATGAATTGGTAAGCTTAAAAAAAGATTGAGTTAAAAAAAAAAGCTAATTTGGACTAGTTTTGAGACTTTGTGTTTAGTTGCAATTTGTTGATGTCTTTAGGAGTCCATTCTTCTTCAGGGATAGGATTCTAGATAAAGATTTTGGAGTATTGTAATCTCCATTCAAAATGATATTCAAAATACTATATTGATTTGATAAATATTTTCATCATATTCCTCTAGTAAGGAAACTCCTCACAAATGAAAGCTGAAGGACAAGTGATAAAGGTTCCTTTGACTAAAATCTAGAAGATTTGGGCCTATGCTTGTTTTTTTTTTTGCTATAATTTGGAGTTTCAACTTACAATTTGCCTTTTCCCATTATGTGTCTTTTTAATCTAATTAAGTGAACTATTATGATAATAGGACACTCTCCATTTTTATTCTTTGTGCTCTATTAAGAGCCATTTTTTTTAGGAATAGTTAGAGTTTAAAGGCATATTTACTTTTCTAAAATATTTTTTTAATTATAAAAATGTTACAACATTTTCATTTTATTTATTAAAAGATTTGTATAAGAAATAATGAAAACATAGAGAATAGCTTTCTATTATTTTCATTATTTCCTCTGCTAACCTTTAATTTATATAATTGATTTTTATATTACAATTTTGAATTCTCACTTTTAAACAATGTCTTTTTCAAGAGTTATTTTCCTCTTTGTTAAGTTATATGACTGTTTGAACATCTAATTTTATTTTTATATTCTTTTCAAACACTATTACATAAATTTAATTTCCAATTTGTTTTAGAATAAAATTATAAATTTTGAATCTTTCATATATTATATCATTTTTTTTGTTGACTAATATACTACATCAAATTGAAGATATTTTTTTTTAAATAAATTGAATTTTAAGATTATTATAATCTTAACTTGAATTTAAGTTTTAAATTTATATTTTGACACACCACATCAATAAAAATTATGTGACTTAATTTAAATAATTTATTTCTATAATTATTTTCTCAATTTTAAAAGTCTTATCCCTTATACTTATTTTTTCTAATATAATAAAATGTTCATTATTAAAGATAAAAACATCTATTATTTCTAAATTTATTTTTATTTATAATTTTATATTTAAATTTAAAAATATTCATACAATACACTAAAAACTTACTTATTAAAAATAAAAAAATAGATTTTTTTTTTCAAATCTAATCTATCTCGTACACTACATTTTGTCTTAGGTTTTAAGTTCTTTCTCGATAGGGTGGCCCCAAAAAGAACAAGGGCTTTCCTTTCAACTCAACGCCCAGCCCAAGTACTAACCCAAACAAAGAATCACATCATGATTTTTTTTGAACCAAGAATTAAAAATAAAAAACAATCATATTATAATAAAAAAAACAGATTATACCTAAAACAGTTTTATAATATCATTTAATTACAAATTATTATATATAATAAAATTTATTAATTTTTATAATAACTCATAACTAATTTAAAAGTCATTTTAAAGATGATTTTTATCTATAAATTTTTTTACAGCATAACCATTATTAAACTCTATTATAATTTCATAAATCAGCCTTTTATTTTTATTTTTATTTGTGAAGTGAACCGATAGGAGCAAGAAAGTTACGAGAAGACCAACTTGTTAGAAGAACAGAGTTTGTTTTTGTCTGGTGTGGTGTTTCTGGTGTTGTGGTTGCCATGGACGAAGATCAAATAGAAGGTTGTGTGAGTGGGTACCTGAAGCAGAAAGGGTTTACGCAAAACGAGGACCAACTTCAACTCACCAACACCGATTCCTCTCTCCAACCCGACACTCTCAATCGCACTCAGTACTCTCTCTCTCTCTCTCTCTCTCTCTCGTTTCAATTTTCGTACATTTTCGTTTTCTTAATTTCGGTAAAAAATTGTTGGCGCCAGGGCCTCGGAGTCGCTAGGTGACTTAATTAAAACCCTTTCGCTTATGAAAATGAGATGATACAACAATTCTTTTAACAATTTATTCAACTGCGTCTCTCCGTCACATTATTTATTTATTATATTTTAAACTTATCTCTCTTTTCTCTCTTTCTCTAACCAGGGAAAAAACTAGACATAAAATAGCAGAGTTAGTGTCACTCGTGAAACGATGGAGCTGTTGTCCATTGTCAAAGCATACATGAAATTTCTTTTATTTTATACCAGCGGAAAGATAGATACTGCTGTGCCTATATTCTTTGGAATTGAATTTGTTGCATATGTAGTTGGTGCAGTTTTTTTAATCAATGTAACTGGCGTGAGAGGTTGAAATAGAATAGTGAAATGGTTTGCAATAAGAATCAAAGAGTTAAATAAAGTTTAAAAAAGTGGAGACCAAATGGAGATATCCCTTTTGTTACTGTTATAGATTATAGATATATATGTATATTTTTTTAAGTCTTATTGAAAAAAATAAAATAAAATTGAGTGTAGTCACACTTAAACTATGTAAGTGAACATTTTAGTTTTAAACCAATTCATGTCACTGAGATTGCAAAATTTCAGCGGGTACAATTGTCCACCTTAGTGCCTAACATATGAGTTATATTTCATATTTTGAAGATGCATTGTCGGTTCTGTAAGAAAAACTTTGGAATTTGTAATCTTATGGTGCATTTTTACAAAAGAGTTATCCTCCCACAGTGCTATGCATTGCTAAGTACTTTGGTTGTAAAGTGTAGACAGTCTTGCTTCCTTGCTTATCTGTGTTAATTTAGAGGATGGACTTCAATGCAAATTTATATTCAATTTTATCATAAAACTTGAAGGATAGGTGTGTGGTTTTACTTATGTGACCGAGGGAGAAAAAAATTAGTAAATTGGTTTTCCCAATATTTTTGTGTTTTCGATTAGGAAATAAAATCTTTTTGAATTAATTAAGAGAATGAAACTGACAGCCAGTTTGCTAGGCCTATTTAAACTGTGCTTTTCAACCAGCAATGGTTTCTGTTCTTGACATTTTGGGCATCTCACAAGAAAACTATTGCACAAGTATGATTTCAAATTGGGTTGTTTTCCTTCAAAAACATCTGGTAGCAAGTAAGCTTTTGAAGAGGAGGTTTATATGTTTTCTTAGAACATAGTCATCAGCTTGCCTGAATCCTACATTCCAGATTACACTTCCAACATCTGTCATTTCTGGAGAGTGAAAAACCATTTATTTTCAGATTGGAAAGAGGTTCTGCAAGATACCATGATGGATATGGTAGACTAAGATCATGGGCATACAGGTCACTTGACTCATACAAGGTAACATGCCGTTTGGTTATTGTCTTGTTTTAAGTTCATTTATGAGATTGCTATGTTTCAGTTTGTGTAGTTATTACACATGGTTTGCCACTTCTTTGCAGCATGAGTTGCTGCGTGTGCTTTATCCAGTATTTATCCATTGCTTCATGTATCTTGTGGCAAAAGGGCAACTTCAGGAAGGTATGAAATATTTTTACGCACACACATTTAATAATAATTATTACTATAATTATTTTTGTCAGATTTTAAAGTTCATAATGAGGCCATCGGTGCAAATGTGTTTTATGCTTCTGTTTACGTGATTCATGATTCCATTGGATATTCTCAGCTTGGAACTTTTTCAATACCTTTCGTGAAGACCATGAAATGATACACTCGCGAGACCTTCAAAAATTGGAGCTAGTTCTTTCTCCTACTCATTTGGAGGTTTGTTGTGGTCTAAAATATGATATCTCTTGTATGTTTGTTGAAGTTGTTTGATCATTAGCATTATATAATCCTACAATATTGTTCTTACTCAGGAAATGGAATTCGCTCATTCCCTTAGGCAGAGTAAATTCAACATAAAGATATGTGGGGTAATGTCTTTATTTACCTAGATTAGTTTGTCAATATGCTTTAATTGAACTGTTTTTAAGTTACTCTTTTGATTTGTTATTCAAGTTAAACATTTTGTTCAATTAATTTCAGAATCCATGAGAAGTCCAGAACTTTTGTGCCCCTTTTGGGCTTTCTTTTCTGTGATTTTATTTTTTATTAGTATTGATGATGCTTTACGCTTTGAAAGAATGCTTGGCTATTAGCATTTGATTTGCAGTTTCTGAAAAAAAAAAAAAAAACCCTATAAATAAAGACCATCATTGTCTTTATTTATAGTTTTTTTTTTTTTTTTCAGAATTTTCATAATTGAGATCATTACATTTACATTCTTTATAAAATAGAGCTATATGTTGAAAAATCTGACAGTAGTTAATGTTTTGGGCTTCTGGCAGTATTCTTATGAGCTTCTGTTGCAACATCTACACAGTATGCAATCCACCACAATAATTGGTATTATCAATGAGCATATTAGTTTCCAAGGTACTTTTCCTCATTTTAAGTTGCATCTGGTGATTCTGTTCATTTGAACTTGTCAGTGTTGCATAAACTTCGTTGTTGTTGTTGCACTGCAGTTACAACTGGACAACCTAGCTCAATTTCTGATGATCCAGAAGCTGTTACCCTCACTGGAAGCATCCAGGATGCAGCAAACCAGATAAATCAGAAAGAAATACTTTGGGGGGTGAGTCCTTTAATATATTGACAAAGCTAGACAATGTTATAAGTTATCTTGCTCTTTTTGTTTCTATCAATGCAATCCCAGTTTCTTACTTTTGCAAGCTTTTTGTTGTAATAAAAAGTGTATTAATAGCATGTAGGATACCTGAATCTTTCAAAGACTTAAAAAATGCTAACTTTTCTGCATTTCACAGTTTTAAGGCCTTGGGAAACAGTTGATTGAACTGTGATGTCTGTTACATCCCTTGTCATCATTGTACTTGGATTGACATGTGGAATACTAATTTTTAATAAACAGAATCTTTGATTGGGCCAGACTTAGAGTAGTGACTTGTTGTCCATAGTGGGAGCCATGGCTCCAAAATTTTTAAAACAACATAACTTCACTTTTCTTGTCCTTTATTATAATGTGTTTGAAGGGGAGTGAAGTAGCAGTCTGTTTCATTTAATAATAAACAAAATTACTTAGTAGCAAACAAGGTGCTTATTGGATATGTACAAATTTACATGGACTGACTTGTTTTTGAGTGATAGGTGATTATTGGATATGTACCCAATATGGGTATGACAACCATTTAGAAGTATCCATGCAGTGTAGGTATATGCTTACAAAGGTTTAAATTCAAATTTACAGCCACTGCCATCATGCTTGCTATGGGTTTAATTTGGACCGGCAGTTTTGATATTGTTAAAAATTATGGGTTTTTGGTACAGAGGTAGACAGATAGATGAAGAGAGCGAAACACTAATTTATATTAATTGAGATGTATTACAATGTATTGATATGTTCCATATGTTCATAGAACCTAGAGAACTAATCCTTATTTATACTAATCATAATCCTAATAATTTAGGAAACAAATCATGATAAGATGAGGAGATATGGTAACCAATCCTAAAAGATGATGAGAAAACAAGGAAACTAATCCTAGAGGATAATTTAAGATATGATAAGATATTTTTGTATATTCTAACGGGTATCATTCAAAGCACACAAGCAGTTGTTTTCATCACTACCAGTTCTGTTGAAAGGGAAAGAAACAAGAGAGCATGCGAATGAATCAGTTTGTTTGAATTACATAGCGGATCATATATTTATATTAGTAGTCACAAATACATGGATAATTACAAATAATTACAAGAATATACAGTTACTTAAATTAATATATAATCTACCTTATTTGTATTGTTACTATAATTACATTATTTCTAACACTCTCCCTTAAGTTGGAGCATATAAATCATATGCACCAAGCTTGCTTCATACATAACTAATCCGAGGACCTCTTAATGACTTGGTGGAAATATTTGCCAATTGATCATATTAATTGACGAGGCTTGGTGATGTCTCTAGATAAGATCTTCTCTCAATGAAATATTGGATTTGAGTCAATATGCTAGGTTGCTTGATTATCACATATAAGTGTCATTTAGATAACTTCCCCAAATCTTAGTTCTTTGAGCAACTATTTGAATCAAATAAGTTCACAATTGGCTGAAGCCATGGTTTGATAGTTGATACTCTACTTTTGCACATTATATTGCTCTTAGAATTTGGGTTTAGGGCCTAACTCAACCTTACAAAACCGGCTTGTAAGGTGAGTACTGTCCAAGCTTTATAAGCTTTATTTAAGCCATATCTCTAGTCAATGTGAGACTAAACCACCACCTTTAACCTTAAGGCTACAATTAAGGTAGCCCCCAAAGAGGCCGCAACTAAGGCGGGTTAGGGATGATTGAAATTAAGCGGCTTTCCAACACTCTCCCTCATGCCCAGGACTACTGGAGTGTGGCAAATGCAGGTGGCCCAACGATGGATCTAGGATAGGCTCTAATCAGAGTAGTCAATAGCGCGTTCGCGTCGCTATTGTGAAGGTGTAGTGCAGAGTGGACCCCTCTGCTACTGAAGAGTGTGTCGTGTTGCGCCTCGGAGTTGTGGTCATTGTGTCGCAAAAAGTGCCCAAAAGCGGATTTTGTAGCCACTCCCAAACATTTGACGCAGAGGGCAAAAATAGTCCTAAAACTGTGTCGTTTTAGGGTTTTTTTAAAGGGTAAATGGGTAAAATCGAGTGGTTATTTATTTTTAACCCTTTAGACCCACAATTTCACTTTCATAGTTTCACCTTCGTGAATTTGTGAATTACTCCCGTGCACTTTGAGCCCCATCTCCCTTGACAGACAACTCTACAACTTTCGATGAGGCCTGTTACTTCTAGCAAGCTTTTTGGTGGCAGAGATGCTACTTTTGGCGACACTTTTGGTGTGTTTTGTTCTACATATTTCTTTTCTTTGTTCTTTGTTTAGCCACAATTGCTTCATCTCAACTTGTTCAGCCAATTGTCTTGAATGATGTTGATGAAAGTAATGAATGGTTATTAGGAGAAATGGCCAATGGAGATGAAGAAGCTGTCCAAGAAGATGAATTGGTGTTTGATGATCTGACTTGGGGAGTTGTGGCAACTGCAATTGGGGCCGGGGAGCCTATTACAAACACTAGGCAGTATGCAAGAGTAAAGAAGGCAGCTGCAACTTCTACTTCTAGGCCTTTGGGAAGAAAGGAAGCACTAGTGCAAGAAGAATAAAAGGAGGAGGAAGAAGAGGAAGATGGTGGTGAAAGTGAAGAGGAGGAACAAATCTACAAGAGTGATGAAAGTGATGAAGATGAGATTGAGGATGTGATGTCTAACATTGTAGCTGAAGATGACGATGATATTTGAATGATTTTAATGTTTAGTAGTTGTTCTTGGCCTTTAAGCCTTAAAGGCTTAAACTTGTTTGATTTGATTTGATGTTTTCCTTTAATGTAATTGACAATATGACATGTTGGTTGTTGTTTTGGTTATGTAACTTTAAGTTTTAATTAGAATATGTTTTATATTTAGGTTTTTTTCTTTATTTTTCAGCATATATATATATATATATATATATATATTTTGTGTAATATAAATCTATGTAGGGATCAAAATAGCGGTCATCTCGCTATCTGCTATCTTGATATAGTGTTTTCGAGGGCGGCCGCTACGCGCTGCTATTTGTGATTAACTACTATGGCTCTTATACGATCTTAGAATTTGAGTTGGGGCCTAACTCAACCTTACAAAACCAGCTTGTAAGGTAAGGATTGCCCAAGCTTTATAAGCTCTATTTAAGCCATATCTCTAGTTGATGTGGGACTAAACCACCACCTTTGAGGTTGCAATTAAGGCAGCCCCCAACTAAGGTAGGTTAGGGGTGACCACAATTAAGGTGGCTATCCAACAATTGCAATCACACTTTGTTTCTTGCTATTCCAAAATATTAGATTGCCACCAATAAAGATGCAGGGCCAAAGATGGACCTCCTATTAGTGGGAGAGCTTGCCCAATCTAAATCTAAATATCTGACAACGTATGACCTATGCCTTCATTCAAGAGGCCTTTTCCTAGAGCTCCTATATTTCAAGATATGATTACAACATCCCAATGTCCTTCAAAGAAGAGTTAAGAAATTGACTTACCATGCTAACTGCAAAGGAGATGTCTAGACAAGTAATAATCAGATAGTTTAGTTTCCCAACCAGTCTTTATTCCTTTCTAGATCTAAAAGTGGCTCCTGATGATTTCATAGAAGGTTAGCATTAGAATTCATTGGAGTATTAGCAAGCTTAGAACCCATTGATCTTGTTTTCTCTAGGATGTTCATTGCATTCTATCTTTGGGAAATCACAATACCGTTCTTGTGTTGTGCCACCTCTGTACCCAAAAGGTATCAAAGTGTACCAAGATCTTTCATTTGAAAGTGGCAACGAAGATGCTGCTTTACCTATGTGACGACATGGTAATCACTACCTTTAATGACAATGTCATCTATGTACAAAAGTAAGTAAATACACCTTGTGGCTAAATGACGATAGAAAATGAGTGGTTAGCTTCTCTCTTAAACATAACAAATTGCTAGATCATAGTGCAAAATGTGCCAAATCATGCCTTTGGGGGATTGTTTAAGCCCATACAATGATTTCTAGAGACGACATACTAGTCTTGAAGACTTCCCTGAATAACAAATCTAGGAGGTTGCTGCATATACACCTCTTCTGTGAGGTTGCCTTGGAGGAAAGTATTCTTGGTATCAAGCTGATAAAGTGGCCAATGGCAAATGGTAGCCGTAGGCAAGAGTAGTTGAACAGATGCCATTTTATCCACGAGGGAGGTGTAATTATAACCCAAGCCAAAGAATTGTGTATATTCTTTGATCATTAGATGAACCTTAACTCAATCAAGTGATCAACTTTACCATCAAGTCCAACCTTCATTGTAAAGTTCCATTTGCATCCTACAAGAGACTTCCTTGGAGGAAGGGGAACGAGGTCCCTAGTATCATTGCTTTGAAGTGCATTTATCTTATCAATTATAACTTGCCTTGAACTAGGATGTGAAAAGGGCATCAGCTGCATTCTTTAGAAAGAAATAGAGGACAAGGAAGAAAGACAAATATAATGGAAAGGAGATTGTAGATAATAAGTCAAAGTAACATAATGAGCAAAAGGATTACAAGTATAGCTTATACCTTTTTAGAAAGCAATGGGAATATCAATATCACTATATCGGGAGGCAGGGCTAAAGGAGGCAAAGGAGTTGGCTTCAGAGGAGAGTTGAAGGAGGTTCCATCACTAGCTAGTGGTGGCAACAATGAGGATACCATGTAGAGGAGGTGAGTCTTCCCAAATGAGGCAACTCTGGTGGGTGATATTTAATTGGAACAAGATGTAGAGACAAACTCAAGATGAGGAATTGGAACCAAAGAACATAATGAACTCAAAGAACATAACATTAGCTGACACTAGATATAATGAAGAGTTAGTGAGTAGAATTTATAACCTTTCCGACACTGAGTGTAACCCAAGGTAACACAATTGTGAGAGCGAACTGATAATTTGTCTACCCTAGGTTGAGATTATGAACAAAACACGTCAACCCAAAGATGTGAGGGGGCAAGGAATGAAGAGAATGATGAGGGAACAAGATTGAGTGTATAGTTGGTTGTTAAGAATAGATGAGCATCAGATTGGTAAGATAACACGTGAGCACGACATCACCCCAAAAATGACGAGGAAATGTTACTATGAAGTAGGAGAGTCTGAGTGATTTCAATAAGGTGCCTACTTTTACTTTCAACAATCCTATTTTGTTGAATGGTATGGGCACAAGATTCTAAGTGAAGAATGCCATATGAAGCCATAAAATGTTGAAACAGTTGAGATAAGTATTTTCGGGTATTATCACTATGTAAAGTGCAAATGGGAACATTGAATTGATTTTCTATTTCATGGTAAAAAGATTGAAAGAGAGGAAACAACTTAGAACGATGTTTCATTAGAAACAACCAAGTATAGTGAGAATAGTCATCAATAAATGTGAAAACATCTAGACCCTATTGTAGACACAATACGACTAGGATCTTGAACATCAAAATGGACTAAAGTAGGAGACATAGCTTGACAATGAACATGACTAAGAAAAGAACTAGGAAAATGTATTCCTAATTGACACGACTCACAAGACAATGGATAATTTGGAGAGATTCGACGCCATTTGATGTAGCTTTGCAAGATTGCGACTACCCAACTGAACATGGATAAGGAGAGGAGAGTCCATCACTGAACTAGCATGAGTAGAGGTATTGAGTTGATAAAGCCCATGGGACTCACATCTGGTGTCAATCATCCACCCCAAACTCCCATCCAAAAATATTCTTCATTGAATTCTTTAATTGAAATATTTTTCTGATTTAAATAATTATTGACCTGTTTGATAATGGTCCAATTTCAATCTCATTATTATTTCTGTCATAGATGTTTGAAGACTCTGTAGAAGACCACATAGATAAGGCTGGGGCCTTGCTTTCAGACACAGAAAAGGGCGAAGGGGAAGGCAAAGAGGGAGAGAATGATGAGAGTAAGGTACATCTGTTCTTAAAGTGAACCTCTGTCTGTGTGTTTCATGAATGCTTTTACTGGATAATCTGATACAATACGTTTCTCAGAATTTATGCACCTATAACAAAGTTGAGCATGAGTTCCACTTGAATGCACTTTGATCACCTTAACACTGCATGTTCTTTGTTTGATTGTCAAAAAGTGTTAATTGTTTTTCACTTTTGTTTTACACTTGTTTCTCTTTTAGAAAAGGTCAATTGATGGAGGAAAGCAAGGTAGTTCAATAAAAAAGGTAAAAAAGGAAAAGGCCAGTAGTGCAACAGGGAAAAATGCTAAACCAGAAGCTAACACTATATCTGCAGCACCTCGCATTAAACCAGAGCTACCCTTGCCCACAGTGTATTCTCTCAAGTTTAATCTATTGTTTAATTGGCTCTGCATATTCTGTGTAGGATGTAGATTAAACCAGAAGACATCATGCTATCTATTTTTTATTTTCAGTGGGAACTGCAGAGTCAAAGTTAGTGGCTCTATTCTATAATAACTAATGAGATAACATTAAAGTCGTAGAAAAGCATTCTGTTGAAGATATGTAGTTCTATTCCGTTGAATGTTGTAATGTTGCATTCTTGCAGTTCAACTGATGTAGAACTGTCTATCCTAGAAGATTTAAGGAATCGTGTACAATTGAGTAGTGTTGCCCTCCCTTCAGTTAACTTCTACACATTTGTAAATACGCATAATGGGTAATGTCTTATACTTTTTTGGCAGAACAAGTTTATTTTATGTTTGGTTTTCTCTTGGGTAATACTTAAATTTTTGCTCAACTACTCAGTTTAAGCTGTTCATCAATATCCCACGACGGATCATTGATTGCTGGAGGATTTTCTGACTCATCGCTAAAGGTTCTTTCTCTTCATCCTCCTCCTTTCACTCCTCCAAAAGAACACCCTCTTTCCTTTAAGAACTTTATCTTACCAGATAATGTGAACTTGTGGTAATTATTGTGACTTGTATCTGCAGGTCTGGGATATGGCGAAACTTGAACAACAACCCACCACTTGTAAGTTTATAGCTGAAGTTTCTTTTGTTTAGACCAAGCTGAGTAAATTTGTTGCATTCTTTGCTTGAAAAACATGGATATGGCTTATAAAACTCACTCTGTTAAATTCCTTATATAATGTGCATGCGTGCAAAATATAATATGCAGTTGGATAGCTCCCTCATGAGTACACATTAAATATTCCTTAGCTTGTATGTAAAGAAAGTTCTGGTCAATACCTCTCCTCTCAGTGGGAGTTACTAGACTGGATTCTGTGGAAGGTAATCTAACCCATTCGTGGTGCATTTTCTTTTAGACTTTTGACTTTAAGAATTTGTAGGGGAAAAAACTTGTGGTCTAAGAATTTGAAGTAAAACAGTGAGTTCCACTAGCCTTTCATTGGAAATGTTCTCCAAAAATGGTTTGAGGGGATTGATCAGATCTCTATCAGTCTTTTTTCTAGATTGTGCAGTGGATCCTAAATATCATTTGTGAGAGTGATGTCATTGTAATTTGTAGGCTCATTGACCAAAGTAGGGTACTTTTAAAAACTATTTACCAATCTGGGGTTGTTTTGAAATATATTACCAAAATGGGGTGGTCAACGATGGAAAACGCTAGTCAAACTTGACTAGCGTTTTCCATTCTACGTCAGCATTTTTAATTAATTTTTTTAATTTAATTGCAAAAAATGTCATGGTGAGTGCCATGCAGGATACACTAGTAGTAATAGTGTTATCAGAAAACGATATTAGCACTAGCGTATCTTGCGTGGCACCCAGCATGGCAAAAAAGTGACGGAAGGTGACGAACACGTGTACAAAACGCTATTACCACTAGCGTTTTCAATTTAATTTTTTTTTAAAATGGAAAAAAAGAAGTATTTAAAATTTTAATTATTAAAATGTAGAAAATGTTATTTCTAATAGTGTTTTCGGTTTATTTTAAAAAAAAACGAAAAAAAAATTAATTTTTAATTAATAAAATGTAGAAAACGCTATTTCTAATAGCGTTTTCAGTTTTTAATTAATTTTTTTTCAGTTTAATTTTTTTAAAAAACAAAAAAAAAGTATTTAATTTTAAATTATTAAAATATAGAAAACGATACTATTAATATTGTTTTCTATATTTTTTAATTTTATTAAAATATTAAAAAAATTTAATTTTATTAAAAATTTATTTATTAAAATATAGAAAACGTTATTATTAATAGCGTTTTCTACATATTTAGCTTTTATTAAAATATTTTAAATATTAAAATATAGAAAACGCTATTATTAATAGTGTTTTTTATTTTTAATTTTTATTAAAAAAATTTAATTATTAAAATACTAAAAACGCTATTAATAATAGTGTTTTCTATTATTTTTTTTTTAAAAAAGAGAAACGCTATTAATAAAAAATGCAGATAATAATAGCGTTTATAATTTTTATAATTAAAAAAATAAATGACACTGATTTTTTCATTTTTATACAATTAAAAAATATAATAAATATAACTTTTTTAAATTTAAATATATTAAAAATGTAAACCCTAATAAAAATAGCGTTTTCTAATTAATAAAAAAATTGGTAATAATATTCTGTTAAATAAAATTATACCGTTTTCACTAAATTAATAAAATAACGTTTTCACTAAATTAAAAAAATTTACTAACAATATGTTTTAATTTTAGTATGTTTTAATCATTTTTTTAAATTTAATAATATTTAATTATATACTGAATAATTAAAAAAAATTAATATTAAAAATTTAATAATTAAAAAATAAAATGCTATTAATAATAGCGTTTTTAATAATTAAATTATTTTATTAAAAATTAATAACTGAAAACGCTATTAGAAATAATGTTTTTAACATTTTAATAATTAAAAATTTAAATATTTGTTTAGTTTCCGTTTTAAAAATTTTTAATAATTAAAAATACAAAACGCTATTAATAATAGTGTTTTTAATAATTAAATTAATTTTATTTATTAAAAATTAAAAACTGAAAACGCTATTAGATATAGCATTTGCTACATTTTATTAATTAAAAATTAAATATTTTTTTCCGTTTTAAAAAAAAAATTAATATGAAAAAAAAAATCAAACTAAAAACGCTATTTCTTTACATTTTATTAATTAAAAATTAAATAATTTTTTTCCGCTTTTAAAAAATAAAATAAACCGAAAACGCTATTAGAAATAGCGTTTTCTACATTTTATTAATTAAAAATTTAAATACTTCTTTTTTTCCGTTTTAAAAAAAAAATTAAATTGCAAACGCTAGTGGTAATAGCGTTTTGTACATGTGTCTATCACCTTTCGTCGCTTTTTTGTCATGTTGGGTGCCACGCAGGATACGCTAGTGCTAATAGCATTTTTTGAAAACGCTACTACTGCTAGCGTATCTTGCGTGGCACCCACCGTGGCATTTTTCGCAATTAAATTAATTAAAAATGTTGACATGGAATGGAAAACACTAGTTTGACTAGCATTTTCCATCGTTGACCACTCTATTTCGGTAATATGTTTCAAAACAATCCCAGATTGGTAAATAGTTTTTAAAAGTACCCTACTTTGGTCAATGAGCCTAATTTGTATGCAATGACTGGTCCTTCACTAAAATGATGATCTTTCATCTTCAAACTGGCTTCTTGAGCTAAAAAATCACGTCTATTGCTAAAACTTTACGGTGTCTAACAAAAATATGACTGTTGAGTTGAACAAAGTCAAAACTAAGGTTCTATTTAGCAAAAATTAGATTGATTGAAGGAAGTATGTTAAGTCTTGAGCAATTCAATATGCTCAAATATGAGTTTTATGTTTTACTTATTATAATAGTTCAATTGTTGCTATCATCAGCTTTTTGGCAGGGAGGGAATGACACATCACAAAATGAACAACTTTTTGGGCAAAATAGTGGGAAAAAACAGTACACATTGTTTCAAGGTCATTCAGGCCCAGTCTATGGAGCCACTTTTAGTCCTGCTGGGGATTTTATTCTTTCTTCTTCAGCAGACAAAACAAGTATGTTTATTTGATCCCAGTTGAACGTTCTTTCCTTATTCTGTTTCTTCACTTTTGATAGTATATTTTTTTTTTTTCACATTTATATATTTGTTTTATCTTTAATTCTGCAAGTCTTGTTCAGAACCATGAATTTACATATATGCAGTTCGATTATGGAGTACAAAGCTTAATGCCAATCTTGTTTGTTACAAGGGTCACAATTACCCTATCTGGGATGTTCAGGTAAAACTCTATCATCTGAATTTTTCTAACTTCTATGGATTTGTGTATTTTCTGATAACAAACATAGAGCAACTCAACAAATACCTTAAGGATAATTTTAAATTTAAAGATAAATGTAATTGATGTGATGATGCCATATGTTTTTTAGAGAAATTGTATCGGTACAAAAAATTTATGTAACAGAGAGAGATAGGGAGAGAAGAGAGATAATGTGAGATAAGATGGTCAATGGGATGGAGTGAGATAGAGAGAAAAAATAATGTTGTAAAAAATGTAATAATCTAATAGTACTTTGCAGTGTGCTTCTCTTTGAAATATAGATGTCTTGCATTTTTGTCCAATACAATATGAAAGTATATGACATTGTAATGTAATAATCTCATAATGCTTGGGAAGTTAAGGAAATAATTCTTGTCCTATTCATCAATCTTCTTTTATGTTTAACATATACTTAGAAGTATGAGTATCTTTGGGACTTCGTTCTCTCAAGTCTCAATTGCTGAGCTTGTGAAGATTTTCTTCTCTACCCAATGGATATTTTGTTTCTTTTCTTTCCTTTTTCCTTATTCTATTTAATTTTGGGTCATTACCGTCTGCATTTACATTCTATAATGCTACATCATTTATTTATTTTTCTGGTGCAGTTTAGTCCTGCAGGGCATTATTTTGCCAGCTGTTCACATGACAGAACAGCTAGGATTTGGACCATGGACAGAATACAACCTTTAAGAATAATGGCAGGGCATTTGTCAGATGTTGATGTGAGTTTTAACAGTCAATTCTTTTTTTCTTGTGCTTGTCCTAATTTTCTCCAGATTTTATATCACTAGTTTATTACGATTTTTTTATGTAAATATTGATTGCTCCAGAAATTCATATACAAGTAACTTAGTTCTGGACACTTATATTAATTTTCGGTGCAATGGATTTTTTAAAGTAACACACTTTATCTACAAACTACAAAGATCAAATAGGAAGCTATACTAAAACGACATGTGAATTGAGTTTGTCCATCCAAATTGGTGTCCAACTCCTGAATTTATTGAAAATGAATATATTTCAAAACAAGTGTATCAGGAATCCTCTTACGGTTACAGAGAGGATGAAATGAGAGAGAAAGAAATCGACACTCTAAAGAGGAACAAGTCCCTTTGCAAGTCCAACCTTGAAAAACCCTTTTAAGGAGTCCATCTGCAGAAAGGCAAAACAAAGCTAAAAGATGTGTCTATCCCATAAAAATTGCGGAGTAATAAATTTACTCATGTTAACTTTTCTTTTCATCCTTCTCTATCTTGATATTTTGAAAGTTAAGATTTTGTAAGATCTGTTGGCTTTTGACATTTTGATATCAGCAAGCAGAATATATGCTCATGTAAATTTAGGAAAATCTGGCGTATTGGAGAGACTTGTGGGAGATATCATCAATAACTTTTTTTCTTTTATGTTGTTCCAAGACTGTTGTAGAGATATAATGTTTACCTATTCTTCCGTCTTGTTTAGTGTGTGCAGTGGCATGCCAACTGCAACTACATTGCTACCGGCTCCAGTGACAAAACAGTTCGACTATGGAATGTGCAGAGTGGGGAATGTGTTCGGGTTTTCATTGGTCACAGGAGTATGATTTTGTCTTTGGCAATGTCTCCAGATGGTCGCTACATGGCATCTGGTGACGAAGATGGCACAATCATGATGTGGGACCTCTCCAGTGGCTGTTGTGTCACACCTCTAGTCGGTCACACCTCATGTGTCTGGTCACTCGCTTTCAGGTGATCCCCATAACCCCTTCCTCAACATTTCAACTTGATCATATGACGGAAATCAAAGGTATTTCGGGCTGCTATCAACTTCTTAACACCGCTGCTGTTCGCTGTTGTTGAATGTGTCAGTTGTGAAGGTTCTCTTCTAGCATCTGGATCCGCCGATTGCACTGTCAAATTTTGGGATGTAACTACAGGCATAAAGGTTCCGAGGAATGAAGAAAAGTAAGTAGTTTATCTGACGTGAAAACATAAAACTACATCTTTAGAATTGTGTTTTCTCACGGAAAAACTGACAGCATGTTATTCACATCATTAGTAGAAGTGGGAATACTAACAGACACAGATCATTGAAAAGCTTGCCAACTAAATCTGCTTCAGTTTACTCTCTCCAGGTAAATTCACTAATTATCTGTGCTTGGTTTCATTTTGTCCATTGCTAGTATTGATTGAAATTTATGAGGATTTAATAATTATGTAATTTTGTATTGTGCTTTGGAGCAGTTTTCTCGAAGGAATCTTCTTTTTGCAGCTGGAGCTCTTGCAAAAAGTGGCTGATGCTATGTCTACAAATTTGAAAGTGACAATTTTGAGTTGAAAACCAAAACAATGTGTTATACAGTTTTTTTATTTGTAAATTTATTTAGAGTAAATTGAATTGAAATATATCGTCAGCAAGTATTGCTAATCCATGCATTTTTTCTCACTTAAACGTGTAATTTATTGTAAAATTATTCAGAGATCGGAAGCATTACTTTTCATTCGAGATTTATTCTCATTTTGTTTCTTTACATCCTCTTATGTGACCTTGTTTAATATTTTATTAATATTGTCCCTAGCGTTGAATGCTGATGGGAATGGATTCTTTCCGGTGACCTTACCGAACCACTGCATGAGATCCTAGCCTTTCAATAAATTTTATTCATACAATATATATGTCTTGACCATCTCAAGTGTTTTTACCACTAGGGAGGATCCATTCCCAATGCTGATACATGCAAAAGTAAATGTTGGTTTGCCTTGGGTTTTTAAAATATAGTTCCCATTATAGCAACATAGAATGATACACTTTGTTTATGATTAGTGCGTATGCTAAAATACTAGTCCTTGTGCATTTCACCAACAGTTGGGAATAAAGTTCACATGATCGCCATTGGCAATCACTTAAACCAGTTAAATAATTTAAGCATACACAATATCAACTTAATGTGAAATGATATTGACTACAACGTTGATCGAGATTAATTTTTCATAAAAGATGTATTTCTTGAGATCATCTGCACCAATCAATTGATGCCATTGGATCTTGTCAAATAAATATATGATTTTGTTCAGAAATATGTATGATTTTTCATTATATTGTCTTACTAAGAACGTGAGTGTAATGATTTTTTTCACCATGATTATGCTTCAGAAAGAAAGGTGATATGTAAATCATAAAAAAAGAAAAGAAAAGAATAATTTAAAATAGAAAGTTTTTGTTGGAATTCATATTGAGAATGCATTGGAAACCATAGTAAAGGTGTATTAATGACATTTTCTAATGAAAATTTTCTATTTTGAATTCTTTAACTAGTGTTTTAAGGACACTGGTCAACATTTGCCAAGAATAAATCATAGAAAGAAAGTTGATATGCACAAGTCCCTAGGAAACTACAAGTTTTATCCTGCAAAAATGTTAGATTTTTGGAACAGCAAATATTCAAATATATGATTTATTTTTTTCTTTAACCAAACTCTAAATTAGTCGTAAAAGAAAATCATTAACTACAACGTTACGTAAAATAAACCTTGCTTTTTTATACAAGATACACGTGATCTATCATCCGTTATGGACAATTATTGCATCCATCGTAATTTCGTAGGGTCACATTGGATAAAAAAGAGCTTTTATAATGTTGTGATTGGAGTCATTCTGAAAAGTCTTATGTTAAACACCTAAAACATTCAATAATTCGTCATCACTACTAGGCTGGAATGCCATTTTCCATGTGGAAACGTTAGTTACATCGTACTATATTGTTTAATAAAAAAACAAGTTACCGTGCTTTATGTCAGGTGTCGAGGAAGCGTGTTTGATTAAGGGATGCATAATGAACAAAAACAGAAATAGAAAACAAAGAATCAAATATTGTGCATCAAAAGCATATCATATAAACAATCACTAAGCCTCGCATGCTTTGTTATGTGCGTTAGGTATCTTTAGCCTTAAAACCTACCTCACTTGTCACTAGTGTGCTTAAGAAATACCCGATTATCAAAAAATAATGATAACAAACCAATTATGTTACACAAGTATTGAAATTCATTTTGTCATTAGTATTTCCAAACCTATTAGGTAGGGGTTGAACCTCTCCTCCCCGGAGTACCAAACAAACCTCCAAGCTCCAATATACTATTGTTTAACTAATAATTCCACACTCTCAAGATGTATTAATAAATAATAATCTTGTTTAGTTGGTATTAAAAATTGTAACCTAGGAATGGGTTAGTATTACGAGGTTGAAATAATTTAAAGAAAAATGTCAATAACACTCTTTAAAATACACTCTTAATTATTAATTAAAATTAAATTTTATTAAAAATCATAACATTATAAGAATTTCACTCATATTTAATGAATTTCATGATTTTGTACATTTCAATAAATTTTAACCAATAATTGAGTTTTACAAAGGATGAAAGCATGTATTAAAGATTATATTGCTAAGCTTTTGGCTTATACCCATACTCAATCTTGATAATAGTGGCGTGAACACTTATAATGCCTCAACATACGAGAAGATGAATTGTTCCAACTTTAAGTAACAGCCACATATTCCTAAATGCATAAAACGACACCCTCATATATGTCTCCCGGAGTTGACTTAAAATCGAGCGTTTAAAAGACTCAATTATAGCATTCTATCTTAATTTACTCGCCGAAGCCAACAGCATCCGAAAGTTAAGCATTTGTAGCTGCAAGTGAAAAGAGAGTCCCATCATGATAAAATCTCTGATACTTATATATATAAGACCCTTTTCAAATCATTCTATAAGAATTAAAGAATTTAATTAATTTAATTAGTGAAATTAAATTTATCAAGAATCTGTACATTTTTTTCAAAATTATTCTTAACACTATCGAAATTTCATTCTCTTAATTTCTTTTCATCTAATTAGTTAATCTTTGCTTAAGGATATTAATGTAAAATACAATTTAGAGAAACTTAAAGACAAATTTCTCAAAAAATTCCTATAAAAAGGAACATGAATAGTATTTTAAAAGACCAATACCCCAAAATTACTATACACCACCGGTAAACAATGGTGACAAAGCAATATCTTTAATTTCAAATTTCTTTCAAAAACACTCATAATATAAGGGATGATGGTAACTAGGTAAAGAGTTATCCACATACAGAACCCGAAATCAATTAATTCTTTCAAGTTCTAGCAAGCGTAAAATGTTTCCACAAACCTAAAAGCAAGGTAAACACCGGTCCTTTACTTGCTTCTCTCGGCCTTTTCTTTAGCATGTATCTTCTACATGAACAAGTACAAACAGACATAAATTTATTAATAAAATTGGCCAAAATATAACATTTACAATAATGTTTCCACCTCTTCATCCTAAAACAGCTTGTAGTGATAACTCTACAAGTCATAAAACGAGTCAGAACAAACTTATTTGAAGTCCAATTTAAATAGAACACAGTATTGATAATTAAGACAGAAAAGATTAATGATAGTTAAAAAGTACACAGATATAACTTAGTTAGAATATTGTTTCGTAGCCAACACTCCATCAAGCGTACGTAAGATTACTCCAAACAAACACATGATGATGAAGCTGACGACAGACAATGAGAGCAAGAACTAATATTCATGATATGATAGTGTTGATGAATAATATTTCAATGGTGACAATTTCACATACGAGATTGTTTTCAAGTACTGCTTCTTGTAACAGCTTGAACACAACTTCGTTTTGTTTCGTGATTATATCATTTTCAATTAAATTAGACTATAAGCTCTAGCTTCCTATTGATGCTCAATTATCCAAAATTTCTACGGAAATTTTTAACTTAGTGGCCCTACAACCATTAGCCTATCTCAATGCATGCATTCATCCATTCTATTAGTAAACTCCAAATTGTTGCTGTAAAAAGTTTCACCAGGAAACCTTGATGCATGAGAAGTATTTAGTTAAATAAGAGACAAAACAACTTAGATACATTTTCGTAAAAATTTTTGGTTTTATTATTCAATTAGAATTGGAGTATAGACTCAATATGTAATCTGCGTAATAAAAGTTTACATTAAAAGCCAGCATGAGTTACCGAAATAAACTCAAAAATGCTTAACAATTAAACATTTGCCTAAACATACAACAACAACAACAAAACTTATTCCACTAGGTGAAGTTGACTATACATTAATGTTGTAAAATTTTCACCATGGTGGAATGGCAGGGCAGTTTCGTATGAAAACACCATAAAATGGTGGTGGTGGGGCAGGTTCCTCATGGCAGCCTATGGCGGTCGCCAGATGCATGGCGTTCGTGGCATCCATGGTGCCCATACCGGGACATTGCGGGGTTTTTGTGGAAAAAAGAAGAGGGAATGGGCCTGTAGCCTAACTCGGTTCAATGGTTAAAACCCTAAACAAGCCATCGAGGGAGAAGTTTTGTCACTTCTCTAGTGCCCTTCACTAGTGTTTCACTAGCGGACATTCTCTGACAACAGCGACCTTCTTCGACAATGGCAACCACCACCATCTCTGGCAAGTTTCTTTTTTTCTGTTTTCTTATTTCTTTTTTTGTTTTACTCTATTTTTTAGCTTTCATTTCTTCTTCTTATCTCTAGTGCCCACCACCTTCTCTTTCTTTTTTAGTTTAATTTCTTCTTATTCTCCATTTTCTTTAAATTTCTCTGTTCTCTGAATCCTTGTTGAGTGATGGTTGTTCTCCATTCTCTTAAATTTCTTTGTTCTCTATTTTGTTCTATTCTCTGCAGTAGTGTTGTAGTGCTAGTTTGATCATTCTTTAAATTTTGTTTTGTTCATCCTTTTTTCTACAATGGCTGAAGCTTCCACACATGACTCAAGGGTAAACTCTAGGACAGACCGTGGTTGGAAATACTGTCATCAACTTGAAGAAGGAGATACAAACACAATTGTTTGTAATTTTTGCGCAAAAGTCACTAAGGAAGGAATGTTTATTAAGTCTATTAATGGCTCTAATTTTGTGAAGACAGGTGAAATTTTTTTTGAGTTGCTTGACTCAATTGTAGAGGAAGTTGGAGAAGAGAATGTTGTTCAAGTTGTCACTCATAATGGGAGCAACTATATTTTTGACTTGCTTGACTCTATTGTGAAAAGGCCACATCTTTATTGGACTCCTTGTGCAACCCATTGTATTGATTTGATGCTTGAAAACATTGGAAAGCTTCCCTTGATAAAGAAGATAGTTAAAAGGGCAATCAATCTAGTTGGATTTATCTATGCCCATTCTAGTACCTTGAGTTTGTTGAGGAATTTCACAAACAAAAGGAAATTGGTGAGACATGTGGTTACTAGATTTGCCACATCCTTTCTATCCTTAGAAAGGCTTCATAAAGACAAAGGAAATATTAGAAGGATGTTTACTTCTAATGAATGGACCTTAAACAAGTTGTCTAAGAAGGATAAAGGGAAGGAGGCAACAAAAGTTGTGCTCATGCCATCATTTTGGAAGAATGTGGTTTGCACTCTTAAAGTGATGGCTTCACTTGTTGAGTGCTTCATCTTGTGGATGGTGAAAGGAAACCGGCCATGGGCTATATTTATGAGGCAATGGACAAAGCAAAAGAAACAATTATGAAGTCTTTCAACAATAATGAAAGCAAATACAAAGATGTGTTTGCAATCATTGATGATAGATGAAATTGCTAACTTCATAGGCCATTGCATGTGGCTGACCACTTCTTAAACCCAAAATTCTTCTATGACAACACAAATTTGGAGTTTGATTTTAAGGTCACGAATGGATTGTATGATTGCATTAGGAGGTTGGTTCCACAAACTGAGGTGCAACAAAAAATACTATCTGAATTGCATCTTTACAGGACTAATGCTGGTCTCTTTGGTTGTGATTTTGTACTTAGAAGCAAGAAAACCACTTCTCCTAATAAGAAAATAAGAACACCACTTCTACTAATTGAAGTTTTTTTAAAAGTTTTATACTTTAGTGTTAAAATTTTAAGTCATACTCTTGGTTTTGTAGCTTATTGGTGGCGAATGTATGGCCAAAATGCTCCAAATTTGTAGAGGCTAATTATCAAGATTTTAAGCCTGACTTGCAATGCATCAGGATGTGAAAGAAATTGGAGTGTATTTGAGCAAGTAATTGTCATAGACTCATAATAACTATATTTTTTATTTTAGTTTGATGGTCATAACATAACTATATTTATGTTATATTGCAGATTTATTCAAAAGAAAGGAATAGGTTTGAACATAAGAAGTTGCATGATTTGGTGTTTGTCAAATATAATTAACAACTCAAGCAAAGATATAATACTAGAGATAAAATTGACCCAAATTCTCTCAATGATATTGATGAATGCAATGAGTGATTGGTGGAAGAGATGGATGATGATAATGAGGATGGTGAAAATTAGTTGGTATTTGATGATGATAATGCCCTAAATTGGGCAACTGTTTATGAGGCATTAGGGGTTGGAGAGCCTAGAATGTATACTAGGTGCAAAATGAACAAAAGGAAGGAGCCATCAAGTGGTGGTCCTACTCTTACAGTAGCTATATCATAAAATAGGCAGTGGTTGCATCTTCTAAAAAGAAGCAAATATCGGTTCAAGAAGAAGAAGAGGATGAGGAATCTGAAGAAGAAGATATTATACATAATTTTGAGGAATCCAATGGAGAAAAGGGAGAAGGATATGCTTCACTTGATGATGACAAAGAAGAGGATTATGTTGGGGTTGAGGAAGAGGATTAGAGAAACATTAGAGACCTTATTTTGTGTTTAGATTATGTTGTAATCATTTTATTGTTGTTTGGAACTCTTGAATGAAGTTGTAGGTGTTTATGACTTTGTTCTTGTGAAACTTGTGATGTTTTTATTGATATCTACTGTTTTTTAGTATGATATAGCTACTATTTTTTTTAGTTTTTTTTATATCTACTATTTTTAGTATATATATATATATATATATATATATATATATAGGGTCAGGATCCGTTGATATTAAGTGTCAAAGTTAGTCAAATTACACATTCATTAACTTTTTGCAGAATATAAATTTAACCAATTCAACCGTTGAATTATGTGATATTATTTTCATGATCATGTATATCAAATTTCACATTATTTGAACTTTTCTAAATATGTTATTTAATATTGAATATTTGCATATATTTTAATATCATATTGTACACTAAAATAAAGTGTTGTGATGAACTATTAAATAATTTTGGAATTGTATAAAATTTTGTATACTTAATCTAATTAATAAGAACATCAAATTCAACGGTTGAATTGATTAAATTTACATTTTACAAAAAATTATTGAATGTGTAATTTGACTAATTTTGACACCTGGTGTCAATGGACCCTGACTCATATATATATATTGTCCGCCATGGCTTCTGCCATTTGTTGCCACACCATCCGCCATATGTATATGGCGGATTTTGGGCTTGCTGCCATGCTCTGCCATCCACCATTAACAACACTGCAACACATGGATCACACAATACCATTCAACTTAGTTAAAGACCAAAGTTTCAGAGATGTTTACCACAAGATCCTTCTTCACAATTTCCTTCATTTCTGTCACTCCCACCTTTTTTCTCTTGTTGTCCCTTTAAAGTCTAGATAAAAGAGGAGAGCTGTATCTGGGCTTCAGTAGTGACGTAAAACTCACCGATATAACAAACATCCCTCAACATACGATAAATAAAAATACAATCAAATTATGATAACAGCCTTGGCCATTATTATCAGAATTTGGAATGCCTTAACGATAAAAATTGTCTAAATATATCATGGATTTGTACTTCAACTTTCAAATGTGGCACAATATGAACTAATTGCTTATAATCTATCATCTGAAAATATCACAAAAGATTTTGCCTCATGACTGTTTAAAGACCTGGACACATTTCATAGACTAACTAGCAGTATCCTCCTATACGGCTCACTAGCACATATTGAGTAGGAGCTTCAAAAAGAACCCAACATATAACATTAAAAGACCACACCACAGGCCAGACACCTGCGCTTAATCCAGCAAAAATTGATGATAACAAGAATAAAATCTCACTGTGAAAAAAAATGGAGCAAATTAAGAAACAGAATTGCTAGTTACAAGCATGTTTACAATATACCATTCATAGCAAGAATTAACAATTTTTGCTACTGCCAGAGCAGTGTTATTAATCAAGACAAATTAATACACACTATGAAACCCCATCAAAATTTCTAAGAAACTGCATATATCAAATATGCAGGTATACTGTATAGTTTTCATACCAGCAGACTTATAATAAAAAATCACCACTAAGATCATCATCCAAAACAAGAAAAACAGAAGATAAAATTACTAGCAAGAGCATGTATATTCAGACACAATTTCAAGAGAAACTCCTTAAAACATCAAACTACCATTTAGAACTTTATTTTATATTAATAACAAAATAAAAATATCTTGCATAACCAAAATGTAATTAACCTCTTGGTGAAAGTTATATACATGCTTCCAAATAAAATAAAAAGATATACTAGTTAAGCACATTGATGTGCAATATCATGAATAAAAAAGGCTAATTGCTTTTATAAATGTCTGTTGTTTTAAAATAAAGTTAATAGAACATTAAAAGGTTTCCAGTGCATTCACTAGGGTCAAAAACCCTGGAATATTAAAAGGTTAAGATGAATTTGCTTTCCAAGACTTAACTCATATTTTTGGTTGTCATTACCTCAAATCAAGGCAGCTTTTGAAGTTGCTAGCTGAACTGAGTTTTTACCAAATGACAGTAATGCCAAGGTTATAAATTATATATAGAACACTACTCATCATGCAGTCACAACACCTCAGTTTCAGTGTTGACCACAACCGCATTGCATATCACATTGCAATCAGCCCACATTAACCAACTATGCAACTATGATCAAAACACAATCACAATTGCAATTTAAAACCTTGGAACTTTGTTAAAAAGCCATGTATGAATCTAGATTACATTAGACTTAAAACCCACTTCTATGCATCACTTGTATATAGTACATGTATAGACTTGCTAGTCAGTATAGGTTAGTTAACTTTTACTCTCTTTTTTCAGTTTCTTCAAATCTTAATATAGTAGGCGTTTAGATACACTATATAATTGCAGATGATATAGTTTTGATTGAGGAATCAAAGAAAACAGTCAACTTGGAACTTTCACCAAAAACTTTGGAAACAAAGAGTTTTCACTTAAGTAGAAGTATGACAAAGTATATGCATTGGAATTTTAACAAAGGCAAAAGAAGTAAAAATAGGAGAAGATATCATACAACAAGTTTCTAAGTTTAAATGTATAAGATCAATATTACAAAATAATGGAAAAATTAATGAGAATATCACACACAGGATACAAGTGGGATGCTTAAAAAGGAGAAAAACATAGGAGATTATTTGTGAGCACAAAGTATCTACACGTAGGAGAAAAATAGGAGAAGGTATCATACCATACAACAGGTTTCTAAGTTTAAATGTATAGGATCAATATTACAAAATAATGGAAAAATTAACGAGGATATCACACATGAGATACAAGTGGGATGCTTAAAAAGGAGAAAAACATAGGGGATTAGTTGTGATCACAAAAATTCTATCAAGCTCAAAGAGAAGTTTTATCATACTATTATACGTTCTACTATCCTCTATGGTAGTGAAAGACTTTAAAGGGACAACAAGAGAAAAAAGTGGGATTAACAAAAATGGGAATGTTAAAGATGGATATGTGGCCACACAAAAAAGACAACATACAAAATGATTATATATGAGGAGATATGGTGTGACACTGATTGAAGAAAAGATGATAGAAAATCAATTAAGGTGATGTGGTCACGTACAAAGAAGGCAACCAGAAGCACCAATGAGAAGAGTAAATTAGGTGGTTTTTAGTCCTGCAAAAAAGATGAGGACATGAAGAAAGACATTAGAGAAAGTTGTTGAGAGAGATCTCATAGTGAACATCTTGGTCTTTAATCGAACCCAATGATGTTAGGTGATTCATGGAGCCAACCTAGCACTGTAGTGGGATAAGATCTTTGTTGTTGATATAATTAGATATACTATAAAAGCATTATATGTTTGCAAATATAATTACATCAGTATATCAAAATCCTAGATTATTCCTCAAAACAAATTTAAGATATTGAGATTTGAAACATTGAAGAAGAAAAGGAAAATATCAAACTTCCTATACCAACAATCCATTCATCTAAATTATGGTTCTGATTGATCCATAAGAACAACCGATCACAAGTTATATTAATAATTTCAAAATTCAAAAAGCTACTTTTGGATTACAAACTAAAATGAATCACAAACAATAAACACAATATTCACAATTAATACGCTTATAGATAAGTATATTGGATATATTAATTGATAATATAATAAGCAATTAGGGAAAGAAATAAAGCCTTTCAATTTTGTTGATTGAGATGATTGAAGACAACATAAAATCATTGACATAAACTTAATTTATATGTGAAAAACATAGCAAAAAAACAAAAACACAGCATATTCCAGGTTGATGGCACAAAAAACAAGCATAAAATTAAGCAACAAGAACATTCTAAATTGTGAAATGACATGCTCTCATTTCAGAATCTTTACTAAAAACGTTCGATCATAAAATAGTCATACATGGAAAAAGAACGAATGATATTGTTGAACCACAGAACTAGAGTTCTCAACAACTGAACCTAAATAATTAAGCACATCGAACAAGTACACCTTAATATCCAATGCATTCACCATTTACTACTGCAGAATTTTTTGTGTTGTCTTTGTGCTGACTGGCGTGTCTATTCATATTGTCTCAATCAAAGGATAACCAAAATACATCTGTAAAGGATTGCTGACATATTAAAGAGAAAAGTGCAAGAAAAAGAAATTACAGAAAAACTATAACAAAAATAGAGTCTTACATCATTTCACTTTAAAAACTGCAAATCTTTATTATATTACCACCAAAGTATATAAACCAAATAGAAATATAGACCAACAATAAAACAATAATAGTATTAAAAGTTACATGAATTAGTCAGTTAACAACATCAATAGACTGTGCTGCATTCATCGCCAGCACCTTAAAATTCTTCCAAGGCTTTGAGGATCAACAAGATCAATGTCCAATAAACTCAATCAATTTAAAATCATGAGATAATTGAATTCACTGTTCAAAACTGCAGTAACTATTGTTAAATGCAAGTTGTTAGTAGCCCACTACAACCAGTCTACCATTTGTATTTGTATACTATATGCAAATGAAGAGTACTAGTAATAGTCTCTCTAACACTCTATTTACCATTAGTTGAAATTTATTAAAAATTACAAATTTTAGTAAATCTTATTTTTAAATTAAGAGAGAGGCTCATTAATGAAATGTGAGACTTACCAAAATTTATGATTTTCAATAAATTTTAGCTAATAATAAAGAGAGTGTTACAAAAAAATGTGTTAGAGAGTGTTGCTAGCACTCCTGTGTGAGAAATATTATACTGAAAATATTTTGTTAGGCTGATATGAGAAGCTTTTCAATAACACATTGATGCTTCCTGTGTGATACAGACACAGTATAAACAAGTCAGTACTCATCCAATATGATTATATAAGAAATTATAACAAGTAGAGAATTCAGAGTTAAAAGAAAGGAGTTATGCATGCTAAGAGGAGAAATTTAATTATATCAATTACAACCAACAAGTAATTGAAATTTAATTTCCAAATACAAGCTACTGCTGATGATAAGAGGAGAAAAACACAAAGCTAACAAAATAATAATTATTTTTCAATATCATATGTGGGTTATTAAAGCTCATAATTAATGTATTATGAAAGGTCCAATCTATGCTTTTATATCAACATCAAACTCAAAGAAATTAAAGCTACATCTTGTTCATAAAAAATACATCATTTATCAGTTTATCATGATTAAATCCAGTAAATTTTCTGGGCCTAAGAGTTTATTTCCTGGTCATATTAGATCACAGCATATATAACAAGGAAAAAATAAACTGAAGTAACTCTCGTCAAAAGCTAACTCTGCCCATGGTTTCATAGCGGGTCCCGAGCTTGGGTAAATGAGAAAGGTTGTGTTAGACACTCAATAACCAATTTAAAACTTGTCAAAACCCCAACTTAATATGAATTACTTACGGCACATTATGTGTGCTATGTTAGGGTTGGTAAGGAACTTTGACAAAAAAAAAATTCAAGGATTGCAAGGTGATTTCAAAAGAGAGTCTTACTACACAATAGATAGGGTCTTGATCCTTGATATCTGTTCTAAGAGACAAAAACAGAAAATCTGACAAGTTACAAATCCAAGAGTAGTGGTGTCATTAATTCATATACCTAACCTCACTTGAGCGGACAAGATTATTGTTGCAAGGTTGTTTTAGCTACGTATATATTTATTTATATAGATGTAGGACTAGGCATATTGAATTTGCCTAACCAATACAAGCACAACCGAAATAAGCAGTTCAATTGTTAACCTTTTCATTAACAAATTGATAAATGCTTCTTGTCCGACACAAACAGTATCAAAATATCAGTAAGTACTCTTTCAATATGTTCACAAAGTACAAGCAATTAGAACAAATAGAGATTTTACTGTTATAAGAAAGGTATTGTGCCAGTAGTGTCCTTATATCAATTACAGCTGAACTGCAATTGAAATTAAATTTCCAAGCCCAAACTACTGCTCATAATAAAACTAAAAAAAAAAAAAGACTAACAAAATACTAATTACTAAGAAAGATGCAGTTTATGCTAGTATCAGCATCAAACTCAACACAAAAAATAAGGCTGCAAATTGTTAATACAAAATACATCATTTAATTTATCAGTTTATTATGATCAAATACAGTAAATTTTCTGGGCCTAGATGTTAATTTCCAGAACGTTAACACAGACAGTATCATAATATAAAACAAAAAATAATAGGAAAAAAAAAGAACAAATTAAATTCATTTGACTTCTCAGTGTTCACTACATTATTCCTGTTTTCAAATGGGGTATCATTCTGACAAGTTTTGATGGGTAACGATAAACCCTATTCATCAACCTAACTGTAGTGTTGCTTGCTGAGAATCAGACCACAAAATTGTACTGTTTTAGATATTACACATTCTAACTAATTTAAGCCACATACTGTTTCAGGTGATAACAACCCAGCAAAGGACCACTTCATAGTACGCATGCTCTATGTATATACTTAAAATATGGAAGGCTATGAAATCAGGAAGACGATAATAGCTAGCTAGACACTAGAAAGTGAACAACACAACCTGTGGACCATACTATATGACGTGAATGGTCCCTCCCACTCGCTAGCATACAAACACACATATAAATTAAAAACCAAGCCCCTTAAGATCTGCACAGTAATCAGGGCACCTTGTGCAAAGTAATAATGCTATCAAAAGCCACAATTATCCGTTTTGTAATGACTAGTATACTATAAACCATAATAAAGCCAATCTAAGAACATGTATGTGTGTAAAATTTTTGCCTTTTAAAAAAAAAGAAAAAAAGAACATGTATGTGAGTGTGTTCAACTAATAATAGTAATAGTTAAAATAAAATAAAATAAAAGCATACATATAAGCAAAGCACCACATAATTTTTTTTTACTGTTGAATAATAACAAAATATATAACCATGTAATTAACCTGTTTCAGAAAGTGACATTTCTCATGAGCTCCATCATTTGAGAGAGAGAAGACGGTGGGTTTGGTTTGGTTTAATTATGGAACAAATTAGTAGACTCGTAGAATTTTCCGGCACTTGAAATTGACAGAAAGAGCAGTGAGCACACAAAAGCAGTGATATGAAATATATCAAGTGCCTCTGTGTGCTCACTCTCTTCTGTCAATTTCTGTCCAAATTAAAGGAACTGAAGAAACAAAGTACACATACAATAGCTTCCCAAATATGGAAAGTTCACAAACAAAAAGGTTTAGAAGAATCTGAAGGGAAAAAAACTCATAACCGAGTCAGATCTGAGGGGGGAAGTGTGATATCCACTAATGGAAAACATCGTGAAATATATGGAGATAAAGAAGTGGAAAATCTAGGATCTAACATGCATGTTCTCAAAGGAGCAAATTTTTTTGAGAGTTTAGGGTTTGTTACCAACAACAAGAGTAGAGAGACAAAGGGAGAGAAACAACAAAAACATACCCCAGAAGATGCATCAACAGGTGAGGAACATAGAACAAGGAAGAGAAAAAGATTTTGACTAAAAAAAAAAAAGGGA
Organism: Spatholobus suberectus; assembly: GCA_004329165.1. NCBI lineage: Eukaryota > Viridiplantae > Streptophyta > Magnoliopsida > Fabales > Fabaceae > Spatholobus > Spatholobus suberectus. Next base: position 10,200,116 of record CM014733.1, read on the forward strand.
AATAAAATAGAACAAAAAAAAAGAAAAAAAACCACCACCATAAACTCCAACCAAAACCTTGTTTAGACACTCACACACACTCTCTCATCTCTGACTTTCTTTCCACTGATTCAGAGAGGCATCAGCATCATATAGTCATGCAAAACGTATAGGTGACAAGTAGGTAGCCAGATCGGTATGACTGATCTATGCATGATGGGGTGTGAGATGTAATATATATATGGATGAAATGAATTGGGTGGGAAGAAGAACAAAGGGAGTGCAATGAGTTGAGAAGGGACAAAGTTGCAACTATGTATCTTATCCTATCTATGACTAACGCATGATGATGAGGCCTTAACCCAACCCAAATGGAAATGGAGCAGCCTTTTGCGTGTGGTGTGTGGGAGAGGGTGATAGATATATAGTAGTTTAATGCTACACAGAGTGGAAATGGCCTTTGGCTTTCCCCACTTACGCGAGCAAAATTATCATTATTATCTTGACCGTACCCCGCCAGCCCCATATTTTTTCTCTCTCTCTCGTGTTTTGGGGAAGACAAATAAAACGAACACAAAGCTTTTGTCGACACATATATAGATACATTAATTTATTATCACATATTCTTTTAATATGGTAACTATTAAATATTAAATATATTTTATATTTGTAAAACATTAAATGTACGTTCCTTTTTCAATTAATATCTTTTTTATAAAGTACTACTCCTTCTACATTCGAATATAAGTAAATTTAAATTAAGATACAGTAGTTTAATTATAACTAGTGCATTGCATATAATAAATATTTTTGAATATATAAATTATATTATAATTAAAATTCATAAAAAATAAATATTTTTAAACATATTAATTATATTTTAAATTTATAATAAATAATCATTGTAATACAATATTAATTTTTAATTATTGATAATTTCTTTTAAAAGATATTGAAATTTAATTTAGAGCTAAAGATAATAAAAATGATAGATTGAAAGAGATAAGAGGTTAACAAAATTTCTAAATACGCTCTAATAGAAAATGACAATTAAAAACGCTCTTGTTGAAAAATAACAGTTAAAAATATTCTCGTTCAAGATAACTATTCTAATGTAATTATATAGAGGATATAAATAAATTTTATATGCTTTCATCTGGTTCAATAAAATTATTCTCAAAATATTACCTTTTATTTAATTCAATTTTTCTTTCTAATTTATCCTCGTAATATTAATCATATGACTTTCAAAAAAAAAAAAGAGTATTCTATTTAAAACAAGTTTTTATTAAATTGAAGTTTTCTACCGATTTTCGTGAAGGGGATAGTTTAAGAAATAAACTTCATTTTTTAATAGAGATTAAGAAGATTAAATAAGATAAACTAATATTCTTACTTAGTGTAAATTAGTTTTTTTTCTTGTACTCGAGTTCACAGGGAGTAATGTAAAAATTTGTAGGACATAACATTACTTTGAAAAATATCCCTATCCCACCTACGGAGGGCCAATAACACATTCTCTAGCATACTTTCTCTAAGGCAAATGCTAACTAGTGGTGCCCTTAGGACATTGGCTAAGTAATAAAAAATAAATTTTTTTATTAAACTCATTAATATACATTTACTGTGATTTTCAATACATTTCCAATCTAAATTTCAATGAAAACTTTCTATTTTAAATTTCTTAACCAGTGTCTTTAGGGCACTGGTTAGCAAAATCTTCTTTTAATACATTTTTTTACTACTTATTAGTTAAATTTTATTAAAAACTAATTTTTTTTAATGAAGTTCATTAAATAAGGGTAAGACCAACACAATTTTGTGATTTTTAATAAATTTTATACAATAATAAAAAATTTGTTTAAAATAATATGTCAGAAAATATATTTATTATCACATATTGTTTCCCTTATCCCTTTTTCTAAGACATTTTTAATCAATTCACACATATTAAAAAATTGTTAAAACTAGTTGATAGTTTTAAATTTATTAAAAATTATTAAAAAATTTCAAAATTACCCTTATTCAAAAATTCATCAATGTCATTAATTATCTCTCTCAAAATAGTGATATTGATATAGCCATCTTGAATAAGTGGAAAATTTAATTTATTAGAAAATATAGAATAGTTAAACATCATTTATTAAAGATTAAGGATCAACTTATAACAAGGATTAGGTTTAGCATAAAGGGTTAGTCCCTCACAACATGATGAATCAAAATTTGAATCTTCATCAGAAGAGGTACTAAATCCAAAGTTCAATCTTTGTCTTGACCAAGATTGTCACAAAAAAAAATACATATAATAAAACCAAAAAATATTAAGAGTAAACTTCAAAAGAAAAATATTTAATACTCCATATAAGTTCTAAAGTGATTTATAATAAAGGAACAATTAAAGCTTCTAAAATGTGACTTTGAACAACGGGAGTTTTAAAATATAAATGCCAATGGAAATTAGTCAATTTATTTCACAGTTGATACATTGGCATTGATATTAGTTGACAAATAGTAATGCCAATTGATTAATCTCCAAAACCATTAACCAATCACTACAAATATTAAACATTTTTCAATAATATATATATGTTGACCAATCTTGCAGTCAATTAATCATTTGTGAAACAAATTGACTAATCTCTGTTACATTTATTCTAACAATGAATTTTAATTACTTTGGCACCTTATTGACTTTTTCCGGATCATTACACCTAACCTACATTTATATTATTTATATGTATTTTTTAGGGTTTGACTCTTATAGAATAGGAAATATTAAAAATGAGGAAATAAATGTATATTTTTTTGTTAATTTAAAGTAAAAGGAGTTAAATTATATTAACATAAATATTAAATATTAAAAAACACATATAAATTTAAATAAAACATTTGTTAGAATTTTTAAATATGTGATCCCCTGCTTCGTGTATGACTGTATGTGTTGATAGATGTTAAAGCTAACAAAGGAAGGAAATTCACATATACGAATTCAAACGCTAGCTTAAATTAGATGTTACAGTGTTCTTCATAAAAAAATATTTTTAAAAGTTTTTATCTGTTTGTTTTAACTTTTCAAAATAATTAAAATTGAAAATATTTAAAAATTAATTAAAATCAAAAGTTAATTTAAATGAATAGCTTATCATAAAAATTAACTATTTTTTTAAGTAATGTTTATGATTGTATACAAAGTTACAAACATAAATTAGTTTATTTTAAAAAAAAAATCTCTAAAAAATAATCATTAGACTATTTCAAAGCAGAATCACTTTGTTTTTTTTTTTTCACCGCAAACAGAATCACTTTGTTTCCATAATAAGATTTGTCAACATACACTTACTTATTTTCAAAAATGAGTATTTTAGTAAGTTACATTTTTGATACATTTTAAGAAAATCAAAGTTATAATTTATTAAAACAATCATTTTAAAAATCAAGTGATTTGTATATGTTAACAAATTTCACGAGAATTTGCTAACAAGTACCCACTTATTTTTTAAACAGAATATTTTAGTCAAGTTACATTTTAAGTGTATTTTAATATAATTAAAATAATAACTTATTAATATTTTTTCTAAAAAATATGGTAAGTGTACATTAATAAATCTCATATAAAAAAGAACAAAAAAGTAAATAAAAAAATTAGTTTAATACGTTATCCTGGCAGCTACCATGACAATTTCTAAATAAAAGGTTTTGTTATTATGTATTCGTGGATACAAAATAAAATATTCAAATCTAATTTTTTTTATAAAAAATTTGTTATATGATTTTTTAAAAATTTATTTAATGAATATTATACTATTTTTATGATTTTTTATTTTTATTATATTATTTATTTTATTTTATACTTTTCTTTCATTTCTTTTAATTACTTTTATTCATAAACAAGTTATAGAAAACTGATGTTATTATATAGGATAGACATTAGACAACCTATTAGGATTGACCTAATAGTAATGAGTTTGAATAATAAGTATAAAATTATAAGTTCTAATCTCAATAAGATCATTATAATATATATATATATATATATATATATATATATATAGACATTAGACAAGTCCAATAATAAAAAGACAACTTAGACAAGAGGGAATCCGTGATTGTGTGCGCCTATAGTGGAGACAGAGTGTGCAAAGGGGACATACGGCCTGTGATTAAAAGAACTTTCAAGAGTTAGTGCACATGCAACGAAATTGTAGCCGCTGATGTGAGTGAGAAGAAGAAGAGCTATTCCACGCCGTTGGATTGTGAAATGACGTGAGGTCATGTTGTGTTCTCGTGATTGAGCCATCTGCGGATAAGACGTTTGGATTCGTCATTTCCAAATAAAATGATTGGTTGAAATATTTAATTTAAGAATAATTTTAAGACTAAAATATGGTTTTGTTCCTTTGTCTTTTTATTAAAGTTCCTTCTTTTATTTTCTAAATTTATTTTAATTTTTAAAATTTTAAATTTGAGCCAATATTATCTTTTTAAAATAGTAATTGTTTTTGATTTTGGAATACAATTTTGAAACTTTTTTTAACCAATTCAAAACGTGAAACTTGTTCCATCAGATTCATTTACATGAAAATTATAGGATTCAACTAATGTTTGAACCAAAAAGAGTCATAAATATAGTGAAAATCGTGTGAAAAGTGAGTTTTATGAGTAACCAAAAAAGAATTTAATATTAGATTTTTTTAGTTTTTTGGTTACTTTTGGGACTCACTTTTCATGCGATTTCACCATGTTTATAACCTTTTTTGTCCGAACATTAGTTAAGTTTCATAGTTTTTATATAGGTAAATCTAATAAGACAAGTTTTATGTCTTGAATTTATCAAAGGATTCAAAATTGTGTCCTAAAATCGAAAACGAATACTATTTTGAAAGGACAACATTGACTCAAATGAGAGTTAAAGGATCAAAATGTATTAGAAGAGTAAGGAAGAGAGAAAACTAAGTTTCATTGATATGAAAAATTATTACAAAATGCACCAAGATTTGTTCTAATATAGTAGAAAGTATATACAAGGAAGTGACACTTATCATAGTCATTAGGATTGACTAACTTCTAACAAAAGTAACAGAGTGACAATTGCACACTATAATGCTATCCAATAGCCAAAAGAAAATGGAGAAATATACATTCTCACAACACCACCCCCCCCCCCCCCCGGCGCAAGCTCAAGGAGGGTGAGTATTAGCGAAGAGCTCAACCACACTGAGTTTGGGCCACAAACAAAAATCTTGAGGGAGAGAGAGGTTTTGTCAACAAATCAATGAGTTGATCAAAACCTGGAATGTGCAGGACCTACAGTTGCTTGCTGATAACCTTCTCATGGATAAAAAATAGATCCCGTTCCATATGTTTGGTACGAGCATGAAGAACAGGGTTGTGAGCTAAATGAACAACACTTTGGTCAGTTGCTTGCTGATAACCTTCTCATGGACAAAAAATGGATCCCGTTCCATATGTTTGGTACGAGCATGAAGAACAGTGTTGTGAGCTAAATGAACAACACTTTGGTTTTTGCAATAGATCACGGGTTTCAAGCAAGGAATAGATAATTCATGAAGTAGAGTTTGAATCCACAGAATGTTAGTTGTGATAGTAACAAGACTATGATACTCAGCTTTGGTGTTGGACCTAGCAACAACGATTTGTTTTCGGGACCACCAAGAGATAAGGTTGGGACCCAAAAAGATAGTATCACTTGAGGTGGAACGACGATCATCTAGGTTGGCGACCTAGTCAGCATCAATAAAGGCCTTAAGAGTGAGAGTCAGTAGGGGATACAGGGAGAAGATGGAGACCAACATGTAAAGAGCCCTTTAGATATCGGAGTATGTGTTTAACAGCTACCTAATAAGAGTCAAGGGGAGAGGCCATGAACTAACAAACTTTGTTTATTGCGAAACTAATTTTAGGTTTAGTAATAGTTACATATTGAAAAGCCCTAACAACGGACATGTATAGAGAGGCATTAGAAAAATGATCAGACCCTTGATTGGTTAGTTTGCAACCAGGTACCATAGGAGAGAAAATTGGTTTGGCATCAAACATGTTGGTGCAAGATAAAAGATCCTTGATATACTTAGTTTGAATGAGAAGTAGAGTGCCATTAAATTAAGGTTGAACCTCAATACCAAGGAAATAATAAAGGAAGCCAAGTTGTTTGAGAGCAAAGGCAACATCCAGCTAGGTTGTAAGTTGCTGAACTAGTTGGGCAGAGCTGCCAGTGATGATAATATCATCCACATAAACTAGTAAATATACTATAGAAGAATGTTTGTTATACACAAAAAGAGAGGGATCACACTTGTTGTCTCAAAAGCTAAGTGAGATCATAGTAGTCTTGAGCTTCTCAAACCAAGCGCGGGGAGCCTGTTTAAGACCATAGATCGCTTTATGCAGCCTGTAGATAAGAGATTTGTTAGTGGATTTGAAGCCAGGTGGTCGAACCATATAGACCTCCTCATCAAGAAGTCTATTGAGAAAGGCATTGTTGACATTTAGCTAGTATAAAGTCCAGTGATTTGTGAGAGCTAAAGTGAGAATAATGCAAATGGTGACATGTTTGATAATCGAAGAAAATGTTTCATTGAAGTCGAAACCTTGACGTTGATGAAATACTTTAGCCACAAGTTTGGCTTTGTATTTGTTAAAAGAGTCATCAACATTTTCTTTGACTCGAAAAACCCATTTGCAGCCAATGGGAAGTTTATTGGTAGGCAGAAAGACTAAACTCCAAGTACCATTTTGCTACAGTGCTGCAATTTCATCATGCATGGCAGCATGCCATTGCGGATCCTGTAGGGCATGTTTGACAAACTTTGGTTCTACATGAATGAGGAGAAGCATAGGATGAATGCGAGGCTTGAAAATCCAGCTTTGGCTCTTGTGATTATGGGATGAATATTGGTGGGTTTGGTTAGTGAGGTAGGGGAAGGAGAAACTGTGTGAGGTACAATTGAGATGTTGGGGGAGGTTTCAGGTTGGGTGTACGAATAGGAAGAAGTAGGTTAAGCGAGGTTTGAGTTGAGAAAGTTTGGGTTGGGTGGGGTGGGGTTGAGTTAAGTGAGACAAGAGGTATCGAGGCTAGAGGTAGAAAGGAAGGTGTGGGTGTAGGTATAGGAGAAGAAGGCCAAAAAAAGTGAGGACAAGGAAATCTAGACTCATCGAAGAGGACATCTTTGGAGGTGTATAATCTACCATTCGAAGAGAGACACTTGTAGCCCTTGTGTGATGTTGAGCAGCCGAGAAATATATATTCTTGTGAACGAAACTAAGCTTATGAGTGTTGTATGGCTAAAGAAGAGGAAAGCAAGTGCACCTAAAAACTTTGAAGAATTGATAATCCAATTGAGCATTGAAGAGTGTGGTATAAGGTATTGCAAAGTTGAGAGGTGTAGTGGGAAGCCGATTGATGAGGTAGACAGTTGTGAGGAATGCATGATCCCAAAACTTAAAGAGGCATGGATGCTTGACTTAACAAAGTGAAGCCTAAGTCAACGATATGGCAATGTTTGCGCTTAACTACACCATTTTGATGGTGAGTATGAGGACAAATAATTATGTGATTTATGCCCATGTTACTAAGTAAATTAGTGAAAGGCCCGAATTCACCTCCCTAATAGTTTGAAAAGCCTTAATAGTTGTATTAAATTGCACCTTAACCATAGATTTAGCCTCCTTGAACTTATGAGTAGCATCAAATTTCATTTTGAGCAAGTAAATCCAAGTAAAAGGTGAGTAAGCATCCACAAAAGACATGTAATACTAAAACCAGTAGAAAATATAATGGGGGAAGGTCCCCACAAATCACAGTAAAGAAGCTAAAATGGAACATAAAAAATAATAGGGGATGATTGAAAGGGCAAACAATGAGCTTTGCCCATATAGCAAGCTGTGCAAAAAATAAAGGCCATTTTGTTGGAAAAAGGATTATTACAACTGTTAAGTACAAGTTTAAGGGCATTGTGATGTGGATGCCAGAGCCTAAGATGCCAAATGTAAACTAAACTAGGAGATACATCAGCAGTATGTTCAAGACTAGATGCTACATTTATAGTGGGTGACTGCAAGGAAGAAATTGCAGGGAGTGGCGCTCTAGTAATGGTAGGCTGAAAATTGAGATCACAAAACCTTTAAAGTCCATCTGGTCCAACATCCCTATAAAGCAACACTTCATTTGAGTCCTAAGATTTCAAAAGACAGTGATTAGCATGAAACTCAAAATTATATAGAAAGTTATCCTTGGCAAACTTGCTAATAGTGATTAAATCCATGGTAATATGAGGGACATGAAGTAAATTATGAAGTGCAAGAGGAACACTTGGATTGAGAGAGAGTGTAAAGTATATGGAACCAATAGAGTTGGCCATTACTAATAAGAATTTGATTATGACCCTCGAACAGTGTGAGTTATTGAATATTTTAGGAATTATTTGTCACAAGAAAAAAAAGGTCCAAAATTAGGAAATCACTATTGTGAGGAAGAATTATCAAAACTAGCAACATATGCTTGAGGAGGGCAAGGTTGCTGATAAGACTATTGGAAGGATTGTTAAGGTATACGATGGAACTACTATGAGGGGAATCAGGGAAATACACTAGACGACTGAACCATGTTATGGTAGGGTGATTAAACCAAGCCTTGTTGCTGATAATAGGTTGAATGAAAGAGAATAGGTTGAAAGTTTTTATCAAAACGGTAAAAACATGTGGTTGTGGTATGGCCAAACCTAAAGCACACTTGGCATTGGATGCAAGAACAATCACCACAACCGCATCCACTGCGACCTTAGCAACCACCACAACCTCTATAAGCACCTCGAGAAGAAAAGTAGTTAGATGAAAAGGATTGATCAGTTGGAGCTTGACTGAGAGATTGGTCTGGTGCTTGAGTAGAGTGCATTGGAGCAGTTGTTTTAGCGACATTGATAGAAGGTTCTTATAAGGATTTTTTCTTGTATTTTTTGAGTCACAATTCTTGAGCAAGAATCAAACCTTCAACTTCTTCAATTTGCATCGAAACAAGTTTGCTTTTGACAAAGGAAATGACTGGATTGTATTCTTGTGGAAGGCCTTCAAGAATCACATCCAGATTGCTTTTGACAAAGGAAGTGACAAATGTGAAACAAAATCACCAACCACTACAAGAGCATCAACGAGAGCCTTAATGCAAAGAAGAAACTCAGTAACAGTTCGATCATCCAAGAAGGTGTTGCCAAGCTTAGATCACAACTGGCATGCCTTCGCATGAGTTTAATGTGGAAAGTGTGCAAGAATTTTCAACCAAATCTGATACGAATGTGTGCACCCTAGGATGTGAGAGAGAATCATGCTGGAGAGAGAAGATTATAACCAAGAGAGGAGTAATTAGTCTTGCTATTCCCAAGCAAGAAACGCAGGATTCACTTTGTTGAGATCATGATCAGTGGTGGTGAGGAACTTAGGCAGAATTTGTGACGATCCAAGAAAATGATGGAGTCGATGTGCTTTTATTACTAGTTTGACTTGTTGCGTCCATAGAAGAAAATTTTTGTCCCCAAGCTTTTTAGTGATTTGATGAGAAAAAGCAACTAGAGTAGAAGCTGGAATAAAGGAATAAGAATTCACTAGTGATTGCATATTGATCAGTATTGCAACAAGCAGCGAAGATTGTGAAGGAGGTGATGGCAGAGGGTTTTTGGAAGCCATGGATGCAAACCCTTAAGCTCTTGATACCATATTAGAAGAGGAAAGGAGAAAGAAAACTAAGTTTCATTGATTTGAAAAATTATTACAGAATGCACCAAGACTTATTCTAATACAATAGAAAGTATATATATAGGGAAGTGACACCTATCATAGTCACTAGGATTGACTAACTTCTAACAAAAGTAACAGGGTGATAGTTGTACACTATGACAATTGGCACATTAACTATGTGCTATCTAATAGCCAAAAGAAAATAGAGAAATATACATTCTCACAAAATGAAACTTTTAAAAGATAAAAAACCAAAATGAATTTTAGTAAAAAGATAAGGGAACAAAAATATATTTTAGCCTAATTTTATCTTTTGTATACTATATTTTAAATAAATCATCAATTTGGTTTCTCAAGTATGACTCTTTTTTTAAATAAACCTTAAAAAGTAATTAAATTAGATAAATAGTCTTTAAAATGTTAAAAATTATGTTAAGTAGTTTCTCGAGTATTAAAAAAATTCAATAGTCCCTGAACTTTAATAAAATATATTAACTTGGGGGGATTAAAATGGTAGATATTCAATACTTAAAGAGACTACTTATATAATTTCATTAATTTAAAAACTACTTAGGAAAAAGAACAATACTTAAGAGACCAAATAGATGATTTATTCCATATTTTTTATTAATATTTTTATTTGTTAAATATAAAATTATTAAATATTTATTATATTTTTAATACATTAAATATATTTAGCTTTGAGGAAGGAGAGCAAAAGAATTGTAAAATGCAAAAATAAAATCAAAATAAAAATGAAGTTTATTGATATAATACAAAAAAAATCAAAATAAAATTATGAATTATGAAGTGTACAATTGTTTGTTTTCATTTTATTTTCGTATTATATCATCGGGCAATTGTTTATGATTTTTGCACTATTATATTTTTTTCTATTTTTAAATCAATAACATATTTAACTATTAACTATAATTGATAATAAATAAACATTATTTCGTTATTATTTCTGGTTTTTCTGAAATTGTATTAGTAATGCATTATATTTCATATTACTATAACATTATTTTTTATAATAATATTTCATATAATTTACTAATTTTGTGATATTGTTATTATCATTTCTAATTTCTGACTATTTTAATATTATTTTTTATTTTACTATTTAACTAGTATGTGGATCTGGGCAATGCAATCATGCATAGGACGAAATATGTGTTGATTGTGTTATAGGAAATTTTCGTTTAAATACAATCTATATTTCAAAGTTAAAAATAATAAACAAATGAACAATTAATTATGTTGGTAAACAATAAAAATATTCGTTTGACTTATATCATTTTTAGAGAATCAGAAATGATGAAACCATACATGTGTTTTAGAATTTTTAGATGCAAGTTAGGACCAAAAACTTGATAAATTTTAATATTTGTCTTTTATTTCTACCTTAAAATAATAAGTAGGATTTTAAAAACAAAAAAAATACAATAGCAAAACATGAATAAGTAAAAATATATTGTTTTGGAAAAATCAATGAGGAATGAATTTTATAAAATTTCCTTTGGAAAAAAGATCGAGACAAGAGCATATTACGATTACTTGAAAATATTTACTTAAATAACATTTTTTAGAATTCAACAATTTATTTAAAAAATAACAAAACTCATTAATTGACTTAGAGTTTTTGTTCATGTAATTAAATATTAAAAAAACAAAAGACTCTAAGTTACTCAGGGACTCTTGTTTAAGTATGATGGTAAGGTCTATTTGGTTCAAAGGAAGAGAGGGGAAGTGAGGGATTTTAATGCAGGGGAGGAGAGGGAAGGGGATGAATTTTGATTAAACAGTCTATTTGGTTAAAAAGAGGGGAGGGGAGAGATTTTAATGGAGGAGGGAGAGGTAATCCTTTTCTTGTTTGGTTCACAAGGGAAGTAAAGGGACTTTAAAAATTAATTTACTTTATACCCTTACAATTTTGAATTTCAAAATATAAGTGAGAGATATTTTAGTAATTATACTTGAAATATTTTAAATTTCTTTCCCTTCCCTCCAAATCTCCTAATTTTGGAGGGGAGCAAAACTTAGATGAGGAGGGATTTTGCTCTCCTTCATTCCCCTTCTTTTCCTTCCTAAAAATTGAACCAAATAACAAAAGTTTATAAAAATTTCTCCCTTCCTTTTCATTTTCCCTCAACCAAACACTATGTAAGGCATTTAGAGTCTCTTATTTATATATTTTTAAGAGTAAATTATAATCTTCTTCCCTAAAAAATTGAACATTTCACTTTCTTTTCCTCTTATGTTGAAATATAGAGTTTTATTCCATTTAACTTAACATTGTTAAAAAGTATATATTCTTGGGCAAATTATACTCCCCTTTTTTGAGAGATGTAGGTACTGTACTATATAATACTCCCTTCTTATATTAAAATATACAGTTTAGTCTATTTAATTTAATATTGTTGGAAGATATTCTTTAAATGATTTTAAAATGTATTTTTAATTAAAATATATACTAAAATAATTTTAATTTATTGAGTTACCTCTCACTCACTCTATGATCTAAGTTAGGGGGCCCTAACGTTGTTGCCTTTGTACGCATCAATGTTTAAACAAATTGGATATAAGGGAGAAGAGGGGCAGAGGAACGAAGACCAGAAAGGTACTGGTGTAAAAATGCTCCCTTCTTTCATATATCAAAATGTACAGTAGCTATATATATATATATATAGCGTAAATATTTACAGCTCATAAAAGATAAGATCGAATCTATCAAGAATACACAAAAGGAAAATGTAACAACTTAATATAGTAGCTAATACAGCTCAGCAGGTTTTTAGAATTTTCTAGAAGATTGCAGACTAGAAACATCAAATTTCTGATTTCTCATCTTGGGCCTGTTGGTTTGGTGTGGGCTCCTTTGGTGTGGGTTGGTTCTTTGATACCCCCCCCCCCTAACAAACTGGAGGTAGCAAGATATCTACTAGCTGCAACTTGGATGAATTGGTGGTAAAGAGGCCTAGTGGGAGAGCCTTAGTGAAAATGTCAGCTAACTGATTAGAAGAAGAAACAAGAAGCAAGCACATCAATCCAACTTGAGCTTTTTTGCGAACAAGGTGACAGTCAATGTCGAGATGCTTGGTACGTTCATGAAATACTGAGATTTGCAACGATATGCAAAGTGCTTTGGTTATCGCAATACAAAACAGTTGGGCGAGAGCAAGTAGCACGCAGATCATGGAGCAAATAAGTAAGCCATTGCAATTCACAGGTGGTGGCAGCAAGGGCGCGATATTCAGCTTCAGAGGACGAACGAGAGACGGTGTTTTGTTTCTTTGTTTTCCAGGAAACCAGTAAGTGGCCAAGAAAGAAATAGTAGCCAGCAATAGATTTGCGCGAGTCAAGACAAGTTGCCTAATCAACATCATTGAAGGCAAGAAGTTGAATAGGAGAGCTTCTGCTAAAGAATAATCCCGTTCCAGGACATCCTTTAAGGTACCTTAAAACTATGGTGGCAGCCTGAAAATAAGCTTGAGTAGGATGAGCCATAAATTGACTTAGTTGTTGTGTGGCAAAAGTAATGTCGAGGTGAGTATTAGTAAGATATATTAAGAGACCAACTAATCTTCTGTAGGAGAGAGCATCAGGAAGTAAAGCACTAGAGTCTTAGTGCAAACGAAGGGAACTATACATAGGTGTGGAGGATGGCTTGGAACCTAACAAGCCAGAATTAGTAAGGAGATCAAGACAGTACTTGCATTGACATAAGGAGATCCCTGCATCTGAGTGAGCAACCTCTAATCCCAAAAAATATTTCAACAAGCCAAGATCCTTGATGCGAAAGTGAGAATGGAGAATATGTTTGATATGGGTTAGTTCCTCAACAAAATTACCAGTCAGGACAATATCATCAACATAAACGATTAAAGCAGTGAACGCAAATTGTTTAATCTTGACAAACAGGCTGTGATTAGCATGAGCTTGTTGATACCCACGTGACAAAAGAAGAATGGACAATTTCTCATACCAGGTGCGGCTAGCTTGTTTCACCCATGCAGAGACTTTAGAAGTTTGCAACATTGTGAGGAACAAGAGCCATTAACACCAGGGGGAAGAACCATGTAAACATCCTCTATAAGGTCCCCATGAAGGAAGGAATTACTGACATCAAGTTGTTGAAGATGCCAACGATTGATGGAAGCCAAGGCAAGGACAACTCGAATGGTGGCCATTTTCACAACGGCAAAGCTTTGGCGACAAGGCAAGCCTTGTAACGTTCCACACTACCATCAGGTCAACGTTTGATTTTGTAAACCCATTTACACCCAATAGGTCTGATATTGGGGGGAATATCCACTATCTGCTAGGTTTGATTCAACGCTAAAGCTTCTATCTCGGTTTTCATGGCTTCACGCCAATAGTGATGTTGAAGAGCCTCCTGGTAACTAGTTAGTTCAATCTCAGATGACAAAGACATGAGGTAGTGATGGTGAGTGGAAGAGATGCGAGAATAATCAAGGACAGAGTGAAGAGGATAAGAACACCTTGAGGATGATTGGGGGGAAAGATTACAATAGAAATCAGCAAGATGAGGTGGCGGATTGTGTGGTCATGTGGAACGTTGTAGCACAGGTTGTTGGGGATGTGGGGATGGGGTAAGTTGATGTAGGGGAGGAGAAGGTGATGTTGAAGAAGGGATGAGGGTGGTGGTCTCGGGTTGTGAAAATTGTTCGGCTAATGTTGATGTGGGCTCGGGTTCAGCTGTTGGTGAAGTGGGTTTGGATGATGTTGGGCATGTTGGTTTGGTGTGTGTGACGTTGGGTTCAATTAGAGGCATGGTTGGACCAATAGGAATAACTGAGGCAATGGGAGGTGAGGTATTGGTATTATTTGAGGAGAAAGGAAAAATCATTTCATGAAAAAGAACGTGTTTGGAAATAAAAATTTCTTTGGTATCTAAGGCCAAGATGACATAGCATTTGGTGCCATTTTGAAAACCCAAAAAGACTCCACGTCGAGATCGTGGATCAAATTTATGACGATGGGTAACATCCGTAGATGCATAACATAAACAGCCAAAAACTTTAAGCATATGAAAATCAGGTGTTTCTTTATGCAAAAGTTCAAAAGGTGTTTTATTCCAATTAACAGGAGATGGAACCCGATTAATTAGATAGACAGCATGTTTAATGGCGTAGGACCAGAAATGACTAGGAATGTGAGATTGAAACATGAGGGCTCTTGCCACATTAAGGATATGTTGGTGTTTCCTTTCAACTCTCCCATTTTGTTGGGGTGTGGCAACACAACTTGTTTGATGTAAAATTCCTTTTGAAGAGAAAATTTCCTTTAAGAAAAATTCGGGACCATTGTTAGATTGTATGCATTTAATTTTTGTTTCAAATTGATTTTCAACCAAACTAACAAAATTTTGCACATTCAATTTGACCTTTGCTTTTGATTTTAATAAGACAACCTAAGTATAACAACTATAATCATCGAGTATAGTGAGAACGTATTTATGACCGTGCACTGAAATTTTGGAAAAAGGACCCCAAATATCCATATGAACTAATTCAAAAATCTTGGAAGCCCTACTGATACTTAGTGAATATGACAGTTGTCTTTGTTTAGCCAAATGACAAACATCATATGTTTCATTGATAGACTTGGAAATAAAGGGAAAATGTTGATGTAAAATATTTAAATGATTTCCAGACAAGTGTCCCAATCTAAAATGCCAAAGGTTGGTAGTGGTAATTAGGGTTGTAGTGTTGTTCACAAAGGGTGATCTAGGTGGTTTGGGTTGTTTCTTCTTGCTGATTTTTAAGGAGTTCTCTTCCTATTTTTTACAAAAATCATCGGAAAAAATGAGTGTGTAGTGAAGAGTGGAAATTAATTTAGAGATAAAGATAAGGTTAAAATTGAAATTGGGAACATAAAGAACATTATGAATGATGAAATTTGGCGAAAAGTGAATTGTGCCTGAGTATTGAGATGTGACGGAGTTACCATTGGGTAATTTAATGTGAACAGGTTTAATTTTAGAATAAATTTGAAAATAATCCAAAGAAGAAGCAATATGATCAGTTGCCCCTGAATCTATTATCCAAGGGACAGTGCCTAAAGAATTAGCTAACAGTGTATGTGAATTAGTGGAAGCATGAGTGAGAATACTCAAAACGCAAGAGTTACCAAACTTAGGCTAGATAAATTAATTAGCCCATTTTGTGGTGCATGAGACAGATTGGCGTGGCTGGATTGTGAGTTGCCATATGAGCTTGTTCTAGAAGAGCTACCAGGTTGTTGGAGAAGAGTGATTAAACATTGATATTGGTCTGGCGTGATGTTAAAACCTGGCCCATGTAGGTGTCCCTCTTTCTTGTCGCCTTCTTCTAATTCATGATCTCCATTTGCCGCAACATTATTCACAAAGGTTGAACCAGAGGTGCAGTTATGAAAACGTGGTTTGCCGGGGTAACGAGGATGCCCAGGTGGGTATTCGTGTTTTCCATAGCAAACGTCAATTGTATGACCAGAATGACCACAATAAGTGCATACTTTATTGGACGTTCCCTTTCCACCGTCATGAGAGGAGCTTTCGTGTCCTTTACCAAAGCTTGTGCGCTTTTCAGCTGCATTAACAAAGGTATTCTGGTTCTCCATAGGTATAGAAATGCTTGGTTGCTACCTTTCATGTTGAATGACCATACAGAAAACTCTATTTGTTGATGGCAAGGGATCCATAAGCAGGACTTGAGAACGTACCACCGAGAATCGTTCATCAAGTCCTTTGAGAAATCGAATAATGAAATCTTGCTGATGATAAGTTTTGGCTAGGCAGTTGTAAGGAGTCATGGGACGATAGTTGTCAAGTTCCTCCCAAATCGATTTTAGATTGGTAAAATAATTTGTCACTGTGTGTGAACCTTGTTTAAGTTCGTAGACTTCCTCTTGGAGCTCTGCTATACGAAACAAATCACTCTGAGAAAAACGCTCCTTTAAATCGTTCCAAATATCAATCGCATGGTCAAAGTAAAGAACACTGTGGGAAATGGACTGTGGTAAGGAATTTAGGAGCCAAGATATGATCAACGTGTTGCAGCGTTCCCAGGTAGGATGCAAAGGGTTTGTGGGTTCTATAATGGGAATAGAGCCAATAAGAAATCCCATTTTATTTTTGGAAATAAGGGCCATTCTGAATAAGCATGACCAAGAGTGATAGTTGTTTCCGGTCATGACTGGTGTGACTATGACAGATGAAGGACTCTCACTTTGGTGAATATAGTAAGGACTTGAGGGGTTTTGACTTGGGTCTGATTGGGAGGCTAAAGCATTTTGAGACATGGTTAAAAAAAATAGCAGACCTCCAAATGGGAGCTCTAATACCATAAAACAATTTGGATATAAGGGAGAAAAAGGGCAAAGGAACGAAGACTAGAAAGGTACTAGTGTAAAAATGCTCCCTTCATTCATATATCAAAATGTACAGTAGCTGTATATATATATATATATAGCCTAAATATTTACAGCTCATAAAAGATAAGACCGAATCTATCAGGAATACACAAAAGGAAAATGTAACAACCTAATACAACAGTTAATACAGCTCAGCAGGTTTCTAGAATTTTCTAGAAGATTGCATACTAGAAACATCAGATTTCTGATTTCTCATCTTGGGCCTATTGGTTTGGTGTGAGCTCCTTTGGTGTGGGTTGTTTCTTTGATAAATGTTGCTAGATGTCATAAAAAGCCTAACTAAATTTATTGTTAATAATATATAAAATGCTACAAATGACATTCAATGTATAAAGAATTTATGACAATAAATATATTATAAAAATCAAATAGTGTAGTGAGATATATTTTTATAAAAAATAAATGCACAAATATCTAAGCAAATGGTTACCTGGGTAAAAATTAGTTTAATAGAAATTATTAGAATTTTTATAAAAAATATAAAATGGTGATAAGTATGGTGTATTTTCATCCAGGAGAAAATTTTATATTTTTAAATAAGAAAAGAGAAACATGTAATATTTAAAATTCTCAAGATAGAAAAGTGTAAAGGATATTCTAGTTATAAAAATACTTTTAATGAAAAATTTAAAATAAAATAAAGTATAATATATTTGCATATGTCAAGAGAAGAGAGTATATATTTTGACACAAGAGAAGAAAGTAGTGTAATACTTGCATATTTCAAGAGATGGTAGTGTAAATGATATTTTGGTAATAATATTTTCAACAAAAACTAATGGAGTTTAAACAAAAAACTTAAAAATGAATTAAAATATCATATATTTAAATTTATCAGGAAAGAGAAGTATATATTTTAACAAAAAAGTGTAATATAATATTAACATCTCTAAAAAAAATGTAATTTATTCTAATTTTTAAAAACAAAAGCTGACAACACGATAAAGCATTAACAAAAATAAGCTCTCATTTGGGTTTATTTGGTAGGAAGGAAAGAGATAGGTGAGAAATATGGTGGATAAAAATAGAAAAGGTGAACAAATTATAGGTGAGAAATAAAGTAGAAAAAAAGTGTTTGATTTAAGAGAAATACATGAGAAATAAAGGAGAGATAAATAGGTAAATAGAAATAGGTGAGAAATAGAATAAAAATAACTGGTAAGACCTTCCAATTTTTTAAACTTTTCTATTATATTTCTCTTATACCAAATCGTGGAAATTTTCAAAATTTACTGATTTCTCTGCTCTCCATACTACTCTCTTGCTATTTCTTAGCCACCAAACACAGTATTAGTGTCTCTCGTACACCACTAAAAGATCTATTCACTTCATTCTAAAAAAAAACATTAATTCAATTCATTTAAACATTTTTTCAGTTCATAACTTACGTGTACAAAAATATCCTATTTTAGTAAATTGTTTTTTATATTTTATGGTAAATAGTTATTTTTTAATATTAATGTGGTAAAAAAGGCAACAATTATTTGTTAAACATGTAAGATATAATAATCAAGATTAGGGAAATTGACACTAATACAAATCTTGTCTAAAATGTATTGATTGAGAAAGTGTGCTTCTGATGATATGAGCTTAGAGGCAATCTCTACCACATAAAGGAGGAAAGATTAAGTGTCTTTTTTTTTTTTTTGAGAAAATATGTATTTTTTACTTAAGATAATTTTCTTTGAGTCGGATAGGATTATTATGGATAATAGAGCTTTTTCTTCAAATATTTAACATAGTTGCATATCAAAAACTTGAACTCAAGACTATTGATTAAGTTAACATAATCTCACGCCAATGACCCACACATTTGATGATATGTCAATTTGATTTAAAGTTAAATAAAATAAATCTTAAATTATTGAATATAATTAGAATATACAATTAAATCAATTTTAACCATTATAAATTTTATATTAAAACATGTATATAATGTAAGAAATTGGTTCTTAATGTAAAACAAATCAACCTTAATACAAGGATGTGGCAAAATGTAATATGCATAAGTGTCAAAGGTCATTAAGTGCGCTTCATTATAATGTACTTAGTTAGAGGCATGTATATAGGTGATGGCTTACGGCTTACATATTAAGGACATGTTTGGATAAATTTTTTTAAAAGTACTTATAGAATTAAAAATTAGGAAGAAAAAATAAAAAACTTTTTCATAAGCTAAAATTAACTTGTATATAAGTTAATTTATAGAAGTTTTCTTATATTAATTTCTCTAAAAGCTAATTTTTTATTTATGCATAAGCTCATTTTAATTTATGAAAAAGCTTTTTTTATGTTTTTTTTCTTCCATAAGTACTTATGGTTAAATTTATCCAAATAGACCCTAATAATAACTCTTTTGGAGGTCACTTGCCCTTTACTTTGAATATTTGGGAAGCGTAAGGTTACATTATACATGAAAAAGTAGGATTCAACTAATTATCAAGACCCACACTAAACTCTTTTGGGTCATAGTGTTCTCAACTATCCTTAATTGTTTGATTGCATTTTGTAGTATTATCTATCAACAATTAATTAAGGGTTTTCAAATGGAGAATTTAAGATTAGACAAGTAATATACTACCTCTGGTGTTATTTACAATGTAACACACATTCATATTAAGCACAATTTGTATTAATTTAGTTATTAACTTTAAGTAAATGAAAATGTGTGTAAATTTTTTTAACTTTTATAATAGAAAAATTCCAAACTTAACAAAATCTGAAAATGGTAGTAAAAGATAAAAGATATGACTGTGTGTGTGTGTGTGTGTATATATATATTATAAAATTGTACATCATGGTTTGACAATACATGACAGTCATAAAATACCAAAAAACTAAAATTACATCAAAAGATAGACATTATCTAACCCAATATGTACATCAAAAAGGTCTTATACAGAGCAGTGTCAATCTACCTTATCCCTCATGCAAAAAGAAAAATATTATAGGTCGTCAGATCCTCGTTCGTTGAAATGTCCTTTGACTCATACTCAGCATCACGGGGCATTAACGTCATCTTCAATAATCACGATCAATCATACATAAAAGAAAATAATGGAGCGAGATGTTTTATTCTAAAATTACTTTTACATGTATGGTAGGAAGTCTACCATAAACAAAGATAAAATACAGCTAACAATAGAAAGGAACTTAAGGTTCATTCTAAGTTGTATCAAATTACCCCTGACTAGATGTGGATCCATACTTCCCATTAGTGGGTAATAGTTCTTAACAGAACCGGAAAGTGATTGGAAGTATATATACCTCACCAATATCATTACATGGTACAGCCTCCATCATTATTAAGGAAAATAACAATTAGGATATCCATTTATAGAGATATACTTTCAAACCAATCATGAAATGTTGAGCAGTTGTGGAGGTTCTCGAGCTTGGTTAGGCGAATATCCCGGCTCTAGGGCGCTACCCTAGTCATTAAGACCTTCACCACTCGATGCCTACCTCCAAGACCTTTGCAAGTGGGTTTCTGTCTTTCATTCCTCGACATACCAAACTGTAATTTCCCTAGTAGGGTGTCATGCCATTACATGTCACTTGTTTTACATTACTCACTAATATATTGAATTCTCACTTCTCAAACAGAAGTATTCTTGGTCTTATTTAATTTGAGCATCAGTACAATTAACCTTATATTGTAGAAATTACATGATAATAATTTAACAATCATCAAAATTTTGATAGTATAACCACTTATCAAAATTTTAGCAGAATAACGATTTGGTAATCACAATTTAATTACCAAACTTTTAGCAGAATAACAATCTAATAACTAAAATTTTAGCAGAATAACAATTTAATAATCATAATTTAATTTAGGAATAACAATTAAATTTAAGTAGAGTAACTACTTAGTAAATGTATTTTAAATTTTTAAAATTATTATTAATTATTCTAAGTACATTGATAAATTAAAAACAATTTTTAAACACTTCTAACTATTTTTGTCTATTAATTCTGTTATCTGGCTTTTTAGGAACGAAACAGTCATTTTACAAATTTTCAAACTCCGTTCCCCAAAAATTATTAAAAAAATTCTAAACTCAGTATTATTTAGTAATACGAACGTAACTGTAGGAATCAAATTTTTGAAATTTTCATCCTGTTTTCCAAAAATAAATATACAATAATTTAATTTACAAAAGTAGGAGTGTTACATACAACACTCTTTTAACCACTTTACAATAATTAAAGAATTTAAATAATTTAATCAATAATATTAAATTTGTCAATAATTTATATAAGTTTTTTAATATTGCTTAAAAAATTATTGAAATTTTATTCTTTTAATGTCTTTTAATTTAATTAATTAATGTATCTTCACTTAAAATATTTTTTATTTAGAACAACTAATACGATATATAATGAGTTTAATTTTTATTGACAACTAATCAAAAATTATTATTGGTGTAATTTTTAAGATAATTATTGTAAAAGTCAATAAATTTATTATACATAATAATTTGTAATTAGATGATAGTATAAAAATTCTTTACACTATTTACTCAAATAATTTTAAAAAAATTATAGAAAATGTTTAAAAGAAATTTCATGAAAAAATTCTTATGAAAAAAATTAGAGATAGTAATATGTCGGTGCAGAGAGAGTCACTTGGCACAGCTCTATTAAAAGTTTTCATGTCACTTGGCAAGTTGCAATTCCCCACTTGCCTTAGATTCCCCATGACTGACTGCATTATGAGAAAGTGAACAACGAAAAGTCTTGTCTGCGATGAGGACAAGTCAACAATAACCCTCCGAATTCAACGATTAATTAATGCGGTTGTTAAGGTAAATATGCACAACAAAAATTAATATTAACAACAACGAACATCGCTATCACTACCACCACCACTATAAATAATAATAATAATAGTTACTACTTTCTTTTTATACATTTAAATGTTTAAGATTAATACATATAAATTAAGAAATATTTATTGGAAGTAAAATATTATATTTAGACTAAATATTTTTATTTAATATCTTGATCTTTGACATCTATGCCATTAGTAATAAAATATTAAATAAAAATATATTTGAGAAAGAAAATACTAACTAGGACACTGGTTAAGAAATTAAAAATGAAAAAATTTTATTAGAAAGTTTTTAATTAGACTTTAAAATTCTATAACATCAATTATTTTGAGATAAAAAATGTCTAAAACATCTAAAAATATAGGAAGGAGTTAGTATTAAATTATTTTATTATATATTTATGAATACATGATAATAAATGAAAAATATTTATTATAGTAAAAATATAAAAATAATCTAATACTTGCTTTTTTCATCTTATATTATATATCCTTTTGAGTTTTTTTTTTTTTTTTTGTATACACTACAGGTATCTTTCACGAAAAGTAATTTTATTCAAGTCAAATAAGATTAATATGACCGACAAAACTCTTTCTTTAAGTATTTAATACAAATACATATCCAAGTACTTAAATAAATCTATAGTTAACAAAAAGTCATGTTTTTAATGATATCCTCATTTGTTGATATCTCACGTAAAGTACTTAAATAAATTTACAGTTATATTTTAATTTTCAAAATACGAATAATATTATGAAGAATAAAATTGAGATGCATTACCTTCATGGTAAGGTAGATGCAATACCGTCAGTGTTTATAGTGTTAATTTTTTAATCAAAATTAAAATTTTACTTCTATAATTCTCATACCATCAAACGTGTAGATCAACTAATGAGAGGTTGTTCTAGTTTAATTAGTGGTCTCGAGTTTGAGTTTTGGGCATATAGCTGCGTAAATAATTGGAGGGAGAATTTTGCCGCCCGTAGTAGTTCTATCTAACTCGAGCAAGATTACCTACAGTGAAGGATACTTGTGGATTCTAAAAAAAAAATCTTCATATGGTCAACACGTAATTAAGATAAAATTATAGTTTTAAACTTTTAATTAAAAAATAATATCATAAGTACTCAATTAACAACAATAAGTTTTGTGCTTTCTATCAAAGAAAGTCATTTTGTCATAATAAACAACCATAACTAATATCTTTATCATAATGAAATTATTACAAAAATATTATTAATACACTTTATCATGATTTCTAATGCATCCTCAACTGTTTTTAATAAAATTCTTTCTGTTATTAATTTCTTTACAAGTGTTCTGAGGGCATTGGTTAACAATATCTTTTTTTTAACTTTTTTGTTATAAAAGATAATGAGTATATATTGAAAAATTATTAATTACAATAATTATCATGATAAAATGGTTTTTTTAAACTAAAATATCCTTGTTCGAAGAGTTGAAATGTAATTATGAATTAGTTAATTTTTGAATTGAAATACAGACAAATAAATATAACAAATATTATAATTTATTTATTTTGGGTGATAAATATTTTGAAATAAATTAAAATTTTCAAAATAACATAATCTGAAATAAAAGGAATAATAGATTTAAGGCAGAACGTTAAAACTAAATCTAATTGGCTGGTTGTCTACTTTTAAATTTTCAAACGTAGAAACTGCATTTTAAATATGTAAAGGATCTGAACCACTAGGATCGGAGTATATGTATGAGGTTTTTAAATTCAGGATTACCATTGTACACCAAAAAATATATAAAGGATCTGAATATTTATACTGACATAATAATAATCTAATATATCAAAATAATTTTTCTTTAATTTGTATTTACGAGTATGTATAAAACTGTATGAAATATATCAAATTAAATTTTTTAGTTATTTAAAAAATAAGTAATAAACAATTTTCATATTTTTTACATAATAAATATTTTATTTTTTGATAATTTTTTAATATATGCTTATAAATAATAAAAAATTGTGTACTTTTACTAATTTTTTCGATTAAAAATTTCATTTCACTAATTTATATAATAAAAATCAGCATTACCAACATTACGTTAGTTTAAGTGAAACTTGATTTGGATCTCTTAAACAAGATCTTTTGTAGATAAAAAAAAATATAGTTGAAAAAGGAGACATTACTAAAAAGGGGTTAGTCAAGTTTTTTTGACAAAAATTAATCATTCACAATGTTAGTGAATATTTCGCTTTAATGACATGGTAAAAAAATAATAAAAATCAACATTAAAGATTGATACTAATTATTGAAATAAAATCAAATTTTAATTGAAAACAATACAAAAAACTTAAAATATTATACATTTTATGTCATTTTTCTATGCAACTTGT
Source organism: Spatholobus suberectus (assembly GCA_004329165.1). Classification (NCBI taxonomy): domain Eukaryota; kingdom Viridiplantae; phylum Streptophyta; class Magnoliopsida; order Fabales; family Fabaceae; genus Spatholobus; species Spatholobus suberectus. Next base: position 10,224,491 of record CM014733.1, read on the forward strand.
ATTAAAAAAAGTATCGAAAATAAAAAGAAATGATGTGATTGTACATTTCTGTTATATAGTCTAAAGAAGATATTAAGGGTCCCCCCGCACAAGGACCAACGTAATAAAGAGGGGGCAGAGGTGATTTGGCCGTACACTTCGAACATAGAAATTTACTCCCTCGAATGTCACTGCAATGTATGTTCATTCCCAAACAAGACACAATGATGTGATAATTTCAAAGCGTCATTTCTGTTTGGTTTTGGGGGGGCCCGGGGGAAATAAGAGAAGGGAGAAAAATGTAAGAAAAAGTAAAAATAAAATAAAAATTTAGAAGTCAATTTTAAGTTTAATTTAATAATTTATATGTATTGTTAATATAAAAAATTTATACTATCAATTAATAAGAAATTATTATTAGTAAGACTTTAAGATAATTATTATAAAGTTAACAAATTCACTATACATGTCATTAATGTTAATTTATAATTAAATAATAATATAAAAAATTATGAGTTTAATAAGTATGCATTATCAGTATAAAAACTTTTACACTGTCATCATATCAATAATCTTTGTTATGACTATTACAATTAGTTTGGTACCAAAATAGATAATTGAGTATGTTTGGTAAAAAAGAAATAGATGGTCTCATATTTTTTTATTTCTCTCTTAAACAACACAAAAAATTAATAGTAAATTAGATACTTGAAGGTTTAATTATGTTTTTAGTCTCCCAAATTTGATAAATGTAAATTAAAAATTAATTTTTTTAGTTCCTCAAATTTTAAAATTCTTGTTTTGGTTCTTTTGCCCAAACGCAGTTAGTAAATCTGTCACACAAAACCTACTCAATAATGTTCCTATCAGTGAAAACATCACACTGAACTTAACTAATGTTGCACAGTTGATTCAATTTGCCTTATAAATGATACCGTAGGTGATTCTAAAGGACTAAAACAATATTTTTCAAAATTTGAGGGACTAAAAAATTAATTTTTAATTTGGGGGATTAAAAAAATATATTTCTCAAATTTGGAGGACTAAAAACATAATTAAGCATTGAAAAAAATAATTGATTGTTTTGCTTTGATAATAGATTATATAACCATAGACACAAGCGAGATGGTGTTTGAGACATGATAATTGATTGTGAATATCATATAATCGATTATCAAATATTTTTTAATTTTTTTTTCTATTTCTTTCTTTCTTATTTCTTTTCTATTTGTCTTAAATCAAAAACCCATGTTTTTATGTTATTTCTCATATGTTTTCATTTACTCTATTTCTTTTTTCCCCATTTTCATTCATCATATTTCTCACCTATTTCTTTTCTTCTTACTATACAAAGTTTTAAGGTAGTTATTATTAAAGTCAAATAACTTACTATATATAGTTGTTTGTGATTGAATGTTAGTGTAAAAAAGTTTTACACTATCAATACGTATCCTATTTTCTGAAAATTCATTACATTGTTTGTATATAAATTATTTACTCATTAATTTTTCTCTTTTTTCTTTCATTTTTACTCTAATCAAACAGAAAAAATACATTATTATCCATATTTTCTTTCATTTCCAAATAAACATACCAAAATCTTTCTCAAAAAATCAGCCATAATTCATAATTGAGTTGCATACTTGCATTACTCACTTTCCCCCCTTTTCTTAATTCATGTTTAAAATTTTTTAAGAAAATAAATATTTTAAAAACTCTCTCATACAATTTAAAATAAATTTGAACTAATTTATATTGTTGAGTAAAATAATATTTTTTTACAGAGAGTAAAATAATAATTGGGAAAAGAAGAACACATTTTTATCGAATAAGAACACCTTATGATTAATTATACGATTCACTAATTGTATTAGTTATCTCTTTTCCATATATCATATTATGTTATAGTCAATAACATGAGATAGTAATTAATTATTCTTTTCCGATGTACAAAAGATAATAGTTGTTTCTTTGAAATAAATTGAATCAAAGACAACAATAACATACTGACACAAGCTAGGGATATAGCCAAGATTTGGATAAAGAAGGGACGTGATTAAAAAGCATATAGTATATGGTAATTAAAGAAAGTTTGAACAAGTTGTGTCCAAGTTGAATAGGATTATTATAGACAATAAAATTTGTTTTTTCAAGTATTTAACACAATTGCATATTTAAGACTCAAACTCGATATCACTAATTAAGCTAACTGATCCATGCGCTAAGTGGTATATCATTACCATTTCATGCGATTAACTATAAAATACTTTACCTTGACGTTTAAGGAAGAGAAAGCTTTACAAATGAAAATAAGATTCATTATCTAAGTCATACATTTTTGTCCTTAGGTAATTTTTTTTCGTTCTTCTTGTATAAGTTATAGACTTATAAGATTTGATGAATGTTGATTTTTAAATTTTGTATCTTTTTTTCTAAAATTATATTATGCTTTAATAATTGGTAAAATTTTGTCTAAAAGAAAGTATACACAAACATATTTGCATTAAATTAGAATGTACTAATAATATAAATATTTTTTATATTGACATCCAATCATGAATCATTATATATAATAAGATTGGTGACTTTTGTAATAATTACTTTAAATTAAAGTTATATATAAGATGAGTTTTAATTGGTGAACAATGTAAAAATCTTTACATTATACAATAATATTACACTCAATATATATATTTTATAACTAAAAGTGAAGTATCAAATATAATTTTTGAGTTTAATTGAGGTACATTCTCAATATAAAGATTTTTATATTATTAACTAATTAGAAATAACTTTAGATATAACTTTTGAAATAATTATATAAAAATCAATAATTTTTAATCATATAACAATTTATGATTAGACGATAAGATAAAAAAATCTTTATACTATCAATCTATTCCAATTAAATTCTAAATTTTAACATGAATTTTGTAGATCCAAATGTAGCTATATAATACTAAGGCAAAAGAATAAATAAATAAATAAATTGGCTGGACCATGGCAGCCCCCGGCCCTTCCCTCCGTCCCTGACAACAGTATCTGAATCTTCTCATACTAATTATTATAAGAAAAATATTAAATTATTTTTTAAAAATATCATTTACTAACAAATAAAAACTGTTAAGCCTTAAAATTGTTTCTTTTTCTAGTGTACAATGATGACAACAATGTTAAAATTTAGAACTTTGTACAAATTATTCAAATCCTCCAACCATTAGGCTGACTCTTGTGAGTTTGTAACATTTGTTTTGGTTAATGTAACCTTTGTCTAATAAAATTAATTATTAAGATAGACATTACGAATTTACACTACAATAATATAAACTATTGTACTAGTATTCGATGATTAATCATGTAAATCAATTTTTATATCAACAATTTTTATTTTTTTTGTAGACCACAAATATCTTTCATGAAAAGCAATTTTATTTGAGTTAGGTAGAACTACTGTAGGAGACAAAATTCTCCCCCCTTCAAGTATTTAATGTAGCTACATATCTAGAATTCAAATTTAAAAGTTAAAATCATTGGTCCAACTGAAACAATTCCACATCAATTGATCTGTACACTCAGTAGTACAAAATTACTTATTATACAAGATATTATATTGTTAGTATAAATCTACAATCTCTAAACTAGTAATTTAATTTTGGCTTAATTACACTTTGTACCACCCAAGTTTTATCATTTTGTGGATTTTGTCACTGTGTTTTTTTCTCTCTCTTATATTTTGTCACCTTATTTTTGAAATCTTGCGAATTTTGTTTAATTTTTCAAATTTTTATTTAATGAACAGTTGATGATTAGGAAAAATTTGCAAGATTTCAAAAATAGGATGACAAAATACGAAAGAGAAAAAATACTGACAAAATCTACAAAATGATGAAACTTAGGTGGCACAAAATATAATTAAGCCTTTAATTTTCATTTTGACAGATTAGACCAACAAAGGTGAATCCAAACCAAATTGCTACTAGTTGCCTTTTTTTGTAGTAAATCATATATCTACAAAATTTTCTTACAAATCTTTCGACGAGCATCTATAATGGTACGACAATTTGCTAGACCCTATAATGTCACATGACATTAAAAACTTCAACCAGGTTTTTTTTTTTTTCAATGGTGCAATCCTTAAAAACTTAAAATGAATCATATAATTATTTCACAATTCTTAAAAACTGTGAAGAATAGTTGCTTATATATGTAACGGTTCTTATATAAGAACCGTCAAGTCAGTTGCTCTAAATCTAATAGTGAAACTTCATAAAATATGGTTCTTAAGTTTAAGAATCCTGTAATCAACTCCCATTAGAAATGCTTTAAGTACTAAACAATATATATATATATATATATATATATATATATATATATATAATGCTTTTTATTGTTTTCATGATATTAAATATATTTATTATTTATTTTTTAAAATATTGTAAAATAAGAAGAGATATCATTACTCTGGTTATAATATGATATTGTCACATCACAAAATGTTAAGACACATAAAAATAATTAATAAATATGACATAAATAATTGTAAATTTTATTATAATTTTTTTATTTTTCTCTTTCATGGTATTATTATCAGTAAGTAACATAGATCATCCGAATTCATACCAGAAGAATTTTGCTTTCCTTCGAGATGAAATTATATAAATTTATGTGACATATACGAAACAGGAAAAGCTAGATGGAAATCACGGGAAAATATGATATTATCATTATTTTATTTTTTATTTTTCTCTTTCGTAACATGATATTATCATTACCCTAAACAATATAATACATTAATAGTAATACATTTTACTATCTTATATTACTAGTTAGTATGATAGATTTTACTAGTATAAACTTATAAGTTCATTATTCATTAAAAAAAAAAATTATACTAATGAGAGTTAACTAAATGACAAACCATTAATAAATGAATTTTTTCTTTATAATGATATAACTCTTGAGCATAATTAGTTCATATATTTACATTTTACTCACACACCTTCAGTATCTCACAATATTTTGAATTTGCATTTGCAATAGCGGAAAATTAATATTTTATTATATTCTGAATTTAGTAGTTAATTATAAAATTTATACGCCTAATTTCAAAAAAAAGAAAAAACTCTCATTTCTCCCAAAAAAAATTTAAAAGTTAAAAGCACTCATTTACAAAGATACAGAACCTCTTTAAATCCTAATGATTTAATGCTTAACTTCAACGTTATTGTCCAAGGACCATAGTTCTAATCACTGTTTCTTTAAGAACTGCTTGACTTCAAAAGATCAAAATTAATCCCGTTTCCTTTTATAACGACAAACAAATTAACTTACGATCAGATTACAACCATAAACAATCACTGACATTATTACATAAGGAAGCACCATTCTTTTATATTATCAGCCTAAATTAGATTACAAACAAATATAGTTAAATCAAAACATGGCCCACCCTTCTATCATGCTACGTTTATATGCCTGCTTTGTTCTTATTATAAATGCCTAGTGGAGCTACTAATAATATCTGTACAATGAAATGGGCAAAATAAGTTTACAACCATGCATTTATTGTATTTTAGACATGGTTTGACTTAACGATTCATGAATTAAAAAAGCAAACTCCAACCTATCTGTGTTTGTGAAACGAGGCCCCTCTCGATTCTGCTGATCAATTATCTTTTTTAAATCAGTATAGTCAAAGATATACAATACTTTTGAGACTGGTGTATCCATACTGCGTATCAAAATATGAGCTGAGCTTTTGACCAATGCACCTCAGCATACTGCTAGAGAATTATATTTTAAATATTTTTTGGTCTATTCATTTTAATTTTCCAACAACATATTTTAATATGAAAATGTGAGACAACTATCAAGTATCTAGCACTATTAAAACTTAGTGTATTTAAATATTGTTTTGTCTACACTATAATTATCCTTCATGAGAGACAATATCCTATTTGAGAAGGAAGCATCCATATGATGGGGCTAGCTTGTTAGTTAAGGAGAATTAAGCATGTCTCACTTAACCAACAAATATATATATATATATATATATATATATATATATATATATATATATATATTCAAATAACAAATAAAATACTTTTATATGTGTGTCTTATGTTTAGGTTTGGAATCATTACCAAATGAAACAAATGAAAATCTAAAAATTGATTAATAAATATGTACCAACTAACACAGTTATTAATTGATAAGTTTAGACTGAATTACATTTTCTTTTTTTGGATTTTTGTTATCCCTTTTCGGTTTTGGATAATATTGATAATTGTGAGAGAACACTCCAATTTGTCTCCTTCAACTTAAAATCATGTTTACATCTTCGTTTACCAAGATCGCAGATGCTGTGCATTACTCGGTCTTTTTCCTAACTCTCCTTGATTGTCCTTGAACACGTCCTTGTTTCATAATCACAGTTGAAGGCGTGTATACTGATGCATATTTTGGACTATATGTTCATGTATTATCAGAAACTGATTTGAAACACTAATAATTTTGTTAGGAATTAAGTTGATACACAATTTGTTTTTTAGGTACTAATTACTATATGCTAAAAATTAAGGAAAAATACTGAAGGATTAAAGTGTGGTACGTTTGTAATCTTAAACGACAAATTGAGAGTTTGAGTCTTAATTTGGAGAAGATGAGGATAGAGGATAAATTTTTCATTTCTAATAAAATTTTCAATTTTGGTAAGTTTGTAAAATAAAAGAAATAAAATTATAGATTAACAAAAACTTACTCTTCTTGTTTATTTTTATAAACATGACATTCAGGAATTAGTGCAGGCCTTTACTCAAAATAAAAAGAGCACTTATCATGTAGCATTTAAATAACTCTTAATTCATTTTTATAAAAAGTTTAATAATTATGTCAATTTAAAATGAAAATTTATTTTCTCGTCTTTTTCCTTTCATCTACACAGACACTAAAGCTATGTTTAAAAATTTTGAAAAAGTAAAAGTACTTTAAAATGAAACTATCACTAGGACCCATTAGGTATTGTATCACTTGCTCAGTTTGAGCGTGCTCCAATATGAGGCTTATAAAGGTTGGTAAAGTACTGATTAACTGTCAACTAACCTTGATTCAATCTCATCAAATCTTTTTAAAGCTGAAAAATTATTAGAACATTATGCCGCAGAAAGGGTTGCAAAAATATGACCGAATTTCCCAAGTGTTTGGCAATAGATGATACTGTAAACTGAATTCAGAATGAAAGACATCAAACTGTGATTGATGCAAATCCATGCCTGAAGCAGTTGCAGATTGTTGTAAAATAAGGACAATGTGGTGCCAATGCCAACACAAAGTAATTTTGTAAAAAAATTAGACAGATTGTCTGTCTATGGCTTACTAAAGATTATGACAGAATTTACTAAAGAATTTGTAAAGAGATTACAATAGATTAACACACCACTCAAATTTCAATTCCCAATTATACTGTTCTTCAGTAATGCATACTCTCAGAACACTCTCTCTAAAAACTCTGACGTACTCAAAATATCGAGGGGAATTCAGAGCTTAGAAGAGGTATGGCAGAATGGAATTTGATTAGCCCCTGAATGCTGGTCTTCAAGGGTATTTATAATATCCAAGGGTGAACCCTATCGGTAGAAACTGTTTGGCCAGAATGGAATCATCAAGTCTCACATTTACTTGGCTAAAATTAAAACCACCTTGAAGAAGACTTTACCTAATCACCACAATCACTGACCCAAGAGATGAGGTTTCTCGGTCAAAGATGAAAAAGAACATTAATTTAATAGACATACTCTCACAGTACAGTAGCATCAAGCTTCTGACAGAGGTCTTAACTATCAACTTCACTAATATAGTAATTACAATTTACTAACTACCAATTAACATAACGGCATACTATGTAATCCCAGGTACCTCCAGCATCAGGCAGGTTAATTAGTTACAAGGACACAGAATCACAGATAGATAGACCACCTATATATGCAGGTGGTGAAAGGTGAATCAACTTAAGAATATAAAAGAAATCATATCAGCTAATGCTTCATAAATATAGGGAAGATTCTTGTACATCATTTTCCTTTATATCAAACCTGATAAAAGAGATGTAGAGAATTATAATGTGCAAATATTAGAACCCTAAATATAAATAGAAAACTCATCTTAATTATTCAGAGCACCCCCAGTCTACTACTACAAACCCTGTCCAATTTTGATGACTGTAAGCATTGGTAACATTTATGGAAATTGAAAACAAGTCATGCCTCACATGGTCCATAACCATTAAAATATGCTGTTAACCATTAAGACCGAATCCTTTTCCTTGTTTAATTAAATTCCCTCCGAGACAAGCTGGTCATGAAAAGAACTCGCACATCAACCCAAATTTACACCCCCACCTGAAAACTCCACCTCCTGAAGATAAAAAAAAGTAAGGTTACGAGCATATAAAGTAAGGGAACTATAGGCATTACGGCATCATTATCATGAAAATGACACAACCAAATCATCAGTTCTTTAAATTGACAAAAAGTAGGAGACACGCCAACCAGTTATAGATCCTTACTTTTTTCTTTTTTTGATAAAAAAGAGTTATAGATTTATTTTCAAAATCACCCTTCACACTAACTAGTTTACATTACAAAGCAAATTTAAAGCACATGTTCGTGTTTTGACTAGAATCTAACAGCATTGCACTAACTCTTTATTGTACTATATGTTTCATCGTATACCTATGGTTCTTCTATATTTACTCTGACATCAACACCATAGAATGATTTGCAAACAGTATTTTGCCACCTCCGATACCAGTTTCAGCTCAATAAAGGAAAACAGATTAAATTTGAATTATCAATAGGCATGCAATTTCAAATGTACAGTTATCCAACATAAATCCACGCCCTTTTTTCTTTTATGGATCTACAAATATTGTCACCCGAACTCTGTAACAATCAATGCATTGGGTAGGAAGACCAGGAATCTAGATTTGAGACAAGTATAAAAATAAATAGAAGGACAAAGACTAACTCCCAGCTTATAGAATTGAAAGTATGAAAGGGATTAATATATTAACAGTTAGGAAAAATTAAGAACTAGTAGCAGTAATGGTTGTAAGCAGCAGCAATAAAATCAAAATGATAGATTATTGACTTCATCATGGGAAGAATATGAAAATAATAAACCAATGAAAGGTACTACGACTTTACAAGAAATATGGATTAATAGAATAAAATTCCTACTTGAAATTTAGGCTGTCAATAATAAACCCTTGCAATATGTAATTCATCATTAAAAACATCTTCATGATGCTGAAATTCATTATTTTGCAATATTTAAAAATATTTTACACCATCAATTTTACAAAACGAGATAACGACAATTGACAAGATGACAATTATTTATCAAATTAAATTCGGACTTATAAAGCATGCGCTGCAACCTGGTAGAATAACACAGCAAAGTGTTGAACTAATCTATTTCCTCAACTGAATAGTCAAGAAGAGATCCTAGAAAATGCTCAAGGTTTTTGTAATAATACCATGGAGCCAGCAAGATAATGTGTCTAACTTTTAACTATTGTTTGAAAGGGGCCCATATATTACAAAACCTAACAAATATCAAATGTAATTAATGTATAAAAACACAAATCCAACCTGAGCAGGTGGCAAGGATGAGACCCAGTCTGATGTGTGTGTAGGAAGAAGCCCCAGTGCATTGAGCTGCGGAACAGGACAATCACATATGAATTATGAAAAAAAAATTGTACAAATAAATATAGAATCTAGGTTGTCAAACTCAAGAGTTTAGATAAATTCGTGGAATCCTAGTAAACTCAAATTCTTCTTCAAAAGTGTTATTTAAAAAATAAATTCTAGTACCCAATTCCAAAACATAATTCAATAGCATATCCATAATTAATATCAAACATTCCAACTCCATAACACAACAAACATAAGTAACAAAGTAAAAACATAACTTAACACTTGACCCAAGTTATATTATATTAAGCCTAGCATTTGCATTTTTTTCGTAGTTTAACAAAACAGAATAAAAATTATAATGAAAACATAAAATTAGCTTCATAAACCCCATATGTATTGTAGAACATAAGCAATTCAATCCAAGTATCCAACAAAATCAACCAAAGCTGTACATTTTGAGGCCAAAACCATGTATACATCTAGGCTTGTAAACTTGCTAGTAGAACAGAAACTTCACCAAATTTGTTATAGTTTGCCTGGATTTGTATGATATAAACAAAAGAGTTTACAAGCAATTTAACTAGTTTTTGTGTCAAGGGATTGTGAACTTTTAAGAGTTTAAGAGTTTGCCAACAACACTGGCACATACACACATTTACTTTAAAATTTTGAATTACAAGTAACTGGATGAGGATCACGAGGCACAACATGACTACATATATTACCTTCCAAACACCTAGTGCCAAGCCGCCCATATTAAGGGCTATGAATAACAACTTAGGCCCAAGAAGCTCCACCTTATTGTCTTTGTAGGGCTCAAACACTGCAAAAAACCAATAGAATGCATTAACAATCATAGACCAAACTGAAGTCCTCCAGTAGATGTTTTGTGAGGTTCAAGTCAAAAAAATAATTATAAACCCAAAAACCAAAAACGCAATGAAAAGCATATTCACTAATGCACAACTAGAACATCTAGGGCCAATGAATCAGAACAAAAGAAGTTAAAAGCATCATCCATTTCAGGATCGAATGAATTGCAGCAGATGCTCAAAAACACTCCTTCCATGCCCTCAAACACCCGAGCACAACTGATGAAGTCTGAAAATAAGGGGAACAAGTAGAACAAAGAACACTAAAATACAAGATAACCAATCACTAAAACCAAGTTTGCAAAGCTTTTGTATTTTTTTCTTTTCAACGTGTCTTAGGAAGCTTTCAATTAAGGGTGCATTTAGAAGAGCTTATTTGGGAATATCTCATGACACAAGCATTTTGTAAGTGTTTGGAAGAGCTTATGAAAATAGTTGATAATATGTCCACAAGTTGTTTTCAGTTTGTTTCAATAAGCTCTCCCAAATAGCTTATGAAAACAGCCTACAACTTATACAAAAACAGTTTAACCTTATTTCCTCTTTGATTATATAAGCAACTTATACATATGTGCTTCTATGATAAATACTTATATAATAAGCACTTAATTAAGTTTTTCCAAATAGGGCCATAGAAACAACTTATACACAAGTACTTACGTGATAAGCACTTATTCAATAAGCACTTAATTAAGGGCCTGTTTGGATAAGCTTACCTAGACGATCTTATAGGAAAAGAGCTTATCTAAAAGCTCTACTGTGAAAAACTCCTTTTAGATAAGCTAATTTGGTGTTTGGATGATACATACTTTGCTTTTCTATAAGCTCTACAAGTGACAAAAGCCTTTATAATTTAACTTCTCTATAAGCTCTTCTAAGAGCTTCTGTAAAAGTCAAAAGCTGGTCATGCATCGAAACACCTCTTTTAAGTAATAAAGAACTTATGCCAACAGATAAGCTCTTAAGAGCCCTATACCCAAACAGGCCCTAAGCTTTATAGCAAAACACACTCTAAGAGTCATTTTGAACAATAAAAGAACCAATCACTAAGCGCACACGTACATATCAGATCAATCAATTTGTCATTACAAACAAGAAGGGAGGGGGATACGTCTAAGATCAACCATTCAATTCAACAAATGTATACTAAAACGAGACGACAAGCAAAAATCATACTCTTTCCGACGCTCTGTAGGGCACTAATGGGTTGCCAAAGAGCTGAGAAGGTAATCCCAATGCTGAACAAGTGCACTGTGCTACCAGCCATCCACATCATGAACCCCATCATTAGCAAATTCTTCAAAGGGGCTTGTGCCACCTCCCAAGCTTTCTGTTCACAGCATCATCATAATATTCATAAAAACCAATGATTAGAGAAATTACAATTACTTCAACAATCAATCAATTACCACAAATCCAAAAATAATTAAAAAAGAAAAGAAGGTAAACCTGGGTTTTCCAGTTGGATTCAGCATCCTTTTTCTGGCGGCTGAGCGTGGAGTCATCCTGCACGATTTAATTTTAATTTGAATAAAATTAATTTAAAAATTTAATGAAATCGAATGAGAAGAAAGGGTTGTAGAAGCGTGCCTGGTCGAGAGAAGCGCGAGAGAAACCGGGAGGATCGGGAATATCGCGAGAAGTAGAATTGTCAGAGAAGTCAACACCCCATCTTCGTCCCCCCGATCCCATCACTCCCTTTCCCTTCTCCATTCTCTGCTATGCTATGCTATGCTTGCACGTTGAACTGCGACTCACTGATGATGCTTGCGAGGGGTCTCGGAACGGCGTCGTTAAGGAGCAGGGTCTCTCTCTGGATCGGGCTCAGGGTGGTAACGCAGATATGAGGATGCAATTTTATTTTCTTTTCTTTTCTTTTTGCTCGTTTATTTTATGCAAAACGACGTGGTTTTGCATTTCAGTATACTTTCCATCCCTTTTTTTATTATTATTAAAATTCATTTTGATGTTTTAAATTTGAATCAACATTGTCATTCTAAAACAGTAATTATTTCAATTTTAAAGCATGATTTTGAATCCTTTTTTTAATCGATTCAAGACGTAAAACTTGTTCTATTATATTTACTTACATGAAAATTATGAGACTCAACTAATGTTTCAACAAAAAATTAGGAGTAGCAAACAGATGGATCGGATAAATTCTTAGTTGGATTATAATTGATTGGATAAAAATAATCCATTAATCCATTTTGATCCATTAAAAATTCATTTAAAAAATCTAATTCATCCATGATCTATCTAATAAAATCCAATCCAATCAATCTATTAACAATTTTTTGATGGATGAATATCTAATTCATCCACAAAAATAATATATTTTAAAAATTAAATCATTTTTATTTTTAAAATATTCTCTCTCCCTCTCTTCTCTCTCCTTTCTCTTTCTCTAACCTCTCTCTCTCCTCTCTTTCTCTCTCCTCTCTCCCACACTCTCTCTCCTCCCTCTCTTTCCAATTCTATCATGTTAAAATAATATTCTTCCAAGTTATCACAAAAATTATATTTAAGGAAAAATAGAAAACAACTACCAAGGAATCTTCAAAACGTAGAAACTTGAATTTTTTTATCATATTTCGAAATAAAAACATATTTCAATAACTCTAATTCTGCATAGGGAGAATCGACAAAATTTAAATGTAATTTCTTAGCAATTCGCATAATAAGCAGAATGCAAATTTGAATCATCAACTAATTATATCATATACGATTAGGTTTAAGGAATTATTTTTTAAACTTGATTAGAAATTTTTATTTTTTTTAATGGCTACTCTATTTTTTTTAATGGAAATTTGTCTATAAAACCAAAAAACAAATTATTTTGGAAAAAAAATTAATTAGACATGTCTTTTTATTTTTTTATTTAATGTAATTCAATGGATTTTGAAAAAATAGTGGATGGATCACTATTGTAACACCCCTACTTTTGTATATTAAATTATTCTGTATGTTTAAAAATTGTTTTTAAGTCATCAATGTATTTAGAACAATTAATAATAATTTTAGAGATTTTTCTAGAATTTATTGAGATAATTTTTGTAAAATGACAAAAATACCCCTGGTTGACTGTTGGAACCAATCGGAGACTTTTTGACCTCAAAATATTTTGAAAATTTTATATTAAGTATCTCTCATTATAAAAACTTTATTTTGAGAAAAAAGTAGTGAAAAATATAATAATCCTATTTTAATTCTTCCACTGTTTTTTTTATATACAATTCTGAAAAATCGGAAATGAATTTTAAAATTCTGACTTCCACCATTTTGCTCAAAATCTCAAGAGCTATTTAATCATGATTTTTAATAATTTTTCCGAGCCGGAGCCTGGAGAAATTAGAAAATGACAATTTTATCCCTATTTCTCAACATTAAGAACTAACATGAGGAAAAGATTCAATTGACATTAAAATGTCAATTTGAGCTTGGAATTATGTCATATATATTAAAATATAATTTTGGGAATTTTCTAGAATTTCTGTGTAAAATGACCAAAATGCCCTTGCGTGTCTAATAAGCCAGCCAGTACTGGTTTGACACTCAAAAAGGGTGAAAATAGTAATTTTAGTTTAATTATGGGTAAAATATTTAATTTTATAATTTTGATACAAATTTGGTATTTATTGAATTAAAATGGATTTTCTATGAATTTTCTAGCTTAAAAATATAAAATAAAGACATATAATTTGAAATAAATTAATAAAAATTAAAATTTATTATTAGAAATTTATTTTTGATGAAAATTAATGTATTTATCCAGTTTTGCATTAAAATACATTATTTTGATATTAAAAGCTAATTTTTTCAAGTTTAGGCGTTTTTGTCGGTACCGGTTAATTCACCTACAGATAAAATTTGACACATGGAGGCTTGGGACAGCTGGTGGAGCACGTCCCCAACCCTAAAATAGGTGATTCACCACCTATTTGAGATATGTGTCCCTAAATTGGATTAAAAATAAATAAAAATTGGATTTATGACATAATGGTGACATAATGGATGATGTAAATATTTGGACACCTAACCCCCCTCCTTCTTCTATAAATAGGCCTCAAAGTTTTCAGATTTTCACTCATCCTTTCCTCTCCCAAGCTAGAGAGCTTCTCTTTCTAAAGTTTTCTCTCTCTAAAATATTTTTTTATCTAGTTTTTATGTTAAAATTTTGCTAGTTTTCAACTAGTAGAATTTCTCCTCTTAGAAGCTTTGCACCAACAATTCCATCCTCTTCATCAACTATCTTAGAGGTAATGGGGGGAGTGGGGTTGGTTCTAAATTACTGTCACTTTGCATGTTGGTAGGAAGGGTTTTCCCCTAAACCCGTTTAGGCTTAAATTTTAGTATTGTTATTATTGTTTAAAGTTAAACTTTAATTTTTACTAAGTTGTTACTCTGCCCAAATTTAGATTATTAAATCATAATTACTAAATTGTTACTCTGCTCAAATTTTAATTATTAAATTATACTTGCTAAGCCGTTACTCTGTTCAATTTTAGAAAATTAAAATGCGCTTGCTAAGCTGTTACTCTGCTCAATTTTAGAAAATTAAAATGTATTTATTTAGTTGTTATTCTGCCAAAATTTTAGTAATTATACTATAATTGCTATGTCGTTATTCTGTTAAAATTCTGGTATTGTGCAATTTCTGCAAAATAAGGCAGAAATGTTGATTGTACTGGTGCTCAAGTTAAATGAGACCAGGGAAACCTCTGCTTGAGAAGTTAGGAATTGATAGTTTAGTGAGTAATGTAAAGCAAGTGACATGTAGTGACATGGCACCCTGCTAGGGAAGCCACAGTTTGGTACGCTGAGGAATGAAAGGCAGGGACCCACTTGCGGAGGTCTTGGGGGTAGGCATCGAGTGGTGAAGGTCCCAATGGCCAGGGTAGCCCCCTTGAGCCGGGATATTCGCCTGACCAAACTCGATAACCCCGACAACTGCTCAGCATTCCAAGATTGGTTTGAGAGTATACTTCTATAAATGGATATCCTAAATTATTATTTTGTTCCTCAATGATAACGAGGACTGTACCATGTGATGGTGTTGAGAGAGGTATATGTACTCCCAGTCACTTCCCAGGTTCTGTTGAGAACTATTACCCACTAATGGGAAGTATGGATCCATACCTAGTCAAGGGTAGTCGGATACAACTTAGAATGAATCTTAGGATCTCTTGTGTTGTCAGTTGTGTTTTGTCTTTGTTTTATGGTAGATTTCCTACCGCACATGTAAAAGTGATTTTAGAACAAAACACCTCACTCCATTATTTTCTTTTGTGTATGATTGGTCGTGATTATTGAAGACGACATTAACGCTCCGTGATGCTGAGTACGAGATAGAGAACGTCTCAACGAAGGAGGACCTGAAGACCTATAGTATTTTCTTTTTGTATAAGGGATAGGGTAGATAAATACCGCTCTGTATAGGATCTCTTTTGATGTATATAGTGGGCTAGGTAGTATATGTATTTCGATGTACTTTTGTTTCTGACTGTTATGTATTACTCAAACCATGATGTACAGTTTTATGAAATATATGTATATATCTTTCATATTTTATTACCATTTCCAAATTCTGTTAAGTTTGGAATTTCTTTTAAAACTGGAAAAATTTTACACACATTTTTATTTACTTAAACTTAATAACTAAATTAATATGAATTATATTTAAAATTAAATGGGTGTTACAACTATCCATCCATAAAATTAAACGGATGGATTGGATCCAATCCATTATTATTTTTTGTGTAATGGATGGATTGGATGAATTTACTTGTTGATGGATTGGATGGATGATGGATAAATGGATTGTTTTGCCACTCCTACCAAAAATGCTCATAAATATGGTAAAAATCGCATTAAAAATGAGTTTCATGAGCAACCAGAAAAGAATATGGTGAAATTAGATTTTTCAATTTTTAATTGTTCGTGAGACTCACTTTTCACGCGATTTTTACCATGTTTATGGCCTTTTTTTATTTGAACATTAGTTGGATTCCATAGTTTTCATGTAGGTGAATCTAACATAATAAATTTCACATCTTGAATCTGTAAAAAAAAGATTCAAAATCATGTTGCAAAATTGAAAATGATCATTGTTTTAAAAAGACAATATTGACTCAAATTTGAAAGTTAAAGGACCAAAATGAATCTTTTAAAAGATAAATGACCAAAACGAATTTTAGTAAGAAGATAAGAAACCAAAAATATATTTTAGCCTATCTATATCTATATCTATCATATATAAATTTAAGAACCATTTAATGGAAACTTTGGACAAGTGTCACATTTTCACCAAAAAAAACTTTTCCTCTTCACTTATCAATTTTGGAAAGTTTTCACTATTCAATCTATAGTGCATTACCTTTTATATCATTCTTATTATACAAATTTTCATTTTATATCACTCTTCTTATATAAATATGTGTTATAAAAAATAATAATTTATTTTTGTTTGTAAAATCATTGTAAAACTAATTGAATTATTTTATCAATTTAGATTTCAAAATTATAATAAAATTTAAATTTAAGAATAATATTGAATTCAATGTAACATAATTTAAATCATTTAAATTTAAATTACAAAATTTCTTTTAAATTTAACATAATTTAAATCTCTTTTACATTTTTAAACATAAATTTCTCACACATTTCTATGAATATTTTAAATAAACAAAAAAATATATAAATCTATAACCAAACATATTAAATGCTAGTATTATATAAAAGATAATTGTTGACTAGACTTAACTATAGAAGTGTCATCTTTTGATGCATTTTTTTCCTCTATTTTTCTTGCCTTCCATTTCAGCCAATACCATGTATTCATATTATTTCATCTCTTATTTCTATTTATATCTTTAATATTTAAATAATAAAAACGACTATGGGCATTTATTATTAGCACATTTCCTATGACTTTTGGATTATACGTTTTTCAAATGGTACATGCAGGGACGGATCTAGAAATCTATCAAAGGGGGCCAAAAAAATTTTCTTGCTTTGTAATTGTTTAAATATCTAACTTCTAACAAATAATTGTTTAATAAATAATGACTTTTACAAAAAAATATTTACTGATTTCATATATAGAACTAAAAATGTTTTTATTTCAAATGATAAAAAAACGTATATCTTAATTTGTTTTAAAAGATTGTTGCTAAAAACTATACATATTATAACCCATACTAATTTTTTTATGGTTTTGTATTTCTTTTCCATACAGAATTTTATATTCCTAAAGAGTTATAAAATGCTTATTTAATGTCATTTTATAAAATGTCATCATAAATATTTCTATTATTTTTATTTCATGTATTTTTAATGTTTATAATCATAAAACAATCACACAATATATATTTTCTAAACTAATGTCAATAGTCAATAATCATACTACAAAATAATTCAAACAAAAATTAAAAAAATAATTAAAGGAGTTAATAATTATTTTCATATTAAGGTTTTGTACAAGAATTGGAAGAGTTAATAAATAACTTTGATTGTATGTAAAATAATTTTTATTTTACTATATATTTTTTAATCAAACATTTTCATTTACACTTCAATATTTTTTTGCACTTTATAAACTATAATAGGAAATGATTAAATCATTATAAAAAAATATTTATATAAACTAATGGTTAAATAACATCAAAAAATGTGACAAACCATGCATTAGCACAAGTACCATACTAGATGTTCAAAGACAAGGGTCAATATTTTCAATAGAAGATATTCCAAAAAAAAAATAGTATATCGATAGAATACTAGATTTAACTACATATTAAATCTTATTCATTATTTTATATAGTTAATACTTCCAATTTTTTAAACTGTATTTCTATTTTAGTATATTTATTCTCAATTTTATATAAAATTAATTGAATTTAACTATGATATATAACCAAAGTAGCATAACTTTAATTTTAAACTAAGCAAACATTTGTAATTATATGAAAATTTTTAAGATTATTATATATTTATTGAGTATATATTTTAATTTATTATTTTATTTATAAAAAAACTATGGACAAAAAATGAAAAAGAAATGTTTGATCATGTGTTTTTTTTTTTTTTTTACTTCATATTGATCCTATGAATATGAAATCACTCACAACATTATTATGATTATATGCTATAAAACTAGATTCATACCTTCAATGATTATAGAACTACATTAATTATTGTTTGCTTCTTCTTCTTCTTTTTAAATGTTAATAAGTATAAGATATATTATTATGACACAATATTTTTTTAAATTAAAATACTTCTATTAAAAAACTTATTTAAGTAAAATATTAATAAATAAGATATTTTAAAAAACAAATAACATTTTTTATTTTTTAAAGTGATAAATATTTTCTATTTTTTCTTTTGGCCCTGTTAGACTATACCAAAAATATATTTTATTTTTTTAATCATAATCTCATGAAAAAAATTGACAATTAACATGGTTAATTTTAATAAAAAAAATACACACAATATCTTAAAAATAATATTTATAATTATTTTTTAAAATATAATGAATTGTTTATAATAAATTTTTTATAATAAATAATAAACTAATAAAAAATTTATTTCTTAATATATTTTTTATATATTCAAATTATATTTTTATATTTAAATAAAACTGTGTAACTTACTAGTATTACATCTGGTTCACAAAAAAAGGAAATTGTCGTACTGCTACATAACTCGCAAGGTGACCAAAACACAAAAATGTACAAAACGACAGATATAAATACAAAGGGAGCAACAGCCCCAAAATTGTATTATTTGAATTTAATTTTGCAACTATTAGTTTTTAAAAATTTTGTTGATCACCAAAAACAATTAGAAATTTTTACACCGTCAACAATCAGAAAATATCGTTGGAAGATAATTATTGTAAAAGTCAACAAACTTATTATACATGATAATTTGTGATTGGATGACAGTATAAAACTACTTTACATTCTCAGTGCATGACCCATTTTCTTTATAGTTTTTAGTTCATACACATGCTTAGTCAATATGTTAAAGATCCACTTACTAGTTACTACTAACATATCATATTTATAATTGTCATTCAGTTCATATAGCGCTTGCACATCGAGTTAGCTGTGAGAATTGCCGATTGGGAGAAAGATCAAAGGGGTTGACTATATCAAGTACCATGACAATGCAATTTATAAAAATTGGATTACACATAAGAACATTCAGGAAACAAGAGCTTATCATCGCAATAAGTAACAACCAAACTGCAATCAAGAAAAATAGTTCAAACCAAAGCGAACAAGAAAATCCTTATTCGAAGATGCTTGACCTCACCATCGCTCCTCAATTCCTTCTTTTAAATTGTCTTCTCTTAAAAATTAGTTTGAAAGCGAACAAGAAAATCTCTTTGGTGACTTGATTTCACATATTTCTTGAAATTAGAGTTTAAGCATTTGAGAGCAAAGAAGAAAATCCCTAAGCGATACCTCATCTCCTCTTCTCAGATATTTAGAAAGTTTTCACATACCACAAATTTGGTTATAGACACTTTTTATTGACTTGATTTCACATATTTCTTGAAATTAGAGTTTAAGCATTTGAAAGCAAACAAGAAAAACATTGGTCGAAAGTGCTTGACCTCACCACCGCTCCTCTTCTCTCAAAAATTTGGAAAGTTTCACATACCACAAATTTGCTTATAAACACTTTTTATTGACTTGATTTTACATATTTGTTGAAATTAGAGTTTAAGCAGTTTGTTAGCTTAGAATCCTCAAAATAGTTCAAACAAATGCAAAGAAGAAAAATATAAATATACAATTGGGCCTACATTAGAATAGTGGTCCATTTAAATTTCCTGTTGTATTGGTCTAAAAGGTTAAACCATCACTTTTCCTAAATGTGTATGGTGTTTCCATTTGGTCCTTGAATGGAAAGAAATTAAAAAAAAAAATGAAAACGAAAACAAATTTTTTTAAATAGGGAGATTATTGCAGGAGATATAATTTTAAGTTTAATGGTTATGCATTGTTAATGTAGAAATTTTTATGCTATCAACAATCAAAAAGTATTATTTGAATGACTTTTAAGGTAATTATTATAAAAGTCAACAAATTTATCATACATTGAATGATAGTGTAAAGCTTAGTTCATGACTTATTTTCTCTATAATTTTTTTATTCATACACAAGCTTAGCCAATATGTTAAAGATCCACTTACTAGTTACTACTAACTATGTCAAGGTTTGTTAGTTATTCTTAAAAATTTATGATACCATGTTAAATTATTGTTTAATTATACAATATTTTAGTTAGTGTACCGTAGAGGATAAATATTTATTTTCATATAATTAAAATTTATAATAAATAAATATTTTTAAATATATAAATTATATTATAATTAAAAATTATAATAAATAAATATCTTTAAAAATATAAATTGTATTTTAAATTTACAATGAATAATTTATATTATGATATAAGGTTATTTTTAATTATTGATATTTTTTAAAAAATATTAAAATTTAATTTAAAGATGAAAATAAAAGATGGTAGATTGAAAGAGACAGACAATAAAAAAAAGTATACAAATAAAGATAAAATGACAGTAGTTTAAGATAGTTAGAAGAAAATATTTTTGGCCAGTTAAATGGATAAAATGCACCTCCAAAGAAAAGATAAGAAAGATAATTGAAAATATCTAATTGGGAGAGTCTCACTCTTCAAATTGTATATTCTAATTCATAATATAAAAATATTTTTGACATTTAGGGTAATTGTTAATTAAGACAAATTTATTAGACAGAAAAAAATTAAGCCAAAAGATTATATATGGCGAGCAATGATTAAATGATAATATAAAAAATAATAATATTGTCAGTATATTCTAATTAAATCGTTTTAAAATTAAAATTAAAAATTAATGATTAAGTCGTACATCAAGTGTAATATTTTTCACATTTTATCAAATCTCACAATGACAATGGTTTCTTAATTTTTATAATAATTATTTTAAAAATCATATTTAAGATGATTTCTAATTTTTTAACCGTGTGTAAAGCTTTTTGAATTGACAATGCATTAAAATTATACTCATTTTAAAGTAGTTTTAGTTAAATTTTTAAGGAGTTAATCATTAATATAAGATTCGCCAAAAAATAAATAAATCATGAATGTAAGAAACACATTAAATTGTATGCAAAATAAAATTTTATAAATTAAAATATCATTTTATATATAGGGACAATATTTTTCAAGGAAAAATATTATTGAATAAATATATAAAAGAATGTACAAATTTTAAAATATAAATGGTATCAATCCTAGTTTTTTCTTTTTATGTGGTGTATGAGTCATAGTTTATCAAAGCATTTTGTCAACCTCATTGAATTCTGTTATATATTCAAATTACTGTCATTGTTAATGGACCAAAGTCAGTGTTATATGAAATCTATCACTTTAAACACGAAATCTGATCACTTTATATTCTTCACCATTTCACACAGTTTCGGCTTCATGGCTGTACTATGATTCTTCCTTGTTTAATATACAAAACCCCTGCTTCTCAGAACGTCACGTACTTACCTCTCTATCACTTCTTGAAATCTTATTCGAAAGGTTTGCTAGTGTAAATCCTGCAAAAACCTGTTTCCAATAAAACCAAAGAACGAATGTTTAAACCATATTTGATAAAATTCATGGTTTAGCCCTAAGAGAGAAAAGAAAATTGGGGGAAAATGTAATGAACTGAAAATAAGATATATTGATAATGAGAAAAGTGATTACAATGTGATTTCTCAAGCCTTTATATAGGCTAATAACCTAGCTCCAACTAACTCTACCTCTAATAATAGTCCATAGATAATAAATAACAAAGACCAATTTTAAGAGTTTAATTAATATACACTATCAATTTAAAATATTTTTACACAAATATCTAATATAATAGGATTATAGGAATTTACCTCATCACCATATTATATTAATGAATAGAATGACATGGTAAAATGGTGAAATCTTAGAGTTTAATCGACGTGTCTTAATTCTCATATATTATCAATGTAAAGATTTTTATGGTGTCAATCAATTAGAAATCACCTTAAATTTGACTATTAAAAGTAAATATTATAAAAGTAAAGAATTTTATCATATATGATAATCTAATGGTGTAAAAAACTTTTACATTGTAAGTACATTCTAATAAGAGTTAAATATGTTTTTGGTTCTCCAAAAATTGACCTGTTTTGGTTTTAGTCCTTAGAATTTTATTTTTTTTTAATAAAGTTTCTCAAATATTAAAAAATCCTAATTAGATCCCTATACTAAACTCTGTTTAACTTTTTTGTTAAATAATGGTTACATTAACATCACAATCACCATTAATTTACTGATGTGGTCATCTATGTCAACTATTATGTTTAGGTCAGATTAGTAACATACTTTTTGAATAAAACTATTATATATTTAACTCTAAATCACCGGTTTTCTTAACCCTAAAGCAAAAATAATTACACGATTTTTTATTAAATATTATCACTAGACACTCCAAGTAATAAAATACTTTACTTGAAAGCTTATGTGGCCATCCTTTAACCAAAAAAGTTAAGCAACGTTTAGCATAGGAATCTAATTAGGATATTTTTAATATTAAAGAAATTTTATTTAAGAATTTTTTTTTCTGGAAACTAAAATAAAAATAGGTCAATTTTTAAAGAACTAAAAATATTTAACCTTTCTAATAAAATTCTACAAATTATTAAACAATACACGGTGATAAAGAGAAGTCACACCTGAATGCATCCAAGGATGTAGAGTGCAGAGTACTTGCGACCATGTATAACCATGTCAGCTATCATGGCAACGGGGATTGTCAAGGACATGCCCAATGTAGCAACCAAAGGAGCCGTCCAAACTATAGAAAGTGCCCTGTTACAATATTCACGGTAGTTGTTGACATGAAATAAAATATTGCGTAATAACTATTATTATATCATTATACTACGTGACAGAATGCCAGAATTAGATTTAGTTGTAGTATTATACATACCATAAAGGCATGAAAGAAATATAATGTAACAACTCTTATATGTCTAACAATTTCATGTCATATGTTCATCATACACCCTTTAGCATGATGCATTTATTATCTTGTATGAAATTGTTAAACAAAATTCCCTCAAGCTTTTTCAATAAACAGATGCTATTCAACTTACCATAAGTAATCTGAAATCACGCTTGACCAAATGCTATTTGCAGTAACAATCTCCCAAGTGGACTTTGAACTTGGAAATTTGAAATGGGGTTCAATTCCCACTGCATTTAATGGCCATGCTGCATGGAAACTTGCAAGAGCACATTAGTCGGGAAGTTTGACAAAGATATGGGGCAGGAAATAACTAAATGGAGTAGCAATTTGCAATAACCAAGTTATCAAATATTCAAATTAGTTGACAAATAGGGAAAGAAAATCAGTGTTGTAAAAATGCATTACACTAATGTGGTTGATGTATATAACAATTGAACAAAAGGGAAAAAGAGAACAGGCAGAAGTAAAAGAGAAAAGAACTAAACAAGCCTTCATGGCTGGGGTTTCCTTCAAAACCCTACATCCACCATTAATTCGTAGCAAGTTGCGACCAACTATGCTTTGAACCAGTTTGGATAAAGTTCTCAACAAGAATTTATTGGAGAAGAAAATAAAACGAATCAAAAATTTAAAACGAATCAAACTTCTCGGATTAGTTAAAATCAACTTCTGCAACTTAACTTTTTGAGAAGATTCCGATTAAGCACAAGCACCTATAGCTCAGCTATCTTGTCTTAGAGAAGTCCTAAGATTGGGGTTATACAATTGAGAAGTTCTAACAAGTTGGAAGTTAATCCAAACTCGGCCTTAATCGTTGCATTGTGCTAGAAACAGTTATACAGTATCATGAGTATAAATAACTGCTTAAACAAAAGCATTTGCATGAGAATATGAGATAAAATGTTTTTACTTATATAATAGGCTAGTCAATTAAAATCTCAAGATCTATGGTGCATCTGTTTCATTCTATGCTGGTGCAACATACGAGATGCATGCTCTCCATTTGTATCCCTCCTAGAATCTTTTAACATGAGAAACCATGGACTTTGAGATGCCTATCAAAGCTATAAGAAAACATACACCAGCTTCTCTATATTTGCGACACAGTCTTGTTTACCCTGAATTCATCAAAGTTTTGCTGTTTCTAGAATTGTATCTATATCTAAAATTTCAAGCATCTCATTTAAATGGGTATTTAATATTTGTTTATGTATCTCATCTTGATGAGCTTTCATCCTTTTGCTAAATTAATTTACAAATTGGTCTGCTTAGAAAATATCATAGTAACCGAGGCTCAAGGCTACATTATTAATGAAATTCCTAATCCCTATTGTGCAAAATTTCCCAAAAAGTAGTCCATACCTAGCCACCAAAAGCCAAGAAAACTGTAGAGACCAATACAGCCAAAAAGCTTTTGCATGTCTACTTTGTCTCCTGATCCGGCAGAATTATTGAGAAGCACTGCAATTAATTGACCAATGATTGACAATGATATTAAATTCAGAGCTCCACACAAGTTACCCGTAATTTGACATTAGAATCCATTGGCACTTAAATATTCATACCTGTGAATAAGCCATAACATATTGCTGAGAGTAGACCAAAAATGTCCCCTATGATAGAATGCTTCTGTGTCCTTGGTAAGAAGAGCAATTCCCCATTTCAGAAATTGAAAAAATAATAGCAGGAGAATATAATGGAAAACATATATAGTATGTCCATTTAGCCACTAGCCAAAAAAAGGTGAAAAATCTTTAAGACAACCTAATATCGACTAATTTATTTCCTATTATCTCTGCCTGCCAACAACTTGAATCTTTTAACCTATTAGCTAAGAGGGACAAAGATGGAGACTGTACTGAAACACACTTGAGGGTGAGTATGTAAAAAAAAAAAAATTACATTTGAACCTATGAACACCAAGTCACAATGAAACAACCTTACCTTTGTATCAAGGCTTGCCCTCTTTGATGAACCAACAGAAAGAAAAAGAATATATTGCAGATCAAACAATTGCAATATTGTGCTACTAGTACACTATGCTTATTAATAAAATTAAAGGGTAAAATTGCTCTCAGAAACTGAAATTCATTTTTCTATTGGGAATTATCTGTTTGTGCACTCTAATAAAGTGGACTCAAATGATTGCAGGGATGAAGCATTAGAGGAAAGAGCTTTTGCACCTTAACAAGTAATTCTCAACTTACTCAGATACGCTGATCTGCTCATCTGCTGCCCAAGTCTTCCCAA
Organism: Spatholobus suberectus; assembly: GCA_004329165.1. Lineage (NCBI taxonomy): Eukaryota > Viridiplantae > Streptophyta > Magnoliopsida > Fabales > Fabaceae > Spatholobus > Spatholobus suberectus. Next base: position 10,250,362 of record CM014733.1, read on the forward strand.
CAGTTGTCATGACAACACCAGCCATGCTGATTAAAACAGCTGCTATTTTGGTTATATTTACCGAGTCCTGGCCAAGAATGGCTCCAAAGAAAAGGGTAAAGAGACCTGACATGGAACTCAGAACTGTTGTACTCGTAACACTAGTATTTGCAAGTGCCATGTTTGAAAAATACTGCATGAAACCAATCAATTATAAGTTGGCAACATCACAGACACAAATAAGAAACATAATAAGTGGAATCTTGAAAAGTCATGATCATGCATGAATCAGAAAATCTTTTCATTCTACTTATTTATTTCTATTTTTTGGGGGGGGGGGGGGGGGTGGTTGTTAGAGGGGTGAGGCAGGGAAGAAAAAACATGTTCAAAGCATTAAGAAACATCTCAATAAACATTGTCCAGATTTCTATCAGAACATTACAAATCTTTGAGGATACAAAACAAAATTAAAACAAGATGATACTTTTTGTAATTATAACGAAAACAAGAAAAAGAAATAGAAAATGTTCTTTTTTTTCAAAAGAAACATGTCCTTAAGGTTCTCACCTCAAAATGCACACTCACCTACATCATCCACACCTAATGACAACTGCTATCAGTGTGGTTTTTTTTTCAAAAAAAAAAAAAAAAAGACCCTAAAATTTAGTCATGTATCTACTGATTTATACAGATATATTCATTTTCACATACTTAATCCAAGGTCATACTAATCTATAGGCTCATCCTTTCATGTGAGACTCAGAACTTAAACTCATAACTCTCTAAGGCATACAAAATAAAAAACTACCTTGCCTAAGAGATCAGTTTGAAATTCTAAGAAAAGATCAGGCATGTCTCAATTATTTTTAACCCCATATTTCTAAAGCTCATAATGTTCAATCATTCATCTTTGTAATGGTTTTTTACGACACTAATCACTCCTGCAACAAGCAATACATTCAATCTAGAGTTTCTGGTAGGTTGTAAAATTGATGTGAGCTAAGCTATATGGATAGTTCTACAATGTTGGCCCTACTGCTTCCACACGTAGCCACTTGTATTCTCAGTTCTCCACAAAAGGAAAAAGGAAATCAAATGTAAAGAATAAGATTTAAATGAGATATTGTTACCTCTTGTGCAAACCATATTGGAGTGAGGTACAAGCCACACTTAGCAATTTTCCATGAACTACTTTCATAACTTCGTGCTAGCAAGGAAGGTTCATCTTCCTCTTTCTTGTCCAAAGGCATCCCTTCTTCTCTTTCTCTAATTTCTTTGTCAGTAATCAAACTACTTTTTAGATCAGTTTCTGGCCTTAGGAGAATCCCATCGATTCTAAAAGGGGCATCTAGTCCAGTGGAAATGCTAACTAATGCGTAGTCCTCATGGAAGTTTCTGAACAAAATTTTCAGTAAGCTACATATCCACTTTCTGAAAACTGAAATGAGAAAATAGATCACCATCACAGATACTCCAAGGTAAGTGAGTGCAAACGGCTGTTTATACTCGACAAAAATCCTCTGCAGTAAAGTATCATAAGCTTAGTGTTATAGTATAACAAGTCTTACTGTATAATCAAACTATCTAACTATTCAGATGTTAGTAGTGAAGCGATAACATGTTTTAAGGAATAGAAGAACAATTAGAAGTTAGACTACTTCTTGTCCATTTTTATTCTATTATAGGCTATATAACCATAGCACATTTGTCATATAAATTTCTCTTTTCTTTTCTTTACAATGCTTTGATGTTCCATTTTGATGAATTCAATTAAAACGCATGAAGATTTCCTGGGAGTCAATCCTTTCCCTGAGACCTTTTTGACATATTATGGAAAGAATAAATAACACATGAACGGACAGTATAAAGTTTTTTTTTTTTTTTATACTGTAATTTAATTAAAAACAATATGCATGATAAATTTATTAACTTTTATAATAACTATTTTAAAAGTCATGTCAAAGATGATTTTTGATTAATTGACGCTGTAAAAAATTTTACATGCCTATTAAACTCTTATGGTAATGCACAAGGCTTAACAACCCCACAAAATACACACTCAGTGACTCAGCTGGTTGCTTGAGACATTTTAACTGAACCCACATAAATATGAATATTAAATTTTTGGAAAGAAACGTTTAATATTGATATTAACATAGCCAAATACTACTGAAAACTGATATCATACATTAAAAAAGAACAATAAATTGGTCGTAATGGTTAAGCTATTCAAGGATTGAGGCCAATAGTAGCAATGCCTTAGTTAGAAACACAAAGCCACCACAGCCCTCATTTGCACTGCAAAAGAAAGCGTATATCCGCTAGTTTCATATTGCTTGCAACAGAAATAGCAATGATTTAGGTAGCTACATACATATTAGTGCTTCTTCCAAGAGGCAAAAGGAGAAAGAAGGTCTTGGGGGAAGAGAATTTTTGGACCGCATGAACTTCAAGGTAGTAGTGTCATTTTGGAAAAACTTAACAATTATTAAGCATTATATAATTACAATGAACAACGAATATTCTTCCACCTGTATTTATCTCACTTTGAAGTCCTAAGAAGCAAGATCCAACCTTGTCTTGTGTGTCAATTGCACAATTATATGATTAAGATAGACGTCTGAAGGGACAGACTTGCAGTTCCAATATGTTATAAGTTCAGATTTTGTTTTCCTAATTTAGAAACCATATAAAAGAACATCTTCAAAACACAGCCCAAAAAACATGCAAAGTAGCATCAATATAAACAAAATAGCAGGCAAACAAGGGAGGGTAAGAAAAAAAAAAGTAGAAATAGGAAAAACATAATACAGACCTGAGTTATTTCTGCAGAGCTGACCCATATTAAGACAAAAGCTCCAATCAGTCCCAACCCAGCATAGTACCTCCATCCCATTACAGAACTTTGTCTCAAGTTCCTTATTGTATGTGTATATATATATATATATATATATATATAAGCTGAGACTAATTCTACTTTTGCTAGAAAGTCAGCATAGTTTTCTACGGCAATGGCAAGCTCTGAATTAATTGGACATACATACAAGATGTGCAGGCAATTCTAGTACATAGGCTTTGCCGCTTTGGATGTTAATTTACCATATAAAATAACCTCGTTTTTGTTATCTTCAGCCTTGAAATGGAAAAGGGGCGGTGTCTTTTACGAGAAATTATTGTACGATCCTAGATTACTTCGTGTTCATGGTCTGACCAATTTTCATGTGATACATGCCAAATTTTATTAATTCTTTATTGTAAATTAAAAAACTCAATCACAGTGTCACGTGAATATTAGCTAGACTACAGGCACAGGGTGATCTCAGACTACACAATAATTTCTCGTGTTATAGGGTCACGTGAGAAAGTACAACTTCCTAGTCTCAAAAGTCAAAATCTTATCCAAATTCACGTGCTAAAGGTTGCAATTGCTTGTCTTAGGTGTTGGCTTAAGCCTCATTAAGTGACAGGTGCCGTTGCATTTTTGAGCAAATTTTAGTTCTTGGCTATCGTGGCAATCAAGAGGCTTAAACATCTGTACATGACATCTCGGCATGGACCAAGGAACAATGGAACATTGAGAAGATGCACTGCACACATACCATTCTACAAATTCACACAACACTACTACCGTTTGCATTTAAATTGATCGATGAGAAATTGTCATGTTTTCCATTGTTGATCTCGGCAAACATTATTTTTTGTCACGTACACCAGAATCTAGCTCTCAGATATTGCCACGTACATAATAAAAAGTAATTTCTTCTTTCTTTTTTTCGTTCATAACGTAGGTAATATAGAGCACCGATAGCACCCTTTACGTATTGTTGATGGAATTTTATTGTGCATTCAGTGCAATGTATCCGGTTCAATGTTCAAACAAACACGGATGACCAAGCGGCAAATTATGGGGCATGAAATTATTGTAAAGGCCTGATGTTGAACCGTTAGTGGCAAATATATCCAAAAACAAATGAACAAAGGGATGATTCTACACAGGGATAAAGTGGCCAACTGTGAAAGCTAAATTCATTCAACATATATATATATATATATATATATGGGTTAGGTTCCATTGACACCAGGTGTCAAAGTTAGTCAAATTATATTTTCAATAACTTTTTGTAAAATACAAATTTAACCAATCCAACCGTTGAATTATGTGATATTATCTTCATGATTATGTATATCAAATTTCACATAATTTATACTTTTCTATATATGTCATCTAACATTGAATATTTACATATATTTTAATTTTTTATTATACATTAAAATAAAGTGATGCAATGAACTACTAAATAATTTTGGAATTGTGTGAAATTTTGTATACTTAATCTAATGAATAAGAACATCAAATTCAACGGATTGGATCAGTTAAATTTGTATCCTACAAAAAGTTATTGTATGTGTAATTTGACTAACTTTGATACCTAGTGTCAACGGATCCTAATCCTATATATATATATATATTAAGAAAATGCTAATCAATATCTTTAGAAAACTAGTTAAGGAATCAAAAGTGTTTTTTTTTTTTATTGAGAAGTGTAATAATGTTCACTGTTCTCCACGATTTCCAATTCAACCCAAATTTAATCTTTAATAAAATAATTCTATTTATTGATTTCTTACCCAGCAGGACCCTTATAATTATATACTCTAACATGTTAATTACATTCAAAAGGTTAATAAAAAATATATTTATACATAAGACAAATTAAATATTTTTTAAAAAAATTACAAATGTCAATCATCAATTTCATATGCCATCAAGAGCCTTCATAAATTTTAATAAAAAATTAGTATCTACATTAACCATAAATTTTTCGAAAAAGGTCCTATTAATTATGTTTTAAAAATATACTAAATTAAAATAGATTTTGTTACTAACCATATTATCCTTTACAACAATAACGGGTATTATGTCACATAGTATCTGAACCACTACACTTGAGGTTAGAAACAAACTCTAGCCCCAAAACAATGTCTTAAAGAACAAATATGAGACAAGAAAAACAAAGAAAATATACAAAAAATAGTATTAAGAAAAAAGAATATTAGTTAGTGTGTCTCAAAACTTAGGCTGTCAATCTCTTATATAGTGTTTTAAACTTATTTTAATAGCAAAGATTAATAAATAGTCTTTAATTCTCAAATTAATTACAATCAAATCAATATAATGGAAATGTTATTAAATCCATTTTATTGCAAATGCAATCATTTTTGGCCTTTAAAATAGCAATAACGAATTATAAAAGAAAAAACTTATTAAAAAAATAAATGATACTCAACTATTCTGTCTAAAAAATGAAACAATGTAACTATGTCCACAATGAAGACTTAAAAAAGGAAATAAAATATTTATCTAAAAAGAGAAAATAATATATTATCTTTAAAACAAAGACTATGAAATATACCCAAAAAAAGGAAATAAAATATTTTATCAAAAAAATGACACTTAGGGGGAGCCAAGGCCCCGATCGATCTCAAACGTAAGTCCGTCCCTGATTCATCTACACAATAAGAAAAGGTTTAATTAGTTTAAATATTATGTACAATTTTAATATTTTAAATTCTTTTTAAAATTAATTAAATTTCTCTCTTTTTAATATGAAGTAAATTTAGTTTCACTATATTTTTTCTAATTATAAATTTTAATTTTTTTTAATTTTTATTTAAAATCCTCACAAATTGAATTGATTCAATTATTATAAACTTCTTTTTACTCAAAAGTTATTAACCAAAACATCGAATTTCACTAAAAATAAAAAGTTTCAAAATTTTCCTCTTCAAACCCTAATATTACATCTTATAAAATCTTTAAATTTTATCAAATGTTTACTAACTTTTTACTTTAAAAAATTATCTCGTATCTTAAATCCACCATAAATTCCCAGATATTTAATAAAAATAAAAATTTGAGAGATTTAGATAAAAATAATTAAAATCAAAATTAAATTTGGTTAATTTTAAAAATAAAAAAACTTTAGAAGACTGATAGCATTTGTCAAATAAACATACTAGACCACAAGCTCAAATCACGAAAAAAGAAAAGAAAAAGGTCTACCTAGCTATCAAACTATACGTGTTTCGTTTTTTAGCATGATACAACAATTAAAAAATAACATGCATCAAAGTGCTTTACTTCGGTGCAGAAACTAGGAAAGATACATCCACCGAAAATAGATGCATCTGAGTGTTAGGTGATGCACATACTTTTTCTTCATTTATTAATTTTTTATATGCTGAGATTCATTTAATAGACGATAAAGTCATGGCAAAGGTTTCGAACTAGACCCTTGCGTGACCTGTAGAGATATGCTGCATGCATGTCTCTGTCCAATTTTTCATAGTGAAGTTACAAAAATAATGTTGTTTTTATAACATGAACAGAATTGATACACAAGAAACAGTCAAATCAAAACTATATTAATTTAAAATTTTCAAATGAACATCTGAAAAATAATGAAGAAGAAATTACACCAATTTTTGCTAGTAATACATCATCGCTGCCTTGTACATTTTTCTCAGAATGGCGGTGCAAAAAATACCCTCAGTGTCGGTTAAGCTGTACAAGAATACTCTGGTAGGAAGCTTCTTTGTCTAACAAGCTCGTGAAGGTCATGAACAATCTTGAACACACCATCTGGCCTAGCTAGCCTCAATGCATTTTGTGACATTTGTTGTAGTTCATAAGCTTTTGGACCAAACCAGTCGGCAACAATTTTTGCTATCTCCTTAGGCGATTTAGAGAACTTCCCACATCCATTTTCAACTACATAGGGGACATTGCCAGCTTCCTGAAATGAAAGAAACGGCTATAAGTACACAATTTCTTAACCATGTAGGGAAAGGTGTGGCTAAGTGACAATAACATTCAAAGCTACAAATAGATTCTCCAACAGTTTAACATAATTTCTACTCCCTCTAAATTCACCATTGACAGATGATTTGTTAACATACACTCACTTGTTTTTAGAATTATTTTAAGAAGTTATAACTTCAACTTTCTTAAAATAGACCTACTGATATAGCTTGCTAAAATGCTTGCTCTGAAAAACAAGTGAACATTGACAAATCCTTATGGGGTTTGCTAATTTATACTCACTAATTTTTTAGAAGTAGTATCTTAACAAGTTATAACTTCAATTTTCTTAAAATAGATCCAAGATGTTACTTGTTAAAATACTGCCTCTAGAAAACAAGTGACTGTAAGCAAATCCCTATATTAAAAGTATGCATGATAGAACAATTTAAACAGACACTTTTGAGAAAGATTCCTCCATCTCTTTAAGTCAACTTAGCTACTAGTTTCTAATAGCTAAAACAACCCACTTAAGTTCTGGAACCCAGCCACAAATTTACTCCATGCACACAGTAGAATCAGCTGGATGTTTTGCAAAAATCACAAGGTTGAGGAATTATAGCCATAACCAAAATACCTGCCCAGCAATGTAATCATTCAGAATAATAGGGAGGCCTCGGATCATGGCCTCTGCAATCGTCCCTGGGCCCGCCTACAAAAGGGAAAAACCCATCAATTGCTGTCATAATAAGGTACAAAAGACTTACTCACGATTGTGGGATCAAACCTTTGTAATGATGCAATCACAAGCTCCCATGCATTCCTCCATTTTGGTAACAAATCCCTTGATCTAAATATGGGTAAAAATAAGATAATTCAGGGGCTAGCACAGAGATACATACGATGCTAAATAACAAATTGCTAGGTTCATCTACGAATTTACGTCTGTTCCACAGCTTAACTTTTCTACCTTAGCTCATATGAAAAGAAAAACTAATACTACCTTTGGTCGTCTATATAAGACCCTTTTAAACAATTTACAAGATTTAAGAAATTTAGTTAATGGTATTAAATTTATCAACAATTTGCATAATTTATCCAGAATTACCCTCAAAACTATTGGGGCTTCATTCTCATAATCTCTTTCTTCTACCTAATTAATTAAAGCACATCTATTTAAGGGTATTTTTGGAAGAAAAAAAAAAGCAATTGATGCAGTAAACAATTTGGAAGGGATCTTATAAAAAGGACCAAGACAAACTTCCCAAGAAGTTCCTACAAAAATAACTAGAGACAGCAGTTAATATTCATTCAATAACGGGTAAATTTAAGTGAGTCTGAAATATAGATTTTAGCATATTCATTGCTGAAGGACTGATTAACTATGCCCCAAAGAACTTGGACTATTTCCCAGACAAAACTTGATGGAATCCTATCCAGAAATCTTTCAGCTATCAATCAATTTCTACACTCAAATTATAATTACAACTTCTTTCAGCACATCTTAGTTATATTCTAGGAGCCCCATTTTCAGTTTCATTTTCTTACTTAAAACTCTCTCCCTCTTAATTGGGTCAAATAAATTCACAAATTCAGTCTTCATTAGTTCTTCACTTCTTCTAATATTCAATTACACCACGATGTGCATTTTTTCCACCCAAAAATATACTTCAAAAGTTTGAACATGCAATGTCATACGAGCATAGTTATTAAAACTAAACCGAACTAGCAGGTTTGACTGAAAACCAGTCTGTACAACTTAAAAATTGGAGCAGAAAACTGGTCAAGAACCTGCCAAAACTAGTAAAAAGCAGGTAAGAACCGGTGCAAAAAATTGGTCTGAACCAGTCTTTTAAAAAGGTTCTTTTGTCATTTTTTTAAATTTTATTCTAAAATATTTTTTAAATAAATAAAGTTCATATATGATATCTACATGTAATTACTATCATCTAACTGTTTATTATGAATTTTTTAGCTTATAAAACATATAATATAATCCTAAGCTGATAATTGACAAACTTAAAATTTAAGCATATGTGCAATAACACTGACAAACACGTTGTAATTTATATCTGATTCAAAAAGCATTAACAAAGTTTTGGAAATATTTTAAGGGTATCAATACCTGAACAGGAACCTTCCAATTAATAGAATTCAGTTTGTTAGTAAGTTTCTTATTACGACCACAGATCACAAGGACCTGACCTACAGGGGCTCCAACATTCTCATCATATAATAAATCTCCAAGCGCCCGAGCAGTAGCCTCAATGGGGCCCATACCTTCACCTCCTCCCATCAATAATACAGCAGGAAGATCCTCATCCATCCCTAATTCTCTCCTTAGTTCATCCTACAACATAAATTAGGGAAGCCCAACAAAGTCAATATTATATGATGCAATTAAGAAAAACAAATGCAAAAACATATAGAAGTGATGTAGCTTCTCTCGCGATATCAATTTTAAAGGGTTAATTACTCCAATCTTTGTTGCTGTTCGTGCTTATTAGTTATTACACCGACACCCTTCTATTTTGATAAATTGCACATACCTCCCTTGTTTTGTTATTTATAGGTAGACTTTTTGTAGAGTTTGTATAAAAGTAGGTGAGTTAGTGGTAATTTCTTATATAGAGAATGGAATCAGAGTATAAGAACAGTTAGTAAAGTAGGTGGTAGGTGTAGTTTCCCAAACAAAAAGACTTTCCACATAATTGGCCTTAAACTCATAGATCTTTGTTACTAGCCAAATTTAAAACATTCACACTTAAATAAATTATTCATTGAAATCAGACACCATTCAAACATATACAGTGTATTGAACAGTAATGTTTGATAAAAAGGAATGACAGTGAAAGCGTGAAACTACAGTTCAGATCCCAGTTTATACGTTTAAAGTAACTGAAATACACGGCTGCATATGCATCAATTAGTTTGAAGTAACTGTTATGACGTACAAAGCAAAAGTTACAATACTTGACTACAGCCTTTAGTCATCAAATCAGAACCCATAATGAACACCAAAGTTGTTAATTCTAATATTAAACTATTACATATTTGATTATTGCTTAAAAAAATACTTGCCATCATTCACCTATTCATATGCTGACAAGGGAAGAAATTATAGTTTACCAGCAACCATTAGCCCAATTGAGCACTAGTGACATAGAAATAGCTATAGTATACTCGCAATAAATTGAAAAACCTAACATAAATTACTACTTCTAGTTGAGACTGGATAATTCCTATTATCCTATCACACCATGTCAAACAACCCAGTGATGTTCATGTCGGAATAATATATATAACCCAGCATGCTGTATTCTAATTCCAGAACTGTAAGTAAACTTCCCAATAATTCAGGTCATGGCTAAAAGAATATGACATACCTTTGGCCGGACAGGCTTAACAAAGGAAGGTCGCACAGGTAGACCAAAAATCTTTATTTGAGATTGCTGCAATCCAGCTTTCAATGCCCTTTGCGCAACATCTGTTGTAGGACAATAGCATCTAGTTACAAGCTTATGAAACCTAAAGAAAACAAGAAATAAGATGTCAAAATAAGACTAATGATATGATTTTTTTTTTGAATAGGAAATAATTAAAAAACAGAACTAACCATGTTGGATGGCATGTGCTTAAATCAGTGACAACTGTAGTAAAAACAATCTTCTTTAAAAGACCCCTTGACCTCAAAATTCTAAGTGGAACATGCTGCATCAGTGGATGTACGCTGATTATTATATCTGGCTGATATTTCATTAGGCCTTTAGCAACCTCACTGTAAAAAGAGAAAGGATATTTCAACGATAACATGTGATGTTATACTGTAATTGAGAAGAGACACATGCAGAAGAAAATAAATTTGGAAATATGGAATCCAGAAAAGGTCAATAACTTCTGTCTAATATTAACACAATGCACAATAAACATTGCAGGCTGCAATCAGAGGGCAATTGTTCCAGAATATCAAGCATTTTACATTTGTAGAGCATGAATATCAAATTAGAACCACACTGAAATACTGCCAAATTACCATGCTATCCTTTTTTATTTTAAGCAATCAAGTAATATAAAATTATACTTTAACCCAAATATCTATATATAGAAACAGAAACATATATAACAATAATGAAACTATTCTGACATAACTTATCTTATATCTTTAATGATCAAAAGGAAACTTCCAACTAAAAAGACAGGAAGAATGCTATAGCAGAATATGCCTGGACTATCACATACACATCATTTTCCATACCTATCAGCTATATGCAATGGCATATATCAATGCAATTATTTTTTTCTCGTCAAAGTAATTTGTCAAGAAATAAGAGTAGTAATTGTTGTGTGAAGGAACCAAATCCTCACCGAGCTATGAAAGTTCCAGTTGCAGCAAAATTAGACTGATGCACCACACGCGGGGCAGTTCCATAGTAGGTCATCTTCCACAACGGCCCATGTTTCACCAAAAAGCTATAGCTCCTGGGAAGTTGATTGAACGGCCAAGGCGTGTGATCAGACCACAAATCAGTAACAAAAACCTGTACCATAAACTCCAAACTGAGAACACAATCCAACAAAAAAATACACACATACATCCACACACCCATTCATTTGATTCCCTGTAACTTCCCATCACCTTAAACAAGTAAATATCCAACCCAGGCCTAAAATTATCATCATTAACTTTCAATTAGGGGTGTTTGGAAGAGCTTCTAGGCAACTTATTTGGGCTTTATGAAGCATGTGATTGGACATTCGTTCACAAGGCAAAAAATCATGTCAAATGGGCAAAAGATGCAAAAACTACAACTGGCAGCTTCTATCCAGAAGTGAAAAATTACAACTGGTAGCTTCTGTCAAGATGTGAAAAACTACATCAAATATGGCTTGTGACATGTGACCACCACTCTAGTAAACTACATATAACTCATATAAACTCTTTTTACCTTATTTCAATAATTTTTTAGTAAAATTAATCAAAATGAGCTCTTTTTAACTTATTGCAATAACTTCCATGGTCAAAATTATATCAAAAACACACATGTGATAGAACTTATTGAATAAGTACTTATACATAACAGGTCAAACACCTTTGATGCTTTTGATACTGTTCTCCAATTAAAATTAAAGTTCCACATCAGTAACTCGTGCAACAAATGTTGACATTAAAGGTCAGCAAACCTAATTTTAATCGGAGAACGGTGTCAAAAGTACTTAAGCCACTGCACCTACAAATTAAACATGAAACTTATAACTAGGATCAAGTTGGTCATTTCTAGGACCTAAGGTGAAGCAAACTGCAAGTGAAGAATAACCCCCACTAATTTCCCTATTTTGTTTCATAAACAAAATATCTTCTTTTATTATTCCCATTGCACAAACCACTGAGAGTGACAGGTTGTTCCAACTTAACCAGTAGTCTCGAGAGTTCAAGCATATGCAAGTGAATTACTTGAAGAAGAACTTTGTCACCTATAGTATTCATATCGAAGCAAGATTGCCTCTGGTGGAGGATACACACAATTCCCAACAAATAAAAAATTCCCATCGTACAATAACAAAAAAAAAAATGGAAGGAAAGAAAAAGCAAACCTGATAATAATCTCCAAATTCTTCATAGAAAGCAGCTTTAATCGCTTCAGCGGAAGCTCGATGGCCCCCACCGGTGTCACTCATCAAAATCAAAACCTTCTTGGGTCTCTCACCCTCCACGCCATTCCCCCGACACCCCTCATCCTCCGCCACACCACACTCATCCACTCCAACCCCGTTACCGACACCCTCACCGTTACCGTTACCGCCACCGCCACCGCCGTCGCCGTCCGCAACGCGAAGCGAGGCGAACCCAATCGGGATCCTCTCGCAATGAAGCCTAACGGCCCTGTTAAACCCGTTGAGAATGTTCCTGAACCTAAAACTCGCCTCCCCCACCTTCAAAACGCCGCGTCTCGCTCCCCCCCGCGAACTGAAGTGGAGGAAATTGGAGAGAACGGTGTTGTGGTCGGAACGGAAGTTGAGGAAGGAGGAATCGAAGGCGAGGCGGTTGACGTGGGACGCCAAATCGAGGAGCACGCTCGATTCTTGGCTAACGCCCTTATTCATCGCCGTGTCTTTCTATCTTTATCTCTCTCTGTGTTGGTGGTGTCAATTTGTTAACATTACTTCGGGGAAGTTAAGGTGGGAGCAGAGAGGTTTTTGTTGTTGAGGTAGGGGAGTGAAGAGTGTGAAGTATTTGAGTTTTGAGTTTGTTGTTGCGATGATATATGGTGTGGGATGGGTTGGGTCATGTGGATTGGGTTTGGGACACCGGCCAGGGGTGTGTCACGTGACCTACCAATAGGGAATTGCCACGTCACGTGTGGAACAACGCAATGCAACGCAAACCAAGCCGTGTTGGGAAATTGAGGCAACGCAGCCACGGCTTCGGGGTTGTTGAACCCTGGCAGTGAAGGGAAGGGTTTGAACTTTGAAGGTATTTTTTTCAGTTGACAACGAGTGATAGTTAACGCGGTACGATGTTTCAGGGCGGTTGGATAGAGGTAACTCGTCAGTTCTTATATAAAGAAAAAGAAAAAAAAAGTCTACTGTGTGAAACTGAAAGATGACAACTTAAATATAAATAAATCTCAATCAAATAATTCAAATTGATAATTAAAGTAGGTTGAGTAAACTATAATGAAATTTTTTGAAGGGTTTAATTATTTTTTTGGTTCTTATATATGCACAAACTTTATTTTTTGATATTTATAGTTAAAAATAATCTCTTTTAATCCTATACATGCACTTTTGATATTAGTTTGGTGCGTACTCTTTTAAACTATCACAAATTAACTAAAACATGTCAAAAAATGCCAATTTGTGACGGCTTTTTATCGTTAATTTTTATTTTGTAACAGTTTTCTTTCATGGAACTAAAACATACTTGACAGCAAGGACCAAACTGATATCAAAAGTACATATATAAAGACTAAAAGAGATTATTTTCAACTATAAGAACCAAAAAGTAAAGTTTGTGTAACTATAGAGAGCAAAAAGGTAGTTAAACCTATTTTTTAAATAATTAAGAAAAATTAGTGTAAGAATATTGTATGATTAAGATTTATTTCTTTTTCTTTGCACACTCTCACTAAAGATGTTTGTTTTTATAATTTTTTGGCTTAATTGCATTTTTTGCTCCCAAGTTTTAAAATTTCGTGAATTTTGTCACCCCATAATTTTTTTTGCGAATTTTGTCTCCCAATTTTTAATTTTCGCGAATTTTTTCTCCAAATAGAAAAATTGTCACAATTAAGACATTTTGTGGTAGTTTTTTTTAATTGTAGCGATTTTTCTATTTGAGGCAAAAATTAAAAATTGGGGGCCAAAATTCACAAAAAATTATAGGGTGACAATTTATGAAATTGTAAAATTTAGAAAGCAAAAAGTGCAATTAAATCTAATTTTTTTTTTTAACATTTCAAAGAATTTAAACTTTAAAGTAAACATATGTATTGATAATTGATAATATGTTTGGATATAAATTTTTAGGCAACAAACCAGTTTAAGATGGAAAAGCTACTATTGGCATGTTTGTTTTCTCATCAAATCACCCAAAATCTACATCCAATTTTCACGTCAACATAAAAATTACTCTATATAACTTCAAGTTTTTACGTTATTGATCCACCTTTTTTGTTGTAACGCCAAACCAAGCACACACAACTTCGTTTTAGAAGTAGAAATTAAAAAATCACATCTTTAACGCATGACTAAACGCGCGGTGAATCACACACTATAAAATGTCTATATTGTTAACTTCTTATTTTCACATCGATTACACATATTTTTGCCATTCAAATATGAAATCAAACATGAGCTAGGTATTAAAAGTAAAAAAGGACAAAATCAAGACTCAATATTTTGAAATCGTTAGTGATTTGTCGTTATTGATTTGGTGTAATATAACATGTTATATTTACTTTAAATAAATAATTTTTTGGTTGCCCAGAGTATTTCTTGGGCGAGAGCAAGAGACAAATTCTTCGAAGTACAGAGATCCATTTAACAGGCTATCGATCCTAAAAATGGCCAGACATTACAAAGTGGTATCAGAGCTGGTTGTCGGTGTCTAAAAACGGGCTACCTATGAAGAGTTTTGACCGATGGAAGGTTCTGACCAACTAGAAAGTTGAGTAAAGTATCACCAAGTGAAGTGTCGTAAAGTGCGAGCCACTAAAATGTCGACTCCCTGGGGCAGTGTTATGATAAGAACTTTGGTATTATGTAGTGTCACAAAGTGGTATCAAAACAGGGCTTCTCTCCCAGTGCGATGTGATTCGAGAACGAACCAAGCGGAAGCTAGTAGGCATGTAATATCCCGACCGCTGACAAGGGTGGAGAGTGATCGCCGGTGCAAAAAGATATGAGGTACAGACAAAAGAGCGACTCTTAACAGGCTTCCAATAGAAGGGACACATGAATGAATCGAATACACACCGAAATAAGAGTGATCCAGAGGCATGCAAGTATGGGATTGTAATTGAGGATAACTTAAAAAAATTAATAAATGTTACCTATACCAACAAGATGCATCTACTTTTTAGTAGCCTATTACTTAAGAACTCTATAGTTAAGTGTGCTTGACTTGGAACAATTCTAGGATGGGTGACTTCCTAAAAAGTTTTTTGGGAAATGTGTGAATAAAGACAAAGCACGCTAAAAAAATTTGTGTTGGTACGTGGGAACAGTCGTTGATCCAAAGAGTGGTCAAGCATTACAAAGTGGTATCACAAATGCTTTTTTACACACACGGATCTAGGATGAAATCCCTGACCACATGCTTAAGAAACATAATTATTTGCTAACTATACCACACCATGTTGATATTATAAATAAATTATAAAATATTAACTTTTATTTAATTGACATTGTGCCACAATCTTAATTGAACAAAGAAATAAATCATTAGATAGTAAGAAAATTTTAAAATCAATCTCGAGATAATTTAAAAGGATTTGTCATTATTTTAAAGAATAAAGTAAGGAATCTCAAGTATTAATTAAAAAGCTAATAATTAACATTATTAACTTACACGTGCGTAATTAGTCAAAAAATTATTAAAATTCATTCCTTGATTCACGAGACAAATCTAATAAGGAAATAGAAAAATTAATCTTAAAAATATTTCTAAATTAATCTAAAATACAATTAATATATCATTAAATATTTTTATATATTCTTATAATGTATATAAAGTGAAAATTTTGGTGTACTATTCAGTTAATAATATTTTTTTTCTATATAAAATTATTCCTAGATTAATCAATTTTGCAAGCAAACCAACATTTAAGGGAGGAAAATGCATTTGCAAGATAAAAAGTCCTTTGGGTAAAGTTTCATTATTTCGAAATCAATTTAGCATTTAATATAATTGATTTTTAAATAGGGTTTAATGTTATAAGTGTAAAAAATTTCATACTGTCAACTAATTAAAAATCATTATTGGTAAGGCTTTTAAGATATTTATTGTAAAAGTTAACAAACTTACTATATATAAGAATTTATGATCGAATGACGATGCTAATTCTTTTATACTGTCAGTACATAAACTATTTACTCTTTTACGTAAATAAAAAAAAATAACTTTCAAAGTAAGTAAAATTCATTTTGAAAGAAAGTTATCAATTTTTTTTTGTGGATGTGAAACTTATCAAATTTTTAAAGGCACGCATGATAAGAAACTTTAAAAGTGGTTTTACTTTGTTATTTACCCCCGTTGGTCACTATCAATCTATTATAAATCACTCTAAATATAATTTTTACAATAATTATTACAAAAATAAATAATTTTTAATTACATGACAATCTATTAGATAACATTACATGTCAGTATATTTCAACAAAATTCTAAAAAAAAAAAAAGAGTTTAATGGTCATGCACTGTTAGTGTAAAAATTTACACTATTATTTAATCACAAATAATCGTTAATATGACTTTTAAAGCATTTATTATAAAAGTCAACAAACTTACAACAAATGGTGGTTTGTGATTGGATGGCAGTATAAAACTACTTTACACTGTCAGTGTATGACCATTAAACTTAAAAAAAAATCCTTATTTTTTTTAATTCTAGTATACCTTTTATTCTGTCGTTGACTTGGTATACGCAGTTAATGTAGACTTTACCAAATTGCAATCTAAAAAGTTAAAAATTCTAAACTACATAGCCATGACCTTATAATCACAACTTCAACATTTGTTAAATGCATATTAAAAAAAGAAAAAAGAAAACAAAAAAGAGTTAAAAATCCTCGATATGATACAAAAGTCTATTACTTTGTCAAATTAGGTCAGCAAAGTGACCATACTAAATAAGAACGAAAAAGAAGCAAGTTCCCTATGAAAAAAGAGGGATAACTGGCCAACATGAATTATTAATTACTATAGGATTTGAATTAATTATTTTATTCCTCACCAACAATATGCAAGGTCATCTTTTCCATTTTCCGTCCAACCAAATAACACGTGCTTCTAATGCTCTTTCTATAGACTATTGGATTAGACACATTAAGTTTTGCCTGCCATTGCCATGTGTTTCGTATGCACTAGCACTATTCATAGTGCCATGGAGACTCATGACACACGATCCAATTGCCGGCCAATAGAACCTCGTTCCATTGGCATTGGAAAGTTGAAACATTCCACCACCACCACAGTTTTCGAGTTCACACTTGCCACTCACCACCCAAAAATGTGAATATCATGCATTTACGATATTAATTAAATGTCAACAAATCAATGATATTCTCAGAGTCGTGGGCTTCTTAATTTGTAGCGTTAGTAGCACCCTATAGTCTATTGCATGTGATTTTACAGGGGAAGAGCATTCAACTTCCATTTCCGTCCAATTTGTTTTTGAGTCCTATAAACACTTACTATACTAAATATATACATATTACTAGAGTATATGAGATAAGAATTCTTGATTATTGTAATAAATGAGAATATTTAATTGTGATTATTAAATTAAAATTAACTATTTAAATTTCTCTCGCCATCTTTAATTAAAAAAGAAAAATTATGTGGAATTTATAATTAAACACACAATATAAATCATTGATTTTAATTTAATGGTTGTAATTAAATATTTTTATTTCCTATAAAAATCAAGAGTTATCGTCTAATATACTTCCTACTTATATAAAATAACAAGTGTAGTGTTTTAGTATATTAAAAACTAGTTTTAGGTGATGTTTAGTTCATTTTCAACTAAATTATTTTCGTGGGAAAGAAATTAAAATGTATTTGTTAATATATTTATTGTTAATTATTACGGAAAAGTTTAGTAACTTTACACTCGATCATCACGAGAAAGTTTTGTTCCCACCAATAAAAGAAGGATACTCTTATTCTCATGTGTTAATAAACTAGTATAATAATCCAGCCATGGGTGTTAAATTTATAATCTATAATTTTTTATTAGTATAGTTATTTAATATATTTCTTAATTATTTTTTAATTTTATGAAAATATCTATTAGTAAATATATATATATATATATATATATATATATATATATATATATAGATATATTAATATAAATTCAAACAATTTTACATTTACATGCATCTCATATCATTTTAATTTATAAAAATGTGTGTTTTAAAAATATTACATTTATCAATATATTCTCATTTGTATATATAACTTCGATTTATACATAATTTTAATAAGAGATATTAATGTTAAAAAAACATTTTAAATTAAATTTTATAATTAGTAGTTTTTTCCTTAAAAATGAGTTTAATAGGTATTCAATCTCAATGTAAAAGTTTTGCACAGTTAATTATTATTTATGTTAATTTCAATCGCCAAATTAGAATATATTTTTTACAATGATGGATATTTGTTTTTTTATTTTTGTCCTACATCAAAACTACTCTTTTAAATTAAAAGACATAAATACTTAATTTCAAAGAAATATATAATGGGCCATAGTCCTAACATTGATTTTTGGAATATTTTAAAGCAGTCATTCTTATCTTTATTGTATGATATCAAGTATGAGATACTACTTATACTACTTTAGATCTTAATCATATTTTGTCAGAGTTTTTTTTTATAAATATGTATAAATAGAGAAAAATTATATATATATATATATATAAAATTATCGATATCATTATTATTATATTAGATTATTTTATTTAATTTGATTAAATACACAATTAATTATAATATAATGGATGATTTACCTGTGATTTATTCGTTTTTATTAATTTTATAAAAATTACTTTTTTATATAAGCATTATAATTAATTTGATTGTGATATTTTTTATATGAATCATATTGATTTTCAACATAAATTTGAATATATTAAGTATAAAATTATAAGAATACATCGTCTACAATGTAACTGTAATTAATACCATGTAAAAATGTTATTTTTCAACAATATAAATATGTTATTTATATTTTACACTTTGAAGAAAAATGATATATATTGTAATACACTATGTAGTTATATGTTGAGATAAATTAGTTTTAATTTGATGTAATTTTTTGTCCTATATAAGTTAAAAATAATTTTATATTTGATTTAAATTAATAAAATTAATTTAAAAAATTATATTTTTTACACCTTATTTGTTATTTCATTGGAGACAATACTACTTGAACCAAATAGGATCACTATGAGGAACAATTATTATAAAATAACTCATTTTTTATTTTTAATTTATTAATTGATTTTTTTACTTTATTTATATTAGATTTATAATTTGATTATGATGTTTTGACTATAAATTACTATAATAGAATTTAACTTTACTTAAACCAAAATATTATTTATTACTTAACATTTATTAATTTGTTGTTATGAATTAGAATAATAAAAATAATTAAAAACAAATATTTTTGAATAAAAAAGAATTATTGTGATGACAATAATTGACACATAGGATTTAATAAATAGAAAATTTCTTTATATGTTTTGAAATTTTAACAAAATCGAAATAATAAAGAAATTATCATACAAAAATTATTAATATATTTAGCAATACATATTTCTTTGACATATGATGTGTGAAAAATAGAAATATTAGTGATAAAATTGATTTGTACAAAATGGTGTATATTTGTGTGTGTGTGTGTGTGTATAAAATTAATTGTCCATTTGAAATTTGAAATTAATCATCATTTAAGCCATTAATGGAAATTTCCATTTTAAATTGAAGTAGCTTCAAAAATAAATTTCACATTAAATTATTTTCATAAATAAATTTCATATTAAATTATTTTCGTAAACACTCGTTCATTTTAAATTAATCGTTTAGTATAAATTTATTGCTTATGTGTTCCAAAACGTAAAAAATATATTGCTTATGTATAATATGGAATTTTTGGCCATATTAAATTATTTTCATAAATAAAATCCATATTAATTGTCCATTTGAAATTGAAATTAAGCATCATTAAATTTTTAATAGAAATTTCAATTTTAAATTGAATTAGCTATAAAAATAATATGGAATGAGCAAAAATTACCTGATTTCAATTTTTAATGAAAATATCTATTTTAAATTAAGCATCATTTTAAATAACCTAAATTAAATTATCAATCTATAATAATATACAATTTTTGTCTACATTAAATTATTTTGTAAATAAAATCTTTATTACTTGTCCATTAATTGTCCATTTGAAATTTGGAATTGATCATCATTGAATTTTTTTAATGAAAACGCACAAAATTTGGAGAAGAGGACATGTAGAATTTCTAGAGTGAAATATCCATTTTAAACTAAGCATCATTTTAAATTACCTGAATTAAATTATTAATTCATAATAATATGGAAGCTTTGTCCATATTAAATTATTTTCGTAAAAAAACATATAGTAATTATCTTTTTCAATTAGCATTTCCTTTTATTTAGTATTTTCTATTGTATTTTAATTATCTGTATGTTTGCTTTTTATTTAGTCTTTCCTTTTATTTCTATTTTGATTTGATTTCATAATTTTTTTCACTTATATATATATATATGTATGTATGTATGTATTTTTTGGTATATTGCATTTGATTTAGTGATTTTTTTTCTTTTTATATTGCATTTAATTTAGTGTTTCCTATTTTTTTGGGATGTTAGTATTTCCTTTATTTCTATTTGATTTAATAATTTTTAACATTTGCATTAATTTTGCAATTCAATAATTACTGGGAAGTAATCGTGGGGATAATTAAATTTTTATTTATATTTTTAATTGAAGGAGATAATTCAAATAACGTGTTGAGTTTAATGGGAATAATTATTTAATAATCTATTATATATACATTCGAAAATAATCTAAAAAGGAAACCTCCACATGTCAACTTCTAGAATAATTCTACACGGAATCTCATCCATTCGGCAATACCAAAGCGTTTCTCTTTTTCTTTTGCTTACATGTCAACCTCATGTTTAATTGCATACAAATTAATTTATGGATAATTATAACATAATTTATAAATAATTAAGACACGAAATATTAGAGAATCAGAATAAATATTATATGCGATAAAAATAGTAACTGCACAACATTACTATAAATATAAATCAATTTTTTTATGGAAACAATTCAAAATAAACTTGATATTTGACTAACTTAAAATATATATAAAAGTTAAAAAATTATTAAATCAAATAAAAATAAAAATAAAAATAAAAGGAAACTCTAACTATTTTTTACTATTTAATTAAATCTGGCTTATAATTTCTTATATATTCTAATTAAAAATTAATAAAAAAACCTTTTAATAATATCTTCTTATTAGATTTAATAATTTTTTTATAATTAATTGAGTGTAAAAAATATTTTTTTTAACTATTTGAATTAAACTGGTTGTAATTTCCTATATCTTTAATTAAATCTTTTATACATAATATATATATATATATATATATATATATATATATATATATATAATATATATATATATATATATATATATATACTCTCTAAATCAAATTATAATCCTTAAACTAAATATTAAATCTTTAGCACTAACATTCATTAATTATATTTTATATTTTAAGACCTTTTTAGTTAAATCATATGTAACATAGTGTCTATTTTATTGTCTTTTTCTTGTGAAGAGTTTTGACATTTTTTATTTTTTATTTATTTTTTGGCTGATTTATTATGTATTTGATTTTTTTATTTAATATGTGTTGACATATCTAGACATTTTGATTATTTTGATTTACTTTATATGTTTTATTTATTCGGGTTTTTGAATATGAATCAGTTATATAGTAAAAAAAATATTGATTATCAATTTTTTTTCACAACATAGTGATATAAGACATATATGAATAAACGATTACTTGAATATATATATATATATATATATATATATATATATATATATATAATTTATATATATAAATATTTAAATGTTTATATACATATCTACTAACATATATTTTTGTAAAATTAAAAAATGATTTAGTAATATATTAAAAACTATAATAATATATGAAATTCATAAATTTCAAACTTAATTTAGTATTTTAATGATCTGTATGTTTGCTTTTTATTTAGTGTTTCCTTTTATTTCTATTTTGATTTGATTTCATTTTTTTTTCACTTAAATATGTGTGTGTGTGTGTGTGTGTGTGTATTTTGGTATATTGCATTTGATTTAGTGCTTTTTTCTTTTATATTGCATTTAATTTAGTGTTTCCAATTTTTGGGATGTTAATATTTCTTTTTATTTCTATTTGATTTAATAATTTTTAATCTTTGCATTAATTTTGCAATTCAATAATTGCTTGGAAGTAACCGTGGGGATAATTAAATTTTTATTTCTATTTTCAATTTGAAAGAGATAATTGAAATAACGTGTTGAGTTTAATGGGAATAATAATTTAATAATTATTTTAAAATGAGAGCTGATTAGAAAATAAAAATTAATTAGAAATTCAACAGATTTAGTGTGTTCTTTTATTTCTATTTTGATTTGATTTAATAATTTTTTAACTATATATATATATATATATATATATATATAAAGTTAGTTAGATATCAAGTTTATTTTGAATTGTTTCCTTAAAAAAATTAATTCATATTTATAGCAATGTTGTGCAGTTACTATTTTTATCCTATATACTATTTATTCTGATTCTCTTATATTTCTGTCTTAATTGGGTATAAATTGTGTCATAATTATTTATAAATTAATTTCTATACAAATGAACATGAGGTTGCATGTAAGCAAAAAAGGCGAGAAATGCTTTAAGAGTTGTCAAATTAAATGAGATTCCGTTTTGTTACTCTAGTTTGTTATTTACCCAAACTACAGGGTGTAAAATTTTAATATAAAAATTGAAAAAATCCAAATTGTCATGATTTAACCCAAAAAGTCTTAAAATATAAAATATAATTAATGAATGTCAATGCTAAAAGATTTAATATTTACTTTAAGGATTATATTTGATTTAAAGAATATATAATACATACATACATATACATATACATATACATATATATAGATATATATATATACATACATACATATACATATAGATAGTAATACATGTATAAAAGAATTTATTAATTTTTTAATAAAAATATATAAGAAATTACAAACCAGTTTAATTGAAACAGTAAAAAAAAAATTATTTTACACTCAATTAATTATAAAAAAAATTATTAAATCTTATACGAAGATATTATTAAAAGTTTTTTTATTAAATTTTTAATTAGAAAAATATAAGAAATTAGAAGCCAAATTTATTTAAAATAGTAAAAAATAGTTAGTGTTTCCTTTTATTTGTTTCTATTTTGATTTAATAATTTTTTAACTTTTATATATATTTTAAGTTAGTCCGATATCAAGTTTATTTTGAATTGTTTCCTTAAAACAATTGAGTTATATTTATAGCAATGTTGTGCAATTATCATTTTTATCGTATATAATATTTATTTTGATTTTCTAATATTTTGTGTCTTAATTGTTTATAAATTATGTCATAATTATCCATAAATTAATTTGTATGCAAATGAACATAAGGTTGACATGTAAGCAAAAAAAGGAGAGAAACCCTCTGGTGTTGCCAAATGGAATGAGATTCCGTGTAGAATTGCTCTAGAAGTTGACACGTGAAGCTTTCCTTTTATAGATTATTTTTAAATGTATATATAATAGATTAACATTTTTAGGAATCTTTTGTCCCCGATAAATATTTTTATTCCCTTCTATTAAACATGGGAAACTTTTATTTCTATGTTACTTTTTAAAGAAAGTTAAAACATTTCTTATAACAAGCGTCACCTTAAAATCTATATTAAAGATATTTCTCAACCAACAATCAAAAATCAGTTTTTTTAGTATACTATGGCAGCAACAAAGTTTGAAACTAAGACATAGTATAAATTATCTAAACCTTCTATTATATTATTAAGCTGACCTTAGTGGGTTAAAAAAAATCAATTTTTAGATGCGATTGTAAAAGCTTTGCATTTTATTTGATGTATTTTATTGATATAAAGATACTAATTTTTTCAAAATTTAACATAAGAATACAGTAATGTACATTAAGCAAAATATAATTATATTTATATATGCAATATTAAATATTTTATAATAGTACTCTTAATCCAATCTTGATTAAATAATAATTTTTTTAAAATGAAATCTTTAAAAATAAGGACATGTCGCTAAAAGATCTAAAGATGTATAAAAATGTCATAATAATAAATAAATGAATAAATAAATAAAGATTTTATAACTTTTTCGTGATATAACTTGTCTGTTATGAGTTAAATAAATTATCTAAAATATGTCCAATGAAAATCTAATTTATATAAAATGAGAGAGATTTGAAGATAAGATTATCAATATATATATATATATATATATTATGAGTTAGGATTCGTTGACACCGGGTGTCAAAGTTAGTCAAATTACACCTTTAATAACTTTTTGTAGAATGGAAATTTAACCAATCTAACCGTTGAATTATGTGATATTATCTTTATAGTCATGTATATCAAATTTCACAACATTTGGACTTTTTTTGATATGTTATCTAACATTAAATAATTACATATATTTTAATAACATATTGTACGTTAAAATAAAGTGGTATGATGAACTACTAAATACTTTTGAAATTATATGAAATTTTGTATACTTAATTTAATTAATAAGAACATCAAATCCAACGGTTGGATTGGTTAGATTTACATTTTACAAAAAGTTATTGAAAGTGTAATTTGACTAACTTTGACAGTAGGTGTCAACAAATCTTGACCACCATGTATATATATATATATATATATATATATATATATATATAGGAACAGGATCCATTGACACCAGGTGTAAGAGTTAGTCAAATTACACCTTCAATAACTTTTTGTATAATACAAATTTAACCAATCAAACTGTTGAATTTGATGATATTATTTTTATGATTATGTATATCAAATTTCACATCATTTGGACTTTTCTAAATATGTTATCTAATATTGAATATTTACATATATTTCAATATCATATTGTATGTTAAAATAAAGTGATTTAATGAACTATTAAATAATTTTAGAATTGTATGAAATTTTGTATACTTGATCTAATTAATAAGAACATGAAATTTAACGGTTGAATTGGTTAAATTTGCATTATACAAAAAGTTATTGAAAGTGTAATTTGACTAACTCTTACACCTAATATCAATGGATCCTGTCTCATATATATATATATATATATATATATATATATATATATATATATATATATATATATATATATTTGCATAATCGAATAAGTTATCAATTTGCTTTATGACTTTTATCAGGAAAAAAATCCTCTAAAATATGTAAAATAAAAATAAAAATAGAGAGACGATAACATTTTTTAAGTATAGCAATAATGAGCAATTCTTGCGTAGATTCAGACGTAACATGTGATCTTTAGGCAAAGTCAATCAAAATAATATACTGGTAAAATAAAATAAAAACAGAAACAAAGCAATATGTAACAAAAAAAAAAGGGTACATAATTTTAATTATTTTAGATAAAATCTTCCCTCAGTATGCCACTCAGTATTTGGCGATTCTTCTTTCTCCTTTCTTCCATCCTTATAAACTGAGGCATGTCTCATCATTTTTTGTTTTTTTTTTATAAGCAGGCATGTCTCTTATTTAACATGTCTTCCATCCTAAACACAGGCATTTCTCTTCCTTTTATTGCAACAACATTCAACTGTAGTTTCTGGAAATTTCTCAATCTGATTAAATCTTAGACATGCTTAATGCATTTGAGTAATTGTCTAGTTAATTAATCAACACGATAAACCATATTAACATTAGAATATATGCAACAATAAGTTAAATATATTGCTTTGTTTTCTTTTTTATTCTTAATTGAGAATTATGTGTCCTATTTTTTTGTTACATATTGTTTTGTTTCTTTTTTATTTTTATTTTACAAGTCTATTATTTTAATTGGTTGTGCTTAAGAATGACTATGTTATGTCCGTGTCTATATAAATATGAAATTTGTGCATTACTTATTTTGAGGTATTTTGTGCATTGTTTATTATTAATTTGTTTGAATTGATTAAATTATTATTTAAAAATATTTTTAATAATGAATGAATTTAAAGTCTACTATTATAAAATTTAGATTGGTGACCCACTAAGTCAAAATATTGGATAACAAACAACAACTAAGTTGAACAACTAAATCAAAATATTGTTTAACACACACACATGACAGGAGCAACCATAAGTGTACAATTGTCGTTAAGTAATAATTCAAAGATCGTATCCACAAAAACTGCGTGTGTTTGACTTAATATTTATCGATAATCAATGAAAATTAAACTAGAAGAAATTTATTGAGAGAGGAAGGATTTGAGATTGAAAGTTGTTGGGATTTAGAATTCAACTAAAAGCAAATATTTAAAATTGGGAGAAATCAATAATAGAAAACTTTCAAGATTAGGGTTTTGCACAATGATTCCTTTTGGATTAATTGTCTTACCTAGTACTCTAATTGGTTCTTTTTAAAGGTGAATGAATTAACCTAAGATAACCACCGTTTCCTTTTAGGACATAAAGATTTATCTAATTGAATTAACACATACTTTCGTGGTAGATATATTCAATTAAACCAATTACGCTTGTTGTTAATTCATTAGTTCTTCGAAGGATTAAACCTAGTTTTGTGACTTAAAGCCTAAGTTCTTTCCCTATGGTTCCAATAAATAGGTTTACCTTTTAGTTCTTCCCTAAACGTATAAGATTATGAAAAATGGCAATCAATTGCTTCGCATAAATAAAATTGATAAAGAAAGAATCAAGAGGAGAACTCAATAGAACACAAAGATAATTCAATTAAAACATCCAATAATTATCAAGGACTAGGCCCCAATCCTAGAAAAAGGGGGTTTTACTCACACATGGGCATGGTAGAAGTCCAAAAAGAAATTAAAGAAACAAGAAAGCAACCCAGGAAGAATCGAAAAGGATGGAGAATAATCTTTAATCCTAAGTCGTGGTCACCAAGCAAGGTTCATAATGCCTAATCTCTCCTAAGAGGGTGTTAAAGCTAAAACAAACCATGGGTCCAAGCCCAATTAAAAACAAAGTCTAAAAAGTCGTAAACAGAAAAGTAGACGCATCCACCCTAGTGTTGCCAGACCCACAGGGGTGTCGAAAAGGAGCTGGGAATGAAATAGCAATCAGGGGTCCGCCCACACCAGTATGGCCATGCCCACAGCGGTGTGGGAAAGGAGTTGGATGCGAGATGGCCATCAGAAGTTGGCCCACAGGGGTGTGGCCATGCCCACACTAGTGTGGCGAGTTCGTTGGAAGCAAAATAGGGGGCTAGATGCACCCACACTATTGTGGGGTCTTCCCACAACCTTGTAACTGTCACTTTCTTCACTTCTTCAAGATTTTCATGCTAAGTTAGATTCCTCACTCCTTTATGAAAAAAGTCTATGCCTCCAAAGGTCTTCAAGATTTTCCCACAAGGCTTTCAACTTTTCAAAGTTGGTCATTAAGCCCAAAATAACCTGTATAATTGCTTCCTACAACCAAAGACACATCAAAAAGCATAACAAAGTCCTAAAAGTAAAAACTAAGAAATTATGCATGAAACTAAATCTAAACCACTAAAGAATGCATGCAAATTAATAATGAAAACCAAGCAAAAGATAGTATGAAATAAAGCGCATTAACACACAGATATTATGCATAGGTATCATTACTTTAAGAATTTCCTAATTTTGGTGGATTTTCTCCTAATAATGTATTATCAATCGTAGTGCACTATAGTGCCTTTTGAACTTGTTGACACATAATCATAAAAAAAAAAAAGCATCAAGAAAAAAGTTTGTTGGACTATATTAAACATTCCTATATCTGTTGAAAGGTCTGATTTTGTTATAAAGAATCATAAAAAGAGTGAATAAACACTCATATATCTACATCAAAAAGTATTTTGTAGTTTAAGGTACTCTCCACTAATTTAAGTGGCTCAATTTCTGTTAGTCTGTCAAATTCATACATTCAGATCCTTCATTTACTCCCACCAAATACCATATGAATAAACATTTACACTAAATGAAGCTAGCATATATATTATCATTTGTTTCATGATCTCTTTGAATTCGTGGACCAAGAAATAACAACCAAATTGGGAAGGCAGAGAACATACAAATCATAAACATAAATAGTAAGAAATCAGTGCATATCAAAACCAATAAGAATTATAAGAAATAGAAACAATATTTGGATCAAACTAAAAGGCACAACCTTAAAATAATAACATATTAAAAAGAATACATAAGAAGAAAACATAAGTCTTTTCATTAACATGAGTATACCATCTTTATTTTCAGCCACCTACCCAAAACATAGGCATATATAAAACATACAAACATGACAATATTAAGGTGGTGGAGAACACACAGCCAAACACTAATAAGAATTATAAGAAATAAAAACAATATTTGAATCAAACTAAAACACACAACCTTAAATAATAACATATTAAAAAGAAGACATAAGAAAACATATATTACAAATTTTCAAAAGCACGCATCACATTAGAATCTTGTGTAGAAAATAATGAAATATTTCACCTCTCGTTTGGGTTGAATAAGTGCATCACAAATCCTTCAAATGGATAAGGGAACCCCAAAACAACTTGATTGAAGAGGATTTGAAAAAAAAATAAAAAAATCTTGATTCAATAGATATTTTTAGAAAAAAATCGAATGGAGAAGGAAATATTTTTTTGGGAGAAATACAAACTACAATTCTTGATGTTGAGAGGGGAAGTAGTCTTCATTAGGGTGGATGTAGTTTAAATAGACCAAAAGCATCCTTTCAAATTCACTTACACCGTTCCCAAAACTGTGTCTCTTTAGTTCTCACAAACAAATTGCATTCAAACGTGAAATGGTGTGTCTCTTGAAATTGTCGATCTCATTAAATTGAACCCAATAATTGAGCCTGCCTTGTGACCAAAGGAAATATTAATGAAATAAATAAAGACTACAAAATTGTGAAGGCAGCTAACATACAAAATAGAGAAAACATAAATAGAAAGGAATAACTACATAGATATAAAGTGCTTGGTTAAAGTTTTTTTAACAATCAAAACCTAAAAAAAAAACTGCATTTTTTGAAAAATAACTTGAAACTACTTCTCTAAAAAAAAATCTACGAAAGAAAAGACAAAATATTAAAAAAAATTGTTTTTTATGATTATAACCAAACACAAATCAGCTTATGCTTATACTAGAATCTATTAAAAATAAATCAATTTTTTATAAACCACTCATTTTAATCACAAAGAAACAGGGCCCATAAGCATAAGCATGCACATTTGAACGCACACATTTCACCCATGGCAAACAGAGTGCTATTACTTGTTTAACATAAGTTTGATGTCCCATGGAAGCTAGTTAAAATTGCTAGAGATGGGCCTGTTGTCTCGCTCTCATTTTTTGCAAATGATTGCTTGCTCTTTACTAGGGGCCAAGACATCCCAAGTCAGGTTAGCGCAACAGGTTTCACATGATTTTTGCAAGGCGTTGTGGTTAATGGTGAACATTCAAAAATTTAGGTTCTCGACCTCTAGGAATATTTCAAGAACAAAGATTGAGAAGTTTACCAGCATAATTAGTTTCACCCATACTATGAAGTTAGGAAAATATTTGGGATTTCCTCTTCTCACTAGTAGAGTGAAAAGAAGCGATTTTTCTTACATCATGGATCGCATCAAAGGGAGACTATTTGGGTGGAAAACTAAGCCTTTTAAGTCGTGTAGGGAGAGTCACTTTAGTGAAGTCAGTTCTGAGCTCTATACCCTTGTATACCATGCTGAACTTGTGGTTTCCTTGGGGTGTTTGTGAAGAAATTGACAAAATCACCAAGACTTTTTATCTAGGGATCATTGTCCAACCATTGGATCAAATGGGATACCATTGTTAGACAAAAGAATCGGGTGGTTTAGGTATTTGGACTACCATGAAGGTGAATGTTGCGCTCTTGGGTAAGAATGTTTTGTCAATGTTGTTAGTAAGGGCATAAGAGTGAGTGAGAATGAGAGAAAACATGTGTACCTGGTGGGTGTGGAGCCCTTTATATAGAGTATTTTGGAGAGAAAAACCGTTAAGGTAAGGTGCCACGTGGCAGCATGCGATTGGGTGCCTCATTAAGCGTTTTCCTTGTCGTTAGGTGTTTTCCATGCTGTCAGGGTAAGCAAGACAATACCGTTCGAGATACATCTAGCTATGTTAACCGACATAGGTGATGGAGTAGACCGACTTAGGGGGTTAGCATCCGGGTAACCCCCAAAACAATTCATGAACCTAATAAGCTATAGGTTAATTTGCTCTCAAACAAACATATCAAGTCTAATTCCATTTTTCGCATCAATTTCCATGCTGGAAGTTCTTGTTCTTAGGCTTCAATTATAAAAGGTTATGACTATCCTTGGACCTGGTTTTCGTTTTTGCATAGGAGAAGGAAATGTATCTGTTTTGTCTGATAGATGGAATCAAGAGGGAGCATTGTGTCATCTGGTTGATTATGTCCATATTGCTGATATTAACTTGGCAATGAAAAACATTTTCTAAGACGGGTTTTGTTAGTGGAATAGACTAGCGACACCTATCTCTCCTGTGATCAAAAACTTGCTTAGGAGCACCTTCATAAACAATGACACACCATATACAATCATTTGGGATGCTTTTACAGATGGCCAATACTCCACCAACTTTACCTACTGGTGGATCACATATAAGAGCCCGCTTTACCCATAATAACTTGCTAGATGCTGAAGCTTAGGTTTGGTCTCTATCAATTCCAGAAAAAATTAAACACTTTTTGTGGCTTTTAACCCATAATTCTCTTCCCATTATCGATTTACATTTTCAAATGTCTTTGTCTTTTGACTAATCTTGTAACTCCGCATGAAAATCTTCTTCATTCGTTGAGAGATTGCAACAAGGCAAAGAAAATTTGGAACACTGTACAGATATGTACTAATCATGAGGATCTAGATGAAGATGTTGCTAGTTGGCTGTACAGGAACGTGACTAGAAGTGTAAGGACTTTTTTTGCAGTTACATGCTGGTTAATTTGGAAATCATGGAATGTAGAAGTTTTCCATGATAAAGTTTGGCTTGATTTCTTTTTGGTGAATCAAATCAAAACATTATTTACTTAATCTCTTGAAGCCTTTGGAACAACAATTGTCCATAGTCAAGAGTTGCATGTTAGATGTTTCCTTCCTCCTACTCAATTTGTCAAGCTAAATACGAATGGAAGTTTGTTGGGCAATCCCAAGATCTCAGGTTTTGGTGGCATACTTTGTGATGATCTTGGTCATTGGATAGCAGGATTTTCATATAGCTGCGGTTTCACAACAAACTTAAATGTTGAATTGGTTGCTATTTATCACATGCTCAACTTAGCTTGGAATAGTGGTTTCAATTCCATAATTTGTGACTCAGACTCATAGAATGCCTTATCTCTTATTGCTAAGGGTGTGCCTCACACTAACCCCCATGATTCTTAATTGTGGTTGCAGTTGCAGGCATTGCAATTGCGAGGCATTATGGCTGTTGTAGTGCAGATTGCGACCGTTGCAGCGTAAAATTATTATATGTTTGCACCTCACCTTTCCACTACCCCCACCACCTTATCTTTCCCCTTTCCCCCTACTGGCGTACCCCTACCCCTTCACCTTTTTCACTTGCCTTGAACACATCACATAACCTACCAATATCCCAACCAGCCACCATCAGAAGCCTCTCTCCCTTCTCCAACATTCCACACGACCACACCCATTAGAATACAATATTTAAGTCTGAATCTTTGTTTATTTTTTCACAAAAAAATGAAATAGGATGGTGTTGCGGCTCTGTGACGATTCTGTTGCGGCTTTGATGCAAATATGTTACGGCAATTCTTATTATTCTAATTCACACCGCAATTGCCTGCCGTTGCCGTTGCGGGCAGCTCCGCAACCTCAATATGGCGCAATTTAGAACCATGCTCACCCCCTATGCTTCCATTATTGCAAAGATCAGATATTTCTCCAATCTCGATTGGAACCTTACTTTCCAGCATATGTATAGAGAAGGAAATAAGTGTGTTGATTGGTTAGCGAAATATGAAGCTAAACCAACAGATCCTATTTTCATTTGGCCTTCGTGTCCAAGAGATCTTATGCGCTAGGCATCTTGTTTCCTGGGGGTTGTTAACTCTTTTTGTTTTCCGTTTGCTTTTGTCTTGTAATTTCTGACAAATAAAAAAAAATAAGATTAAGAAAAAGAACATTTTACCTCACGTTTGGATGAAATACGTGAGATAGGAAAATTCAAGTAGATGAGGAAACCACAAAACAACCTGATGAAAGAGGATTTAAAAATGGGTAAATATATATAATCAGTAGATATAAGCTAGAAATCGAATGTAGAAGGAAAAGAAATCGAATTGAGAAGATCGTATTTTTGGGGAGAATTTTGTACTGTAATCGTAGAGGCAGGGAGGAAAAGCAGTATCTATTAGGGTCGATGCAGTTTAAATGTACCAAATGCATCCTTTCAAATTCTTTCATACTACTCCCAAAAATTTGGCTCTTCAATTTCCCCAATGTATTGCGTTCAACTTTTGAAATGTGGTGTGTCTCGTGAATTTGTCCATTTCATTAAATTGAACCCAGTATGCATTAGTGAGCAAATGAAATGTTAATTTAAAAAAATTAAAAATACTGAACGTTTTAATTACATAATTACCCTTGAATTTGGGAGTTGTATACATGTATTGGAAACTGCAACTCTACTACTTTTATATATATAAAGATATAATAAAAGGGGAATTATGAAAATAACTGACATTCAATAAACCTTTTAAATACGTAAATATATATAATAATTATAATTATGAATTTAATTAAACAAATAACTAATAAAATATCATTAGCAATTAATAAAAGGACCACTAATGATATTTATTCATTACCTTACCGGTCAATTTATTATTTTAAAAATCAATTAATATTTAGTATATAAATTATAAATAGTAAATAATTTAAGAAAAATAAATTAAATTTTTTTAAATGACAATCATAATAAAAAAATAAAAATTAATGAATAAATAAATTTATTGCTTAATTAATACATGTTTAAATAAAAAAATATTATTTAATATTTAATAAAAAATTATCTACTATAAAAAAATTATTAAATTGTGAAATGTACTTAATATTTAATAAACTTTATAATATGTTATTAAATATAATAGTTATTAATTATATATTTAATTAATAAAATATCATTAGCGATTAATTTAAAAACCACAAATAATATCAATCACGTTAGCGGTTATTTCAAAATCACTAATATGTTATAAGAAAAATTTAAAAATTAATACGATCAATTTTAAAATAAATTAATATTTAGTCTATAAATCATAAATAGTTAATAATTAATATAAATAAAATTTATTATTTTAATGACAACCATATATAAAAATTATTATAAAAAACAAAAAATTATCAAATAAGTATAATTATTATTTAGTTAATAAGTGTTTAAATAAAAAATATTATATAGTATTTAACAAAAGGAAGTTTTTATAATAATAATATTTATTCAATTATGAAATATATTTGATATTTAAGAATTATTATAATAAGTAAATAATTACTATAATTATTAATTATAAATTACAAATTATAATTTAACTAATCAATTAATAAATAAGTATCATTAATGATAAATGAGAAAACAGGCCCTGCACTGACAGTGTAAAATAGTTTAACACTGTCATCCTATCACAAACTACCATTTATTGTAAATTTGTTGACTTTTATAATAAATACTTTAAAAGTTATATTAGTGGTAATTTCTGATTGATTAAAAATTTAAAACTTTTTACACTGACAGTACATAACCATTAAACTCTAAATATATTTAACTTTAGCAGTTATTTAATAAAATCGCTAAGGAAGTTATTAAAAATTATAAAATCATTAAATAACTTCAATTTCAAAAATAATTAATATTTAGTATAGAGATTATAAATAGAAAATAATTTAATAAAATAAGTAAATCAAATTTGTTATTTTAATGACAATTATAAAAAATATATAACATTATCAAATAAATATAATTGTTGTTTAAAAAATGCATGATTAAATAAAAAATATATTATTTAGTATTAATAAAATCAATAATTTATTATAATAATATTTATTGAATTATAAAATATATTTGATATTTAATAAAGCTTATAATAAATAAATAAATGTAATAATTATTAATTATACATTTAATTAATCAACTAATTAATAAAATATCATTAGTTGTTAAGGAAAAAACAGCTAATGATAGTAATTAACTTTAGAGGTTATTTAATAAAAATTCTAAAAAGTTATTAAAAATTAAAAAAATTAAATACTATCATTTTAAAAAAATAATATTTATTTAAAAATTATAAATATTTAATAATTATTACATATCAATCTAAATAAAACAATTTATATTGTGAATAATGATACATAGTGAATAAATTAAATTCTTAAATAATTATACACATATAGTGAATATTTTTATATACAATCTTTTTTATATAAATTAAAATCATTAACATTTATTTTAATTTAAATTGGAAGATAATAGTATAATTATAACAATAATATTTTTAAGACAATAGAATTTGATATAACTTAAAATAAAATAGGATTTAATTTAAATTTTAAAGATAATAATATTTTATATAATTTAATTATTTATTCTTGTCAATTTATTAACACTTATCTAACACCAAGTAGAAATACTACCACTTTCTAATCTAAATCTTCATTTTATTTCTTTGTATAATCCTTCCAAACCTACTGAAAGGGAATATGCTTATGAATGAATTCAACTCACCCAAGAAAGTAATTAAATTATACTGTTGCTCACTAGAGATAATTGAATGAACTACAATTTTAGTTTTTGAAATTATAAATGTCAATTTAATTTTTAACTTTACGAAAATTTTATTTCAGTTTCTAATTTTATAAAAAAAGTCATTTATTTTTTTGGTACATAAATTTTTAGGAAAAAAGAATGGTGTCTCAGTCCAGGACAAGAAATGCTTCTGGACTCAAAGCACTTAGTCACTTACTTGTCTTACTCCACTCGATCAAGAGTTAAAAGTCATATATTTTGATCGTTTTTTCACTTTATTTTTCACCGTTTATATGAAAAAAAAATGAATGTAATTTATATAGTAAAAGACCAGAGTGAGTATTTTAATAACTGCTACTTTTATTTTTTTTCGGTCCACAGTTCAAAGAACATAGGCTACAAGAGGCCCAAAACGAGATACAAGGACTCAAAAAGAGCTTAAAAACTAGATTTGATGTTTACTCGAAGATAAACTACTACCTATCTTGAACCCAACGCAGAATTTGGTATCAGGAGGACCCTTTTAGTTCCTCTGTCAAGTGCAGGGATTGGTGATAAGAACCCAGAAAGTTAAACATTTTGATTCCAAGCTACCTCCAAATAAAACAGGAAGGCCTTTTTCTTACCAAAAATGGACAAAAGAAGAGCTATATTCTGTTGGAGCTTGAGGGTCAAACATGGCCTGTGACCAGTGGCAGATCCAAAACTCTGGTCAGTGGGGGCAATCTATTTAAGAAAATAAATAATAATAATAATAATTATCATATATATAAACATAAAGACATAAATGTTAAAATCATAAAATTTTATCAATATAGTGGGTTCAAATATAGAAAAATAAGAGAGGCAAAATATATAAAATTAACATATTTATTTGTAATTTTAACAAATTAAGGGAGTGCATTTGCATACTCTTATTTAATTATAGGTCTATCCTTAATAGTGGGTTCAAATATATTAAAATAAGGAGGACAAAATATAAAAATTTAACATATTTATTTATAGTTTTATCAAATTGAGGGGGTGCATTTGCACACCCTCATTCAAGTGTAGATCCGCCCCTCCCTGTGACCCAAACTCAATCACAAAATTGGAGATGCAATTTATACCCTTCTTTTTTACTCTTTGCATGGCCCACTTTTTTTTAATATAATTTTTTTGACAAAAATACCCTTTTACGAAAACTAGTTTTTGTAATGTAGCTATGTTCTAATACATTATGAAAACTAGTTTCCTTCCGTAGTGTAAAAAAAATAACTTTATGTTAACTAGTTTTCGTAGTTTAAATTTTTACATTATGAAAATTAGTTTTCATAATGTAAATCTTTACACTACGAAAACTAGTTTCCATAATGTGAAAAAATTACATTATTGAAATTAATTTTCATAATATATTAGAATATAACTATATTACGAAAACTAGTTTCTGTAAAATCTGCAAAAAATAAGGGTATGAAGGTGAGAGGGAAGAAGTATTTTGGAAATATCAAAAAACCCAAAAAATAATGTGGGAGTGTGAAAAGCAAAAAGGAAGTGTGAATAGCACGGGTCTCACAAAATTTAACCGAACGCAGTTTCAATTGTGCACATCCTGTAGAAAATTCTTCTTTTATTTGACCAAAAATATTTTTTTTATAATGAACCAAAACAAGCTTTTTCTTTATTAAATAAATACTAATTTTATGTGTTTCTGTTTGTTGATCTGATTTTATATGAGCTTAGAGTTTAATTAGAATACACTAAAACCGTAAAAGTCTTTTACATTATTATCTAGTTATAAATTGTTATGATAAGATTGTTGAGTTTTTTAATAATTACTTGAAAAATTATATGTAGAGTGATTTCCAATTGGTTGATAAATTAAATTCATTTGTTTATTTAACTGTACTAAATCTTTGAATAATTATATTAAACACGGTTTTATATGTTAACCTTGTTACGTCTAAATGTTTATATCACTTATCCCTTTTGCTTTTCATTTTACCTTTTGATAGCTGAGTTGGAATTGCAAAAAGATTTTGACTACTGCTTTTCCACAAGAAACAATATGGCATATTTATATTTCTGTATGAATGATATTTTTGGGTGGTTCCAAACTCTATAAAGTATAAACATTAGGGTTAAATATGTTTTTAGTCCTCCAAAAATTGACCTGTTTTGGTTTTAGTCATCAGAAAAAAAAATTCTTGAATAAAGTCTTTCAAATATTAAAAATACCCTAATTAGATTTCTGTGCTAAACTCTGTTTAACTTTTATGTTAAATGATGATCACATCAGCTTCTAAGTAAAGTATTTTATTACCTGAAGTGTCACGTGATAATTTTTAATAAAAAATTGTGTAATTACTTTTGTTTTAGGATTAAAAAAATCTATGATTTAGGATTAAACATATAATAATTTTATTTAAAAAGTATATTACTAATATGACTTGGACATAACAGTTGACATAGATTATCACATTAGCAAATTAATGGTGACTATAATGCTGATATAGTCATCATTTAATAGAAAAGTTAAACAAAATTTAATACAGAAATCTAATTATGATATTT
The DNA here is from genome assembly GCA_004329165.1 of Spatholobus suberectus. Taxonomy (NCBI): domain Eukaryota; kingdom Viridiplantae; phylum Streptophyta; class Magnoliopsida; order Fabales; family Fabaceae; genus Spatholobus; species Spatholobus suberectus. Next base: position 10,288,146 of record CM014733.1, read on the forward strand.
TAATATTTAAAAAACTTTATTTAAGAATTTTTTTTTTAAAAACTAAAATAAAAACGAATCAATTTTTTGAAGAGCCAAAAACATATTTAACCCAACATTATAATAAGTTGCCATTGGTCTTGAGTATATCTTTGTCTTACCTCTCTCGAGAACCAGTGGGTTTTTAGTTGCCTTTTGCGCCACAAGAAACCAAAAACCATCACCCGGTATTTCATTATTCAACTGAAAATTGAAACGTTCCTCTTACTGCTCTCTATTTCTGTCAAGAAAAAGAAAATGAAGTTTTGTGGTAAAGGGTCTGTGCTCATATCAGCCAGAATGCACAGTGCAAGGTTCATTGCACCAATTGGTCTCAGAGTTATTGTGAATAATAATGCAAGGCCATGCAATAGGTTTTCTGGCACCCGGGTCCAGGCTTCTATGGTGGATTCTTCCTCTGACTTTGTTAAGCGCATGGACCGGGCCTGGTCAATCTTTCAGGTCTATTTTTTCTCATAAGTTTTATTGGACCAACAAAAACTATGTACAAGTTTTACACTTTGTTCTATGCTGATGGACATGACATAATATTTTATATTTTATAGTTGGTGTTTTCATTTTTACATGAACTGATGCCCTAATATATATTACCCTTTTGGGGGAGGGGGTTGTTTGACAAAAAAAGAAAATCAAGAAGTGTTTTGAAAGATTTATACACACGTCATACACTTCTATTGAATAGCTTATATTGCTAAGTTCCTTTAAGCACTACCACATGTGTGCACTGTTTTATTCTGTTTCCTTTGTTTACCGTGTTGGTACTGACTCTGTAATTTTCAGTGATCATATTCATAGTGTGGTGTGGTGTAGTGTACATGGTTGTTTTATTTTCTACCCAGAACATGCCTGTGCTCTAAAGGTTGCACCAGGTATGTCTTTGAATTTGACAAGAAAAAGGGTATTTGATAATCATTTACTGCGGACAGAGTGCAACAAAGAAATGAGGTAAACAGCACAGATTAAAATATTCCAATACTAGTAAGTAACAAAGGACACCATTTTTTTTTTATCAGCGATATTCTATGTCAGAGAAGTATTGGGAATACCTTTGTCATATGATTTACATCGACATTTATTTTAAATTTGAGCAGAATTAATTTTGAATTGTTAAATATGATTAAGATATTTATCCAAATTTATCTGTCACAGATTTTATATTGAAACGTGTACAAGTGCCAGAAATCAATTTTGGTATGCTGTCAAATGGGCACATAATCATTGAAGAGGAAAAAGAAAAGAAAAGAAAAGTAGATACTAGATACTTTGGATTGTAAAATGTTTATTTTCATTTTCCAACCAAGTAAAAGCTACTTGCAACAACACCATATATATGTTCTTTGAAGAAGCAAAGCTTAGAGATTGAGTAATTTAATTACATTTTGATAGGCCCATTAAGATCACTGATTTCTACAATATTCATCATGCTTACAGCAACCAAGGCCAATTGCATGTACATCTTGCAACTCTAAAGGGCAAACTGAATGTAAATGGTGTTGGGGTACAGGTTTCTTCGTTATTGGTGACAATGTGCTATGTGAAGTTCCATCCAGAAACACTAGCTGTGTTATTTGCAAAGGCAAGGTACCTTTATGATGAAATATTAACCTGAATCCACCAAAACCGTTGCTCTACCTAATAACTTCACTGTTTATTTTAGTAAAACCCTTTTTTAGTCCATAAAATTGTAATTATCTATTACTTTAATTTCTGACTTTATAAAATCTTCATTTTAGTCCTTGACCTGACAAAAAAATCACTAAGTCTAATCCTTTTGGGGGCAAAACAATAGTAAAAACCAAAGTAAAAAAGAGCTAAAACGAAATCTGTACAAAGGACTAAAAAATTGCATAAGGTTAAGAACTAAGATGACTGATATTTACAACTTTATGGGCTAGAATAAGGATTTATTCCATCCTCAGCATATCAGTTTAGAAGAGATTATTTGTGCCTCCTAATTTGCTTTTATTCAGGGATCAATGTGCTGCTCTAATTGTCAAGGAACAGGCTTTCGTGCAAAGTGGTTGGAAGAACCTCCTACTTCAAAGTAGCAAACATACTTTACAGCTAAAGTTGAGACACTGAAGTAGTACCTCATATACCTTTACCTCGATAATGGCCAACTGAAGTGAAGACATATGCAGCAGCATCTTTAACAGTAGATTACTTATACAGTGCACAATATTGTTCAGCTGCTTGTGTTTAAATAACAATGACATGTATTTTACATGTACTTGTGTCAATACAAACACACACAAAGCAATGTTGAAACTTTTGATACAGTATATTTCCTTTGAACATGCAAATGTGTAGGCAAGACTAAATCAATTGGCACTTATATATAGTTCTTAAGGTTGTTTTTCTTGTGTAATGTCATAAGATTCAGTTTTCCTGAATTACCTTCCACCTTGTTACACAGGTTATGGATGCTCTGCATATACATGTGTCTAGCTCCTTATCAGGTTGTGCAAACCACATTAGAGGGGATCACTATGGTTAATGAGTTAATTTTTAATAATATTATTGTTTCAGTGTACACAATTCCATTTCTTTACATCTTAAGTAAAATCAAATTTGTTTTCTGCTAGCCATTCCAGCAGTAGAAGCACACCAGTTAGAGAACCTAGAACAGCTACATCTTAAAAGAAGAATAACCAACTAGAAGCTTACTACAGAACAAGTCTACAGTATGAATCATTTGTGAAACCCAGGGAGCTTTGCATAAACTGCAACATCTACTATCCTTGGGATAGCAGTTCAATTACTTTGAACTATAGCCGAGAACAGTAGTTTGTTGAGATCTCCAGAATCAGAATCATGTGTTTCATTCCCTGCATTCAACACCCATTCACTGAGAAAATTTATTTTTTTTCCAGAATTCTAGCAGTGTACAAATGGTAATTATCTACTCCTGAATTCTTGCAGTGTCATGCATGGCAATCATCTAAAGATCACACATTATGATAATTGATAAATCAGATTTGATAGTAGTCGTTCCAAGTTCTAGGATAGATCAATACAAATACAACAGCTATACAAGGGAAAATGATGAAAGGCACCATCCTGGGCACATGAGTTCTGCAGTTTAGGAGTTAAAACAGTTGCAGCAAGATGAGCTGGCTGGCACATGGTGGCAACTGTTATAACTGTCTTATCAATACCAATACATTTGTTAAAATAGAAGCATGGATTGTACAGAGAGGAACTTAGGCACTGGCAGGTCAATTCCACCCTAGCACCCTGAGACTCAGGGAATGAAAGAAAAATTCCATTCACTTATTGATTGATCATGGAAGCACATAAGTTCATAATGACAAGTGTGACTAGGAGATTGGCACTGAACTTGGACTCCATTAAATCATTCAAGATTTTTGTATAATTGTAGGTAATGGGGAATACATCATGTCTGCTAAAGGGCGAGAAACTAGAGATCACCATACAAGGCTACAACTTTGAGGTGGATTTCTACATCCTAGAGATTAATGATTTGTAACCTGGCACAGTTTAGGTATCTGGTGGTTTGAAACACTTGTAAATCAAGAGAGAAACTCATTAAATGAGAAGTGGGACTTACCAAAATTTGTGATTTCCAATAAATTTCAGCCAACAGTAAAGAGTGTTAAAAAGAGTGATAGAGAGAGTGTTACTAGCATTCCTCAACTATTTATCTGCCATACTAACAGGTAGCAATAACCTCCACCACTCCAAATTATTTATTATCTACACATAATAAGATCTAGGAATAATAATTAACACTTGGTTCTTCAATTCTTCCTTTGCCTTTGTTGATAAGCCTTATCAAAAGGCACTTCTTTCTCAACCAAATTTGATTGATCAGAGATCGTAACACCCAACTTTCTACATTAATGATATAAACAATCAAACACCAAGGGAAAAACCGCAGGACAATCTCTGCAAATATTCCACTATATCCAAGAAGATAACTACAATACCTTATCAACATTCCTATACAAGAGGTACAAAATATAATGCATCTCACAGAGACCCTCTCCTGTTACAAGTTGTGTCATTACAGAGCTAGAGAGTATACCTTGAAAATACCCTTGATATTCTCACACATACGCTCTTGGAATTTCATCTCTATTCAGCCAAACAATAGCAACCACTTTGCTAATACTGAGGTGAAACATTGTGGGTTTCCAAAATTTATTGTGTCGGATAGATACCTTGTTATTTTTAGTTTCTATGGGCATCTCTTCAAGTACAGCGGCACCACATTGTAGCTCAGCCTATCACCCCCAAAGTGATTGCCAACCCAAGGTGGTTAATCAATGCATTGAGCAGCACTGAGCTTTCACATTCCACCAGCCCCATCAAACATAAATTGGTAGGTAACTAGGTACTGCTACTTGGTGTGGGCAAAACTCAGCAACTAACCATCCCTTCATTGATATACACCTAATTAGGCATCATACGGCATCCAACCACAGCCATTGCCTGGCTATATTCTAGGCACATCAGCAACAGCAGAGTAGAATCCAACTAACTTACAAGGGTAGAATTACAGAACAATTGAGACAAAATAGTCTCAAATGGAAAAGAGGGCTTATGACAAAAGGAGATACGAGGCACAAGCACAAGGCGGGAGAGTTGGCTCTGCTGAACCGCACTTGTACTAGCAGCAATCACTATGGAATTTCAAGGAGACTTGATTCATCCAGTATTCAGTGTTTCCTTACTAAAGGATTTTCAAGGACCAGACTTTGCAATACTAAGATCCCTACCGGAAGAGCCCCTCTCTACACAAATGAAACCACAAGCAATAACTGACCTAAGGCAGTTGCAGGAGGATGGACAGAGGTATGCCACAAGAGGAAGCCACTTTGGGATGCTGGATAGAGGTAATATAAACTTCCCTAACTTCTATCATCTTGAAGACAAGGTGGTTTTTGACCAGGGACTCGTTGATATAAATGCAACAGCCATACAAGGGAAATTGATGGGAGATGCATCATTGTGGAAACATGATTTCATCAGTTAAGGCATTAAAACAGTTGCAGCAAAATGAGTCAGTAGAAGTGAGATGACAACAGTAATAACTGTCTTAGCATCTCAACTGTGAAAATATAAGTAGCACAGATGGTATAAATAGGAACTTTAGGCAATAAAGCAAGGTCACTCTGATGTATGAATACACCAGTAGCTGCATAACTCCATTGTATAGATCAGGAAAGGACTAACAGTAAATTGAGAGGTCTCTCATTGGACTCGAAGGAAGAAATAATTTAGTTCTTGTTCATTGTTATTAGATATAAAACTAATCAAGAATCTTCACCAAATAGCTTAAGCTTTTGGGAGAATTAATTCTTATTGTATTCAGGCCCCCATTTACCAAGTAGTCAGGAGCTCGATCCTTGCCACCCTTGTTTTTCAAAATATAGAAGTTGAACTTCAGCACAAGGTACAATGAGCTTGTGCATTATCCATGCTTCAAGTCCAAAGGGCTCGTGCATGAGGGGACAGGATAGATATAAAACCAATCATGAACTTCAGCTAACGGGTAACAGCTTAAGCTTTCGGGAAAGTTAGCTCATAACAATTGTGTTCATGAGTCTATTCCGATTCATTGAGAATAATATTCCAGTTTCTCCAACCTATCAATGTTTCTCTAGGGCTATATACAGTTGCTCCACTACAACAAGGCGTCAATCTGTTCCTTCTAAGGCTCAAAAACAACTGTCTCACAAGCCTTGAGCCTGAAGTGGTAACACATTTAGTTGGAGACTCAACAATACACTCAACCCCAAGCTTAATTTTACCCCCTTTTTTGTCCTTGCATGCTTCACCACAGATGTCTATCTCAACTCCATTCCCCTTTCTTTACCCCATGAACCAACCCATAGCCACTCCTCCAGACCGACCAACGGCCACAAATTCAAATTGTGCTACTGGGATATTCAAGTTCATGAATTAAAAAGGTGAAGATAATGAGAGAAGATGTAAAGAAATCATCAACTGGAGTCATAAATAACAAATCCATACTTCTAAGATAGTGGAATTGATCATAATATATTGTCCTGTCTCAATAGTCAAAACTCTTGCATAAAATTCAAACCATTGCATTGACATCCGGTAAATTTTGCTACTCCATGGATAATGACACACATATCAATTAAATAATGTTGTCAAATTTAATGTGTGGACTGTGGAAAATAGTCAAGATAATAAATCCTTGAAACTCCTTACCTGTTTTGGATCTTATTTGTGCTGTCCATTCTTCAATTACCTGCACAATCAATTAAAATTGTGTAAAAATCATTGCAACTACACTTAGTTTCTACTTGACTGACTTTTGAAAAGTGGTGAGATACAAAATTTGGAATGAAAATCACTTCAAACTGGCATGGTATAACAGAAATACAAGAAGATGGAAACAGAATGAGAATGTATTCTTTCACATTTCAAGTCACAAGTTCAGTTGAAATTGTTTTGCTCCATCCTCCATTTTCTATGTTCCTAGGTTCCACCAACTCAATCAAGATGACCCTTGCTTTTGTAGGCAAAGCAACATGAAAGCTACCCAAGGACATCCTTGCTTGGGTAAAACTTGTATGCAAAGCCCTAATTTGATTTATATTGGTTGCTTGCTGGCAAACGGTGTAAACACTTGAAACACCACTTGGAAAATAGGCAACCATTGAGAATAGCAAAACATAAATGCATAAATTATCATCATGCACCACTTTGATTCCTTCCAGAGGAAGAGACTACACTTCTATTTTTGAATTATAACTTTTTATTCTCCTATGAAATCAAAACCTAGCACAGATACGTAATCCTTTTAACAACTAAAACCCCTTTTGAGAGGATACATGAACCACTGTGCACTTCTCAGTAATTCATGGGTGAGCAAAAGCCACCATGAAAGAACACACAACCAACCATTGGAAATTTCATTACTTCATCTGTTTAAAAAGAAAAAATAAGAAAGGAAAAGGATACACACACACACACTCACACACTTTCATTACTTCATCTGTTTAAAGACACTGAAGGACTAACTTCAAAAAAAAATAAAAATGATACACAGTCACTCTCTCTCTCTCTCTCACACAGACACACACTCTTACTTTCATTACTTAATCTGTTTAAAGACATTAAAGGACTAAAAAAAAAACAAATCAATTAAAAACACACACACACACAATTACCTGTTTGAAGTTAGTGAATGCAGCATCATCTTCACCAGTGGGGGAGATGCCCACTGATGCTTGCATCCGCTGCACCAAATTTCTGTTCTCCACCAGAACTCTCTGAGCCTTATCAATCAAATCCTGCACAAGTGAAGAACCAACATTAACTTCAAAACACATGCCTTATTCCTATCCTTTAAGCACACTTCTGTATCACTAATCATCAAACACACCTTGCAGCAATCCAAATCTATATAACCTACTGGCATGCATAGTTAACAACAAAGTACCTGCTTAGCAGCCAGAAGCTCACGGCACTGCCCCTTCAAGGCTGATATATCTTCCTGAACCTTCTTGATCCTTGAAACCAGCTTCATAGGGTTAGCCTGCAGAACCCAACTCAGGTTTAAGCATAAAGGCACGAACTTGGAGGTGCCCATGATTGGTTTTAGTAGGGAATCGAAGGAATATGAATGAAGGTATACGAAAAATGGTGAAAACAGTGATGGGGTGTTATGCTTACATTGTCGGGGTAAACCTGTTGAAACTCCTTTTCGAGGCGATGGTGAACCATAGAGAGATCGTGATTGGCTTTTGTGAAAAGGTTCAGAAGCCCATCTGTGGCTTGATGGTATTGATGCTCCATTTTGGCTTCACGCTGCAGTGCTGAGTTGGGGATTGGATTCAAATGTTCATAGTGCATTTGCGGACACCCCCGGTTTTTATGGGAGCCAAAACAAATTCAAATATCCACACACAAGAATTGAAAGAAAAAAAAAAAATCCCTTTTGGTCATGGGGAACATGTAGGAATAGCGACTCTACTCAAATCTTAAGAGTACTTGCAAAAATATTCACAATGAATAGAATAAATACTTATTTAATGAAGATGGGGTTGGAATTCAAGATTTATCCACAAAATTTAATAGAGATAAGTGCGGGTATGAGTATTATAATACCCAACCCGTCCCATATAGTACCCAATTTGCCTCATATCTACACCTATATATATATATATATATATATTAAAAATCTTGATTCATTTAAAAAAAAAAACATTACAAGAAATACAAACAAAATAAGAGTTTAATTTATATGCATTACTAGTGTAAAACCTTTTTACATATATGCAAGGAATCCTACCATACTATCGCATCATATTAATGAACGGGATGATATGATGAAATAATCAAATTTTATTAGACATTTGTGTAAAAAAAAGTTTTGCACTGTCATTATATATAAATTAGATTCTAAAAATAATTTATACTCTATTAAAAATAAATTATATTAAAAGATTATATTCTTTTTTAAACGCATATATTGTTTCTAAAATATTAGTGACAATACTTATTTATTGTTATTGTTGAACATAGGTTTTTTAAAATTAAAATAATTTAAATTTTATTTGATATTAACTATATTAAAGGATAGATTCAATGAATTTTTTTTTATATATTAAAAGTGAAATATAAGAAAAATTTGATCAATAATTTCGTAATTGATAAAAAAAATGAGATTTAACAAACTATATTAAATTAAATTTTGAATATAAATTTTGCCTAAGACTTCAATTTTTTTTTCACAGTGCTACATTTAAGTAAAGGGCGGGTAGTGGATGTAGGTATGGATACATAGGTACTCAAGCGAGTATGGAGATGGGAATTAAAGTTGTTACCCACGCGGTATGAGGTTGGGTATGAAGATTTTTTTCAAATGCAGGTATGAAACGGGTACTATAATATCCTACCTAGACCATATCCATTGCCATCCCTAGTAACCTATCTGTCTACCTAGATAAAAGTATTTTAGTATATTGCTTGGGTGATTGTAGTCATTTTAATTTCTCAATTAAGTTTTCTTGTTTTTTAAATTAACAAAATTTGGATCCAACTGTTAATGTTTTGTTAAATTATTAATGGTGTTAGTGACGTGGATCTCATTTGCTCACCTAGAAAAATAGAATAACATAATGATAGATTATTACAATAAAAAAATTAAAATAATTTAAAACTCATGTGCTTAAAACATGACATAAATCTGACTACGCTTGAAATTTAGAAACTCGCAAAGTCTATGACTATGTTTGGATGACAATTATAAAAGTACTTTTGTGAATTCCAATGTATAAAAATGAATTTCAATACAAAAATGTAAAAAGGAAAAATTGTTGCTTTAAGATCAAAATTGCTTGTGAGTTCTCGAAACTTTAATCCAAACATGCACTATATTATTTGACATTTTACTTGAGGTTATAAGAAAGTAAAATGTTAGCAAGGAAGATTGTGAAACACTGAGAAGGAGAAATGAGGGAGCACTCATGTGAAATTCTATTCTCATGAACTTGACAAGAGTGACAAATTAGAGACAAGGGGCTTTGATTGACAAAATAGGGAGTAAATCACTAAGCGTTCATTTGGAATGAGAGAAAGGTCACAGAATGGAAGAAAATAAAAAGAAAAAAATTGAAAGTCTTTCCTTCCTTCATTTGGGAACTTAACATGAAAGAAAGAAAATTAAAAAAGTGAGTGGGACACACTAATTTTGCAATTCATCCAATTTGGAAAGAAAGGAGAAAAAAGTTACTTCTTTTGAAATTAAAATTCCAAAGTACCCTTATTTTTACACATTTCTTCTTTTTATTAAGGATATTTATATCATTTTATATACATATTTTTTTTTTCCTTCTAGTTTCTATACATTCAAACAAGAGAAAAGAAATTTTTTACCTTTCTTTCCTTTCATTCTCACTCCTATCAAACAATCTAAAAATCATCTCACTTTTCACTTTTTTTCCTTTCTTTCCTTCCTTTCCTTTCACTTTCTTTCCTAAACCAAACAAACTCTAAGAGAATCAATTGAGTAAAATGCTTCAAGTAATCCTACTGAAAAGATGACCTTCTTAAGTTTGAACTACAATTATAGGGAGGACCAAAGCTTCCTAACAATTATAGGTCAAGGTAATGATGACTTGATTGCTTTTTTATCCTATAATTTATCACATCAGTGATGTTGGTCCTTTTTCTGGCACTATGGTCCCAACGAAGACATGAAAGACAAAATTCTTAACTGTGACATTGCGAATAAGATAAAGGGGTTTAAGATTCGGTTTTTGACTTATTAGAGGGACCACAGCCAAAAATGACTCTATTTATTTGTTTTTCATTTTTTGTAATAAAGGCTCCTTGTTCATCACCTTGGAGTCCATATTGCTTACAAAAAAAAAGAAGAGTAAATTCAAATATAGCACCATTTGTATATAAATTGCTTAGTTGGTGTGTGTCCATATTAAAATTTGTAACTTATAGTTTCATAAACATTTTGAAACATTAATTCTAGCAAGTATTTGATTTACCATTCGAGCAAGTGTTTGATTTACCATTATGTAGCCTATAATTTGATTTGGAAATTTTGATTACTCAAATACATACTTATGTAGTAATTAAGAAGTAAACAAGAATTTTCATTCGAAAGTCTTTCTTTCCATTGTGATCAATCTAGAGCATAATAAGAAGTCTATAATTCCCGCTCGCATCCAATTTGAGCAATATATACAACACCTATGTAAACTTCTAGATAATGTACATGAAAAATGCTAGCAACAAATATTCTAACACACTTTTTGAACACACAGTGTTTTATTGGCTAAAATTTATTAAAAATCACAAAATTTTATAAGTCTAACTTCTTATTTAATGAGTCTTTCTAATGTTTTGTAGTTTTAATAAATTTAACCAATAGTTAAGTGTCTGCTAGAAAGTGTGTTGCTAACACTCCTCTAATGTACATTTTAGGGAAATGTGTTGTTCATAGTCACACACCACAACAATCAATTAACCTTCTTGTCGTTTTAAGTCCTAGTAGTCCTATAACTTTTGATGGGTTTCGCTTTCACTATTAGGGTTGAGTATGACCAACCTGACTCGTCCCACTAACTCAGCTTTGCCTAAGGTTGATTTTAACGAGTTCGAGTTTTAAAAATTAGACTCGATATATTTTGAGAATAGGTTCTGGTTATGCTTTAGGTCATCCCAACCTAGTTTGGAATCCCATATTCTTTTTAAAAAAATATAAGTTTTTTGAGCAATTATGTATTAATAATAAACTTTTTCATTTAATAAAGATATTAAATTTATAATGATATTATTTATTTTAAAATATACCTTAATTTAAGTTTTATACTTCTTTTATTCTACAATTTAACTATACATAATGTTAAGATTAATATATTACGTTAAAAAACCAGCTTGACCCCATCTTGTCCTATATATTATTGAGTCCTGATTAGGTCGAGATCGAGTTCAAATAAATGACCCTATCAAAATTTCGAGTCAGGTAGGGATAAATGTAAATTTGTCCCAACTTATCTCTTGCTCAACCCTAATGGGTAATTCCAACTAAAATTGAAGAAATTTTGCATTTGTTTAACATTCTCTTAATCAAAAGGGTTATTTTTCTCTCATGTATAAAACAATTATCTAACAAAAGATGTAAGAACCACAAGGACAAAAAAGAACTAAAACAATAAGGCCCTTTCAATCTCTTTTAAGGACAATTTGTGACAAAATTTTATTTTTGTTGAGCATTCTTGTCCAAGAGAGTTATTTTTCTCTTATGTATAAAATAAAGAAAATTATCTAACATAAGATGTAAGAATTTGCAAGGATGAAAAATAACTAAAACAATAAAGTCCTTCAAACTTTTTAATGACACTATATATGAATCAAGCACCAAAGAACACCCACATTTATAAAGAAAGGCCTCTTCAATGCCATCAAACTCCCACCCCATTGCCATGGTCATCTCACCCCACCACACTTTGGGTATCACAAAGACAAATGAGTTTAAATATTGAAGGTGATTATGGTAGTGAATCGTGATCATGGAATGGATAAGGAAATTAAAGGGGACCTTGGAAATGTGAAAAGGGAAAAGTATTCTCTTGTGTGATCCATTGTTTTTTTTTAAATGTTTTTTCAATAGAGTGCCATGTCATTTAAAGACATATCGCATCATAGAATGTTGTACATGTAAGCTAATTCATTAGTAATTTAATAGAATGTTATTAATTAGACCAAATTTTATTGATTTTAAAAGTGAAATAACTTGATTCAAATAATTGAAATTATAGGGACTAAAATCAAGTATATGATAAATTATAAAGACTAAAAATGCAATTAAACCTTAATAATGGATAAGAATGTCTATGTGTATTATGAAAATAAAATTTAATAGCATGCAAATGTGATTATCTTTCTCATTTTTAAACTTACTTCATAATTAAAATTTGTACATAATGCTTATCACTTTTGTAATAGTTTTTAAATTAGTTTTTTTTGAAGTAAAAAAAATTATTCGGTGGCTTTTTAAAAAAAAAATCAAAAAAATAGCCTTAAGAAATAATTGTTTTAAAGAGAAATGATAACAACACTCTCTTTTTAACACTCTCTCTACTATTGACTAAAATTTATTAAAAATAAAAAATTTTGGTGGGTGTCACTTCTTATTTAATGAGTCTCTCTTCTAATTTAGAAGTGAGACCCACCAAAATTGTGATTTCCAATAGGCTTAATTATGTTTTTGGTCTCCCAAATTTGAGAAATGTATTTTTTTAGTCCCCTAAATTAAAAATTAATCTTTTTAGTCCCTCAAAATTTAAAAATTCTTGTTTTGGTCCTTTTGTCCAAACACAGTTTGTGAAATTGCCACACAAAACCCACCTAGTAATGTCCCTGTCAGTGAAAACATCACATTAAATTGAACTGATGCTGCACAACTGACTCAATATGTCCTATAAGTAATACTGTTGGTGGTCCTAAAGGACTAAAACAATATTTTTCAAAATTTGAGGGACTAAAAAGATTAATTTTTAAATTGGGGGACTAAAAAAAATACATTTCTCAAATTTGGGGAACTAAAAACATAATTAAGCCTTTCGAATAAATTCTAGCCAATAAGAGAGAGAATGTTAAAAAAATGTGTTTGAGAAAGTGTTGCTAGCATTCCCCTTGTTTCAAAACATGCTAATACTATAAGGACTTAGCTTGTTGAGATTAGAAGTTAACTAATATTGATTTAAAATTAGGAAAATAAAACCTTCTTTACTTCAAGTTGATGAAACACATGGATAAATTTTTCATGTTTATTGTAAACCTGTATTATCATTTGTAAAACATGGAATCTGTAGTAGGAAAACAATTTACAATACCCTTGTATAGGGAAATGAATAAGTTAGTCACACAAGGTGATCGCGTCCATAGGTACTTGATAAATAGTTAATATATTTACAAATACAAATCAGCCTGAGTAAGTAGGCGAGTATAAAACTCGATATATTCAAAACATGTAATAAAATGCTTTTAAAACACAAGGCTTCCATTTGTCGGGTACCTAATAACAGTTGTATACGGGGTATTGCGACAAGGGTTGCACAAATATTAAACAATCAATAAAAAATAGATTCTATGCATAGATAAGTGTAGTAAATAAAAAACCAAGTTTATAGAATCCAAGGAATATATGCCAGAAAGTAAAGATACAGTAATCCAATGAAAGTTGCTAAATCCTATCCCAACAGCCAACAACACAAACATGATCCACTAACACTGCTAGTTTACCCAACTCATCCAAGACTGTTAATCCCATCACTAACCCTACTAGCTAGGAGGGTAACCACCTTGACCCACATGGTAGGACATGCTAGGGTCACTATCATCAGGGGAATCACTAAGAGAGTCCCCATCACCCTGACTACCATCCCAACCTTCGTCCATCTAGGTTGTATACTTAGCAATGTCGTGAGGGGCTCTCGAGGACCCACAGTCAAGAGAAGGTGGGCATATGTGAAACGTTGCCTTCCTGGCAAGTATCCAAGTTTGGCCACCCTTAGGCCTAATGGCCAGAGGACCATGTTGCCCATCATGGGTATGACCTCTACCTCACCCTACTGTCGTAGTAGCAATCGTTAAGATCACTGCGACTCTCCCTCTATCTCTAACACTAGCTCCCTCGATGTCAAGAGGTAGAGGCTATAGAAGAGGAAAGGGTGAGGGCTCGAAACTGATAAGTCCTACTATCTTTTGGCATAAACAAATGTAGATTATACACCATCGAAGTCGCCTGGCTAAGATCATTATTGTCGATGTCATCGTGCTAGAAGGTCACTCTCCTAGAGAAGACACTCAGGTAGTTCCCTATATCAAGCTGCTTGTCTTGCTTTGTCCACTTTCCCAGGGTGATCCACATATGACAATGCCTGTCCATCCTTTGCTTAGTGAAGAGTAGGGCCACAGCCAAGAAATAGAAACAAGGGAGTGAGATAACAAACACAAATAGCATAACAATGCTTAAGTGGTATGCCACCATCATTGATAATGACCTATATAGATGCATAAGCACAACATAACCTGGGCAACACTATGACTACTATTAATACATGCATGAACCTAAAAGCATCAGCAAGAACATACAACATGCTAGTACAATTAAAGTTCCCTTAATCTAGTAATCCATCAATTCAGTTCAAGCAAATATCACAATACATAGAATGTTTAAGCCACATTGGCACATCAATCAAACAATCAGACAATCACATAAACCATGTAAGCACCATAAGCACAACAAATCACAATCAAATCTCAGCAAGGGTTAGTCATTTAGAGTACATCCATTACATGTCCAACTTTTCATTCAGTCAGTAAATCTTTAATTTAGTGCTCATGATGCATGAGGATACCTGTATTCCAATATTATGGTGTTGTGAACCTCGTAACAAGCAATTATGCGAACTCCATACAAAGTTGTTTCACCTTATGGGTGTTTGAGAAGAGCCAGTCAAAGTGTGCACAATACAGTAGTCCTTATAAGACGATGAACTTGTGTATAAGGCTCTTTTACCCTTTAGGCTTTAAAAATCCATATAAGATTCATGCTATATTCATGAATAACTTCATTTTCGGGCATAAAAGACTCTAGAAGACACCAAAAGTCACTTGATCACCATAGGCGATGCAAGGAGATGCTTTCAGTTTAAAACTCATTTTGAAAGTAATTTCCATATAACACCAATGTGTCAAAGTACGTAAGGGACATCCAGACTTTGCACATAAGTCTATACATCAACCTTATTTAAAAGAGTTTAATGGTCATGTACTGTCAGTGTAAAAAATTTTACACTATTAACTAATTGGAATTCACCATTGGTATGACTTTTAAAGTATTTATTATAAAAGTCAACAAACTTACAATAAATGATAGTTTGTGATTGGATGACAGTATAAAACTCCTTTACACTATCAGTGCATGACCTGTTTTCTCTATTTAAAAAGGATACTTTATGAAATACAAGTCAAAACCAAACCAATTTTAAATCAAGAATATCAGGGATGAATTTTGAAATGGTAGGTTGGGGGAGGAAAATGTCAAGACAAACCCATATACAATAGTTTTGGCCAAATTTCAGAAAAAGGGCTTTCTTAAAGAACTAGTTCGAACCTATATAATCTATTTCAGAAGATATGGCCATAGTGGCATTAAGATCCAATCAGAATTTCGTTGAATACAGAACCCAATAAATTAGTACCATCTCCCTCATCATCTCAAGTAATTCCATAGCATTATTCTATATTGCGTCATTGGGGTAAAACCACTCAGCAGAGGCACAGTTTAGTGTGTAACACCCTTACTTTTGTCTATTGAACTATTTTTTTAATTATTTTGTATTTATTTCTGGAGAATCGGATGATAATTTAAAATTTTGATCCCTATGGTTACATTCATAATAGTGAGTAGTACTTAGTTTAAATTTTTAATAATTTTTGGGGAATGGAGACCAAAATTAATAAAATGACCATTTTAGTCCTAAAAAGTCAAATACTATAATTAATAAACAAAAATAGTTATAAGTGTTTAAAAATTATTTTTAACTCATCAATATACTTAGAATAATTAATAATAATTAAAATAAAAATAAAAATTTATTAAGATAGATTTATAAAATGACAAAAAATATCCCTAGTTGACTGCTAGAACCAACTAGAAACTTTTTGACTTCAAAATATTTTAAAAATTTTATACTAAGTATATTTTAATAATAAAATTTTATTTTGAAATAAAAATAGTGAAAAATGTAACACCCTTATTTCAAATTTTCAACTATTTTTTTAATATTTGATGATTTATTTCTAAAAAACCGAGAACGATCTCAAAATTTTGTTTGCCATGGTTAAATCTAGAATGTCGAGAGCTATCTAATCATAATTTTTAATAATTTTTTCAAGTCGAAACCTAGAGAAATTAAAAAATGATGATTTTGCTTTTATTTCTCAGCATTAAGAACTAACATGAGAAAAAGTTTTAATTAACATTAAAATAACCAAAATGCCCCTATATGTCTGTTAAGCTTAACCAGTATCAGTTTGACATCTAGAAATGATGAAAATGGTAATCCCAATTCCTTTATAGATAAATATTTAGTTTTAGAATTTTTATAAAATTTTGGTATTTATTGAATTAAAATGGATTTTGTATGAATTTTCTAGCTTAAAAATACAATATATATATATATATATATATATATATATATATATTGAAATAAATTAATAAAATTAAAATTTATTATTGATGAAAAATAATGTATATGTTCATTTTTACATTAAAATGCATTATTTTGAGAGTTCAAAGCCAATTTTTTCTTGTTTAAGCAATTTTATCAGTACGACTAATTTACCTACAGATAAAAAATGACACATGGAAGCTTTGGACATCATGAGTAACACCTCCAAGACCTAGGGGGCTAATGCACTACTCTAACTTAGTATATATGTCCCTAAAATCAGATTAAAATTAAATAAAAATAAGAATTATTGCATAATGCATGATCTCACAATTTTGGACACCTAAGCTTCATCTTCTCCGATAAATACCCATGCAATTGAACCAAAATTTCACCACCCCCACTCTCCAAAGCTAGCTGAAATCCACTTAGAGAGTTTCTCTTTCAAGAATTTTTCGTACTTTGTTTTTATGTTAAAATTTTCTAGTTTTCAACTAATAAAATTTCTCCATCTAGAAGTTTTGCACCAACAATTTCATCCTTTTCATTAACCACCTTAGAGGTAATGGGGGGAGCGGGGTTGATTCTAAATTATTGTCACTTTGCATATTGGTAAGAAATATTTTCCCAGAAACCTTTCAATACTTAAATTTACTATATTTTCATTATAATGTTATAATGTTTAATGTTAGAAATTAATTTTTACTATATTGTTATGCTGCCCAGTTTTACAATTAAAATATACTGACTATGTTGTTATGCTGTTCAATATTAGATAATTAAAATGCATTTATTAAGTAGTTATTATGCTAAATTTTTAATAATAATATTTTGATTATTAAGTCATTATTTTGCTAAAATTTTGGTAATTAAATTGTGATCATCAAGTTGTTATTCTGTTAAAATTTTAGTAAATAGTTATATTGCCAAAATTTTGATGATTACTAAATTATTATCATGTGATTTCTACATTATAAAGTAGAAATGTTGATTGTACTAGTGCTCAAATTAAATGAGACTAGGAAAACCTCTATTTGAAAAGTTAGAATTTGATAAATTAGTGAGTAATGTAAAGCAAGTGACATGTAGTGACATTGCACCCTACTAGGAAAGTTACAGTTCGATATGCTGAGGAATGAAATACTGGGACCCACTTACGAAGGTCTTGGGGTAGGCATTGAGTGGTGAAAGTTTCAATGGCCACGGTAGCGCCCTCAAGCCGGAATATTTGCCTGACCAAGCTTGATAACCTCGACAACTATTCAGTATTTCAAGATTGCTTTGAGAGTATATCTTAATGGATCTTGACTGTTATTTTGTTCCTCAATGATGGTGAGGACTATATCATGTGATGATGTTGATGAGGTATATGTATTTCAGTCACTTCTCGATTTTGTTGAGAACTATTATTCATTATAGAAAGTATGGATCCATACCTAGTTAATAGTAGTCTAATACAACTTAGAATGAACCCTAGGTTTCCTTCTATTGTCAGTTATGTTTCATCTTTGTTTTATGGTAGACTTCCTACCATACATGTAAAAGTGATTTAAGAACAAAACACCTTATTTCATTATTTTTCTTCTTTGTATGATTAATCGTTATTATTAAAGATGACGGTAATGCCCAGTGATGCTGAGGATGAGTCAGAAGATATTTCGACAAATGAGGATTTGTAAACCTAGTTTATAGTAATTTTTTTAAGAGATAGGGTAGATTAACAGTGCTCTATATAGGACATTTTTGATATATATATTGGTTTAGGCAGTATTTATCTTTTGATATACTTTTGGTCTTTCTGTATTATATGACTCTTATTTATTATCAAATCATGATATACAATTTTACAACACACACACACACACACACATACAGGCTTTATCTTCCTTCTTTTACTACAATTTCTAAATTCTGTTAAGATTGAAAATTTTCTATTATAAAAGCAAAAAAAAATTACCTACATTTTCATCTACTTAAACTTAATAACTAAATTAATACGAATTATATTTAATATGAATGGGTGTTACACAGGGTCTTTACATACCAATATAACAGGGAAAGCACTACAACATTTATGATCCAAGAGATCAATCACAATCCTAAGTACTCATATCAAATTCTCAAGCATTAAAATTATGATATAGCAATTAATTCATCATGACTAACATATACAATACATTCAAATTTAGTAATGCCTTTAACACGTACATTCTATCTTTTACATTGCTAACAGAATAGATCATACAACTTTAAGTTGGCATCTATCCATACAACACATGAACCACACACCAAGGCATCACAAGGAAGGCATTACTAGCAACATACAACTCATATACAAGTATTTGAACACCAAAACAACATGCTACCTAACAAATTTGGCTACAAAGACTAGCATAACTCAGAAAATCACCAAAATTCATATAAACCTCCAATTAAGGTGGGACCAGTTTCATTTGAAAGCTAACACTTGAGCCTACAAGCCTACTAAAGGGTATTGACTAACTCCTCTAACATCAATACCAGTTTTGGAAACAAGTTAGGCTTCATGCAAAGTAAGATTCCAACAATCTCTCAATAACCTAATTTGGATTTTTGGTTTATCCTAAACTTGGACATGGATATGGACTTGGACAAAGGTAGTTCCATTCACCTTTTAGGTGTAAGAAATTAGGGGAATTAACCCCAATACAGATCCACCATTGTACCTCATATTTTAATGAAAACATTAATTAATCTCTAGTTGTCTTATCCAAAAATTAGATTTGACATCTCTCAAGAGGAATTTCACCAGATATTCTATAAGATCCCAAAAACTCTCAAGAGGAATTTCACCAAATATTCTAGAAGATCCCAAAAATTATAAGACCATTAGGGTTGAAAAAAGACACCTAGAGATAATTGCCCACCAAAGGGTTTTAACTAACTATAACAGGATAGTCTTCACAAGTTAGAAAAATATAGGATAAGTGTTATCCAAGGATTTGAATAATCACACTAACATGGTTTGAGACTCCTAAATTTTCATAGCCTTGAGTAAGGATTGGCACGTGGCCATGAACATGTCTAGACTCTTTTAAAGTGTGTAGACATAAGGGAATTAATCCCACAACATGTTTGGTACCTTAGCCAACTTAAGTGGACTCAAACAATCCTTAAACGTGAATCTACCCAACACTAAAGTGGGTGGAACCTATCTTGCCAAAATATTTGGAAAATATTCTAGGAACCAGAAAAAAATACAAGACCACTTGGGTTTGAAAGAAGACACTTAAAACTACAAGATTCCCAAAAACCAAGGGCTAGTTCCTTAAGGGTTAATTACACAAACACACACAAACAAAACAGGGTAGAAACCACAAAAAATCCAGCAAAGCATAATATAACATACATAACATTTCTTGACTTTCAAATGTGGCTTGTAGAGTAGCTCATATAACTTTATAGCACATCGGGGGTTCCTTTTGACTCCTTGAGGCTTAAAACTCATACATGCATAACAACAAACCAACAGTATACATTTCCTTAATTCATCAAACACGGCACAAAATATGTGGGGTGCACAAAACATAAATTTATCGACTTGGAGCTATAAGTTATTAGGAGCGAGGTGCTCCTAATTAACTCTACTTGTCTATCCCATGTAGACTATCTCACTACCCTTTTACCTCGGGGGAAGGGGGGGTGAGAAGTCCTCTAGTCGTGATCTGACGTACATCCTTGTATCTTGCTCTTTTTTGTCCTTCGATCTTGCAATTGGTGTCGTTTTATCCTTGGTTGTCCGATTGACGATCAAGACTATCAAAACGAAGTTCATCACACGTATATTGTAAAAATGTCGTTGCATGTGGTGTTCGGAGGTCTGAAGGCCCATAATCAAGGCCTAAAAGGTGTGCCAAAAGAAGAAAGAAAAGAGAGGGGTTTCGAAACATTGACTTACCGCAAGTTTCCACACTACAAGAGTGTTATTCTAACATGATTCGGGCTTTGAGAGTGAGCTTAACCTCCCTTGGCTTGGTTCAAGCTCAATTTCAAGGTAGAGGAGAGAAAAGTACACATAAGGAGACTCAGTTGCCTATGTGGTGGTAAGCTCAAGATAGAGGTCGTGATGGTGGGTTTGATGGTGGCTTTCTCGTATAGGTAAGGAAGGAACAAAGTGATGGAGGAAAGAAAAGTGGTGGCTGGCTCACAGTGGTGGTAGCGCAAGGTGGGGAGGGGGCAAGGGAAAAAGAAATCGATAAAAGGTTTAAGAGGGAAGGGTGTGGAGATAGGGTGGTTGGCTCAGGTTTTGTGGAGAAAGGCGTGGTGGTTGTTGGTGGAGGTGGGGAAGCTGAAAAGAGGAAGGAGGGGAAGAGTGGGTGGTGGTGGTTGTGGGGTGTAGGGGACGCGAGGGGGAGAAGGAAGGATGGGAGGGGGAGAGCGAGATAGAGACAAGAGTTAGGGGTGAGGAGTGGCTTCGTGAGGAGGAAAATGACGGGGGCCTCATAAACAAAATAAAAGGGAAGGGGAGGGTGAGTGTTATATTTATAGATAGATAAATAAATAAATAGATGGAGGGGTATAGTGTGTTGCGTTTATGTGGGTTTAAGTTCATAAGGCATTTAGTCATGTAGCTAAGGTGGCTGAGTCTTAAGTTCTAAAAAGATTAATAATCTAATCTCATGATAGCTATATTAAAGTTTTGGTAGCCATTCAAAATTATCTTAGCTCTTGGAAGCTTGAAATGTGTCACATCCCTTCGCACGTAGTTAGTGAGAAATTTTACTAATTATAGCTATAAAGTAGCTATGTACTCTATATGCTCATGCATATGATTTATTAAAATTGTTTGTAGCAAAACATATTCATAAAAAGCTTTATAGCAACTTAATTTAACTTGTAATGATAGTTTTAAAAGCTTTTCTCACTTAAACTTATGAATTGAGTTGCCATAGCTATGTGTGTGTGTGTACATATACATATATGTGTGTGTGTGTATACATACATACATACATACATACATACATATATACATATATATATATATATATATATATATATATATATATATATTTTCTTTTTTCAAAAAAGGATACTTTAGTTAAAGAAACATCTTCAAGATAAATATCTTTGTTAATTTTCAATATTTATTATAAGCTATAAAAGGCTTAGTCATAGCTCATATGTCATAAAATAGTTGTTATAGTAACTATGACTTACTACAACAATATTTTAACTTGATAAAGCACTCATATAAGGATAAATTTAATTTTAAAAGTGTTACTTATCAATCATAAGATAATAAAATAAAAGCACCCATAAATGAAATATCAGAAGAAACTATTGTATTGCATTGATTTACTAGTGGAGGATGAACTGTAACCAACCTGAGGTATCTTCACACATTTGCCTTCACCTTCGAATTGCCATCCATGGTATAGGCACTCGAGCTTTCCATCAATCAACTGGCCCTCTGATAACTTTGCTAACCTGCATCAAACAAGAGATGAAGTCCAGCAGCTTGAAAAATATGGAATCGGTATTTAACAGATTGCAAACTTTGCAGGGTGTTTTATCTCATTAGACATCTAATTCAACTGCTATGTCAACTAAGAATTAATGCAAGGTTACTTATAAAAATTAATAGAAGAAGTTGATATAAGCGACACATCACAAATTCAGAAGTAACATGAAATCCTAACTATCAATCCTAGCCAGTGCTTTACTAATAGTTTCTTATTGTGAGTAGTGTTGACATGGAAGGAGTTAATTTTCTGACAGAGAAAAAACAGTAAAGTCCTTATATCTACAACAACAACCACCAACACAGTAATTCCCTTTATTCACCATCACTTCTAACAGGAGAACTAATTCATGCAATTAAGCTACTAATTGAGACAAACTGAGCACAAACTTGATGGAACTGGATCAGGAAAGAGAAGAAAAGTGATAAAATGTGTATTATTCTCTAGTACAACTCTCTGGTAACAGAGTCAAAGATGAATTACAATAGTGCTCAGGGTTTACCTGACCTCTCCCCGCTCTCAAAGAATCCAAACCTTTCCAAAATGTTGTCTTCTCTCTCTCGACCCCCTTTTTTTTATTTATAGACAGCATGCCTTATTCAAACAATCTCACATAACTAACTCTCTAATACAACTAACAAATGAGTAACTAATTAACCTATTGTAACAAACTACTAATGGGGGTTACCTAACAAAAATCAACGTTTTTCTAATTCAATCAAATTGCATATGGCTTTAATAAGCTTAATCAAATTACTGTTTCCTGGTGTCTGCCTAATGGGTTCTGAACAGAAGGCACCTAAAAGCGAACTCAAACTATTATTGGCCCTTAAAAAGCAAACTCAAATAAACTACAATTGTAAAGTTGGAACTGCCAGAGCCAGAAACAAAGAAGAAGATGGTGTCAACCTATGAGGGCATCGATCTTCATGACAACGAAGCTCACCATTGCCTTCTCTGAACAACACAAGCTGCTTGTCAAACACTTCAAAGACCAAGGGGTGCATCCTCAGGCACCTCATGAGTGAGGTACAAAAAAGGGTACTAGTACTACTCTTGTGTCCAATCATAGTCTGTAACCTCCTCCTCATCTTTCAGCTCTTCTTTAGTGTGCCAACAAGAACCTTGTGATCCTCCCCATCTTTGAGATCAAGCAAAGGTGCTTCTTTGAGGGCCCCACACCTGTGGTACTGGTTCCTCCGGCATGAAAAAGTAGCACTATTGGAGAGTTGTGCTTAGATGGCAGTGGTGGAGGCAAAGCCAGGGAAGATGGGGTGAGGGAGAGAAATGGGTTGGCCAAAGCCATCACTGGTGTGCTGTGTGGGGGTTTGACTTGTCATTAGTGGATTGGAGTGAACATAAGAAAGAGATGAACCAAACCATGAAATGCATGGTTCAGCAGGCAGGGAAAGCAATTAAGCAAAGAGGGTGAAGTCAACTAACTTTGTCATCATTCAGTGGGTATGATATAATATGTAACATTTTATACTTTTATCTTTTATTCATGCAGCACTTTATACTTTCTCTTTTTGGGATTCATACATTCAGTGGAGAGGATGGGGAAAGAGTTGATAATTAATACAGACGATGAACTCAACCGATTCGAAATTAGTTTGAGACTTAGACTCGATATGATAATTAATTTGTTAAACTCGGTTCATAAACTAAATGAGTTGAACTTGAATTTGTTACATAAATAAACTGAAGTTAATTTTGGTTCATGTCTCTCTCTCTATATATATATTATTAAATTTATATAATTTTCTAAATAATTTCATTTTTCTACGAAATTAATAAATAAATAAAAATATGTAGCATAATCATAATTTTAAATTGAATTAAGATAATGATTTGAATCAAGTCATTCATGCGCTTGAATCAACCCGAATTCGAGTCAAATTTCGAGCTAAATCAATTCTTATTGAGTTGAGTTAAGTTGAACCAAGTTGGACTTGAGTCTCATCATTTCTAATCCTATTTGACAATGGTTGCATGGCAATGTTCACAAAAGTGGCAACGGATGTAATTTAGGGGCGGTCATGTGTTGCTTTCAGTGTGGTTAGTTGTAGTAGGGATGATGGTAAAATGGAACCCTAAATTCTTATTGCTGCGTCTTATATTATTTGAATTGTAACATAATATATATATTTAAACATCTTAGTAATTATTATAGTAAATAAATTTTTAATCTAAAATAACTTATTAAATGTGTTATTATTATTAACCTCTTCCGCTTTTATTCTCTCTCTTGCTGTCTGACAACGTAATTAATTAGTGCAAGACAATAAAAATATGGTGGACCTTTATAGTTAGCGGTGGAGATGAAACTATGAAAGTACTCTTCTCTAAGGATTCCTCAGCTAGATTTTTATTCACACTTGTCAAAAACACATGGTTGAAATAACTAATCAATTGTTTATGTAATGTAATAGTATTTACTATACTATTTTCTAGAGTTACCAGGAAGCATCTTAAATGCCTAAGAGCTGGGATAATGCATGACTGTTACCTCTAATATTTATGTCATGCCACTTACTTCATCCAACCACATAAATGTAGCTTTGAATTTAGTCTATTTCCTGGTCACGTGTTGCTGTATCTCTCTGTATTATCTAGCATTATCATGTGATTGAGAGACTCTGCATACTGAAAACACTGAGCTCTTACTCAATAGGACTAAAAACTTGTCTCTATGGAGAAAAAAGCAATGGTTTTTCCTTTTCCCGTAGCAGTTTCTTGTGTTTTTATTATCTTCCTTTTTGCCACTTCTGTTTCAGGTAGCCTAGTTTTCAACTTCTATGCAGCTTCATGCCCCACTGCAGAGTTCATTGTGAGAAACACAGTCAGCTCATCTTCTTCTTCTGATCCTTCAATTCCTGGGAAGCTCCTTCGCTTGGTTTTTCATGATTGCTTCGTGGAGGTTAGTATATACTATTAGTCCTACACCTGATGAAAATTATTACATGGTCCAAGACCACCACATGTCTATAGTTTTTACCAATTTTCGCGTGACATATAATCGAGATTTTAAATTTACAAAAAAATGTTAATAAGACTCGGTTAGGTGTCATGTGGATATTGATCAAGACCATAGTAGTCTTGGACCATGTAATAATTTTTCATTCTCACACACCCTATTGTGAATCTTACTAGGATTGTGCTTTCTTCTGTTCTTGTGCATTGTTTGGTGGAAAATTTAAATGGGTTTGAAGATGGTGATTAATGATCAATTCATGATATGTAGGGATGTGATGCATCTTTGATGCTACAAGGGAATAATACTGAGCAAAGTGATCCAGCAAATAGGTCTGTTGGAGGATTTTCAGTTATAGAATCAGCAAAAAGAGTCCTTGAGTTCCTTTGTCCCGGAACAGTTTCTTGTGCTGACATAATTGCTTTGGCTGCTAGAGATGCTGTTGAAATTGTAAGTTATCCACTTATCCTCATTACATTGCTGATATTCTTCAACAATGCATTCGCATATAGTTTGGTATGGTAATTTTCTGAGGGGCTCTTGAAAACAGATTGGTGGTCCTGTGATTCAAATTCCCACAGGGAGGAGAGATGGGATGGTTTCAGTTGCTTCAAATGTCAGACCCAACATTTTGGACACCAGTTTTACAATGGATGAGATGATTAACCGCTTCTCTAGTAAAGGGTTGTCCTTATTTGACCTTGTCATCCTTTCAGGTGCATATTCTTCCAAGCATTTTCAGGTCCTATAACTATTGGCATGCTTCTCTTTAATAAGTATCATTCCTTTGAATTTCAGTCTCTTCCCCTGCCCTTTAGTCTTAAAAGGGTAACTAACCACGAGTTTCTTCATGTTCGAGGTAAAATCTCATAAAGGCATAAGGCTAGACAATACATTCTGTTAGGTAGAAAGAATTGAATTATTGCTGCTTTGTAGATGAGGACCTACTCACCTCATTTATTAGAATTACTGTTCTGTTGTTGGTGGCTATTTTTTCTATCTAGTTTTTAATTATTCAAAAACCGAATATGTTTGGTATAAAGATATCATAATATAAAAAGAGGAATTTAATTTTCAGTCAATATAAACTGCAATCAATTAAAAATCACTCAAGATATAATTTTATTATAGCTAACAATTTGAACATACATGAGAATTTATGATTAGATAACAAAATTAGTGTATTCTAATTAAATTCATAAAAGATTGGGAATTATTGCATGGGATTAAGCTTTTGAGCAAATAGTACATACAATGACAATGTAAAGAATTATTACAGGATCAACTAAAATAATTACCTTAAAAATCAATTCTAGCATGATTTCTGATTAATTGACAGCGTAAAATGCATAAAAATTAAACTCTAAACTTTTTTCACTATTTGCTTTAATGTCACACTGCATGCTACATAGTGATGCTTTGGCTTTGTAGGGGCTCACACCATAGGAACAGCTCATTGCAGCTCATTCAGGGATAGGTTCCAACAAGACTCCAAGGGAAAGCTCACACTCATTGACAAAACCCTCGACAGTAGCTATGCTGATGAGCTAATGAAGGAGTGTCCCTTAAGTGCAAGCCCATCTGTGCAAGTTAGCAATGATCCTGAAACATCTATGGTCTTTGACAACCAGTACTACCGAAATCTTCTGACCAACAAGGGGTTGTTCCGATCTGATTCTGCTTTGCTAAGTGATAATAGAACAAGGAAATTAGTGGAGGACTTGGCAAATGATCAAGAGTTTTTCTTTCAAAGTTGGGGCCAGTCTTTCTTGAAGCTCACTAGTATTGGAGCCAAAACAGGTGATGAGGGAGAAATTCGACGTTCTTGTGCATCAACTAATGCATAAAAATAAAATATATAAAATAATGTGGTAACCGAGGCTCTAAGCATAATGGAAAATAAATGCCAGCCACATATTTTTTATACCATGTAAAAAACACGACTTACGCATACGGCTTTATTAATTGTGCTGATCTACCTCTTTCTCAATTCTTTCTTGCCGTCTGGTGTGTATTTCTTTTGTATTGGTGTAGCATAACAAATATTACTTGTGTGTATTATATGTTATATGAACTATAAACAGCCCTTTTTATATTTATTTTATTTTGGATTGGACCACTATGAAAGCAACGGTTTGTGGATAACTTGCTATCAGCCAGTACGGTCGCACTCGTGATTCCATCATTCCAAGATGGCTCTATAGTTATCACCTAAAAAGGATTGTTCAAATATTTTGCCTAATTCACGTCAATGTTTCATGTTCGCTGTGCAGTGATGTCGCACTCAATGATGCCTTTTTTGGGGTGACAATAACATCGATTGCCTGTGTAGGGAAAAAAAATTGAAGATAACACTTTTGATAATAAATACGTAATAAGAAATAAAATTAACTTATTAGGATTGACTTTTATGTACATACAGCAGTGAGCTTTTTGAGTATTTCGCTATAATTAAGAGTTACTTATTAAGAGTAAATGATTTTGAAGTTAATACTCTCCCATAATATTTGCAGTACCAAAGACCCATGAACTACTCTTTCATTTACATTGGCACCAATATCGCCAGTGTGGCAGTGTGAGTAACCCACAGAGTATATACATTCTTTTACATTAATAACTAGATTTTAGACCGCGTTGCACGGTTTTTTTTTTATTTATATATTATACATTCTTAATATTGTATTATTTTTTAAAGTGTGTGTATGTAAATAAAATTAAGACTTTTTTAAATATTAAGTGTTATGTTAGATACAATTACATTGAAATTGAGGATGTTGTCTTAAAAAAATATTTAGTAAAATTTGTAAATAATAGTGAAGCAGTACTTGTATGTTATAATAAAAATATAAATATAATAAATATGAATATATATATATATATATATATATATATATATATATATAGAGAGAGAGAGAGAGAGAGAGAGAGAGAGAGAGAGATATTATATGTAAAATTAAGTATTCAGTTTTGTTATTGTAGATATTATATTAACATGTATTTTTGTGTTTCTATAATTAATAATTTTTAACTATATTTATGTAAAAAATAACTAGTAAAATAAAAAATACATATAAAATAATAAATAAAATTAATTTAAATTTTGAAAATTGAAAAACTTATAGTTATACATACCATCATATATTCACAAAAGTGAACGTTGTTCACTTAATTATCATAATTATCATATAATGTTATTATATATGAATCACGTTATTTTAAGAGATAAAATAAAAAATATAATAATAATAATAATAATATAATAGGCATATAATTTTTATTCAGAAAGAAAATACCAATTTAATTATATATTATACCTAATAAATATATACAATAAATAATATTATAGAAAGAAAATATTATTTATTTATACATTTACAAAAATACTACATTAATAGCATTACAAACTAAATTAATTTCTTTCATAAGTTTATTTTATAGTTACATTTTTTTATTTTAAAATATGTTTTATGAACTAATAATTAAAGATATATTTAATCATTTACGCATTTTAATATTAATTTATTGATGATTATTTGTTTTGTGTATATTTTTTTATGATTTATTTATTGATAAAAACTAATTAATATTTACGTAATAATTTTTTTCATATTTTTTTTATCTTTTTAATTTATTTATATTTTTTAATTTATTTATTAATGTATATGTTATGATATTTTTATTCAACAATTGAATTTTGAAATAACTTTATGAAATTTTGTATAGATTAGACTGAAATTCAACTTCAAATTTATAAACCAATTTAAAAGAAAATCATTTTTTTATCAATTCAAGGTATTACAAAGGTCAAAATTTGCATACCATCTATTTTTTTCTGTGTGTCTTTTTAATTGACATATAAAATTGAGTAAATATTTTTTTAAGATTTTATTCAAATTTAGTTTATGTTTGATTGTTAACAATACATTGTTATTATGATAATTGACTATTTTGAATTAAAACAATCATTATTATTATTATTGTTGTTATTATAACGACATTTATATTTAATATCATAATAAGTAATTATGATTTTTAATTAAAATTGATTTCATATCTGGCTATCACAAACATGAAGAAACTATGTTTATTATTGTTATTATGATAATTGATGGTTTTTAATATGAGAATCAATATTTACTTGCAGTTATAAAAACAAATTTGCAAAAAAATAATAATAAATTATCAAATCAAGATATTGCAAAAGTTAAAATTGGTAGACCATATATTAATTATCATTGGTTCTATGGCTAGAATGATTTTTCTTTGTATTATTTTAATTGACATATAAAATTAAGTTAATAGTTTTTTAGATTTTATTCAAAATTAAATTTATAATTAGTGTTAATAGTGAAAAAAATAGTATGTGAAATGAAATAAAATGCATGCAAATTTAATAGAGTTTGATGATGTATTATTCACTAATTGAACAATGTATTTGAACAATGTATTTGGTTGCATAAACATAAACATGTTTATAACTAACAATTAATTGAATAAAGACTAAAAGTTGGTTTAAATTTTTTAATCTTTTTTTTTCATATATCTATAACTTCCAAAAGCCCATTATTTTGCTCCTTGTTATATAATTCTTCTTTATTTGTTTGCAACCTAAAAAAAGTTTGTAACAAAAATAAAGGTTACATTTCATATTTAAATTGAGCAAAAGAGTGATTAATCAACACCAAGGGAATAACTTTAAATTGTTAGAAACAAAAGTGTTGATAAATGGAATAAAGTTGTACAATGATATAAATTACTTCCTCGAGTCATTGTTGCAAAACAAGAACTAAAAAAAAAAAAATTAAATCTAATTTTGTATTTCATTACCACTCCCTAAACTTAAAAATGAATCAACAACTATACTACACACCTTGGAGTTAATATATGCACCTTTTCAATGTAGGTCCATAGTCCCGAGTAGAAATTTGTTTACACAAGAAAAAAAACATCTATTCTTAAAATTAAAGGGTTTAGGAAGAATCAACCTTATTGCAATTTGGTATGAGTTCTTATAATGCACGTATTTTTTCATTGATATTGTCTCTTCATCTCTGTATAAATAAATCCTAAAATAAGTGCAACATAACTTATTCATAAAAACAAGAGTTTTTTAAATGAAATTTTTTTTTCCTTATCGGATATTATAAGCCTTTTTGCTCTAGTTTGATTATCCTTTGTCACTTCTTCAATTGGATAATTTTTTTATCTAATGTCATCTTTTCACAGCCATAAAATCCAAAAACACAAAGCATCCAAAAAACTAAAGCAAACCTCACAGATTTTGTGTAAAAAAAATACAGATCTACTAAACCAAAAACAGGAAAAAGAAAAAACAATTATAAAAAATAAATAGAAAAAGAACTATTCATCCAAGAAAGCAATCTCACACAACATGATAGAAACCCTTAATGAAATCAAGAATCCCTCTATGAAATCAAGAATAATAATAATAAAAAAAGCATAAACAAATGTATATAGAACACAAAGCAAACCCATGTACAGAATACAAACTAAATCCAACAATTTGATTGAAAGAAAAAATCAAGTCACATAAATCGTAAGTAATGCAACATTTTGACAAACACAATTAAAAGAAGAAAATAGGAAGAAAGGTAAGGAGATAACATAAATAAGAAAGTTACTTAAAATCAAAATTACCAAAAAACAATTTACTTGTACCCTAAGTCTTGTTAAGGTTGAAACTGTATGCTAAAGAAAGGGAGAAATGGAGCATAGGAGCTTTCACCTCTTTTTTTGGAGACCAAACCTAGCAAAAAGGTTTTTATTAATATTAGGACATACTAGAGAGACATTAATTAGAATTGAAAAATAATTATGATCATATAATTATTCCAATTAAAAAATAGTGCAGTGGAATGGAAAGTGGAAAGGTGCAGGGAAAGGGTGCATTTAACTTACAATTTAATGGTTTTAATTGTATGAGTGTGCATGATTACATTGAAATATTCAAAAAATTTATTATTTTAATTTAGACTATTTGAAGAATGTGAATGATTACATATTAAAATGTTCAAAAAATTAATGACAATATTTTTTATTTTTAAATTTCATTATTTTTCTGTTTTGTTTGATAGAATTAGACTAAGAAAAAATAGGCTATGTACTGATAATGTAAAATAGTTTTACACTGTCATCTAATTACAATTTACCATGTATAATAAGTTTGTTAACTTTTACAATAATTATCTTAAAAGTTATACCAACGGTGATTTTTAATTGGTTGACAGTATAAAACTTTTTACATTGACAGTGCAGCCATTAAACTCTTAAACTAACCAGTCAAATACTTTGTATAAAAATTTAAATAATTAATTAAGTTGTTATTTAGTTCAAAAGATATTTTGAGCTAGCTTAAGAGTCATTCGATTGTACTTCTTTCAAATAAAATTAGAACATAAGTTATGGTAAAAAGAATTAATTTTTGAATTTCCCCAAAAGGCACTAAAATATTGACAAATATTTTTTATTTTTAAATTTCGTTTTTTCTCTTTTTCGTTTCATAGAATTAAAATGACCAATTAAATGATTTGGCTAAAAAATTCAAATAATTAATTAAAATGTTATTTAACTTTTTCTATAAAATCTTTATTTTTAATTATTATTGTTAAAAATATATATTTTAAAGTAACTAAATTAAAAAATAAAATAGACTTATATATATATATATATATATATATATATATACATACATAATAATTTATTTTTTAATTTATATATTTAATTATTAATTAAGATAAAATATTATGAATCATTTTAAATTTAACTACATATTTATATAATCATTAATTTTGAAATATATCTAACGTTTTATAATATTATAATATTTAATGTTATTATTATGTTTTAAGAAAAATATGATTATTATAGTATTGATATATTATATATATAACTTTTTTTATTGTCATTTAGTTTTGAAATATATATTATTAACATAAAATTATCAAAATTGTATAATAAATGGCATTAATGAGAACAATTAAATTCTTCATTAAACATAATTAGGTCTGTTAAATTTGATTATATCAATGGCTATTGTAATGTTAAAATTTCAATCAATGGTTGGAGTTTGTTTAAGTCTCCTTTACTTATATACTAGATACTAGATTTTAAACTCGTGCGTTGCACGGGTTTGTTTAAATTCTATATTTTTTACATTTGTATTTATTATTATTTTAAAAATATATGTACATAAATAAAATTATTAATTTTTAATTAAATATTTAATAATAAATTAAATATAATTACATTAAAATTGAGAAAGATGATTAATTATATTTTTAACTAAGCAGATGTTGTGTTCAAAAATATTAAGCCTATTGAAATTTATTATGATTTGTTCTTTCTTCAAGTAATGAAAGTGCTACAATGCTTATATGAAATACATAAATTCAAAATGAATGTAAGCATAATAAAATATGAATATATAAGTATTTAAATTTGAGTGTTCATTTTTGTTATTGTAAATATTATGTTAACACGTACTTGATTTTTGTGTGTTTATAATTGATAATTTTAAATGTATTTATTGTAAAAATTAAAATTTATTTTAAATTTATTGAAATAGTATAATTTTTATTAAATATATATAGTTGCTAATTATTTTAAAATATATATTTTTAATTATTTAAGTTATTAATTTTAATTATGTGATATTGTTAAAATTTTGAGTTGGTTAACCTAAACGCAACATAAACTGAACACTCTCGATTAGTGTAATGAGATTTGTCTATTATTATTATTGTTGTTATCATTGTTGTTGTTGTTAGTATCATTGTTGTTGTTATCACTGTTGATATTATTATTATCATTGTTGTTATTATTATTATTATTATCGTTGTTGTTATTTAATTTTAATCTCATTACTTACTACTTTTTAAAGTTATTTATCTATATGAATAATTATATGTTTCAGACTTTATGTTTTATAATTTAACTATTATAAGGATTATTTATATATAAAAATTATTATTTATGTGTGTTACTAATTTTTTTAATATTATTACATACTACTTTTTATATATTACTATTGTTGCAACCAAGGTCACAACAGGACGACGAAAATGAAAATTAAAAACAAAGGAGTCGCCACCATAGTTTATTAAGGGAAAACATGAAAAAACCCTACAAAATGGTCCTAAACCAAATATTGGATTTAGAAGTCGATCACACATAGGGAAGGTGTTAGCACCCTACGACACTTGTTATAAAAACGGTTACCCTTTAACTTAAGGTGTGAATAAAATTAATTGTCTTCTCTTCTTTTTTATAAATTATTAATCCTATTTTATAAATTTATATATTTTTTATTTAGATTTTATTGTAGATTTTTTTTAAAAAAAGATTATTATTATTACTATCTTATTTTTATTATTTTTGAGATCGACAAGAGTAGACCCCTGCTCCTACGTATCCTCGGTGCAATGAGAAAATCAAACTCACATAATTTTTTGGGTAGAAAATCATTTTGTAGGTTGATGTTTTTTAGTTGTATATTTTTATTTTATTATTACTTTTAATATTATAGAGTATCATCCATAGCGATAGCAGCCTAACAGATGTGAAATACTCTTGCAAAAAAGGTTATAAATGAGATTTTGTGATATTCAAGTGAGTCCTAGACCCAACATGATAAACCTCTAAACTTATTTTTATTAAGAAGAATTAGCAATTAACAAATTATTAATCAATCTTAAGCTTTAGATAAAATTTGTGTGATATTCAAGTGGATTCTAGACCTAACATGAATAATCACTAAATCCACATTTTTATTTTTATTAAAAAAATTACAATTATCAAATGATTAATCAATTTTAAACTTAAAGTTTATGTGATATTCAAGTGGGTCCTAGACCTAACATGAATAAATCACTAAATTTATATTCTTATTTTTATTAAAAAGAAAATATCAATTAACAAATTGTTAATCAAACCTAAACTTAGGTAAAGCCTTTTGTGATATTCAAATGGAGCTTAGATTCAACATGAATAATCACTAAATTTATGAATTATATTTTATTTTAACTAAAAAAATTTTAAAATTTTCCATTAACAATTTACTGATTAAACTTTTACTAATATAAGGCACACTTTAGTTTTTTATTATTTAATAATTTTTGAGAGAAATTACGATAATCAATAAATGACTTTCATTAAAAGGTAAAGTAATATATATAAGAAACATTAACCAGTAAACGTTAGCTTTGGTTAATATACGTTCTAAAATAAACTATCTCAAAGAAAAAAAAAAAAAGAGAAAAAATGTTCATTAACAGGTTATATTTTCTCTTTTGTATTTTAATGAAAGGGATCAAATCCACGAAGTTGAAAAAAGAAAAAAAGAAAATGGGTAGGCCAATCTCATTACCCGCACCCTTCAACGCAAATGAGGAAATAATAGGGAATTTGTGAGTAGTATTGGGCCAAGCCCGATTCCGCAGTTCGAAGATGGGGGAATACAAGGCTTTTAGCGTCGTGGTGAGGCGGGGTTGCTGGCGCAACGAAAGTGCAATGGCGAGGGTTTGATGGTGGTTACTCGCGGAGACGCAAGCTTGCATCACGGTACTGTAGAAACAAGACAGTGTGAGAGTCTAAACTACAGAGGTTATTTCACCATTTCAATCAAGATGAAAATTCAATGTTCAGAGCATTTATCACTCATAGATTCAAGCATACAAACACCACGCAATTTTCCAATAACATAAGCATCCAGAGATAGAAGTATAAGTACCTTAACAGGCAAAAATGGCAGAGTATAGGAAAGACTGAAGAATACCTATGATTCAATTCTACACTAGAACAGAGTAACAGTGCTCTTCTTCTCTTCTCAAACCGACAGCATCATCTTCCCTCTTTCTTCCTTTTCAATTCAGCAGCCTCCCTATAACTCTCCTCTTTTCTCTCTTTTCTTTTTCTTTCAGCAGCCTCCAACCGTTTCCCTCCCTCTTTTTCTTTCTTATTTATAAGTTAGTGAAAGGTTTAAATGGGTTGTTTAAGTCTTCTGACCATTTCACTTTCTCAACTCTTCACTTCCTTTTGTTATTAATATTTTTTATTTTGTATTTATTTTCTATGATAATGATGAAACTTGTATGTACATGGACTCTCTTAGAATTAAAGTACCATTATGAATGAATATATATGTCCATGGGCTTATTTTGTATTTATTTTCTATGATGATGAAACGGTACGTTGGACTTTACAAAAAAATTAATTATCTATTAAAGGAGAAATAATGATCTTTTAGTTTATTTTTAATTTTAATTTTTAAAATCCACTCACTAAAAATAGTTTTTTATAATTTTAATTTAATACAAAGTTTGGAAGACTAATAAAACTAAATTAAATGAAAAAAAAATGAAATGGCTTATATATAGGCAAGAAAAATTGCTCTAACAACCAGTGGCGGATCCAGGACCCTAGGCCAGTGGGGGCGATTTATTTTTAAAATAAAATTTAATAATAATTATTATCATACATATGAAGATAAAGACATAAATGTTGAAATCATAAATTTTAATATATCTAATCAAATAAATTATATACCTTAAAATTGTCTTTTACGTGATTTCATGTTTTAAAAAATCGTTGAATGATCAGCTCATTATCAATGTTATTGAACATATCTCTCAATATAATTCACTAGACAATCATTCATCCATGCATCTCTCATTTGATTATGCAACCTATTTTTCACAATTTTCCCAGCAAAAAAAACTTTTTCTACTATTGTTGTGACAATGGACAAAATCATTGGTAAGTATATTATTAATTAAAAATTAAATTTAAATAATTATTATTCAAATATTTTTCTTATAATTTTAAATATATATATATATATATAATTTTTTGTAATTTTAATAAAATTAACTACATAAATAAAAAATAATTTTATACAACACAATAATATTATCTGGTGACAAGTATGCTCTCATATTCTATATACTATTTTATCCTATCTTGACCACCAAACGGGTCATTAAATTAAATACTTAAATAATAAATAATAAACACATTAGATGAATGAAAAATTTGGAAGATTTGAGTAGTATACATGAGGTCATAAGTTTTAACCTTAGTGACACCATTATATACCAAAAAAAAAAATGGGACTGTGGGTTCAAATAGATAAAATTAGAGGGAGCAAAATATAAATATTTAAGATATTTACATGTAATTTTTTTTAAGTAAGGGGGTGCATTTGCACACCCTCATTACTATATAGGTTCGCCCTTGCTAACAACCTTTCTTTTATATAAATAAAGAGAAAGATTATATTAAAACTTATGCTCAAGTTTATTTTATTTTTTTAATTGATTGCTTTAAAACATGTTTTATGAATAATATTAATTAAAGTTAAAGATTTAATACACACATGGTTAAATTTAAAATAATTTATTTTAAATAATAATTATGGATAAAAATTAAGAAATAAATTATCATATATGAGTCTATTTTATTTACAATTTGGTTACTTTATAATGTTTTATGAACAATAATAATTAAAAAGGGTTTTTTAGATATTTAATTAAATTTAAATCAATTCATAATAATTTATTTAAAATAATAATTAAGGATGGAAATTAAGAGACAAATCTCTACCGTAGATTAAAGCTTGAATATGATAATAGCCATTAGATCTAATCAAATTTAATAGACATAAATGTATTTAATGAAGAATTTAATTGCTCCTATTAATACTATTTATTATTTTATTACACAATTTTGATAATTTTATGTAAAAAATATATATTTCAAACTAAAAGATGATAAAAAAAGTTAGATATACAAATACTATAATAATAATAATTTTTAAAACATAATAATAACATTAAATATTATAATATTATAAAAAATTAGATATATTTTAAAACTAATGATTTTATAAATACGTAATTAAATTTAAAACAATTCATAATAATTTATTTAAAATAACAATTAAGGATGGAAATTAAGAGACAAATTATTTTAAATATTTTTAATATATATATACATTATTCTCTTTTAAATAATGTTTATAAACTAATTTTTTAAATAATAATATACCTAATAAATCTTAAAGTATATCTATCTATATGTATTAAATTAGGAATAAATACTTTTAATTTAATAGTTACTTTTTAATTATATAGATAAAGCATTAAATAATATTTAATAGCATTAAATATCATATTAATGTTTTGGTTCAAGTCTATTTTATCATCTTTTGGTTTTGCTTTAAATTTAACTACATATTTATAAAATCATTAGGTTTGAAAAATATATAATTTTTTTTAATAATATAATTTTTAATGTTATTATTATAGTTTATTTATTTAAATTTTATCCATAAAATATTTATTTTTAATTTTATTGTTTTAAAATATATTTTAAAGTAACTAAATTAAAAATAAAATAGATTTATGTATATACATAATAATTTATATCATTAATTGTTAATTAAAATAAAATTGTATGAGTCATTTTAAATTTAACTACGTATTTATAAAATCATTAGTTTAAAATATATCTAATTTTTTATAATATTCTAATTTTATATGTTATTTTTTTTTTAAAAAAATATTATTATTATAGTATTTATATATCTAACTTTTTTTATTGTCTTTTAGTTTGAAATATATTGTTTACATAAAATTATCAAAATTGTGTAATAAAATAATAAATAGTATTAATAGGAGCAATTAAATTCTTCATTAAATACATTTATGTCTATTAAATTTGATTAGATTCAACGGCTATTATCATATTCAAGCTTCGATCTACGTAGAGATTTGTTCAAGTCTCCTTTACATATGTATATATAAATATATATTGTTTACATAAAATTATCAAAATTGTGTAATAAAATAATAAATAGTATTAATAGGAGCAATTAAATTCTTCATTAAATACATTTATGTCTGTTAAATTTGATTAGATCCAACGGCTATTATCATATTCAAGCTTCAATCTACGGTAGAGATTTGTTCAAGTCTCCTTTACATATATATATATATATATATATATGAAGATTTGAATTCTCCATTAGAAGATCACTTTCCTCTTGTCACATTGACCTTCCATTAACTTACACATTGAATAGCAAAAAAATTTAAACAATTAAATCCGTCAACTATAGTAATAGGGTAGACATCTAGTTAATATATAAGGATAACTCTTGGCAGAAGTTACTTCTTTCGATAACTTTTGAATATATTAAATTTTAATAATTCAAACATTAAACATTTTAATATTATTTCTACCATCATCCATTCCAAATTAACATCTTTCTAATAGTGATAATTCGTCTGAAATTAACATTCTATCTAAAATTCAAGGAAAAATTGCTCGAAATCCATGTGAAATTTATTTCTAAATCCGTTCAAAAATAACATTTTTCTATTTGTGATAAGAGGGAAAGTTTCTTAGAATAGAACTAAAGAATTAGGGGCTGTGCATAAGCACCAACTTCTTTTAAATTATGAATTATGAGCTAGTACATACAACTAATGAACTATAACCCACGAGAATGCCGTTGACAATAAAACCTCAGCGATCCTAGTTTCACTTGTGAATCATGATCTCATTTACAAGCGTTGGAGAATGAATTGATAATGGGAAATCGGTAAGGCACCCCTTAGAATTGAATCTCCACTTATACTTTTCCTTAGTCTCAATCGCACATTAACAGTCCAATAGTCTATGGTAGTAAAAATGCAATGAATTTGTAGTCTTTGGTCACTCCATAGATTCAGTTTAAATGCTAAGAAAATTTTTTTAAGAAGATGAATTAGATTATTCCTTCAATGGTCTCATATAATGACTTAATTTAAATAAATTTCTTCACAAATTGTGATAGAAAAAAGAATAGAGAGATGAAATGGATCAATCTTTTTTAAACAAGTTAAAATTAAGTTATTTATTTTAATTTTGAAAAAAGTTAAGAACTTAAAGTAATATGTAATTATTTAACTTATAAAAACAATTTAGTTCATTTTACTTCTTACAATTTGTTTTAATTATAAAAAAAATACCATTTAGGTCAACCAACCTGAACTTCGTTGGAATAGGGCCACTATTAAGAAGGATTGATTCCAGACAGAAAAATGACAACCAATCATTATAGATCTTTAACTTGTTGCAGTATTAGCTACACACCAAAAGAAATCAATGATACGCATATCATCCAGCATTATTTTATAACTAAAATCCAGCTTACTCAGGTTGGCATCTAGCTCTACATATATTTATTTTTCTTTTATATATATAAAAAAAGGACAAGTAATAAAATTGTAATCCACCATTGTTAGTTAAGTTTAGTAAAAAGAACTAATCTCTTATAACATGTAGTGTTTGTATTTAGTGTCCGACAATGCTTAAAAAGAATTGTCTTTAAAAGAAGATATTTGTGGAGAAAAAACAATCCTAATCCAAATTGTATTTGTAATTGATCCCTTAAATTAACCGCACGAAAACATTGGTCATGATTGAAGAATCTTTAAGGCGACGATTGTATCCCTTAAATCCCATGGCTTTCATTTAAAGCAAGGAATGTCCAAGATGCACCGCACCCCATGCCTTGCATTTATGCTCCACGACCACAACAACAGTGATTCCAAGCACAGCACGAACGCACTCTTATCTTTTCCCCATCCCATACTTCACCTACCAATTTCCCTTCCCTTCCCCGCCTCATCAAAAATGCTCCAAACTCTAGACTAAAGCTATCACAACTCCTTGCTAGTTTATAGGTAAAGGTGCACTTTAAGATTTTACAGTAGTAATTAAATCATTGATTAATAATTATGTAAATTTGCCAATGATAGATTTTGTGCGTGTTTGATTTCCCATCTAAACCGCATTACAAGGTAATAGGACGCATAAGGTAATGCTAACTACGTGAAAATTGAAAGAGTAATGATATATAATTATATATAGATATTATATATAAATATTTCTATATATCAAATATTTCATCAATTTGTGTTTGAAAACACAATAAAGACATGATAAATCACGTCAATCTATCTAAGAATGCTTGTTATTGTTCAGATAAAGGTCTAATATTCAATGAGTCAATTCGAGAATTCCCTCTACTCAAAGCATTCAGAAGTATCAGTTACCTTTTCCTTTTCCTACTTCCTTGACTATATCACCTCGATAACCGTCCTCCTAACCCTAATAGGCAACCCCCCACGTACCTATTAAAGAAGAACCGTCACTAACTGTCCACTAGGGGGGAAGTGTCTCATAAGTATCACAAGCTCGGTAAAATACCAACATAGACCACAAGAACACCAAAAAAGATGCACGAGACCTAGTGACACATTTGGTAATAACCAGACCTTTTTCATACAAAAAAGCTTGGTCACGAGATCACCCTATATTCCATTGTCACAAAACCCAACTCTAAAGCTATGATAATACACAGTCCTCTAACCTCAAATCAAATATGGTGAAGAGACTAAAAATCGGATTAATACTCGGCCGAAGACACTTAGATGGTACAATTATCTTCAAAGGAAATGTGAAAAATCACATTAACAACTTGTAATCAAACAAGCTAAATAT
The DNA here is from genome assembly GCA_004329165.1 of Spatholobus suberectus. Taxonomy (NCBI): domain Eukaryota; kingdom Viridiplantae; phylum Streptophyta; class Magnoliopsida; order Fabales; family Fabaceae; genus Spatholobus; species Spatholobus suberectus. Next base: position 10,328,930 of record CM014733.1, read on the forward strand.
CTACTATTTCTCTCTCTCTCTCTCTCTTTTTACTCCATCATACCTCTTATTATACTTATTTTTCTATCTGTTCTCTTTTCGGCTTTACATACTAAATAGCATTTGGTGTCCATTAGGATTTTTCTTAATTGAAATGGATGTGAGGTTCTAGACGTGATTCTAAACATTCACTCTTAGTATGTTTGGAATAGATTGATGGTAAAAAAAAATCAATTAATTTTTCATGATAAAAGTGAAGCAACAAATAATTGCTTCTACTTTTATATGGTATCCCCATAATTTTGTGGAGTAAAATTAATTTTGTGATATTATCTAAACACATTAGCTTTGGAGAATTACTTAAGTTCTCCCAAAACGAATTAGTACCCCTCATGTTCTAATCTTTTTTTTTTTGGCCCATATAATTGCAAAGTATCTCGATTGATCACCAAGATTTTTAATCTCTTCTTGGAGATTTGTTGACACTTATACGTAAGCTAACTCTCCTAATAAAGTTTTTTTCATACACACTAATCAAAATTCAAACTTCTATCACATGCTTAAGAGATCCGAGTTTAGTGCCACTTTCATGATTAGGTATAAAATTCTAGAAATATTTTAACTATGTCCAATAAATGACAAATTAAATAATTATTTGCAGAAAAACAAATTATAAAAAAAAAATCTTTGTATCCCCAAACAAACATCTATTCATCCACCGCGAGCTCGTCCTCAGACTCATGGTGATTCACTCTGGCCAACCCAACCCCACGCGACACGTGCGGCACCTCAACGACAGTGGCCGACGACATCTCCATCTGGCAAACCCTAACGGCGCCGATCAACCGCTCCGGCAACTCCTCCTCCGTCTGCGCCTCCACCACAAACCCCATATCAATCGTAACCGCCGTCACGTACCCCAACGCGAGGTGCAGAATCGCGTTCGCAATCGCACTGCTTCCAATGTCAACGTCAATCTCAAGGTAATTGGAACCTTTATGGTACGTGCAATTCAACGCTTTCCCCAACAAGCACGCGCTGTGGTTCCCCACGGCCTTCTTCACGATCCACGGTCCCCTCACGATCCGGTTCACCAGCTTGAACCGCTGGTTCCGGAACGCGTCGTCGCCGTTCACGAACCGGTTCAGGAGCGAGCCGGTTCGGACCGGTTCGTCCGTCGCGAAGTAGAACACCGCGCTGTGGTGCTCCCTCGCGCCGGGGATCTGGAGGTTCACGGCCAAGACGAAGCTCTTTAGGGATTGGCCTAGGGTTTGTTGCGATCTTCGGAGCGCGTGCATCACGCGGTTGTCCGCGCGTGAGAGCGCGTGATCGATTTTTGTGGCGGATTTGAGCCAGTCCATGCCGGCCGGCGAGAGGAGGTAGTCGCCGGCGGGGGATTTTTGGCGGTTGGTGAGGTAGGTGGCGGAGCGGAGGGAGAAGACGTCGCCCGGCGGCGAGGCCCAGCCGTTGGTGCCGGCGTGGAGGTCGACGCGGCGGAGGGAGCCGCCGTTGATTGAGTCGGAGATCCAGTCGGAGTGATGGCGCCGGCGGTAGCAGATCTCCGGCGTGGGTTCGGCGGCGGGGACATTGGTGGAGGCTTTGTCTGCACAGTGTGCAGAACTGAATGAACTCCATTTAACGTGGAGAGAAGAGGGGTATGTTAGCAAGGATAAATTGAAGGAGGGGCTAGAAATAAAAAAAGAACAATTAGAAAAGTGTCCCTAGTTTTGATGAAATTACGATAGGGACATTCACTTTATGTTGGCCAGCTAGTAAGTAATAACCCTTGACGATGCATAAAACAGGAGGTTTTGCTTTTTGTTAAGATGCTGTTTGGAAATAAAGAAATATTAGTAATACATTCTCTCTCACATATTTTTTTAAACACACTCTTTTTATTAATTAAAAATTATTAAAAATTAAAAAAATTTATGGATCTTACATTTTATTTAATGATTCTCTCTCTTAATTTTGTGTTGTTTAAAAAAATTTAACTAATAAAAAAGAATGTGTTTGAAAAAATTTGTTATTAGCACTCCCCTTAAAAATATTCTTTTGTTTCGAAGTTCAATTATTTAAGCCATCAAGAAAAATTTTAATTATTTAAAGACTTTTGAAAAGAGTACGTTGGAAACTCGACAATAAAACTTTTTAACACAATGATGAAATTGTTTGCTTTGACAACTACTATTTTGTTAATTATTTATTCATTTTGAGCATTATACTGATTCAGGGGTGAGTTGGAAAAGGATTGTGCATATTATACCTAATCATCTCAACTAATTGCAAAATTATTTATGAGTTGGAAAAGTGTTGGTTCAAAGGTTAATTACTTATTTTTATATTACTGGCCATTAATTAAGTTTTTAATCTACAAGGAGTTTAATTTTTATGTATAGTTGATATAAGTTTTATACGGTTAACCTATTAAAAATTATGATAAATATGATTTTTAAGAATAAACATATATACACATACAACAATTTTTACAACATTTATTTATTATACTTCACATTTCTTTCTCTTGTTTTTTTTAGTTGTAAAATTTATTATACAAACTTTTTGTACCATATATGATAATTTGTTATTAAATGACAGTATAAAACTCTTTTTACACTGTACATGAACTATTTACTCATCTATAATTACATTAATGTCAGTATTAATTTTAAAATAAAAACAAGAAAAAGGAAAAATGAGATGGGAATAAGCATTATAAGAAAAACACAAAGCTGTGAGTGGGAGCAAGGCAAAAGAGATTATTGGTTAAAGCATATTGACAAATCCTCGAAGAGAAGTTTTCCGTCTTTCGTTTGTTTTAATCATTGGAATTGGATTGCTACGTAAATTCAACAATAGCCGTTGAAGTCAAGGGTGGTGGTTTAAACTGCTCTGGACACATGGAAATCTTTTGGATGTTGATGAAGATGGCGACACCTGTGAACCGTAAAGTAGAAGCATGCACGGGAGAATTCAGTTGATAAATACTCGATGCCATAAATGACGTCATTTTCTTCAATTAAAATTAAAGAGCTGCGTTTTGTTCAGTATAAATTACTATTCTTAAAACTAACCATTCACATGCATAGTTTTGTATGTTTTGCATTTTCTAAAATAAAATTAGATAGTTAAAAATTGTGGTAAATTTCTGTTTTCTTAACAAATAATCATAATAATTAATATGATAGGGGGAGTAATAATTAATAATTAATAATCATAACTAAGACTACACGTTCACACTGAAGTTATGATGAGACACCATCATTTTGGTGAATAACAATAGAATCAAGCAACCAAATCAATCAATATTAGTAAACTAAAATTTCAATCAGAATTTAGAAAATTTCAAGCTAAATCAACACTCACCAAGGTTACATTCCTGGGTGGTTCGTGCTGATTAGTGGTGTTCATACTTCTTCACGTCCTATTAATTCGATTTCATCTTAAGTTAAATTTGATATGTTTTAATTTTAAAATTAGACTTGACATATTTTGAAGATGAGTTCAAGTTATATTTTGAATCATACCAATCTGATCCGATGTCATATATATATATATATATATATATGAACATTTTTTGTACAAATCACAAATATACTCCACAAAAAACAATTCTGCTTAAGTCAATAAAACTACTATGAACAACAAAACTCTATCTCAAAGTATTTAATATAGTTGCATGCCTAAGACTTGGTTTCACACTGGTTAATCTATGTATTCAGTGGCATATATTTTTAAACATTTGTGTATTAACAAAACTTTTTGATTTTACCGATAATATTTTGTGTAACATGTTATATTTACACTAATATTATTCATCTTAAAATATATATTATACACTATACCTTAATTGTAGTTTTATACTTTTTTTAATTTATGATTTAATTATACATAATGTGAAGATACCAACACTACGTTGGTTCGAGGGATGCTGTATTCTAATCACTAAACAAAGTCTCAAATTCGAATCTTGTGAATAGAGGGGGAGAAAAAACATAGTTAAAAAGGAAATTTCACCAAAAGTGATTAGTTAGTTCTCTAGCAAATATTAGATCACTGACAAAATTAATGAATACTTCTTATCTATAACATAATAACAAAAAAAAATAAAAAAAATGTGAAGATTGTAATTTAACTATACAAAATAGTTAATATTAATATATTGTGTTCACAAATGGAGTTGACTTAATCTTATCACATGTATTATGTATTATTGAGCCTCAATTAAGTTCAAATTCAAATAATTGAGCCTAATAAAATTTTGAATTAGATAAAGATAAAATAAAAATAAACTTGTCTCAATATATTCCAGGAACACTCCTAGTAGTAACCCAATCTGACCAAGGTGCTCAAATCTTGAAGCTCAAAGAGCGTCTGCTCCAGAGGGTATGAGGAAACAATTGTTGAAGACACGTACGAAGGGCCTGCATTTTCGGTGGATGGGGGACAGCTATGTCCCATCACTAATCCCAATCCAAGGGCCAAAATTTCTTACGCGACCTGGGCTGCTGGATTCAATTACATTCATGCTGTCAGAACTAGCCCAATTGTGCTTAAGAGGTCTCGAATTCACAAAGGAAGACAGGAGAAAAAGTGCAGCCACATATCACAAATTGGGTCTCATTACTCCAGGCCCAACGTGCAGCTGAATTTGGAGCTCAAAGGGGCATGGCTGAATTGGGAGCACACTAGTTTACAGAGTCATATTTAAGATGTTTTTTAATTGAGTAGTAGTGTAAAACAGTATATTAAAATTAAGCTCTATTTTTCCAGCGATGATATTATTACCACTTAGTTTGGCGGCCAAACACTTTTTTTTTCCCAATTATCTTACAAGATTTTGGTGGAGTAACACCTTTTTACAAGTTTTTTCTTGTGGATTTGAAGACCAGCAGTTCCTCAATCATTAAGATCAAATTTACTTATCACTAGGGCCATCCCAACCACTAAGGTCAAATTAAGAGTCATCCAAACCACACTTTTGGGAGGGAAAAGAAAAACCGAAAACAAAACACTATCAAGAAACACAGGAATTTTTTCACCCGCACGCATAATTGTATTGTTGAAATACTCACGCACATCTAGAAAAGTAAAATTACTAACCCCAAAACTGCAACTGATGTTTACTATAAAAGTGACAACGATTGCATTATATAATGCATAACCTTACCAATCACTTACTTCGGTGATATTTGCATTACATCAAAGGACCGGCACATTGCTCAGTTGTTCCAAATTATATTACATATTATGCATTATACAGGTTAGAAACTTCAATGAACATCACATAAACCCACAATAAATGCAGTAAACATGACACCCAGGTTCAGAAATTGTGAGAAAGAGGAATGCTAAAAGCTCTCTCTCTCTGAATATTTAAAGCAAGTACATACCCAAGACTCGAACTCGAAGCTACTGGTTAAACTGAAACAACCTTGCACTAGTTGATCCACACACTCGATAGTGCTAACAATTCACCCTTTAATATCTTCTTTCTAGCATACTCTTTATTATTAGTTCAAATTTATTAAGTCTCACAAAACCAAGTATGATACTCACTAAATAAGGAGTGAGACTAACATAGTCTGAAGAGTCTCAATAAATTTCAACCAATAGTGAAGAATGTGTTAGAAAGAGTACGTCACAAAGTGTGTATTGCTAACATTTCTCAAGAAAAGCTTTATACACCTATGCTAAAATCCCAAGATATTGGACTATTGGTTTGGCTCTATGATTACAAAGCATGCTTCACTCCAGACATCCAATAATTTAAAGCAATACCTTTGTTTAAGGCAAAATTTAATAACCCAATGCAATCATTCTGAACTAATAATTTACAGATCAAGTCTCTAGGGAAACATCTTTACCCACTTCCTTTGAACATTTTAGTGTTCATTGTTCACAAATAACCTCATTCTCACAGCTCTAACACTATCCTGTTACCTACTTCTTGAGCAAAATGATGCAAATACCTTCAACACCAAGATCCATGCCCCTGCCCCCCAACTTGAATTTCTCAATTTCTAACACCTTTGACATCTGTTTATGTGATACATCTAGTATTGAATTATTGATATCAACATACTCTAAGGGCCTGTTTGCATAAACTTCTCCATAAGCTAATTTGTAGAAGTTCTTTCATATCAACTTCTCTAAAAGCTGATTTTTAACTTATGGATAAACTAATTTTAGCTTATGGAGAAGCTTTCTTTATTTTTCCTTCTTATTTTCTTCTCAAGTGCTTACGGAAAAATTTATCCAAACAGGCCTTAAGCATACAACTAATATGAGATGAACTCAATTGCATGCAGTTTGACTATATTCCACAGAGATGATTCAATTTTAGCACAACAGAAAAAACACACTAACTTGTGAAAAGCAAACAACATCGACTATATCAATAACACTCAAATTTAAATCACTCAAAACACCCATTCAAAAATTCAGGCAGCAAACCGAAAACGGGTTAGCAAGTCACCATCTCCAACACAAATAAAATACCAAACGAAGAGAGGAAAAAAAATAAAAATAAAAATAAAAAGAATAAAACAAAACCTCATTCAGCACTGTCATACACACAATTGTTTGTAGAGAGTGAAACTGAATGAGTCGGTCAGTTAGCCTTTCTTCTCTGTTGATGCTGTTGTTGCTGCTGCTGCTGTTGCGGCTTATTGTCGGTAACCAATCTGTAAATCCAATAAACCTAAGGAAAAGGGATTAGGTTAGGGTTGTTGAGGCGAGAGAAAAATGGAGGAAGAAGAAAAGGAAGAGAGTTGGTTAGGGTTACCAAGGCGAAGACGTGAAGTGCTATGAGAAGAACCAGCAACAAAGGTACTACGTTCAAGATCCATGGATGCTCTTGCGATTCGGACTTCGCCATTGCACAAAAGGGGGGGGAGGGAAGGTTCGATGCGCAGCAGCACGGCGTCGTTTTACTTTTCCATTTCGTAGTTACCACTCAGTGTAAGATCTCACACTCTCTCTCTCTTTTGCCGGAACATGGATTGGAGTACTCTCACTTCAATCTGGTCAGATGTAGAAAAAGTAGATTTAATTTTAGTGGGAAAATCACAAATATGGGTCACCGAATTATTGGTTGCAAAATATTTACGGGCTTTTACCAGTACTAATCTCCCTCGTATAATCCGTCCAAATGAGGTCTCTTTTTCTCAATTATATTCTTTCCATTTACAAATTTGAATCTGAAATCTTATTTAAAGATTCTGAGCCTCATTTCCAAATTGATAAAATGAGATTGATTCAAGAGAGGATTAACCTCATATTTGATAGGAAAGAAAAAAATAGATAAAAAATAAAGTGAATAAAATAAAGAAAAAAAATAGGTGAATAGAAATAAATGAGAAATAAAGTAAAAATGAAAATGTTTGATTTAAAAAAAAAAAGTGAGAAATAAGAAAGAGAAAAATAAATAAATAAATAAATAATTATATTCTAATTGACTATTGTACAATGTGATTTTAGATAATCGACCATTACACCTGATAATTGATTATGGTTTTTTTTTATGACAATTCTAAACTGTCACAAAATGTCAATTAGTAGCAGTTTTTAACCATAAAAACATGTTAAAACTACAGCCATGTTCATTTCAGCAGAGAAATAAAAAGGTGTGAGTCTTTTCTAATTCACCAAACAACCCCACTTTTATATTTTTTATTTATTTCTTCTCTCTTCTTTCTATTTCTCATCCATTTCAACTCCACCAAATAGAACGTGAATTATTGTTGTTTTTTTTTTACGTGAATACATGATTTCAAATTTTTTTTACATATAATCGATTATGGTCATGAGTGAAATCGATTAACAAGGTGATATCCATCCAGACACACGCAACAATGCCAGCATAGATTCACTTGTTCCTACATAATCAATTTTGGCATTTTGACATTTTGAGGCCACTAAACCTCTGAATAATATGCAAAATCGATTAACTTAAATAGCAAAACCGATTTTGCCGTGAAAAGGATACAGATCCCAACACAAAAAAGCAAGGGGCGGGTTAGTTTTGGGAACTTTATTATTGTTGAGGAGTTCCACACAAATCTTCTCACTTCTAAGTGGAAATCTTTACCTACGAGTCCCACATTTTTTTTTGAAAATTTATTTGTATTTTTAGCCTACCAAACAACTCTATATTTGCAACTTTCATTATCGTCCTTTCTCTCCCCTCTTCCTTCTCTCTGTTTCTATCTTACCAAACAAGGTGTATAAATAGGGAAAATTACACTTGACCTTCCCCAAAGTCTTTTTAAATGGTATTTATATCCTTTCTAATTTTTAGACAACTATTTATCCTTTTTATTTGTTAATTAATTGACATAAACTTTTCTTCTTCTTTTTTTAAGAAGAAAACATAAACTTTTTTTATTTTATTTAATCAAGTGACACTGTAAAATAACATACCTTACTTTATTAATGGATATATTTTGAAGACCTTTATTCACAACTCTGCACCGTATGATTTTTAAAAAACAAAAAGGTTGTATGCCTAGAAACAAAATTATATTGTGCATTATCAGATTTTAAATAGTTCTATTATATATTCCCTTTTGGTTCTTTACATAAAAAATAATTAATTAATTTATCAAGACCGATGGAAGTAGTTGAGTTAGTTAATTTTAATTAATGTTATAAATTTAAATTTTATTCTAAAAATACTCATAAAATTAAATGATTTAAGTAGGGGTTTGAATCCCTTCATGTGACATTTCTGTACAGTAAAATCTCAGCTCTTAATTAAAAACAATAGACAAAGATTTAAATAATAAAAAAAGGGGGCATGAGATTTTGATGGCGGGGATTTTGACTATAGAGAATCCAAGTGAAAATCTCAATTGAGAGAATCCATTTTCATTAAGTAGTAGTTATATTTAATGTCACTATAGATAATTCAAGAGACAATTTTCCTACTAACAAGTGTAACTACTAGTTTTGGCAAGTTCTTGACCAGTTTTCTGCTCCAATTTTTAAGTTGTACAGACTGGTTTTCGGTCAAACCAGCTAGTCCGGTCTAGTTTTAATAACTACGCTCGTATGACATTGTATGTTCAAACTTTTGAAGTATATTTTTTGGTGGAAAAAAATGCACATCATGGTGTAATTAAATATTAGAAGTGAAGAACTAATAAAGATTGAATTTGTGAATGTATTTGACCCAATTAAGAGGGAGAGAGTTTAAGTAAGAAAATGAAAATGCATCTAGTTGCATAGAGAATAAGTGGGTATATTATTAATAGATTTTACAATGAATTAAAGGTATAAAAGAGAATTAGCAATTAATACATCTAAAAGTGGGTCAATGTTTCTTATAATTAGAACAAAAAAAATTAACTCATTTGTTTCATATATAAAGGATTAGAAGAAGTATTATTAATAAAACTAGTGTAATAACCCCATGTCTTGCACAAGTATTAAATTTATTGAATATAATGTATAAATTTTTATATTATTATGATTTTTCTTATATTTATTAATTATTTTGTTTTATTCTTTATAAACTTGTGATAGTAAATATACATTTATAAAACAATTATAAATATTAATATATATTTAAATTTAATAGTTACACATGTCTTATATCATTTCAATTTATATAGATGCATTTTTAGAAAAATATTATTTTTATAAATATATTTACATTTGTATGTAACTTAGATATATACATAATTTTAATAAGAGATATTAATAATAAAAATGTTGTTTACAGAATAATTTTTCTCTAATAATTTCGAATTGGTTTAGTTCATTTGTAGTTCTATTTACACGTAATATTTTCACCCTTATGTTTAAAAAATGAGAAATGTTAGCAACATACTCTCTACTATTGGTTGAAATTTATTAAAATCACAAGTTTCTTGAGTACTACTTCTTATTTAATGAGTCTTAATCCTTATTTTGTAGTTTTTAATAAATTTTAACCAATAGTAGGATATGTGCTAGAAATAGTGTGTTAGATAATATGTTGCTAGTACTCTTTACAAAAATAATTAAGTTTTTTTAAATATGTTATTTATAATTGAATTTATGATCATATGCATGAATGCATGCATTATATATATATACATATATATATACATATATATATATATATATATATATATATATATATATTGAAATAGAAAAAGAGCACAAGAAAGGGGGGTTGAATTGTGCATTTAAAAACTTTTTTGAAATAATGTAAATAAGTATGAAAAATGTTTTCAAGCTTAGGGATATAGAGCAAGATAACACAAAAAGTTTTTATATTGGTTTACTCAACTTGAGCTACGTCCAGTCCTTTCACCCAGAAGGTATCCACTAACCAACCTTAGGTTACAAGTATTGTTCGCGGTCTCTTCAGGCTTTACAAGGCAATCACCCTAGATTGCTTAACCCAAGTATTCTTTTACACTAAGCCTCTTCAGGCTTTCACAACACAACAAGTGTTTATACAAAGGTATCAACTTACGTAGTGAGGATTTGAAAGATTAAGCTCAAACACTCAGAATATTTTACAAAGCTTTTTCACTATCATCCATTGGATGCTTCTAGCAAAATGAACAGAAGATTTTTTATGCTCACTAAGATATTCACAAGTTAGCACATATCGCAGTTGTCTCTATTTTTCACTTCTTCCTTGGTGCATATATATAGTTTTCAGGGAAAAGATCCGTTGTGAAAGACTTGACTTCATTATACAAGGAGGGGCGTGCAAATAATGCATTCAAAAGGATCAGGCGTGTCAGCTTTTAGACTTGCACTAAAACGGAAAGCGCAGGACTGTGCTGGCAATATGCTTTTTTGAACATTCTTCATTCGGCATTCAGCTTGATAAGTTGACTTGCTTTATCTATTTTGCTACACCTTTGCACTAGAATGATTCTGATGATATTTAATGCTTCAAACAATTTGAACGTTAGATCATAAGAGTGGTAATATGTTAGTTTTAAGGAAAACAAACATAAGTAAATTGGACATTCAAATAAAACTTAGCCATTTGAATATTTATCGTTGGAAGCTTGGATCAAATTTTTGAATTTGTTCTTCAGACGGTCATCTTCAGTTTGTTCACTGGACGGTCTTCTTTAGCGAGTCTTTTAGATGATCTTCTTTAACATGTCTACTGGACGGTCTTCTTTAGCACATCTATTGGACAGTCTTCTTTAGTACGTCTATTGGACGATCTACATAAAAGTAGCTTTGTTTGCTATGATAAAGTTAGTCCTTAGGTAAAAACTTAAACATTAAGGGTTTAGACGCTTTTACGTCTTTAGTTCTAACATATATATATATATATATATGAGCTTTAATTGACAATTAACTTTTTTTATAATAAGCATTAACACTGACTTTTAAATTTAATTTGTATTAGAATAATTTTGTATATCAATTTAAATATTTAAATATTCATTATATTTCAAAGAAGAAGGAAAAAACAAACATTTTTGCCTAATGAAAAGATAAAAGACTTGAGCTAAGTTTTGTGGGTATTTATAAATTAGTTGACAATTTTTGTATATTTTTAAGTTTAATTTAATTTTGAATTTATTACATTAGTAAAACATTTATTATAAATTAAATGATTCATAAAAATAACAATAATAATGTATAAAGAATAAAATACATTGCAAAATAAATAAGCATAATTTATAATAATTCATATATTAAAAGTAACAATAAATATTTATAATAAATTAATAAATATTGAAAAATGTTAGGTATTTTTTTCCAAATATTATATATTATTTTTATTTATGGATTGGTATTTTTACTTTATTTATATAATTTATAATTTAAGTGTGATATTTTAAGCATGAATTAATATATGATATTTTAAGTGTGATAATTATATAATGTTGAAATTTTAAAAAATAATAAAAAATATATAAAAGTATTTTATGTGGGTTAAAAGTAATTTTAAATTAAATATACTATAATTTTGAATCAAAATATATATTGATATTATCAAATAATGTAAATCTAAATAATATATATTAGTCATAATTACCTTAATTAATTTAGATTAAAATATATACTGGTCGTAATTACCTTCATTAATATAATTATGTATTTTTATGAATTAACAACTAACAAAAAATTAGTTGCCTTAATTAATATATAATTATATATTTTTATTTAAAAAATAGGTATAAATATATTTTTGATCCCTATCAATAATATTATAATATCATTATTAATTTCAAAGTGTCATTAATTTTTTAAGTAATTTTTAAATTTTTTTATAATTAAAACTAAATTAAATTTAAAAAGTTTATAATCAAGATAATATATATATATATATATATATATATATATATATATATATATATATATATATATATTGAAGAATATTTAACTAAATTGAAGTTTCTATCATAATAATTTAGATATTAATATATTTTTGTGTATCTTAGTGGTATTTTTTTACTTTAAAATTTAAATGTTAGTAATTTTTATTTAGATATTAATATGTTTTGATGTAAAATATTAACTTTTGTATGATATATTTTTACTCTAATTTTTTTTTTTGTTCGTATCTACTTCAATGACTTAAATATTAATATATTTTGATGTAAATTTTTTATTTTTATATGATTAGGTATTACCTCTAAATCTTAATATGTTTTCATGTAGATTTTTTAATCATTATATAAAATACATTTTAACTATTGTGATCTATATATTAATAAGTAACATATATGGAATCTAAATCTTGCTCCTATCTTTATTTGACATCTTAGTCAAACAACTCTTTCCTCTTTCATCCATTAAACAAATGTGCAGCATTGATGAGACAATGCCATTAAAAAAAAAAAAATACCACAAGCAAAAGCTACAAAAACAAATACATTGCATTAGTAAGATTGTGATAATTAAATCCACTATTTTGAACAAATTCAAAATAAAATACACTATATTAAATATCAAGATATATCATTGTTAAAAATAATACGTGAACTCTCTTCATGAACATGATACAACATTACTAGAATTGAACCTGTACCAAATATATAAATTGAATTCACAACTTATCGAGTGAGAATCCATAAGGTTTAAGACACATATCTTAGTAATGGTTTAAAAAGGCTTTTGGATTAGACAAAAACACAAGCAACATAAACATTTTAAAAAAAATTTATTTAAAAGTGACAAATTTTCAATTAAAAAAAACAAATTGTAAAATATTTAGACCAAAAAATTAAAAGCTAAAAAGAAATCTTTAAACTTTTCGAAATAGACTAATTTCTTACCTTTTTCAATGGCGACAAAATATGCCTAAACACAAAAAGAAAATTTTCATAAATAAGAAAAAAAATGAAGAACAATATGAAATAGATTCAATGCTTACCTTATTCTTCGCAAGCAAAATATGTCCTGAATACAAAGAATGGAGATGTCATAAAAAACATAAATTTAAAAATGGTTTAAGAATAAAATAAAAAAAAGTTGGATATCACCCCAAAAGTTAAAAACAAAACATAAAAACAATGATAAAAATTTTGAGAATAATAAAATAAATAAATTGCTTACCTTTTCCAAATGCACCAAAACATGTCCTAAACATAAAGAAGGAAAAATTTCATATATTAGATGGAATGGGAGAAGAATAAAACATCAATTTATAATGCCAACACAATAGATTGAAAACTGACCCTTTTCAGTGTTACGATATGTTGCCCTAAATAGATTAGAAGAAGGAAGGAAGCAAAAACGATGCACATATGGGATGCCTTCAATTTTGATTTGTTGGTATATAAACATATAAAGAACCCAAATGAAATAAAGATAAAAATAATTCCCAATATATTAGTCATAACTCGTAATCCCTTTATATTGTTTGTATGTATGTATATGCAATTTGTATTTTCATAAATAAAAAAAATTATAAATTATATTATAGTTATGTATTATTATAGTTATGTATGTATGTATATGCAATATGTATTTTCATAAATTAAAAAATTCAAATTACCAATTTTCATAATATTCAAAATTTAGATACTCTAGATCCTAGATAAAATTTTTCTAAGTTGGTTGTAATATAAGTTTATAATTATCAAGTGATTTTTTTTGTATTATTTAATTTAACTTATTGACAAAATCTGTAATACTATACAAATATCTTAAAATTCAAAATATATATCAAGAAAAATTTAAAATAATATATATTAGTCATAATTATTTTAATTAGTTTAAAATAATCTTAATTATTTTAAATAAAACATAAATATGATGATCATAATTACCTTAATTATTTCAAATCTGAATACATACTCATGAAAATTACTTTAATTACTACAATTATGTATTTTTATAAATAATTAAAAAAATAAAAAAATTCAATAATATTTTGACAGGAAAAAATCAATATGGTGGTGTCATATGTGACAAAACCTTCATATATATATATATATATATATATATATATATATATATATATTTATTTATTTATTTATTTATAACAATTATTTTATCACATTTAAAATTTACATACTCTAGATCACAAATAATTTTTTTTTAGGTTGTCTATAATATACTTTTCTCGTAACTAATTATTAACAAGTGATTTTTTTGTATTATTTTAATATAATTTGTTGACAAAATCTGCAACACTATACATTCATTTTAAAATTCAAAATATATATAGAGAAAATTTTAAAATAATATATATTGGTCATAATTATTCTAATTAATTTAAAACAATCTAATTAACATAACTTAAAATAATCTTAACTATTTTAATTAAAACATATATATGATGATCATAATTATTTTAATTATTTCAAATCAGAATTTATACTCATTGTAATTATCTTAATTAATATAATTATGTATTTTTATGAATTAAAAATAGAATGAAAAAATTAGTAATATTTTGGTAGGAAAAAAAAATCAATATGGTGCTATCATGTGACATTACCACATGTGGCAAAACCTTTGTTTATATAATATGATAATAATAATAATAATAACCTTAATTTAAAACAATCTTAACTATTTTAATTAAAACATATATATGATGATCATAATTACCTTAACTATTTTAAAGAAGAATATATACTCATTGTAATTACCTTAATTGCTATAATTATGTATTTTTATGAATTAAAAAATAGAATAAAAAATTTAGTATTATTTTGGTAGGAAAAAATTAATGTGGTGCTGTTAAGTGACATTTGTATACATGACAAAACCTTCGTTTATATAATATAATAACTTATTATCATTATAATATATATTTATAGTAAATTGTTATAAAATCAAAATAATGAACAAAAAGTTACCTTAATTATAAAAAAATTCATGAAATTTAATAAATTAATTATCATATTATATATAATCAAAATTCATTTAAGATTTACTGATTTAATTGATTAATATAATCAAAATATATACCTATTATAATTACCTTGATTACTATAATTTTACTATAATTAAATATAATAATATGTTTATATGAATTAATAAAATAAAACAAAAAATCGATGAAATTTAGGTAGGAAATGAATAAATATGGTGGTGCCACATGGCATCTGCCTACATAGCAAAATCTTCTTTTATAATATTTAATAGATAAATTTATTTTTTATGAATTTTAAATTATTTATTTATCCAAACATTAATTATTTATGTAATTAAAATTAATTAGATATCTTATAAGTATCCAATATTGACTAAAACAATGCTAATTAATATAATTTAATTTAAAAATGTATCAATAATCATAATAAAATTAAAATTGAATTGTATTTATGACAATAATTTAATTGTAATTTCATGGACCTTCATATATTTACAAAAATTTGGAATCATTATAAATAATATGAGGTTTCTTTCTTAAATGATAACATTTACATTACCTACAAATAATGGTCTTGCAAAAAGGAAACTAATTAATATAAAAAATACCAGTTATATAATTATGGAAATTTTTTTAAAAAATTAATATCTTAAATTAATTTATAATAATTATACTTACAAATTAATTTAAAAATTATACTTAAAATTTATACACAAATATATTCACAATTATAATTGTTGTGGTCCTTGAAACTTGTATTAAATTATTGTCATAAATAATAGAGTGTAAGTAAAAAATTATTAATTAAGTAAAAATTATTTATTTATTTCTATTTAGGAAAAAATTAGGACGAATGTAAGCAAAAAAATATTGATTGAGTATCTAATTTTTTTTTAAAAAAATACTCGTTAGTTTATCTTTAATTTCAAAAATAATTAAGAAAACTATATATATTATTCTTGTTAGTTATTAACAAATATTTAAGTCAAATGTCCAATAGAATTTTCAATTATACATAAGGTAGTTATTTAAAACATAGGTATTTGATAGAATTTTCAAATTCAAAATTCAAATATAGCTATTTAAAACTCATTAATCTAATAACTATAATGATTACAATCACGGTTTGTAACTGAACCAAAATATTTAAGAAGTCTCATATAACGACATGTGTTATTCGAATCTCTCTATAAATGACACGTGTCATCCAAACCTTGAAAGTTACTCTTAGTTTGTCACGTATAATCCAAACCTGTGAATGAATTCTTAAATTTATTTATAATGATGCTTGTTCTTTTTTTATATATTTCTCTCATTTTTTCTTTTCAATGTGTGGTTTTTTGTTATTTTTGAGAAAGAGATTGGTATTTGGACCATATACAAAAAGAGGAATATAAGAATTTTAAAGACTTGCAATGTTAAGGGAGATAGGAGTGACAAAGCAGGTTAACCCACCCTGACCCGATTTCAACTCGCCTAAAACGGGGCGAGTTGACCCACTAGTGGAAAGTAAGTTGGGAAACTCAACCCACTTTGTTTAAAGGTGGGTTGACGGGTTATGAAATGGCAGGTTGGAGGATTGACCCACCAAAGCCAGCTTAAAAAATAAAGAAAAAATAGGAAAAGTATTAAAAAATACCAATTTATTTCTTTTTAATTCACCACTTATTTCATTTTATATACATATATGTATTATCCCTCTTTTAATTATATAAAATAAAAATTTATTTGTATATACCTTAAATAGTGGTGCGTTGGGTGGGTTAACTTAGCAGGCCAACCCATCCCGTCTCGCCTTTTACCTACTGGGTTGGCGTATTAGGCGAGGTAGATTAAGGTGGGTTGATGAATTGAATCACCTAACTCACCCACCATTTTTTGCTGGTTAGACAGGTTGACTCGACGAGTTCAATCCGCTTTGCCACCCCTAAAAGGAGATAGTGTTTTTTACAAACCAGAAGAAGATATGAGTGTCATTTAAAAAGATCTCAAGGAAAGTCAGTAAAATTTTCACTTAAAAATATTTTTTTATTTTATATTGATATGAAAAATGATAATAAAACACATATTTATTTTTTGGGTCACTATGTTATTGGTGCGAAAAATTTATTGGTTTTACTAATGACTAATCTCCATTAGAGAACATAACTAACCACCTTTAATAAAGTTTCTCTTTCCAACCATTTTTTTCATCAATAAGGCTCGAATTCGAGACCTTACTTAAGAAATCTGAGTCTAATTCTACCCGAACCAATTACATATTAGTAAACACATGTTAATCTTGTTTCATAGTAAATAATTATATTCTAGATATTCTTAGATAAATTAAAAGTATGTTTGATTGAGATTTTATTTATATTCTTAGAAATGATTTTTAAAATTCAAATGATAAAATAAAAAATAAAAGCAAGAATAAAAGTTATGAGTTGCAATATATAATAACTTTTAATTTTTTTATGAAAATAAATTGATGAGCTTACCACGCTTCTTGGAGTTAAGGCGGTGGAAAGTCATGAGAAGTACCTAGGTCTTCCTACTCTTGTTGGGATATCTAAGACTCAGATTTTCAAATTTGTTCAAGATACAGTCTGGAAGAAGCTCAAGGGTTGGAAGGAGAAGGCTTTGTCACGGGCTGGAATGGAAGTATTGATTAAATGAGTAGCACAATCCATCCCTACCTATGTCATGGGTTATTACATGTTTCCACAATCCATTTGCAAAGAAATTGAAAGCTTAACTGGGTGCTTCTTTTGGGTGGGGGTGGGGGGGATGTTGAAAGTAAAAAGATTCATTGGATGAGTTGGAAGAAATTGACAAAAATAAAAAGGTTGGGGGTTTGGGCTTTCGTTTTGTTCATTCTTTCAATATGGCTTTATTGGCAAAGCAATGATGGAGGCTAATTATTCATGCGAATTCTTTGATGGCCCAAATTTATAAGGCTAAATATTTTCCTAACAAGTCACCTTTTGATTCGTCGAAAGGATACAGACCAAGTTTTATGTGTTCTAGCATATATAAGGCCAAGTGGGTGATTGAGCAGGGCTGTTATTGGTAGATTGGTAATGGGTATAGTATTAGTGTTAAGGGTGATAAATGGTTGCCAACAATGCCTGGTGGCAAAATTCCAGCTTCTGAATACAGTAGAGTGGCAGATGATTTGAAAGTATTTGATCTTTTACTCCCTACAACAGCAGTGTGGAATTTGGATGTGTTACGTTCTTTGTTCTCTGAACCACTAGTGCAACAAATTTTAACCATTCCTCTTCGCTCATGTTGGGCGGTAGACTGTCTTATTTGGCAACACATGGATGATGGTTTGTACATTGTGAAATCAGGATATCAGATTGCTAATGGAAGACTATTTTTAGAAGATGCCTCAATAAGTAACCTTGACGAGTTCCTTTGGAAAAATATTTGGACATCAAAAGCTGTTCCAAAATGCCAAAATCTTATCTGGCGCGCATGTTCAGATATATTACCAGTGAGGAAAAACTTGTGTTTGAGGAAAATTTGTATTGATCCAGTTTGTCCTGTTTGTGGTTTGGAAAAGGAGACAACTCCACATACTTTGGTGACTTGGGTGCATGCTTAGCGAGTTTGGTTTGCATCTCCTTTAGGTATTCGCATTCAGTCTAATATGCTGTCTTCTTTTGACAAATGGTTGTGCAACTTATTTTCGATGGCAGATGATGAGTTTATGAAGATTGTCTTCAATACAATTTGGGCCATTTGGTGGAGCAGGAATAAGTGGGTCTTTGATTCAAAGCAGTTGACTATTGAGCAAATTTTGTTTAAAGTCTCATCAGATTATGCTTCTAATCATATTGATTCTGAGGTGCGTTTACAGTCTCCTGAGGCATTTGAAATTTTGTGGCAAGTCCCTACCCAAGGAAGTATAAAAGATAATTTTGATGCTTCAATTCGCAAAGATGTAGACAATGGTTTAGGTGTTATTTTTTGCGATCATTCTGGCCAAGTGCTTGCTGCGGTCTCAAAGTTGTATGCAAGTGTTTTCCAAGTGCAAGAAGCTGAAGCTTTAGCTTTCAAATGGGTTGTGCTGACAACAGCAGAACTGTGTCTACAAAGAGTTGTTTTTGAAACTTATTGTTTGCAGCTGTTTCAAGCTTGGAATCGGAGATCCTTCCCTGGCAGGAGCTATACACATGATATCCTTGAGGATTGCAAGGAGTTACTCTCTTTTACTTCTTCTGATACACTGGTTTTTACCAAGAGAGCAGCAAATCGGGCAGCTCATTTACTAGCAAATTTAGCCTTTTCGGTTCTTGAAATGTACTGGATTGAGGAGGTCCCTTATCAATTGATCAAATCATAGCTACTGATGTACTTGATATGGTTAGTGGTTTGCAATAATATCCAGTTTTGAACCTAAAAAAAAAAGAAAATGAAAGTCAAATAAAATATGAAGATAATTTTTTTCTGAAAATTGATTATGTTTGAGTAAAATTTTTAAAACTTATAATAAACATAGGAATACTATATTTCCAAATTCATATTTTTGAGGATAATTTTACAAAACGTGAAATAATTAAATGATTACCACTAACAGCAGTGCTTTTGTTGGTGGTTCTTCTAATAACAGTTCCCCTCTTCGCCTTGGTAACCCAAACCATTTCTCTCATTCTAACAGGATTAAAAGGGTTTTGTAAAAAGAAAAAATAATTAAAAACATATTTTAATTATAAATATAAAATGTTATTAATGCATTCTTTTTAATAAATTTTTCGCTATTAATTGATGCCTGCCTTGTATTAAGCATTGACTTTAGAATTTGTCTTTTACGTTTTTTAATTATCAAATGATTTGAAACGTAACTCAACAATAAAAAGTGTGTTAAAAAATCATTAAAAATGTGTATTAAAAACTAACTTCCTACAAATAATACAATAATTAATCGACAATGAATAAGTAGCAGAATCAATTACCCCTTTCATAATTTTGAACTAATATTTTTTAGAGCAGTGTGAAAATCACATGATGGTTTCGTTACGTATTTTATAACTTCATCAAGCTTCTAGTGTAACACTTGCTAACTATTTGTAAGTTGTCACAAAGCTTGACAACTCAGCTAGTTTGATCTAATAGTGCCGGTGTGGCTTTTCACTTCTGTTACGGACTCATCATAGGTAACGCTGTGACTTGTTTAACTAATTTTACTGTAACTAATATATATTAGTAATTTAAATAATTAAATAAAATAGTAAAATAAATTATTTATGTGGGAAATAATTTAATAATAATATATAAATTTATATTTTACAATAAATGGCTGTAACAAATAATTTTACCTATAAAAGTTACATAAGTTATTTTTGACACGTCATTTCAGTTAGATTTTAGCTTTTTTTATTGTTAAAAAACTTGTTTAATCTTATGAATAGTATTTGTTAAACAAGCTGTTTTTAGTAGCTTGTAATGTTTTTTGAAATGCTACTTCAAGTAGCGTTTTTTAAAATGTTAGTTTTTAACTTCTTATATTTTATTTTTTTGTCTTTAAAATATTTATTAAATTTTTTTTTTGCTCTTTTCTACATAAGGTAGGATTTTATTATATTTTTTGGTTTTTCTTCTTCCACTCATAAGTTAGGGTTTTATTATTTTTACCCTACTTTACATAAGGTAGGATTTTCTTATTTTTACCCTTTTTTAGATAAGATATTGATAATGATAGATAATAAATTTATTTTATTTATTATTATTTTTGGATGTTTTATAT
Organism: Spatholobus suberectus; assembly: GCA_004329165.1. Taxonomy (NCBI): domain Eukaryota; kingdom Viridiplantae; phylum Streptophyta; class Magnoliopsida; order Fabales; family Fabaceae; genus Spatholobus; species Spatholobus suberectus. The sequence continues at coordinate 10,349,944 of CM014733.1, forward strand.
TACACTGTTTATTTTAATTATTATATTTTTTATAATTTTTATTTTATTATTTCAAGATATTAATATTGATAGATGATAGGTTTATTTTATTTTATTTTTTTTGTTTTTTGAATATTTTTTATATTATACTGTTTGCATTATTTATGTTTTTATTTTTAACATTATACTTCAGGATATTTTAACCATTACACTAATTAATATAATGAAAGTATGACATCTACTTAAGTATATGTTATTTTTACTTTATTTTAAACTTGATTAGAAATATCTTAAGATATAATATACAATTGATAATAGAATACACAATATGAAAAAAATATAACAATTGAAACTAAAAATGTTCTATAAATAAAAAATTACAAGAATTTAAAATTAATTAAAAAATTATAAATATCTCAAAATATATTTTTATCAATAAATAAAATTAAAATTTTTGTAAAAAAACCATATAAACATGAGAAAATATGATATATACTGACGGCATAAAACAGTTTTATTCTATCATCCAATCACAAACCATCATGTTTGATAAATTTGTTGGTATAATAAAATTTTAAAAGTCATACTAACAGTGATTTCTAACTAGTTGACTGTGTAAATATTTTTACATTAATAGTGCATAGCCATTAGATTCTATAAACATGTCTATTTTTATCATTTTATATTTATCAGCTACTTCACTATATAATTTTATCAAATACTTATAATTTAATAAGTTACTTTAACAACTTTTAGCTACCAGCTTTTAACTACCAACTAATTTTTCAACTTTAAGTAACTTTTCAGCTTTTAACTAACTTTTTAGCTACTTTCTTCGAATTTAAATGGAACAAATAAAATAATCGAGGACAAATAATTATAGGTTCATTAAATAATAAAATTAAAATATTAAAAATATAAAATAAATTTTATAGTTAATATAGCTGATAAGTAAAATTATTAGACATTTTTAATATTATAGACGGTACCGATTACAAACACATATATAATGAGGGTGTGATAGTTATTAAGTTCATGTCACCCACCTTTCTCTCATCTTTTTCATTTTATTTTTCTAACAAATATGATCAACCATGTGATAGCAACATATTTTAACATAATCAATCAACGTTTTTTTTTTAATTCTTCAGCTCTAATAGGAAATCAACCCCAACATAAAGTTTTCTTCTGGTCATTACACACCTCCCTCTTTAACCATCGATTTTTAATTTTTAACACATGTTTTTTTTTAAAACAAATAAGCTGTACGAAACTTTAGTAATCGAGCTATTAGAGATAAAAACTTTTTCGAAGGACAAAGTATAAGTCCCAGACAGTTTGTAGGTAGGGAAAAAAGGATTAATATCTTAGTTGTCATAGATAAAAAAAATTGTTTTATTAAGAATTTCCTAGCAAAATTACTCTTCATTAAAATTACTGACTATGAACTAGTAAGGGGTGAAAAAGATTCTTTTTGAATCCTAAAATATTTTAGTGATTAATTATAATTATTATTATAATTGGTTGTTTTAGTTATTAATTTATAGTTGATTTATCCTGAAATATTATTATGATATTGTATGAAAATTTATTTCATGGTTAGAAAAGCCAGGAAAGCGGCGATGAAGGGATGCTTGTAAGGCCCAAGAGCTTCAGCAGTTGTGAGGAAGAAGTGCTAATTCGCAAATTGTTAAAATTTAAGGGTTAAAAACTTAAAATGTAAATAAAAAAAGACTAATTGAATTTTTTTTAAAATATTAGGATCTAAACTGTGAATAGAAGAAATTTTTTGAGCTTATCTTCAGACCTGTGCCCACAGCTCATACGATTTTTTTTTTTAGTAATCATAAAGTCTAATTTAATATGTTTTTAACTTAATAAATGATTAATTAGTTTTATAAGTTCACCCCTTTCTTTTAAAAGAAAAACAAAAAGACCATTTTGCACCCCTTGTAATTTTGTTTCATCCCTTTCTCCCCCCACAGAATCCACCCCTTCATTGCACCCCTTTCCCTCACTCGTTCTCTCTTCCTCCCTCATGTTCTCTCTCATTGTGGGCATTGTCATCATTGATGGAGCTCAGACGTTGTCGCCGTTCTTTCTCATAGCTATTGAGGTTCTAAATGTAGTATGTATAAAATGTATATATATTCAATTTCAAATTATTAACCTTTTTTACAGCAAGTGTATTGGTCGAATAAGTAATAAAAATTCTGGTAAGTAAGGATATCGTTCTTCTGAAGGATTGAAGTAATATGCTCAATTTGTAATACCGTGTTTTCTTAACGTGTGATTTAAAAAGTAATTGAAAATTTATTTACAAGAGAAATTTTAAATGTAGTTTTATTGAGAAAATTTAATTAAAACACTTTATATGATTTTATGTGACAAATTCCGATTAGGTTCTAATTAAACTAGACTTTTAATTTTACATTGTCAATGTAAAATTATACTGTATAAATGAACAAATAGTCGGAGATTTATCATGAATCAATTCTAATGTGTCATTAACACATTTTTCTAAATAATTAGCACTTATTTCAAGATAAATTAGTCTTTAATTTACCAATTTTGGTTAAACCATATCTCCCATTTTTAGTAAATTACCTTAACCTATTTTAGTAAGAATTTTCAAATGTCAAATTTCCAAAAACGTGGGTTGCTTGCTCGGCTGCTGCATACCCCTTGTTATCCAGTAGCTACTTGATTTTCTTTTCCCAAAACCCATAAAGAAATACCCCCCGTTCAACTCATTTATATGCCTATTTATATAGTAACTATAATGAAACCACTTAATTCTATGCTAGATTTTAAACCCCCCTAGCAAGTGAATTGCACGTTAGAATTTTAGGCCCTCAGTTTCCTTTTAAAAGGCCATAGCATGCATGAGAGAGAAAGATGGAAGAAAAAAAAAAACAAAAGAAACCCACCTTTCAGCTAAGTAAAAACCGTGAGAGTGAAAAAAATAAATATATAAGCTCTTCCTCCTTGCAAGCTCGCTGGAACTGTGGAGATTGGAGTAGATCCTCTCCACTTAGTGTTTATTTCTTCTTCCATTGGAGCACCCTTGCACACAAATTGGACTACAAGTAAAGGAACTTATACTCTTCTTTGCCTCCTTTTGAATTTTTAATATCATAGCATAAATATGATAGACTTGAAATATTTACTAAGATGGAAAATGCTGTTAAGAGGTTATTCATCTTCTAACAAGTTCTCCTTGTCTTGATTTATTTTTTTCCTGTTATAATTATAGAAGTATGATATGAATGAAATATGTTGGCTGCTGTATTGTGTGCAAATAATGTAAATCTTATGTGATTTGTGGAGTTAGATGTGAGGAAATGATTGTTGATATAGATAGAAGTGTGCATGTGTAAGTAGATTTATTTATTTGATTCTTGAGACCATGTATCATGCAAAATTCTGGGACTGAATAACTAAGTTATATGCTGTTTTACCTGTTAAGGTTTCATTTATTTACAACACCTAAAAATTTTAAATGGTAAATTTTGATGAACTAAATCCTAATATATATATATATATATATAACAACCACCGTGTAGTAATTGAAAAAGAGAACTGGATAAAAAAAAATTAGGCAACCTCGGGCAGTTAACGTCAATCGGCATTGTTTTGAAAAAAAAAAAAACAATACAAATCTATTGAGAAACAGATTTTGGACGTTTACATATGCTTTAAAAAAATATTTTTTTTAAGGGGATGCATGCGTGTAACATAATGTTATACGAAAGATGAATCCTATATATATGTATATATATATATTAATAATTACAATAACGTGTTTAGAGAAAAAAACAAATGATGAAAACAAATGACATGAGGATTTAGAAAAAATAAAATATACCGTATAAAAAAATATAATATAATTAAATAATAATTAATTGATTAAATAAATGGAGTTGAGCGATAAACTCTGTAAATTGTGTTTTTATAATTAATAATATTATGCTTTTAATCAAAATATTAAATTTTATATTTTAATATATTAGGAGGATTTTTATGAATCTTTCTCTATTCTAATAAGTATATTTCCCTACGTATAAAAGTATAATTTGTTGAAATAAAACTTCCCTCTTAGTTTTCCATATTATTGAGAATATTAATTATTAAGTTATTAGAAAGGATTAATATAACATAAAAGATTTAAGAGAGAAACTCCAAAGCTTAAGTTCAAATTTTTGATAATATATGTTATCCGTTAATTTATAGATATTAGGAATTGATTTTGGAAACGAGGTGTGACTCTTAATCATGGGCTAAGTTAACGTTTTGTAGCTATTATTGGTATGAACGTATATGCTTGGGGTCCTATTATGATGACTTTGCGAGTAGGCATGTAAGTTAAGAGTCGCTGTATAGCTCTCAACCTTGTGCTGGAAGAAAGAGTGGGATAGTTGTTGATGGACCTTGAGGATAGGTGGACGGGCGAATCCCACATTGAGGTCAAGGTTATCGTAAACCTTGTGCCGTGGTAAGCCACTACCCACGTACGTCTATCCTGACGAAACCACTATCGACTTCTGCAAGATCAATTCATGGGCTCCCCCAATAGTTGTGCCTTGAAAGAATCTGTGTGATCCTTGTGGCTCAAGTGCTATGTTAAGGAACGTTCCATAATGATCGCTCGAGTTGTTGAAAAAGTCTTTATGGAGTAGTGTCTACATGAATTGCATGAAATTATGTTGTACTATGTTTTTTAAAAATGTTGAAATCTTCTATAATACTAGTATTCTCCCTTTCTTGAAAATAATTGTTGTGTTAGCTAGAACTCTGTATTTATTTTAATCATAGGCTTACCCTTGTGTTGTTTGCATGTGTGGTTCATGCTTGTAATGATCTGAACATCGTGTTCGTGGGAGCAGATGCCGAGACGACCCAGAGCGTCAAGACTGCTGTCGATGATTTGAAACCATGTTCGCGTGGGCCCTTATTGCATTGACTTTAGTGAAACCGTTGTGGGAGACGGTGAAGCTTGGAGGATTGACCGCGAGCTTCAGAGTGTCTACTATAGAGGAAAGCTTATGCTTTCCTATGCTCCTACGGGAATTGATGTGTTTTCTGTGACTTTGTATACATCACTAAAGTTTTGGTTACCCATCTAGGAAATGTGGAGAGAGCCTACTCCTGCTGCCCGACCTTGCATGAGAGTTGAGGAGTACGTTGCTTGTTCGCTCAAGGACCTCATCCTCGTTGTAGAGCTGCTAGAGCTGAGGAGCCATCTACTAATGCCCCACTTGCTGATGCCCCATCTACTGATGCTCTACTTGTTCCTCCTCCTTCCTAGATGTAGTGTTTAGGAGTACGACCAACCTAGGGTGTGTGTGATGTATTTTTCTCTTTTTCCCTTTGTGATGTACTTTCAGTTGATGGACACACTAATGTATGTGCACATACACTCTCTTTTGAGATGCTTTGACGATGATGTTGGTCTGTAAGTGCCATAAGGCACAACCATTTGTAGTTGATGCTTTGTGATGTATGCATGGGTTATTTTAGTATATTGGATGATTGTTTGTGCTTTATATGTCGGAGTTTTGAAAGGAATGAACATCGTATATGTCACCAAAAAAATAAAATTCACACTCTTTTCATAAATAAATTAATCAAGAGTTTTTGTCTAAAATTAAATCTTTTGTGTTTCATTAGTTGTCAGTTGACCATGTAGCGACATCGGGTTGTTACATAATTCAACTATTTAACTATTATAGAGGCAAACAATAATGTGTTGTCACTCCACCAAATGTCAAAGAATAAAATGTGGAATACTAAATCTAATGCTATGTTTATGAGTTTTTCAAAAGGATTTTATATTTGTGGTAAGAATAGCTAGGAATTTGACTTATTTTATGTCCATCATTTGCATTTTTTCCAAATTCAACACAATCCAAACAGGGTTTAGAAGTTCAGATTTCACGAAAAGTAGATCAGCTCAATTCTTTGCCAAAGATCTATATAAATCGTTCTCAATATCTCGCTTTCGCAAGCCTATTGAAAATTGATTCAAGCATTCAGTTCAAAATCCAAAGGAACACATGTCTTATGAAGGGCTATTGCTAGACTCAACATATGACATGGTAATCAAACCCAAAGCAAAACATGTATAAATGAATCCTTAAACTACACACATTCTAAATCATCTCAACAACGATTAATTGCGAGAAACATGAAAAACAAAGTTGATTACTCGTAACCACAAGGAATTGCATTAAATCCAAAGGTCCATACAAAGGAATTTCACAAAATTGATCAAATCCTAACTACAATGAGTAATTAGCAAAATATGGAAAAGACAAAAAGCAAAAGAAAGACATAAATGACTATAGATGATGGTGAATACATTGAATCTTCAAGCTCTTCTTCAAGGGATGAAGCTCTAAAGATAGAAATGGGAGAAAAAAACTAAAATTAGGGTGAGTAAAGGTGAGAAGTGTCTTCCTAATGTCGTCTCTCTCTAATAAGTCTTGCATTTGGCTTTCATATAAGTTAGAATAGGCTTAACACTGTCAGCAAAACTGTTTTGCACTGTTAGAAAAATACCACCAACATCCCATTCTGGCCAAGCATCTGGGGTGTTAAGTTAAAATTATAATGGGCTCGCTCCAAGCAGTTACACACTGTATGGCACGGCAGACGTTGATCTATCTGCATGGAAATGATGTTCTAGCGTCCCATCTAAGTCTTTAAACATTCTAGTGTCTCAGATGTTGGTATACTTGAAATGTCTAGGCTTTAAGCGTTTGACTCAGCATTTTAAGCATAACTCCAACTTCCAACATTGGGCTTCCTAAGGTTGAGCATCAATCGATTACGGTCGGATTCGATCCTAATATACCTAATCCGATTGTTATTGAAGCATGAAAAAATAAAACTGATTTCGATTAAATGAGATTACGATTCGTTGGGTTTGGGTGAGATTGGTTTGTTGGGTTATTCGGGTGGGTTGCAACGAGTATGTCAAACACCATTTCCCCATCGCGCTAGCAGAGACCACCGTTCCTTGTTTGTCTTCATCGACTTCTCTCTTGCCTCTTCACTTGGTCTTGTTCCCTCTGTTTTGATTTCGATTTCCCCCCACCTCAGTCATTGTTTAGGCGTCGTGGGATGATGATGACCATCCTCTCTCCCTCACATTCAGTCACAATGTTGTCATTGTTACCTAAGTGAGAACTCACCTCGCAAGTGGTGCCATGAATGTACACCAAGGGGAAGCATTCCTCCTCTAGTTCCCCACGTCAAGTGGCTTCCATCTAGCAAATAATCCTATTTTTTATTCAATTTTTTTTCTACCTTTTACTTTACTAACATCTATTATATTAGTAGTTTATTAGTTTAAAGTAGTATTGTAATTTGTAAATCAATGGGTATGAAAGTGGAAAGATGGAGTGTGAGTACCGAGGTGCTAGTTTGCTACTTTACTTTTTAAATGAAAACTCTAGTGATGTGATGTATTGAAACAATTCATGATTCACTAGCAGTGTACTCAAATTCATACTTTAACTTTTCAAATTTTTAGTCGATTGAGTTTGGTTTAAGTGAAAAAAAATTATCAAAACCAAACCCGACCATAATAACCCATAGTTAAGTATTTTCTCACCCGTTTTATCTAAGTAAATCGTCTGAACCCACCCACTCACTGCTTGTTTTCTTCAATTAACTCGGTTAGAGGTTGGGCTTCGGTTATTTGCTCCCTCTTAGGGCTTCCTATGGAGAACTTTTGCTAGGCTTCACTTGATGTGGGACGTGTTAAACAAAAGGACTGGATTCAAGAAGGGGTGAATTGGATCTATAAAATTTTTCAAGAACCCCAAAGCTTTTTCAACAATAAAACACTTCGATTTTCGAGAAAACCTTGAATCAATTTGATTTAATGATATGAATGTTGAAGAATTAAAGTAGTTTACTTGTTTTTAATATTCCAACATGAACAAGATAATCATGAACTTTATATGCATATGAAAAGAATGATCAAGAAACAATGTATATGAGAAGGGTAAATACAAGAAGAGGACACACAAATTTATATTAGTTCGATCACCATTGTTGTGATCTACATCAAGTTTCCAATCAAATTGATTGGGAATACTACTATGTAATTAATTGGTTACAAGCACACTGCACAAATAGAAGAATCACACACAACCACAACCCAAAAGCCAAAGTTCTTGAAAACCTATTAAGAAACCTTGACCACACCTTATGGAACCCTATCACAAGATATCCTTAAGAAAATCCTTCTCAAGAAGTGAACATTACACAAGGTTAAGGTTAGATATTACTTCAACTCATGGTAGATGTAAACAATGAAGCAAAAAACAAATCTACCCATATAATGACTTCTCTTTATCCATGATGATGATCCATCTGTGAGTTCTTGATTTTATGAAAAATGTGTTGTAAAGATGATGAATAATGTGTTTTCTCTTGGAAAACTCTCATAAAAGTTTAGGGCTTCAAAATCATGAAAAAAGAAGTAATGAAGTTCGCAATATATAGAGGAAAACTTGAAATAACTAGTTATTCTATTTTTATAATTAGTTATTTCATTCTTCATAGTTTTTGAAAATGAACTAAAAGCAAAATAACCAGTTATTTTGCTATGTAATCAGTTATTTGTGCACGAACTTCTTCCAAACTTCTAAAATACCTTGATTATATAACCAAATAACACATTATTTGCAAATCTAACTACTTTCTAATACCAAATTAACGCAATTAACTGACTACATAACCAAACAATAGATTAAATCAGTTCTAACAAAAAAATTGAATCATTTGAAAACTTTTACACAAAACTTCATCTTTTATCAAACTAAAACGAATTTTAACCATAGATTCCATCTTGAATTCAATTTTAGATTTATAAAAAGCATGTTATCACTTGTTAATTCATTAAGTTTTATATTTAGAGCTCATCATTATCAAATCATCAAATATAAGGATCAATCATGCATAATGTATAACCACACACACATATAAACACACAATACAACTTTGCCCTCATCAAAAGGCTAAATCATCAAAACTCTAATGATACTTCTTAGGGGCAAGAATGGTTCTCTTTTTGCATTTTTAGGATGCCATTCAACATTTTGTACATTGCACTGCCAGATGCAAGAGTTTTGTTTTATTTACCTACAAAAGTGTGGAAAAGATTCCTTAAAATCTCATTTATTCACAAGTGATGAAAATAAAATATTTTTGTCTTTTTCTAATCATTTTCTCCTTTTATGAGACTTTTTCTTAACTTTTTATAAGTGAATCATGTACTAAAACATCATCAAATAAGGATTCATCAATTTCACACAATGACTATTAATAGGTTTATTGCTATTATCTCTATGCTCAGATGATTCAAATTTGAAGGTGAATTAATCTAAGGTAACCTTTATTCCTTTTCAGGACATGGAGGTGTATCTAATTGAATTGACCTCTACTTTTATGATGGCTATGTTCAATTAAACCTTTTACAATCTTTGTTAATTCATTTGATCCTCAAAGGATTAAACCTACATTTGTGATTTAAAGCCTAAGTTCTTTTCCTATGGTTCTAATGTTTAGATTTACCTTTTAGTTCTTCCCTAAATACCTAAGGTTATGCAAATAAGTGGCCAATCAACTTACATAATGAAGCATGATAGGAAAAGAATCAAATAAAAGAATCAATCTTTAAATAAAGAAACTAACAAATCACAAATCCATTAAAACGTCAAGGGATACGCCCAATCTTAGAAACAAAGAATATCTACTCAAGCATAGCCATGATGAAAGTAATATAAATAAAGAAGGAGCATTTAAACCCGAAGGAAGAAGAGAAGAAAATAAGGATCGCTTCTGCTCCTAAGTCGTCACCTTGTAGGGTACTGATGCTTTAAACAATCCTTATAAGGTTTATTTAAAGCTAGGGAGTATAATATGTCTAAGCCTAACTAAAAACAAAACATAAAATTTTCAAAATCAAATTTTTAATGCACCACGACGCTATGGTGGTTACCACAACACTGTGGCCCATGTGTTGAGAGGACTAAGGCATTAGGGGTCACGCCATAATGCTGTGCTAAGTGCCACATCAGTTGTGGTGGTTACAATAGGGAGAAGTTGAGCACCAAGGGTTGTGCCACAATGCTATGGTGGCTGCCACACCGTTGTGGCCAACTCTTCTTCATATTTTCTTTGACTTTTCCTTAGTGTCCATGTTTGGATGACTTCCATGCTTCTCTATGTAGACTTCCGTGCTTCTAAAGGTCTTTAAATCTTTCCCAAAGCTTTGAAATCTTTAAGTTCTCATTCTAATGACCAAAGCAACCTACATAACATCTTCCCTAAAACCAAAAACACACAAAAAAGCATAACAAGGTCCTAAAAAGAAAAATTAGATAAATATATGCAAAACTAAGCATAATCAATAGAAAATGCATGCAAACTAACAACGATCACTATGCAAAACATGCTATGAGATGAAACGCTTCACAAAGAAGTAGGATTAAAATCAAAAGACAAGCACAAAGGTACATGTGTTTTAAAGGAGCTTGATGTTAAGAAGAGAAAGAAGATAAGGAATATATAAAGCTTCCTTTAAGATATAGCCCTTCTAAATTTAGTAAAGTAGCTGAACCAACAAACTTAGACCATGATAAATTTATCAAAGTTAAATCTACTCCTATGAAAATTGTGCAAAGTGATAATAAATTTTGGGTGTTCATCGGATTGGATTTATTTGATGAACTCAACAATCCAAACCAAACTAATTAAATTGGTTCGGTTATCAATTTTTTCAATTTAAATCCGAACCAAATCAATCATAATTGGTTCAATTATCGGATTTATCTTTTTTCAACCAAAACCAATCCAATCAATTATGTTTTAACTTTTCGATTGATATATTTTAAACTTAGAGCTTAAATTTTGCTTCAACTTTTGTATTTTCTTTCTTTTTATCTATTTTAATTTTCTTATGATTTCATCTAATGTTATCAAATGTTTTAATTTGATCATGTTTATTATGTAAATTTTTTATTATATTTTAGGTTAAAATTTTTAATGATATATGTAAAGTGATAACTATATAAAAATTGAATATTTTAAATAAAATAAATATTTAGTTATTAAATAACAAAGAATATTTTTACCTTGCCTTAATATAAAATTAAATATTTATATAAATAGCTAATAAGTGGCAATAATAGCTTGAAAAATATAATAATTTATTTTTTATGATATCCCGATTACTCGAACCAAAACAACCCAATTTTAATCAATTCAGTTTGTTTTAGGTTGGTTGGAAAAAAATTTCAAAACTTGAACCAAACCAATCCAATCAAATATAATTGGTTTAGATTTAATTTTATCCTAAACTCAAGCCAATCCAACCTATGAACACCTTTACAATAAATAAGGATGAGAGATTCATGATAAAGGAATAGATAAAAGGCTATGTAAAACCAAACAAGATACTGGTCGTTGTAATGCTAAGGTCATTGGGAATCTAAGTTAAAGGATAAAACAATAGGGAGTGAGATCACAAAGATAAGCTGATAAACATGGTTGCTAAACAGTCAGGAAGAAAGCAAGAGTCAAAAGGAAGAAACCCAAATTTGAACTTTGAAATTCAATTTAGGGTTCCATAAGAATAAATAGTTAAGAAGATCTAGTATATAGATAAAAATAAAAGAAGAATAGTTTGAGATGGTTGAGATAAATATTTTTTTAGGTAGTTGCTAGTATGGCATGTGAAATGTACATTCAACAGAGACGAGAGAATAATGAGATTGTTTAATTGAGAAAGTGGGAAAAGTATCCAAGTTGTGTATTCTAATTTATAACATAGGAGTAGACTATTATGATGTTTTCATTTGTATTAATATAAAAATTTAAAAAAATAAAAAGTTAAAAATTAAAAAATATAGTTAAAAATATTTAAAACAGGCTTAAATATGTTTAGTCCTTATAAAATGAGTGATTTTTTATTTTGGTATCTATAAAAATTTTCTTTTTTTTCCTTTCCTCCAAAATATGAAATAATTGTTTTTGGTCCTTGTAAAATAAACAAATTTTGGTTTTGGTTCTTGTAAAAGTTTTTTCTTTAGTTTTTGTTACAAATTGGCTTAAGCCCAATTGTATAATGACTCTTCTAAGCCTAAACTTTGAATTAGTCCTAAACCATAAGTGTTGATTGAGGTCAATGCCAATAATAGGAACATTAGCATACTCTCATGAAGAATGGATCACACCTCGATCAAGAGTTAAGTTGTCCTGTTACTACACCAAAATGGGATACTATTACCCATAAAAGGCCTTAGACTCATACTAGGAAATCCAACATATCTTTGACTCTTATATACCAAAAACGTAACTATAGTAGGTAAGTAGTTAATATAAATTGTCACTATGGTGAAATTTTTACTAATTTGAGCGTTAGAATACCTTTGGTAGGTACCCCACCCATTTTCCATGGTGTCTTAACCACACCAAAGTGTGGTCGAACTCAAAAGATCTTGAACCTCGGTCCATTTGGAGCACGTCAGAGTCAATACTAATCAAGAGCTCAATCCTAACTGACGGTCCACCTCGGTCACGTCAGCAATCTGTCTTAGACACATCATCCCAGATCATCCCAAACAAATCAAGTTCCATTTCTCCAAAATCTGAAATCATTTTAACATAGATAAATAATATTTGTTTTGGGAATATAGAAAAATTTAGAGGTGTCGTATGTTGACAAGGTATTACAAACACTAGTGAGTACCACTTGGGATGGTCATTTAACTTTTTATTAAACACATAAAAGGTTAATAAATGTCATATGATAGTAGAGACTAAAAGAATAATTTCATATTTTTAAAGGATGACAACCAAAAAATATTATCAAGGCCAAAACAAAAATGTACTCATTTTACAAATATCAAAAATATATTTTATCCTTTAAAATATCTAATCAATACTTGATAATATGTGATTAACATGAATACAGCACGATTTGTCATTATTTTGAAGTACAAGTGAGAAATAGACTTGTAGTTTCGCAAGAGTCATATGTGGTGGTTGGAAATTAATTGAGACAAAGTAGCAGTTTCCTTTTGATACGGTGATTTGTACCCTGCTTCTTGTGAGACACATGTAAGTGGTTGGATAGGTCAATTAATGCCAGTAGAGAAGAAAGCTAGGGCCTAGGGGGAGGCAAAACATGTGGGATATAGAGACGTTTCAAAGGGAAGAGAGATTGTGATATCTGAGGATAACCTCAAATGAAAATCACACCACGGAAAAATGTCATAGCTAAGTATCTAGAAGATTGAAAATCACACCTTCATAAGAATTTATTTTCGCCAATGTAACGTGAGAGTTTCTCTCAAAGCATGTCCTAATCTGTCTGCCACTCCTTGCACTGGCTTTGTAGTTTCTATACCACTAAAAAATTTTACTTAGTTAAGACCATTAAATGGAGAAGCTAAACATTTCAAAATTTCCATTTCTGTGTATTATTGCAGGAGAATACTGTGGAGGTAGACAAGATTGAAAAAAAAAAAAAAGGTTTCCAACGCTGAGGTTTACACATTTGCTTTGGAACATTTTTTAGCCTTACTTTTGCACTTCAGACTCAGGTTTTGCAGGATGCTTCTTTGCTCCGTTTATCAACTTCAAAACCTCTTTTCAAAACTTGCTTCTTATAGTTCTTTTGGAAGTTCCTAAAAAAACAATTCCATAAACTAATATTTGCATGAAAAGAAGATAATTAAATATAAATTGTGTTACTTTTTAAAAAGAAAATAAATTATTATAAAAAAGAAAATAAATTAATAATTTAAATAATTACATTTTTAAAATATACTTTAATCTAATTTTTTAATTAAAGATGATCATATTTTTCTTAAATAACATGTTCACCCATTTATACAAATCACTTTAAATAATTGTCTCAAATTATCCCTACAACAAATTTAATTTTTCATTTACCGATAAGAGTGGGATCTTGTTGGAAGAATTAGTCTCCTACAAAGTGATAAACTAAAATTTCGAACCCTAACAAGAAAATTCCACGTTTAATATTCGACTATGTTATGAGAAAAATTGCCTCTTATCGAAAAAATTGATGGAAAAAATTTGACTTTTCATTCATAAGAATAATCTTTGTATATATTTTCATATTCATATATATCATTAAGTGTCTTTCTCTTTTTGTAACACATGGTTTTTTACTTTTTATGTGAAATTAAAATTTTTAATTATTTACTTATTCAAAAGAAATTATTACTTTCCTTACTTTCTTTAATTAAATTTTAAAACTTAAAATTTGAAAATAAACATTAAGCATGATAACATATTTATAAATTATAACAAAATAATATTCTATTAATTAAACTAATTTTTATTTTTTAAATTAAAAATTTAAATGATAATATTTTTATATTTTGATTTGGTTTTTATTATCAATCAGTAAATAATTTTTATGTTTTATCTATATTTACAAATACATTTACAATGTATATGGATATATAGATACTTGCTAATAAATTTCTTTTAAATAATATTTGCTGGATTTTAATTTTAATTTTTTTTGCTTTAACACTTGTCCCATCTCTTGCCACATGGCAGGATTGCCATACTTTCCTTCTTGAATGGGAACCCAACAACCAAAGAAAATTTAAGAAACAGCAATGACGTATCATACCATGTCTTGAGGCGACGATTAGTTTGATGCTTCGTTGATAATTTTCACGCATTTCCGTTTTGGAGTTTCGTTTTCTTTATTTTGTTGGGTTGAAATATTTTATTTATTTTAAAATTAATTTCAATCTTTAGATTTGAAATTGAGTCAAATAGACCATCAAAAGACCTGAATAATTCCTTTTGAGTGTGTTCAAAAGGAATGTTACGAAATGATTGTCATTGATTAACAGATAAAAATTGTCAAGTATTGTTGAGATTATTTTTATTAGTATAATTTTTGTTTAAGGAGAATTAAATTATTAGTTTAAATATGTTGAGTTTATATTAAAATAAGAGTTTAATAGTCATACATTGTCAGGTAAAAAGTTTTACACTATCATCCAATTAGAAATCATTATTAATATGACTTTTAAAGTATTTATTATAAAAGTTAACAAACGTACAATAAATGGTCGTTTGTGATTGGATGACAGTGTAAAAATACTTTTACACTGTCAATATATGACCATTAAACTCTTAAACTAATGATATATTATATTATTAAATAATTTTGTTAGTACAAAATATTAGTATACATCATTAATACATCAAATATTAGTATAATATTTCATATTATATATCAATGTTGATTGTCAATGTCTGTATTAATAGTTTAATCTCTGTTAGATAGAAGTTATACTTAACAAACCAATTTTAATACTTAATATTTTTTATTTGTTAATAAGTAACAATATTTTTATAGCAGAACTGACGTCTTTATGTTCATAAGAAGTCATCTATTTTTAAAAGAAAATTAACCAATTGAACTTGTAGAGAGTCTTTCGAGTGATAAAATATCTATTCTGTGGGCTCATTTGATAGAAATGTTTTATGGGAAAGAAATACTTATATCTTGTTGTACAATTAATTTCTTTAACACAATAGAAGCATCAAAATTTGAATTTATAAATTATTTAAATCCTTCCATCATTCACTATTAATTCACTCCTGATATAATTAACGTTTGTGGACAAAATGTTTTCTCTATAGAGTTGAATAACATCGAATTACACTCAGAATAACTTAAAAAATAAATAGGCATTAGGGGAATAAATAATCATGGAATATGGAACCAGACGAGGGAGAGATATAGCACAATGTATGCCAGCACGTAAAATGCACAAAACTTAAGTACAGTTTGTTTGGTACATTTTAGTGTTGTTTTCTAATTAAAATTAGAATTTTGTCTTGATAATCTGTATACATTAAAAATTAATGCAAATTACTAAAATAAAATTTTAATTTTAATTGAAAAACAATACCAAATATACTTAAAGAAGTGCACCTAAGTTTTGTCTACATAAAAATTGGTAATTGCCAAAGGCATTGATGGACGGTCAATGTGTTTAAAATCTAACGAGACATTGAAGTGATCAAGACACTGGTTTAATGATCAATAGTTCAATTATAATTGAATCGTGGTCAAACCTGATATTAATAAAATAATAATAACAATAAATAATTAATATATAAAATAATATTAAATAAATATAATATCATAAACTTTATAACACTAAAAACTAAAATAAATTATCATTTTATACCTACTTATAATCCTTACTAAATATGTGTTTTTATTTATCTTAAAAATATTTTAGATTAAATTAAAAAAATAAATAATTTGAAAAGCACCAATTCAAACCGATTTTTTATACTAATTTTATATCAATTTTTACCAGTTCTTGACCACTTCTATCCGATTTTGAAATGGTCTAATTTTTAAGAGTTAACAAACCGATCATTAGACTGGTTCTCGGCCAAACTAGTCAAACCGGTCAGTTCGGTCTTATTTTCAAAATTATGTGAATGATTTTAGGATTTTAATCAAAGCCTTGACTCTTAAACATCAATTTAATGAACCACTTGCAGGAAAATATCATATTAGGTCAGCACCAATTAATACTTTAATAGCTTAATTTTTTCAACTCAAAGATTCCCTTGTTGTTGGTCATAGGATTCTTGTACCCAAATCCAAAATTCATTGTGGAGCCTTACAGGCAAACTTAGCAGAAGAGGTGTCCAGGGTTCGCCGCACATTCTGTATATTTTTTGCACAAAATGGCAACATTGAATTTATGGCCCAGCAACAATTACAGTTAGTCAACCTTTAATTGATGTAATAGGTAGATATTTCAAGAATAGCAATAATGAACATAAACAATGTCTGCTTATACACAGCAAGCGTCAGAAATAAAAACATTTGAGAAGCTAGTGGTTGAGATTGTTTTTCTTATTTAAGAATAATCTTAGGTATGTACTAATTAAGATAAAAAAATTATGATGATTTTTTCTTCATTTTTATCTGATCCATCGGATGGAGTATTATTTTGGCATTGACTCAGTCCCCACCCAAGCTACCCTTATCCTCCGGCGACGCACGCGTAGGATACCCAACTATTTTTGGTGCTTAATGAATGAATCACCAAACACCATAAATTAAAAACAATGAAAAAAAAAACAGTTTAATTTTCTTGCATTTATCAAAATGATTTTACATCGTTAATAAATTAGAAATTATTTTAAGCAAAACTTTTAAATTAATTATTATAATAGTTATTAAATTAATTATACACGACCATATATAATTAGATAAATGTATGATTTTCTCTTTTTATACTTTCGGTGCATTTTAATTTAGAGTTTAGTTACCACCGATGGATCAATTGATGTAGAGTTGTTTGAATTCTCGATATGTAACTATATTAAATATTTAGAGGGAGATTTTTGCAGCTTATAGTAATTTTACTCGATTCGAGTATAATTGCTTTTAGTGGAAGATACATGTAGTCTGTATAAAAAAACATTAAGAGTTTAGTTTCTATAAATTGTCAGTATAAAATTTTTTACATAACCAATAAAAAAATTATGATAGATATACATTTTAAAATAATTATTATAAAAGTCAATTAGCTTATCATATATGATAATTTGTAATTAAATAATGATATAAAATCACTTTATACTTGTCATACATATACTAAATATCCTTTCATTAAATTAAAAAAATATTATTTTTACGTATAAACTATCATATAATAAATTGTTGACTTTGATTTTTTTTTATATCAGCATTAACTTTGATAATAACTATTTTAAAAGACATTCCAAACATAATTTTTAATTTGTTGAATGTGTAAAAACTTTTATATATCCATTAAACTCTTTTCTTAGCAAGTCAAGAAATTCAAAAAATAATTTTTAGAAATGTAATTAATGAATTAGTTTACTAAAAGAAGATGGTGTCTGAATGCGTTGAACTCGATTATTGTTGGAACAAACAAACCATGAAGCTAACTTGAACTAAAAATGAAACAGAATCCACTGTGTTTTCTCACCGTTGTTGTAACTTTGCCTCCCTTCACCTCTTCAACTTTCTCTCTCTTCTTTGTGCCATGCCATTTCCTCTCTCTCTTCCCTTCCTTTGGTACTTACTTTCTTTCTCTCCCTAATTGCATGCTTTCCCATGTTCAATAACTCTCACCAAATCCCAACCTTGTTTAGTATTTGATTTGATTAATAATACCAAGATCCAAGGACAAAGTTTGTGTCTTATTTATTTATTTATTTATTTATTTCTTCTCCTTTTGGGTGAAACATAGTTTGAGTCTTTTTTGCAAATTTATCTGCTTTGTGATATTAACTGCAGTTTCTTCCTTGTGGGGTTTCTGTGCAGATTAAACTTTGGGAGTGTGTGATTATTCCAAAATGACCCCACCCCACTTAGTGTTATGATAACTTGGAACCTTTTGCACGCAAGAATAAGCTGTACACACGCAATAGCGCTATTATTTCTTCATTTTTTGTTATTGGTCAAAGAAGTAGTACCTGGGAACCCTGAATATTCAAGCTGTAATATGGGGTACCTCAATTCAGTTTTGTCCTCTTCAAGCCAGGTTCATGCTGCGGAAGATTCACCTGTCAGCGGAGGGGGCCTCAGGTTTGTATTGAATCCATCTTTCTGTAGATCTAGAATTGGTTCAACATACTGAAGAATTGGTGTGCTTATTTAATGGTTACAATTATTGTTGTTGGTTGGTTAATGGTATTCTTACTAGGTAGTTTTGTGTTGAATTCTTTTGTCGGTTATGTTGGTTTTGTTGTATTACTCCATATGTTGCTTTGCAGATTCACAATCACATGCGGAAGCAAATTTATTTGAGTTTTTCCTTGTATAATAAAATTACTTGAAGAGGGGCCTTGGTTCATGTAGAACTGGTCAATCTTTGTTTTGTTGAATATCATAGTCAAGTTCGGGTTTTTTGCTTTCTTATTGGTTTTTGTATTTGCTTCTCTGTATCTTATCGGCTGTAAATTATTTTGGTTACTGTTATAATTGTACCCCAACCAGAATGACTACCCTTAGCAGATTTTTTTTTTTTCCTACTTGACAATGATTGAACAGAGATGGTGATTTATGTGTGTGTAATTCAATGGTCATAGATGATTTAACTAGTCTTTCGTTATATTTTCTGCCTTTTGGTTGATATGATTTTGACATTTGTTATGATTTGTAACTGCAGTCAGAATGGAAAATTCAGCTATGGGTATGCTAGCTCCCCTGGCAAGAGATCTTCAATGGAAGATTTTTATGAGACAAAAATTGATGGTGTTGATGGTGAAATTGTTGGCCTTTTCGGAGTTTTTGATGGTATATTTACATAATTCTCTCATTTCCATGTCCTTGTTCGTATCCATATCTCATGCTACATTTTTTAATAAGATGCTAAGAGGAGGGACTGGTTTTAGTTGTACATTAATTGGAAACACGACGAACTATTGCCTTTAGACCTATTTATTTATTAATTTGTTTCTATCCCTGGATTTTCCCTTTCTGTGTTATTGGGAAATAATTATTCCAGGTAACCTAATAGTGAGATTTGTGGATGCTTCTACGCTTATCGTGGAATGTTTGATTGTTCTGATTGGCTATAGTACTGTTTTCTGCACACAATGAAGTAATCTGTCTTTGAGCATAATGTCCAGAGGCTTTAACCACTTTCTTGTACTTTCTCTTTCTAGTATTCTTCATTGCGATGAAGAACCTTCATGAATTCCTTTTAGGGGCAATTATGAGTGCTGAGTGTTTTTTTTTTTTAATATATATATATATATAGCATTTCATTTCTATCATTTAGGCATGTAGGAGTTATATACTATCGGCTACATATAACCTATACTCAATACTGTTCTTTATTGGTTAAAATTGTAAAAGGTAGCTGCAACTTTCTTGTTTGAAACTTTCAGGCCATGGTGGTGCGCGTGCTGCCGAGTATGTCAAGCAAAACCTATTTAGTAATTTGATCAGACATCCAAAATTCATTTCTGACACCAAATCTGCAATAGGTCTGTAATTTCCTATCCTGGCTACCCATGACAAAGCATCATGATCCCTTAGCCTGATGTTCTCCAATTTCATAGATCCTGACAATAACTATTTTTTTCCTCCTGCCAAACTGTTTTTCTCCACAGCTGATGCGTATAACCATACCGACTCTGAATTTCTGAAATCTGAAGATAATCAAAACAGAGATGCTGGATCAACTGCTTCCACTGCCATTCTTGTTGGTGACCGTTTACTGGTTGCAAATGTTGGGGACTCCAGAGCTGTTATATGCAGGGGTGGAAATGGTAAGGCTTATAGCTTTATAGTCTTGTATTGTAAATACAGTCTTAGTTGCTTACACTGTATCAGTTATATTGTTTCACATGAACTTAAGTCCCCTGATACTTCCGGATGTGTTATTAATTGTTGTTGTTATTGTCAAGTGGTTCTGGAAGTTTCAGTATTATGCCAACCCTATGCATTTCTGCTTGATTTCTACTTTAGTTGTCTCTACCTGCTAATATCTATACTCTTGTCATCTCTATTGAGCCAGGAATTTATTGAAGTACTTAATATTTGTATTGTCTCAATAAATTTACAGCCATTAATTAAGTAATCATTTTTACTATTGTTTGTCCATTTCTCTTGTATTTACAAGTTTATGGACTTTTAGTCACTAGTGTGCTATTAAGGAAACATTAAATATGTGAAACTCTACAGAGCAGACTGCTGAGTGCTAACTATTTATTTGAAGTTTATCTTTATATATAGTTTAATTACAAGTGTTTAATGATGGGCTTATAATAGTTTGTATGTTGTGTGCTTATATAATATGACTTCTTTTTTTATTTAAAGTACCATGATTGACAATTCTTTCTTTCCTTCTACACGTATCTTGAGAGATTATGCAGGTATCTTTCATTGATAAGATATTTAGGGCATTCATTTGGTTTGAATTGTGTATTGTTGATGCATTGTTAAGGCTGTGGGTGTGACAGGGGTCTGTATTTGTACATAGCAATTTCTTGTGCTTCTGTTGATGAAATTGCTTCAACCTTCTGAAATTGAATGGTGACTTAAATATTTTACTTTCCGATTTTTGTTTCTTCTAGCCATTGCTGTTTCTCGAGATCACAAGCCAGACCAAACTGATGAGAGGCGAAGGATTGAAGATGCTGGTGGCTTTGTTATGTGGGCTGGTAAGGTTGTCTTATAGTTACCTTTCATTATTTGATTTATAGATTCTAAGATTCGTCTTGTTTGTCTCTACGGAAAATTTAAACATTATGTTTACAGGAACTTGGAGAGTTGGTGGCGTTCTTGCTGTTTCTCGTGCATTTGGTGATAGACTCCTGAAGCAGTATGTTGTTGCTGATCCAGAAATCCAGGTGTGTTTCTAATATGGTGAATCCATTCTTGGATATTTCAATCTCAATCTGTGTCTGTATAGAGTGCATGATTTAGTATATAGTTCACATTCAGAAACATCCATTCAATAAATTGGAGAGACAAAACTCTGCTTCAAATGAGAAGATGAAAAATAAAATCAAGCTTAAAACATGCTTAATTACCCCTAAAATATAAAGACAATTCAGAAAGAGCTTCCTACATATAGGTTTGTCATTGTTACTGGATCACAAGAATTTGTTCTGTTAATAAAAAAAATTGACCGACTTGCATGATGTATATAACCATGCATGTGGTTTTAATTTTATGGCTTGTTCACGTTTGGAAATTCCCTAAACTTTATTAATTTGTTAAAGTGCAACAAAGTGATATATCTTTTATTGATATACTTATTGTACAAATAACCTTGAATACTAGCTAGCATTTTAGAGCTTCTTGAAGAAAAATGCTGCTAACCATAAGAATCACCTGTAATGTAACTGTTCTCTACGTGAGAGAGATGTCTCCAGACTGGTCTTTATTCATGTTCACATGGCTTTAAGTCATGGATTTTTTTGGCCTCCTTTTGTATATTTTAGTTACAATAACAAACAGGTTTGTGGTCTTGCAGGAAGAAAAGGTTGATAGCTCTCTTGAGTTTCTTATATTGGCCAGTGATGGGCTATGGGATGTCGTCTCAAATGAGGTTTGCAGTGATTTTCATTTCTTCCATTTTCCTTTTGATAACTATAGTGCATTTCCGTCATAAACCACGAAAATATAAATGAGTTAAGACCTATCAAGAACTGTTGGGTTGTTTATTTACCCATTTTTAGGTGCTTACTGCAATTTGATAAGGTTAATAACTTCTTTCTGAAAGGTGTCAGTCAAAGATTACCTACATCAACAGATGAGAATCCACCAAAATTATTTCATGTTAGAAACCACCATTTAAACTAGAGACCAGGGACAGATCCTGTCTCTACTATTAGTATTGTGCCATAACAAATGTCTATAAATTCTGTGCAATATGCATAGCTTCATCTTTGCCACTATAAAGATATGATGACCTACATGATGTAGGGTTCAGGAAAATTAGCTTTCACTTTCCTTATGTATGCTAAAGGAAACAAGAAATGGGAGAAAAACTAAGAACCAAACTCATGAGTCATATCTGATAAACATGTAATTGTAAAAACAGAAAGCCAAGCCCTGAAGTCTTAACTCATCTAACTCTCAATCTTTTCACTTTTCTCCAGGAAGCTGTTGCTTTGATTAAACCAATTGAGGATGCAGAGGAGGCAGCAAAGAGGCTGATGCAAGAAGCATATCAGAGAGGTAGTTCTGACAACATTACGTGTGTTGTTGTTCGTTTTTTGACGAACCAAGGTGCTTCTTCTCATAGTAACTCTGGCTAAGTATCCTTCATTAGAAGGCTGGTGCATAACTGGTGATGAATCAAAAAAGATGGGATGTGGCAAAATCAGTTTATTATAGTTGGTCATAGGCATTCCTTGTAGCTGTGTACCATGCAGGAATAGAAATCAAATTTACACTCACTATGGTCCTCTAGCATAGAGTTGTTCGCACCATCTCACTTCCATAATTGGGTCCTATTTGTAGCTAGGAAAAATAGTTGTGCAAAGAGTTTACATTATTTTAATTGCACACACGACATGCTGTTTGTAAATGTGGTGTTGATCTTATTAATTCCTCCTCCTCCTCCTCCCTCTCCCCCCCCCCCCCCACAAAAAACAAAATACTCATGTGCTTGGTTGAAGTTAAGTTCCCCCTTTGATTGCCAATCTGGGTTTTCAGTGTTAGTCCCGTCCCATGTAACAGTTACACTCTTGTTCTACTGTAATTATGGCTTTTATCAAGTGTATAATAATATAAATCTAATTAGAAACAGTGTTCTTTCTCTTTTTCTTGTGACTACGTTCAATAGTCTAGTGTGTTTGAGTGAACTGTTGCAAATTTTATTTTAGATGATCTACATTTTGCAAACTTGAGTTTGAAATACGGTTATTTATGTTTGGAAACATTTATTTCAGAAGTTTATAGTAAATTAGTATAATTTTTTTCCATTAATGCAAAAGCCAAAAGCTATATTTTTGCTTCTACTTAAACAGGCTTTTGGAACTGAACTTTATTTTGCATAAAAATTAACCAACCAAACCAAACTTTTCCCCGTTTGGAGTTCTGAACTGTAGAACCAATCTTACTAATAATTTCCACTTGGCCATTTCTTTTTAGCACTCCCTTTTTTTCTTTATTTTTTGATATTCCAAAAATATCTCTTTCATCCCACCTTTTTCTCTCACCTTCTCCCCTCCCCTATAACCCCCCACTCCTGTCGCACCCTCTCCCGGTGAGCCACTGCCCCTTCTTTTTTCTCACTTTTTTATATCTCTTCCTACAATCGCTAGCCTCCCTCATGTCTTCTTCGGTGAGTGTACTTTCTTTTTTCTTTAGCATTTTTGCAGATTTTACAGATTCCATAATGTGATTATTACGGAAATTAGTTTTTGTAATGTATTATAAAATAACTACATTATGAAGATTAATTTTTGTAATGTATCACAACCTTTCAAAAACACGTTTTGGGTATTCTTGTAAAAAAAATTTAAGTAAATTACATTAACATTTTCTGAGATTTTTTGAAATTGTACATAATTTTTTTTTATTTTTTTAGCATTTATAATAACCTATTTTACAGGGATATACAATATAATATTTTTCAAGCAATCAATGGAATTAATATAATGTACAAGGATGTTAGTGTAATATTTATCAAATAATTAAGGGAGTTAGTGTAAGAATATAAAAAGAAGAGATATTAAACAAAATTTGACGAAACTTCAAAAGTATTAGTGTAATTTACTCAAAAAAGTTACAAATAACAAACCAGAAGTGCCAAGAGAAAAAATGTGGTGGAAATATAATCCCCCTTCCGCTTGGGATACTAATAGATTAATGAATTTAATAAAGGGTCCACAACTCCTATCTATATTTGTTTTTTGGGTTACCATTGGTATTGGTACGAAATATCCACCGCTGGAAGTAGTGATTAATCTCCACTAGGGACTGTGAGTGAACACAAGATAGGTATTCCCTTCTCAACATGGTCTATTCCATACCCAAGGTAAGGATTCAAACCCTAGACAACTTGATTAAGAGACACAAGCTGCTACTACTTGTGCCAACTTGTGTTGGTCAACTCCCATCTATATGGGCTCATTTGTCCTGTACAAACCTGCACTTTAGAAATCAGAATTAGAGGATGACTATTAGGAATATAAGTTGAACTAAATTTACATCAATACCCTATTCTGGCACTCACTCACACACACTTTTAATCAAATAAGACATGAAATTTAACTAAGTATTTATTTAATAAATTCTTATCATATGAGCGTTCATGTCAAAAATTTGACCATGAAATTTATTAAAATGCACTAAAAAGAACTTAATTTAATAAATTGCATAAAAAACTTACTAAAATAAACTCCATAGATTCTTTCAAACTCTTCCTTTTTAGATATCCCGCCACCTTGTTCAACTCATGTCTTATATGAAATTAACTGTACCCGTACCGTAACACATGAATTATTAACCAACGAAAAGAGGCACAAAACTTGATGTCCAATGAAAAGAACGAGTTGTTTAGAGAGATGAACTATTGGACTCAGAAAATCATATTGTCGGCAAGGCAGCTTTTGCTCTTACGTACGACGAGCGAACAAACAATTATCTTCATCGTCCAATACAGCACACACATGTATATTGAATGCAGAGTGTGAAAAGATTCAGTCAAATATATTTTTGACGACATATTTATAGTTATATAACCAAGAATAATATATTTTATGAGAGCATGCTTTAACTTGAGACATTTATAGTTGTTAACGTTCTCCTTAAAAAAATTGTTGGAACATACCAGCAACTATACTATGACATGAGTTAGAAAAAAAAATTGTATGTTTGGAAGTTATAATTTTAGATTTTTTAAAAAATATACTTAAGGGTATAACTTACTAACACACTTCTAAAAAATATGTATGTATATATATATATATAGAGAGAGAGAGAGAGAGAGAGAGAGAGAGAGTTCCCGGAAGGGCGAATGGACAAAATGGCAGGGCAAGCTGAAGCTTTATATAGTACAACTGCAATATATTTAATTGTGGCTGATAATTTTAATTGTTGAAAAGAAGAAATTGTTAAAACACAATTCAATGAATTCATGGCTTGCCCACCAAGTCATGGAATAACAAATAAAGTGAAATCATACAAAAAAAAAAAGGTTCGTTATCAATTAAAATACTCAGAAATCGCACTGCCACCAACCCCCTGGGTACCCAGTGATCATTTTCACACGATTTTTAATTTAGGAAATTCGCCTTTTATCTATTTCGTGGTTGAGATAGTATCCAAACAACAATAAGTGATGCACAATTAATAGACATCGTGATGCATGTGGAACAGATAAAAAAAATCTGAGTTATTGATTAACTTTACAATTATGAATTTATTAAATTGACTCACCTAACTTTCTAATTAATAGTTGACGAGTCTTTTTTTTTTTTTTTCCGAAATAAAATTTTCACTTTACAAAAATTAAATCCTAAATAGAGGTAAAAACATGTTAGGTTAAGTGAGGATGGATTTTAGATATAACTTATTTTCTAAGGAGGAGTGTTAGTAATATATTTTTAAACATACTCTTTTTAACACTTTTTTTTATTGATTAAAATTTATTAAAAACTACAAATAATGACTATGTACTGTTAGTGTAAAAACTTTTATACCGACAACTAATTATAAATTACTATTAGTATGATTTTTAAGATAATTATATAAAAGTCAACAAACCTATCATAAATAGTGGTTTGTGATTGGGTAATAGTGTAAAACTATTTTACATGGACAGTTTTATACTGTCAGTGTATAGCCTATTTTCTCTTCATTAAATATGGACTAAGACCCATACATTTTTGTGATTTCCTATAATTTTCAACAAATAGGAAAGTGTGTTAAAAAGAAGAGAAATGTTATTTGTACAACAATCATACAACAATTTGTAGAACACTTTTTTGTGTCTATCTCTCTTCTATACATCATTTATTATATCTCATAATAATGGAGAGAGATAGAAACAAGAAATATTGTTGTACAAATTGTTGTATGAATTGTTATACATGTATTACATGTCTAAAAAGAATATGTTAGAAAATGTGTTGATAACTAGAGGTGGCAAAATAGGCTACCCTACCCATTACGGGCTAGCTTGATGTGAGCCATGTGGTATAACAGGTTGGGCCAAAAAGGTCCAGATTTTATTTAGTCTTTTAATTTGATGCTTAAGCCCAGGGCTATGTGGGTTGTGGACCTTTCAGGCTGGCCCACTATTTTTTATTTTTTTTCTTTTGGTTGAATTTTTCATTTTTCTTCAAAATTCAAAATTGAAATATAGTGTAATAATTATTTTTATGGACATATTTATTTTAGTGTAATAAATAAAATATAAATAATTGTTTTAATATATTATTACAGTTATAAAAAGATTGAAATGTGATATTATGACAATCACTATAATTGTTTTTAATACAAAAAATACTTATATATTATAAGGCAATCTCGTTTATTATTTTATAAAAGTTACAATAAAAGTAGTTATATATTTAACGATTTAAACTTATGACTTTGTAAACGTTGCAAATGTCTTATACTATTGTAAATATATGCAACTCAAAAAATAAAAAAAATATAATACATGTATTGTAAATCTGTAAATAGCCCATGTCAATTAAATTAAGTTTCAAAACTCTCCTAACATCTTAAATATATGTAACTCAAAAAGATAAAATATAATTTAGAATTATGTATTGTAACTTTATAAGTAGCCTTTGTCAAAATCAAATATCAAAGCTTATGTCAAACAAATGAAAGTTTGAGACATTAAATTAATAACTATTTTTAGTCTCCTAAACTTTCTAGTCTCATTTTCTCTTAATAAAATTTGAAAAGAAGCGGGTAGCTCGAATTTGATCGGGCTAGCCTAGCTCGAGCCTGATTATGACATGAACTTTATCAAATTGGGCTAAAAAAGCCTGCATTTTATTTGGGCTCAAAATTTAGAGTCCAAGCCCTATATTTTAGCAGGCGAGTTAGCTGGCTCGGCATTTTGCCACCTCTATTGATAACATTTCTCATTTTCTAACCACAACGTTTGAGCTTCTCTCTCTCTCTCTCTGTGTGTATATATATATAATATGCAATTATTTTCAAAATAAATAATAATCACAGTTCATTATTTTTTATAAATAAAAAATGCATACTTTTTTTAGATATATCAATATTAAATAAATGAAACACACATAAACAAAAACTTATTTACTTTTTTTTTTCAAAATATATTTAATTTATAACTTTGTTTATTTTATTTATGCAAAATTTTATTTTAATTTTTCAAATATTTCTTGATTTTTCATTTTTAGCCTTTAAATTTTTTTAAATTTACTTTACTATAGTTATTCTTGTATATTTTTTAAAAGTAAATAGAAATCAAAGCACATCGGTATTTGATAAATAAAAAATATTTTATCATATATATTGACCATGTTCAACAATTTATAGTGTGTTTGAGTGAGCTGTTGCAAATTTTATTTTAGATGATCTTGATTTTGCAAAATTGAGTTTGAAATAAGGTGATTTATGTTTGGAAACATTTATTTCAGAAGTTTATAGTAAAATTTAGTATAATTTTTTTTCCATTAATGCAAAAGCCAAAAGCTATATTTTTGCTTCTACTTAAACAGACTTTTGGAACTAAACTTTATTTTGCATAAAAATTAACCAAACCAAACTTTTTCCCCGTTTGGAGTTCTGAACTGTAGAACCAATCTTACTAATAATTTCCACTTGGCCATTTCTGTTTGCACTCCCTTTTATTCTTTATTTTTTGATATTCCAAAAATATCTCTTTCATCTCACCTTTTTCTCTCTCACCTTCTCCCCTCCCCTGCAACCCCCCTCCTGCCACACCCCGTCCCGGTGAGCCACTGCCCCTTTTTTTTTCTCACTTTTTTATACTCCTTTTATCTCTTCCTACTATTGCTAGCCTCCCTCATGTCTTCTATGGGAGTGTCCTTTTTTCTTCTTTAGCATTTTTGCAGATTTTACAGATTCCGTAATGTAGTTATTACGGAAACTAATTTTCGTAATGTATTATAAAATAACTACATTATGAAGATTAATTTTTGTAATGTATCACAACTTTTCAAAAACATGTTTTGGAAATTAGTTTCCAAAAAGAGTATTTTTGTAAAAAAAATTAGAGTAAATTATATTGATACTTTTTGAGATATTTTAAGATTGTACATAATTTTTTTTATTTTTGTAACGTTTATAATAACCTTTTTTTACAAGGATATATAATATAATATTGTTCAAACAATCAATGAAATTAATGTAATGTACAAAGATGTTAGTGTAATATTTATCAAACAATTAAGAGAGTTAATGTAAGAATATAAAAGAAGAGATATTGAGCAAAATTTGACGAAACCTTAAAAGTATTAGTGTAATTTACTCAAAAAAGTTACAAATAACAGACTGGGAGTGCCAAGAGAAAAACTGTGGTGGAAATATAATCCCCCTTCCGCTTGGGATACTAAGAGATCAGTGAAGTTAATAAAGGGTCCACAACTCCTATCTATATGGGCTCATTTGTCCTGTACAAACCTGCACTTTAGAAATCAGAATTAGAGGATGACTATCAGGGACAGAGGTTGACCTAAATTTACATCAACACCCTACTTTTGCACTCATTCACTCGCTCACATACACACTTTTAATCAAATAAGCCATGAAATTTAACTAAGTATTTATTTAATAAATTCTTATCATGAGGGTTCATGTCAAAAATTTGATCATGAAATTTATTAAAATGCACTAAAAAGAACTTAATTTAATAAATTGCGTAAAAAACTTAAAAATAAACTCTATAGATTCTTTCAAACTCTCCCTTTTTAGCTATCCCACCACCTTGTTCAATTCATGTTGTCTTATATGAAATTAACTGTTCCCGTAACACATGAATTATTAACCAACGAAAAGAGGACACAAAACTTGATGTCCAATGAAAAGACGAGTTATTTACAGAGATGAACAATTGGACTCAGAAAATCATATTGTCGGCAAGGCAGCTTTTGCTCTTACGTACGACGAGCGAACAAATAATTATCTTCATCGTCCAATACAGCACACACATGTATATTGAATGCAGAGTGTGAAAAGATTCAGTCAAATATATTTTTGACGACATATTTATAGTTATATAACCAAGAATAATATATTTTATGAGAGCATGCTTTAACTTGAGACATTTATAGTTGTTAACGTTCTCCTTAAAAAAATGTTGGAACATACCAGCAACTATACTATGACATGAGTTAGAAAAAAAAATTGTATGCTTGGAAGTTATAATTTTAGATTTTTTAAAAAATATACTTAAGGGTATAACTTACTAACACACTTCTAAAAAATATGTATATATATATATATATAGAGAGAGAGAGAGAGAGAGAGAGAGAGAGAGAGTTCCCGGAAGGGCGAATGGACAAAATGGCAGGGCAAGCTGAAGCTTTATATAGCACAACTGCAATATATTTTAATTGTGGCTGATAATTTTAATTGTAGAAAAGAAGAAATTGTTAAAACACAATTCAATGAATTCATGGCTTGCCCACCAAGTCATGGAATAACAAATAAAGTGAAATCAAACAAAAAAAAAGGCAATTAAAATACTTAGAAATTGCACTGCCACCAACCCCCTGGGTCCCCAATGATCATCTTCATACGATTTTTAATTTAGGAAATTCGCCTTTTATCTATTTCGTGGCTGAGATAGTGATCCAATCAACAATATCTGATGCACAATTAATAGACATCGTGATGCAAGTGGAACAGATAAAAAAATCTGAGTTATTGATTAACTTTACAATTATGAATTTATTAAAATTGACTCACCTAACTTTCTAATTAATAGTTGACGAGTCTTTTTTTTTTTTTTTTCGAAATAAATCATTCACTTTACAAAAATTAAATCCTAAATAGAGGTAAAAACATGTTAGGATAAGTGAGGATGGATTTTAGATATGACCTATTTTCTAAGGATGAGTGTTAGTAATATATTTTCAAACATACTCTTTTTAACACATTTTTTTTGTTGATTAAAATTTATTAAAAAATACAAATAATGACTATACATTGTCACTGTAAAAACTTTTGCACTGAAAACTAATTACAAATTACCATTAGTATGACTTTTAAAATAGTTATGTAAAAGTTAACAAACTTACCATAAATGGTGGTTTGTTTTGTGATTGGATAATAGTGTAAAACTGTTTTACACTGTCAGTGTATAGTCTATTATCTCTTCATTAAATATGGACTAAGACCCATACATTTTTGTGATTTCCCATAAATTTCAACAAATAGGAAAGTGTGTTAAAAAGAAGAGAAATGTTATTTGTACAACAATCATACAATAATTTGTACAATATTTTTGTGTGTCTATATCTTTTTTACACATCATTTATTATATCTTATAATGATAAAGAGAGATAGACATAAGAAATATTATTGTACAAATTATTGTATGAATTGTTGTACATGTATTACATCTCTAAAAAGAATATGTTAGAAAGTGTGTTGATAGCTAAAGGTGGTAAAAAGAGCTACCCCACCCATTGTGGGCTAGCCTGATGCAAGCCACGTGCAATAACAGGTTAGGCCAAAAAAGCCCAGATTTTATTCAGTCTTTTAATTTGATGCCTAAGCCCGGGGCTATGCGGGTTGTGGGCTTTAAGCTCACCATTTTTTATTTTTTTTCGTTTGTTTGAATTTTTCATTTTTCTTCAAAATTCAAGATTGAAATATAATGTAATAATTATTTTTATGGACATATTTATTTTAGTGTAATAAATGAAATATAAATAATTATTTTAATATATTATTACAGTTATAAAAAGATTGAAATGTGATATTATGACAATCACTATAATTGTTTTTAATACAAAAAATACTTATATATTATAAGGCAATCTCGTTTATTATTTTATAAAAGTTACAGTAAAAGTAGTTATATATTTAACGATTTAAACTTATGACTTTGTAAATGTTGCAAATGTCTTATACTATTGTAAATATATGCAACTCAAAAAATAAAAAAAATATAATACATGTATTGTAAATCTGTAAATAGCCCATGTCAATTAAATTAAGTTTTAAAACTCTCCTAACATCTTAAATATATGTAACTCAAAAATATAAAATATAATTTAGAATTATGTACTATAACTTTATAAGTAGCCTTTGTCAAAATCAAATATCAAAGCTTATGTCAAACAAATGAAAGTTTGAGACAATAAATTGGTAACTATTTTTAGTCTCACAAACTTCTAGTCTCATTTTCTCTCAATAAAATTTGAAAAGAAACAAGTAGTCCGAATTTGATCGGGCTAGCCTGCTTCGAGCCTGATTATAACACGAACTTTGTCGGACTGGGCTAAAAAAGCCTGCATTTTATTTGGGCTCAAAATTTAGAGTTCAAGCCCTATATTTTAGTGGGGGGTTAGTCGGCTCAACCATTTTGCCACCTCTATTGATAACATTTCTCATTTTCTAACTACAAAGTTTGAGCTTCTGTGTGTGTGTGTGTGTAATATGCATTTATTTTTTAAAAAATATAATCAAAGTGCATTGTTTTTTATAAATAAAGAATGCATACTTTTTTAGGTATATCAATATTAAATAAATGACATATACATAAATATAAACTTATTTTACTTTTTTTTTCAAAATATATTTAATTTATAACTTTGTTTATTTCATTTATGTAAAATTTTATTTTAATCTTTCAAATATTTATTGATTTTTCATTTCTATCCTTTTATGTTTTTTAAATTTACTTTACTACAGTTATTCTTGTATATTTTTTAAAAGTAAACAGAAATCGAAGAACATCGGTTTATGATAAATAAAAAATATTTTATCATATATATTGATCTTAAATAAATAAAAATAAATTTTACATTAATAATATTTTCTTAAAGTATTATTTTATTTGACTAATGAATTTTATTTTTTAATCTTATTCTTGTAAGTTTTAATAGAAGAATATTTGAATATTTATTTAAGTTAATTTTTGATTTTTCATTATTAATACATTTCAATCTTATTTGTATTATTAATAATAAGAAATAAACATCATTTTTTTTATAAATATATAGACAGAGTCTTGTTTAATACAATATGAGAAAATTTTGTTATATACGAAAATATTCTAAAATAAGTGTTGCTGGCATGAATTGAAATGGGTCTCATATCTACATCAGCGCATTTCAACTAGCATTATGGAAATCGGACTTTGTCCTGGTTCGGCCCAATTGGTACTTCGGCCATAACTTCTGAACTAGTGTAGAACAATAATTATTATTTATCAAACTTTTTTTTTTTTGCTGAACATCAAACTAACTTATAAACAAATTATTTTAAATGCCTTTATTTATATTTTTGGGGGGGCAATTATTTAGACACCTTTTATAAATAGTGAAATATCATACTGTTTTTATTAAAAAAAAAGCACGTAACTTTTATATATATATATATATATATATATATATTTTGGAAATGGACGAGGCAAAGGCCAAAAAGAAAAAGGACTACAACATTGTCATCCGAGATAAGGAGACACCCCTAACATCCGCTAATATTAACTGTCTAAGTTGAGCAGGGGGCTGTTAAAAGACCTTCATTTGACCATCCATGTTGCATGCAATAATGTTGGCCAAGCAATCCGCACATCCGTTAGCTTCTCTGTAGATATGGCTAATGACAACTCTCCAATCTTTGTTGATCAATCCTTTTATTTGCTAAATAAGCCTGCAACCCGCAACAATCCCAACAGTTTCTCCACTTATACTCTTAGTCACAATCTGAGAATCAACATGCATCTCAACTTGTTTGAACCCCTTTTCTTCAGCCATTTACAAACCAAGTAAAACACCCCATAATTCTGCTAAATAAGCTGTGGTATACCCAAGGCTTTTTGCGAATCCACCAAGCCACCTACCATGTTCATCTCTCATAACGCCACCACATTCAGGCAATCCCATATTACCTTTGGCAGCACCATCCACATTAATCCGGATCCATCCAGGCCTAGGAGCTGTCCATTTGATTTGCACATTGTCTCTAGGCGGCTTAGTATTATGCACTAGCGCAGCTTTAGCTTTCATATAGTTGTCTCCAGCTCTATGAATAATATTGTGTGGGCTCATCGAATAAACGAAATCAGAGTCATGAACAAATCTATTTCTCCATTTCCAGATGTAAGGGCTCATTGACTAAAGTGAGTCAGTTTTACAAACTTTTTACTAATAAAAGATTATTTGAAACATATTATTAAAGTGAAGTAGTCAACAATGAAACACTCCACCTCAACATTTTAAATATTTTTTTAAATTTAACTATGGAAAGTGCTAGGTGACTGTCACGTGAGATACCTCAATAGCAGTAGCGTTTTTAAAAAACGTTACTGTCACTATGTGACAACCACCTGACACATAGTTAAACGTGTGGATGGACACGCATGTAATATGCTAGTATTGCTAGCGTTTTGACTTTTCACTCTTTTTTTTAAATGGAGAAGTACGCAAGTGGTTAATTTATTATTTTATTTATTTTAGTATGTCGTTGATAATTAATACAAATTTAAAAACGCTAGTCTCACGCTAGTAGTTTCTTGATTTGGATCTTATCCATCTTTTCTGTAACAGGAACTAAGTGGAAGAGTGTTGACTGTTAATAAGGCTGCTCCAAGAGGAACGCAGCCTGAACGCCCACCACGCCCACTACGAGCCTTTGGTTCTGCTTTAAGAGTCTATGTCGGCAACTTGCCATGGGATGTTGACAATGCTCGGCTGGAGCAAATTTTCAGTGAACATGGTAAGGTTGAGGATGCTCGGGTGGTCTATGACACAGAGACTGGTCGATCACGTGGTTTTGGCTTTGTCACTATGTCCAGTGAAACTGACACAGAGACTGATATTTATTTATTTAATTTTTTTTAAATAAAAATTTAAAATGTAAATTTCCAAAATTTTAAAAAAATAAATACAAATTTAAAAACTTGGGTTCTTCTCCTTTTTTAAAAAAATAAATTAAAAGCAAAAACGGTAGTACTACTAGCATTTTCCAAATTAAAAAAAATAAATACAAATTTTAAAAAACTTTTGTTTTTGTTCGTTTTTTTAAAAATAAATTAAAAAGTAAAAATGCTAGTACTACTAGCATTTTCCAAATTTAAAAAAAAAAAATACAAATTTTAACCACTTGCGTACTTCTTTGCTTAAAAAAAATAAAATTAAAAAGTGAAAACGTTAGTAGTACTAGCGTATTGCACACGTGTCCATCAACACTGTTAATTATGTGCCAGGTGGCTGCCATGTGGCATACCCCAGTGGCAGTAGCGTTTTCAGAAAATGCTACTACCACTGGGGTATCCCACGTGGCAGCCAACCTGACACTTTCCACAGTTAAATTTTAAAAAAATATTAAAAATGCTGAGGTGAAATGGAAAACGCTAGTTTGACTAGCGTTTTCCATCGTTGACCACCCATCTCTACTAATATATTTTAAAACAACCCTATATTGGTAAAAGTTTGCAAAACTGACCCACTTTGGTCAATGAACCGGCTTGCGATAGCCTATGTGTTTGGCTGATGGTAATCCTCCTTCTTGCCAAACTCTTTGAGAAGGTTATCTTTGATCCATATATGCTTGTAATTTTGATCCAAAAAATCTCCAATATTATTGTGTTGAATGAGCTGAGCCCAAATAGTAGACACTAACGGACAATCACGAATAATATGAATTGCGGTCTTAATTTTGTCTCCACAATGGTTGCAAAAGGGGTTTCCCAAGTTCCATTTAGCCTTTCTCTGGTTGGTTAAGAGTCTATTGTGTCGGAGTAGCCACACAAGTGTATGAACCCTTTTAGGCACGTTAAGCCTCCAAATATTCTTCCAAAGGTTATCAGCCTTTAAATTGTGGAATCCATTTAGTCTTTGGTAAGCACTCGAGATCGAGAACTCGCCAAGTTTTTCGCCCGCCCATCTCCACTCATCATTTTTATTATCATCAAGAGGTGGCAGCAGGAATGATCTTTGGGTCAAATGACGAGGGAGGAAGGACTTAAGCAACTCTATACTCTAAGTCCTCGAGGATAGCATAAGGTCCCTTACGTGGATATCTTCAAGGTGTGGAGGAAGGGACCCAACAAAGTCACTTATCCGTGTATCCACATCAATCCATTTATCATCCCATGCTCGGATTGAACGCCCATCTCCCAAAATCCAAACGCTGGAGTCACTAAGTTCTAGCCAAAGCTTGGCAAGAGTTTTCCAAAGTATAGAATCAGAATTACAGACTTTAAGCTGTGAGCTACTAGCTTCTCCTCTCCCATATTTCCCTTGAAGCACCTCGCACCAGAGTTTCGAGCTTCTACATTGAAGACTCTACCCACTATTCATCAAACATGCTTTATTCACTTGAATCAAGTTACACATGCTAAGACCTCCTGCATATTTAGGAAGCATAAGAGTTTTCCACTTCAAGGCATGATTTTTCCTATGTTGCTGCATGTCTCCCCAAATGAAGGTTCTTTGCACTTTTTGGATCTCATGTAGGATAGAACGAGGATAGGATTTGTTATCATTAGATAAATTGGAATGGCTTGGATGCTAGCTCTCAAAAGGGTAATTCTCCCAGCCAATGAAAGGTTTTTTTGCTTTATATCCAGTTAGTTTGCTTTGTATACTCTCAATAATATACTGGTAGTCTTGCCTTTTCTGGGCACGTCCTGTGAGAGGAATGCCCAAGTACTTCCCCAATGAAGAGGTAGCCTAGAAATCGGCTTCATCAACCAAATCCTTGCAAGTGGCCTGATCCACCTTCCTAGAGAAAAACATATGGGTTTTTCCCTTGTCTTAGAATGTGGATTTAGGCTTAACTCAACCTTATAAAACTGGCTTGTAAGGTGAAAGTTTGTTGGAGATCCCACATCGACTAATGGTATGACCAAACAAGTGTATATAAGTGGAGGACAACCCTCATCTTACAAGCTAGTTTTATAAGGTTGAGTTAGGTCTAAACCCACATTCTAAGATGGTATCAGAGCCTATTCTAGTGATTGTTATTGGGATTATCAGGCCACCCGCTATCGGGCCGTTATCGGACCATTCGCAGATGTCCAATCTTGCAAACTTCATGCTCGAAATATCCAGTCTTTGGCGTGAGGGGGGTGTTGGAGATCCCATATCGATTAGTGATATGGCCAAACAAGTATATATAAGTGAGGAGCACCCCTCACATTACAAGCCGATTTTGTAAGGTTGAGTTGGGTCCAAACCCACATTCCAAGACCTTGCTAATAAGTTGACCCAAAGTCTTCCAAAGTAGAGCGCATACAATTTATCTAGTCACACGATGCTTGTCCAAACAACAGAAGATCGTCAGCAAACATGAGATGCGACACATGGGGTCCTTGTCTTCCTACTTTCATCAAATGCCAGTTTCTACTCTCAACTTCCTGCAAAATAAGGTGCTTTAGTTTATTCATACAGAGAACAAATATATATGGTGGCATAGGGTCACCCTGGTGAATGCCCCGTTGCAGGGAGAAGAAAGCATTCCAAGATTCGTTCCACATAACATTGGTTCTCACGCTCGTGACACAGCTCATAATAAATGTTACCATCTCATCCGGAAGACCTGTTTCAGTCAGGGTGGACTTGATGAAAGACCAGCTTAATCTGTCATAGGCTTTAGCCAAGTCAACTTTAACTGCGAAATAACCTTTTTTTCACACATTTTCCTCATGCTGTGAATCAATTCCTGAGCAACAATGATATTTTCCTGAATATTGCGACCTGGGATAAACCCAGTTTGATAAGGGGAGATAATCAGAGGGATGCTGGCCTTAAGATGGTTGACCACGACTTTAGTCATAATTTTATATGTTACATTTTAGAGGGATATAGGTCTAAACTGGATAATAGATTCAGGTTTGTCCACTTTTGGTATCAAACAAATATCTGTGTCATTCACATCCTTGATTTTTTCTCCACAAATCATTGATAGCCTTTCTATAAGTATCATACGTAATCCAGGCACTAAAAACCGAAAAGATTTGGGGTCAAAGCAGATTGCTTCCCCTGTAGAAGGATTATGATGGGGTGATGATCAGAGAAACTAACTTTGGGTAACACTTTTACTACAGCTTTTGGATAGAGGAGGCTCCAAAAGTCATTACATAGAGCCCTGTCTAATCTTTCAAAAATACGATGTAGACAGTGGAGGGTAGGACCCCTCCAAGTAAACTTGGGACTAATAGCCCCTAAATCGAGTAGCTTGCACACATTAATCCTATTACTGAAATTACGGCACTTCCTTTGGGAAGCAGGTGCACCTCCCAACTTCTCTTCTTGCGTGGCAATGTCATTAAAAATCCTAAACAAGCATCTAGCCTTCCTTTAACCTGTCAGCAAATTGTTTTAACTCATCCCAAAGTTCACCCCTTTTTGCCTCCATAGGCTCGCATAAATTGGCGTGAAGATCCAACGTTTACCATCCTGGAATTTGACCTCAAGATGAATGGATTGAAAATCAACACTTATGATTTGAACATCCACCCTATTGGTTTTCCAAGCAACAGCAATGCCTCCAGCATATCCACGAACATCCGAACCTATAAATCCATCAAATCCAAGCATCTCGAAGGAGCGAGTGAGCTTGTGCGGGCTTATCCTAGTTTCCACAATAATAATTAAATCAGTACAATGGGCCTCCACAAGTTGTTTGCAAAATCTGTAGAAGCCTATGCTCGTTGCCCCACGGTAGTTCCAAACCAGAATGTGATTGTCAAAATCCATAAAAACATATTAGTCAAGTTGCACACTCCCTTCAAGTTCCCTCTCCGTAGAAAGAGAACTTTCCACCACAGTCTCCACTCCCATAACAGGATAATCTTGACTATCTTCCTGGCCTTGGCTTTGACTATTGAGGAAAGCCACTTAGATATGGACTCTCCTCCATGTGGGTAAATGCATCGTTCATTGGGGGTTAAACTTGGACTTTCGCAGATGGACCTTGATGTATTATAACCAAATTTTTGCTTAAGTTTTCCTCAGTATCCTTCTTTTGCTCCTTTATCGTGCCGCTCACGTGGTTTCTTCTAGATTTCTCAGTTTTTTGTTTTACGTCAATAGCCACAGCTCCATTAACTACGACACGTGCACCATATGACGACTAGTTTTTTTCCTCGGGATTCTTAACATTTATTCCTTTTCGCATGATGACTCTTAGAGTTGTCCTTATCGTGGTTGGGTTCGCTAGGCATTTTATTCAATTACTCGTTCTTGTCTTGCTCTTTAGCTAGAGCATGATTAGTAACTTCTATTTCCACAGTTTGGGAGTTTTCCCTTTGTGTCATTTCTTCCATATCGGTGTTTCCCAAAAGATGATAGCGTGAACCCGAATTATGGGTCGTATCAGCCTGAATTCCTCTGGTATTTACTCCATATACTTCGCCCCCAATTGAATTTAGTACCTTGTTCAGGTTCTTATCCAGGTTGCTTCTTAGCATTATTTCCTTGTGATGTACACTTCTCTTTTTCTAGACATCTCGCTCCAGAGTGCCTAAATCGCCCACATGTCAAGCGTAGCATATGAAGACTTTCATGCTCTATTTTGTAGTACCTCTGGTTAATTTCAAAGGGAGCCAAGAGAGGTTTTGTCGAATCCACCTCAACACAAAGCCTTGCATATTTCCCTCATTCTTGCACCGAAGTGTTCTTGTCTATTCGAATAGTCCGTCCTATTCTGTCACCAATAGCATAAAGGACCCTGACATCATAATACTTAATAGGGAGGCCAGAAAATCTAACCTACACTGCGATTTTCTTGATGGCCTCATTTGCAAGCTTGAAGTCGGGAGCCCCACTCTGTAACAGTCAAGTAATGATCATATATTAACCAAGGCCCCTCCATCATAGCCTTTTCTATGTCCTTAGGGTGCGAGAAAATAACCAAGAAGAAGAAGTCATTCCCTATATCAATAAGGTGCAAGACTCCTTTTTTGAGCCACATTTGCTTTAGTCTGTTCTCGAGGGCCTTAAAACCAATCTTGCGACCCAGAAGTTTGATGATGACCGCCCTCTTCCAAGGCCTTCTAATTTTTGATTCCTCTTTCTTGGATAACATGAACGCTAGACATTCATATCGTCCAGCTTTTTGTTCTTCAATTTTTATCTCATCATCGGAGTCATCTTGGTTTTCCTCCTCTTCGCTCTACTGCTCTCCAATGAATCTTCGTCTCTTCACTGGCCTAGTCAGATAGGACGGCCTCATCTTCTCCTATCATGGCCCTCTTGTATCAATTGCTCCGGCGGGTGCTCCCCTATATCAGCATAGGAGATCGGTTTGGTAGCTTCCCCGGTGAAGGCATGATCTTTAGCCTCAATCTTTTTCTTGCTACGCTCCACTTGGTCTTTTCCCTCCGCTGAGAAAACACTCGTCGTCATTCAGATTTTTTAGAGGCTTTTTATTTATTATAAATTTTAGACGTATAAAGTAAACCTCTCTGGTTACAAAATAAAATCATGAAGAATTCATACGCAACTAGATAATACGTAACTTTTATTATTCAATTCAAAGGATTTGATATAAAAGTATGCGACTCTTTTCATATGAAGTATCTTAACTTATTCATTTTTACTTATTTTAAAGAATAATGATTTCTGTAATTTCATTAGGGATTTTTTTTTAAAAGTAATTATTCATTTTTTTCCCCAAATACGCTAAAGAATCAACTTATGCGCAGTTTTGGAAACTTAATATATATATATATATATATATATAT
This sequence comes from Spatholobus suberectus, assembly GCA_004329165.1. NCBI lineage: Eukaryota > Viridiplantae > Streptophyta > Magnoliopsida > Fabales > Fabaceae > Spatholobus > Spatholobus suberectus. The sequence goes on from CM014733.1 coordinate 10,390,347, forward strand.
ATATATATATATATATATATATATATATATATATATATATATATTAGGTATCAAAATTAGTCAAATTACACTTTTAATAATTTTTTATAAAAAACAAATTTAACCAATCCAACTTTGTTATTTGATGTTCTTATTAATTAGATTAATTATACAAAATTTCATATAATTCCCAAATTATTTAGTAGTTCATCGCATCACTTTATTTTAACATACAATAAAATATTAAAATATATGTAAATATTCAATGTTAAATAACAAATTTAGAAAAGTCTAAATTATGTGAAATTTGATATACATGATCATGGAGATCATATCACATAATTCAATGATTGGATCGGTTAAATTTGCATTCTACAAAAAGTTATTGAAGATGTAATTTGATTAACTTTAACACTTGGTATCATTAGATCTTGACCTTACATATATATATAGGGATTTGCTATTGTACATACATTTATTTTTTAGTTAGAGTACGTTAACAAACTATACCATAGATGTATTTTAAGATATATTGCAGTTATAACTTGGTAACATATTTTAACTAAAAAACAAGTGTGTGTACGTTAGCAAGCCCCACAAACATTTGCTAATGTACACACACACTTATTTTTTAGTTAGAGTACGTTAACAAGCTACATCATATGTGTATTTTAAGATACATTATAGTTATAACTTGCTAACGTACTTCAACTAAAAAACGAGTACGTATACGTTAGCAAATCCTATATATATATATATATATATATAATTTACTAATTTTAGATATTTTTGCTACATATCGTTACATTGATTTTTTTGGGTCACGTGTGTTGTGTTCCTCTAAGTGATGCAACATGTGTTGCACTACTTGTAGAGCCACAACAGTTAAAAAAAAAAATCGTAAAATTTGCATAGTTGTCACGTTGCAATATTTAAATGTTATTTTATTTGAAAATTTAAAATTAGATAGATAAACTAGCTCATTTGGTTATAACATACAAAAAATTACTTGTCTTTTGCTGTCTATTGTTTTTTAGAAACTTTTATATTATTTTTTTCATTAGCTTCTGCACAACAAAAGAAATTGATTCGCTTATGCACATCATTTGCAAAATATTTTTAAAATTTGTGCATTAAAACAACTTTTTGATGTAATTATAAATGAAAATATTGGTTTGATGCGATTATAAATGAAGAACATCCAAATTTATTACAGAAGTTTGATTATTTTAATTGTTTTAATGGATTTTTTTAGGAAAAAGTACAGATAGCAAAAGCTAAAATATTAAAAGTGAGAATTAGAATTTAAGGCTCACAAATAAATTTTACATATTGTAACCAAACGAGTTAGTTTATCTATCTAATTTAAATACATCAAATAAAAAAATATATTTAAACACTATATATAACATGACAGCCATATAAATTTTACAAATATTTTAAGTATTGCACCTCTGCGAACGTTGTCCCACACATGCAACAAAAGTGACATCATTCGGACAAAAAGTATCTCAAATTAGTAAACAATATTTTTTAGGTTTTTATAATAAATTTCTAAAAATACTCTTATTCAGTAAAAGAGTAATAATTATGAACATTTTTTAACTCCAAACATTTCATTAACACTTTTTATTTTTTTATCACATTATATCATCTATTATACTTATATATCTTTTTCTTCTCTGTCTTTCAAATAGAATTAGATATCCACAGATTATTTTTCTTTATTAAAAAGGTCTAAAGAATCTATTCAAAGACAATTTTTATCCAATTCAAGCACAAAAACATCGTTTCATTCATGTAAACAGCATAGTGTACCTGTAGTACTACCATTTGTATTCTTCACTTCAACCAGCCATTACGCCGTTTGCATATGTGTACAATGCTCGTACATGTTTATTCCTGTCGAGCTTTTCTTTTCCAGGTTCCTTCACTAGTCAATCTTTGCATGCTTTTCTTCAACTATATTGGATAATAACAAATGAATTTTTGGGTATAATCATTTTGTGGATAAAAAAATACAGATATTTCATTACGCCAATTATATGGTTCTATTCAATAACTATAAAGTATTGAATCAAACATTAAAAAAATAAAATCATATATTAATCGTTCGACATTAGATTAGCAACCGTTAGAATAGTTTTCGCCTAATAAAACTTAAACTATTAATTTGTATAAATAACGAGTCTGCGATTAATATATGATACTGTTGTTAACATACAAAATTGATATATACTATCAAAACATCAAGTATTAATATAATGCACCATAGTATTAGTGTATATATAGGTTGTGTTATGAAAACAAAGTTAAAAACGAATCAGTCCATACAGATCGTGCTAATCTCTTCGTCTAAGTACACAGTGAAGGTAAACTATAGTATTGCGTGACTGTTTGACCATCTGCAATATTGTCCTAACAATTCTTGGATTTTGTCTCTAAAAACTTCGACTGATAACTACTTTGTCATATTTGAAGAGCCTTTGTTAGATCAATATTTTATTCAAGTAATACTAGCAAACATACAGTAGAAGATTTAGGGCCTGTTTGGATTAACTTATCCAAAAGTACTTATAGGGAAAAAAAAAAAACTTCTCCATAAGCTAAAATTAACTTATGCATAAGTTAAAAATTAGATTTTGAAGAAGATAATATGAGAAAGCTTCTACAAATTAGCTTATGGAGAAACTAATTTTACTTTTTGTTCTTATTTTTTTCTCCCATAAGTATTTATAAAAAAGTTTATCCAAATAGGCCCTTAGAAAGGTTCTAATGAGACACAATGCATAAAGAAACATGATAAGTACCACCACTGATTAAAAAAAAAAATCTTGAATAACATTCATGATGCAAAAGCGGTTGTAGACAACTATTTAGAAAAAAGTCAGCATATCATTGCACCATAATGAAAACATCACCTAATGTGCAAATAAAGTACAAAGAGTACTTTGCAATAGTCCAAATATGCGCATGGTTATCCACTTGCAATAGGAGATAAGTAAGGCTGTGTTTGGTAGGATGGAAGGAAATAGATGGAAAGGAATAGAAGAGAAAGGAAGATAGATAAGTAAGAAATAGGATGGAAATAAAAGTTGTTTGGTTGGGGAGAAATAAAGGAGAAATAAGATGAAAATAAATTTGTAAGGTTGTTTGGGTTGAGAGAAAAGAAAAGAAGAGAAGTTAAATTAATATACAAATTAGGTTTTTATCCCCACTGCGCATTGACAGTTTTTTTTTTCTTTCTAGAAATGTAAAAGTTAATCGATTATTTTTGTCAAAATAATCAATTAACTTGCCAACAGTGCTCGTTCCATTGAAAATTGTAAGCATAATCGATTAAGACATATGTTAACTGATTATTATGGCAAACAAAGGCACGAGTATTCCAACCTTGTGGTGATAATCGATTATGGTGTGTCCATAATCGATTATGATGCTCTTCCAGAGAGTGGGGTGTGTTGTTTAGGGCATATTAATCGATTATATACTTGTCATAATTGATTATGTTGAGCAAACAGAGGGGCTGTTGTTCCTTAAGCACTGCCATAATCGATTTTGCCATATGAGAAATCGATTTTATGGACATCCAGACACGATTTTTGGTCAGTGGGGATCATATAATTGATTTTGCTTCTCTTTAAATTGATTAAATTGGAACTACAAACACTATAAATACTTATTAATTGTGTATCCACAACAAAACATGTGGCTAATATATATATATATATATATATATATATATATATGGGGCAGAATCCGTTGACACCAAGTGTAAAAGTTAGTCAAATTACACCTTCAATAACTTTTTGTATAATGCAAATTTAATTAATCCAACCGTTGAATTTTATGTTCTTATTAATTAGATTAAGTATGCAAAATTTCATACAATTCTAAAATTATTTAATAGTTCATTAAATCACTTTATTTTAACGTACAATATGATATTAAAATATATGTAAATATTCAATATTAGATAACATATTTAGAAAAGTCCAAATGATGTGGAATTTGATATACATAATCATAAAGATAATATCATCAAATTCAATGGTTGGATTGGTTAAATTTGTATTATACAAAAAGTTATTGAAGGTGTAATTTGACTAACTCTTACACCTGGTGTCAGCGGATCCTGCCCCTATATATATATATAACCTAACAACAAATTTTCACACTTAAATAACCATAATAATTCCACTTTAATGAAGAGTAATAGAAATTTTAACGGTTTTTAATGTGCCAATACAAAAGAAATATCCAACATGCAATAACAAAGACACAAGTGTTGTAGACAAACTCACAGAAGAGAGAACAAGTACATATTACACACTTATATCAATTTATATCATAAACTACACTCTACTGTGGTGGCCCTTGATGGTAAAGTCGTCCTAGTTCTTCAAAGCGTTTATCAAAGTCGTCAAACTTGTTGTCAACTCTTTGGAACCCGTCACGAATTGTAATGGCTAAATTATCTAGTCTGCCTTGTAAACTTTCAATGCCACCTAAAATCTGATTTAACATATCATTATCGGTTGGTGCTTGGGGTGCATGAGCAGCAGGTGGTTCAGGTTCTTCATCACCTCTAGAATCAACTTCATCATCTCCTTGTTGTTGTGGCTGGTTCACTCCTACATTTGCATGTTGCCACACTCCATTCACTTGTGTGACGTTCAATTTCTTCAGGCTACGTTCATTGAACTTATTAGTCCAACCTAGCCTAAACTTAGCTTCCATAGACAAATCGATTCGATGATTTATCATTATCTTTGTTATTAGTACACCATATGGAAGAGGCATGCCATTGTCTTTGCACTTTAGCATATGTTGACATATATAATGTGGCCAGTTAATCGGAATCTGTTGTTTCATTGCCCAAAGTATAAAAATGTCTTCCTACAAAAGCTATGCATAGTTGCTCCTACGTGGAATTAAAATATGCGTGTACACATAATGTAACAATCTGTCCTCCACCCTTAAACTACCAGCATTTTTGTAACTACGGACGTGTAATCCTAGTCTCACCATAGCAACCAATGCCTCCTCAAGATCATCGTTGGCCCAATCACGTATTTGTGAAAGTTCAAACTTGTGGCCTTGATACTTCAATTTAGCTAAGCTCAGCCAATCACGTGGCTTGACTCTAACCTTAACTTTCATAACTTCTGAGCACAAATCACCATTATCTAATATGCTTAGGTTGGCATAGAAAACCTTTATCAAGTCGAGATAGTAGTTTGCATTTATTGAAACAAAATCTTCAAGGCCCTAGAAGGAGAGTAATTCTGGAAATTGTAGACCACTCTTGTGAAAGTATTCAACATCCATTATCTTCGGATGAACCAGACCTCTGCCTTGAAATTCATCCAAAAGTGCATCCATCTGGTCATGTTTGTTGAAATAATGGCTGTAATCCAACATATGTGTAAGCTTATCAGGTTTTTAAGGGTCAGGCTATTGTCTCTGAGGTTTTTTACTATCCTTTTCTCTTTCCTTTTCTTTGCCACCCCTAGTTCTTTTTTCCTTTAATGAACCAGCCATTCTAAATATCCTGTAATAAACATTAACAAAGTATGACCAATATTCAAACGACCAAATTATGCACAATGCTCAAATTTATTAATACAAAACATAATGGGAACATGCATTAAATACATTACATAGGCAAAGGTTAATTAAATTATATATAACATGTCATACAATTTCAATGTCTGTCCTACACAGAGGACTTCAAAATATACATCAGATAGCCATAGAGATCATTACAAAAAGAAATGATGTCCTATACAAAGGACCTTTTAAGTAAACAACAACATACAAAATAAAAACCATAATCAACATCTTCCCTACAAATACCAAACTTCTACACAATGATTGGCTGTAACACATCAATGAAACCCAGCATCCGTCATCATCTTTATCAATGTTGGAAGTCGCAATTGTGGAGGTACACCGAATAGCTTACGCCTATAAGGATCATTACTACACAAGAAATCATAGCATTGTATACGGTGGTCATCTCCTATGTTCATTGCAATCAACAAGTTCCATACGTCTTCTTCCGAGTAGACACGTGTGGTGGTATTCTTCAAGACACACACTTGTTCTTGGATTATGTCATTCCTCTTTTCAATTGCTAAGACTTGTCGCTCAGCAATAGAAGCTTGTCTTTCAGCTACTTTAGATAACTTCTTAGTCAATGCATTGCCACTAATAATTGCTTCTGCTACTCAATTAAGACCAGTTGTTAACTTGTCCATCTACGCTTCAATTACATCAACCATTGGTGCCTTACGCTTAGTCCCTCGTGATGTAGAAGTGCCAACAGAGGGATTAGACTGTGCATCATTGAGACTATATGATTCAACATTTGGAGTTGAAACATGGACGTCATCAAAGTTCCCTACATTTTGCTCATTCATCATGGTCTCATCGAATGCATCATTCAGATCAATGGTCTCATTTTCCTTTTCCATAGCTTGATGGATTTGTCTAGGTGTAAAACCCATATGTCCTGTTGCACGATCTGCACCATATAGTTCTTCAAGAAGATCATAGTGTCGGACTTGACCATATCTCCATTTTGCAGCTGAAGGTTTAACCTATGTTTAACAACAATTATAATTATAATCAACATAAACGTTATTATATAAATCATCTAATAGCAAATATACAACGACATTTACCTTTACTAGGTCATCCCAAACCTCTTCCTCAGCCTCAAATCTCCTTTTCAATGGACTTCAAGCGAATCCACTTAGACCGTTGAACAAATCATGCACCTCACGCCATTTATCCTTCATCGTCTTTAGTCTATTCTTAACATGATTTTTAGTTAATTCTGATAATCCTGAATCTCGCAAGCTGTTTACAATATTTGTAAAAGCTTGTGAGGTCCAAGTCCCGTCAACTTTATTTCCTTTGCGAACTTCCTCAACCATGGCATTTAATAGAAGCTTGTCTATTTCATCAGTCCACCACCACATTTCTCTTGACGGCTGACTACTGTCACCAGGCTGTCTTTTTCCTATGTTCATTTCCTCTACTTGTCCTATAAATACTTTGTAACAATTCCACGGCACCACATTCATAACGGTCATGGGAAAAGTAAAAAACATTCCACCTAATATTTATAAATACATTCTATTCCTCATTTAAATGAAGTTCGTACATTTCAAATTATAGAAATTTTAGAAAATTTAGAATAGAAACCTAGGAATAAATACAACAAACAGACAAATAAGAAATAACTGAAATTAACGATCATATTCATTCCACATTGCATTTGCTATATCATCTCGTATAGCTGCCCCTTCTCTGTAATCATCGTCTCGTTGTTGCACTTGTGATGTATCGATATCACGCTCTTGCAATTCGCGATCAACTTCCACTAATAATGAGTCATCAATATCCACACCAATTAAAAAATTATGGATAATGCAACATGCAACAACTATATTGCGCATTGTCTCAAATTGATAATGGGGTTTTGTGCCACTAAATATAATGGGGAATCTTTTTTAAAAACTCCAAATGCCCTTTCAATAACATTTTGAAGGGATGAATGTCGATGGTTGAATAATTCCCTAGGATTTTGTGGACCGCGAACTAAGTATTCCTTCAAATGGTAACGAACACCGTGATATGGTGTTAGAATTTGACGTTTAAGCATAAAACCCGCATCCCCAAGATAAAATTTCCTTACAGATATCACACATTTTTGTCACCAAACGCAATACATATATACAAATGAGTTGAACTTATAAAGAAAACATTACTGACCTTCAGGAATTATTAGTGGGTCTTCCCTAGTTAATACGTCTTTTAATATCCTAGAGTCAGATGCTATTCCTTCCCACCTAGCTAGGACATACATGAATTTAATGTCGAAATCACAGGCTACAAATAAATTTTGCGTTGGATAATCTTTTCTACCATAGTATCGAGAGGCTTCTCCTCTCGGTACTGTCACTCGCACATGAGTACCATTTATGGCTCCAAGACAATCCTTTATAAGGAAAAATTTTGACCCAATTACTTAATGAATCAAATGACCATTGTAACATAAACTACAAGACTAACAACAAATACCTTGAAAAAGGGATAAAATCAGTTATTGTTAAGTATTTGTGGCGAGATGTCAATACTGGAAGGTTGAATTGAAAGTTCTCCCTCCAGTGCAATTATAGCATGCAACACAGTGTGAAAGTGCCGACTAACGGTCTCACTGGATCGATGGAACAAGAAACTGACAATTTTGTTTTTGACATTGTGACCTAATATATGTAAGAATTTTGCCACTTGTTCCTCCACAGTGGACCATATGTTATCCTTAACTATACCAGTACCTTTTAATTTTTGACACAAAAGAATGAATGCTTTAGGCCCTATCCGTACAATATCCCGACATCTACGTGGATGAACTAGATAACTCATTAACTCTCGACGCCTTTCCTCTCTTCGAGGAACCAAATCGCTCACTGAACTGTGGATTTTGTTTGACAATACATGCATCAAATGTAATGCATACCCTACAAAACACAGTAAAACCATAGCTGCAACTTTCATCCTTAGTTGCAACTGTTGCTGAGCATGACTTATTAGAGACGTCTCAACTCTCATTCCATTGTTAAGCATTTCGTCTTTGTCCAACCGATCATTGTCAATGTTTGCCATTGTTTAATGCCATATATCTTTTTCAAAATTTTCAATGATGTTATTATTCGCCATCTGACCATGTCAAACACTTTAAATTGTAACATAAACTTTGAAAAATAATTATAATTATCATATATTGAAATGAGGTTTAATAATTTACAATTCATTGTATAAAAAATATAAGAAATTATAATCAATAGTTTTAATTCTAACTAAGTTTATGCACTAAATAAACATAAGCATTATATACATTGATAATTATAACATATCTATAATAATAAAGTCTTTACGACTTTCAGGCCCCCCCAAAAAAAAAACCCATAACCGATTAAGCTAAAACACTTAATCGGTTAAGGTGTGTGGCATTCAGGAAAAAAGAACACCTTAACCGATTAAGCTACCACACTTAATCAGTTAAGGTGTGTGTGGAATGGTTAATTGATTAGCAACATGAGCTAATCGATTAAGCCACCACCTGTAGGCTTGACAAAACTGAGTATATCGGTGCATATCGAAACGAAATCAGGACCAATATTCACAGAAAAATTTCAATCAACAGCCATCCTAACAAAAATACATTAACACCCACCAAAAAACGCATGAAAGGAGAAAGCCTCACCTCTAAACTGGATGTATATTGGAACTCTTTATCGAGCCCTTGTACACCCACGCGCTAGCTGCAGCTCTCCTCCAGCACTGGTATGCGGTTTCATGAAGCTATTTGGTGAAGATAAACAGTAACAATTTGCAGTTTTGTTTCATAGACCATGTGCTCTATTTTTTCGTGGTTGGGAGGCTACAAAAGAGGACCACGTTTTCACCGTGCAGACAAAAAGCAAGGGTACGTTCGAAACTTCACGCTCAACAGTGATAATTTCTCTCCCAATCCTCCCATATCCGGAGGGAGAAAATAATAACTGGGGCCCACACAAAAATTTAAAATTACCCACCCACTTCCCTCTTACCAAACAACACTAATCCACTATCTTCCACTCCTTTTCTTCCCCTTCCCCCTTAATGAGTTCCAACATTCAAATTTAAATATTTATTTTCTAGGATTGAAGACTCTTTCCGATGACAATTTTCATTAGACTATAAATAGTCTAGTTTGCTTTGAAGAACATAGAATTACTACTGTTACGCTTATTTATTTCTAGACATTTAAAAAAAAATTCTTTGAACTTATTATAAACACCATGAGTTTATCTTCAAGACCATCTCATTTATTATAGTTGTTCCTAAATAAGTGATAATGTTTGGATACCTTTTTCTTGTTTTATCTATGTGATTTTGGAAGCCTGAAGAGACTTGCATAAAAGAATACTTGAGAAAGTGCTTGGAGAGGCAAGTGTAAAGATTATTTGGGTGTTTGGAAACATACCTTGTAATATGTAATTGTTAGTAAAATCTTGGTTGTGAGTCAATGACTAGACGTAGTTTCAAATTGTAAAATGAACTAGTATAAAAATCTCTTGTGACTCTTTTTTCTGTTCTTGTATTTCTATCGTTGCTACACAAGAAGGGACACATAATTGTGTTTAACATATTTGTTTTGATGAAAGATTTGTCCATTCTTTAGGTTTCTTCCATCATTGGATGGTTGATAGGACGAAAGACTTCGTCCAACCCTTAGTGCAAATCAATTATCTACTTAAAGTCGATTTCTAATATCTTAAAAGTTGTGTTTTAAAAAATATTGTTGTAAAACATAATTCAAACGTGGCCTTTTCTTATGTTATAATTGTCTCTACAATTTGGTATTAGAGCTTAACCTATGAGGTTGAGCCCCTTATTGTGTTAGAGGAAAAGATCCTCCAAGACCATGGCAAAGAACACCAACTAATTGATTGCTGAAGGAGCCTCCATCACCTGACCCTTAACTTTCTCTAGAGAAGATTACTCTTACTAGAGGGATAAGATGGAGATGATAATCAAATTCACTCACTATAACCTTTAGAATTAAGGTCATTGTGAATGGATATTTTTAATCTCTAAGAAGAGTTTAAGGAGTTCTTCTTGCAGAGTCTGGACAGAGTCAAGAGGACTTCAACAAGATGTAACTTAACGATAAAGTCAGATATTTGATCACTTGTCTTTTATCCAGATTAGAATATAACAAAGTCTTTGGCTATAAATTTGAAAAGGAAATATAGGACATTCTTACTTTCACACATGATGGCACTAATATATATATATGTATATATATATATATGTATATATATATATATATATGTATATATGCTTTTTGGGAGGCTTATAGGCCACTACACCCTTACAAAATGAGGAAAAATAGACACCCACAACATCATGCAAACTATAGGAATACATCCAGTGAGTGGGGAATGGAACACATGAAGACCTCTACTTAAATTATATGCGTGGGCCACAATAGTGGCAGAATCTAATTCAATCCACACATGAGTGCACTCTTTATCCCATATGAGCTGCATAGCAGTGAGGATACCCCATAACTTTACGATCAGAATTGTGCAGTAACCAAGGTTCTTAGAGAACCCTAGAATCCAAGACCCTATGGCATTGCACAATAAGCTCCCAAGGGTAGCTACATGGTTTGAACTCTAAAGCGATCCATCCATGTTAAATTTGAACCACACACCTTGTGCACAATTCCAAAGCACCAAAATTTCATGATATTGTGCAAACTTTGACCCCACCAGAATGCACTAATAATATGAAAAGAACCAAACCAATCTTCTTGTCAAACAATATAAGTTGTTCAAGATAACTAATGGAGAAACCACTGACGAAAAGTTTGGAAGATTCCAAACAATCTTGCATGGTTTAACAACACTTGGAAAAAGTATACTATGTAGGAGAACAACATGAAACTCTTTGATAGTCTTCCTAATCTAAAGACTTAAGCTTCTTAAAGATAGATGAGTTGCTTGGATCCTTAAAGATTCACAAACTCTATCTAAACCAAAGGAATGCTTTCAAGAAATCACCTCCATTGCTCTAAGAGTTGGTAACTCTAAGGACAAGTCTAGCTAGTCCAATTTAGAGAAGAGATCAACATCCAAAGTCTTTATGGATGAGGAAGTCAGTGACAAATTCGATGATAGCGAGGAAGACTCTAAATCAAATGAAGAAGATGAGATCTCTTTGATCTAAAAGAGAATATGATGAATGATGATGATGAAGAAGAAGAACAAGTCCTAACCCAAGTTTAGAAAGACTAAAAAGGAAGAAAAAGTTCAACAAGGAAGAGAAAGCAAAAATCATTTGCTTTGAATGCATAAAGCTTGGGCATATGAAGGTTGATTGTCATGGTTTGAAAGAAGAAATTCTTCAAGAAGAAGAAAAAGAAAGGTCTCATGACAACATGAGAAGATTTGGACAATAGCTCAGAGGAGGAAGATGAAACTAATAAAGAGGCAAAGTAGTGCTTAATAGCTAACATCGATGATGAAGACTTAGAGGTAGAATATGAATATTATGAACTTCAATCATCCTACAATTTGCTTCTTCAAGGGTCATATGTTTTCATCACAAATTGCAATGAGTTAAAAAGGAAAAAATAAAAAACTTTTACATGAGAAACTTGTACTGAAAGATAAGAACACGAAGGTCAAGAATGAGAATGATTTGCTAAACATCAAACTTAGTAAGGGTGAAATCCCTAATAAGACTATATAGTCTATTGAGGTAAGACTTTAGGAGAAGGTAGAGAGTCTCACGAAAGACCTAGCTAGTTTTGTTAATGGGATTGCCAATCTAAACAAACTTTTGAAAAACAAAAGGCATCCTACACAAATTTGGCTTAAGATATAAGAAGAAGAATAAGGAAAAAAAAAATAAAGGTATTTGTTTATCTCTTTCTCTTATTATTCATCTTGCGCTTTCTGTGAAAAATTTGGACATGTTGTTAGATGTTTCTATAATTATAAAAAGTGTAAAGGTCTAATAAGACCTCTAGAACTAACCAAAAAGGACTCAAGAAAATTAGAGTTTTTTTAAGTGTTTTTGGTATTATTTTTCAATCAAAATGAAAGTTTCATTTTGATAACCTATAAAATAAAAGTCAATATTTGAGGCTGGTGTTAATTACCAAGATTAAGCTCTAATTTTGATTGTAGAATAGTACCAAAAGTATGTAAGACATTGCACCTATGTTTTCACCAATAACAAAAGAGTATTCATTCTACAGTAATATTGTAAATTCATCATAATTTTAAAATTAAACTAGATTGACTAATTCGATCAGTTGAATCGGAAATTGGTCAATGTATCAAGTTGGACAATCTTGAAAATTGATGGAGAATAAGATCGACCCAAAATTAGTCAAATTGGTCATGAATTGATTAAAACCAAGTAAGACATGGTGTAACGAATTGTCTAAACTAGTTTTTTGAAAAATATTTTTTTTACTTTTTATTATTTAATTTTTTAAAAAATAAAATCTCAAATATGAGATATACATTTGGATTGTTATTATGTAATTATTTATTATTATTTTTTATCTTATAAAATATATAATATTACTCTTGTGTGTTAATTTCAAATTTTATTTAACTTATTTTTTTATAATTTTATATTAATTTTATTATTCAATATATTATAATATATCAAAAGTATACATTAAATATTATCAATTCAATCTTATTCAACTATAATTAAATTATTAAAGCATGAATCACTAATTTTACTTGTTCAATCATTAGTTTTATTTTAAAATCATTCATCTTCGTGACTCCTTTTGAGTGTGTTTGATAAGTCCTTCTACTGGTTTATAAGCTATTTCGGCTAGTTTATAAACTAGTTTGATCAAAATAAACTTATTTAGTGTGTAAATTTATTTTAGTAATTTTTAACTTATTTTCATAAGCTATTTCAACTAACTTATGAAAATAAGTTAACTTATAAGTTACTATCTTTTTTTGTTTTTTTATTTTTATTTTTACCCTCACTAATTTATTTGAATGTCTTTTTACCTTTTATTTTTTAATTTAGAAATCAAATAATTAAATATATTCTTTTATATTATTTTACACTTATTAGCTAGCTTATCAGCTAATCTTAGAAAATACTTTCAATCTAATCAATTAGCTTACAAGCTTTAGCTTCTCAGCTTTGAACTTATAGCTTATAAGCTTTCCACTAGCTTATAAGCTAGTTTTACCAACACACTCTTTGTTTAAAACAAAAGCAAGGAAAAAAAATGCTTAATGATCTCTCCATCATTATGAAAACTCGATTTTCAATATACCTTTTTATTGAAGTAGAAATTTATCCTTTCGAGAAAAAAATATAGTTCTAAATTTGTCTAATTAACATGAATATAAATAAGAGTTATATTATTTACAAGATAATTTTACAATATTTTTATTTTTTATTATAACACTTATTTTTTCACATTTTTTTCTCTATTTTTTATTTTCTCCTTTTATGTACAACTAACTTTTCTTGTTATAGATTATCTGCCACGTATATACGTATCTTTTCTTGTTGTTTCAATTCAAAAAAATAACATTTTAAAAATAATAAAACGAGGTAGAAAATATTACTTTTAAAAAACAAATTCTTTTAAAAACACAACTAGAATTTCAAGAAATTGAACAAAAAGTAAAAATAGTAACAAGTGATTCGAATGCGCATTTGGTAATTGGTATGGTTAGCTGATAGGACAAGCATACTTTACCTTTGTGAATTGAATGTCAAATCCAAGTTGGGGGAATATATTGCTTCTCAAACTCAAAGTAAAAATTTCGAGTACAAGTGACACACAAGATGCGAACTCGGGCTATCCTTAGATCGAAGGGAAACTCCCCTACGTCCGATTCCCCTCAACTTAAATTTACATCAAAACCCATGTAAGAAAGGATTTATAAAGTAACTACCGGTAAAATTAGCAATATCAATTAGTTGTGATTTTTTTTTTTTTTTACAATGACAACAAGTTTGAATTTAGGATCTTATACAAATTATTTAAATTTTTATTATTAGACAGACCGTAATAGCTGTTAATGTAAAAATTAATGTTTAATATTTGAATATATTTATGCATATAATATTAACTATTAACTTTTTTTTATCAATAATTGAGATTATTTACTTTATTCTTTAAATAAAATGCTGACTTTAGAGAAGACGAAACCAATAAGAAAAACACAAAAATTGACCAAAAAGAAGAAAGACTTATTGATAGATGAAAAAAAAAAATGGAATTTCATTCCATCAGTCACCTTTCTTCAGTCTAGACCGCTACACAGAACCTTAATTCCCAATTAACAGGAGAAAGAAAAAACAATAGTAATTAAGTAGCCAATTAACCTATATATTATATAATTTCTCCAACTCGGATCCTCGTAGTCTGTGTGTCCAATTAACATCCTTAAAATCTCAGGTGTTGATTGGTCATTACGCAGCAATTAAGAAGAAGAGAGAATTAATGTGATAGGCGGTTCAAATTTCCGTAGACAAAATCGTGCTGGAGAGGAAAGAGAGGATGCGAGCTCAAAATTTTTCACCGACTACGTTGTTCGGGTTGGGAACTTCCACTTTCTTTTGTGGCATCCGTAACAACAACATGGTTGTCCGTAATTTCTTTCTGGGACCTGTCGCAATCCTCAAGGTGTTTGTCGAAATGGTTACAAGCCCCGTGGGCAAAAGAGGATGAATAATTATTGGGGCACGAAGGGGTGGCCAAGAACGTTGGTTTGTGATCCCCGGCCATGATGACTAGGATCTCCTCCTCGTAGACCTTGGGGTGTTCCTTGTTTCGAGGGTCATCATCACCCTCTTTCACGACGTTGTTGTTGTTATTATTCTCCGAGTGTTGGGTCCTGGCGAGACTCCAATAGGAGCAAGCGAGCATCAATAGAGCAAAGGCTACGAGAGCCATAACGGTGGCGAGTCCTCCGAAGAGGTAGGGGACTGGGGAGTGCCACGGGACCGAACATAAGAAGTGGGTGATGATGGGGTTGTTGTGACTACTACCACTGTGGTTGTTGGTGCTAATGTATTATTGGTGGTGGTGGTGGTGGGTGTGTTTAGATTTGAGGGGGGAATAGGAATACTTCTCATTTTGCTACCTTTCTCTTGTTTTTAATTACTCAATTAGTTTGTGCTTTGGTGGAAAAGGAAAGGAGATGGTGGAGGATTTGTGTGAGCTTTAAAAAATGAACATGGGGGAGCACGGTATTTATAGTGGCCAACAACCATCCAGACGAAGATATTAGAGAGACAAATGAAGAGGAGAGCGAAAGAGAGCGTGTGTGAGTGCTCATGTTTATGTTTTGTTTGGGTAAAGAAAAAAGTAAAGAAGAGAAAAGTAGAAAAGAGAAAAATAGGAGAGAAGAGAAAATGAGTAGATTTTTTA
Source organism: Spatholobus suberectus (assembly GCA_004329165.1). NCBI lineage: Eukaryota > Viridiplantae > Streptophyta > Magnoliopsida > Fabales > Fabaceae > Spatholobus > Spatholobus suberectus. The sequence continues at coordinate 10,406,326 of CM014733.1, forward strand.
GGTGTTCGAATTGAAAAAACTATGAAAAGAGTAGAAGAGAAAGAAAAGTTAAGTTTTTTCTCACTGTTTAAGTTGGATAAAAAAGTGAAGAAAAGAAAATGAATTTTTCTTGTAAAAAACATATTTATCCTTAATATATATAAATCTTGTGAGATAGAAAATAGTAATAAGGTTGGAATTATAATTTTGAGTGGGTTTCTATAATTTTTTATCTATCTCATTTTCTCTCCATCAAAAAAGAGATTTTATTTTTAGGTGAGACCTGCTCTAACTTTTCTCTCTACTCTATTTTTCTATTTAACCAAACAAGAAAAGCTACTTTTTTCTCACTCTACTTCTCACTACTCTTTCTCAATCTCTATCAAAACAAACAATACATTAGTGTTTACATTGGTTATCTAAGTAGAATATGAAGAGTGCTAACAACATATTTTTTAACACATACTTTATTATTAGTTACAATTTATTAAAATTATCAAATTATGAAAGAGAGTCAGTAAATAAAATGTAGGAAAAAATTACCAATACAAAATGGTGTGTTCAAAAGAGTACATGAAAGAATATGTTACTATCATTTCTCTTCGAATTTTGTACGCGTAATGTGTATCTCATTTTATTTGAATCAAATTAAGTGCCTTTTTCTACGTTTTTTTTTTCTTTTTTTAATTTTTACGAATTACGCCCACGTTACATTCTTTTTAGTTTCTCGCTTTACTTCTCCGGATGTCCTGTTATAATTTCTTTAATTCAATATTTTTACACCAGGGAAAGAGTACATTTTTTTAAATAAAAGAGAGAGGGAGAAGTTAAATAAATAATGAAAGTGTATAGTTGAGGAGTAAAACTTCAATTATAACATGGAAAGAGCAAGATTGGTTATCACATGCAGTTGAGAGATAAAAATATCTAAAAAAGTGTGAAAATCAAGAGAGTTTGTTGCCATTATATATTGTTATAGATGATTGCAAGTTAAATATAACTCTAAAAAAATGCGAAACATTCATAAGATATTAGAAAGAACTTATTTACGCTTCAAAAAAAAGAAATAACTTATTTAAAATTATAAAACCAACTTGCGATATTTTTGTAATTTTTAAATTTATTTTAATAATTTTAGCATTGTTTTTGAAGTATGTTTGTTGACTTTGATTGAACTATAATCTACTCTGACCAATGTATACTTTCTGTTGATTGAGATTTGATGTGTATGGATGATGACATTACACTTTGACACAATTGGAATGTTTTGGATAAAGGAGGTGGGTACCTACAAAAGGCGCTTCAACGCTTAAATTAATAGTAATTTTACTAGAATGACAATATGTAATAAATGTTTATATAATACTATGACATTGATTGTATTTATATAGGTTTGAAATAGGCTAAATTCCTTAGCATAAGGCTCAATGTCTCCTATAAGTAATGTTAGCCTGTTTTGGTATAACAACATTGTAAATTTAGCTAGGCTGATGTGTTTCACTATTCACATATGTACTATAGGAATCCTACACTTGGGTGCAATGTTGACTTTGGTCAATACTTGACAAGCTGGATTGGTTCATTGCTTTGGGCCGAGATGACCTACCTGGGAATTAAGCTTGGAGTTCAATCCAAAACATTCACGATCAAATTTGTAAATAAATTCTTATTTAATAAAAAATTGTTAAATAATTTTTTCATTAAATGATATATTCAAGCACGCATATTATCCAACTCACCCAATCAATTTATTCAATACTTACTACATGCCTTTTCGCCTTCTTTTAATTGAAAAATAAATCAACAAAGTATTTTAGGAATATTGATTAAAAAATATTCAATTTATTAAATATTTATAATTATGATATATGTTCATTTGATATGATAGATATACTTTGATATAATTACGTATATTTTATTTATGATCTACTCTAGTACATGTTAATTTTCTATGATTTTTTTGTTTGTTTGATGATTTGATAGTATGATAGACTAATATGTTTAGTATATATCTTAATTAACTAAGGGAGACCTTATGTCTATGGTGATATATAGATAATATGTTCTATAAAGATAAAAGAAGATAAACCATTTGGGTTATAAGATTGATCGGAATGAAGAGAAATGTTAGCAACATATTTTTTAAACATATTTTTATTAGAGTTTAATGGTTATGCACTGTTAGTGTAAAAGTTTTACACTGTCAACTAATTAGAAATCACCATTGATATAATTTTTAAGATAATTATTATAAAAGTCAACAAACTTACCATACACGGTAGGTTGTGATTGGATGACTAGGGTGTTCATAAACCAATCCAATCCAATGAAAACTGAAAAAACCGATCCAAAAAACTGAAAACTGAGTAAACTGAAACTGAAAACTGAAAAAATCGAAAATCGAAAAAACTAAAAATTTTATTGGATTTCGGATTTGATTTTGAAAATTGATCTAATCTAATTCAAATCGAACTTATAATGCATATATATTTTCACTTGTAATTTTCTAACATCACTCATGCTTATGTTTTTATTTCTTATATACTTGTAAAATTATCACATAAATTATACTTTTTTATAAAAAATATATTTATTTAAAGATAGTTTTTTAGTAACCATTTAAGTAAAGATACATAAATATAATCATTAAGTTGTGTAAATTATTTTTAATAATATATATTTGAAGAGTTATACTAGTATTAGTTATATAATGACTCATTAATGAAATATTGATATTTTAAATTATTTTTTAATATATTTATTATATATCATATTGTTTATTTAATACTTTTTTTAAAAAAATAATAGTATGATTAAAACCAAAAACCGATCCAATCCAAACCATTTTAAATTGGATAGGATTGAATTGGATTTAAATTTTAAACCAAACCGATTGGATGATGAATTAACAAAACCGAAGTGATTGGATCGGATGATTTTTCTCTTCAAAACCAATCTAATCCAATCTACGAACACCCATAACAGTGTAAAACTGCTTTACACTATCAGTGCATAGCCTATTTTCTTTTTTTATTATTGGTTGAAATTTATTGGAAAATATAAAATTTGTGGGTCTCATTTCTTATTTAACAAGTTCCACTTCTAATTTTGTAGTTTCCAATAAATTTTGATCATCAGTAAGGAGTGTGTTGATAATACTCCTCTTAGAATGAATATTAGTTTTAAGGGAGACCTTTTTCATCAAATTATTAGTTATTTGTCATTATGGGTGCATTTGATACACACTAAAGTATAGCACAGGATAAATGCTTAAGTTATAGGGTAACTTTTTATCATGTGCTTTGTTTGGTGAATAGTAGATAACAATCAAAATAATATGAAAATTACTGCAATACTCTTTTTAATAGAAATTATCTTAATATAATTCATATTAATTATCTTAATACAACAATAATGGTCATGGTGGTGACAGCGGCAATGGTAGTGGTGGTGCTTATGGTGTTGACGACAATAATGGTGACACCAGCGACGACAGTGTTAGAACCAAAGATGTAGAAGCGTTTAAACTCTCAAAGTTATGAAGATAACAAACTTATTAATGTTCAAGTTTCTGCCTAAGGACTAACCTTGTCACAACAAACAAGCTACTTTTATGTGGACCGTCCAGTAAACATGCTAAAGAAAACCGTCCAATAGATGCGCTAAAGAAGACCGTCTAGTAGACATGTTAAAGAAGACCGTCCAGTGAACAAACTGAAGATGACCATCCGAAGCAAAATCTTGTCTCTTTGGACCAGGTCAAAGATTAGATGCAAGCTTCCAACGACAAATATTCAAACAGCTAAGTTTTATTTGAACGTCCAATTTACTTATGATAGTTTTCCTCGAAACTAACATATTACCACTCTTATGATCTAATGATCAAATTGTTTGAAACATTAAAGGTAATCAGATTCATTCTAGTGCAAAGGCGCAGCAAAACAGATAAAGCAAGTCAACTTATCAAGCTGTCATGCCGAATGAAGAATGTTCAGAAAAGCAGATTGTCAGCACAATCCTGCGCTTTTCGTTTTAGTGCAAGTCTAAAAGCTGCCACGCCTGATCCTTCTGAATGCATTGTTTGCACGTCCTTCCTTGTATAATGAAGTCAAGTCTTCCACAACGGATCTTTTCCCTGAAGACTATATATATGCACCAAGGAAGAAGTGAAATAAAGACAACTGTGATACGTGCTAACTTATGAAAATCTTAGCAATCTTCTGTACATTTGCTAGAAGCGTCCAGTGGACGATAGTGAAAAAGCTTTGTAAAATTTTCTAAGTATTTGAGCTTAATCTTTCAAATCCTCACTACGTGAGTTAATACCTTTGTATAAACACTTGTTGTGTTGTGAAAGCCTAGAGAGGCTTAGTGAAAAAGAATACTTGGGGTAAAGCAATCTAGGGTGATTGTCTTGTAAAGCCTGAAGAGGCCGTGAACAATACTTGTAACCTAAGTGGATACCTTTTGGGTGAAGGGACTGGACGTAGCTCAGGTTGAGTGAACTAGTATAAAAATTCTCTGTGTTATATTTCTCTCTATCCCTTAACTTGAAAACGCTTTCAAACTTATTTATATTGAATTAAAAAGTTTTAAACGCACAATTCAACCCCCCCTTTTTGTGCGCCTTTTCTATTTCAGACAGTGGTGGCGACTGGGGTGGTGGTAGTAACAATGACTGCGGTGGTGGCGATAGTGGCATTGATGGTGGTGGTGACGGCGACAATGGTGGTGAAGGAGAGACGAGAGAGACAAAAAATATTATAATTATTAAATGACAAATAAAAATGGATATTTTTGTCTTGTACTTTGTAATTGGGACAGAAAGTTGTCTCATGATTTATTGAGTAACAAAAAAGTAAGCAATTGTCCTAAGGGCAATCAAGACCCGACCCATCCCAATGACTCGTCCCGGCCCAAGGTTGATTTGGACAAGTTTGGGGTTTTGAAATTATACCTGATGCATTTTTTAGGATGGGTTTGAGTTATGTTTCGAGTCGTTTCAACCTGGTTTAGTGTTCTACATTCTTTTTAAAAGTATAACTTTTTTGAACAATTGTATATTAATAATAAAACTTTTTTATTTAATAGGTAATATTTTGTATAAGATGATATTATATTTATAATGATATTATTTTTTAAAATATATATTGTAAAATATACATTAATTTAAGTTTTATATTTCTTTTATTCTACGATCTAACTATATATAATGTTAATATTGATATATTATGTTAAAACGTCAGGGTTGACCAGGTCTCGTCTCATATATTTTGGGTCTTGATCGAGTTAGGTTTAGGTTTAAATAAATAACACGATCAAAATTTCAAGCCGATAGAGAGAAAGATAAATTTGTCCCAACCTATCCCTTGCTCACCTCTATTTTGTCCTGTCAATCTTTTTTTCTTGTTGTCGTCCCATGATCCCTTATTGATCAAACAAGGAACAATTACACTTGTGTTGTCCAGTACCTTGTTTTTTAGCAAATCAAACGGACCTGTAAAAAAAGGGAGATCCTAGAGAAAAAGATAATCCAACCCTTTGATTTTAATAGATAACAAATAAAACAATTTGGTTAATAAGAACGTTATGTGGTAATGTTTTCTCTGTAAGTATATAAGGATCAAAAAGTGACAATTTGTCTTATTAAAAGATATATAGTCTCATGAAGATTGTCTTGTGACTGTTTTATAATCGTCGTCTGAAGACTTCATTATCTTAATTATGACCATCTGACAACAAATTTGAAGATCCTTTCATCTAGGTACATAAATTGACAAATGCAGCAAGGTTAAACTCTAATACTATAACAGTCTCAAGCATGATGTCTGACTAAAAGGAGAAATTAAAGACAATGCAATATTTCATATAAAGTCAATTTGTCACACGCAAAAAGGAAAGTTCTATTTACTTTGATCTCCCGACAACTTTATAGGAACAAAAACGACTTTCACATATGAAAACAACATTCAAATCATTAAATGCACAATAACTGTATCTAATATTCACATTTTGTAGAAGCTCTCGTAGGTAAAAAAACTTTTAACATCTCTTAAGAAGAATAAGTTTATATAAAGAAAATGAAACATTAAACACAAATAACTCTTATACTATCCAAAATTTGGTGCACCTTAGATAATTTGTTAGATAGTATATGATATTATATCTTATGTTTAAGATAGATTAGATAATATTAAGATATGATATAAAATATATATGAATGACAATATTACCTTTTAATTAGGACTACATAATAACTTTTAAGATCAATTTTTGGTTTTTTTTTTAACTTTTATACATTATTTTATTTTTAAATTTAAAAAATTATCTTTAATATTCCTTTTTCACTTTTATATATTATTTATTTTTTAATTCATTCAAATTATATAAAAATGAACCAACAGGTCGATGACATAACTAATATTATAATTACATTTATTTATGATATAATATATAAAAACTATACAATATATAATTTATAATTATGTTTATTTACTATATATATATATATATATATATATATATATATATATATATATATATGGAGTGAAAGAAAGAAATATTGACTATTAGATCTAACTATGAATGGTCAGATTAACATAAGTCATGTGAGTTTTTTAATCTTGATTATTTATGTATGATTGTATATACTAGATTTACTTTTTTTATTCTTATACAAAAATGACTCTTTCACTAGATATGTCACACACACATATTCACACACAACCTTTTAAATTGTCACATGATATTTAATCTTAATTATTTATATATGATTGTATGGTCTAAATTTACTTTTTTTACTCTATATAAAAATGACTCTGTTACAAACCAAAGATATTAATTTAATATTTATCATATTCTAGCTGACCAAATAGGTCAAAGATATTAATTTAATAATAAAATTTAAATATAAATAAAAAATAATAATATTGCGTACCCCAAAGACTTTACTCCTTACAAAGAATATGATGCATAAAGCCATAAACATGAATGAGGTCATGATGATATTCTTTAACCTTATCCGCGAGTACTAACAAGTAACAATATGCCTACAAGATGAATATATGTTTCTTGTGTGATGACGTAATATATTTACATATTCTGAAAAAAAAAAGGAAAAAAAAAACTCTTTTCTAATTTTGGAGAGCCACGTACCTGGGTTATTGGGTCCCAATAAGGCCATTGTGAATGCGCATCATGCTGCATAATTGGATGTTTATATTGTGAAAACAATCACAATCATCAGCTAAGGGGTAAAAGAGAATAAACAATGTGGGCAAAGCGGAAACAAAGCTATTGGGGCTCTTCCTTTTGTTTCATCGATCAGTTGGATTTAAGACGTGATCATTATATAGTCTTAATTATTGGTAAGTCGTGAAACTATGTCTCTCTTCGGATGGGGAGTAAATGAATAAAGAAGGAAAGTAAAAACGATTTGACAATTTATATTTATCGGGAGAAACAAACTTCTTTATGCGCAAAACCAAAAACTAAAAAAAAATTATTATATTTTTAGTCCTTCATTTTATATCAACTTTTGTTTTTGGTCTTTTAAAAATAATTTGACCGGTTATAGTTTTTAAAAAACTTTTCCTTTGTGTTTTAATCTTCCACGTTAACTTCTTGATGATGAGGTGCTGCATCCGTAACCACGTCACTCAAATTTCTGGCAGTGTTTTCAACTGCTACAAAATTTCTGCCGGTCTAAAGCCACCAGAAAATGTTAGTTCAAAAATTTGAAAACATAACCGGGAAGAAGATGCAGTTAGGTACCTAACAGTTATATGTGCACCATAGAGCACCGACATTATATGCGTTAACCAACCAATTTATTCCTTAACGTACTTGAAAGATTTTAAATTTTTTATACTTTTAAATAGATTTAAAAAAAAATCATATCTTCATTTAACGTTAAACAATATTACTAACAATATTATTTTATATATGATATTTAATTATACAACAAATATATTTAAATTTTTAATAAATTAGAAAATAAAAATATTATTTTAACATTAAAACAATATATTTATTATAATACATATGATATTTATTATTTTACATATGATATTTGATTATACAATAAAAAATAAAAATGTAATTTTAACATTAAAACAATATGAATTTGAAAAATAAAATTTTTAGCATAAAGAATATGAAAATAATCATTTTACGATGAAGAATATGAAAATAATTTCTTTGATAATTGTTTAAAATTATTTAGTTTTTTAAAATTAAATTCATTATCAAAACAATTATTATCAATTTTTTATTATAACTTTTATTTATTTGATTAATTAATTTTTTTATAAAATAAATATATAAAATTCTTCAGTTTTAGAAAATATATGTATTTAAGCTTTTCAAAATAAATATTTTATAAATCATTATAAAATATAAAATATATAAAACAAATATTATATAAAAATTTGAGTTTAATGGTCATGTATTGTCAACCAATTGAAATTCACCGTTGGTATGACTTTTAAGGCTATTATTGTAAAAGTCAATAAATTTATTATACATAATGGTTTGTGATTGAATGACAGTGTAAAACTGTTTTACATTGTCAGTATATGAACTTTTTTTCTCAAATTTTTTAAAACCTATCTAAAATTTACATTTCACTAAGAGAAAGAATGTTGGGCCGAGAAGGAAAAGGAAAACAAATCTACATCGCGTGTGGTGGGGGGTTGCTCTATGGCACTAATAGTAATTGCGCCTACGGGAGAGAGAAGAGCGGGCGAGAGTAAGCGTGGTGACTACTTTGACTGTGGGGAGAGAAGGGAAGAAGGGGAGAAAGAGAGGAAGGAAAGGGGAAATAAGGGGGAAGGAGATGGGAGACGGATGACAGCGCACATGGTGTTTCTTTCTTGTTACCCTCCCTTTGTTTTTCCTTTTTTTTTGTTTTTTGTTTTCTTCTTTGCCTTTTGGTTGCATACTTTGGTTATTGATGGAGGTTATGCGAGGGATAAGGAAACTGGCGTTGGGTTTTCTGATCTGTTGTTGTAGTTTGTAGTGGTGAAGGGTTATAGTTTTTGATTTGGTCTAGGGTTGAGTGGATTTGGATTTGGATTTGTGATTTGTGTCTTGTTCTAGGGTTGTGATTTGTGTAGTGAAGTGAATCTGGGGCTTTTGATTTGTGATACAAGGATAACTTTATAAAACTTGATGAATTCTTATTGTGACTTTTTTTTTCTGATCAATGCATGTGATTTGTATTGTGATTCTTATTGTTCTGCTTATAGTGATTCTTATCTGGTGTTGGGGTTTTGATTTTGTTTACTCTTGTTTTTTTTTTTCATTTTAGACTAACGGCCAAAAATTTTGAGAAAATTTGTAGCAGCTGAAAAACTGCCAAAAACTTAAAAACAAAAATTTCAACATCATCACTTAACGAGAGGGATTAAAACACAAACGAAAATTTTTTTAAGGACTATGACTGGTCAAACTATTTTTGAGAGACCAAAAACATAACTAACCCAAATAAAAATACTAGAAAAATACACATTTTAATGTGATTCGATACTTCTTACCTACGTCTACAAAAACATCTTAATGTTTATTCATTCTCAAATATTCATTCCATTACAAGTTTTTTGGACAAACTTGTAAAACCTTCCAATCCACGGTTGACAATTAACCGAACTAACTCAAATATAGTTCGAAACTCGATTTGACAATTGGCTCGTTGAACTTAGTTTATGAACCAAATGAGCTGAATTTGAGTTAATTGAACTTAAGCTATGTATAGTTTGGCTCGATTGATTCATGAACCAGCTCGCTATATATATATATATATATATATATATAACTAATACATTTTATATTATTAAATTCATATAATTAATTTTTTTAATTAATTTCACACTAATTTTTTTCTTTATTTTTTATCCTTCTAAAATTTAAAATCAATATGTTTGTCCCTATAAAATGAACAAATTTTGGTTTTGGTCCCTATAAAATATTTTTCTTTGATTTTCATCCCTCTAAAATCTAAAATAACTATTTTTGATCCCTAAAGTTTATTTTAAGGTAGATAAATAACAATTATTTTAGTGATCTAGAAAAATTTTTAAAGGTATCACATGCTAACATAACACTACAGACACTAGTGGGTGCCACATGAAATGGTCACTTGACCTTCCGTTAAACACATAAGCAGTTAACGAGTGTCATATAATAATAGGGACCAAAAATAATTATATTAGTTTTTTGAAAATGAAAATCAATGAAAAAAATTTATAAGGACTAAAATCAAAATTCACTCATTTTACAGGGACTAAAAACATATTTAAGCCAATAAATAAATAAATAAAAATATGTAAAATAATTATAATTTTGAATCGAATCAAGCTAATGAGTTGAACTGAGTTATTCGTGAGCTTGAATCGAATTGAGTTTGAGTTGGAAAAAAAGGTTCATATCGAACTCGAGTCAAGCTCGAGTCGAGTCAATTATCAACGATTTGAGTCAAGCTTAGTTCAACTCAACTCGGCTTGACTCATTTCCAGTCCTACTCCTTTCACATAACCCCCTCTCATATACGGTGGTGACCTTCTCTACAAGTCGAGTGGTTCTTTTCATTTCAAAAACCTCTATTTATAGACTTTGAATCATAATCTTAAAAGAGGAAACAATCCCTAAAATAAAAAAACAATATCTTGAAATTTAAACAATATCTTAAAAATTTGAAATTGAAAATTTGAATTATTCTCCCAACACTATTTATATATTTGGATGATAAGAAAAAATGAAAAAAAGGGAAGATTTTGATTAAAAGTCTTCTCATGTAGCCAAGAAAATGAAGAGATGATGTGATAAAACTGCAACTCAACTACCCATATTATTTTCTTTCACCCAACAGGGATGAAACATTGGACAAATGCGATGAGTGGGTGCTAGGAAACACACATATGAATGACAAATTAAAAATGTTATGTTTTTTGGGCACGTTTGATACACACTGAGGTACAGTATAAGGAGAACAGCACAACACAACTACTTGAGTCACATGACAACGTTTTATGTTGTGCATTGTTCATCACAACACAAACATAATAATATAGAATTTACTAGAATATTCTCCTTAGTTTATTTTCTCCTTTCTGCATAATTGTTTATGGCTCACACTCTTACACCATTCCCATTGCGGTGTGTCGTCTTCTGGTGCTATCTCGATGATTGTGATCAACACGCCTTAACAGGAAGTCGCCCTCATTAACCTGGCCTTCTATTCTCCCTTTGATCTTCCCAAATTTTCCTTCCATTATCGTTTTCAATTAAGCAGAACATTGGAAAAGTATAATAAATATAAGAACAACTACTAGGAGAGCACGAAACGTGAGAATCGCAACTGAAACAAATATAAGAACAGGTACCAGGAGACCACAAAACGTGAGAACTACAATTGAAACAAATATAAGAACAACTACTAGGAGAGCGCAAAGCAAAACATGAAAATCGCAATTGAAGCTTGGAATAACGAAGAACAAGGGAAAGGAAGAGGGAGGAAACTGCAAATAGGGAATTTTGAAGAGAAGAAGAACATCAGAGAAGTAAGATATGGAAAACGTGCAGAGATGTTGGGGACAAAAACTGCGTGATGTGCAAAAATGATAAGGATAGTTTTGTCTTTTCAATTGATTATACATGGTACAAAAAGTTGTCGTGGTTTAGTGAGTAACAACTTTTTATATATTTGTTTTATGTTATATCACTTCTTTTGTTCTATCCCACAATCATTTTTAAAATTAAATGTGGAACAAATAATTTTGTTCTGTCCTGTCCTTTATTTTTTATCGAATCAAACGGACCCTTTGGGTCAATAGAACAAAGGATTGATATGGTGTGGGAGGGAGAAGCGTATAGGCCTAGGGGTGATAATTTTTGTTGATTTCTTTGATTCTTTCATTAATCTTTAAAAAAAACAAAATAATATTTTGCAATTAATAATGAAAATATACCAATTAAAAATAAAAATTATAAAATGCTGATTTGCCTTATAATCTCTCAACTTAAGTCTAATCTATTAGCTTATTATATATCTTTTTTTAGGTCTAATATGGCCTTTACTTAAGTCTTGCTTGATTTGTTTGGTTGTTTAAAGGCCTATTTCATATTAAAATTTTAAATAAGTCAATGAATTTATTCTTAAATAGGTTAATAGACTTACAGACTAATGGGTCTATCACTAGAAAGACTAATATAATTACGGACTAACATGCCTATCACTCAATAGATCAATAGGCTTAGAAGTTAATGGGATCTATCATACTAGAAATAGTTAAAACCACAAAACAGATTACATTTTATAGATATTAAAACTAGTTCAAGTTAGAAACATAATGTTTAGTTGTTAAAATAATAATATAATATTATATATTAAATATTAATATTTTTATTAAAAATAATATTATTGATGAATTGATTAACTTGTTAAGTCTAATATGTTTTTCTAAAAACCCATAATTTGACCTATTTAACTAAAAAGGCTTTTCAAAAGCCAAAGTGGCCTTTTTGTTAAATAAGTTAGGCCAAGTCAAACTTTAAATGGGTTAGATTGTAGGTCTTAATGAGCAACTTGACCTATTTTCCTCTCTAGTCTTAAATAATTTTATAATTTTGATATAATGAATATTTTCTAATTAATTATTTTAAATTTTTTATTATATATTCATGGGCGTATCATAGAAAAATTCTTTAAACAATAGGTTTTTTTTTTTTATGATGTTTTCACTTTACTTATTAGTAAACTACCAATTTGGTCCTTAACTTTGTAGGGCACTGTCATAATAGTCCATGACATTAAAAAAATAGCAAATAAATCTTTCACTTTAAATTTCGTTAGTCATTTTGGTCCTTGTCGTCATTCGGATGTTAATGCCGTCAGTTAAATAGCAACAAGGCACGTTTTGTGCCACATTAGCAACCACATGGCATGCCACGTGAATGTATAGTAAATGACACATCATTAGGGACCAACATGACAGTGAAGTACTTGACAAAATGATCATAAAGGACAATCCAAAAATTACTGTCATTTTAGTCCTTGACATTTACAATTTACTATTATTTTAGTCCCTGACATTTACATGTGTTTTACAAAAAGTCATGTGCCCGTTTAAAATAGTTTTGTGATAGTTTTTAAAAAAATTACATGATTTGTGTGTTTTAATTTTAACCATTTATGATATGATCCAATGGTTAATATTTATTTCTCTTACTCTCACATAAAAAAACATTCTTAGTAGATAAGCTCCTTCATTTAATATATTGTGTGTGTGTGTGGCAAAATTAGCTTATAAATTAGCTGAAAAACATATAAGCTAGCTAGCTAACATGTTATAAACTAGATGTTAAGAGCTAAAAAGTTGAAAGCTTATAAGCTAACTAATTGAATTAAAAGTGTTTGGTGAGATTAGCTAATAAGCTAGTTCATACATGTAAAATGACATAAAAGGGGACATATTTAGTTATTTGATTATATATATATATATATATATATATATATATATATATATATATATATCACTTCCAATATTTGAAATTTATTTATAATAATTTACCATCTTAAAAATTAGGATAATAATTATTAAATTTTATATTATAAAGGAATGATGAAGATTTGATGATTTTATATTATAAAGGATGGTTGTAATTATTTTGTTTATTGTTTTTTGTGATATGTTTCCTTCGTTTTCACCAAAAAAATTATAATTTAATTAAATAAACTTATATTATTTAAAATCAATTGTTTTAATATTTGAATAAATTTTTAATAATATTATTTTTAACAAAAATAATTTTTTTTATAATTTTAAATTTTTATCAGCTTTTGGTGAGTCAATTATGAATGTCGTGAAGGATGCACATTGTTGCTTTGTGAGTGTGAGAGCGAAAGATATAGAAGAAAGAACTTGACATCAATGAGAGTAGTAGGGTAGAGAAAAAGGTTTCTAAATTAAAAAAAAAAAAAGGTAAAAAAGAGTTTCAAGTAAATTGATAAGGATAAAAATGGAAAAAGAAAAAGAAAAAGAAAAGGTAATAGCTTATAAGTTATAAGCTTCTTGACTTAGCTTATAAAAACAAATTAGAAGCTATTAAAATAAGCTTATGGTTGTATTTGGTAAAACTAGCTTATAAGCTTATAAGCTATAAGTTAAGAGCTAAAAAGATGAAAGCTTATAAGCCATCTAATTGAATTGATAGTGTTTGGTAAGATTAGCTTATAAGTGTAAAATGACATAAAAGAACATATTTAGTTATTTGATTTCTAAATTAATAAAAAAAAAGGTGAAAAGAGATTTAAATAAATTAGTGAAGACAAAAATGAGAAAACAAAAAAAGCTAGTAGGTAGTAGCTTATATTTAGTTTATGAAAATAAACTAGAAGTTATTAAATTAAACTCGTGTACCAAATAAGTTTATTTTGGTCAAACTAGCTTATTAGCTAGTCAAACTAGCTTATGAGCTACTAGAGTGGCTTACTAAACACACTCTATGTACCAAAAAAATTATTTTGGTCAAACCAATTTATAAGCTAGTCAAACTAGCTTGTAATATTTTAAAAGCATATATTTAGTACGTATTGTGGAACAAAAAAAAAGGTTAATAGTTACGTGCAATTGCTTATGGCATGTTTGGATCAAAAGAAGAAAAAATAAAGAGAAAAGAAAATACAAATAATGATGTATTTTCTTTTGTTTAATTGGAAGAAAGTGGAAGGAAAATAGAGAAAAAAGTTGATTTTAAAAATAAAATTTTAAAGCTTTCTTTTCTTTTTACTTTTTCTTCAATTCAAATTTTAATTTTTTTTTTCTCTTGCCTCACTTTCCATTCACCGTTCCAAACAAACCATTAGATGTGAGCAATAAAAGAATCCAATTTCTGTAAAGTTTATGTTCATTTAAATTAATTAAAATCTCAAATAACTTAAAGATTTACAAACATGTTTATTTGTCAATTTTTATATTATAAATTGAAATGTTTATCCTTAAGGTTACATGTGATATGAAATAACTTTTATTCTCAATTAAACTATTTTTTCATAAATTAGATATTTATCGATTATAGTTAAACATTTTTATGAATAATATATTTATCGTTTATTGCCATAAGAAAGTTTAGTAATTCTACAATTAATTATTACGAGAAATAAATTTCTCACTTATAAAAGTAAGAAATTTTTATTTTCATATTACATTTTTCAAATTGTTAAAACATTACTTATACTAAATATTAATTTTATTAAATATATTTTTTATTTTAATATTGTTTAAAAATGTTAAAAGTAAAAACATTACTTGTACTAAATATTACTTAAATGTAAGTATGTTTTTTAAATATTTTATTTTTATTTAACACTTAATTTATATTTTAAAAATGATTTTTTCCTCAAATTTATTTAGCCATGGGCAGCCGTCCTTATTGTAACCATAGTAGGCAGCATAATTTCAAGTGGGGCCTTCGACCCAAATCATTTGCTCAAGCACCAAGACAAGCAGCCATCATATTAGTTTACTTTCGGGACTAATTAAATTCCATGTTTGTCATTTTCTGTGATACTTTATCACATCATTTTACCAGCATATACTGGCTGTAAAATATCATCATCCAAAAAGCTCCAATAAATTATGAATGGATGTCTTAATAATTTTGAATGTACAATCTCTCTTTTAAACAAACTACAAAATTAAGATAATTAATTACGAAGATAAAATTCATAATTAATCTTCAAAAGTCTAATGTGACGTATATGTGTTCCGGAACAATTGAGATTAAAAAAATATAACATTTTGGAAGATAAAATATAGAATAATAATTATTTATTAGAAAATTACAATGATTGAAATTTAGATAATTTCGTAATTTATTGTGTGCGTATACATATTTTGTTATAATATTAACCATCTAGCACGGGATATCTAAACTCCTGCTTACATGGTGAAAATAATGACACAGCAAAACTTACAGGGATCTTTTTTGAATGGGAACAAATATGATAAGAGAGAAAAAATTGACAAAAAGAAGTGTTCTCTCTCAATTCTCGTTGCTTTGTTCTGCTTTCTCATTAGCTCACTCTCTCTCTCAAACCTAAACGTTCTGCTCTCTCTTTCTTTCCCTCTCCTACTAATCTCTCAATAGTTGTCGTTATGAGAACATATTGGTCTCTTTCCAGCTCAACAATCCAAGGCTCCATCTTCTCCTCTCTTGTCTTTCTTCACTTCCTCTGCTCAATCTCTCTTGCATTATTCTTTTCCTTCATTGACGATGGCTCTTTCTTTTTTGACAAAGTGTGTAATTTAACAATAGAACCTAAAGGGAAGTTCTAGTACCTACATGGGAGAGAATAAGGGCAACTAACATTTTTGACAACGTGTGTATGAATTCTGATTTATTCATATCTCATTTCCTCCTATTCTTTTCTCATCTTATTCATGTGTCATTTGTGACACCCAATCACATTGACTCTTATTCTCACAATTTATTAAGTTAATTTACTTTAATTGTTTTAATTATTTATTATTTTCTTCTTCATTTGAAAATGTGAGTAAATTTTTTTCGATATATATATATGGGTCAGGATCCGTTGACATTAGATGTTAAAATTAGTCAAATTATATTTTCAATAACTTTTTGTAAAATACAAATTTAACCAATCCAATTGTTAAATTTTATGTTTTTATTAATTAGATTAAGTATACAAAATTTCACACAATTCCAAAATTATTTAATAGTTCATCTCATCACTTTATTTTAACGTACAATATGGTATTAAAATATATGTAAATATTCAATGTTAAATAACATATCTAGCGAAGTCCAAATGATGTGAAATTTGATATACATGTTCATGAATATAATATCATACAATTTAACGGTTGGATTGGTTAAATTTGCATTTTACTAAAATTATTGAGGGTGTAATTTGACTAACTTTGACACTTAGTGTCAATAGATCCTGACCCTATATATATATATATATATATATATATATATATATATATATATATCATCGTCATCATCATCATCATCATGGCTAAATACATAAGTCACGCTGAGTCATAGGGTCCTAGTATCATTAATATCAAATATAGTCATCCAAAACATAGAAACAACAACCTACGATAATATGTACATCACAAAGGACTATCTACCCACCCTATGTATATACAAGTCAAAAGAAAAAAGCCTTTGTCAGAGCAATCACTATATACATCTAACCCCCACCTACATAGTCAGCAAAAAGTAGTTAAGTCCTACCATTTTTGTTTAGAAGGAATGTTCCCCATGATCCATCTCGGTCTCCTTAGAATCCATCTCTGCATCTGCAGTATACTTAGCATGTCCATTAGGCACCTGAGATGGTTGCCCAAGGTTTGAAGGCATAGATGAAGATAAAGAAAGTGAAAGCCATTCTTTTCCCATTCCAAGCTGGTAATCTAGAACAAGAAAAGGAATGGGAACATCGTCCTGAGCTAGTGAAGCTATAACAACATAGGTGCTATTTGGACATCATCATTGTCCTTAAGTGATGGTAGTGGCGATACAACATTAACTCGATCATATCTCGGTGGTGTTAATTAAAGTAGTAAGCAAAACAGGAATAATAGTAGTAGTAGTAGGTATGTAAATCTCTAGATAGGGTGATAGGAAGCTAACTGTAAGACATTCTCAATATGTATTTGTTCTAGAGACATCATCATGGACTCACTCACCGAATAGGCTATACTAGAGGTAGATGTTCATCATAATTGGAAGCTGGGTCATCTTCTTGTATCGTCAAACGAACACATACAAAGAAAGGAAAGAAAAGGAAAAAGAGTGAAGTAATTTATTTTCTAAATCACTTCCAAAAAAGTATGTAGAATTGACCTACATAAACATTACAAAGATAAAACACAATTGACTAACAAATAAAGAAAATTATTATAAAATAAAGAAATAACATAAATATTAGTTGATATGGTAAAAATAAAATTTCTTTGTGTTTTACCAAAAATAGGGCTGGATGCTTCTAGTAACATTTTTATCCAAAAATTTCAATTATTTACTTTGTACAAATATTCTAAATTATCAAAAAAATTAATATACACATTAGAATTACAAAATAATAGTAAAAGTATTTTTTTTTTCTTGCACCCTTTTTATCTTTATGGCTGAATATGGCCCAAGTCCTCCTAAGCCAAAAATTTTCATTTTTACTTTACCGAAACACTTTTTTCTTAAAATGTATACTAAATATTTTTATAAAATAATGATATTAATTCGTAAAAATAAATTTTTTTCATCTTCCACCGAGAATATTCATAGCTGAATAGTATAGCCATGGAAAATGCCATATTTTGTTCATTCAAAAACAAAATCTCACTTTATTAACCAACAATAATCAATACAACAAAATATGTAACAAAAATCCATAAAATGAAGCAAATAATAGGAAAGTAACCATATGCACAAGCCAATAATATTTTGCCATCAAATATACATCACCATATGAATATAGCACCAATGAAAGAATTTTTAGAACAATATGACAAGAACATAAGCAAAAGGAACCCTAGGAGTGATTTGGGAGCCACATCTCTTCCTAAAACCTTTTGGTAGTGACAAAATGGAAATAAACATCGCTCCCCCTTATGCCTTGCTTAGGAAAAAGTAAAAGAGATGATGGGGTGATGAGCTTCCAAAAAGAGTGAGACAACTCCAAAATAGGTAAGATAATGACACTTTGTTGGGGCTTGATTTTGTTTTTGATTTAGAGAAGAGAAATGAAATAAAAATTGGGTGTGGTGGGGCTATGGTGGTTCAGCCAGAATAGGAGAAAAGAGAGAAGAAATGGCTTTTGTAATGGTTTGGTAAAAAGGAATTTGTTCATATCACTTTAAAAAAATCTAGGTTTTTACTAATTTTATTTTTAATTGAAAAATGGTGATGTTTAAAATCAGCATGTGCTTGAATTGGTGTGTGTTGGCCAAGTCACATTTTTTTTTCAATTTTTATTTAATTAATTAGCTATTTATTGTATCATAAATCTATTTTATGAAAAATATAAAAATGATGGTATTATCCATACTTGACCAATGGGACATGACTTATGAGTGAAGTAATCAGATTCTAGATCCTTCCTAATTTAAAAATAATTTTTTATTAATTTTTTAGCAATTGAAATACAATTTTAAGGCAAAAATCACTAAATAATTCATTTTAATTCTAGTAAATATGAAAAATTAAAATAATTCCAAAAAATATTTATTTTCATAAAAATATAATTTAAATAAAATTTTCATATTTTTTTTGTTATCAAAAAGGTACCGATTAGATTTTTATTAACCTCTTAGGGCATTTTGGTCATTTTGCATAAAAATTTCAGAAAATTCTTAAAATTATAATTATTAATTAAAACTTTATTTTAAGTCAAAAATAAAAATATCTCATTATTTAGACTATTTTTACAAATTTTTATCCTAATTAGTTTTATAATTAGATTTAGGGATGATATTGTCATTATTTCATTTTCAAGGTTCTAGTTCGAAAAAATTATTAAAAATCACAATCGAATGCTACTCGAAATTTTGAATGTGACTGTGGAATCAAAATTTCAAGATTCTCATCTAATTGTTCAGAAATAAATTTAGAATAAAAAAAAACACGTTTTTAAAGAAAGTAGTGGTGTTACATCATTTTCCTCTTACTTTGATGATATATAATCTCTCACATTTTGATTATAAATCAAGTTGCAAAAAATGTTGTAAACCATTTTTTAGATTTGTATTTGGTTTGTATTTCTATTACTATTATGTATGATAGAATAGGTGAAAAAGTGAAAATTGCTATATGAAATGTAATACCCTTGTGGGTATTACCACAACCTATACCTAGAATTCTAAGACAAGAAAACTTTGAATGGTTTCTAATTAGAGTTCATACAAACAAATCATATGGCATAAGATCTCATAAATATAAACACAAGTTTTCATGCTTAAAACTAATAAATAAAGTAACACCTAATACAATATGTATGCACCCATAGGTGTCATACAAAGTTATAGAAAGAAAGATATAGATGATACAACAAACTCCTATACAATGGAGAACATAAACTAAAACATGTACTCTTGCAAGCTGCTCCATGCTCCACCAGTGATACTTCACTTACTTATCTTGAAAAACATGAAACTTAAACTAATGAGACAAAAGCATCAGTGAGTGCAAAAGGATGCAATTAACATCAAGGGACATCTATATTAATGGTTCTATGCTGTCGTTCAAGGTTTGAACCCTCACTAGCCCTCTGTTATCCATACATATCTAATATCAAGCTCAATTACTTATCTAAAACAATTCTGTAAGGTTCTCAACCACTTATCCTAACTATCCTGTCTAAAGGACAGTAATACACCTGTGTACAAATATTATTCTAACTTATTATACATCATTTAACTAGATGAGAACTTTACCTTTATTGGGGCTTATATTCTTAGCATAGGTACTTAGGACTAACTATCACAGTTAAGTCTAAAACTACTATCATGCTAAGATTCATAACTTTCATTTTCACCTCTCAGTATTGATACTAACCTAAACGATTCTCATATACTAGAACTTGAGATCATAGATCTCCTTGCAACATCGAATGAGAATGTACATTCATTAAATTCTTGCCCATTATTGGGTTTATGTACGTATCTCATCTATGAGCCATATCCTCCATGCGTAATCTTTGGGGTAGCCTAAACCTTCCTTAATTCTCAAAATGTACATTCTCACCCAATGCATAAACATATTCCTTATCTTTTACTTGTTACCTAGGTACCCATTACTTCTTCCTATTTAAAGGTAACACAATGCACATCATCATTAATCACTTATATCAAAGGTTTGATTTAGTTAGCTGTTTGATTCAGTTAGCTTTAGTATTAGGTTTCATATACTACTGTCCCATGGCTATTTAAGCTCACAATCTATGCCAACATTCTCCCGTTATTGAATAGCATCTACCACCTTCTGTTATTAACGAAGTTACTTCTCTACATCACTCTTTACAGGGAAATGTTCACCTTAGTTAAGAAGGACGATATCCTTTAGTACAAAGGTGGAAACTCACCACACCTTATGATGGATGGGATCACAACCTTATTAATGACTAGGAAGTACTACTTTTCCTTTACGAAGGGTACCCCAATTGCTCTTTGGATCTAAAGAAGACTTTTACCTTGGGAACTGATAAAGATCTCCACCTTCTCTCATTAAAGGGGTATCCTCTTAAGCCTTATGTGTTTTAATCATTTTATTTCATAAGATTCTTTGTGTCACATACAAGCACACACAAAGCTCAACATACACAATACACAACCACACATATTTGTCAATCACACAAGTCTACCACACTAAACAACAGTATTTAGAGAGAATCAAACAACAACAAGAGTCAAGGTTAAAAGTAAGGGAAACAATACATATAACATAGATCATCTAGATCTTGAAGTTGGAATATCAACACTGATTCTAGAGGGTCTGTGCTTAGCGCCAACCCTTGGCGCTTAACGTCACGTCACTATAGGCATTAGACTTCTTTTCTAAAAGAGTCTGTGTTTAGCATGGCAAAATTGTACTTGGTACCAAAGCTCAATTTGGAGATCTATGCTTAGCACAAGCAAGGTCACGTTTAGTGCCACCATGTAAAGGTTTCAGACATCCTCATTAGATGTTCAATGCTTAGCGCACAAAAGGTGCACATAACATCATCCAACGAGCCTTACCCTCTGGCTCTAGAAGGCTCACACTAAGCACTTAACGCAATAAGGACACGCTTAGCGCTACCGCTCTAGGTGTCAAACCTAAGCCTCTACACGCTTAGTGTAGATCATCAATCTGTAAATTACAAAATCTCGAATCTACATGCTCTAGGCCTTTTTGGCCTCCCAACCCTAGCTAAACACATAAACAAGTTCAAAGACACGTCTAATAATAAAGGGGAAAAGGAAGAACATGGAAGGGATGCACTTATCACCTTAAGAGGCGCACGAGGATGGGTTCTGAGTTGGATCTCTGGATTTCTCTTCTCTTGCTTCTCTCTTCTTCTTTGTTTACCTTTGCCAAGTGAACTAAGTCATGCAAGTAATCAAATGATGAGTTAAAGTATCATTTGAGGACTTGCACAATATTTAGCATATAACACAATAATTGTTATGTAGATGAATGAATATGAATTGGTAGATTTGCAACAGGTTTTAAAGCATAAAGTATTGACTTAAAATGAGTAAAACAAAACTGTAAATATTTTTTAGTAGTTTTTTAGATTTACACAAGAGCAGAAAGAGTTTAACTGATAAAATGGAAAATGTTGGGGTTAGACTTTACTAGGCCTCCCTTTCATGTAGAATAACGTCATTAATCCATATTATACTTCATGTTTAATCTCAATCCTAATTTACTCAGTTTCTAATCCCTTAGAAATAAAGCCTAAGTTCCTTGGATAAAATTCTAATCCCTTAGTAGCTTATCAAAGTAACTTACTTTAAGCAAAAGGATCTTAAGATGACTAATACATCAGGCTCTATTCCTAGATACCAAATATATTAGGTGTTCTAACTTCAGTTCAAGTTTAATAGGTGTTTTCCTACAACAAATGAAACAACAATCAAGCTTTGGATGTCAAGCCACAACAAGCATTATGTAACAAAGTGATAACACTAAAAATACTAGCATAAACAGATTCATAACTCAGAAAATATACATGAGAGTTTAGCTTAGTTACATCCAACCCAACAAAGGTAAGTTTCGCTACTCATTGACATTTGTAGGCAAAAAATCCATGAAAAAAGGAGGAAGATGGTGAATACAGCCATGGGAGAGCTCAACTCGTCATAGTAAAGTGTAAAATCTAGATATCCTCGAACTAGGTCAAAAAGTTATGATTAGACACTTAAATATCCCTTTTGTCATTCCCAAAAACATCAACACATTAATGTTGCACTAAGGGCCAAGGATACTATGCTTAGCACGATATGCGTTTCTTAAATGCTAATCTCTAAAGTGCCTACGCTAAGTGCAAATGGACTGTCGTTAAGCATGATCACTCCATACTTGGCCTTGAACTTGGGCCTTTCACGCTGAGCACAAGGCTTTCCACACTAAGCTCCAGTCTATTGAAAAGGCTTTAAATAGAGCTTCAAAAGGCTGGGCTCTCTTCCTCTCATCCTACAAAAACCAAAAGAAAAATAATTAAGATCTTACTAGAATGATGAAAACTAAAAATTCTAAAACAAATGCATGAGACTGAACTAAAAAGGCTCCAAACAATGCTCCAAATTATGAAAGAAAGGAGATAATTGTCCAAATATGCATAGTAAAAGCAAGTGAAAATGGCAATTATCATCCTTCTTTTGCTTCCCCCTTCTATCTCTTTCATTTTCCCTTTTATAATCGTGTGTGTGTGTGTTGGTGGGGTTCAGTCCCCTGTCGAGCTCTTAAAAACCTATATGGTTCCTAATATGTAATTCCTATTAATTCCTAAGGGTCACCATTAATTAAAATGCCTAAGGCCTCCTTAACCCATATAATTTAAAGATAGGGTTCATAAAAAGGAGGTCTCCTTCCAATTTGTTTCTACTATCCAAAATTGGGGATATTACATGAAACATTATTAAAATCACTTCATGCTTATTATTTATGGTAATGACTTCATTCGCTTAGTATGCTTATTCTTTATACTACAACACTCAATATACTAAAGCAACAAAACATTTTATAGTTGAAGTCACCTCATGCTTGAGTGTAGCTTAGGACCATATCAACAAAATTCATTTATAAAGAATAAAAATCAATTATAGAATAACCTTGAGAACAAAACATTTAAAATAGAAAATGACAGCATAAGGGAGAAAACCATCATATTAGAAAGTTATAGTTGTTGAAAAATAGAAGTTAAAACATAGTTAAGGTGAGAAGAGAAGAGAATAAGTAAAACACTAAGTCTATTTGTAGCAGCTTACAATAATCCAATATGATGATGAGTCACAAATAAAGGAAATTAAAGAGTAAATTAGAATAGTAGAAGTGAGGGAACTATATCAGATTATGATAAATTGCAAAAAGAAGAAGAAGAAGAAGAAGAAGAGAAACACACATACTTAATATAAGTTTATCAATAAGTGGATGAACTTTTCTAGTTATACCACAAATTTGAGTGAAAAGGTCATCTTCACCTTATTAACATAATAATTTGTTTGCTGGAAGCTTCACCTAACTAGATATTTGTTCTTATTAATAGTATGATTCATGTATGTTGTGAATGAATTTGTTTGTTACAAGTGATGTTGAGGATCATAAAGAAGAAATCACTATTTAAATTTTCAAGCATGTATTATAATTTTAAAGGTTTGAAGAGAACCACTTCTATTGATATTATTTGCTTTTTCTTGGTTAATAATGTCATGGTTAAGTCACTGAGTATACTAATACTTGTCTTTTATGTACTTTTCTTGTTTACTTTGCAGCAAAGCACTTCATACAAGGGTTTAACCTTCTAATTCTCACAATAATCAATGATGTTGATGGATAAAGGAGCTTCAAAGTTTGTCTATACCGGCTAAAAATCAGCAACTATAAGTTATAAGTTTTTCTTTATTTGAGTACAATATTTGATTCTTAATTGTAAAAATCAACTACCTCTATTTGCTAATGTACCTATAACACCAACAAAGAATTGTATAAGGTTATTATATTTTTGTACTTGTTAATTTTCATTAACAGTAACATATAAAAAAGTAAAATAATTTTGTTGTTTCCAACAACATATGTGATCCCCATTGAGAATACAATATGTCATTCAGTGGATGTCACTATTCAATCATATGAAATGATTACTTAAAGGTAAATAATATGTTAAACACGTGCTTTATCTGGTTAATTTAGTTTACATTTAAGTCCATTCAACTAAGTTATCATTATACTTTTAAAGTTACACTGTGAGCATCCTTTATTAAGAATAATTGAGAAATTTTATATATATAAAAAAAATAACAATGACTAATTGGAACTACAACAAAAAATTTAGTTATATATAACTATAGTTAAGTGCTTTTACAAAGTTGGTTAACTCGGTGTATAATTTGGTCAACTACCTTAATATGATAAATATGATATAATGGTTGAGTATGATGGGATTTATTAATAGGGATTTTTCGGCAAAAGGGATAAACATTTTCTCACACTTGGTCAAGATGCCTTTTTCATTGCTCCAAATTGGCAAAAATTTGAACCAAGCCACCCTATATATAGAAGAATTAACTTATTATAAGAGTAAGTCATGCTTAACACACTCTACTTAATAATTTTTTTAGACATTTAATTTCATTAATCCAACTATTGGTGCGAGAGTTCATATTAAGTAGGTCAAGTATACAATGTAACATCCACAATTTTGGGTATTAGGAATAAGTTATAAGGAGACCCCTTTTTATGTCCTTGCCTTTATAACAATTGTTGAGGATACCTTAGGTATTATTAACCATGGTTACCCTGACATTAGAAATTAGAGTAAATTACACTAACACATCCTGTGGTTTCGTCAAATTTTGCCCGATTCTCCTCCTTTTTTTACTCCTACACTAACTCTTTTTAATTGTTTGATAAACATTACATTGACACCCCTTATACATTACATTAACCCCACTTGATTTTTTGAAAAACATTATACCGTGTACCCCTATAAGGTAGGTTATTATAAATGTTAAAATAAATAGGAGGTTATGTGTAATCTCAAAAATCTCAAATGGTGTTAATGTAATTTACTCTATAAATTATAAGAATGGGATAATAGGACCTAAATAAGATTTAAGAATAAACAAGGGACTGACCCCTTCCCCTCACACACACTCTCACTCACTCATGGTTATAAAAGAGAAGAGGAAGAGAGAAAGAGGGAAAGAGGAAAAGGAAGAGAAAAAGAAGGGAGAAGGAAATCAATGAACTCAACCCCCTAAAGCTCATCTTTGTGTGTTCCTCGAGGTGAGTGCTTCCCCCTTCGTCCTTCCCCAAGTTCTTATCCCCATACTCTTGTTTGTTCTCGCCTGTTAAGATCACTATAAATGTATCAATCATACAAGTAATAAAGAGATGAGAAAGAGTTATCGTATTCATGAGGATTGTGGTTTAACAATGCTGCAATCAATCAATTACTCTTTTGATTTAAGAATTAAGAAAGAATAAGAATATTTGGGATTTTGATTTTATTAATAAGAGAAAGAATGCAATCAAAATGTTTAGAAAATTCAATTGATTAAAATAGTTAGGTATCGAAATCCCCTTGATTCTCCCTTAAGGTAATCTTTTTCCCTTGTAAATTTCTTCTTATTATGTGGTTCACATCTAATTTCTTTAATTTAGGGCCCATTTGGGGTGGTTTTTGGTTGAGTTTTGAAAATTTCAAAAACTATAACTAGTTTTTAGTTTTTAAAAATTAGTTTTAGTTTTTTTTTTCTAATTTTTCATTTCAAAATAAAGTCACTTTGAAATTTCTTATTTTGTTAAAATTAGTTTAAGGATATGTTTATGTGGTGGTGACAATGGTGGTGGTGACGACAACAATGATGGTGGCAGCCGTGGTAATGCCGATAATGACGATTGTGGCGGTGTTGACAGTGACGGTTGTGGTGGTGCCGACGAAGGCGGTTGTGATAGTACCGGTGCTAATCGTGATGGTGCTAGTAGTGGTCATGGTCGTGGTGGTGGCGGTGAAGATGGTAGTGGTGATGAAGCTTGTGATGGTAGAGGTGATGTCGATGGTCGTGGTCGTGGTCGTGGCAATGGTGGCGGCAGTGATGGTGGTGGGGGTGGCAGTAGTGGTGGTTGTGGTGGTGGTGGCGGCGGCGAGAAAGGCTATTGTTAAATATAGTGATGTGTATTTTTTTAAAAATCTAAAAACCAAATTCACAAATCCTTTTTTCTTGGTTTTGAAAATAAATGTAAAAGTATTTTGAAATTGAGTTAAAAACCATTTTAGCCAAACGCATTTTATTTTGAAAATTGCATTTGAAAACCAAAAATCAAAAACTCACAACTACCCCAATTGAGCCTTTAGTTTACCACCTAAATTTCGTTTAACCCCAATTCTTTAGGTGATAAACCCTTTATTCCTAATTATGAATGCTAATCCCCTAGGCTAGCAAAATTAGTAACAAGCGTTAGGCGTAGGAAATTCAAACAAATGCATATAATCTATCTCTATCTTTTGGCTCAAGAATTGTATGGTTATTGAGTCAAAATAGTCTAAACCCCAATTTTCCAATTGTAATATTTAGATTATGAATCAATTTCCTAATGAGTGTCAATCATGAAAAAACATTAAGCACAAATTCAATAACTAAATCCATTTAACAAGAAAAAGATTCAAAATAGAAATCAATTACAATATGTTCAAATCAAGGTTTATCTTAACCTTAACCCAAAGGAACTTAGAAACTCATGGAGTCACTAAGCACAAAACAAAGAGAAGAAAAGAAATAGATAAGAAGTCATGAATCTTTAAGAATCAAACCCAAATTCTTGAAGAGCCAATAGTTGGTGATGAATTCTCAAGCTCTTCCTTTATTCCAGTCCTCATATAAGTTGAAAAATGTCCCAAATGATGTAATTTCTTTGAATAAATAACAAGTTTGGGCTTTCCCAAACCACAAAAGACTCCAGACCCACTAAGATATGAAAAATCAAAGCATCATGGACGCATTGACATCGAGTAGAGGTCAAAATTGTCCCCAACATTAAATTTTTTGAAAATCGGGTTCACCTTGGCACTGGGTGATGAATAGTACCCGCTCAATGGTGAAGAATGCTTGCCCAACGGCAATGTGCATGTCCTATTCAAGCTGGACGCAGTTTTTCATCCTTTGGGCGCTCTACAAGCAGAACTAACTTTCAGTGTACTCACGAAAGTTGTATATAATTGTCGTTGAAAAAATGGTACCAGTCTCATGTCGTTTCAATATTTAGAACTCGAGATATGCTTAAAAAATAATACACCTATGCCTATGCTATCAGGATAACACGTTAACTTCAACTTTAAGCCTAATTTTTTCTATGATGTATGTTAAATATGATAAACTCTCTTTACGAAAAGTGTAGATCATTGATAGAACCGTGAGGGATAAAGCTGTAGCGCGAGCTTGTTTTCATTCTTATCTTCTTTTCTTTTTTTTCCTAAAATCTTTAATTTTGACGTTAGAGACTTTTTGGGTATCCGGAATCCAACTAACACGTAAATCAGATTAAATTCCTCACTGGTGTAGTCTTACATCTTATATAGTGCAATTAATCTTTCTTAAAATCTATCCACTTTTCTTTTCGAGTTGAATTGTTGGAGATTTCATCAATTTTTACTCCCTAATTAATGTCAACGCTTGGCACTACTTTAATGCTGATATACTATATTCTGAGCAAATTTCAGCTTATTCCTGAATAACATAATCTTTATTTAATTCAACAACTTTTTGTTAAATACATATTTAACCAATTCAACTGTTGAATTTGATACTCTTATTAATTAGATTAAGTATACAAAATTTCATACAATTCTAAAATTATTTAATAGTTCATAACATCACTTTATTTTAATGTATAATATGATATTAAAATATACGTAAATATTCAACATTAGATAACATATCTAGAAAAGTTCAAATGATATAAAATTTGATATACATGATCATGAAGATAATATCACACAATTCAACGGTTGAATTGGTTAAATTTAGACTCTATAAAAAGTTATTGAAAGTATAATTTGACTAACTTTGACACCTGGTGTCAACAGATCCTGACATATATATATATATATATATATATATATATATATATATGGGACAAGATCCGTTGACACTAGGTGTAAGAGTTAGTTAAATTACACCTTCAATAACTTTTTGTATAATGCAAATTTAATCAATTCAACCATTGAATTTAATGTTCTTATTAATTAGATTAAGTATACAAAATTTCATACAATTCTAAAATTATTTAGTAGTTCATTAAATCACTTTATTTTAACATACAATATAATATTAAAATATATATAAATATTTAATATTAGGTAACATATTTAGAAAAGTCCAAATGATGTGAAATTTGATATACATAATCATAAAAATAATATCATCAAATTCAACGGTTGAATTGGTTAAATTTGTATTATACAAAAAGTTATTAAAGATGTAATTTGATTAGCTCTTACACTTGGTGTCAACGGATTCTGCCCCTATATATATATATATATATATATATATTAAATAAGTAATAGGAACTATAACTTTAGATCATACAATTATACATAAATGGTCAAACTTAAAAGTTATTTTGTAGTCATATGACTAATTAAAAGTCATGAACATTTATTTTTAATCTAAATTATTCAAATATAATTTCATAATTTATATTTATAGTTCTCATTTCTCACAATAATATAAATTTTCATTCCATATGTAGCTTATATGTGTGAGTGAAACAAGTTTAAATATTTTTTAACGTAGCTGATTCCATATTCTATCTACCTTGATTAGCTAGTTTCATTCGTATAGCAAAGGGCCAGAACATAAACACTGCCCGATCAAAATAGGAACCACCTTTTACCATGGGCACATTTAATTTCCAACTTGATGCTTCATTTTATCTGCTTTATTACGTCAAAATATATTCTCTACCCATTCACAAAAAGGAGTTGAAATGCTCTCCAACTTTGATTCTTCATATTTCTTAGGGTCGTCACTTTTATTCCTACTAGCTCGTCCCTGATATACTATCCTATTCTATATTTAAATTTGCACTCAACCACTTATATGCTTAATTTCTAATTGCCTAATCGATCCGAAATCTCTAGCATGCATTAACCACTAATCCATGTAATTAATAAAAAGGTACTTCAGCTACTAGAAACGCCCCATATTAATTAATCAAAAAAATCAGAAAACATTATCCACTAAAGCAAGCTCAAATCTAGTTCCGGATAGCCAATTGACCTTTGGCTCAAGACATACAAGCGAATATTTCCAACATAAAACATCTGTTTTTGAGATATTTTTATTTTTACAAATAATTATAAATATGTTCCCTTTTTTTTTTTTTTTTCCCATTTTGGGTGTGTTTGACAAGACAAATAAGTT
The DNA here is from genome assembly GCA_004329165.1 of Spatholobus suberectus. NCBI lineage: Eukaryota > Viridiplantae > Streptophyta > Magnoliopsida > Fabales > Fabaceae > Spatholobus > Spatholobus suberectus. The sequence continues at coordinate 10,436,460 of CM014733.1, forward strand.
GACTTTTAACTTAATTATTTGACTAACTTAAAAGCTAACCAAAATAGCGTTATTTGATAAACTAATTTATTTTACTAACTTGTAACATTTTTAAATGCTACTTCTTGTAACGTTTGAATGCATAAGTTCCTAACTTATTAGTTTTTTCTTTTTTATTTTATCTTCACTATTTTATTAAATTTTTTCCTTTATTCTTCTTATGTTCAAAAATCCTTAACGCTCTCACCCTCACTCTTGAAATCTCATCAAATATTATTTTTTGGTAATATAAATATATTTATATAATCTCAATTTATTTAATATCTTTTTTAAAATGAGAATAAAAAAATATTATTCTAATTTTTCAAATGATAAATTATTTAAATAAATTAAATTATTGAAAGTGATAATTATTTGACTATATATATAAAGTGATTATTTGAAATACTCAAATAAGTAATTATTTGAAATAAATAAAAGTGATAAAAATGACGTTTTTATAATAAACTATTTTATTAAACTAATTAAAAGGAAAAAATAAAAAATATCCACACAATCATATATTTTATTAAACCATAGCTATATGCAACATTATAGTGAGATCTATGAAAAAGTTAAACGACTCACTGGCTACGTACATCCAGTAACCATCCAAACATATGATTAATTATGTGTATAAATGTGGTTAACTCTGTCTCATAAATGGTTAACAATAAATGAATATGATATATTGTATAAAATTATCATTGTGGTTAATATTAACCACTTGTAAAGTGACGTTAACCACTATTAAATATTTCAATAACCTCATAATACAATTAATCATTTGTAAGGTAAAGTTAACCACCTTTATTCATTTCAATAACCTCATGATACTAATAACCACATATCAATAAATGTTTATAATTACACCCATTTATTCTTAATCAGTTGTGAAATAAAGTTAACCATATTTACAGATATAGTTAACCATGTATAATGGTTAATAACCTTATGACACTATTAACAATGACGGATCCAGAAATTTTATGTTGTAGGGGCAATACTCATATATATAAAATAGTATTTTAGTCTATATATTACATATGATAAAATTTTATTTTTATATAATTAAAATTTAAATAAGAAATAAATGATTTTTAATACATAAATTATATTGTAATTAAAATTTATAATAAATAATTATATATAAATATAAATTAAATTTCAGATTTATAATAAATACTGTAAATTATAATATAAGATTATTTTTAATTATTGATAATTTCTTTTTAAAAAATTATTGAAATTCAATTTAGATATAGATATAAATATAGAAGAGGAAAAATTAAAAGAGATAACCGGTGAAAGAGTTTATATATACGGATAAAGATAAAAGAATTGTAGTTTAAAATGGTTGATAAAAATTTTTTTCGACTAGTTGCAGAATAGTGTGTGAAATACACATTAAAAGGCGAGGGTGAAAAATAATAAAATGTCTAATTAACAGAGTAGAGAGAATGAGACTAAAAATAGATTTGAGGGGATAATATTCATATTATAAATTTATTTTATTTTACTATATTTTAAATTATAAGAGTAATTTATAATTATACATATGTATTATGGAAAAATTTAAAAGTTTGTGGGGGCAATTGCCCCCACACCAATACTCATGGATCCGTCCCTGACTATTAACTGTTTGTAAGACAAAGTTAACCACTATTATACATCTCAATAACTTCATAACACTATTAACCATATCAATAATTATACACAATCACGCTTATTTATTCTTAATCATTTGTGTAACAAAATTAATCATATTTATATGCGTGATTAACCACGTGTTTTGGGTAGACACTGGATGGAAAAAGCCAGTGGACGATAATCGGGACTCTGAGATCTATATGCTCTACAGGTCTAGACGGCTGAAACTTGTGACAAGGTCAAACTGGTTTGCAAGTAAACGAATTAAAGCAGTTGTTTTAGTGGCTCAATTGCTCAAACATCATTGCCCTTTGTTTCTATTGACATCCTCAATCATTAAGAGACCCTGATAATTAATAATTAATAATTTACATTTGGAGCACAAACAAAATTCCTTGACCTCATTTAACCACTATAATACCTTATAATGATGTTTAGAAATTTGTTACTACGTGTTATGACAAGCTTCAAAGTGGATTGAGCACTAGTCCTGGGTGAGATTTATTTATATATATAGTTTAGTGAGGACTTAGCGTACAATGTAATTTAATTATATATAATTTCTTAGACATTTGGTGTTAGAATCTTTTGTTGTAACCGGAGAAAAGTGACACAGACAGATCGAGAGAATACAAGTTCGGTCCCCCACTTGCATGGATGTGTGATCTGTGATGTATAATTAAAAATCCTAATCTTTGATATATATGTGCCAGTGCCACCCCAATATAATAATTCCGGATAAGGAAGCTAGCACTTCAAGTTCAGGTTTGCTCGTGTTTCTTAATTAGATGGATTAATTAATAAATACTTGGGGCTGACTAAGAGAGCAATATAGGCCAAATTTATAATCAAAGTAACAAAATTCTTAATCCTTTAATTATTTTCCTTTATTCTTCTTTTGCCTTTAAAAAATTGCACTAACCATTCCACGTGTCTCTGATCAGGGTCTCCACTGTATGTATATAATATAAACATTAAATTCTACTACGCCTTTTCTTTATTTGAATTACATAAAATGTACAGTACCTGCGATGCATATGTGTGGTGTATTGTACAGTTTATATAAAAAATAAATTCTGCGGGAGAAAGATGTGATCTTCGTCGGTTTATTTATAGAGCAAATAGAGTATATATTGATAATATAAAAGATTTTTACACTATCATTCAATTATAAACCGTGATTTATGGTAAGCAATCTGTTTTAAATGAATTAAGCTGATGTCCTAGCCGAAATGTGGACTAAGCTGATGTCCTGACTGAAAAATCCCAGCTCTCCTAATGATCGTAAACTCATTGGCAAGGTTGGAACTCTGTGGAGAATGGGTGAGTGCCTACAAAAGATATGTAAACACTCAAGCCAGTAAATAGTTCAGCAAAGTAACATTGTGAAATAAATGCATACTATTAGAATTTTCTTATAAATTCTTGTGAGCTGCAATTAATTGTGACATTTTGTTTTATCAAAAACGGGCTAATATTATGATCTATTTAATGATACTTAAGCTCACTTATAATGTGATTAATTGCTTATGGGCTTTGGACACCTAATACCGATCCATGTGAAAAATAGTGTGGGCCCAACCACTAGGCCCATAATGGGAGGTGTCTAGGGTTAATAAATAGCGTGACTAGGTTCCCTTTGCCATCACCCATGACTTACAGTTGCTCTCTAGGTTTGTCCCATTGAAAACCTAAAATTTGGAGCGTGTGATCAGGCAAAGGAAGGCTCAGCTTTTGGGTTCCAAGAGGTTGTACAATGCATGAGCAATCATTGCCATTCTCGATTATGTCTTCAACAAGTAAGCAACTTTTATAAATATTATTGGTGTTCTAACTTCATATATGGTGTGCGCCATTTTTCTTGATGTATTATTTTCTTACATTTAGTATCCGAGCCTTCTTTATATGATTTGGGACCTGATATTGATATAGCTATTTATTTAATAATTCTTGGAATTCAATTTTAGAATAATTTTTGTTTTCTATTATGTGCGAAATTTTCAAAAATTGGAACTCCAAGTCATAAAGCTTTTACAGAACATGATCAATTATGTTATACCGATTAATGTTATATATATATATTTTTTTTGTTATTTTGTTTTCCAATTTCGGTTTCTACAATTTCAATTGGTTGAGTCTACCATTACGTTATTGCTGTATTGCTTTCGAAATTTGAATAGCATCTTGAATATATTATTTTATTTTCATGATTGCTATTGCTATTGTTCCATGGTGATTTCAATTGAATTTCAATGAATTATCATTAATTTCTATATGGGCTTAATTGCTATAATAATTATTGATAGTTATAATAACTGTTGATTGTTTGCGCTACCATTATATAACGTTTCCTGGAATTCTTACGTTATCATAATGTGTAAATTTCAATTTCAAAAAATTGAAATTGAAAATGAATTTCAATTATTATAATATGTTTTCAATCTGTAATTTCAATTTTGATTGAAGTTTCGCTACTTGATTTTGCAATTGGAATTAATTGTAATTGATATGCTACGTGAAATTGATTTTTATTATTTTTATGATTATTGATTTCAATTTTAATTAGTGGGTAAATTGTTGTGCCATTAATTATGACATTCCCTGTTTGCAATTCACGTACTGTGATTTTATTTGCTATTGTAATTGCTACTAATTTTTTGCAATTACCATTCACTTGTTATATTTGTTATATATTAATATAATATTCTATTGGTACATTAATTGTTATCCTAAGTGACAGTAGAGCACAACTACTAAGCCAATCAACTATATGTGCCAATATTTGGAATATGCACCCTTTTGGTATGCTTCAAGATTGTTGTTATTTTTTTTATTTCTACTGCTATAACTTTATTGTTAATATTTATTTAGATGGAATTTAAAATTAGAATGCCTTAGCCTTTTAAGACTATTTAAATGCAAAACATCTTGGGAATGTAGTTGATAATTTATATATGATCAGTACGGATGCACTTTTAATGATGCATTTGCTTGTTGATTGAGTCATGATTTTAGACAAGAGAAAATTGATTCTTGTGTAAGAATTTTCATGGGTTGCTATAAGTCGTTACCGCCAAAATGGGACCGCTTGTATTGGTTCATGAAAATTTTTGTAATTTGAGGAATGCTTTTGATCTCTGCGTGCAATTGCCTACCCAAAGAGGGTTATTGTATGTTTGGGTTAAAAGTTAAGGTTGGATGGAGTTATTGGGGAATGCATTGGGTTAAGGGATTTGTTTGCCCAAAAGGGACAATTTTATGAACTTAGTGCATGCTCATGGATTAACCCATCTGAGGTTTTGACCTAGGTCGTGACCTTGGTTTGTGCATTCTGCCCAAAGGGGAATGTGCTATTATACTGGCCTCACTGTGATAGCTAGTTCCGATTTGAGTTATATCTTGTCTTGTTATATGTTCTAATGCATCCCTGTTTTGTCTTAACAGTGAACTTTTCTATGAATAACTATTCTACTTCCATTGAGATCCCGATTTGATCAAACTATGACAAATGGAAGCAAGATCTAGAATTCTCTTTGGGAATTGCTGATCTTGATTTAGCTTTACGTGAGAAGCCTATGATCAATACGGAGAGCATGCCTGAATAGAAGGAGCTTTTGGCTAAATGGGAGAGGTCTGATAGGTTGAGTCTGATTGCTATCAAAAGGATTGTCTCTAAACATCTTTTGAGTGATCTGCCGAAGAAAAGGACAGTTAAAGAGTTCCTTACTGCCCTAGGAGAGAGGTATCAGGTATCTGATAACGCTGAGTCCAAATGTCTAATGAAATAGTTAGTGGACATGAGATATGACAACATTGGGGGCATGAAGGAATTCATTATGAAGATGGTTCACATCCAAACCAAGCTAAAATCTCACCAAATTGACCTTAGTGAAAAATTTATTGTTGAACATGCCTTAAACTGCCTACCCGCTGATTTCACACAAATTAAAACTGCCTACAATACCTTTGGTAAAAAATGGAGTGTGAATGATATTATTACCAAGTGTGTTGCTGAAGAAGAGAAACTTAAGAAAGAAAAGAGTGACATAGCCCTGTTGTCTGTCTATGGCAAACACATTTCTGGCAAGGGAAATTGGAAAAATACAAAGAGTGCATCTAATGCTTCTTATAGATATTGAGGTTCAGGGAAACCAGGTAAGGGTCAGCACCACAATGTAGGAGGTCCTCAACCAGCCATCTTTAAGAAGAGTATTTGATGCTTCTAGTGTAAGGAAAAAGGGCATAAGAAAACTGATTGTGGAAAGTTCAAGGCTTGGCTAGAGAACAAGTAGAAATCAGGAGGTAATAACTTAGCTTTTGTCTGTCTTGAGTCCAATCTAGTTGGTGGTCCTATAGATTCTTAGTGGCTTGATAGTGGTTCCACAACACATATTGCTGTGTCTTTACAGGGGTTCAAAAATTTGAGGGAGCCTAGTCCAAGGGAAAGCAAGCTAAGGGTAGGAAATGATCTTGAAGTCTTCGTAGAGAAAGTGGAGTCGCCAGCCTAGTTTTAGGTTCTGGATTTGAATTGATTTTGAAGGATACCTTTTATGTACCTTTTTTTAGGAGAAATTTGATTTCTGTTTCTTATTTAGATAAACTTGGTTTTAGTTTCACTTTTGGTGATAGGAAAATAAATCTAATGTTGAACTCCCAAATTGCTGGTTTTGGATCTTTAGTGGATGGTTTATATAAATTGTCTTTGGCTTCTGATAGTATTTCTTCATCTTTAGTTATTGAGATTTCTATTGCTAAAAGGTCTACAGTTGAGGAAAAATCCTTTATGTTGTGGCATAAGCGCTTAGGTTATATTTCAAAGGAAAGGGTTGAGAGGTTGATAAAAGCAAACATTCTACCTTCCTTGAAATTTGATGATTTGGGTACTTGTATGGATTGTATTAGGGGAAAGTTTACTAAGACCAAAAAGAAAGGTGCAACTAGAAGTTCGAATCTTTTAGAGATCATTCATACAAACATTAGTGGGCATCTAACTCTTACATTTTGTGGTAACAAGTTTTTCATTAGATTCATTGATTATTTTTCCCGATATGGCTATCTTTATTTAATTAAAGAAAAATTTGAGGCACTTGAAAATTTTAAAGTTTTTAAAACTGAAATGGAAAAGCAATTGGGAAAAATGATCAAGATTGTAAGGTCTGACCGTGGTGGAGAGTATTATGGTAAATATGGTGTCACAGGACAATATATGGGACCATTTGCTTTATACTTGCAGGATTGTGGAATAGTTCCACAATACACCATGCCTGGGAGTCCTGAACAAAATGGTGTTGCCGAAAGGTGTAACAGGACACTTAAGGATATGATGAGAAGCATGATGAGTAGATGCAACTTGCCAGAATATTTGTGGGGTGAAGCTTTGAAAACAACACTTTACATTCTCAACAGAGTTCCTAATAAATATGTTCCCAAAACTCCTTTTGAACTTTGGACAGGCCGAAAACCTAGCTTGAACCATCTCCGAGTCTGGGGTTGCCCAATTGAGGTAAAAATTTATAATCCTTTACAGAAAAAGACGGACCCCAAGACGAGTCATTGCTTTTTCATTAGATATTCGGACAATGCTAAAAGATACAGGCTCTGCTGTCCTGGTAAGGGAAGCATAATGGTAGAGTTTATGAATGCAAAATTTTTGAACTTGATGTAGCGGATCATATTGTTTCATCCGATGAGACTGATATCCATCCACCTAATATCGTTTCTTTGTCGCTACCTGTTCCTATTGTCAGTGTTCCAACAGTTATTTCGGTCAAGATTGTGGTTCTAATTGTTCCAGTTAAGACTGGGATTCTAAGAGAGGATGTAGCTAGCCCTCAAGATAATGATGTGTTTGATCCTCCTACTGTGGTTGATATTCCACAACCTATTGAGCTAGTTGTAGAGATTCCTTTGAGGAGGTCAACTAAACAGAGGTGACCTGCTATTGGTAATGACTTCATGGTCTATCTCAATGAGGATGCATATGACATTGGAGCTATTGTTGATCTGAAGAGCTATCAAGAAGCCATTTCTTGCCCTCAGTCTGAAATGTGGAAGCATGCGATAAATTAAGAGATGCAGTCTATGTTGGTTAACGACATTTGGGAGCTTGTTGAGTTGCCTAAGAATTGTAGGGCAATCGGTTGTAAATGGGTCTTTAAAACAAAAAAGGACTCAAAAGGCAACATTGAAAGATTTAAGGCCAGACTTGTAGCAAAGGGTTTCACGCAAAAGGAGGGCATTGACTTTAATGAAACCTTTTCTCCTGTGTCCACAAAGGGTTCCTTTAGAATCATTATGGCTCTCGTAGCTCATTTCGATTTGGAATTGCACCAAATGGATGTGAACACAGCTTTCCTGAATGGTGATTTGAGCGAGACAGTATACATGCAGCAACCTGAGGGTTTCCATGTTGATGGTAGTAAAGACCTGGTCTGTAAACTGAAGAGGTCAATTTATGGCTTGAAACAAGCTTTTAGACAGTGGTACTTGAAATTTGATGAAGTGGTGACTTCCATGGGGTTTGAGGAGAATCAAGTTGATTAGTGTATATATCTTAAGGTCAATGGGAGCATATTTATCTTCCTTGTGCTGTATGTGGATGATATATTGTTGGCTTCTAATGACCTTGGCATGCTACATGAGACAAAACAGATGTTGACTAGATCTGTTGACATGAAGGATCTAGGTGAGGCTTCTTTTGTGTTAGGAATTGAGATTCACAGAGATAGATCATGCCACACAGTCGGGTTATCTCAAAAGGCTTACATTGATAGAGTCTTAGAGAGCTTCAATATGCAGAATTGTAAACTCGAAGATATCCCAGTTGTCAAAGGTGATAGGTTTAACAAGGATTAATGTCCTAAGAATGAGATTGAGCGAGCAGAAATGAATGATAGACCTTTTGGGAGTGCTCCAGGCAACCTCATGTATGATAAGGTATGCACCAGGCCTGACATTGCCTTCATAGTTGGTATTTTGGGTAAATACCAGTCAAACCCTGGGAATGATCACTGGATAGCTGCTAAGAAAGTGATGAGGTACTTATAGAGGACCAAAGAATATATGCTTGTATATAGGAAAGTTGACAACTTGGAGATTGTAGGGTACACAGACTCAGATCTTGGTGGGTGCCCTAATGATAGGAAATCAACTTCTGGATACATTTTTATGATGGCTGGAGGTGCAATATCCTGGAAAAGTAAGAAACAGACTCTTGTTGCCTCTTCTACTATGTAGGCGGAGTTCATTGCTTGTTTTGGTGCTGCTACTCATGTGGTTTCGCTGAGGAATCTTGTGATAAGACTTCGCATTGTGGACTCCATTGCTAGACCACTGAGGATTTTTTGTAATAATAGTGCTGCAAAGTTTTATTCAAGGAGCAATAAAACTTCTAGTGGATCTAAGCACTTGGAGCTAAAGTACCTAACTGTCAAAGATCTTGTGAAAGATGGTTCTATAGTGGTAGAGCATATTGGCATAGATTCCATGTTAGCTTATCCCTTAAACAAAGGACTCAAGCTCGTTGTTTTCAAAAGACATGTTGAGAACATGGGCATTATGAGTTCTTTTGATGTGTTTGGTTAGTGGCAGCTTTAGTTTTATGTTATTTCCTTTTTATGTTGTTGATTTTTTTTTTTACATTTAGGAAATAATGTATTGATGATGTTTCACATTTGATTTGATGAATTAATGATGAGATGAATTTCATTACGATATATTTTATTTTTTATATGTATATCAAATGTGAAAATATTGAAGCTCGATGTCATTGGGACCACTATGTCAGTGGTCGACACCATGTTAAAGCTAAGGCATAATATTGAAGCTCAGAGTCAATAGGACTACTATGCCTGTAGTCGACTCCGTTTTGGAGCTGAGGCATGATGGTTTCATAATAAACCATGTGATTTCTCTAGCTTTTAAGCATTTGAGAAAAATTAAGGACTGGCGAAGAAAATGACGGTATGGCTCTCTAATCACATTGGCACGTCATTTTCTTGCTACACTCCACATTGATGACTAGTCACAGAGTCAATGATATTTGTAACCATGGAAGGTGTTCCATCATTAAGGGATGCAAGTTACACCATGATTCAATGTTACATGACTTTTGTTAGATGAAGTCTTAATTAGGTGTTGTATCTTGGGATCATATGTTATGTGACCACAATATGTTATTAGCCCAAGAGTTGTTTTCGAAAATGTTTTTCAAAGTTAAAACTACACAATTGATTTTGCCCAAGTGGAAGAATGTTAGAATTTTCCTATAAATTCTTGTGGGCTGCAATCAATTGTGACATTTTGTTTTACCAAAAACGGGCTAATATTATGATCCATTTAATGATACTTAAGTCCACTTATAATGTGATTAATTGCTTATAGGCTTTGGACACCTGATACTGATCCATGTGAGAAACAGTGTGGGCCTAACTACTTGGGCCCATAATGGGAGGTGCCTAGGGTTAATAAAAAGCGTGGCTAGGTCCCCTTTGTCGTCACCCACAACTTACAGTTGCTCTCTAGGTTTGCCCCATTGAAAACCTAGAATTTGGAACGTGTGATCAGGTAAAGGAAGGCTCGGCTTTTGGGTTCCGGAAGGTTGTACAACATATAGGAAATCCTTGCCATTCTTAATTATGTCTTCAACAGGTAAGCAAATTTTATAAATATTATTGGTGTTCTAAATTCATATAAGGTGTGTACCGTTTTTCTAGATGTATTATTTTCTTACACATACTTCATACAATAGTACTGGTTGTATTTATAGGATCTTAGAATGGGTTGAATTCTTTGACATTGGATTCAAAATTTCTCGAGGGTGCAATATTCTCCTTTTATGATCTCATCTCGAAAATTTTACTTTTGGGTGCAGATTTATATTGATCCAATATTTGGCTAAAGTGACCCATTATATGGATTGAGCCTTAAGTTACAATAGTAAGTTAGTTGTTTTTTATAGTAACTACTTTAAAAATTATACCAACAATAAATTTTTATTGATTGATAATATAAAAAATTTATATTATTTAGAAATTATACTCTTATTTATATATATTTTGGCTGAATCTTGTGGCTGCGCATGCTGCACGGTGTTAATTTAGCTAAACTGTTTTCATGATTACATGAATCCACCAAGAAATTCACCTGAAAGATCCTATATTCGGTTTGTGTCCCCCATCTCCACAATTCCTGCTTAGCAATTGCTATCCGAACTAAGCTTTTTTAAAATCTCCGATGGTCCAGTGTATCTCAGTTTTTACTTTTTAGCTTCTTAATTATTTATTCCTTTCATTTCCTTCGCTTCAGTCAGTGTTCCCACTTGTAATTGCTTTAATTTGGCATCTCATGCCCCTCAAGATGGTCGGTTCCACACATGTACTACTACAAAAAAAGGACATTTATTAATGGTTATTTAAAAAATCGTTCACAAAGAGTCATATTTATACTAACATTTTTTTTTTAATTGTTAATAAAAGTTCTCAATATTGATCAATACATTAGTGTTTTTCATTATAACTGTTAATATAATAAAAGGTTCCATTGATCAATACACTAGCATTTACATGATAACTGCTAATAAATATATACTAATAAAATCATTAATTTTCCGCAGTAGTGATGCTATATATGTTATCAACTCAGATGTATTCGCTTTCAAAGCCCACCTATACATGCATGATACATCGTATAAATTCGGAATTTCTTTAGGTGTTTGGTCAGATGCAACTATGTATCAAGTATAGATGCAAATATGCAAGTCAGAGAGGCAATGTATATATTTTATATCTTCTGGCCATAAACAATGTTACGTATAATAAGGATCTCTTGGTGTAAATTGAATTTGAACCACATGCTTTGGATGCAGTTAGGATCAGGGCATGCACAAAAGTTGGAATTGTCAGACGTGACATGACGCATATGCTTAATTTTAACGCCAATTCTTTTCATGAAGCTTCCTATGGTTCCTCCTGCAACACGATAAGAATTTAGGATTTTCAGGGAGTTTTCACGTGGAAAGATGACGTGAGAAGGAAACGATAGACATATAAAAGATTTATCACGCAAGCAAGAGGGTGATAAAAAGATGTTATAATTAAGAGGATTTAAAATTATTATTTTTTTAATATTGCACCAACTATCGATGTGTTCATTCTTCGTATGTATCACCTTTCTCAGGAAATTTTTTATAATGGAAAAAACTTAAATAAGAAAATACATTCCCCATAAAATTTCATTTTTAGATTCCTGAATAAAGCATAATTATATCCTCTCAATAATGATCCCATCATTTAATAAATAAATATCAAATAAAAAATAAATACAACACACCACACACACACACACACATATATTCACTGCATATTAGTTTTAAATATTATATTTATTGCATGTAATATATTTATTAAACACATGATTTTTTATACTAAGAAAATTTATTAGAAAGAAATACTATTAAACAAAAAAGTATCTAATAACTCAAAATATATACTAAAAAATTGTTATTTTCCATTATTATTTAATAAAAAAAAATTGTGTGATGAACACAAGAAAAGATCTCCGATGAGCTCCCACGGTGGTCGTAGACGTCTCCGGTGGTGGCACTTGTAAGAATTTCGATGCTTAAGTCAGTAAGGGCATAAGAGTAAGTGAGAATGAGAGAGAGCCTGTGTACCTCATGGGTGTGAAGCCCTTTATATAGAGTGTTTTGGAGGAAAATACTGTTAAAGTTAGGTGTCACGTGGCAACGTGCATTTGGATGTCTCATTACACGTTTTCCTTGCTATTAGGCCTTTTCCATGCCGTGCCAGGGTAGGCATAAAATTCGGACCAGGATGAGCAAGGCCATATTATCGGGATATATGTGGCTATGATAGTCAAGATAGGCGGCAAGTAAGCTGACTTAAGGCTAAGCGACCGGGTAATCCCCAGAACAGTTGCCCCCAAGCCGGTGATGCTTGGAAGAAGCATCATTCGACTTAAGAGTTTGGAGCGATCCCAAAACAAATGGCAACAAACATTTTTGAGAATGTGTGTCGAATTCTGATTTATTCATATCTCCTTTCCTCCTATTCTTTTCTCATCTTATTCATGTGTCATTTGTGACACCCAATCACATTAACTCTTATCTCACAATTTATTAAGTTAATTTTACTTTAATTGTTTTAATTATTTATTATTTTCTTCTTAATTTGAGATTGTGAGTAAAATTTTTTTGTTATAATCATCATCGCTGAATACATAAGTCACACTGAGTCATAGGGTCCTAGTATCATTAATATCAAATATAGTCAACCAAAACATAGAAACAATAGTCTACAATAAAAGAGCCTTTGTCAGAGCAGTCACTATATACATCTAACCCCCACCTACATAGTCAGCAAAAAGCAGTCAAGTCCAACCATCTCTGTCTAGAAGGAGTCTTCCCCATGATCCATCTCGATCTCCTCAAAATCCATCTCTGCATCTGTAGCATACTTAGCATGTCCATTAGGCACCTAAGATGGTTGCCCAAGGTTTGAAGGCATAGATGAAGATAAGGAAAGTGAAAGTCATTCATTTCCCATTCCAGTTGGTAATCTTGAACAAGAAAAGGAATAGGAACATCATCTTGAGCTAGTGAAGCTATAACAACATAGGTGCTATCAAGGACATCATCACTGTCCTCAAATGGTGGTGGTGGTGGTACAACATTAACTCAAACATATCTTAGTGGTGGCAATTAAAGTAGTCAGCAAAACAGGAATAATAATAGTAGCAGCAGGCATCTAGATCATTGGATAGGGTGACAGAAAGTTAACTGTAAGATATTTCTAGTATGTATCCGTCCTAGAGATATCATCATGAACCTACTCTTCAAATAGACTATACTGGAGGTAGATGTTCATCATAATTGGAAGTTGGGTCATCTTCTTGTATCATCAAACGAACACATACAAAGAAAGGAAAGAAAAGGAAAAAGAGTGAAGTAATTTGTTTTCTAAATCACTTCCACAAAAGGTATGTAGAATTGACCTACATAAACATTACAAAGATAAAACACAACTGACTAACAAATAAAAAGGTAACCCAAGTCCTAGGGTCTAACCTAAGTTATCCTAGCTACCCAAGACTCTTGACATTTTGTATGGATCCATACCACCCTCTACTAATGAGTAATGTCCATATCATCAATATTGGGAAGTGATTGAGAGTTCATACTCCTTCTCATCATGATTCAAAATCGTCATCATCAATCTCAAGAAATAAGCTCTCACAACTCTATCTTAGGGCATACACTACACTAATTCTGGTGATGCTAAATAGGTGTCAGGATTATGAAGCTGGTTCAATGATTGTCCCGATTCTCTGGCGCTATCCTAACTTTTATGACTCTCACCACTCGACGCCATACTATTTAGACCTTAACAGTAGTCCCTGCCTTCATCTCGCAGTATATCAAACTATAACTTCCTTATCCTTAGGAACTCATGCCCCATTGTATGGTCCTTCCAAAGTCTCATAAGCTTAATACATTCCTTGATGCATGTTAAACTTGAGAACACATAAATGACTTTTATTACTCTGGATTGTCTACCAGAGGTATCTCTGTACATAGAGAATGTCCAATTCATCGTCTTTGGGTATAACCATAGAGACTTTAACCTTAACCAAAAATACCCATTTTTTTATACTTATCCATAAAATAAGATTTCATTTGGTAAAATACTAAAGATAATTATTTTAACAATTGTTTCTAAAAATTAATTTTCTATTAGGCTAAAATTAATACAATTCACAAAATTTTTTATAAAATTCAATTTATTTGATATTTATCCACAAAATTAATTTTTAATTTTTGTGATATTTCATGATTCAATAATAAGTTATATTATAAAATTAATTTTTCTATTAAAATGGCCGAGAGCCATAGAGCCATATTTTATAAAAATACCTAGGAAAAATTTTATAAATTAGTTTAAAATAGTTAAAATTTTATTAAAAAAAATTGTAAATTTCTATTTAAGATAAAAGCTAAATTTTTTATAAAATTTTTTCCTAGAAGATACTATATAATGGCTTAATATAATCTTCATATAAATCACTAATTTTTAAGTTTAAATCAATTAATTCATTTTAAAAAACTATAAAATAAAGAAAATTATTGTAAAATAAAGAAATAACATATAAATTTTCTTTGTGTTTTACCAAAAATAGGGCCGGATGCTTCTAGTAGCATTTTCATCCAAAAATTTCAATTATTCACTTTGTACAAATATTCTAAATTATCAAAAAAATATATACATTTTAAAATTACCAGATAATAGTAAAAGTATTTTTTTCTTGTACCCATTTTATCTTTATGGCCAAATATGGCCCAAGTCCTCCTAAGCCATAATTTTTCATTTTTACTTTACCAAAACACTTATTTTTGAATATATATTAAATATTTTTATAAAATAATGATATTAATTCGTAAAAATAGTTTTTTTTCATCTTCCTCCAAGAACACTCAGAGCTGAATAGTATAGCCATGGAAAACACCATGATTTTGTTCATTCAAGAACAAAATCTCATTTTATTAACCAACAATAATCAATACAACAAAATATGTAACAAAAATCCATAAATGAAGCAAATAATAGGAAAGTAACCATATACACAAGACAACAATATTTCACCATCAAATATACATCACCATATGAATATAGCACCAATGAAGGAATTTCTAGAACAATATGACAAAAACATAAGCAAAAGGAGGCCTAGGAGAGATTTGGGAGCCAAATCTCTTCCTAAAACCTTTTGGTAGTGACAAAATGGAAATAAACACCCCTCCCCCTTATGCCTTGCTTAGGAAGAAGTAGAAGAGATGATGGGGTGATGAGCTTCCAAAAAGAGTGAGACAACTCCAAAATAGGCAAGATAATAACACTTTGTTGGGGCTTGATTTTGTTTTTCATTTAGAGAAGAGAAATGAAATAAAAATTGGGTGTAGTGGGGCTATGGTGGTTCAACCAGAACAAGAAAAATAGAGAAGAAATGGCTTTTGTGATGGTTTGGTAAAAAGGCATTTGTTCTTATCACTTAAAAAATTATCTAGGTTTTTACTAATTATATTTTTAATTGAAAAATGGTGATGTTTATCTATTCCAAATCAGCATGTGCTGGAATTAGAGTGTGCTGGCCAAGTCACATTTCTTTTCAATTTTTTATTTAATTAATTAGTGATTTATTGTATTATAAATCTATTTTATGAAAAATATAAAAATGATGGTATTATCCATACTTGACCAATGGGACATGACTTATGAGTGAAGTAATCAGATTCTAGATCCTTCCTAATTTAAAAATAATTTTTTATTCAATTTTTAGCAATTAAAATACAATTTTAAGGAAAAAATCACTAAATAATTCATTTTATTTCCAATAAATATAAAAAAAATTAAAATAATTCCAAAAAAATATTTATTTTCATAAAAATATAAATTAAATAAATTTTTTAGAATTTTTTGTTATCAAAAAATACCAATTAGATATTTATTGACTTTTTAGGGCATTTTGGTCATTTTGCATAAAAATTTTAGAAAATTCTTAAAATTATACTTATTATTTAAAATATTATTTTAAGTTAAATATAAAATTTTCTCATTATTTAGACTATTTTTACAATTTTTATCCTAATTAGTTTTATAATTAGATTTTGGGATGATGCCATCATTTTTCCATTTTCTAGGTTTTGATTCGAAAATTTTTTTAAAAATCACAATTATATGGTACTCGAAATTTTGAATGTGACTATGAGATCAAAATTTCGAGATTCTCATCTGATTGTTCAGAAGTAAATTCAAAATATTATAGAAAAACACATTTTTAGAGAAAGTAGGGGTGTTACATAATTTTCCTTTTACTTTGATGATATATGATCTCTCACATTTTGATTATAAATCAAGTTGTGAAAAATATTGTAAACCATTTTTTAGATTTGTATTTGGTTTGTTTTTCCATGATTATTATGTATGATAGAATAGGTGAAAAAAGTGAAAATTGCTATATGAAATGTAATACCCTTGCGGGTATTACCACGACCTATGCCTAGAATTCTATGACAGGAAAACTTTGAATCATGTCTAATCAGAGTTCATACAAGCACATCATATGGCAGAAAATCTCATAAATATAAACACCAGTTTTTTATGCTTAAAACTAATAAATAAAGTAACATCTAATACAATACATATGCACCCAAAGGTGTCATACAAAGTTATAGAAAGAAAGATATAGACAATACAACAAACTCCTATACAATAGAGAACATAAACTAAAACATGTACTCTTGTGAGTTGCTCCATGCTCCACCGATGATACTTCACCTGCTTATCTTGAAAAACATAAAACTTAAATTAATGACACAAAAATCTCAGTGAGTGCAAAAGCATGCGATTAACATCATGGGACATCTATATTAATGGTCCTATACTATCTCTCATGGTTTGAACCCTCACTAGCCCTCTATTACCTATATATATCTAATATCAAGCTCAATTACTTATCTAAAACAATTTCATAAGGTTCTCAACCATTTATCCTAATTGTCTTGTCTAAAGGACATTAATACACCTGTGTATAAATATTATTCTAACTTATTATACATTATTACTTCATTTAACTAGATGAGGACCTTACCTTTACTTGAGGCTCATATTTCTTAACATAGGTACTTAGGACAAACTATCACAATTAAGCCTAAAACTACTATTATGCTAAGATTTATAACTTTCATCTTCATCTCTTAGTACTGATACTAACCTAAACAATTCTCATCTACTAGAACTTGAGATCATATATCTCCTTACCACATCAAATGAGAATGTACATTCATTAAATTCTTACCCATTATTGGGTTTACATACATACCTCATCTGTGAGGCATATCCCCATGTTTAATCTTTGGGGTAACCCAAACTTTCCTTTTTTTCTCAAAATGTACATTCTCACCTAATGCATAAACATATTCCTCATCTTTTACCTATTACCTAAGTACCTATTACATCCTCTTATTTAAAGGTAACATAAAGTACATCATCATTAATCACTTATGTCAATGGTTTGGTTTAGTCGATTGTTTGATTCTGGTTAGCTTTATTATTAGGTTTCATAAACTATTGTCCCGTGGCTATATAAGCTCATAATCTATGCCATTACTCTCTCATTATCGAAGAGCATCTACCACTTTCTGTTATTAAAAGGGTTACCTCTCTATATTCCCCTTGTCGAGGAATGTTCACCTTATTTAAGAGGGACGAAATCCTCTAGTATAAAGGTGAAAACTCACCACACCTTATGACGAAATGGATCACAACCTTATTAATGACTTGGAAGTACTACTCTTCCTTTACCAAGGGTATCCTAATTGCTCCTTGGATCTGAAGAAGACTCTTACCTTGGGAACCGATGAGGATCTCCACCTTCTCTCATTAAGGGGGCATCCTTTTAAGCCTTATGTGTTATAATCATTTTATTTCATAAAATTCTTCGTGTCACACACAAGCACACACAAAGCTCAACATACACAATACACAACCACACATATTTATCAATCACACAAGTCTACCACACTAAACAACAATATTTAAAGAGAATCAAACAACAACAAAGTCAAGGTTAAAAGTAAGGGAAACAATACACATAACATAGATCATTTAGATCTTGAAGTTGGAATATCAACATTGATTCTAGAGGGTCTACGCTTAGCGCCAACCCTTGGCGCTTAACGTCACTTCACTATAAGCATCAGACTCCTTTTCTAGAAGAGTCTGTGTTCAGCGCAACAAAATTGTACTTGGCATCCAAGCTTGATTTGGAGATCTATGTTTAGCCCGAGCAAGGTCGTGCTTAGTGCTACCATGTAGATGTTCAACACTTAGCGTACAAAGGGTGCACTGCATCATCCACAAAGTCTTACCTGCTAGCTCTAGAAGGCTCGCACCAAGTGCTTAGCGCAATAAAGACACGCTTAGTGCTATCGCTTTAAGTATCAAACCTAGGCCTCTGTAAACCCATGGTTAGTGAAAATCATCGAATCTACATGTCTAAGGCCTTTCTAGCCTCCCAACCATAGCCGAACACACAAACAAGTTCAAAGAAACAGCTAATACCTTTATCAACCTTAAATCTATCCCTTAAACTTATTAATCATATAAAATCATGCAAAATCCCCCAAAACCCAAAACTCACCACAAATGGAGTTTAGAAGCAAGAGAGAAATCAAAATACAATAATAATGGGGAAAAGGAAGAACATGGGATGCACTCATCACCTTAAGAGGTGCACGAGCACGGGTTCTGGGTTAAATCTCTAGGTTTCTCTTCTCCTTTGTTTACCTTTGCCAAGTGAACCAAGTCATGCAAGTAGTTGAATGATAAGTTAAAGTATCATTCGAGGACTTGCACAATATTTAGCATATAACATAATAATTGCCATCTAGATGAATGAATATGAATTGGCATATTTGCAATAGGTTTTAAAGCATAAAGTACTGACTTAAAATGAGTAAAATAGAACTACAAATATTTTTCAGTGGTTTTTTGGATTTACACAAGAGCAAAAAGAGTTTAATTGATAAATGGAAAATGTTGGGGTTAGACTTTACTAAGCCTCCTTCTCATGTAAAGTAAGGTCATCAATCCATATTATACTTCATTTTTAACCTTAATCCTGATTTATTCAGTTTCTAATCCCTTATAAATAAAGCCTAATTTCCTTGGATAAACTTTTAATCCCTTAGTAGCTTATCAAAGCAACTTGCTTTAAGCAAAAGGATCTAATTAAAGATGACTAATACATCAGGCTATGTTTACACGGTGATCTCTCTCTCCTGGGGGAGAACGCCTCCTTCTAGGATTCCTGGTTCTTTCCATTTTCAGCATTGAGGAATGTCAGAATCTGCCATGATTATCCCCGCCTTGCTTCATAAAGCCACTAAGTCTTCCCTTCCTTATCAATACTTCGATGGCATTCTTCAATTGGTAGCATTCGTCAGTATCATGCCCCAACGCTCTATGATGTCGGCAAAACTTAGACTGATCTCTGCCTTCCCTATTTCTCAATAGCTTTGGAGGTTTTATCCCTTCTTCCACAAATTCTACATTGAATACCTCATTTAAGATCCTTCCCCTGGAGGTATTCAACGACGTGTACTCCTCAAACTTCGGTCCTCTATTATACAAACCCTGGTCCATATGATGCGGTGATTTGTCAGCTTTTAATACTGGATTCTTTTTCTGCGTTATAATCTCAGCCATCTTTACCTTCTCAGCCTTAAGCACATTCTCATAGTTAATATATTTCTCCGCCTTCTTCAGGAACTCCTCCATTGATGTCGGAGGCATTTTAGCAATTGGCATAAAGAAGGGTGAACCTTCCTTCACCCCATCCTTTGTTAGCATCAGGACTACTTTGGCCTGTAAGTTCTCAGCCACTCTTACTTCTTGATTGAATCTTCTAATATAATCCCTCAGCGGCTCATCTGCACCTTGACAAATCATCCGCAAAAGTAGTCCTAAACTTCTCCTTCAGTATCATCCACAAGTCGATGGATCTCGGTTCTAGAGACTGAAACCACTTCAATGTCGCTCCCTTCAACGAGATCGGGAATGCTCTGCATGTCAAGGAAGCAAAGGCTCCTTTGTATGACATTGCCAATTCGAACACCAAGAGGTGATCGTTCGAATCGGTAGATCTGTCGTATAACTCCAAAGAACGTAGTTGTTGTAATTGCTTTGGAACATGTAAATTCAGAATTCTAGTAGAAAAAGGAAGGTTGGACGAAATCATCTCATCATCTTCGTTCACTTCTAGAACCATGTGCGCGTCATGCACCTCCTGCGCAACATGACTTGGTCGTAGAGCAAATGCTGCCGACCTCTCAGTTTGGTTATAGTTGTTCCCCATGATTTTCTTGCTTTTTTTCTAAGCTCGAAGTTTCGCAATGATTCTTTCCTGTCCCTTCAACGTCTCTCTCTACTGCTGCAATAGCACAACTAGATCATCCATAGGGACAAATAGTACCAGAACATCATTCGCCTCAGGGACTGCTTCAAGAGTGACGGAAGCGGCTTTGTTGTTGCTAGGCAATAGCGAAAGTTTTGGTGGCAATGGTGCCATAACAGACTTGCGATTTCTTGTGCTAACCATCGCGAACAATCTTCTAAACAATAACGAATGAAAAGAGAATAAAAAAACGGTTCCCACAAACAGCACCAATGTTGTGTGTTGAACATGAGGAAAAATCTCTGGTGAGCTCCCACCGTGATCATAAGCGTCTCCGGTGGTGGTACCTGCAAGGACTTCGATGCTTAAGTCAGTAAAGGCATAAGAGTAAGTGAGAATGAGAGAGAGCCTGTGTACTTGATGAGTGCGAAGCCCTTTATATAGAGTGTTTTGGAGGAAAATACCGTTATAGTTGGGTGTCACGTGGCAGCGTGCGTTTGGATGTCTCATTACACGTTTTCCTTGCCATTAGGCATTTTCCATGCCGTGCCAGGGTAGGCATAAAATTCGGACCAAGATGAGCAAGGTTATATCATTCAAGATATATGTGGCTATGATAGCTAAGATAGGCAGCAAGTAAGCCAACTTAAGGCTAAGCGTTCTAGTAACCCCTAGAACAAATTTATAATAATTTATTATTAAGATATATATATATATATATATATATATATTTCAAAATATTTATAATAATTTATCTCTTAATTATGATTTATTATTAAAATTGCTATTTTAAATTTATCTCTCAATTAATCTATATTTAACTATTATTTAAAATAAATAGCTATTATTTAAAGTGTCAACCCTTGTGTTGTGTGTGCTATTTTAGTGCCAAAGAAGGATGGGAGTTGGTGGATGTGTATTGATAATCGAGGATAGAACAAGATCACCATTAAGTATTGATTTCGTATACTATATGGCTCAATGATCTGCTTGATTAGTTGCATGGTGTTGCTAACTTTTTCAAGATTAATCTTCACAATAGATATCATCATATTAGAATTAGTCAATGAGATGAATGGAAGACTACTTTCAAAATTAGAGATGGCCTGTATGAATGTGGACTATGATGCCCTTTTGGTTATCTAACCCCCTTAACACATTCATGCGTCTGAAGAATTAGGTACTTCGACCCTTTGTTGGTAAATTTGTAGCTGTTTACTTTGATAATATTTTGATATATAGGAAGTGCTACGAAGAAAAAAGTCTATACCAACCTAAAGAAATGTTCTTTCATGACCAATGAAGTTGTTTTTCATAGGTACATCATTACAAATGAAAATACTTGAATTGGCTTCATTTTGCAAGAGGTTCATCAAAAACTTTAGCTCCATTGCTACCTTACTCACATATTGCATCTAGGGAGACAAGTTCTAATGGATTGAATAAGTTCAAAAATACTTGAGGAGCTAAAGAAGCGTTTGACTTAAGCACTTGTGTTGGCCCTCCAAACTTTGACTAAGTATTTGACATCAACTGTGACATTTCTAGCATCGGAGTTGGTGTTGTTCTAAGTCAAGAGGGACATTATATAGCCTTTTTCAGTGAGAAACTTGACAATGGTAACTCAATACTTATGACAAGAGTTGCATGTCATTGTCCATGCTCAACAACATTAGAGTCATTACTTGTTGAATAGAGAGTTTATTCTCTACTTCAATCATGAAGCCCTCAAGCACTTGAACTCTCAACAAAAACTCAGCCACAAACATGCTTGTTGGATTTAGCTTTTGCAATTTTATCTCAAGCATAAGGCTGGAGCTCAAAATGTTGTAGTTGATGCCCTTTGTTGTTGCCATGCCTACTTTCTACACTTCAAACAAAAGTTATTAAATTTAAGACTATGAAAGAGTTGTATCAGGATGACCCTAACTTTCATAAAGTCTATAGTTTACAATAAGTTTAATACATTAGTTGATTCCTAAACTTTAAAAAAAAAAATTAAGTCTCTGAACTAAAAAAATTTGTAGTTAGATCATTGATCTTTTACAATTTTTGTAATTAATTTCCTAAAGTTAATTTGTGACAATTTGAAACCGTCAAAAAATTTATAATTTGTGACGGTTTTATTACCTCCAAAAACTCAATTACAAAAATTATAAAAGGTCAAAGACCTAATTACAAATTTTTTTAGTTTAGGAATCTAATTAAAAATTCTTCAAAAATTTAGAAACCAACTAATATATTAAACCTTTACAATAGTTCAACTTTTCTAGTAATACCACGAGGGTGCATCCCTTAATGTTCATTGTGAGAAGTAAAACACAAATACCCAATGTTGTCCACTTTTATTTATTTAGTATTATTATTATTATTATTCTTTTCTTTCTCTATTTTGTTTTTGTTAATCAGAATTGTAAAAAAAATAAAAATGAAAGGAAAATCAAATTGGGCTTCTGAACCCATTAGACTAAAAATGAATAAATAAATTTTTATATTGAGCCACTTGAGCCCATTTCAAGTAAATAATCTCAATCCAAGGCGAATTTGCAAAATAGTCCAGGCAAAAAAAAAAGATTAAATAAATAAAATGCATATAAAAATGAAAAAACGCAAAAGTCCTCTACATTTTTGGGGCAAAGATGTTAAGAAGCTCTTCTGCTGAGCCACCACCATCGTCTCCTCTACAGCAGCATCACTATTTTCAAACTGGCATCTCCATCATGCTGCGCATTTTCAAATTTATAGAAGAACACTGCTATAAGCAAAGTGCAAAGTCAAACATAATGCCTATAAATACTAGAAGCTAAATTAAGCAGAGAAGGATTTTTTTTTTTTTTTTTAGTGAAACCAAAAAATTGGTGAAGAAAACTTAGGGAGTAACATCAAAAAACTTAATGAGAAACAAAATTTCAAGGGAAACTTGGGCAATTCACTCATCATAAACAGGTAAATCAACTTGGATCACTTCGCCCTTCCATACCTTACATATTGAAGCCAAAGGAATGATGAGCCATGCATGGTGGTGTTAATTGTTACGGCCAGTTCAACTGATCAAATCGAGCGGATTCAATGGACAATGGAGATGGAACAGCCGTCAGTTGGTTAGGACATCCCATCTTTAGAGACGAAGAAAGGCGAGAACTTTTTGTACGTCATATGCGTGAACCAGCCTGTCAAAACTGGTCATAAAGCCGTTTGCAATAAAATTCGGTCATGAACCAATGTAACCGGTCAAAAACTGTAATAATCGGTAAAGACCAGTGATTAACAGGTTCAACCAGTTTACTAAAAATCCTTATTACTCATTTGGCTTTTTGTTCACCACACACAACAACAATCAATATGACGAAGCAAACTTTTATATTTGAGGTCGCATAGAAGCACATTTGAACCACCCGATGTGGGACTAATAAGATGCTTTGGGATCAAGCTATAGCTTTATATCTAAGGTAGTTGTACAATACATTTGTACCCACCGACGTGGGACTTGTAGCAATGCAGCAAGCTTGCTCTACCGATATGGGACTAATGATTTCCCTAAAAATGCTGCTGAAAATCAGTAAAAAAAGTCAACACAATTTTAATAATGTGGAACTGTGCTTCCCCCTTAAAAACCAGTGAAAAAAGCCAACACAATCTATTTTAAACTATGTGTGATTTGTAGAAGCTTCTTTGAGTTTATAACTTTAAGTAAATTTATGTGGGACTAATTCTTTGAGTTCAATTCAAGCAAGAGAAAGAGAAACTTTGAATAATAATAAACTATATATAAACCTTTTGTTTCTTAAAGAAATTTAAGAAATAAAAAAATTGTAAAAAAAAAAAATAATAAAACATAAGTTAATTTTAATATATAAAATTGGAATCTTAATATGTATAATTTTTTAGACAAATCTTTCCACACATACTTTGTGAGTAATGCTTAATTTTTATTTTTAATGTTATGAAATGAATATTATGTTATTTTCTTAATATTACTTAATATATTATATTAGAGTTTTCAAAATTATTATTTAATCATTACTGGTTCAACCACGATTCAACCATTGAACCTTGAACCGGTATTGTCATCAGTTCAATGATCGGTCCAGTTTTCAAAACATTGGTTATAATCCTCAAACTTCAATTCATTGCATCAAAACTCCTTTCATAACAATCCTTGTCTTCATGTTAAAGAATTTAATTTTCTTTTATGTTATAAGTTATTCTTATTTATGTTTTTTTCATCATTTATACAATTTGGTCGTGTTTATATATATATATATATATATATATATTGGCGAAATTACACTCACATTCTCTGAAATCTTCTTAAATGACACTAACACTCTCTCTAGTTTTTAAAAAGACACCCATTTCCTTTATGTATTTAATAAAGTAACATACTCTCTTTATTTTATTTAATAAAGTGACATGCAGCTCTCTCTTTGATGCTATTTAGGACAGGTATTTTTTAGGCTTAATTGTACTTTATGCCACCTAAGTTTTATCATTTTGCAGATGTTGCCACTGTGTTTTTTCTTTCTCGCATTTTGTCACCCTATTTTTGAAATCTTGCAAATTTTACCCAATCAACAATTATTCATTAAATAAAATTCACAGATTGGCAAAATTCACAAGATTTCAAAAATAGGGTGGTAAAATCTGAGAAAGAAAAAAAACGCTGGCAAAATCTGCAAAATGATAAAACTTGGGTGGCATAAATTACAATTAAGCCTATTTTTTAAAAAACTAGAAGGGGTGTGAGTGTTATTTAAAAAGACCTCAAGAAAAGTAAGTGCAATTTTCGTGTTTATATATTTTTTAAATTTTGTATTAATGTATCCGTATCTTAGTTTTTTTAAATCTCGTATCTCATTTCTGTATCTATACTTGATATTGGTAGTTCTCAATTTGGTCCAAAACTTGGGGATGCATTGTCCAAGACCAGATTTCAAAGCCTTGGAGAGGAGTTCAATTTTGTCAATAGAGAGGTAAACAGTATACTCATCAGCTTTTCAAATAATCATTATTATTGGTGGTGGAACAAAACAAAAAGTAATTGGATATTGGACACCACAGAATCGATGGAAAAGAAAGATAGATTCAAGAAGTAGCATGAGCATTTATTTCTACATCAAAGACCAATCTGGGACCAATTATATGGCCAGGTGATTCGTCCTCTCCTCCTATAGGCTAAGACGAATTAGCATTAGCAAAAATCAAGAAGCTGAGGGTAGGACTTCCAGTAAAACGAAGAGATAAATTTCCTGAATTAGTGGATGTACATTATGGAGAAGTTGGTCAACATTAAATTGAAAATTGTCAACATTCAACGTGGTTGCTAAGTAATTCAATTGAAACTACTCATTCGTTATATAGTTAATTAATGACACTACTAACCCATTCTCACGATGCAAAAATTTCCTTAACTATTGGCTTAAATATATTTTTAGTTTTTGTCGCTATTTACTAATGATATAGCAATCATATATTAGAGAACAAACTAATATTTCTTAAATAATAGAGACTAAAATGAATATCTTTCAATATAAGATGGACTAATATCAAAAATCTATAATTTTATAAGAACTAAATAAATATTGTTAAGGACTAAAATCATAAAATAAAATTTTACAAAAACCAAAATTATAAAAAAAAATTATAAAGACTAAAAATATAAAACGAATATATTATGGAGACTAAAAACATATTTAAGCATTAACTATTTAAAAAAATGCTTATTCTCATTAATAAATCAACCCAAAAAGTATATACAAATAACATGTTGTGTTTTTCTATTCTTTAGCTGATGCGTTATTCATGTTTTACATGCATTCCTTTTCTCACTTCGCATTGCCATTTGAATATATGGTCAAATTCGGTTAACTTGCTTCGAGGCCATCGGAAAGATCCTTCTAATAAGTGTGTGATCAAATGAAGCTAGCATTTTAACCACATTTGTAATTGACTTTTTTACACTTTGTTCAATTAGAAACGCTAGCAAGATAATCTTTTGCACATTCTTTTCAAATTTCAATGCAATTTCTGTAATTAGTTGAAAGTGAAAATAGATATGTACTCACGCTTTACGCAGAAGTTTAAATATTTTCTTTTTAATATTATAACTATTATTTTAGTTTTTAAATTACAGGGAATAAATATTTATTTTATATAACTAAAATTTATAATAAATAAATACTTCTAAATATATAGATTATATTATAATTAAAATTTGTAATAAATAAATATTTTAGAGCATATAAATTATATTTTAGATTTATGATACATACTTTATATTGTGATACAATATTATTTTTATTTATTGATAAATTTTTAAAAAAAATATTAAAATTCAAGTTAAAACTAAAGATATTAAAAATAATAGATTGAAAGAGATAAGAGATTTAAAAAAAACCTAAAAACGCTCTCGTTCAAGACAGTTATTCTAATTTTTATATAAAGAGGGATATTATATGCGTGTTAGTGTATTTGAATTTTGAAAATAAAATATATATATTCAACATTGGTTTCTGATATTTAGTTACATTTGTTAAATTGTTCAATTGATATTAAAAATATAAGAGGATATATTAGATGCATATTAGAAGCATATTTAAATTTTGAGGATTATATATATATATATATATTTAAAATTAATTTCTGATATTCAGTTACAGCTTGTTAAACCATTTAGTAAATATTAAAAGCATAAGAGTATATACCAAATGCATGTTAGGAGAGTGAAGTTCACCTCTTCATGAAGGAAGATTATTTAGATAAAAGTGAATGTGAAGGAGAGTGGAGGCATGAGAAAGCATATAGTTTTACACATTCATATATATTAACATGCAAATTAAAATACTATTCTAATAATAATTTTAAAACTAAAACAGTGCCTTTAACATGTTTTTAATTCTATGCCCTAACATATAAAGATACATTTTTGTTGTTCTAATAAAGATATGGATATATATAGTTTTACTTCATTAATCTTAGCAAATTTTTCTACATATTTTTTACCTTTATAGTTTGGAATATAAATAGACAATGAAGGAGTCTAATTTTAGTGGTTGACAATTGGTTATTTAGGAAAAAATATGTCATCAACATTTATTCAATTGAGTAATTGAAATATCATAATGAAAGAAATATATCAAACAATACATCTATTTATAATATATAAATTCTAAAGCGTAAGACACGAATAACTAAGTTAACCCTTTTTTGTCACATTAGTAGTTTGATTGTTGTGTGCATGATAGAATGATTCAATATTTTAATTTCTCACTTTCTCTTAACAATTTACACTCATGTTAATAACTCTTATTTTATTTAGTTTCTCAAATGAAAAAGAAGTCATGGGAGACATTCTATTAAATAATCATTAGTTACTTAACATAATGAGTCATTTTTACAAAACTATACTTTAATTATTACATTGTAAAACTTATGTCTCCTCAATAAATATTTTTCCAAACCCTTAATTGATTTCTCTAATAATATTGACAATATTTTAAATCTTACATGTAACAGCCCATTGCTGCTACATGACAACGTTACTACTATTCTCTTTGAAAGGCTCAATTTAATAAAAATATTAATTTAAGTATTACCAAAAAGATGTCTTTGTTTTTTGCCTTTATCTACTTTCTAGAAAATCATAAAGAAAACTTTCCCACTGAAAATTTGCAGCTCACATATATAACCATCCTCTATGGAATCCATTCATTCCAACCTAAGCAACTACACTGATGTATATATCAAGTAATCGAAAGAAATACATATATCATCATTAGTAACATATTTACATCAACAAGAAAAGGGTACATAACACTCTCCCTATCACTGGTCACACTATGCATCATGTCGAAAGAAATAAATAACAAATTGGTATATCAATTTCTCTAAGAACAAGAACAAAATGTGATCCTCCATACTTGCTCCACCTCGCCACTGACTAGAGTGAAGCATCGTCATCAACTAAGAGAAGTTAAACCTACTAAAGCTCAACATCTGCTCCCACGCCAAAGACGTGATCATCACAGGCACGAACCACACGTGCAAACAACGCAAGGGTAAGCTTACTTGAAACAATAAAACATATAGTATAAAGGAAAGGTAATAGGAAAATCTTTTAATCATATGTCAATAGCCAAACAAAATAATAACAATAACAACTGTACAATCATTACAACAATTTATTAACAACATCTCTACCACTAGCACCACCAACCATAACAACAACAACAGCTTCAAAATAACAACAACCACAACAATTAGGTAACAACAACAACACTGCCTTCGCTACCAACACAGTACACAAATACAACAACAACTACAACATCAATAACTAGATAGCAATAGCAATACTACCACCAACAACGTTAACTATAGAAGAAAACTTCGTTTACATATAAAAATTTAGATAAGATTCAATAATATATGGTCACCTTCTACATTAATGATATTAATCACCATGCCAATGCTTTCAACATCAACTAATAGAATGAGTTTCCAACAAATCACTACATACATACCATGCTTTCAACATCAACATGTCAATGCATGAATGACATGACTCTCAAGAGATTTTCTACATTCTGGGCGATCAGTCAGGTCTTATCCCCTACCATGGCCATCTAACACCATTCAAGAATTGCCAAAACTCTGATCAGTTGGATAAGTTTATGGTTGTCAAGATAAGTATATATGGGTGGTGGTATACTACGACAAAAGGCCTGCACTACCTTGGCCACCTGCGAGATTTACCCATCCACTTATCCCCTAGATCACTTCTTATCCAAGCACTAGGATGAAGGCCTATCTAAGTACCAACTCTAGTCACCATCCACCTTACATGCCTACCCGCACATGACTAAAGGCCCACACAACCTCAGCCAACAACATATGCATGCCAATGTATGTATTACCACAATAATCGACTCAACCACAATAATCATCATATCATATATATATATATATATATATATATATATATATATATATATATTATGTATTACCACAATAATCGACTCAACCACAATAATCATCATATCATATATATATATATATATATATATATATATATATGTATCAATATATCACCACGTGGCCTACTCAGCACCATCTGTGGTCCAACAATCACCATTAACCCCATGCAGGCCCAATCCAACCTCTTGCATGGTCAACAAGTAAGGCCCTATTCAAGTAGCACATACCTCGGGAAACATCTTATACGTCTTAGGTGAGGTCCTATCTAAGCAACCAATACCTTCTGTAAGATATCTCACCCTCACCACATACTGCAACTAGTGGAGGTTTTACCTGAGCAACCTTCCACTCAATTACCATTTTCCAACATTTTATCAAACAAATTCACAATAATAATAAAGAAAAACCAAGAGCCAGTTTGGAATGATAACAACAACATGTGGAGGTCTTATCTAAGCAACCTTCCACTTTAACAACATATCCAACATTCTAAAATTGGTTAAGACAATCAACATCACAAACCATCAACAACATCACTCATAACCATTCATTATATAACAACAAAAATACCCTCAACAATCAAGTATATAATATGAATTTGTCTTTCTTGTAGAGTTTAAACATTTTTCCAAAGTTTCCAATTATCACACCAAACATTAAACCAATAGCATTCAATCCCATCTTTATTTTTCTTAAAGTTTCAACTTTAATGGTCCATGCATAGCACCATGAAATTGATACCAAGCATCTCAAAAACAAGGGAAAATCAAGGACCTCATCACCCAACGTCACCGAACTGTCACCTGACGCCAACATCATAGAGAGGGTCTGCAATTTTTATCGCCCGACACCACCAAGTTGTCACCCGGCGCCAACATCATAGAGAGCATCAGCGAGTTTGTCGCCTAGCGCCACTTTTTGTCGCCCAATGATAGAATCCATTGCTATAGGCAAAATTTTCATCGCTAAACTCTAATTCTGTCGCTAATTGACAGCATTTCTGCTAATTGTCGCCCGACGACAGAAACTGGCGCCCAGTGCCAAACTATGGTTTTTGCAATTCACAAGAAGATGATCCATGTCGTTTTTGACAAAATCAATCCATCCCAAGCATCACAAAACAATTCTAATCACTTTTAATATATTTCTAACCAATTATACAAGAATTTTATCCACAAATCATCCTCAAATCTCAAAATCCCTTTCCAAAAACCTATTTTTTCTCCAAAAAAACCCATTTCATCAAAATCATACCATAACTCACACACAACCAGATTTGGAACAAACCCAAGGTAAGATTCACACAAAATCATGCTCATACATCACAGATCTCACAAGTGTAAGCTTCCCTTACCTCTAAAAGTCTCCGAATTTGAATTTGGGTTCCTTAAGAGCTTTTTGTCTTGAGCCAAAATCTTCCAAGAATCCACCCTCCTTTACACAAGAACAAGGAATCTAGACTTGATATCTTGCTAAGCCCTTGATAACTAAAGAGATTTAGAGAGATTGGGAGAGATGAAGAGAAGAGAGGGAAAGGAAGAGAGAGTGAAAATGAAAAAATGAGAGAAAAAACTACCTCCCCTTCTTATATAGCTGAACTCTCTGGAGCTCTCACACGAACTTTTGGCCAACTAAGGCTCCAATCTCACCAAACCACTCCCTTTATCTCAAAACTGGTTTAACTTAACTGTTTTCCCTCAAAAGCCTAAAATCACACTCTCAACACATCCATATTGACTCAAGCACATATCTCAAGTTTCCTCAATTCAAACCAGAACTCAAACAGACAATTCACAACTATCACCACATACCACGTACCATACATAACAACAATTCATTTATTTCTTTTAATCACCTAGATTACATATCAAATTTCCACTTTTTTTTTTATTAAAACACTTAATCATGCATTAGGAAAAACAAGATGTTACATTACAAAAATCACACACCTTTTCAAAGATTTATTACATTATTTATTTTACTTTTTAATGATATATAATATATTAAAATTAAAATGTACTCTAACTAAATAGAATATAAAATAATTTTATTGAGCAACAGCATAACACGCGAATCTAAATCTACATAAGAAGAAAAATATATGATTGATTGAAGGAGAGATGTTGGTAGACACTTAGAAAGGAAGTGAAGGATTGAATTAAAATAGACTCTAGCTAAATAGAATATAAAATAATTTTATTGATCAATTGCATAACATGCGAGTCTAAACCTAGTTAAGAAGAAAAATAAAGGATTAATTGAAGATGTTGGCAGACTCTTAAGAGAGGAAGTAAAGGATTGAACTAAAATTTGACACAAATGACAAAATGTTGATGTAGCAAGATGCATGTCAATAAAGTAGCTAAAATATCAATACCACAATTTGCACTTCAACTTTTATATATTATAAGTAGATAGATAAATTTATGTAGGTTCTACTAAATATGTGAATCTTATTTTTTATTTAATGGTTTTATTTCCAAAATGGTGACACTTAACATGAATTTTCTTTTTGAAATGTGTTAAGAAAAGTGTGTTAAAAAATGTTCTATCACTCTTTTTGCTTATATTATGCACATTTAGAACAAATGTAAAATGATCTTAAGTATAAATATCAAAGTCAAAATTTGAGATGATATCTCCTACAATATTACACAAGGTCCTATGCTCTATCTTTCCCTAATTGCACCCCATCCAATACTGTAGGAGACTCAAATAATCCTAGTCAAATCATGGATCCTAATCCTATTCAATAATTGTTTTACATCAATTCTCGCACACCCCTTTTCACTCCTTTAATTTTAGTAGTAAACTCTACATAATTTCTACTAGTAGCAAGTGAAATATTACCATCAACATCAAAAGTGTCTCTTATGATTTCTTGTAGTGCCATTATTGCCAAAACTCCCAATACACAACCTAATAGAAAAGGCTTACGTTATGTACCTCTACATTCATGCTCCAACTAGTCCTACTACTAGCTTTCTGTTAGCTATTTTGCATTTAGAGTGAGGAAAAAGAATATTGTAGATCTATACAATTTAAGGTAGACACTGATGAAGAGAAGAGAATATGATTAGTTCGTTGTAAAACTTTCCTATGTTATTATTCTTTTATACACAAGTGGAAATTTACATGGACATCACCTTAGGTACTGTTCTAGACACTTTCAATTTTTGGAAAGTCACAGGTTTCGACACAAATGAGTCCATACCATTTGCATAACATTCCTCAGCATTCTCAGACATCGTGTTTGCTGTCATCTGTTTTAACATGAGATAATAAGAAAATGATACTTTTGTTGCTCAAAGATTGTATTCATCCATAAAAGAGGTAGTTCGTTCTAACATTAAGACAATTTTGTAATCTAATAGAAATTTATCTTATAACCACATTATATTAATGATTAGGATGACGTGGTAATATTGAATGTTAGTGTATAAATATTTTATATTGCATAGTGTATATAAATTAACCTCAAATCAAAATCAGCCATAATTTTGTTTTAGCACTAGCTTTGAGCACAAACAGCTAAATGTGTTATGGCTAAATTTTATTAAGCAAGAAAATCATGAGCCTTGGAGAACTATTAGAAAATAGAAATTGTTAGGTTCAGCAACACCATGTTACATAAAGGGTGGCAAGTGGCATATTTTGTTCTAGTAACAGTTGTTTAAATAATTGAATCTAGTGCTGGTTTTTTGTTTGCATGTTTATAAAGTGACATGTTGGACTTCTTGTCTTCTAGATTAAATGCATAGTGAGTCACACACAATAAGACAAATTACTCACCACGATGATGTGGATCCGGTTTTTAGGTGGTACAAAACATTCATGTAAAGTTAGTAAACATTGTTCAATTCCAACATTTCTTATAGCATCCTAATTACCTGTTTCCTCATATGACCGAATCAGTTTTGTTGTTTGAAGACCATTCATAATTAGCATGTAAACATCTTGCAAAGCAAAAGTACCAAATGATCACCTAAAGCTAAAATTTCTATTCAGAACCAAAAGTTATGAACATTTACATTAGTAATAAACATTACATACAAATTGCATCTAGGGTATCATCATTCTTATCCTAAAGTGGACTAGCTAATTATATGGAAAAGAAAATGCACAAATTTGCATAATGCAAATGCATCATGATAAAAATGTGAGATTCAATAAATTACCATCAAAATGACATCATAAGTATGGTACTGAACTGCATGTATGACTTCCACTCCATCATGCACAACATCCATATTATAGCCTAACCTCTTCATTAGTGACTGTGTCACTATGACATTGATCTTGATATCTTTAACAAGAAGAATCTTAGGCTTTAATGCGGATTTGGTCACTTTTAATGATGTGTGATTATTTCTACTAATAGCACATTTGGAGGTCATGTTTGTCTTCACTTATTGACATGTTTGTTGGGGTTCACTTGACATTGTTCCTAGAGTCATTGCCTCCTTATGTTGAGAAAAGTCTGCACTACCATTCTGTAACTGAGCATGTGCCTTATCTTAATTCTGTTTGTTTGTGTTAACTACACTTTCATGCTTTGTTTTTGGGCTATGACTTGATGAACTTGTTGATTCAGACATCACTAGAGCATCAACGATGATTGAAGATGCATCTTCAGTGGAACTAGTCCCTTTTGATTTTACGTTGGTAGTGGAGAATGAGAAAGAATTCTTAGGAAACCCATTAAATTTATGTGACCTTTTAGAACCTGGTATTATATTTTGGGGCCTAGTAGGTCCATTAAAAGAGAAAAGAGAGCCCAAAGTGCGAGGTTGGAATTGGAAGAACCTTTCTATTGTATCATCATCATTATCATCCACATCTAAGAGCTCATCTGGGTCATCAAAATTATCATAAGCTGTTGAAACCTTGTAGGGAAGTATGAATGTGGAGGTAGAACCATAATGTTCTTTGCTAACCATTGTTAGACGACCCCCCATGAACCCAACCTGTTCCAAGTGCATGGAAACATTGACAAGGTTAATGTATAATTAGTCTCAAAAAGAAAATCATGTTAATGTTGGTCCAGTTAGAAATGACAGAGATACCTATATAATGTGAAATATCACTATTTCTTTTTTCTTTTTTCTTTGAATAAATAATGTATGCATTGACCGACACTATTATCCAATCATAAACTACCTTGTATGGTAATTTTATTAATTTTTACTATAACAATCTTAAAAGTCATACTAACAATAATTTTTAATTGGTTGACAGTATAATTTGTTTGTACATTGATAGTGCATAGAAATAAATGAGATTTAAGAAATAAATAGGTGAAAAACATTTCTTTTAGGGCAAGTTATGAAAAAATAAAATGAGATTTAAGAAATTCATATGTGAAAACTTTCTAACATAAACACTCAAATCAATATTTGAGTGTCTATATTATATTTATCTAAGAATTTACATTCACTAAAAGAAGAGGGAGGATAAAAGGCTTACCAGCTGTTTGCATATTACTAGTCCCAGCCTGGTTCCCCATACTTTCGAGCATGGTCTGCACTTACTTGCATGTACCTTCTAAATAAAGTAGGTATAGCCTTTTTTGTTACATTATAACATGTAAAAGATTAAGTACTTTGAAACTTATATGGATACAAAATAACATAATCCTATAACAAATTAAGTACTAACATAGTGTTTTCATATACTTGGTATTCCAATTCCTGTGTTATATACATCACAACGTATCCACACTGTTGTTTCAGTTGAATGAGTTTGCTCCTCAATATCTCTATTCATTGAGCATTCGCTTTTAACTGAAGATCTACATTCATCGTTGAATGCATGATTTTGGCTAGGATGGTCATTATGTTTCTGACCATCAAGACCATTTTGATCACTGCTGCTTTGTGGCGTTGATACATGTTTCTCTTCCTTCAACTCATTTGCTAACTGTTCTATGATCATCTTTTGATGGCCTTTTACTTTGGAAAAATGTGGTTCTGGAACAATGTAAATACCAACTTTGCCTTCATGTGTAAACTTTACTGCATTGCTGCAAAATATTAAAAAATAATAAATGTAAAGCAATGGATAATTAGAAATACGTTCTTTAGTAGGGTAGAAGGAAGGAGAAATAAAAGCTAATTGTCAATATAATTTCAATAATACTTCTGAGATACTAAAGTGGCAACAAAAAGTTATCTATGGACTTGCAATAATGAGCAACCAAGTACAAAAGAGTGTATTCCTCTAAAAGAATAAATGGAAAAGAATTTAAAGTGGTTGGGTGCAAATTCATAGACTATTTAATTAGTTAAAAGCTTAGTACTTGACTAAATTTGTGAGAATTTGCCGAATTCTCAAAACATCTCCAATGACCTGTAATTATGCATGAAGAAATTAAAGTGTAAGTTACTTAGATATCAGGTGAAATTATGTCTTTACATTCAAAAGTAAGGTCAAGACCCAAGTCTAGCACCATGCTTTGCATTTATCAGTTAATTACTTCAATGGTACTTGGGATTTATGAAAATAATCACTATCTGCAAAGCTAAATCATAGAAGTAGTCCTAAGCTTAGGTACAACAATGTTGAATCTTTGATAGCAAAGCATGGAAGTGTTGCTTAAGTTCTCACTTCAATAGGTATATCATTTGCCACATTTCCTTCTAAGGTTAACATTTTTTGCAATGATGTTGCAGCTATTTGGAGTACATGCTTTACTACCTTTCTTGGCTGGAATTTGGTAGCTTCCAATTTCATAACTCCTACAAAGAACAAGGGGGGTTTGTGGGGTGGAAAGAAATTTAAATGATCAGCACCTATGATCAGAAAATTAAAAGCACTTTTTATCTTCAGTGTACATAACTAACTATAATGTTCTTCTCTGAATGATTAAAATTGGTCTTTGAATAATTGTTTTAAGTTTGGACATCAATGATGACAAGCAATGGTATAGGAGAGAAATTTCTAACCTAACTCAACCTTGGAAAGATCAAGTATATCATTTATAAGTTGAAGAACCAAATCTCCTGAAGATATCATGACATCCAAGAGCTATCTTTGCTCCCGATCGTGTTTTGTGGAGGAAAGAATTTTAGCCATGCTAACAACCCCAAATAGTGGATATCTTATCTTATGAGACATTGTTGCCAGCATTTGTTTTGCTCTCATAGTCTCCTCTATTAAAAATCAAGGAAGAATAGGGAGAAAAATAAGCTTCTTGCAGCCAAAGAAACTTAAAAGTTTTAAACTAGGATTTGGCTGAGTGATTAAACCTATAATATGAATGGTTTTATTAAGTTCTGTTTTCTTGGCTTTCTGCACTGTAATCTCTTCCCTAAGCTATGCCATTCTTTCTCTTTTTCTTACCTATAATTTTGTGAAAAATATAAATATCCTCTTTACATAAGCACAAGACTGGAAGTAACACTTTAAAAGCAAATAACTTTTACCTAATTTGTTATTTCCATTTCCATATAGTTTATTCCAATTATCTCTCCTGTTTTGCTAAAGACAGGTTCTACATATATCAAGAATGTCTTTGACCTAAATAATTTTGTCTCAAAAGTAATTTCCCTTTTTGCAGGCAACCCTTTCTCCATTACTTCCCTCTTGAAATCTTGAGATTCCTTAACACCGGATCCCATGAAAATTTCGACATCTATTTTTCCTATGATGCCCTGAAAAAGATGAGTGAGTTTTAAGAATCAAGATATTTCAGCATACTTAAAAGTAACTCCTTTGCAAAAGAAGTAAAATAACTCAAGAATAGGAAAAAAGTTTCTATTTTAAAGAAGTTTCTTCTAAAGTATGTGTAGATTTTTATTTTAAAAAATTAAAATTAAAATTACAATGCCACTTAATCATATGACCGTGCAATAAGAGCTTCAACAACAATCATTACCTCCTCTTGTAAACTCGAAAAATGATTGTAGATAAAGCGATAACACAACTCTTTGTCCTAGAAGAAAAATATCAGAGTCTGCCCTTTGCAGATTAAAGATCCTTTACAATGGCAAACATGCATATAGCTTTTAGATTGATGAACCAATTAAAAGTACAATAAAGGAGGTATAGTACAAGTATTGCATAAAATATGGACCATGTGTTAGAAGGAAAACAATGTCATGCAATTCTAAAGCATTGCATATTTTTATTAATTTGGTGATGAGTTCCTATATTTAAGTTTCATGTTTTATCAATGTGGTGACATGTTCCTATATTTATGTTCACATGTTAATGCACCAACCACCTGATCCTCCAACACAAAACAAATTTTAGATAACAGTTTATTTAAACAATTAACTTATTCTAGCCTTTTAAAAAGACATTTTTAGCATTATTCTGTGTCCACTACACCTAGGCAATATGGCCATAAAGCTACCTTCCATCTAAGCCAATAGAAAAGATAATTGTTGTCTATGTGCATTACTTGCTTTCATATACATATTTCAACATATCAACCACCATGTTGTAAACAAAAGAAGAATAGTGTGTTTACAAGAGGGAGCTGGTACTCTAAAGAAAAATTATTGAATAAAAGTTTAAAAAAGGCCAAGAATACCTGCAATGTCCTAACTCGTTTAGTACTTAGACTGAAAAAAGCTAATCTAATCTCAGATAAATTGTACAATATGGTAAGATTTTTGTATAAGTAGTTTTAGACCTGGTCATATGGATATAAACTCAATACTCACTATAATGTACTTGATGGCCAATAACAACAGGTGCATTTTGAAGTATAAAATGTAAGAAATTATTTGCCCTCTTCAGAATCTGAGACAATTCTTCCACTAGCAAGGACTGCTTTTCGAGATTCTTTATACTTTCTTGCAACTTGTCCATCAGTATCTGCTCTTTCTGGACACTTGCCTCCAACTGTCTTTCCAACTACAGCGCCCGCTATTTCCAATACACAACAGTATCATACTCAACATCAATTTCAATCCTCTTGTTTTGCATAACCATGTCACTTTTCCTGAATGGCACTGGCAAATCTTGCCATGTATAGTAAACCTCCTCCAATATAGAAACTGGGCGCTTGTCACCACCATAATTCTCTTCCTCGAATCGATTGTCTTTGAGTATCTCCAACTTCCTAAGCTCAACTTCCTGCCTTTGTTTGCTGAGGTTGTCAAGTTCCTTTTTGAGAAGCCGAATCGCATTAGCCTGCTTATACATCCAGTGTTTCATAAGGTATACCAATTGAGAAGACCCTTTATCTATGTAATTGGTAAGCTCCATGAGGCACTGGAAATTAGCTATAGTGGGCTCCTCTAAGATTGTGACTTCCTCCAACATATCTTGGTCCCTTCCACTTATATTGAACTATTTGAAATAGAAAAAGCCCACAAGAAGGGGGGTTGAATTATGCGTTTAAAAACTTTTTCGAAACAAGTTAATCAGTATGAAAACGTTTTTAAGCATAGGGATAGAGAGAAGAAGAACAAAGAAAATTTTATACTGGTTCACTCAACCTGAGCTATGTCCAGTCCCTTCACCCAGAAGGTATTCATTAATCAACCTTAGGTTACAACTATTGTTCGCCGCCTCTTCAAACTTTACAATGCAATCACCCTAGATTGCTTAACCCAAGTATTCTTTCACACTAAGCCTCTCCAAGCTTTCACAACACAACAAGTGTTTATACAATAGATATCAACTCACGTAGTGAGGATTTGAAAAATTAGGCTCAAGAATGCTTTTAAAATCTTTACAAGATTTTTGCTATCGTCCACTGGACGCTTTTATCAGAATGTTACTAATGTCTTTTTGTTCTTGTTCTTTTTCTACATCTTTGCTGTTTGCTTTTTCGTTGGTGCATGTATATATAGTCTTTAGGAAAAAGATCCATTGTAGAAGACTTTGACTTCGTTATGCAATGAGAAGCATGCAAACTATCTTTTCAGAGAGGTCAAGCGTGACAGCTTTTATACTTGCACTAAAACGGAAAGTGTAGAACTGTGCTGGTGTTCTGCTTTTCTGAGCATTCTTCATTCGTCACAGCAGCTTGATAAGTTGACTTGCTTTATCTGATTTTGTTGCGCTCTTGCACTAGCATGATTCTGATGTTATTTAATGCTTTAAACAAATTGAACGTTAGATCACAGAAGTAGTAATATGTCAATTTCGAGAAAAACTAGCATAAATAAATTGGACGTTCAAAATAAAAACTTAGTTGTTTGAATATATGATCTTTGAGGCTTGTATGGGTTTATTCATCAGATGGTCGCCTTCAGTTTGTTCAAATGGACGATCCTCTTTAGCGAGTCTTCTAGACGGTTTTTAACACGTCTACTGGACGGTCTTCTTTAATACGTCTACTAGATGGTCTTCTTAGCTGTGACCGGGTTAGTCTTTAAGCACAAACTTGAACATTAATAAGCTTGTTATCTTCAAAACATTGAGGGTTTAGACGCTTCTACATCGTTGGTTCCAACACTATTTTCCAACGTTAGTGCCAATATCTTCAAGCCACATTGAAGAGAAGACTTCAATGTCCATGTCCTTAATACAGTCACTCTCCATTTCACAAACCATTGAAAGCAAATTGATGGCGTCCAATGTTCATTTCCACAATATTCAACTTGTGGTTTCAACTAGCTATTCCTTCAATCCATTAGCAATAGTCAATGTTAAATTCTTGCTGTATCTATAAGCAAGAGCACTAATGCTAGCTACAATCTGTTAGGCCAAGATAAGTCTCTCATAAGTTTGGTATTGGACTTGGAAATTGGAATGGGTATATAATAATATAATTAAGTTACCATTAAGGAAAGGTGGAAATGAAATAAAAGAAATATATACCAAAATCAAAAGTAGTACAGTGAAAGTAATAAAGATCGGGAACTTAACTTTAACCGACCAAAAATAGAAGAATAAGGAAAAAGTTAAAAGAGACAAAACAGAATGATCACTGATTAAATGTCATTATGTCATGCTAAAGAATGGAAGTATGGAATGTGACAAAACCATAACTTAATACAACAGTTGAAGAAATTATATCTGATATCAAACCCTGAAGAAATCACACTTGAATTGAAGTTTAACTATTTAAGAAATCGTGCATTGGTGCATGAAACCATTTTCAAAAAATATATTGGAACCTTTTGAAATAGAAGTCGAATAGCACCTAACACTACACGTTCAGAATAACAAGAACGGAAGTGAAGAAAACAGCACACTCAAGACTTTTAAGAGCCGAGTCTCACAAAATCAAATAAACTTCAACAGACACTTGGAAATTACAAAACAAAACTACTACACATTTTCACAACTACAAACAAGATTGGATGATTGATCTCAATTGCAAACAATGAAATCAAGATCCATCATCATCATCAACAACAAAACCAACAACCCAACAGGAAAAAGAAAACTCAAAAGAAAAAGCATGAGAATTTAGATTGGACACCTTCAAATTAAAAACCAATACATTAAATGCAAACCAACCTTATATATGATTATGAATCACATCATTACAATGAATCGTTGAAGAGGTCCAACCTTTATGGGTTGATGGAATTAAAGTGAGTGACCCAAAAGAGCCCCGAAAAGATGAAGAATTGAGGCTGACAATGTCCAAAAGTCTTTCCCTGTAGATTTGAGGAATCTCTTCAACTATGGAGTCAAAAGCATTCAATAAAACAGTTGAAACATGTAGCTAATGACTAAAGAGGAAAGAGAAAAAGAGAGTCAGCTCAGAGTAGAAGAGAGAGAACAATATGTGATTGTAAACTTGTGAGGGTAAAGACAAAAACTTTTAAAAAACCAAAAACTAATAGAACAGAAACCCAAGCAGCCATGTGCATTTGGAGGTCAAATATGATAGAGAAATGTTCTTGCCCATTTTTTGTCCTTCCTAATTTTAA
This sequence comes from Spatholobus suberectus, assembly GCA_004329165.1. Lineage (NCBI taxonomy): Eukaryota > Viridiplantae > Streptophyta > Magnoliopsida > Fabales > Fabaceae > Spatholobus > Spatholobus suberectus. Next base: position 10,477,913 of record CM014733.1, read on the forward strand.
TTGTCTTTCCTGTGTCATATTATGAGGCAACAATGTTACCTTCATCGTTTAGTTCACAGTTCTCTTTCCTTCGCAAAACCTCAGCATTAACCCAAAGTTGTAGGTGTTAGTCACCATGCAACTACTTTTTACTTTTTTATTATTAAGTAGCACAGTTCATATATATCTTATTCAAATTTTGTTAAGACAGGAAGATGGGGCACAGGCAAGTATTAATTAATCAAAAAATTATGAATGCTTGTAATGTCTAAGTTAAGAAAAATGATAATAACATATTTTTAATTGTTAATGGTTTTTATTATTAAATAATTTTTTATTCTACTTAATTGAATAGTTTACGTTCACTCTGTATCAGTTGTCCATATATACTATTATTTACCTAATAATAAAAAAATATATCAATTTCAAATAAGGAATATAAAAAATAGGGTACTAATATTTTTTAGAGTTTAATTTTTATGTATTATCAGTATAAAAGTTTTTATACTGTCAATCAATTAGAAATTATGATAAATGTAACTTTTAAAGTAATTATTATTAAAGTCAAGAACCTTATCATATAAATAATTTGTGACTAGATGATAATATGAAAACTCTTTACACTACTATTTACTCTATTTTTTTATTTTATTACTCTTCCTCTGAGGAAAAAAGTTAACTAATTCAACCAATCATGCAATATGGAGAGAGCAAATAGAATTGTTTTTATGGGGAGATGGAGTTTTTAAATCCCTATTGATGTTCCCCGCCATTTCCATGGTGACATGGGAGGTGGTGGCGCAGCACATACAGTGACGCGCCAGGGGAGAATGTAGGTTTTATCGAAACAAGCCACATGATAGATCTTAACTTAATGTTTAATTTACTAGCTATTTTACTTTGCGATGAGATGCATGTGTTGAGACCCAAAAGAAGTGACCAACGGGGTGGTTGCACAGATTCTTATTTCTTAATATTATAAATAAGATTATTTCTTATCGCCTTTTATTAATCTTACATGAATTAAGCTCAGAGGTTACCGTACAATGTTTTTGGTGTTGTTATTTTACCATGCCACGTGGCACTTTGCATGTGTTCGTTCATAAGCAATCTTGGTTGGTTAAACAAATAATGTGCATGTCAATGGTTATTTTAAGGTTTATGAACCTGTGAAGCAACCCAAAAAAAAAAAAATCAATATATAGTAATAACTTTTGATTTTTAAGCATGTTTCAAGTAAATTTAATTTCATTACAATGCTAATGAAAAATTGTTTGATAATTCATTTAATAAGTTTAATTATATTAATAACTATAAAAATGTTAAAAATGCAGGTGTAATAAATGAATAATTGATACAAGTAGTACACGTCTGATTTCTTTTAAATAAGATATCAAGTTTAAACTTTGAATATGAAAAATATTTTGATTATTTAATTCTCGTAAAAGATATTTGTAATCCTAGCAAAAAATGCTAAGTGTGAATTTTTTTTTACACCAAAATTAAATTCATATGATTTATTGCAAAAATAAAAATTAAAAAGTATCATATGATAATGAATACACATGTTGAATTTTGACTTTTCCCAAAAATGAGACATCCTTAAAACTAAAAAGGGAAGAAAGGACTGAAATACAATTACATTTACAAATGCTACTTTATCTAATTCAAATCATCAAGAGATAAAAGTAAAATCAACTAAATTCATATAGCATTATTATATGCACATATAATTTAGGTACGACGATGACTGTAATAATTAGGTTTGTAGCATCATCCAAATTTCTTTGTTAATTTTTTTATTCTACTTAAACTAAATCATATATAATGTTTTAAACTTTTTTTTTTAAATACTAATGAAAACTATATATGGTTTAATAATTAATAATATCAATAATGAGTATAGATATCATTTAACACATCATGCTATTAAAAGTTTTTCTCCGAAATGCTGCGTATGTTGAGTACTACTCAAAACAAAAGTTTCAAGAGTTCAAACTATATTGTCCCCTTTCTAATCATGTTCTATGTTCGAGGATATATAGGGTGGTTGTTTTTATTGCAAACAAAGCTTTCTCAGAATATTTTAATGCTTTCCCAAAAACAAGAGTAAATTAACCAATAAAGAGACACAAAAGATAAAGAAGACCCAAATATTAAAATCATGTCCCTTTCAAAATAATAATATATTACACTCACATCCCCTAAATTTTTTTAGATTACAGACGATACCCTTTCTTTTTCTATCTCTGCACTAACCCCCTTAATTATTTGAAAAACATTGTTGTAAAAGTTAAAAAAAATAAAAAAATTATGTGCAATCTAAAAAAACTTTAGGGGTTGTCAGAATAATTTACTCTAATAATAATAGCAATGGTTGAAGAGCATGGGTGTGTTATAAATTGGTCTAGGTTATAAAAAACACTAATACACATTATGCTATTTGTTTATGCATCTAAACAACTAAGCCATATTCTCCTTTGTTGTGTCTGCTTATTGAACTCTGTCAAATTAACCATTCCCATGCGACAGTCGGCTTAGTTGCCTTCGAACCACATCAATTCAACAAGTGCTATGTGGCATGCTGACTTTCGCGACACATGGCATCAATATATTTTTTTGGGCAACTACATGAAATTAATATATGGTTTATACAGTTATGCGTTCTTCCTTTCTTTTCCATCTTTGAATATTAAATTTGAAATGCCAGTTAACATTTGATCATCCTTTCTGTATAGAATGATTAATATCCACAAGACAAGTTACAATGCTTCTTTATGTATAAAGGGAAAATAGATGACATTGTTTAAGATATGTGTAACTTAAAGTAAATTGTAATAAAAGGATACATGGATGAATATTTATTGAGACTAGATATATCTTCATATATATTAAAAGTATATAGAGAAAAAGAAAAAAAATATAAGAATACATGGATGAATATTTATAAATTTATGTGTCACATTTCCATTTGATAAGCTAATGGTAGTAAAACAATGCAAGCAGCAACCTATTAAAGTCGGCCTAATAGTTAGGAGTTGGGATAATTTGCACAAGGTCCTAAGTTCAAATCTTATTGTCGCCATTGTATACTAAAAAAACAATTAGCAATTAGCAAGTATATAAAAGTGACGAGGTAAATGAAACAAAGATGTTCTAATACTCATGCTATTTGTTATAAAGAAGGAGATGCACGAAATATTAATCAAAAATATTAAATATTACATGAAATAAATATCCGAACGGAAATATGAAAGGATGACATTTTTAAAGTAAATATTAATTAAAATTAAAAAACATAAAAAGAGTTTTGATGGAAATTACAGTCGTCTGTTTTTTTACCAAATGTTATTCGTACTAATTAGCATTTTTCTATTTCTAATTGGATAGTCTTATTTGCTTTAAAGACTAGATTGAATAATAATATTACGTAATTTACTTAACATACAACATGAATATATCTTGAAAAAACTTTATCAGTTAAATTTTATTTTGCGTTCATTGTATGAAAAATAAAATTTTGAAAAGATTATTTTAAATACTTCAAAGACAAATGCTATGTAGTCCTTTGAACAAAAGGTAAATTCATGACTGAACGAATAGTGGCCCAATCATGGTTATTACTATATCTTCTATTGTAACCAATTTAATTTTTGGAAAAATACCAATATGATTTTCATATAGGGAACCTCAATTTTACAGTATTTGTAAGAAAAAAAATGCATGCCACCGATGATTATCACTATAATTATTGCATCATCCATTAACGTTACTATTAATTATCATTAATCGATTATTATTATTGTTGTCATTGTTACTGTCACTACCATTATTGCTACCTCCATCATTATCACCACCATCACCAGTTAATTGTCATCATCACCATTGTTGTTACCATCACCTATATATAATTGATACCACCCCTATTTGTTAAACACTAGCGTCGTTGTCATTACCATCATTACTATCATCAATATTGCGACCACCATTGACGTCACTATTTGTCATTGTCATCATCACCACTAGTCAATCATAGTTGCAACTACCATCAATCCACCGTCACATCTAGTGCAAGTGCAACAACTTTTGTCACTGTCATTCATGCCATAACACTGCCATTGGTCTATCATTGTCTCCGTTGCCACCCCTAATCACTATCATCATCACCACCACCACTATTACTAATGAACCGTTATTGCCACCATTCAAGTCCAAAATGAAAAAGTTGTAATTGATTTGTGTTGTTTAGGTTTAAATTTTAATATTAAATTTTAAAAACTAAACCACAAAAAAAATTGAAATTAAGTTATAAAACTAAACTTAGTTTTCATTTTAAAAATTTTCAAAAACTAAGAGTAAGCCATACACACGTCTTGAGATATTTGGAGCAGAGAAAAAAGTTTTTATACTAAGAGTAAGCAAAACTTTTAGTTATATCTAGGTTTGTGAAACCTTTATTTTAGAAGAATGGAAACAGAGCAACTAAATAGCTAAATAGATTACATACATTGAATGAGTGAGTGACAAATAAAGTAGTAGAATAATCAAATAGGATTTTTTTTTTAATTTCTTTTCATTTAACTAGTTAAGCTTATATGATTTTTTAATTTTTTCATGAGAACTAGTGAAAGAAAAGTAAAAAAAAAAAAAAAAAAGGAATCATTGAATTGTGTGATTCATATCAATGATACGAAATTGCACAAATTTATTTATGTACCGTAAAATATAAAGTTATTTAAAATTCATCTTATAATACAAATCAGTAGGTCGCCAAACTATATCAAATCATAAAATTCTGATAATTATCTTCATGATACTCATATTAATGTTAGCCTTTTGTTTTGTTGAACAAAAGGAATATATATACATATATATATATAATGTTAAAGAAATGGTTAATGACGTGATATTTGTTTTGGGATTTCTTCAAAACTACAATTAGTTATTCAATGCAAACAGCTACTGAAGCAAAGTGATTACTTTGGACAACACCCTTAATAAGCGGATTTACTTATTAAGTTTATTCCGATTAACATGATACAATCCCTCTCGCTGGGTTTCTAGATGGTCTTAGGTTGTTCCTCACATATGAAGGGGGTGTGGATGTGATCTCATACATGTGTAAGTTTATAAAAACCTTTAAAATTGAGGTGAATCTAATCCAAATTAATGGGACTTTTGTGTGGCCTTTTAGGGACCGCAGAAGCTTGTATTTTCATGGATCCTATATGCCTACATGAGAATCATATCCTTGAAGGTTATATCAATTTTATTTAATTACATTGTCCTAATTATAGGCCCGTAAGCCTCTTCATATATATATGCTCCTATAATGGAACAAAACGCTATGGAAAAGACATGTAAATTATCTTGTTAGTCCTTAATTTATAGGTTTTTACTTTAGCTGTTAATTTAATAAATTTTTTAATTTAATATTTATTTAGTTTTGCCTTTTTTTTAAAAATAATGAATTTTTTAACAACTTGTAAAGAGCACTTTTAAAAATAAATGATTATTTCTCTTTAAAAAAAATTATTCCAAACAAATTTTGGCATGTGTTTGGTTTAACTTATGTTAAAAAACAATTATTTATTGTTAATAGCTTTCAAAAAACACTTTAAAAAAACAAGTGATTATTTCCCTTAAAATAAGCTATCCAAACATGCTATTACAAAGATATATCCATCACGTATTCACGTTGATCCCTCGTGTTAATAAATATCAGTGACGCTTCATAAACTACTCACATGGTATATTAAGTACCAATTTGGAATCTAACTAATCAACAACATTTTGTGAGGTAAAGAAGGGGATATAAAGTGAAATTAAATTTCAAAATCCTGATCTCACTTAAAAACCCTGATGACACTTTCACTCATTCCAATCCTTGCACTAAATTGATCTTTAACATTTTTCTTCTAATTTCACTAATTGAAGTTTGTGTGAAAGGAAATCTTATCACTATTGAAAGAAAGATATTTCTTTTGTACCTAGGTATATCCTTGCCAAAAATCAGAGATTGATCTTTCGAGGTACGAAAATCCATTTAAAGGGTTCAACATATGTTCTTCCATATATATGAACCTGAAGATCGAATCCCTAATCACATGTTTAAGAAACATGGTTATCTATCAATCATACTACACCGTGTTGGTACTATGTACTAAAAGAAAGATATGAAACCATATACGTATTGTTCTTCCTAATTAAATCCCATGTGTGTGATTCTTTGGTGCATGGATTTTAATATGTTTTTTTGTCTCTTGTTTTGCATAGTTGAAATTATTTTACGTTATTTTTGTGATTCTTTTGGTGCATGGATTTTAATATGTTTTTTTGTCTCTTGTTTTGCATTGTCCAAATTATTTTACGTTATTTTCCATGCATGCTTGTGATATGTGTATGTGTGAAAATGAATGAGGTAATTATTTACTTACATAACTATTCTAAAATAATTTATTGTGAAACATTAGATAATTATTAACTTTATTAAGTCCTTGAAATTAATTTTATATAATATTTCAATTTTGGTCCTTGCACTAAAGTACTTGTTGCATATCAAATATGATTTTTCAACCATGTTTCACCTAATTTAGGGAATTAAAGCACAAATCACACGTGAAATACATAACAAACATTAAAAAAAAAATCATTTCAACAATGAGAAATAATAAAAGACCAAAAGCACATTATATTTGAAATCCACCCAGTGATCAAATTCTCTTTCATGTGAACTTCAATTAATGGAATTGGAAGGAAAAATGACATGATTAATTTAGCATGAGGATTTGGGATGAAAGAAGTGTCAATAGGTTTCTAATTCACATTAGGTATTCTAAATTTGGTTTCACTCTAAGACATGTTTGTTTACTATTTCTAAAAATATTTTTTATTTTCTAAAATTTATTTATTTCTCTAGAGCATTTGAAAATTTTTGTGCTTTAAGTACATTTTTATTTCTAAAAGTTTGTCCTATGTGTGTACTTTAATTGAGAACTTGAATAAAACACAAAAAGAGGACAAGAAAACATCTCTCACATGTTTCTACTTTTTGGATTGAAAATAATTTTCAAAGCTTAATAAATTTTGAATGAGAAATTGGTTGCCCTAATAGTGTGAAATTATTTTAAAATATCATTTAAAAAAGTGAAAAAAGAATCAAATAAACCCTAAATTTCTCTCTCCACATCAAAAATAACATCATTGAGTGGCATTGTGGCAATTAACATACCAAATTAGCATTTAACATACAAGCCGATGAGCAAATCTACCAAATGTCATTGATGTTTACTTATAGTAAGGACTAACATAAGTGACATTTTAGCAAGTTAGGACCTAAATTGAATGTTTTATTAAATCAACAGCTAAAGTAAAAGAGGCTATCGTGAGTGCAACTAATATGTTATGGATGCCATTTCTTTGAATCCTCTAGACCATAGGGAGGTTGCTCTTAATTGTGACAGGTCTATTTCAAGCTCAAGAGGTATGGCATCTTGCGAAAGTGTCCTACAAGATGAGAATGGAATATTTTTGTGTGCATTTGCTGTAAAAATTGGTGTTTGCTCAATATTAAAGGCAGAGTTATGGGGTATATTTCATGGTCTCAAGCTAGCATGAGAAAGAGGATTCCACAATATCAAAGTGTATATGGATTCTAAACCCACAGTCAACTTATTGTCTAAAGGTTGTTGCCTTTTTTGGTGAAGCAGATCCATCACATTCATAAGCATCAGGGGAGTGTCAAATGGATTCATGTTTTGAGGGAAGCCAAACAGGTGGGGGATAGATTAGTTAAACATAGGTTGCAATTATATATAGATGGTTATATTTTTTATATAGTGCCAGATTTTATTTATAGCACTTTGAGAGGGGACTTAAATTGTATTTCTTTTCCTATAGACTTTTAGTTAGCCCTAGGTTTGTTCCAATTCACCAAAAAAAAAGTGGTGGTTTTACCAAAAAGACAAGCTGATACTAATACATCCTATGAACATAGTCATACACTTTTTTTTTGGCTAAAGAAACATAGTCATACTCTAATCCATATATTTAAAGGTAATTTTAAATAAATTTAATTTTGATATTTTTTAATTATTAATATAGGGTTTTGTTAATATATGTCTTAATATTACCAACATATGTTGGTTGTTCGAGTGTAAGGGATTCAAATATCTCAACATTGTAGCATGAGTTTGTTTTGCCATTTCAACACCCTTTTGTCACATTCCAAGAAACTTGACGTGATTGAAGAATTTTTTTTTGGATTCCCATTCAATGACATTTGGACGTGTTTTCAAACACATTCATAATCTTATATTCAAATAGAGATTTATGTATATGGAAAAAAAAAAACACTGTTAGAGGGAGTCCTCAATTTAATGTCTAACCATATCCTAAAAGATTGATCTCCCAGTAGAAGGATAACAAACTAAAAAGAAAAAAATTCTTAATATTAAGGAATTAAAAATGTGTAATTAAATAAAAACATAAAATATCAATATTTTAAAATTTAAATAAATATTAAAATATTTTATTTAAATAATTAAAACAATTCATTATTTTTTTAATCAGTCACTACTAACACTTTTTAAATCGGTTGAAAAGGACTTTTTAAATTGACTTTTGAACTGATTTAGATACAGACAATATAAAAAAGTAAGTGATTTTAAATTGAATTTAGAACCAATTTAAAAAAGATTTTTTAACTTGGTTCACTTAGAATCGAGTTAAAAAGTGTGAAAGAAAAAGCACGTGTGGTGCCTACACCAGTAGATCCCATGGGACAACAACCCTCATCAATTGAGAGTTACGAGCCTATGGACAACAATAAGAATGTTGAAATCATCTAAAAGCCACTAATAAACAAGGTTGGATGAATCTTGCTCCTGACAATGTCATTTACCCTCTGCAAAAAAACGCAAACAAAGTTGCAAAAAGAGAGTATTGCAATTACTTTGATGAGCTTAGCAACTACAATGACGACAGAAGTAGTGCCATCTCCAACTTCTCTATCTTGAAGCTTAGCCAGTTCTACCAAAACCTGAAAAACCACACAAGTGAACAATAACAACAAAAAAGAAAATGTGAAGAGCGAGTGGAGTCTCATTCACCATGGCAGCAAGATGCTCCACTTCCAACATTTTGAGAATAATAGCACCGTCGTTAGTGATATTGATGTCGCCAATGACATCAATGAGCATCTGAAACAAACACGCAATTGAAGAACTATCGACAGAGAGAAAGAGAAAGAGAAAGAGTACCTTGTCGAGGCCCTATCGAGCTTTTGAACAATCTTCACTATTTCTTAAATAACTTCCATTACAATCGTGTCGCTATTGCAAATGCAACGAACTTTATGTTGGAACACCTTAATCGTAAACAATAGGCTATAATTTTTTTGATATCTTTTTCATTTGATATGTGCATGCATTCTCACTTCTCAAGTTGCAATCTATTTAAGATTTCAATGAACATAAAGTATTGGTTCCGTTGTGATCTGATGCAACTCATTGTCAGCTCCGATCTTAGCTATTTAAAGGATGGATGGACCCATGTGTAGTAGTTACTAGCTAATATAAGATTTTAAATCGGTTGGAGATGCAATCAATTTAAAAACTACTTTTTAAATTGGTTAAACAAAGAACCAATTTAAAAAGTAAGTTTTTAAGTTGGTTTAACTAGAACCGAGTTAAAAAGTGGTAAAAAATTTAAATCTGACACCCGCGTCTATGTTTTTAAATCGGTTCACCTAGAATTGAGTTAAAAAAGTGTTAAAAAATTTCAAAACTGTCACTGCATCCATCTTTTAATCGGTTAAGTAGAAATCGAGTTAAAATCTTGCTCTAAAAAACAAATTTTGTAGTAGTGATTTAATGATGTTACACATTAATTGATAGTATATATGCTTCTTTTGCATGATACAAGGCATGCCCGTTTTGATACAAAGGTACTTTTGGATTCAACATATTTTTTGTTAAAATAAATATCTTATTCAAAAGAAGTCTTTTTAATTTTTATTAAAAAAATGTATGAATGAAGACATAATTTTTCATAAAAAGATGACTGAAACGAGAAACTACAAACTTTGAATAAAGTTTTAAAATCTCAATGGTCATGATTTTGAGTTTTACTGCATAGCTTTGCCTTCACTTCTTCGTTTATTTGTTTATTTATTTTACATCACGTATTCGTTTGTTAATATGAATGTCATTGCATTTAGTGTTTATGTACATTTTTAGAGCAAGTTCACATGATTTTTACATTAGCTCATTGAAAATTTGTGAGAAAATAGACCATTAATGAAGGATTTCATGTAATGTGCGTTTCTAAGCTCTTTATTTAAAATTACATGAATTGCCTTAATTTTATTGGATTTTATGAAGGAAGTTAGTTGAGCAGAGAAAGGAAATATAGTCTATAGGCACAAAGAAGTATTATACTTATCAAAGTGGACTTTAAAAAAGTAAGAACCAAGGTGAGAACCACAAAAGAAGCCTATAAGCACAAGAATAGGCCAAAAAGGAGACTTGAAACATAAAACAAAGTGCACAAGGCCGCACCCGCCCGACATGCTTTGTACTAGCTCTTGAGGTATCCCGCCCAGCATGTTGTGCGGCCCTCTCAGCCCTAAAACGGAGCGAATTCTTTCCGAAAAACTGCCCAACAAGTTTCCAACCTCGCTGGGCGAATCTGAGGTTTAACTTTTAATTTTATTTTAAATTTTAATGGGCCTAGATTGTGTGGAATGGACCAGGTTAAGCCCCCTACTCCAGAATTCTGAAATTGTATTGCAAATAGTAAGGAGCAAAGCACAATAGATATTATCTCTATCTTATCTCTATTCCTTCCCCAATTTTTCTTTTTATCTTTGGCTTTTGGAGAAGGATTCTTGGAGGGCAATAGGATGCTCAGAGCTAGAGACTGAGGAAAAACCTTTTCTTCTAAAAGATTTCTTCTTCTTTTTCCTTTGATGTATTTTTTTAAAATTATGATTTCTCTTATTGTCATAAGTAGCTAAATTCCTTGTTAGGGTTGTGATGTAGTTAGCGTTTAGAACCCCTAAATGTTTAATTTTAATTGAATTATTGTTTCTATTCAATTAATTAGATTGCTCTACTATTTTTTATTTTTTTACTTAGAATTGATCATCTTTTGTATGCTTTGAATCGATTAATTGAACGGTGGTCGTACCGTAATCAATTGGTAGACGTATAGGGTAATCAAATTAGGTTTTATCGTATGATCAACCTTCATTCTTAATTTTCAATTGGATTAAATAATTAATTAATCCCCCCTTTATTCTTCATGCCTTCCTAGGGTTTTAATATCTTATATGATCAATTGGAAAATTAACTTAGAAAGGACTATTGCAATTTATGACCAATAATTGACAATAAAATGAGTAGGAAAATATTGGTAATTGACGAATAATACGAGTTTCAGTTAGAATTAAATGTGAAGGAACTTAAGAGCACGAAGGAAACCACAACCCTAAGTCTATTTTCTTCTAAATTTTTCTCTACTTGCCATTGCTTGTTTTACAATTCTTGTTACACGTTTATTATTATCGAATCAACCTACTACCTATTTAATTTCACCTAAACAATATAGGATCTCTGGAAACTGGTAATCGTCATTTAGTTCTTTGGGTTCGATATCGAGACTCACATTCTTTTGTTACTACTGCGATAAAGATACGCTTGCCCTTGAGCGTATTTTTAATGCATTATTTAGCCGCCATACAAATTAATTTTCAAGTTTCATTCTTTCTAATTCAGAAGATACATAGAGTTAATTGGAAGGAAAAAAGAAATAAACAAACATGTAAGACTATAACATATGATAGAAATCCTTTGTCTTATCTTACTAGTTCAGTATCCTTTGTCTTATCTTACTAGTTCAGTCTTGTCCCACAAATTAAAAATTGTCAACATGTATACGTAAGAAATTAATACTCTATCTATATTGTTTTATAAGCCTAACACCGTTCTCCCTTCTTCATGGGTTACTTCGTGCATACAAAAATAATTGACTTTATTATATTGCATAATTTTTAAATATTTTGATTTCGAAGCTTCAACTTAGTGATTTATATATGTTAATTGGCATATAAATTCTAAAACCTAACAAAAAATATATGTGAATAACATAAGGTGATAATCTATTTAACGAAAACGTCTATACACCAAGAAGTTGTTTTTCTCTTGGTAACACCAAACTAATTATAATTTAAACAGTAAGAACCTGAATTAAGTCATTAAGTGGTCTATGCACGTGTTCATTTTTTTTATAAGCAAAAAATAACATTAACCAAAAAATAAGATTTACTCTAACTCAAATAATAAGACAACTTAAAAGCAATTAGCAAAAAGACTAAAGCTAATAAACTTATGAAAAAATTAAAATAATAAGAAATATTTAAATAATAACAACGTTAGGGTTTGATTTAGTTTAAATTATGTCAGTTTTAAAAATTAAATATAAAAATCAATTCAATGCAATTGAAAAACAATTTTAATTTTTAAAATTTAAAATTTCAATTTAATTTTTTTATAATTTACGTTAGATTAAATCAGTTTTTGAATACTTAACATCATGTGTACACTTTTCTATCTAAACTGGTATATGACTGTATGGTAAAATTAAATATTAAATATTAAATGACTAAAAAAATAAAATATGTTAAAATATACTTTTTCCATTGAATAGAGAAAATATTATCATAAAAATTCTAATGAAATATAAGATAAAAATAAGCTTGTAATTTTATTTATAAATAGATGTAAAATGTTAAGATAAAGTATAAGAGTACTAATAATAATATACTTAATAAAAAATTATAATTATTGATTGCTTTTAAATGAATATTTTATATTATTTTTAACATAAAAATTTATAATATGATCTTTAAACTCTTGTTATAAATAAATTCAAGTAAATTTCACTTTAGTCGTAGATAAAATTTAGTTAAAAAAATTTATCTTAAAAAACAAGCATGAGTTGAGAAAATAAAATTATAATTTTTTTATTGAAACGGAAAATATTTATTCTATTGAAAATGAAAAAATATTGAATATTTATTTTTTAAGAAATTAGAAGTAATTAAGAGTATTATTTAATACCCTTTGACTTATCCACCAAATACACAAGATAAAAAAGTATGTATTAAATTAAATTAATTGATTTATCCTAATCTATTAAGAATATTTTTTTCTTTTTACGTATTTAATTATTGTTGATATTTAAAATCATATGTGTACTTAAAATTAATTTTTCTAGTAATTTCACCGAATTAATTTTTGCAATACAATACTAACACAAGATTTTTAACTTGAACAGTCCAAGTATGATTTTATTTCACAATTGATTTAAATTGATTATATTTATAAATAATATTTTATAAATAACTAGTATTTTAGCCTATGCATTGCACAAAATAAATAAATATTTTGAACATATAGATTATATTTTAAATTTATAATAAACAATTATTGTAATACAATGTTAATTTTTAATTATTGATAATTTCTTTTAAAAAACATTAAAATTTAATTTAGAACTAAATATATTAAAAATGATAGATTAAAAGATATAAGAAGTTAAAAAAATCCCTACAAACGTTCTTGTTGAAAAATAATAGGTAAAAACGCTCTTGCTGGAAAATAACATCTAAAAACAGTCTCATTCAATATAGTTATTTTAATTTTTATATAGAGAGAGAGGATTAGTTTTAAAAATTAATAATTAAGTAAATTTCATATTTATGAAGATAAAGTGTAATTAACTTTTTATATTCAAATTTTAATGTTTTAAAGTTGTTTTAAAAAATCATCTAATTGTCTACATACCATATAAGATTTTTATTCACTGTATTACCTTATATATATTTACCAAAATTTTGATATATAAAATTGAATAATATTATTTATGAAGTATTTAAAAAATAATTTAAATAATACTATTCAAATATTTTTCATTAAAATTTGTGAAGGAGATTAAAGATAATAAAACTTATAAGTTTTGTATTATAATAAAAAATAGTTTAAATAACATTTTAGTCACTATAATATCTAATTTTTTTCAATTTTATTCTCAACAAAAAATTCTTGTCAGTTTTAATCTCTAAAATATAATAATTTTGTTTTTGATCCTTCTTGTTTGACTTTAGTTACAATAATATGTGCTCCATGCTTATTAAATTAGTCTCTATAATATGTTGATTATATTGATTTTAGTTCCTAAAATATGAATACAGTCAACATATCACAAGGACCAAAATCAATATACTCAACATAATTACAATGATTAATTCAACATATACCAAATATTATAGGAACTAAAGTCAAACAACAAAAATCAAAAGTTTAAAAAAATCTTATTTTTCAAAGATTAAAACCAACAAGAATTTTTTATAAGGAGTATGGGCACTAAAAAGTTACAAAAGCCTAAAAATATATATCAATTATTAAATAAATTTTATGATAACTTTTAAAACATTCATCAGTCATCACGTATGGATATATTTTCATTATTTTATTATTTAATTTAAGAATTTTTTTAAGAAATATTACTAAAAAGATTGAAAAGAAAAACTAAGTCATCTAATTTTTATATTTAATGAAAATAAGAAAAGAAATCTTAATATTTTTTTACATAACCAATATTTATTTTAATATAATGTAAATATCTTATTAAATTCTTAATTTCTCTTTTTTAATCATTTAAATATTAATTTATCATTATTATACAAATAAATAATTATAATTATCAATGATTATTATTAAAGTAAAATATAAACTTAAATAAATTTTAGAAAAATAATTTTGCACATTTTTTGAAATATATATATTTTGAGAGAGAAAAAAGAAGGAAGAAAAGTGATAAAAGAAACAAAGAGATGATGTTTAAAAAAATATTATTATTTTAGTATGTGCGATGCACATAATAAATATTTATTTTTTATATAATTAAAATTTATAATAAATTAATATTTTAAATATATATATATATATATTATAATTTAAATTCATAATAAATAAATATTTGTAAACATATAAATTATCTTTTAGATTTACAATAAATAATTTATATTGTGATACAAAGCTATTTTTAATTGCTGACAATTTCTTTTAAAAAAATATTGAAATTCAATTCAAAAATTAAAATGAAAATGATAAATTAAAAGAGATAAGTAGTTAAAAAAAATCAAATATACATATAAAGATAAATGAAAAGTGGTTTGAGATAGTCGAGAAAGAAATTTATTGATTTAATTGTTAAATCAAATTAAATTTAAAATTAAAATTAAGAAGTATATTTTAAAAAAATGAAAAAATAAAATTAAATGTTCAATATATGATATTAGGGTAAGATATGTGGCTCGATGAGAGTGAAAACAATTCTTAAAAATACCTTCGTTTAATAAAATTACTTAAAAACACTCCCATTAAAGAAACACTACTAAAAATACTTTCATTCAAAATAGTTATTCTAATTTTTATATAGGTAGGAGATAGGAGTAGATTTCAAAAAACAAAAAAAAGATAAAAAAAATAACTAATATGATAAATAATGGTCTTAAAAAATTAAAAGGTATTAATGATATAATTAAGCTTGTTCTTGTCAGATTTTCTTGTTAGATGATAAAATCAAAATTCATATGATAAAAAAGTTAGAATTCAGATGACAAAAATGTTTAAAAAAAGTATATATAATATAAAATAAGAATCCATCTTCATTCGTGACTTTTTTAAGATTCACTTGGAATTCTTGACACTTCCGAAACACAATCAAAGCACAAAGATGGTTACCACCTACTACCTAGAAAAGGTAGCTCAACCAAACCATAATTTATAAACTTTGGAGTGCAAGAAATTAATGGATATATAAACTACAATGGAAAACACCATTCCGGTTTTTCTTGCCTGAACTTTCCCTCGTCCCTCCAACCTTACGCTGCAAATGTAAATAATTAATCCCCATGATCTATACCTGTCCTTGTCAAACATATTAAAACAAAGCCACTATCATTTTCAGTTAGATTTTTTTCATTCCTCCTCTTCTGAAAGGCACAGTACAATAGAGTACGCCTATTATAGCCTATAACCTAAACTTAGGACGAAGATTGAAATTATGTCTACCTCATTATAACCATAAATTTAATTTAGTTTGGATACATATTAAAAGGTCTTTTAAGAATTTATTTTTTAAAATAAGCACTTTGTTATGTAAAAAGTAGTATTTGAATATATATTTTTTTAACTTTTGGAAAAGTAAAAGTTTTCAGTAGAGCTTATAGTAAAGTTAAAATTTTCAGCTTATCAAATAATTATTATTTTGAATAAGCACTTAAGAATATATTATCCAAACACAATATTAACTTATTTAAAAAGATTTTTTCATAATAAAGCTTCTAAATAAGCTCTTTTTTATAAGTTCTTTTAAAAAAACTCATCCAAACATGTCTTAATCATTTTATGGCAACTTGCTTTGAAGGGGTTCCGCATAATTTGACCCAAAGCTTAATTCTTCTTCGTTCAGGGGTTCCACATAACTTGAGTCCTTGCATGTCTTGATTTTTGCGTTCGAATCGAGCACAAAGATAGAGACACCCTTTAATTAATTAATTAATGCATAACAAGAAACAACACAAAAGGTTGCTTTGCCAAAGAAGAAGGTGGCATGATGAGCATATATATACATAAAGAAAGAATGTTAAACGTAAACTCCGTTGTATGAGTGAAAAGAAGAGGGACATGGAGGAAAAAAGAGAGAGAGAGAACTAATAAATGTGATAAATAATGTCATATGGAAAATAAAGAGAAAAATAAGAAAATAGAGTGAAAATAAATTGAATGTATGAATATAATAACTCATATATAAATATATGTGTAGTCTTTGTGTTGGGACCTTTGGCCTTCCTTCAAACCAAAAAAAAAAATGTATAGTGGATTAATACTAATAAATTAAAAGAGCACGATGAGTGCCTAGAACAAAGGGAGTTAGAAAGAAGACATTTTATTCCTAATTAATTGTTCCTTTCTACGCTTCATATGAAACATGACTAATAAAATTGGATATATATTAATAAGAAGAGAAGAGAGGTTTTTGCTGTCGTATATGAATATAATTAAGGGTCGATTCAGTTGTGCTTGAACCTGGATGGATCACTTCAGTCAGACCCAAAGGTTCCTTCCCACATGCTGATTCTATTCATTTGGAGCAAAAATCAATTTGGATCCACTTAATAGTCCCCTATTCCTGTTGTTTACGTGTTTATGCGTCTTATAATAATAGAGAGTAGTGGATGTTTAACTTAAAAAACTAAAATAAAAAACAAAGGATGTGATTTATTTATTAAGACCCAAATAATGCTTCCTTGGTGGCCATTCCATTAAAACTGCATTATTCCTAATAGTATATCTCGCAAACGGAAGTGGCTTTTTTTTCCCTTGGTTGTTGGGGTGGAAGTGGCTTTTGCTTCTTTTTTTTTTTTGGTTAGGAGGGTGCAAGTGTCTTCTTATTTTTGGTTTATGGGGTGGAAGTGGCTTAAGAAATTAAAACACATACCCTACGAGAAAATTGGGCCGCCAAGCCCAATAACATCTATCTTGATCTTAGAAATGAGAAATGGGCTTGAGTTCCCCTGGGCTACAAAGGTCACCACCATAACATAGGATATATATCTGACCTTGGTCATTACAAAGGGGGAGCACTTAAAATATGAAAATAATTTATTATAAAAGGTTTTTGAGAAATTATTTAAAAAATAAATAATTATTTATCTAAAACTTAAATATATTTTTAGCCCTTAAAAATATATTGATTCTTTAAATTAGCACCTATTTAAATTTTATTTATTTTTAGTTTCTAAAAATTATGAAAGTCATGTATTTTAGTTCCAAGTGATAGATTAAAATTATATCATTTTTACTAAATATAAGAATTAAAAACAAATAAAATTTTATAGAAATTAAAAAAAAAAATATTTTTAAGCAAATCTTTCTTTAAAATAAGTTAAGAACTTAATTTATATATATCATTAATGTAAAAAATATTTTACATTAACAATATATATATAAATTCCTTCAACTTGAACTTTAAAGATAGACTTTGGAAATAAAGGGTTTCTACTTAAGCAGAAATAAGATAGAGTATATGTATTGTAGTTTTAGCAAGAGACAAGAAGAATTCGGTGTGGGAGTAAAGAGGGGAGAATATGTCATATCATAAGTTTCTAAGTTTAAATAACTGGGGTCATTACTATAAAATGATGGGGAGATTAACGAGGATGTCACGCATAGGATATAGGTGAGGTGGCTAAAATGTAGAAAGACATATGGGGTTATTTGTGACAGCAAAGTACTTACCAAATTCAAGGGCACATTTTATTGTACTGTTATACATCTAGTTATACTTTATGGTAGTTGCTTTAAAAGGACAACAAGAGAAAAAGGCCAAAGTGGCAGAAAATGAGAATGATAAGATGGATGAGTAGCCATACAAGGAAAAACAAGATACAAAATGATTACATATGAGGAATGATTGATGTAACTTTGATTAAGGAAAAGATGACAGAAAACAAATTAAGGTGATATGGACATATACGGTTTTTAGTCTAGTAAAGAGGAGGAGAAGGAGGCCTAAAAGGACTTTAGAGGAATTGGTTAACATAAATCTCAAAGTAAATAATATTGTTGAAACTTTGATATTTAACAAAGCTGAATGGCATCGTGTGATTCGTGTAGCTAATCTCACCTAATGGGATAAGGCTTTATTGTTATTATAATAGGAAATTTAAATTGAACTCATGTGAATTAATTGAATCCCATACCAATGCATAGAATTTTCCAAATGTTATAAAGAAACATGACAATGTCATATTATAAAAAAAACACACAAAAATTAAATTAATAGATGTTACATGAATAATGGTGGGTTTTGCTATAATTAATTGTTTTGTGTCTTTCTCTCGTAACATGACATTTCATGTTCTTTATTAATATATATCAGAATATCCAAATTCCCAACGCAAAAAGAACTTGATTTTTCTTAATTATAAGATTTTGAATTTAAAATTTGTGAATAGATCGATAAAAGAAGACATTAAAAGAGTTGTATCTTTTCAAATGAATGCACTTAACTCGACTTAAATTAGTTTTTCTTTTTTGGTACATAAATTAGTTGGGTTTAACGTGGCTTTGTGATACCAATAATTTTAGATAAACACACACACATTCTCAACGGTTAATGAAAAGAGAAATATGAATTGAACACAGGTTAGGCAGCTGACTCGCCTAATATAACTTCTTTCACTGCATTAATTTTGAATTTAGTCTCATATTTACCAAATAGAAACGTAATATAATCTAGAGATAAAATAAAGTATAAGATATCTAACAACCCAAAAAATAAATTAAGCATGGTGGCTTGCGTTTGAAAGTTGATCTACTGCTGTGGGAAATAATGAATTATTTTTAACAATCACCAAAGGAAGAAAGAATTATATAAATGTGGTGAACTAAGGTTTGAATCCCCGTTAGAAGAGGTGTTTACATTTAGTGTCTGACTGTATCTTGAAAAGATTGTCTCCAATTCTGAAGGAGCCTATGGGAAATAAAAATAATAATAATAATAATAAAGAAGAAGAAGAAAGAATAAGACAGCATAATCATGTCCGAGAGTGTAAATTATGAATAGTCTCATGCAAAACATACATAATCAAACCCTCAAGATTTTCTTCAAAATTTCAAACCATGATTGCAAAGTCCGGATATTATCAATGATTAGTATGTTCTCGTGCGAAATCCTGATCATGACATGTCCTATTCACAACTTTTTTCTTGGAGAATAACATATAATTAGGATTTCAAAATCAAAACGGACAAAAATTAGGTGTATTATTATAAGTGTTTTTTAGTATTATTTTCTAATTAAAATTAAAATTTTATTTTGTTAACTCACGTCAACCGTTATTATATTGACTTTTAGTGCATGGACTATTAAGATAAATCTCTAATTTTAATTGAAGAACACTATCAAAAGTATTTATATTATTGCACTTAAATTTTGTCCTTACAAAATAATTCTTGTTATGTTGTGGTGGCAACATATGCAAAGCTCGTGATTAGGTAAAAAGTGTAGTCTTTAATTTTCTCTCAAGTTACATGCTTGTCATGTTAGAGAGAGATGTAAGGATAGTTAATGATATAGGAAAATGATTGATATACACTCCTCATATATCTGGTAAGAGATTAAAAATAAAAGAAATGGGTGAATGATGCAATATAGAGAAAAATGAGGTAAAAAGGTGAAATTACTATACAATTGCATGAATATATTTGTTCTTAAGAATATTGTATTAATTGCCTAATATTGAGAGTAGGTTAACACTAGCTAGTACAAGAATCTCGATAGAAATGTTATCTTATTATCTATTCATATATTATTAATTAAAATATATAACTTGAATATTAAGGTTCTCACTACCTCACTTTCTCCACTCTCTCAATTAAACATTTTTAATATTGTCTCTCTTCTCTTTTTTGACAGTGCATTTTACATACTATTTCCACAACTAATAAAAAATTTATTTCTCAACCATCTCAAACTACGCTCCTTTTATATTTATATATATACTTGATTTTCTTAATTGACTATCACTTTCAATCTACCCTCTTTTAATCCTATCTCTAAATTAAATTTAAATAGTTTTTTTAAAAGAATTTGTCCATAGTTAAAAATAACTTTATATCACAATTTAAATTATTTATTATAAATCTAAAATACAATTTATACATTCATATATTTTTATTTATTATGAATTTTAATTATAATATAATTTAAATAATTAAAAATATTTATATATTATAAATTTTAATTATATAATAATAAATATTTATTATGTATAATGTACAAATTAAAATACTAGTTTAAGAAAAAAAACTCATTTACATAAAAGGTGATACACAATAGAATCTCCTCATCAGTGACATACTTACAAAACTATACTTTGTCCCTTGGTATAGAAACAATTGAATTATTAGTATTTTAACCTGTGTATTGTATAAAATAAATATTTATTTTATATAACTTAAATTTATAATAATAAATAATTTTGAATATATAAATTATTTTATAATTAAAATTCTTAATAAATAAATATTTCTAAACATATAAATTATATTCTAAATTTATAATAAACAATTATTGTAATACAATGTTAATTTTTAATTATTGGTAATTTATTTTAAAAAATATTGAAATTTAATTTAAAACTAAAGATATTGAAAATGATAGATTGAAAGAGATAAGAGGTTAAAAAAAATTCTTAAAAATGTTCTTGTTGAAGAATGATAGCTAAAAACGCTCTCATTAAAGAATAGTAATTAAAAACACTATCATTCAATATAGTTACTCATATATATAGAGAGAGAGGATTTTATTCAATACCATCTTAAATACAGTAGAATTTTCCATTATACAAGTATTTCACCTTTCAAGTCTCTTCCCCATATAAGTTCTAGTTCCACCAATTAGCTATGAAGTTTTCAAGGGAAAGAAGCAAAGGAGCTTCAAGAATATTATTATTTTACTTGGTGACAAATACTCTATAGGCTACACATTTGTATATAAGATGAAATGTAAGTTAGGTGGCGTTGTTGATGGATACATGATTAAGGTTAGGTTGATTGTTAAAGACACTAAACAAGGTAGCATACATAGACTTTTAAGTCACTTTTTTTTTTTTTTTTTTTTTGCAATTGCCAAGTTGACAATAGTGAAGGTCCTTCTAATTGTAGTTGTGGTCAAACAGTACTAGTCTCTACTACAATTAGATGCCAACAACACATTCTTAAATAGTAACTTATTTGAAAAAGCTTATATAAATTTATCTTTAATTAGGTTATTTAATTAAGTAGAAGAGGTTAATATGTAAATTTTACATATCTATATATGGCTTGTGATAGGCTTTCAAACCCTACTTTGCAACTTTTCGTTTGCTTTGCTTATAAATGGATTTGTCCAATTAAAGAACAACTTTCAATGTTGGCTTTGGAAAGTCATTGTTGGTGTTATTGGTTTACGTAGGTAACATTGTTTTGACATGTCTTTATTATGATCAACTCACCAAAGTGCAAGCATTGTTGCAACAAATGTTCAAGTTAAAGATTTTAGGTGACTCAAAAGTCAAAATATTTTCTCGAATTGGAAATTGCCAAATATTCAAGAGGAATTTCACTTTTGCTAATGCTAATAGAGATAAATACTTAAAAGCTTGAAATCCATAATAGGATTTGTGTTGTTATCAGTTATTTATTAATCTCTTGAAAATCAAAGAAACAACTAATGATATGAATAAGCTAAAAATATCTGACTTTAGCGTGTTAGCAGGTGTGGAGGTTTGGCTGCAACTATTACTTTGTCATTTTTAGATTTCCATTTATTTCAACTAATCAGCCATACACATTTGGCTTATATTCCCACTTTCATAAGTGATCTAAACACAGTGACAATAATTGTCATTTCATTCAAGAAATAGTGCATTCTAACACTTAAAAGCTCGTTCATCTACACAAATCATCAAATTGTTGATATACTTATTCATTCTCTCTTAATTTCAGTGGGAATCCCTAGCATATATTTATCACATTGGAGATAATATTACTGTGTCAAACAGCAAGACCCGGTCTGTTTCAATGACTTGGTCTGTTCCGAGGTTGATTTAGATGGGTTTGGATTTTATAATTAAATTCATAAATTTTTTAGGATGGGTTCAAGTTATATTTCTAGTCATTCCAACTTGGTCTAGTGTCCTACACTCTTTTAAAAAGTACAACTTTTTAAAATAATTGTGTATTAACAATAAAACTTTTTTATTTAATAGGTAATATTTTGTGTAACATGATACTATATTTATAATGATATTATTTATTTTAAAATATATATTGTAAAATATACTTTAATTTAAATTTTATACTTCTTTTATTATACGATCTAACTATATATAATATTAATATTGATCTATTATGTTAAAATGTCAGGTTGACCCGTTCTTGTCCCATATATTCTAGCTCTTGATTAGGTTGGGTTTAGGTTTAAATAAGTGACTCAACATCAAAATTTTGGGTCAGATAGGGACAGATAAACTTGTCTTAACTCGTCTTTTGCTTACCCCTAGTGTCAACCAATTGTGAAAATTAACTTATGATTGTTACAATTATAACTATTTTCTATTAATTTTAAGTTAGTGTAATATGATATTCTATTATTCTATATGTATCGATCATTCAATATTCAATAAGAACTTTGTCTCTCAAACCTTTATTAGGGACTTATATTAATTTCCTTATTTTTTTTCTCATTTTTCACATTTTCATGTAATTATTCTCAAAAATTGCTTGTGTATTTTTTTAGCCTTACCTATGTAAATCTCCAAAACAGTATATTGCAATATAAACTAAAAATAAAACAAGAAAAAGAATGTGACCATCCTATCATCTATTACTCGCATGAATTTATATTCTACAGTGTCATCTTAAATTCCAGCAAAATTAATTATCATAAAATTTTATATAAGATTGTTAACAACATATTTTTTTAATATATTTTTCATTATTGATTATTAAATTTTATAAAATTGTAAACATAACTTATTAAAGAAAAAACAAGATTCACATAAGTTTTATCTCTTAATAAATTTTTAGTCAATGTTAAAGATTATGTTTGAAAAAATGTGTAAATAACCAACAAGTGTATAAATCAACTGAAGTAGGTTGTTTTAGCTTAATTAGTAGTCTCAAATTCAAGTTCCGAGTATGCAGTTGTATTAAATATTTAGAAAAAAAGCTTTACTACCTATAGTGGTTTTATCTTCTCAAGCATAATTGTCTCTTGTAAAAGATACACGTAGTTTATAAAACAAAAAAAAGTGTGTAAATAGTATATGTTTGATATCTTATGGTAGAAAATATGACACATGCCATTATTTAGGTTGGTAATTGTTAGGACCCTTCATATCAATAACAATCTTTTTATTTTTTTGTTGCCATCTTATAAAAATGAAATATCTAATAGATTGATGACTAATCTTTGTCAAAAAATCTGGTTAACAATTTATCTTTAATAGATCTCTTATTTTGATTGATTTTTTTCTATCTACGAAACATATTCATGAGACTCAAATTCAAAACATTACTTAATTAACAATCCTTTAATTAAATTCGATATAATATCATCTCATCACGCTTCTTTTTTTTGTGTGTGTTGATGATGATCTTATTATCACGCTTTTCTCTCTCCCAATATTTCCCGTATGATAGGGCATTCATTGTTCAGTTCCGAAGAAGCAAGAGTGTCACAGGAAAGTGCGAAAAGACACTGTTATATCATATAGTATATTATATTATATATTATTTTATGAAAACGCAGGGTATCAACTGTGATCAATCAAACTGCTATAAATTTGTTAGTTTTTATAATAATTATCTTAAAATTGTATTAATATTAATTTTAATTAATTAATTATATAAAATTTTTTATACTAATAATAATGTACGATCATTCAACTTTTATTTTATATTATAATTATATTAATATTAATCACTATATATATTAACGAATTTATAAATTATCGAAGTCCTGATACGAATTACGAAGAACAGAAAAATTCAGGAGCAAGAGTGAGTGAAACAGAGAAGAACAAGAACAAGAAAAAGATTGGAAGAGAAATAGGAAGGAGAAAACCCTAATTGGAGGATGTGACATATGCTGATCGATGGAAAAACCCTAGAATCGGATTCGGGGCGCAATCGAGGACGACGTAGATGCTTGTTGCGGTTGGAGTATCGTGGGATCTGAATTGGTTCCTGCAACTGTTGCTCTCGGTGATCGTGGTGGCCGTTGGGCTTCATTTTTTCGTGAAGAGCACCGCTTCGAGATACTTCGAGGTCGACGCCAATTTCGAAGGGGACCACCACCACCACCACCACCACCACCACCACGCCCTCGCCGACGCAATGCCCGGCGTTCTCGCCGCCGACGCTGGCGATTCTCTCTGTGCCGTCTGCGCCACGCGCGCCTCCAAGAAGTGCTCGCGCTGCAAGGCCGTCCGGTATTGGTATGCTACCTCTCTTCAATCATCAATGTGATCGTTATGATAATGAGGAGTTTTTTTATTTTTTATTTTTTTGATTTTGTGTTGTGGTAATTTGTAGGATGTTGCTTCTTGTGGTAGTTTTGGTTGTTACTTGTTAGTTAATTGAGTATGTTTGTGGTATGAATTCAGGGTTTGTTAATGAAATTGACAAGTTTATTGAGATTTGGTGGGAATAGTATTAGTGTTTGTATTTGTTTGAGTATGTTTCGCGTTGTGAATTCAGTGTTTGCTGATGGAATTGATGAGTTTATATTGTTTTTTTTTTAAGAAATTCGGTGGGAATAGTATTAGTGTTTGTGTTTAAATGAGAAAGGAGGGAAAATGGCTGAATGTTGTTTGCATGTGTGTGTGGATTTTGTTTTGCAGTTCACAAGCATGCCAGCAGTCACATTGGAAGTCAGGGCATAAGACAGTATGCAAGGATTTTCATGATGCCAGTGTGAGAAGCGTTGCTCAGAATGGGGTAACAAATCGTGGGTTTAAGGCTTCTGCTGCTGGGGGTAAAAGCTCTCCTTCGATTGCGCTGATTCCTGGTTGTGGAGCAATTTCCAGGCCGATCAAGCAGGCTAAAGATGTAATTTTCTTTTATGGAAATGTTGATAAATTCATGTTATGTGCTTTGCTTACTGCAGGTAATGAAAGGGAAAGGGCAGCTTTGAGGTGCTAGGTTTTGTTGCCTTGATATGATGTGCGAAAAAGCATGCCCCTTAGTAAATAAAACTGTTACTGTTAGGGGAAGAAAAGGAAAATACTAATACACGTGACTATTTTGCATAAGTCTTCCATATCAAGTAAATACACAAGATAATAAGAATATAAGATTATGATTTCCAATTTGCAAAACTGTAAGCTACTTGCTGCAAGGGGCCTGAAGGCCAAAAAAGTTGTTAGTTATAGTATTTTACTCCTTTAGCATCATGATTAGAATGTTAAATTGTTGGGATTTTAGAAATTCTCTGTTTGTAATCGATAAGTAACCGAAGGCGTGCCTCTCCTGAGCTTCGTAAGGCTCTGGTGGTGTGCTCTTGATGTTTTTTCTTGGAGTCTTAGACCCTTGGCATTTGGAAATCACATTGGAGTGACGTGCTCTTTACTTAAGGGGCAGCTTCTCAATCAGCACAAGGTGCTGACCCCTTCTGGTGGAGCCTTGCTTGAGTGCCCCTGATGTTATTTTGTTTACAGGGCTAAATCTGATATATTTTCTCACTTGCACACTAAAATTATATGCTTTTTCTTGTTCAGGTTCTTTTTCCTTACGATGAATTTGTCAAGTTCTTTAACTGGGACAAGCCAGGATTTACTCCTTGTGGACTCTTGAATTGTGGAAACAGGTTTTCCCTTTTCCATGACTGAGCTTCAGGTTTATTGTACTTTCTGTGATAATCATGATTAGAGGATACAGGACGTAATTTACATTTATTGCAAATTTTTTTAGTTGCTTTGCAAATGTGGTTCTTCAGTGCCTCTCATTCACAAGGCCACTTGTTGCCTACTTGTTGGAGAAGAGCCACCGCAGAGAATGTAATGTCATTACTCAAAGACCTTTTTATTACTGGATGTCAACTATTCCTCTTGCTTATGTTGTTGTTGTTGTTGTTGGTTCTTCAGGCAGTTATAATGATTGGTGCTTTCTATGTGAATTTGAAAATCATGTTGAAAGAACAAGGCAAGGTTCACAGGCTTTTTCTCCAATGAATATTCTCTCTCGTTTGCCTAATATTGGTGGTACACTAGGCTATGGAAGACAAGAGGATGCTCATGAGTTCATGAGGTTTGTTTGCCCTTGCAACATTATCATTTCACTTTTTGTAGTGAATTGTTCATTGACTGATTGGAATGATGTCTAGATCTTATATTTTGTTTGGTATGATATATTGAAGGTAATTTTTTTCAATATTTTTTTGTAGGTTTTCCATTGATACCATGCAATCTGTTTGCCTTGATGAATTTGGTGGAGAAAAAGCTGTCCCTCCTAACCTTCAGGAAACAACCCTTATTCAACACATTTTTGGTGGCCGACTTCAATCTGAGGTTAGACATCTAAGTAGACTGAAATAAACATTTCTTGTTAGAATGGATGCCTTTCTATTGTTTCATTTCATGTATAATGAAAATAAAGATTAACAATTATGTTGGCATGGGATTATTAAGTGAAATTTGCTGTGTTTTTTCCCCTATATTTGAACTTAAGAAGCTTGTCTAGCCTAAGTGCTAAGACTCCATAATGGTGTAGAGCCCTATTTAAGGTTGAACTTTGGAGAGTAACCTAATATCCTATTAGGTTTCTATTTTCAAGAACAGTTTTATGTTTTTAGAAATAATAAACGGTAATAAAACCTGTTTGAATGAATGTTTTCTGGTCATAATTTTCTAAAACAGTTAACACGATACATGTGTCAAAAAGAAGAAAGCAATAACATGATACATTTGTAATTATTAGCATGGTTGTCAAATCTGGATTCATAAAAATATTTTGTATTGTAAGATTCTTGATCAATAATTAAAAATACATCTATATATTGGCATTTTAAAGTCGAAGCTCATTAAGGAAAATATAAACAGCAAGTCAATATTACCTATTCCAATTGTTATCAATGGCAAATGGCGGCTTATGGCGGTGACCCAAAAAAAGTTCTGCCATATACATATGGTGGATGGTGTGGCCATGGCTTCTGCCACGCCATATGTATATGGCGGAAGCCATATATACGTACCCATATATAGAAGTGGGAAGGATTGGAAACAACATTATAAATTTAATAGAGAAAGTTAGAAAACAGAGAAGATGGACTGAAATTCAGAAAAGAAAAAAAAAAACAGAAACAGAGAACAAATTGTATAAAAAGGAAAAATGAAGCAAATAACAGAACAGAACAAGCACGCAGAGAACAAGATGTTGGAGTGATCCAATATTAAAAAAAGAAAAGAAAAAAGAAAACAAGCAAGCAGAGAACAGAACAAGCAAATAACAGAACAGAGAAATCACATGATGTTGGAGTGACCTAATGAATAAATGTTGTAGAAACACTGAAACAAAACAAAGAAATGAAGTGAATAACAGAGAAAGAAAAGAAAAAGAAAAATCCAAGTGACAGAGAAAGAACAGGCACCCAGAGAACAAAAAGAGAAAAAAAGAGAGCGAAAAACAGATGAAGACAGACTGACAGAGAAAGAACAAGCAGAGAAAAAGAAAGAGATGAAAGGAAGAAGAACAAAAGGGGAAAAAAAAAACTGTTAGTGGTGGTTGCCGGACATAATTGCCAGAAAACTGGTCGCCGGAGCTCTAGCCGCTGTGGTTCAGGTCGCTGGTGAGGGTTGGTGGCTGGAGAAGGTCACCAGAGTTTGTATGGGTGCAACTTGGCAGGTTTCAATGGGAGAAACCCTTAGTCGTATGAGGAGAAACGAAGAAGCAAAATGAAGAAATGAAGCCTGACACTCTGAAATAACCTTAAAAGGGTTTTTAAAAACCAAAAAAAAGGAGTTCCGCCATCGCAGAAATGGCCGACAGCGCCATGGTGGACGGCACCATAAAATGCCATCTGGTGGTGAGTATAAAAAATGCCACGTCATGGTGTTATGGTGGTGCCATACCCCTTTTTGATAACATTGCCCATTGCAAGTGCATAATCTAACGATCATCATTCTTCTTCCCCACGATCAATGTCACCTAGTTCATCCTGATCCTCCTAGATCAAAAGCTCTTCCTCTTGCTATCTCCAACAATTTCTTTATTTCTATTCTCATCTCCTATTATTGATTTTCCCTTATTGCTGTTCTCATTTATGTTTCCTGAACCAATATAACAAAAAGAAAAGCATGACAATATGTATTACTGTACATTGTTTTAAGTTTAAAACAAATTCCTATTTTCCTTTTCTTTGGAGTTCTTTTACCAAAAGTGAGGCACTAATCTATATGCATCCGTGAAGTGTCAATTGGTAAGCAAGTGTGGGTATCATTGGAAGGGGAAGATTGGCACTTTTCCTCCAAATTCACACAAAAATATGTAAAATACCTAATGTCAGTTTTTTTTTCCTCCCTGACTGGGCTGTGCACAACCCCATCTGCTTTTATGCCCAAATCTGGTTGATCCAGAATCCGCAATAGAGTTTCCTGTGATTCAGCTGCTATACATACAATTCAAGATGCAATGCAGCACCACAAACAATTTTGGATGCGATCTGAATTGCTGAATCTCAGAATTGAATCAAATTGCATTAATCATATTTCAATTCATATGATTATGGTAACAATGATTGTTAGTTTACAATTTCACCCTATAGAGACAAGAAAAATTGAATTATCCAAGCAATTTGGTAAACAACTTTTTGTTCTTCAAAACTATTTTCCAGTGCTGCTTTTACGGAATTGTTTCAAAAACAACAAAACAAAAACTAAATCAAACATGGATAATTGGATATGCCCGTCTCTAGTTCAAAATTTCTTGTTCCCTTTTTATCAACACAAACCTTGTCTTTCTTTATATATAGCCAGTGTTTGGAGAAATTGGCTTAGGGTCTGATTTTTGTTTCTCATCCCTCCATGATTAAAAACTTGAATTTTGAACTTACTGTTCAATATGCAATTATTATGACAATGCAGTGGTACTTGCTGTTATTCCCATTTCCCACATGAGTATATATGAGTATATATGTGTGTGTGATAGTGATATGGCAAATACTTTGAAATATAATTGCACTGCAGCTCTTTAATGGAAGAAACCTTTTCAGTATACTAGGGAATAACACCTATCCAAATTGGTGAACTGAAATGTAAATTGTATTATTGAAAATGAAAGTCTAAGAATAGTTGAATTACAAAGGAGAAGATGTCAGCTATTGATAGCAGTTACAAAGCAAACAGAATCCTAACTAACTGTAAATAAGAGTTAGTTACAGAGTGACAGACTGACAGCTGTCACCTAACTAAAAAGAGAAAGAAAAGACACTGAATAAGTGTACTCTAATACCCCTCTGCAAGCTCTGGGGGTTGAGAAGCATGGGAATCCACCACTCTGAAATGTCATGAAATGCTTTTATTGTTATGTTGATATTGACATGGATGTGGCTGTCTGTCTTATTTTCATTTTTCTTTTGAAACCATATAGGTGATTTGCACAAAATGTGATAAGATTTCCAATCAATATGAAAATATGATGGACTTGACAGTTGAAATTCACGGAGATGCTGCCTCCTTGGAGGAATGTCTAGACCAGTTTACTGCCAGGGAGTGGCTTGATGGGGAAAATATGTATAAATGTGAGGGGTAAGGTCACCCTTCCTATTGAAAGATACTTGTAGTAACAAGGTTTATTATCACATTGCATTTTATTTCTTGTCAATGATGTCAGCATCCTTTAAAAACAATATTTGGTTACAATCACTGTTTTTGTAGTTTGATTAATTGAATGTAGAGGATAACATGAGGATTTTAATATTTTATATTATAACTTGAAATGGAAGTTAGCCCCCCTCCCTCTAGGCAGAAAATTAAGTAGCGGTAAACCATGAATAGTAACAATTTAATAATATTGTTAGCTTTAGAACTCAATTCAAAATTTGTGCTGGGAACTATTGGAAGACTATATTAGTCTCATCTGCATAAAGTTGACCATAGTCCTTAATTTTAATGATGAAGATATTGAGGCTGTCAAGACTTAGGCCCTCTTTAAAAATTATGCATCTGTTTTCCATAGAGAATCTTTTTGTACTGACACCTATCCCCATACTAATGATACAAATGGTTAATTATTACTTTACAAACATTTATTGGATTCAACTATGTATGTTATGACTACGAGTTTGGGTTAACTGCTTTCTTGGTTTAGTTTCTATTAAAGAATTGGAAGGTGGTGATCATATGATGTATCCTGTCAAATCATGATGTTTAAGTTGATGTATGGCAATAGTTTGTAGCTTTCTGGCGAGAGCAAAATGTGTTTTGCTTGAGAATTAACCATAAAATTTATCCTTAATTTAGCTGTTGCTTTTGTTCTGATTATTTCAGATTTCTCATTCAGTTTTGTTTCCTGTTTAAATATAGGCTTGTGATTTATATTTTTTATTTTTTATATTTTTTATTTTGGGTGTGTATTTTTGATAACTGAGACATAAAATTTGGGAAGATTCTCATAAATAGGAAAACTTTCAATGGCAGAAAGTGACTTTGTCAATGAAAATAGAATTCAAACATTTGCTTTTGATAATGTATTTTTGCCGTTAGGCAGATCCTGTTCCTAAACAAGTTTTGCTGCTGCTTGTCAGGTGCAAGGATTATGTCAAGGCATGGAAACGCCTTACTGTGAAATGTGCTCCAAATATTCTTACAATTGCCTTGAAAAGATTTCAGGTCTGAGTATTTTGGTCTAGACTGCCTGTCTTAGTTGTCAGATGCTATAAGTTGTTTAAACTTTAGATATCAGTTGTATCATTTCTAGTACTCTCCTATCATGTGCTTCATGTGATATGAATTATGTGCTGGTTAATTTAGCACGATTCTATAACCGTACTTTGAGCACATTAATTTTTATCCCTGCTAGCATATAAAAGCATGAAAGGCTTGTATGTATTGTGAACTATTCTTATCAAGTTTTCTCATTTTTTTTTTGGGGTGTTGTGTACATGCAGAGTGGGAGGTTTGGAAAACTTAACAAGAGAGTAGCCTTCCCTGAGACTTTAAATCTAAGCCCTTACATGAGTGAAGCTGGAGATGGATCTAATATTTATAAGCTATATGCTGTTGTAGTACATATTGATATGCTAAATGCTTCATTTTTTGGTCATTACATCTGCTACATCAAGGATTTCCATGGAAACTGGTATAGGATTGATGACTGGAAGGTAGATTTCTTTGTCTAGTTTGAATATTTTTCTTTTTGGTCACTGATTACTCTGTATAATGTGCTTGAACTGTCAGTATCCTCATTTGCTTTGCATTACATTTCTCAGGTTATGACTGTGGAGTTGGAAGAGGTACTTTCTCAGGGAGCGTACATGCTCTTGTATAGCAGGTATTCTTGTGATTATGTGTTAAAGAGGTTAATGCTCTCTTTATTTCTCTCACACACTAATAATTCCATAGTATTTGTGCTTCCTATTTTCACTTCTGATGCCTGAATGATGCTTCCCTTTGAACTTAGGCTAACCTGTTTTTATTAGATCATATAATAGAATATCTGTTCAGGCTAAATTAACACTGAACCCTATCTTTTCATTTGATGTTTTAGGTTTATTCTTTGTGCTGACATTAAATTGGTCTTGGTCTTGGTTTTTCTGTGAGGAAAATAATCACCCTTGTCTTATAAGTCTAATTTTTGTTATTTTGAGCCAAAGCCCAAATAGATGGTTCTGTTAACATGATCTCGAGTTGAGCTAGTGAGTACAAATTTGAGTGTCTTTGCCTTTGTTAGGTGGTTTTTTGATGACTAACATTGCCTGTATTGGATTATTTGGTCTTTTGAATCTTGGAACAGGCCAACTGATAGAAACACTAGCTCAACCTTTTTATATGGAGTATCAGTAAATTATCAAATCACTCCCTGAAATTACTATCACCAATCATTTTAGTTCTTGAAATTACGAAAAAACAAAAATAGTCCCTCAAATTGTCTGCTAGTGATAATTTAAGCGCGGGATGGTAGGATCTGTCAATTTGATCCCTGACTTGGTAACTATAAGTCTATTTTGGTCCCTGACTTTAATGTGCATTAGTCAATTTGGTCCCTAACGTCTAGGACCGAATTGACTGGTGGTTGTTAAATTCAACGAACAAATTGATTGATGTGGTAATGTTAGGTACCAAATTGACCGATGATGTAATTTCAGTGATTGATAGATAGTTGTTAAAGTTAGGGATGAAATTTGCTTATTGATAATATTTAAGGACCAGATTGATTTGGGGTCAGTTTCATAGATTAATTGATGTTTTACTCATTTCGTGTACATCACTGAGAAATGATTAAGTTCTGGTCTTGTTTGTTTGTTAGCTTCATCTTTCATTGTACTCTGTCATAGCCTTTTCTTTGGTTTACATTGGCAACCTTATGCATTGTTGATATATTCAGTTTTTTCTAGTTTGCTTAGATAATTTGAGATTAGGTGTTTAGTTTTGCACTTTTGCATTCCCATGTGTGTAGTGGCATTTTCTCTGATTTCTGGGTGAGATCCCAAATCTTGGAACTTAGAAGCTGGTTTGCACCTATTGAAAGCTCTGGTTATTTGAACCTATGACCTATCTTTATTAGGTTTGATGAATAATGATTCCAATAATTGAAGATGTGGCAAATGCATGAAACTTTTTTTAACAGTAATATTTGTCAGTTTCTTTCCGAGAGAAGTGGTAAAACATTGCTGTTTGATCCTGGACAGGTGTAGTGCCCGGCCATCAGGCCTTCAAATTCAAACTAATGAATCTTCAGGGATAGCAGAAGTGCAAACAACTGAAGTGGAAGTGGAGCCTGGACAAACTGAACGAGATGAATGCCTCTCAAATATGAAGACTTTGACTTATAGTAGAGGTTCTGAGGTTTTGTTATCTGATATTAATCCAGAATTGAAAGTTTCTTCCAGCTATGACTGCGAGTCTTCTGCTGGATTGAACACACAAGCCAAAAGAGAGCAGTTTGAGGATATGGACATGATGGATGTTGATTCAAATGGCATTGCGAATGAGATTTCTTGTATTGCTGCTGACTCATCTTATGTGCCCATTTCTCGAACCGTAGGAGATTTGGGGGATGAAGATATGGTAAGATCTTTAGAAGAGACTTCAGGCTGCAAGGAAGGGCAAGATGTTAGTGATATGGCTAGGTATGGTCCTTGTCCGGGTTTACCAAATGTCTCTTCCTTCCTTGATAAGCATTCTTCTGTTTCAAGGGATCATCAAAACGTGGAAGATTCAGAACACACAGATGTGGTTAAATGCAAGTTGATTGCAGCTAAAGATAATGCATATTATGGTAATGGATATGTCGATGCAAACAAGTCCGCTATTCCAGTTGAAGATGCTGGCACACAATTTTCTGGCGTTGGTTCTTTTCCCGCTGAAAATGACAAAGGAAATGGAATTAAGAAAGTGGAAATATCAGCTGACATCTAGGTTCAGCTATTTTTGTTATTTCTTCATATCATTTGATTATCCCATCATCGAAAAAGGTGGTGAGTTGGGAAATTTTTGTCCGGGGTTTTATTATTTGCAGAAACCTTGGATCTTATTTGTAAAATTTCTAGATGGATTTTCTAATTTAATTTTACTGATAGAATATAAATCCTTCATCCTTATTTCTCTCCACTCATTGTACATAAGAAAAACATAATTCTTCTAAGTTGCCGCGGACCTCCATTGTTGCGTATGTTTGGTTTAATTATTTTGAAATATAATAATTTTTTTGAATGAAGAAAATTATTTTTTCAAAATTTTAACGATATATTATTTTGATTCTTTTTAAACTTTAACCAATGCTTTCAATGTTTATTAAATTAATTAATTACACTCAAATGGTATTATTCGTAATTGATGGCACAAAAATATAAAAGGAGCATAAGGAAATGGTAAGTAACCGTGCATCTATTGTCATGTTGTTGAGGCCCATGAACTAGATTTGTTTCAGTAACTTCTCTGGAATAGATTCCATCGAGGAAGTTCATTAGAGCCTTTTCTACTTCTTTTGGTAAAGGCCAATTTAACCAAATGAGTCTATCATGTGCGGATCAAGACCATGGACTGGGGCCTTAGCGGCTTTTGGGTGTGTGAGCATCTTGTTTGAGCTGAAAGCACACGAGGAGCAAGAAAAGAAAAGATCACAATTAACGGCTTTTGCTTTTCAACATTTGCCCTCACCAATCTAATCCTTTTGTTCTAATAAAAAATACTTGTCTTGTGGATGGGGCTTGAGCTTTGACTTGTAGTCTGTAGACATATACAACATATCAAAGCAAAAGAAGGCAAAGATTCCTAAACGAGGAGCCAAAAGGAACAAAGAGTAGAGGGTTGCTTCTTGCTTTTGCTCTAGGAAGGTCAGCCGAAAACCACACGAGTCCGAGACAAAAGCCAACCCTTCCCTTTGACAATTGACATTGTTGATCCACTTTGAAACTCAGTGGTCCTTTCTCTTTTTTTTATGGAAGGTAAAATGATTAAACAATTGCCCCAGCAGTTTTTTGTTTGCGTGCTGAGTGTACTCTTTTCATTTTTCAACCCGAATCCAAAGCATAGCTAGCTAGCTAAGGCCATTAGGCAAAGTCAACGAGTTATCTTACATAATCTAACGGCATAGATATGCACATGATATTTTGCATCGAATTTTATGTTTTAACACTAAGCCATACACCTGTGCGTGGCGTGTGCGTGTGCCTTGTCATCACATAATAGTGTCGAGTGTCAACCATCCAATATCCAACCAAAAGAGTTCCCCGGGAAGCTTCCTACCTCGCTTCCTACTTGTTGGGCTCGCTTTCCCTTTTACCCTTTTTCACTTTCTTCTGATTTCCTCCTCCAAAGTCCTTTTTAAACACACAATCCAACCCCAGCTAGCTCCATTGTAATCTCCAACACAGACACTCACTGACTCACCACCGTGTCCGTGTGTTTGTTAGTTTTCCTATCCACTCAACATAGCAGCAGCTGCTTCAGTTCTATCAGGTACTTTTCTTACCTTGATTGGTTTTGTTCTTGTGTCATCATTATTTTGCTCTTTGCTGGTTACTCACGAGTTGTTGAAATGAAACCCCTTCCAGTGAGTGTGTCTTGAGTGACTGTTTCTACTTTCTACTATTCTTATTATCTTGTGCGAGGGTTTCTACTAAAAGGGGGAGGAAAAGAAGGAAATTGTTTTGCATTTTGAAGTCTCAAGTTTCATGTTTGCTTCTAAAGCTTGTGAGGCTACGGGTTTGTTTTTTGTGGGGGGGGTGGGGGTGTGTGGGGTGTTTGCAACTATAATTGGTTATCAAAATTCAAGAATGAGCCTTGCAATTTTGGTTGCAAATCTAGATGGGGTTGGGGAAAGAAGGGGAAAGTTTTGGTCTTTTTGGGTGCAGATGACCTTTTGGGTTATTAGTTAAGGGCCATCCATTTAATTTGAAAAGCTTCATTATTTGGTTTTTATGATTGGTATAGGCTTTGAAAGTGGGAAAATTGATTTCTTGATAACGTCTTAGTTCCTTTGTTTGTTTCTGCAGTTGTTTGCTCCAAATTTCTGGTCAATGGAACGTAGTTTGAAAAGAAAGTCTCCAGAGAGTGGAGAGCATCTACCCTTCGACAGCTTTTCTCTGGATGACCTTAATGAAGATCTCTTGGAAAGGGTACTTTCATGGCTACCAACTTCCTCATTCTTCCGCCTCACTTCTGTGTGCAAAAGATGGAAGTCAGCTGCTGCGTCTGTGAGTTTCAAGCTTGCCTGCTCACGCGTTCCTTCGCGGGATCCTTGGTTTTTGATGGTTGCTCCCAGCCTCAACCAATCTATTGTCTTTGACTCTGCTGAAAACAGTTGGAAAAGACTCAATCACCTGCGTCTTCCGCTCGAAGACCCTAACATAAGCTGCATGCCTGTTGCAGCCTCCGGTGGCCTGGTTTGCTACCGCAAACTGTCAGGAAACTTCGTTGTGTGCAATCCCGTGACCGGGTCTTGTTGTGAACTCCCTCCATTGCATTTTGCCCCAGAAAATCAATCTCTCAACGCCGTTGTGATGAGTACAACTTTCAAAGATCAAATCTCCTACAAGATTGTGTTAGTCTTTGGTGAACTCCCTAATCTTTTGTTTAAAGTCTACAACTCAAGCTCCGGCTGTTGGGAAGATGAGACTGCACTGAGGAGGAAGGATGATGATAATTCCATTGATTGTGACTCAACTGACGACAATGTTGTGTACTTCCTTAGCAAGGCGGGAACAGTGGTGGCAAGTAGCATGCAGAGAAGCCCATCTAAGCAATATTCATCGGTTATTACTAACAAAGATGGTCAGGAGACAGTGTATTTTCTCAGCTCCTCAGGGACAGTAGTAGCTTGCAATTTGACATGCAAGTGCTTCTTTGAGTACCCCAGGTTGTTGCCTGTTTTCAGTGAGTACTCCATTGATATTGTGGAGTGTGGCGGCGAGATGCTGGTTGTTTTGTTATCAGAATTCTTGGAAAGCACAAGTCTTAGGGTGTGGAAATACGACGACGCCAATCGAAGCTGGCAACAGATTGCTTCAATGCCTGCAGCAATGTCTCAAGAGTGGTATGGAAAGAAGGCAGATATTAACTGTGTTGGAGCTGGTGATCAGATATTTATATGCTTGAACTCCCCTGAGCTGTGTACTTACATTCTGTGTGACTTGGTGACCAACAAATGGACCGAGTTGCCGAAATGTTGCTTAAATGGAGAAGTCATGGAGTTCATGTCTGCCTTTTCGTTTGAGCCCAGGATAGAGGCTTCTCTATGACCCTGAAGTGCCACAGCCTGGTATCTTGATTTTGGTTATCATCCTTGTTTTGTGTTCTGTTGGCTTAAATTTTCTTCCCACTTGTACTTGAATTTGTCATGCAAAATAGCTAGTGCTGATTGGTATGAAAATAGAGATGGAAGCTCTAACCAAATGATTGATTGCTAACTGAGATATTGTAATTCTCTTCGTTGATTGTTAGATATACACTGTTTTGAGTGAATGGTATTATCAACGAATGCCCGTGTTGATGATTCTTTTTCCTATGTTAGTGACACTGCTCAAATACTGAGCTTCCTCATGTCATTGTTTGATCTATTAATTATTTTTTTATGTTAGCATCTACTTTAGTCCTCTAAGTTATAGGTGAGTGATATCAATTTGGTCTTTGGAAGAAAGTTGACTTTAATTTAGTTCTTCATATGCATAATGATATTACTTTTTGATACGGAAACACTGTTAATGAAACCGTTAACCTTCTAATTAGTTCAAACGGACATGTCACGTGTGTGCATGGAGACCACCTCTGTTTTTTTTATTTTTTATTTTGTCATAAAAAATAGCTGCACTTCACTCTATGCCAAGGCCCTTTGATACACCAAGGAATAGCCAACCTATCAGTGGTGCTGTGCACTATGAAGTCCACGAAAGCGAAGATAAATGTTTCTACTTTCTAGTTACAGATTTTTTTAACACTCTTATTGGTTGAAAATTTGAAATTTATTGGGAATCATAAAATTATGGCTTAATTATACTTTTAGTCCCTCAAGTATTATAATTGTGTGATTTTTGTCTCCCAAGTTCTAATTGCGCAAATTGGGTCTCTCAAGTATCGCAATAGTGCAATTTTGTTCTTTCAAATTTCAATTGCGCAAGTTGGGTTTCTCAAGTATTTCTATTGTGTGATTTTGGTCTCTTTGTCAGTCTTTTGTTAAATATTTAACATGACGGATAATGTGGTTTTGATGAATGATGTGACAATTGACATGATGATAAATGACATGACAAATAATATGTCTCTAATGCATTATATAAAATCTATTAAATATTTAATAAAAAAACTGACAAAGGGACCAAAATTGCACAATTGTGATACTAGGGGATTCAATTTGTGCAACTGAAACTTAGGAGACAAAAATCGAACAATTACAATACTTGAGGGACTAGAAAGTGTAATTAAGCCTAAAATTATATGGGTTTTGAGTCTTATTTAATGTGTTAGAAAGAGTGTGTTGTGCTTTTCAAGTAAAGAACTGCGGATGCATGTTTTGGAATTGTTATTCTTTCGACAATTTTCATGTGCCATCTTGGAATATTGATCTTGCTATCCATTATAAAGGGTGCTTTTTACGGCCATCTCACCATGTGCCGCACTCTTTAGTTTGACGATTGAAATGAAAGATGCAATTCCATCTTATAATGTTGAAATAAATTGATGTAAATTCATTGTCATGTTGATGCATTAAACGCCACACAATTTTAGAAGAATCTACGTTACAGTGTGCCTCCACCTCTATCTCCAATTCAACATCTTATGCGTTGCATAATTGCATCTTGTGTATGCTACCTCTTATCCGTGTCACACAATAGTTGATTAACAATTTTGAACATATTCACATAAATGTTTCACAATTTTTGCTTGGAATTGTACCTCCTCAAAGATTAAATTAAATCAACCAAGATGTGACTAATCATTTTATACTTTTTCCTTTTACTACTACTCATTTGTTGACTGCGAAGAGTCACTATAAACGGGTTATTTGGTGTGATTTAAGTGTTGTTTTGTGTTCGGGGACTTTTTCTTGTTAAAAGAGAGGGAAAAGTCATGCTTTGGAGGCAATGCTTTAAAAAAAAAAAATGTGGATCATGAAAAAAGTAACATTTCTAGGAATAAATTGACAACGGCCTCTATTATACATGATAGCGTGTATTTATCAACACCTAATTTCAACTTGATAAAAATATACAAAAAATAAAAATATAATTCTAACCTAGTTTTCTAAATAAATCATTGATATTTGTCAATTTTTTGTCATGGTCTAAAGTGTATCCAAATTCATTGTATCAAATCTTACAAAGTACATTATAAATACAATGCATTGTGCAAAATCTCAAGATCAAATCAATTAGAGAACTAAAGAGAAGTATGTAAAATGAAAACAACAAAATTCTACTTTTGAAAGGAAGAGTCAATAAATCTCGTAATGATGAGGATAAATAAAAACAAAGAATTTAATACCAAATATACAAAAATAATAAAATATGGGCCAAGATCCGTTGACATCAATTGTTAAAGTTAGTCAAATTACACCTTTAATAGCTTTTTGTAAAATGTAAATTTAATTGATCTAACCATTGAATTTGATGCTCTTATTAATTAGATTAAGTAGACAAAATTTCATATAATTCTAAAATTATTTAGTAATTCATCGCATCACTTTATTTTAACGTAGAATATGATATTAAAATATATGTAAATACCTAATGTTAGATAACATAACTAGAAAATTTCAAATTATGTGAAATTTGATATATATGATCATGAAGAAAATATCACACAATTCAACGATTGAATTGGTTAAATTTGCATTCTATAAAAAGTTATTGAAGGTATAATTTGACTAACTTTAACACCTAGTGTCAACGGATTCTGACCCATAAAATATACATTAAAAAATTTATTATATTATTATTGTTTAAAAAAAATTATACAACATATTTTAAAATATAAACAAATAAATTTATGTTAATATATATATATATATATATATATATATATATATATATATATATATATATATATATATATATATATATGAAGGGTTTAATAAATCACAATATTTGATATATTTTATTTTTTTAGTTACAAATTCATTAAAAATTTGATAATTAATATTGTAAATCTTAATTAAAAAAATACATATACTATCTTAAAATTATTACTTATGATGAATTATTTATAATAAATTATAACCAAATAAAAGTTTCATTTTTTAACATGTTTTGGCACATTTAAATAAAAACTCATGCAATGCACGGGTATTATATCTAGTGATAAATTTAATATAAATAGTATTTATTTATTGTATTACTTATATAGTAATGTAAACATTAAATAGTATTTATTATTGTATTTATTTCTTGTAATAAACAGTATTTATTGTTACAGACAGTATTTATTTCTTGTATTTATTAAATATAATAAATAAGTAGTTTTAACAATATTACTAAATTTAATAATTATTAAATATAATACATTTATTATATTAAATAAATATAATATATTCTTATTAAATATATGAATTTTGATATGGATTTATATATATTAAAAATCTATTATTAAATAAAAATGATCTATTAGTAAACTTAATACATAAATATATATACTAAAATATACATTTACAATTTTTATAATTTTCACTATTGTTTAATAGATTAGTCTAACTATATCTACTTATATATATATATATATATATATATATATATATATATATATATATATATATATATCTATTAATATATTTATTTATATAAATATATATAAGTAAACTATACTTGAGCAAGTGTAATAATGTATCTATTTAATGTCATTAATATGGTATTTATATAAAAAAAACACTAATATTATTTATTATATTTATTGAATATAATATATTATTAAAGTAAATAAATATAGCATATAATTATTAAATATATGACTTTTCATATGGTTATATATATATATATATATATATATATAGGGGACGTATCATATGAGAATAGCTTTCTTAGGTGAGAATGAGAATGACTAATCTCAACCGTTAAATTAAAAT
This sequence comes from Spatholobus suberectus, assembly GCA_004329165.1. Taxonomy (NCBI): domain Eukaryota; kingdom Viridiplantae; phylum Streptophyta; class Magnoliopsida; order Fabales; family Fabaceae; genus Spatholobus; species Spatholobus suberectus. The sequence goes on from CM014733.1 coordinate 10,519,279, forward strand.
GAAATGCCTACATTAAAATACTTAAGAATTCAAATTTAAACCTCATATAACCCTCAAATCTCTAAAAGATTCACCAAACAAAAATCAAATTACTAAAGATCTCAATTATCATGTACTAAAATATCTCAATTATCACGTCACTCTTCTTCAAAATTGTCGTTAATCTATCACCATCACCACCATGACTGCCTCCACCACCACCATCATGATCGCCACCGTCGCTGCCACCACCACTATGACTACCGCTGCATCCACCACTACTGTTGCCACTACCATGATTGTGGCCGCTACCACTACCATGATCGTTGTCGCTATCATTGTCGCTATGATGATTGAGGACAGTGACAACGATGGCGACAATAATCATGGTGTTAACACATCATTTCCACAGCCATGACCACCATCGCCACCATTGTCATGATTGTTGCCGTTGCTGCCGGTGGTGGTGGCGGCGGCAGCAATGGTGATGGCGGCGGTCATGGAGGCGGTTGTCATGACAGTGGTGACAGCAGCAGTCATGGTGGTGATGTTGATAAGTTAACGACAATATTGAAGAAGAGTGACGTGATAATTGAGATATTTTAGTACATGATAATTGAGATCTTTTAGTGATTTGATTTTTGTTTGGTGAATCTTTAGAGATTTGAGGGTTATATGAGGTTTAAATTTGAATTCTTAAGTATTTTAATGTAGGCATTTCATTTTAATTTAACGGTTGAGATTAGTCATTCTCATTCTCACCTAAGAAAGCTATTCTCATATGATACGCCCGCTATATAGTGTGTGTTTGTTAAGTTTAGTAATCAATAAAATATATAATATAGTTTTAATTTTTAATTTTATATAATATATATATATATATATATATATATTATTATTTTTTAAAATTTAATCTATAAAATATATTTTAAAATAGGGAAATTCAAATGCATACTAATATAATATATATAAATTCATAAATATACACAATAATTTATCTCTTAGTTTCTATTTTTAATTATTATTTTAAATACATTATTTTAAATTTAATTATATATTAAAAATTCTTATGTTTAATTACTATAGTTCAAAAAACATATTTTAAAGTGTTCAAATTAAAATATTAAAATATGCTTGACAAAAAGTATTAATGTAACATTTATTTAAATATATAAAAACAAAAATTTCTATATATAATATTAGTTACTGTATTCATTAAATATTATATACAATTAACTTTAATAATATTATTAAGTATTTTAGTTCATAAGGTAATATATTTATCAAAAATATATATTTATTAAATTTATTACTTTTAGTATAAATTTATATAAATCAAAATTTTATTATTAAAAAGGTAATTATTATTAAATTTAGTACCAAAATATACATAAATAATAAAGTATACATTAAAATTTTATCATATTATTATTGTTTAAAAAAATTAGTTTATAAAACATATTTTAAAATAAAAAGATATAAATTTATATATATATATATATATATATATGTATGTATTTATGTATGTATATATATAAAATGAAGTTTGTAATAAATTTCCTCAATGAATTACAATATTTTATATATTTTAGCTTTTTAATCATAAACTTGTTAAAAAAATATATTTAATATTGTAAATCTTAATAAAAAAAATGCATATTTTATGTTAAAATTATTTATGATGAATCGTTTATAATAAACTATAAATATATCAAGGTTTTTTAACATTTTTCACAATTAAATAAAAACTTGTGCAACACACGAGTGTATGTATATGTGTGTGTGTGAGTGAACTTTACATAATCGTTGATAGGACCTAATCAAATTTAACGAACTTAATTATGTTGACTTATCATTTAACGATATTAAAAACATAGTGATACAATCATGGCAAAAGGTTCATAAATAGTCGTTGATCAAACTTAATCAAATTTAACAGGCCTAATTATATTAAATTAGCATTGAATGATATTAAAAAAATATTAATACATCAAAGACAAAAGGTTCTTGCATAAAAACTAGCTTTTAATTTACTTTCTATGTTTTTAAAACTATATGTAATAAAATCCTAATTAAAATAACTTTATAAATATCTTTCATAAATGTGTACCAAAAACAAATAACTTTATAAATATGTGTTTTAAGAACTATATGTATTGTAATCCTTGTTAAAATAACTTTAAAAAGTGTAATCCTTGCTAAAATAACTTTAAAAATTAACTAATAATAATATTAATATTAAAGAACAAATAATAATAATAATAATAATAATAATAAATAAAAAAGCTCTTTTATATTCATAACACCTAAATAAAGCATTATAGCATTTTATTACATGTGTTAATATGGTGACCTTTATAGGTGTCATCAACCATAGGATGTGACTCACAAAATTTGCTTTCTTATTTTCAATACTATTTACACTTTTTGGCACCTATTTCAACAAATAAAGGTTACTTGCAACAACGATGTTAACAAGTAAGTAAAATATTTCTACTATCAATATTTACATTTTTTGGCACTTGTTTCAGCAAACAATGATTACTTGCAACAACACTGTTAACAAGTAAAATATTTCTACTATCAAAAAGGTAATTTCATATAAAATTGACATATTTGTTATCTTTTTGACAGATATATTATTATGAATAATCTATCTTCTACAAAAAATGATTGCATTATAAAAGTGTGAGTTTCACGAATGTTAGTAGGAAAAAAATTAATTTGCACATATATGGTGTTAATTGATGAAAAAGTCTCAATTTCTATATTAATTTTTAGCTATAATACAGTCACGCAATATATTTTTTTATGCTAATTTTTTTATATTGTTTGTTTCATAGCAATTATATGCATGCTATTATAGGGGGAAATGTTACACATAAGTTCAAGACAATTTTGCAAGGAAAAATATACATGATTTAGAATTTTGTGGTGTCAATGAATAAAGATAATTTTGGTAAAGTGTACATAGTAAATTCTAATGCACTTTGAAACCATAAATATAAAATATAATATTTATTTTGTTACAAACTTTTCCCAATTGTAATCAGATGAAGAAAAATAATGTAATAAGGAGTAAAAGGAATTTTTGGAAGTTCTAAATGAATGAAAAAAAAAGACTAAATTTATACCAACTTTTAGTCTCTATTCAATTAATTGTTAGGGTTTAATTATCTTTTTGGTCCTCATAGTTGCATAAACTTTATCTTTTGGTCCCTATAGTTAAAAATAATCCGTTTTAGTTCCTATACATGTATTTTCGATATCGATTTGGCTTCTGCTGTTTTAAACTGCCACAAATTAAATAAAAACACAAAAAAAAAATGTCAATTTGTGGTGGTTTTTCACCACCAATTTTCATTTTGTGATGGTTTTCTTTCATGAAGTTAAGACATACTTGACGGTAGGGACTAAATCGATATCGAAAGTGTATATATAGGGACTAAAATAGATTATTTTTAACTATAGGGACCAATAGGTAAAGTTTGTGCAACTATAGGAACTAAAAAAGTAATTAAACCAATAGCTAGTGATAAACATGTTTATGTTTGTGCAAGGGAATACATTGTTAAATTAGTGAATATTTTTTACATAATCAAGCTCAACTCCATTTACGTGAATTTTATTTCATTTCACATATTATTTTTAGCACTATTAACACCAACTATATATTTAATTTGAATAAAATCTAAAATAATTATTGACTCAATTTTATATGTTAATTAAAAAAATACAAAGAAAAAACATTCTAACAACAGCATCAGTGATAGTTGATAGATGACCTACTACTTTTGACTTTTGCAAAACCCTATTTTGATAAAATATTGAAAAAAATTGCAAAATTGTTTCTAAAACTAAAGTTAAATACGACAAATATAATTAAATATGATTCTATTATATTCTAAATCGTCAATTATCATAATAAAAATAATAAATATTGTTTCTTCATATTTGTAAGAGTCAAATATGAAATCAATTTTGATTAAAAATCATAATGAATTATTATGGTATTAAATAAAGATACTGCTATTACAACAACAACAAGAAGTTAACAACAACAATATAATAATAATAATAATGATGATGATGATGATTCTTTTTTATTAAAAACAATCAATTATCATAATAATAATGCCTTGTTAACATCAAACATAAATTTAATTTGAATAAAATATTAAAACATTGTTGACTCAATTTTATATGTCAATTAAAAAGATACATAAGAATAAAATTCTAGATGGCCTATCAATTTTGACTTTTGCAATATCCTAAATTGATAAAATATTATTTTAAAAAAAATTACTTTATAAGTATAAAGTTTAATTTCAGTGTTAATGTATACAAAACTTCATAATTTTTTTTTCAAATTTCAGTCGTTGAATAAAAATATCAAAACATATAAATAATTAAAATTTTATAAATAAATAAAAAAGATAAAAATATAATTTTTTATTACATAATTATAAATTAATATTTACCAATGAAAATCATAAAAACTATTTAAAAAAACAAATAAGCATCAATTAATTAATATTAAAATGCATAAATAATGAAATATATCTTTAGTTATTATTGTTCATAAAACATATTGAAAGTAACAAACTTAAAACATTAAAATGAACTTAATAAAAAAATTAATGTAGTTTTTAATGATATTAATGTAGTATTTTAGTAAATATATAAATAAATAGATTTTTTTCTTTCTAAAATATTAATTATTGTAAGTATTTAAATATAATGTATAATTAATTTTATATTTTCTTCCTAAATAAAATTGTATTTCTATTATAAGAATAAAAATATTCTATTATTATATATATTTTTTATTTTATCTCTTTAAATAACGTGATTCATAACAATATTATATGACAAGTAGATGAACTCCTCTGGCATTTGTGTATATGTGTTATGTATAACCATCAGTTTTTCATATTTTAATTTTTAAATTAATTTTATATATTATTTTATATGTATTTTTCATGTTATTTATTATTTTTACAATAAATAAAGTTAAAAATAATTAATTATAAAAACACAAAAATCAAAAACATGTAAATATAATATCCACAATAACCGAAAATGAATGTTCAAGTTTATATATTATATTTATATATTTTTTATTTATAAACTTCGTACAAGGTATTGTATCATTATTATTACTAGAAAAAAGAATAACTCATAATAAATTTCAAATATCGCTTGACATTTTTGAAGACAACATCATCAATTTCAATGTAATTATATCTGATATATCATCAAATAATTTAGAAAATTTTAATTTTATTTACGTACATATATTTTAAAAAATAACTACAAATATTAAAAATGTATAATATAAACAAATCCAATCTAGTGATAATGGAATTTAAACTTATAAAAATGACACAAAGTTCTCATTACTAACTTAATTTGAGTGACTTTTTAACTATTATTTTTAGGACATTCACAAATAAGACTATTTTATATATATTATATAATATTAATTTATAAAAATAATTAATTTTATTTTTATCATTTTTAAGGACAATGGTTAAAAATATTTAATAATTTTATTAAATATTTTTGGTTATGTATAAAAATAAAGTATTGAATTTAACTAAATGTTTTAGGGTATGAATAGGCTCTTATTTTTCATTTTGTATATCATAAAATATTAATTTATATAAATAATTAATTGTTACTTTATTTTTTTAAGACAATAATTAAAGAATATTTAATGATTTTATTAATTTTTTTTGTTATTTATAAAGTAATATATTGAATTTAACTAATATTTTTAAGTTTTGATTCTTATACTTAGAAACTATATGTTTTAGTTCCTACATATGCACTTTTGACATCGTTTCGGTCCTTGTCATCAAATGTGTCTTAATTATGTGAAGTAAAAATCGTCACAAAATAAAAATTGGTAATGTAAAACTGTCACAATTTTTTTGGTAGTTATTTTTTTGCCTTTTTTTTTATATTACGAGACCAATTTGTGGCAAATTAATAACCAATAAAAAATTTGTGACAGTTTTACATAGTCAATTTTTATTTTGTGACAATTTTATTTTATAGAGTTAAGACACACTTAACAGTAGAGACCAAAACAAAATATCAAAAGTTAATATGTAAGGACTAAAATGGATAGTTTTTAAATATCGGGACCAAAAAATAAAAATGATGCAAATATGGGGAAATTAAACCTTTATTTATTTAAGGTTTAATTACTTTTTTGGTTCCTATAGTTACTCAAAATTTCCCTTTTGATTCCTATAGTTAGAAATAATCTATTTTAGTTCCTATATATGCACTTTCGATATCGGTTTGGTTCCTGTCGTCAAGTTTGTCTTAACTCTGTGAAATAAAACCGTCATAAAATGAAAATTGACAGTGTAAAACCGCCACAAATTGACATTTTTTAGCATTTTTTATTCAAATTGTAGCAGTTTCAAATAGAAGAGACCAAACCGATATTAAAAGTATATATATAAAGATTGAAACAGATTATTTTAATTATAAGGACCAAAAGAAAAAATTTACATAACTATAAGGAGTAAAAAAGTAATCAAATCTTTATTTAATCTTTTTGCGAATGACGTTGGCCGAAAACAGTTGGGATATTCACTCAGTAGGCACGTCCGCAGGCGATCATCCCTTCTGGTTTCCCCTCGCCGAAGAAAATCGATTCCAAAGGTTATAAAAAATAAAAAAAACGCGGAAGAAGAAGAAGAACAACAACAAAGGGCTTTCTGAATTTTCACGTTTTGATCAGAATCTGAGGGGAAAACGCTTAAACTTGAATTCGAATTTGCGTTTGGTTTTCACAAGGAAGAGAAGAGAATGGAAACGGAGGATTTGGTGAAACAAGAATTGGAGGAATTGCAGAAACAATTGGGGAAGAAGCAAAAGTTTGAAGCCTCTGTGTCGTCCCTCAAATCCCTTCTCCAACACTCTTATCCATCAGCTTCTCGATCGCTTCGCAAATCCGTACGCTCTTCTCGTTTCATTTCTCCATTTATATTCGAATTTCTCGTTATAATTTATTACTACTCGTTGTTACGTTCTTCAATTTAACTTCGTGAGTTTCAGGGTTTGGTTCCATTTCCTCTGTTTCGTTATGTATGTAATAATAATTTATAATTTATTAAATAAATGTTTGGTGAACTTTACTCATATGGTTATTGTGCCAATTATTGATTCAACTGAAAAGTCTGTAGTTGGAGTTCTTCTAGTGATTTTCATTGGTAGGTCATGTGCAAGCACCTAGGTAGCACGAACAATTTCAAATAGTAGCCTTGTGGTATCGTATCTATGTTGAATATTGTATGAACACTTTGAAGTCTTCTAGCTGCATTTTATATATATATATATATATATATATATATATATATATATATATATATATTGTAGTATTTTATTATATGTACATCATGGCTTTAGAAAACGGTCTGCGACTGCAAGGTTTTTGGGGTGTCTATGACTGCAATTGCATCGCGACCGCAATTGGGGCCGTATCAATCACATTTGTATGCAATTTTCTGCAATATATTGTGACAAAACAGCAAATGTGACCATGAGGTCCTGACCAGTGATTGCAATTTGAAATCTTGATTGACGTTGACTTGTATCATTTTTAAAACACGAATTCTCTCTTATGATTTAAAATTTTTATTTTATGTTAATTTTAAATTAATTTTATATGTTGTATTATAGTCATGTGTAGTGTCTTGTGATTTTAAAAATTTCCGGTATGTGTAGTGTCACATTCGTGTCATGCATTTTGTATTGTATCTGTGGTTTCTAGGTAGGCACCCTCGTTGAGCCTTGTGGCAGGTGTGACCTTTGAATAGGTTAACCTGCTCTAAACTTTGATCAGTTTGATGTAAAAGTATATGTTAATTATTGTTTGCTTAAGAGCTAAAAGCCAAGAAATTGACCATGTTGTTGCTGGTGTTGGCAGTTTTATTCAGTTGTATGCCGAGTTGCTACTGTGTTGAAGACCAGGTATACAGCACCAGGTTTCTGGAATGCTGGTCTGGGCCTTTTTGAGCAGGCTCATTTGCTTGTTTCTGAACCTTCTGAGAAGGAACACTTGAAGGCTTGCATTGCTCAGGCCAGGGAACATTTGCATCTAGAAGACAACCCATCACAAGCTTCACAACCTGCAGATAATCAGGCAAACAGAGGTGATTTTCCTTTCAGAATAATTGCGTATTTTTTCTTTTCTTGAGGTTGTTATTTATTGTTTTTCATGTTTATGTGTTGTACACATCCTTCAAAGGTTTTGAAATCATTTACCTTTGTTTTCTTGTGTTTCTTGCATTTCGCGTTGATTCAGGATATCTTTTTGAGGGGCACCTTACTGTTGATCCTGAACCACCACAACCTCAATGGTTGGTGCAGTCAAACCTGTTGACAACAGCTGCTACACTCTTTGCTGCTGAGTCCTCTCAGGCTTCAGCAGCAAATGATACCACTCAAGAGGATGCCGCAAATATGCTTCAGGAGCTTATAAATAGATTGGAAGAAGTTGTGCCCTCGGTATTTATTCAACATCTTTTCTTGTGCTTCTGATAACCATATTTTATCACAGTTTCAATTTTTTGCTCTTAAATATCAACATGGCTTTGAATTTCTAGGTTCAGTTGCTGAACTGGGATAAGTTTCAAGATGTATAATGTGGCTTAGTCATTGTTTGAGCATATGCAAACCAGGCTATTGTAGATTCATTTGAGATCATTGACAAATTATTTAGGCTCAACTTGGAACTTGAGTATACCTAGTTGACTTTGAACAAGAATTTCTTCAGGTTAAATTTAAGAAACCAAGCTACTTGAAATTGGTTCAATAGATTACTTTTTTCACAATAAGTTAAGGAATCAATGCAAACAGCCTTGTTGTCAAGTTGATTTCTATTTAAAATTAAATCCTTATACATACTGTTCCTTGTTGTGGTCACTTTAATGGATCTGTTATTGATGTTAATGCATCATTTGAAGGGTAACTTCATATAAACAACTTACTCAGTTCAACTCATTTTGTTAATTCCTTGGTCATATTGTGGCTCTTGTCAACTTGCTTTCTGATTGACATGTATTGTGTCTATTATGAGCACCCATTCCATTGTTACACTTTTCACTGTTCACTAAAGGAAGACTTACCGTAATTTTCTTTTTTTGGTTAGATGGTGGATGGAGGTAGTGTAGCTCCAAGAGCCCCTCCTGCCAGTAAAGAGGTTGTGGCAAAACTTGCAGTCATTACTCTCACAGAGGAAATCCTGGCTAATTTGGGGAAAGATGCAGAGTGTGCAATTTGCAGAGAGAACTTGGTTTTAAATGACAAAATGCAAGAGTTGCCATGCAAGCACACATTTCACCCACCATGTCTAAAGCCATGGCTGGTATTGTCCCTAACTCCACAGATCTGTTGGAAATTTTATGTTCTCCTTTTGAAACCAACTTCATGCATTTTATACTTTGGAATTCTAGAAGAAAAGACATGATTAGATATAAACCGTGTTCAATTTTATCCTTTATTTGGCAGGATGAGCACAATTCTTGTCCCATCTGTCGGTATGAGCTGCAAACTGATGATCATGCGTATGAGAGCTGGAAGGAGCGTGAAAAGGAAGCTGAAGAAGAGAGGAAAGGTGCTGAAAATGCAATTCGAGGTGGTGAATACATGTATGTTTAAATGACCATTCAATGTATGGTTAATAATATGGTTCTTCGTGTAACAATGGATTTGAAATTTTCATTTGGTGAATAGTTGTGTATTCTTTAATATTTCAAGCTATAGAGATATCTCAAGTTTTTTGGGTTGTTCAAGGGTTTAACAATAGTTCATAAAATGCCCCCCAATTAACCATTTAGGTTATAACTATCCACTTAAACAAAGCTAAAATTTGTAATGATCGAAAACCTAGCAATGGATAATGGTAAACATGACACTGAAAGTGGGTTTATGCTATACTTCTCCGGAGTTGGTGTTAAGAGAATTAGGGACTACATAACTTGAGGATCATTTTTTGAAATATTAAACAATTTCTTATATTTTGAGGGACGAATTATAATGTAATTGACAATTTTACCAAACTAATCCGATAACCAATTAGGTAGCACGTGATCAACACCAGTCAATAGTCATTGATGTGTTTTTATATACAATGAATGATGCACAAGGTATGGAGCATCCGTGCTCCAAACCTTAATTGGCGAATTGTAGACTTAACCCGATTCAATGGATGATACATCGACATGAAAATGTTACTGTGTAACTGTGTTAAAAGCATAAGGAGAATGCACATCTGATGATTTTGCCCAAGTAATATTTGTTGAAGAATAATGTTATTTTTACAACATTTTTTTATAATATTTTTTATTTTATTTTATTTATCTCTTTCTATCATATCTATTTTATCTTATACTTCTCTTTCTTTTTTCCTTTCTTTTCTTATTGTGAGAATTATTGTGAGAATGTGTAGTAGGAATAATGTTACTCTTTGTTGAATACTTGAGCACTCCAACACTGCATTGCCTCAAACAGTTCAAGTGCCATACGTGCGTAAGTGCAGCGAGCAGATTCAAACTTTTTGAGGACGCCCTGGCCTTGGTGAGGGTTGGTCATGAGCTCGAATCCAGAAACAGCCTCTTTACATGTGCAAGGGAAAGGCTGAATACAATAACCCTCTCCTATACTTTAGCAAAGCAAGGGGCCTTTTGGCAGTGGGATACGTTAGTTTTTTTTTTAAGTTTTTACTTGTTTTCGAATTTAGTATAATTAATTTTGATAGAATTGATTTTAAATAGTTAAAGATGATTATGATGTGTGTTTAAAATACATTGGACTAACAAGATAAGATAGTAAGATAAGATAATTATATCTTATTGGTGTGCTAAATGACTGATTACAACGACATATGATAATTATTTTATTTTGTCTTATAATATCTTGATCACCAAACAAGCTCATAAAGTATGAGTCTTAACTCAAATAGTTGTCATTTTTTTAATGGAAAATACATTCCTTGAAATGAGTTATACTACTTCCGTTCCTTTTTAAGTGTTATTTAAGGTTGTTTTACACTAACCAAAAAATGCAATAATTTTTTTTTTGTTTTCCATTAAATAGTTTTGAAGTTTCCTATCGTACCCTTTCTCATTTTTACTTCACAATAAATACATACTAGTTGTAAATGTGTAAATTAATTAAAAATTAGGTGAGAAATAAGGGTATAATTGACAAAAAAGTAATTACCATTATCTTGAACTTTAAAAATGACAGATAAATAGAAACAAAAATTTTCTAAAAAATTGACAATTAAAAAGAAACAGAGGGAGTATTTAGACCATTTTTTTTCCTGCAATAAGGGTTTTGTACAAGATAGGGTATGTTAGGTTTTTGATAAAATTAAGTTTAACTTATTTAAATTGGTCAGGATTGATTTGGTAAAAGATTTAGTTAATCCAAATTATACTAAACTAATTAAAATTAGGTCGATTCTTTTTTTTATTTTTATTTGGTGAAATAGGTCGGTTCAATTGAATCATCAAATTCGCATATTTTTATTTGTTCCAAGTTTATCTCAAATAGGCCCAATGTGAAAAGTTCAAGATGGTCCTAATTGTGGGTTGGGGTGGGTTTAGCTCTTCCCATCCTTGTTTCCGCAAAAGGAAAAATGTGTTAAGGATTGGGTTTAAGAGAAAAGGGGATAAAAAATATAAGCTCAACCTCATCCCTATTTGGTTTTATCAGGTTCGAAAATACCCACAAGGAACCCACATCACATTTTATAAAATATTAATTTTCTTATATATTTTCAAATAAATCATATCTTAAGTTATTAATTACCTTTTAAATTGAACAATATATAAAAATTAATAAATAACAAATAAATTTTAAACAAAATAATTAAATTATATTTTTAGTTAAAATTATATAATTTTAACTGATATTTAATTATTAATATAATTTAAATTATTTAACTATTAAAATAATTCATTTATATTTTTAATAATTATAAAAAATAAAATCCTAACATACACACACACATATATGGGTGGGATCTAGTTACTCTAAGTAACTCTTGGTAGAGTTTCTTCATTCAATAACTCTTGGTATATATTAAATTTTAATGATCTAACCATTAAATTTAAAAAAAATTATTGAGTAGATCAAGTCTATAATTTTTTATAAAATTTGAAAACTATTTAATACTTCATTAAATAAATTCAAATCAATGTATAATATACTTTTTTATATTATAAGTAAATGTCAACTATAAGATTAACTAACTATAAATATCCAATTTATTTAAAATTTAGTGTGCATAATCATTGAAATAATATCAAAATATTTAACGGTTAGATTGTTGAAATTTAATATATATCAAGAGTTATTGAGTGAAGTAACTCTACCAAGAGTTACTCTTGAAGTAACTTGATCCCCCCTATATGTGTGTGTGTGTGTGTTAGGGTTGTGATAAAATTTTACTAAATCCAAAAAATTGACAAGGTTTTCAAGGAGCATGAATAACCTAATTGAAAAAAGTATTTGGTCAAAAGGAGAATATTCAAGAATTCAAAGTAGTTAAGTGTTCAAGTTATCAAAAGAAGGTTTTCGTTTTCAAGAAGATTTAAGGTGTACACAGTTGAAAAGATGATTTTTCTAGCCTACGTCATAAACACGCTCGAAAGAGCTCTCGAGCATTTTAAAGCAGTTGTCTGAAGCGGATAAAAGCAAGACAGATGGCAACATCTTAGATAGGATTAATATAGTTACTGTCCATGTGTTGAAATCTTATAATTCGACCGTTAGTGTAATTTTCCTATAAATAAGAGACTATGTAGCCATTTTTTTATTTGGTTGAAAACATTGTACACATTCCTGTAACACTATACACACTCACTCATATGGCTATTGGTTTCAAGGATTTTGTGTATGTTCTCACCCATATTTTAATGCAATTTTATTTTTGTTTCATTTGTATTTGAATTTTGTTTATTGCTTTGATTTATTTCTCCCTCAATTTCTTCTTGAAACTCTTACTTTGTCACTTCTTAATCTCAATTTCTTCTCCAAACTTTAACTTCTTCACTTCTGAACCACTATTTTTTCTCCAAACTTTAATTTAATCACTTCTTGATCCCAGTGTTTCTCGAAACTTTAACTTATTCTCTTTTAATCATCATTTCTTCTCTAAACCTTATACTTTGTTATTTTTAGAGTTTAAGTCTTTATAATTTTCTCGAATGATTTGGTTATTGGTGTTAGATTCAATATAAATGCACTACGTACAAATTCGTATATTTATTGATATTTTTAAATCACCAAGCCTAATTAAACTTCATTTCGAGTCATTTTTGTTAGTTATTACATTAAAATTGAAGTTCTGATTGAAGTTCAACATTCTAATCAAGTTATACGTGATTCTCAAGTTGAAAACTTTATGTTGCTTGTTCAAATAAAAAGAATTCACAAAGTTTTCGGTTTTAAGTCCCATTAATTAAAAAAATTTATTTGTTAGAATCATTGTGAGAAGTTATCCTTCAAGAATTATAACCAACTTGATTCTTGAAACGAATTTCCACCAACAACAATATGGGTGGGTTTCAGGGTAAGGATTACAATCTCGACCTCACTTTTACAACTTAGGCAAAACTCGAACCTAAAATTCATCCATGGTTAAAACATGTTTTGGTGTCAAAGTCAGGACGAGGGCGAACGGGTGCCCACGAGTTCAAATTCAATAATCATGCCTACCTAATTGACTAATTCTCTCCTAAGGCTGGGGTGTCAATCTAAAGCCCAATACGTCACTTGAAGTTCGCACCACATAGTGCGCCCTATACCCAAAAGTAAAGTATCTCACACACTCATTCACTCTGCATGCCAAGAGTTCCAAAATATTTAGCAGTTACAAGACCCACTCCATATTGGAATTGCCTTATGGATTATGATTCATTTGTGCCCTAACCTTATAAAGAAGATGCCTTATGTACCACTAGGTACGTTCAATTTCCATATATTGTTATTCTACTTATTTAAATACTAAGATAGGCGTTAAAATGCCTTTACAGGTAACCCATCTTCACCTTCACTCGCTCGATAGACCATCGTCCTATTCTTCTTCATCACCTAAAGTAAATTTGACCTTTAAGCACAAAGGCTTAACTAAATTGTTTCGGTATCATCTATGAGAATCGATAAAGTTATTCCCACTATCATCGCCATGGTAACCACTCATTGTTAGTTACCTAGATTTGCTCATGTCCCTACTCTTGATGGCCACATTGGTTATTGGTGAAATAAAAAAACGCACAAGAAGGGGGGGTTGAATTGTGCGTTTAAAACTTTTTAAAACAATATAAATAAGTTTGAAAGCGTTTTCAAGCTAAGGGATAGAGAGAAATATAACACAGAGGATTTTTATACTGGTTCACTCAACCTGAGCTACATCCAGTCCTTTCACCCAAAAGGTATTCATTAACCAACCTTAGGTTACAAGTATTGTTCGCAGCCTCTTCAGGCTTTACAAGGCAATCACCCTAGATTGCTTAACCTAAGTATTCTTTTTCACTAAGCCTTTCCAAGCTTTCACAACACAAACAAGTGTTTATACAAAGGTATTAACTCACGTAGTGAGGACTTGAAAGATTAAGCTCAAACACTCAAAATATTTTTACAAGGCTTTTTCACTATCGTCCAATGGACGCTTATAGATAAAGTATAGAAGGCTTTTGGTGTCTCGCTGAGATTGTCACAAGTTAGCACGTATCGCGATTCTTCCTTTTTTGCTTCTTCCTTGGTGCATATATATAGTCTTCGGGGAAAAAGATCCGTTGTGAAAGACTTGACTTCATTGTACAAGGAGAGATGTGCAAACCATGCTTTCAGAAAGATCAAGCACGACAGCTTTTAGACTTACACTAAAACGGAAAGCGCAGGACTGTGCTGGCGATATGCTTTTTTGAACATTATTCATTTAGCATGGCAGCTTGATAAGTTGACTTGCTTTATCTGTTTTGCTACACCTTTGCACTAGAGTGAATCTGATTATATTTAATGCTTCAAAACAATTTAAACGTTAGATCACTAGAATGGTAATGTGTTAGTTTCGAGGAAAAATGAACATAAATAAATTGGATGTTTAAATAAGACTTAGCTGTTTAAAGATTTGTCGTTGGAAGCTTTTGTCTAAATGCATCTAATATTTGATTTTGTTCTAAGAGACAAGCTTTAGCTTCGGACGGTCATCTTTAGTACATCTACTAGACGGTATTCTTTAGCACTGTCAACTGGACGATCTTCTTTAGCACATCTACTGGACGGTCCATATAAGAGTAACTTGTTTACTGTGACAAGGTTAGTCCTTAGGCAGAAACTTGAACATTAATAAGTTTGTTATCTTCAAAACTTTGAGGGTTTAGACGCTTCTACGTCTTTGGTTCCAACAATTGGTGTTCATACTAAGACTCAAGCTTTAACATCGAATCATTAAGAGCCCTTCATTGCTCGAATTATAGAGTTTCTACACACCTAACTCCTCCATAGCAACCAACTATCTAGGTCACACAAGTTGCTCCAAAAAGGCACTACAACGAACATACCATCCCCACCTAATCCAATAGATTAAATCATTTGTTGATTGGAAATATGTTTGAAAGTTAGAAAAGTTTGTTTATGATGGGGCAACTACAAAACCATCACCAAATCAGGAGGTGGTGGACCAATACTAGAGAAACATGGAACATTCAATCTTGTAGGGGATTCACCATCACCGTAACGATGGTCCTATCAACCTAGAATCAAATTAAGCACGTCTTGGCTCACAAATAGCCTTTAGACACCCCTTCACAAAAATTAATGTTTATTTTGAGATCCTCAACTGTTAAAGCAATATTTTCCTATGATTTCATGTCTAGAGGACTTTGACCCATAGAAGCATTAAGATATTTTCTAGAATAAGATGCTCTTTATAGGAGCACTTGAGGAGGTTATTTTGTAGGACATTTCCCAAAACCATGTGGGTTTGGTTGTTAGCTAGTTCAAAACACTCTTAAAGGGATCTATTGGTGGATAGGATGACCTCGCTTTGCAATTTATCACTTCATCACATATAGAGAAATTTTAAGGACATCCTATTTGCTAGCTCGAATTAGGTAAAGAAAGGATAAGCCACTACTAAACTTCCTTGCTTGTTTGTAGAGGTGTAAGCAGGTATGGGTGACCCACAAACTCAATCAACCCAATCCAATTACATTTCAATATGTTGGGTTAGGTCATTGGTTCAATTTGAGTTCATTTAGACTAACTCAATTGTATCGAGTTGATGAGTTTCAAACTCAATTAACCCAACCCAACCTAACCCAATGGTACATATAATATTAATAATAAATTAATAATTATGATTAATTTAGTGAAAGTGTGAGGTATCTGTTGGGTTTTAAATACAAGTTGAAGTTATTATGATCAATATAGTGTTAGTCTCATTTTTTATAAGTGGGATTCTCATTTTTTTTTTCCACTTTAGTTTTAGCTATGAAATGTCATCTTTTATTTAATCTTTTGAATTGTATTTGTTTGGACTTTTCTAATTTTCTCTAATTTATTTCTTTATTTTTTCTATTTTTTTGAAATTCCAAAATATAATATTTTAATCGATCGATCTGACTACCCAACCCAATCCAACTAAGGTCAAATTGTTTTGGTTTGAGTTTCTTATCAAAAAACAATAAACCCAACCCAACCTAGTTACGTCTAGTTAGGTTGAATCTTAAAATAGACCAAACACAACCCAATTCAACCCAATTACATTCTTACTTGTTTGTACAAGGAAGAGGCCTTGGTTCCAAAACCAAAATGGGTCATTCGGCTCCACATTGTAATGAAAGCTGTCTAGAAGGATACACCTTTTGTGTTGCCTTTCACCAAATCTAAGCCTATTATGATGGCAGCATTTCACCAATAAGTAGCTACATATGTCAAAATAGAAGGTAGCCTCGCCAGCACAAGTTTCCATGCCCCGAGTTAGGACAAGAGTTATTCGGTAAAGCCAAAAAAATGACAAAACGTTGATGGACAAAAGAGAGGCCTTAGTTGTCGCTTCAACAACTACACCCTGCTCAATGCACCATCTAGCCAAATAGTTAATTGGTTCAAATAATCATATTTATAGTCAAAACGATATGATATTATTCATATGAGCAAAAAAAAAAGAAAAGGGAAAGGCTATTTGGCTAGTTAGCTTGAGTAACTAGTTATCAAATTTTAAATTATAAAACCAATGCCCAAACTAAAGATAATAATCGATCAAGTTTGTTTAAACCAATGAACACTCTTAAGGTTGAATCCTTGATCTTGTTCGCTGGAGTCACTAATCTCTCAATGGGGATGGTGTCACTCACAATTTTTCAACACTAGCATCTCTAGTGACATTACTCACAACCAATCACCGCATCGCTTACTATTCACTACCTGAAGGGGGTTTACGGCCAATTTAAATTAACTTGATTGTAAAACCCTGATACAAGAGACTTTTCTAAGACAAAAATGTTAAACTATCAAGTTTATAATGTTTATGAAAAATTTATACGAGGAAACTTCTAAGGAATTAAATTACATAAGTTAATTTTGACTTGTACAAAATTTAATTCATTTTACCTTATTGATTCATCGTATTTTCTACTCCAACAAATGCTTTTTGAAAAGTTTATCGAAATAAGCTTAACGTATAACATACCTACGACATGGTGTCAAATAATGTTCAGCTATTGAAATGATAAAACGACCCTGCCATAAAAGTTCCTCATCATCTCAAACGAACTAAACTACAAACAAACGTAAACCTTGCTTAATTTGGATAAAAAAAATATTAGCATATATACCAAAACCTTCATAAAACAATCGTAATTAATTTGGTGAACATCCACCCAAGTATATTGTTTAAGTACAAATAATGTAGAACCTCTCACTCACATATCAATAAAATGACTAGCAAAAAACAAAAGTATCTCATTTGATGTATTTAACAGCATTCTTCAACCCATCTTTTCATAAGCAAGCAATTTCGAATAGCTGCTGCAAATCTCAACCCAGAAAATCTAGTAATGCCGAATGCTGACCTCACAATACAACCATTATTACCTCAACAATGAATATTATCCATTTAGTCATCAGTACTGTATAAAGTATCAAGCTTAAAATATATCAAAATGCCTTATATAGCCCAGCCACATTTTAGCTTGGTACTAAAAAACAGATGAATCACCACCTCTCACCAAATCGCAACCATTATTAACTTGAAAGTTCACTCAAATATACACTAGCGCCTGAGGCTTAGGAAATAAAGTTACCAAAGCAGCACCCCAACTGACCAACTTGTACATACACTGATAATAAAATTGCTGCTGTGTAAAGCTTTCCCAGAAATCAAAGTGAAGATACCTCCACAACAAACTTGTTGATATGTAAAGGATTTCATGAACATAACCAACACATGGTTGTTAAGATCAGAAAACTGTGAACCAACAGGAACCTTGGATCCTAATAACACGGCATCTGTCAACTACCAGGCTTTACCCTACTCCACCTGTTTGTAGATCTTGGTGAACTTAGATTCGAGTCACGGGGCTCCGAGAACCTATCATTTCTAGTTGCAGATCCCATTGCATCATTCCTGCCACCTCCTCTCCTGTCTTTATATCTCTTCGTATGACGACTAGGTCTGTGCCCACTTGATTTCTTTTCCTGGTCAACTTCATAGGCCAATGGTTGGATCCCCTGAAGATCGGATTCTGGAACATACCCAAAAGGCCGCTTGGATACCTTCATTCTTCTAAATGTGATTGATATCCTAGCAAAAGTTTTAACAAAAAACAATACAGATCAATAGTATGTGATATGTTTATAAGTCACAGATAGAATATCAAATCAGTTAATACCTTTTCGTAGGAACTGCAGGCACACAATGCTTAGCCACGTCAGCTCCATTCCCATTTAAGACAAGTACAGATCTGGAGAAAAAACGACTGCCTATAAGATTCTGAATCTTCTATAAAAGTAAGAAAATTGATGAAGAATTAAATCTAACTAGATCTAAAGACGTGGGAAAAATCAAATAAATAAGTACTTGAATACTTACCCCACAGGTAACGGAATAGCAATCAAGCCATCAAATTCACCAGGGCCTAAAATCTCTAAGTTTGATCCAAACACTATATTGCACTCACTGAGAAATGAGACAGTGCAAAATGGTCGAACAAAGTCATGGTTATCTATATGTGGAGGTATGCAGTCCCCTTCTTCATAGATATTAACAATGCAACTATCTGGCACACAGGTAGGAGGGAGTACATGCCACCTGATCAGGCGTCGAATGATGACCTTGAAAAGATCAGGTATAGGATCAACCATTGCATGCTGAAGAATACCAGGTGGATTACCATCTCTATCCTGTAAGTAGAAAATTACATTTTAAGAGTTACATCCCTTTATCAAACTCATTGGAGATTATACTACATCCCCAGGCGTTAAGTTACTCTGTTTCCAAATAAAGAAAAGTAAAAAGAGCATGAGCTAGACTAACCACTGCATAATTGTAACAACACCCAAATTGGATGGTTTGACGTCCCTTGCCCCTCATCCACTTTTGAGGAGCTGAAAACGTCCGATCTGAAAAAGTGAAGAATTAACATCATGTAGTCTGTCAGAAAGAAATAACACCACCAAACAGATTTGCTAAATAGTCAATAAACTATAGACAATTGGGGTGGAAAAAAGAATATTATTTTTGTTTTCAGCATCTTAAGATATGTGTAGTTAGCATATGCATAGAGAGCCCAATGGATGTAAAGTCTGAGCCCCACTATGTTTATTCCTAAACAAGAATAATCTTTCGATTAGTTTCAAAGTCATTTGCCTCCCTAAGTTTTGGGCAGCCCTCAAAATTTCAGAGACATGAAAGTTATATTTGCATAATTTTGGTGTTTCCTAAGGCCAGTGTAGTTGGCATCAGAAGGTGCTAAAGTGAGGCACTAGAAGGGGTCAGCCACTCTGGTTGGTTGAGGCACTGCCTCTTCACTGAGGCACATACATGCCTTTCTAGACAAACCACACCTTTAGCACCTCATAGATAACTCTTGAAAAGCCACCTTAATTGTAGTCACCCCTAGCCTACCACAATTGCGGCCTCTTTAGGAGCTGCCTTAATTGCAGCCTAAAAGGTGGTGGTTTAGTCCTACATCAACTAGAGATATGACTTAAATAGAGCTTATAAAGCTTGGGTAGTCCTCACCTTACAAGCCGGTTTGTGGGATTGAGTTAGGCCCTAAGCCTAAATTCTAAGATGGTATCAAAGCCAATCCTAGATATACTGTTGGGCCACCTGCATTGTCATGCTCCAGGTCAGTAACCCTGGGGGTGAGGGAGAGTGTTGGAAAGTCATCTTAATTGCGGTCCCCCCTAGCCCGCCATAGTTGTGGCCTCTTTGGGGACTGCGTTAATTGCAGCCTCAAGGGTGGTAGTTTAGGCCTACATCAACTAGAGATATGGCTTAAACAGAGCTTATAAAACTTGGACAGTCCTTACCTTACAAGCTAGTTTTGTAGGATTGAGTTAGGGTGGTAGTTTAGGCCTACATCAACTAGAGATGTGGCTTAAATAGAGCTTATAAAACTTGGGCAGTCCTTACCTTACAAGCTAGTTTTGTAGGATTGAGTTAGGCCCTAAGCCCAAATTCTAAGAATAACAGTCTAAAACCCAACAAATTTAGCCTCCTAACTTGATAATAATCATGTTGAGGATGTAAAATAGAATGTAAATTGAATGTTATAATCTTTTGTTAAAGGCTTGAGTAGTTAATTTACATAAAATAGTCAAATATTTCAATGTTTTCTTATTATTCTAATGTTAACGACTCTCTAGCGAGACATTTTTTTTCATGCATCTTGCCTCAAGGTAGTAAAAAACCCTAGCACTAGACTTTTCACCTTTGACTATTTTTCCCATGGCAATCACAAGCATATATACCTATGCCGATAGTTTAAATTTCTATCTCAGTTGAATTAACAAGACAATATTTAACGAATAAGGTATCTAGTGAATGATTCAAAATATGAACTAACAATGAAAAAAGATTTAAATATGGATGTTTGATAAATCAGCAGCAATTATATTGCTAAAAAAATCCTAGTAGAATAACTGATGCAACAGAACAAAAATGGTATTGATAATTTGTAGTATCAAATACAACAGGATTGGGAGATGCGCATCATTAATATAAATCTACAATGAGTTACAGTTATAGATCATCAAATTCATGAAATTACTTTACACTAGTCAGCAGCTGTGCATAGGAACACTATAAATCATCTGATAACATTTATATTAGGGCTAAACATACAATTCGATCCCTGAAAGATGTTATTTGTGTTGCTTTGGTCCCCGGAAAGTTTCTGTTTATACAAATTAGTCCCCAAAGTTCTCAACTTGCTAAGAAAAAAATCACCCCACTGAAGTTGTTATCTTGTTAACAAGTTCATCCCCTCAGAGAACAATTAAACTTGCAGGACTAAAGCAACACAAGGAGTAATAAATGCCAAATCGTACATTTACTATTTTCATTAAATCTGTAGCACAAGAGGCCATGCAGAGCAACTACAATTTCAAACACACAATTGTATTAGGTACAGATTATTTTCTTCTTTAACAAATGCAAATTCATAGAACAACAGCAATAGCAAAACAAGGATGGAATTTAGTCAGAGATCAGTTGTTTAAAGAATAAACCACCAATTTCGTCCTCAAACTGTTATCCTCTCTCCTAAATCGTCCTTAAAGTAATAAAACTATTTAGGTAATCCTTGAAGTATTGAATATCCATCAAATTAGTCCCTAAGTTCATGTATTTCAGTAAAGTTCAGCAACTAATTTGAAGGGCTTTTTAATGTGTCCTGCTAACCAGTGCCCCAAGGAATCAATACATAGAAAGCTTTTATTGAAAATTACACTGAAGTTACACAAGAGAGTGTGTTGTTGCACTTTTCAATAAAAAATTTCCACTTTTAATTCCTTAATCAGTGCCTTCAGGGTACGGGTTAGCATTTTCCATTTAATATTTAAGGGAGTACTTAGTATGATTTTTAATACTTCTGGGACTATCTAAATAATTTGTTTTACTTTAAGGACCGTTCAGGAGAGAATGTAATACTTTAAGGATCAAATTGGTGACTCATCCATTCTTTTAACATTAGACAACTAAAAAGCAATAAAACATAAGCAGATAACAAAATCACAAAACAGATACAAACATGGTTTTAAAAATCGGTTCAAGATTTTTCAAGTGTCTACGAGTTGCGGCCGCAATTTTGGCCGCATTTGCCCACGATTTTCCGCAATATCAATAAATGACGAAACCGCAACCGTGACCGATATTTAAAACCTTGGATACAGACAAAACAGTGGGTCTAAAAAGGATGAGACACTGAGATGAGACGACAAACCTTTCAATTCTCCCTTTTTGCCTTGCTCCTGAAGTGAAGCAACATAACTAACAATCCTCCTCTGTTCAGCAGCGCTGAAAATTCCCGTGTGGAGTTCAAGCCCTTCAAGAATGTTCACAAGCTTCCCATGAACCCTCTCAAAGCAAATGAAGTCCTTCTCGCGCCTCACATTCATGAACCTAATGTACTCCCTCTGCTCCCTCGGCAAAGTAGGCTTCTCAGCCACAACCTTAGCCACATCAGCACCAGCATTCGAATCACCCGCCACAACACTCCCACCATTGTTACTGTTGTTGTTGTTGTTGTTATTATTATTATTCTCGTGCTCTTCTTCGCCGAATTCGTCGTCTTCTTGGGCCATGTCGGCCCAAGAAACTCTTGCGATGGGAGCCTCCGCAGTGGAATTGGGTTCCGCCCCGTCTTTCCAACTCCCAAGAGAATGCGCGTCACAGTTGTCGCAGTTTTCCTCGTTGGGGTTGTCGTTTTGAGGGTCTACACCTGCAGGCAAAGCAACGAAACGGTGTGAGAAGAAACAAACGCGGCGAGACCCATGTGGAAAAATCGAGAATTTCGAGGGACAGTGAGGGTTTTACGACCTGGGTCGATGGAGCGGATGCGATCGGAGAGGGATTGGGTGCAGCGGGTGCAGAGATCTCGGGAGAGGAAGGGGAGCCACGTGGCGAGAAACTCCGAAGCGGTTCGGAGATCCGAGGTGGTGTAGTTGAGGAGGAAAGGGTCGGTGTCGGAAGCGTTGTTGGGTTGAGGTTGTTGTCGTTGTTCGTCCATGGCGATGAGTCAAGTCGGAGGGTGGAATCGGAGACGAGAAACGCAGAGAAAGTAGACCGCACAAGAAGAAGATACTCCGCTTCCTTTCTTTCCAGGGGTTTATTTTTTGTTATTATTAATAATAGATTATTATATAAGATGCACAATCTGAGAGAGGTTAATTCACTTAACTGTGTTTGCTTTACAAAGCTTTGGTCTTCAAAAATTTCAACTCTTTTTTCAAGATTACCTTATCAAAGCAAATTATCAGTTACATACTTCAGAGAAGTAATTTGTGCAAATAAGATTTGACTAAGAATAAAAATAGGTTAGATCGCTCAAGAAGAGTCTATGGCCTAGTCAATATTTAGGGATGGCAAAAAAATTCGCACCTGCAGATATCTGCGGATAAAATCTGTCACGGGTAAAAAATGAGTACCTTAAATGGATACCTGCAGATTATTTAAATGGGTATATTCGCTATCCGTTTATAAACGGGGCGAGTACGAGTATCATGGTACCCGTACCCGCGGATACCCGCTACCCGTAATTATATATTTAGTTAAATACTTTTATATATTAATATAGATAAAATTATATAAATTTATCCAAAATTTTTAAAACAATTGTTTATTATGAGAGAAATCTTATACAATTATATTACAAGAGAAAAAGAACATAAATTTGTGAGCATTTAAACTATTTTTTTTAAGAAAAATTGTTAGAATAATTGAAAGTTATATTCAAAGTGATTATTTTAAACAATAACTCTTTAATTTATAGATTTAAATTTATAAATTTAAAGTGATATTTATAGTATTTTATGATTGTCCACAACATATAAAATAATTTTTTATTTTTTTATTTTTTGGAAGTATTCATGGATATCCACAGATACTCGCAAATATTAAAAATATCTGTGAGTATCCGCTTAACGGATACCCGTGCGGGTAACGAAGCGGGTACGGATACGAATTTTGTTTGGCGGGTAGCGGGTAGCTACTACCCGTATCCGCCCTGCCTCATTGACATCCCTATCTATATTAGACTCAGGCCAGGTCAGACTTTTTTAAAAAATAGACCAGGTCAATGTTTTTATTAAATCCTATTTAGTTAAAAAAGTTAAGCCTGGGTCATTCAAAAAGTCTTTTAAACCTAATAGGCCAATCTATCTAAATAAACATAAATAAATACTTATTTTTAATATTATTATTATTATTATTGTATTAAATTTATTATAATATATTAAAATTATATATTTATTTATTTATTTTAACTGATAAACATGTTGACCTACATAAAAAGTCAAGCTTATAAGTTTATTAAAAAATAAATTATATCCTAGTTAGAGGATTTATTGTAAAGTATGATTTAAAATAAATTATCATATTTTTATCATGGTATTAAATTATCACAAAGTAGGCCCTTAAGCAAGCTTGTAGGCCAAGCCAGGCCTTCAAAAAAAGTTTATGACAGGTAAATAGACTAGGTTCAGACCATAGATTTTTAATTAAGGATAGACTCAGGCCCAATAAAGCCTAGCTAACTTAACCTATTTTCATCTCTAGATTTGATTAACTGCAATGAATATGTTAAAGGTATATATAAATAAAATTTATAATAAATAAATATTTTTAAATATATAAACTATATTTTAAATTTACGATAAATAATTTATATTATTACATAAGATTATTTTTAATTATTTGATAATTTCTTTAAAAAATTGAAATTTAATTTAAAAAAATAAAAAAAGATAGATTAAAAGAGATAAAAGGTTTTAAAAAATTAAATATATAGATAAAGATAAAAGAAAAGTGACTTAAAATAGAGGAAAAATAAATTTTTTAAACTAGTTATTAAATCAAATTAAAATTAAAATTAAAAAATATATTTGAAAAGAATAAAAAATAAAAAATGTTCAATATATAAGATTATGATAAGACATGTGTTTCCACGAAAATAATAACAACTTTTAAAAACATTCTCATCTCCTAAAAACGCTTTATAACTATTCTAATTTATATTTATAAAGGATATATAAAAGACTTTTATAAAAAAAAAAGGAAGAAAATAAATTGAAAATTATGGTAAAATTTTGATATGATTTTTTAGTATTTTTTTATTTTATTATTAATCACTGCTTTGAAAATATTTATTAATATTCTTTATAAGATTTTACCATAAATAAATGCCTAAAGATTAAAATATTTCATAAACCAAATCACAAACAGTGTTTTTTTTCTTTTTTATCAATCACAAACAAGTTAGTGACGAAAGATAAATACCCCAAACATGAAAGGTGAGTAGAGTTGTCAAATGGGCTGGGCCAGCCCAGCTTGACCAATGCTCTTTTGCGAGCCGGTTAGTTTATGTCCAAGCTTCATTTTTTGTGGCCCAACCCAATCCTATGTAGGTCACCAAGCCATTTTAGTCTAATTTTTTTGCAGACCGATTAATGTTATTATCTATTTTAATTATCAATTTTTTGCCAAAAATTATATAAAATTAAATTATTTAAACCATATTATCTATTTAGGGTGTTTTCATTACATCCTTTGGAGTAGAAAAGTCTTGGACTCAATTGGTGAACTTGCATCATGAATGTTATCCACAGTTGTCGATATATGTATCTGATGGTGATAATGTGGTGGTGATATTATTAAACATACCATATAAGGAGGCAATTCTTTACAACCAAAGTGTTGGTAGAGTAGAATGTATTATTGGTTGGTTATTGGTGGTGTGGTAATTTGGAAGTAGAATCTAGTGTGTGTTTTTTTTTTTTAGTTTACACCCTTTCTTTTTTTAATTTTTTACCTATATTATGTAATATATATATTTTAATATATGTACCGGGCCAACCCAACCCGTGCCTAGTTGGCTAGCCTGGCCAAAATGGCCCGGTTCCTTTTAGGCCAGCATTTTTCAAGCCCAGCTCGACCTTTTTTACGACCTAATTAGGCTGGACCCATTTTGCTAGCTTTAAAGGTGAGGAAGGATGAATGCTCCCAAAAATCAAAGGAAAATATTCTATAAACACCTTAGGAAGAGAAAGAAAAAAAAATGTAATAAGTGATATGATATTTTTTTGGTACACATAATAGGTGATATAATATGATAAAAATAAATAAAGAAAAATAAAAAAATATTAATTAAATATTTGTACCGTTAAGTGTTTTAATATTAGCATGAAGAGTGATATTAAGAAGTGTTATAAATAAAATAAGGAAATAAATTATAATACACTAGGGGAAACTTATCTACATTTTTTTTAAAAATAAAATAAAAGAGTGGGAGATAAGGTGGACGTTAAATAAGAAATAAGAGTGTGCAATTAATTATAGGAGGAAAGAGAAAAAATTAAATTGAAAATAAAATGTGGAGAAATATGATAGTTACTTAATAAAAATCAGGGGTAAAAGTATTTAACAAAAAGTGAAAATCAAATGGGATATCTCTATTATAATTACTAGGGGAAAAAAAGATACAAGGTACCTCTCTACATTTTTTTTAAATAATAGGCTTAAATATTTTTTTGTCCTTATAAATAAAGAGATTTCTTGTTTTAGTCCCTACAAAATCCCCCCTTATTGGTCCTTAACAATTTCAGAATGACTTTTTTTACTCCTTGTTGTTAGTCTCCATCTTTGTCTATTTCACTCTGATGTGGATAACGAAAAGCCAAATCACCTATGCCATGTTAATTAAGTGAGACCACATGTGCACGTGTGCAAACGAATACAACGAAGAACTAGAAAAAGACTGTTGTCTAGGGACTATCAGGGGTGATGGTGGTGGATCGTAGTACTGCACGATTGGGACGACTTGTGCATCCATCATGAAGAAGCCCTTGGGTGGTGTTGAGTGTGAAGTAGTTGGAGCCTTAAACGACATAGTAATACTAGAAGCAAGTAACCAGGCATCTAGTATAACAAAAACAAAACTAATTGTAATGTGCCCTCAAAATGTGTCCTCTCTTAAGAGTTCGTCATGATCCTAAACCCTGAGTGGACTATACTATAAATGTATCCTCCCCATGATCGGGAAATGTGCCATCATCTATAAAACATATCATGAACACATACATATAAAAGAAAAAAAATGGAATGAAGTGATTTAATTTGTAAATCACTATCATAAAAGGTTTGTAGGATTAACCTACACAACAAAGTACAAAGATTAATACATTGACACAACTTAAATAAAAAGGGAAACTTAGGGTTTGAACTAAGTTATCCTAAATTATCTAAGACCTAAACAACTCGTAGGATCTATACCCTCACTGATGATCAGCATTAAACATCATCAATCTTGGGAAGTGATTGAGAGCTCGTATCCCCTTCATAATGTTACCATCATCAAAATCATCATCATCATAATTATTCTTGAGAAATGAGTTCATGGCTCCTTGGGGATATACACTACACAATGTTGGTGATGCTGGGCAAGTGTTAGGGTTATCTAATTGGTTTAAATGATTGTCCCAACTTAAAGGCATTAATTTGACCATTAAGATGCTCATTACTCGATACCATACTTGTAAAGCCCAATGTTACATAAGGAAAACTATGCAGTAAAATAATGATTACAAACTCCGTGAAATAATATACATAATAATAATAATTCGAAATTAATCTTTTTCGTGTGAAAACACCTCCAATAAAACCAATGGGGAAATAGTCATAAATCAAAAGCGTGTGAAAACATAACATAAGTACAAACCAAACGTCTTTATCCAAACCCAACAAATGGAATAAAACTAGCATGGGTACATCAATAGTCGTCCTATCTCAACTAAACAATAAAACTAATAACAAGAAACTAATGAAGAACGATCCTCCTCAAGCCTCAGGATTCGTAGTCTCTTCACGTAAGGTCTCTAAAAACAACATCAAACAAATGAGACTTATAATCTCAACAAGTAAAAAACACTTTTAAAAGAGTTCACAAAAGCATTATTCCCAGCCGACACGATAACTGGAAAAACAAAACATCCATGGTACCCACATTCTTCCAAAACATAACATCACATAGGCATATATAATTATGATAATTATTTCCACAAATAAATATAATTTGATCCAAAAGGTAGAACAATTAATCAACCAATCCATAAATTCACATTATCATTCACACAGACAATGGCGTCCTATTGCCCTCCCTCCTATAGAGAGATATTTCACTACCCTTATTTCTGAAGGCGGTAGTTCTCAATCTACCTCATCTTGTTAGACAAGTGTACGCTACTCCATCCCAGATGATGGTAGTTCTCATATTCCTCAATCCCGAAGGAAAAGAGTCTGCTATCTAGTCCCAGACAATGATAGTTTCGTATGGTATGTTGGGAAATGTAGACCAAAACAACCGCGTTCCAACACTAGATCCATGCGAAAGTGCATAAAGCTGTGTTTGTGAGTTTGCCTCCTGCAACATGATACCATTGCCAGCCACGTAGTCCAACAATCACTAGCCAAACCTCTACTAAGTCCACATGAGCAGACTCTTTAACCGTCTCACGATTAAGGAAGGGAGGGCAATGCTAGCTACGCCTTCAGAAACGTCTGCAATGGCTAGCGTTTCTCACGCACACTAAGTGTAGTATGTAGCTACAAAGGTGATGATCTATAAGGCTTTAGGTGCTATCTATATATAAAAGCTCCTTAGCACTTTTAACCTAGCAATATCGGGCTCTTACATTAAGAGTCCAGCCCATGAGAAACATGACATACCGTTCCTCATTATTTGGACCTTTTTCTTTTAAATGGGCTTACACTTTATGAACCTAACCCATACAAAATATTATAGTCATATTTAATATTTCTTTTCTTTTTTAATCTGCTCTATGCATGTTACCCTTGTAGGTTTTCATCATATTAGCAATAATATTAAATCTTATTTAATATTATAAACAGTAAGCAGTATCTAGCAATACATTACTATTACCTAAGTAATAAGAATATCTTGTGACATAACCTTTCCATGACATATGTTTTCGTGTAACTTAGTCCTTTTGTCCAAATATCATAATTGAACACAAGGTATAGATCGTGTCATCCTTGTATAGTTCAATTATTTATTTCTTGATACCCGAGAAGACATCAGAATAAATAACATTGATATACCATATCAACTCATTTATGATGACCATGCATAACTGTCTTACTCTATCAAGAGGACTCATAAATATTGCTTCTATTATGAAGGAAGGATAAATCTCATCTAGATCACTCACATCCTTCTTCACAATTTGTTCTATGTCCAATAACTAGCTTTATAGTCACCTCATCACAGGTAACGTTTGATAGCATTAAAACATACAACTCCTTATGTAGGAATCATAATGACTTTAGGTCTAAGGACTGTAAACACCATAGTCACTTTGACAATTGCTCATGACACTTTCATACCTCTTCTATGTAGCATTCTCATAGTGGGTCAATCTAGTACATCGTTACACTTAATCATGTACCTATGTGAAGAATTGATAGCTCATATCCATGACTCGTGATACGTGGTCATCAATTCACTCATATACTAGTCTCAATGTATTATTGTTGTTTGTATTGACAATAATACTTGACTAGGGATATTTAAGAATGAATTATTCTATGGACTTTATAATATTCTAATACACACATAATACATGAAATGCCTTATATCATTAATAAAGAGATTTAAGAATGAGACCCAATTGTAGATTTGAGTCTTAAAACTTCATTATTATTACTTCAAGTTAATGGTTGTAAATATGTAAAATTTGAAATTAATAAATAATCTAGTAAACTTAATATCAACTTTAAAATATAATTAATAATGAAGAAAGTTGACACTTAAATAAATTTTTATATTAAATATAATAACATTAGAAATAATAAAATTATAATCACTTAATAAAACAAATTAAGTGAAATTAAGTGTAAAGTAAGGATTTCATAAAATTTAAAAGAGATTAAAAGCTTAAAATATTTTAATTAGGATAAATTCTCTTCATAAAATTTAATAAAACTTGTGAATCAAGTACTGAATCCTGATCCCTAAGGGATGAGTAGAAGTAAGGAGGAACGAGAGTATACAAGTGAAGTTAGTTGTAGTTAAATTTAGCTCCTTATTATTGTCGTGATTGATTTCACTAAATGAATATTAAATATATACTGTCATGTGCACAGTAATTAGTCTTTTATATTAGAGTTGATATTGAGTGAGATTGTTGAATTTTAACCTTTCATTGAGAGGATTTGTTGTGAAGCCTGTTGTTGGCGAATTGAAAATTTGTATTAAGGGAAGTTGAAACCCTTTGATGAAATACTTGATTGATATCAACTCTAATAGGACAGACTATGATAATATCATTGTTGTTAGACTTACAGTCTCAGAGTAGTTACACCTTATTATGGGGTGCGAATCTTATAATGGAGGCCAATGAGACCTCGAGGATGTTTGGTTAGAGGGTCGCGACTCTATGTTGTGGTTAAGGCGATTTGCGCACTAACATTCTTGACGAATCACTACAATTTATCTATGATCAGTGGAGAGTATTGTTGTGTACCTATTACCACAAAAGGCTATTCGCATTCTAGCTTTGGTTGGTGAATCACCTAATGCTATTCCCATTCTAGATTAGGTGAATATTGATATTGATTTAACATGCTTTGATCAGTGGAGTATGAGCTCCTGATCCTGCTACTTTGTTGTTAGATAGTCCTCCATAGAGATGAGTCAGCACTTATATATTCATCCATTGTGTCTGATCATGAGTCAGCATCTATGCATTCATACATTTCATTTGATTGATCATTATATATGATATCATACAAATTTTGACTTATTATGTTTCATTGTGATTGTATGTTAGATTAGGCCTCATGGATGTTTATTACTGTATTGATGTCTTTAAGTTAGAACCTCACTCCCTCTTCGTTTGTTTGTGTGTTGTTTCTTTTTTCTTTGCCCATTGTTTGTTATGTGCTTCCCCACCCCATAGATGACAACAGTCAATATTAGTATAGTGTAGCAGGAGCTTAGCAGGATCTTCTCAACGTTCTCTTGTGGTAACTTTCTACCACTTTATTTTCGTACGAGTAAAGTTTATTTTTTTAGTATCGTCAATTTTAGAAAATTGTAATATTGTATTTTAAATTTGTATATATCTACTATTTGTAATTCAAAAAAAAAAAAATCACTTCGAAATTTTGGAACATAAAAAACGTTACATAATATTATTGCTAATATATTTATATAATTTGGGGTGTTACACCTGCCTTCATTTCACAATATACCAAATTGTAACTTCTCATCTCTGTAACACATGCCATCAGTACATGGTTCATCATCATCATTATTAGTTCATCAAATGCCATTAGTGTATACTCGACTCAACAACACTGATCATAATTTCTCTCTAGAATATTCGGTAGAGATTCCTCTACAAGGTGGTACTTAACCATTAATACCTTTTTCAAAGGTATTGTCTCAAACATCAAGAATACTAATATCTCAGCTTATCAATCATAGAGCCATATTACAATTAATTTATTCTGAAAATACTTTAATATAAATCTTTTAAGTTTTTTATAAAATTCCTAAGTTAAAGTTATATATATATATATATATATATATATATATTATTTTCTCTAATTTTCATTATGGCAGAATGCCATATTTACCAAAAATAGCCCAAATTTAATTTTTCTACTTGATTTAAATTGACTAATTTTTGTTATAAAAATTATTCTATTGATAATTTAAATATAATTAACATTTACTTCAAAAAATTTCCTATTTTCATTTGGAATGGCCGAATGCCATTAAGGAAGATTTTAAACCAAAATTTTTAATTTTCTTAACTTCTAATCATTTTAAATTTATTATAAAATTCATTTATGATCAATACTATTAATAATAAAAATAAAAAAGTTCCTTAATAATTTGAATAGCCATGGCCGAGAGCCATGTGTGGCATAGACCAAAATTTTAATTTTTCACGACATATAAAACCTTATATTATCACTAATTAATTTATTTTTAATAATATGAATAATAATAGGTAAAAATAATTTTTTTAATCTTCCTTGGATCTATGGAGACCGAATCCAATAGATCGAGAACACCCCACGATTTTGTTTTTATCCAATTATTTTGCAACATCCATCAAATAAACCATAATATTCACAATAAATCTCAAGAATAATAACAATATAAACCATAGGAATAATCCAACAACAAGAAACCATCACAAGATCATCATATAAAAATATACAAACCATAAAAATAATTATAACCAACACATACAAATAATAAGGAAAAATAGAAGCTAAATGAGATTTGGGGGCCAAATCTCTTCCATAAACCTTTTACTCAAGCAATAATTATGAAATTACATCACATCCCTCCCCCTTATCTCAATAAGAAGAAATCAAGAGGAGAAGGAGAAAGCTAACCTTTGAATCACCAAGAACACACCAAAGATGTAGGAAAATGGAAGCTTTTTGATTTTTTTTTCAACCAATAACCTTGATATTTCTTTGTGTTTTAATGTAAGAAAACAAAAGAAATCTATGTGCTTGTGTGTGTGTGTGAGATTCGGCCAGAGAAGAGAGAAACAAAGTGAGAGAATTTGGTAGCTTTGATGTAATTAATGTGCTCTTATTAGGGATATCAATGAGGCGGGGTGGGTGTGGGTAATTGTCTTTTTATATCGCCTGTATTTATACGGGTATTCGTTAAGCGGGTATCCATGACTTTTATATATATTTGCGGGTATCCACGGGATATCTGTGAATATTTGTTAAAATTTAAAATTTTAAACAAAAAATAAAAAATAAAATAAAATTAAAAGTTAATATTTTTGAAACATATATTTATACAAAAAATAATTGGTTAAATATGTTTTTAGTTCCTAAACTTTTCTCGATTTTCACTTTTAATCCCTATACAAAAAATTGACCGATCTAAGTACCTATACTTTTTTTCGTAAACATTTTTAGTTTTTGCCGTTAAGTCCCACCGTTAAGTGATAACGTGACAACCATGTGAGTTGCCATATCATCAACTAGTCTGAAGTGGCTGCCATGTGTAAAATTTTTTGGTAAATTATGTTTTTAGTCCCTAATATTTCACAAAATTCACATTTAGTCCCTCAACAATTTTTTAACTAGTCTTAGTCCTTCATCTTTTACAAAATTCACTTTTAGCCCCTTAACAATTTTTTGACCGATCTTAGTCCCTCAACTATTGTTGGTCATTGTTTTTAGTCTATTCTATCAAGTATCATTGTTAAACAATAATGTGACAACCACTTTGATAGTCAAGTGACTTGCCATGTGAATTACTAGTTTGATATAGGCATGGCAATGGGGTGGGTCGGGGCAGGTTTTGTCCTCCCCATCCCTGTCCCTACAAAAAGCAATGTGGGTTCAGGTTTAAAAGAGGTAAGTTTATATTTTTTAATCCCATCCCCATCCTTGTTGGGTTTTATCGGGTTTGGGTAAACTTACAGGGAACCCATCACTTTTCTTTTACAATTTTAATTTAATTATGTGTTTTTAAATAAATTATATATTAAGTTATTAATTATATTTTAATTCAAACATTATATAAAAATTAATAAATAACAAAGAACTTAAAAGTAAAAGATTTAAGAATTAAATTATATTTTTAATTAAATGTATAATTATAAGTTTGTTATTTAATTATTATTATAATGTGTGTGTGTGTGTGTGTGTGTGTGTGTGTAATAAAAAAATGTAACAGGGCAGGTACGAGAATGAGGGCGAGGCGGAGAGTCACATACTCGAACCTGACTTTACAAGTCGGGAAAAACCCGAACTTGGTCAAAGCGGGTTTTTCCTGTCAAAGTCGGGACGAAGTTGTTTATTTTGCTTACTGCATCTCCTTTTCTATTTTTTTTTTCAAATTTAAATTGAAGGTTGTTGATTTTGCTTATTGCATCTCCTTTTATATATATTTTTTCCAAATTTTCAAACCCTTTTTCTAATAGTTTTACACTGCTAAAAAATTTGTAGCGCCTTAGAAACTGCTCAAAAATGTATTAAACTAGCAATATTTTATCAAGTGATTACTACGTCAAACTAATAGTCCACATAGGAAGTCACGTGATTGCCAACATGGTTGTCACATCATTACTTTACAGTGATACTTGATGGAAGGGACTAAAAATAATGATAAACAATAGTTAAGGGACTAAGACCAGTTAAAAAGTTGTTAAGGAACTAAAAGTGAATTTCGTAAAAAGATGAAAGATTAAAACTGGTCAAAAATTGTTAAGGAACTAAATGTGAATTTTGTGAAAAACTAGGGACTAAAACATAATTTACCAAAGATGATGATGTGGCAATCATGTCAGACTAGTTGATAACGTGACAACTCGCGTACCTGCTACGTCATCACTTAACGGTGGAACTTAACAGTAGGGACTAAAAACGTTAACGGATGAAAAGTATAAGGACTAAGACTGGTCAATTTTTTGTTTAGGACGAAAAGTGAAAACCAATAAAATCTTAGGGATCAAAAACATATTTAACCCAAAAATAATTTTGTAACATATATTTATACTAAAAATAAATAATTTTGAAATATATATTTACACTAAAAATAGATTAAGTAATTTTCTTTTATATAATTAAGGGTATTTAAATAATTCAAAAATGCGGGTACCTGCAGGTACAGGTACCTTACTACCTATTCCTGCCCCGTTAATAAACGAGTATCTATTTAATATCCATAGTAGGTTTTACCCACAAGTATCTGCGGGTATGAATTTCTTTGTCATCCTTAGTTCTTATCCTTTTACGAAAGTAATGGTTAAATTTTTTTACAAAAACTAATTTAAATTAAAGAAAATGTTTGTTATTATCTCTTAAGGACAAAAATGTGGCTAGAAATAGTGTATTGTTGGTCAAAATATTTACCATGGGTAGATGTAGATATTTTCAAATTTTTTACCATTATTTAATTTATTACCACATAAATTAGTTAATTAATTTAATTTAAAATTTTGCATGTTTATATAAAGTTGAACAATTACATGGTGATAAGGAGAGATAAATGAACAGGTTCTAGACCACTAAAATTTTAGAATTTAATTTTTTATAAATTTTTACCTATTTTTATAACCATTTAAATGTATTTTTTGGCTAAAAATTACAAAATGAATCATTTTAAGTAGGGAAAAAATTCAAAATAATTTTATAAAATAATGTTTCATATAAAAATATCACTTAAATAATTTTTCTTTGAATTTTTCAATATCAAAAAGATATTGGTTTGACTTTTACATTCAATTAGGGGTATTTTGGTTATTTTTCACAAAAATTTTAGAAAATTTCTAGAAAATTTCAAAAATTATATTTTATTATTTAAAACATTATTTTAAGTCAGAAATATATTTTTATCATAATTTTAATCTTTTTTACAAATGTATAGCATTATTTATTTATTTATTAGTTTTAGGGGCAAAATGATCATTTTACCATTTATTGAGCTTCGGTCCAAAAAAATTATTAAAAATTACAATTAAATAGTACTCAATATTTTGAGAGCAATTGTGAGTGTCAAAATTTTGAGATTCTCATCCAATTGTCTAGAAATAAATACAAAAATAAAATAGAAAAACTCCCAAGAAAGAAAAATAAAGCTGTTACAATTTTTAGGTGGTGTTCTTTCCTTATATTTTAGGTGGTGTTCTCACCTTATGTTTAAGGTGATGTTCTTGCCTTCTTATTAATGCAGTATTTTACTTAGTTCCTTATGGGGAGACCTAGCCTGTTAGGGTGGCAGGCATATCGTTGAATATGTCTTACTCATATAAGAAGGAACTAAGTAGTGAAATTGTTAAATATAATACATGGTGAAAGTTGTTGTTTGTTGAATGTAGTGGTTGTTATTGTCATGCATTCATGAGTCGTGAGCAATTTTTGGTACTTCATTAAGTGTTAAAGAGATGGGTGCCCACAATGTATTAGCTTGAGGATATGCAAATGTTGCAATTTCACAAGAGGTCAGGACTTTGCAAGCCCGAGTCGTAATAGCGAATACTCTCATACGTGCATATTCTTGACTAGAGCACTATACTCCGTTGATCAAGACTGGTGTCACCTCAAATGGTTTTTGGCACGTGCCACTTTTATTGGGTGGTGATCTTTACCATAATTTGGGATATGTTTGGTTGATCACTCAAAAGTTGTTATCTCCATGGAGAAGTTGGTCGCATACACTATATGATTGACATCATATTGCATTAAAATCTATGATTGATGACATGACATTGATGAGGACCATTATTTACTAGTAATTATTCCTTGAACATGATATGTTTAATTTATCTATTATATTTAAAGGTCACATTTCTGTTGTATATGTTATATATGGTAGCTTATCCTTATGTTGTTTGCTTTGTGTGTATGTGATTATGATGATTGTGATGGGTCGTTGTTGTGGGAGCATATGGCTATAGTTCATTTCTCTCTAGGTACCTTTTTTACACTTCGAGATGTTAGTATTTCCCATAATGGTCATCAATTTGAGAATGTCATTACAAGAGAAGTTTATTTTACGAGATATGTGATCAACACTTATATACCAGTTGTGAACTCTATGTTGTCATTTGAGGGAGACATGCTTCTAAAGTTTAGATCTCTATTGAATGGCCATTGGTGGGAATCGCCCAACATTGCTAATGATTGACATGTACACAAATTTGCCCATGGTGATTTACGAGGACTGATACATGCTATACCTTTTTTGCTGTATCTCACTAGCTTGGAGGAAGGCAAAAGCCTTTCTGAGAACTCTTTGACCATAGTATATTATTCAGTCGTGACCACCTTAGGGAGTGTGTATGTATGTATATTATCTTTTTTGTTGATAATTGTACTTATTGAGGGTTACACATGTAGTTACACACACCTTACTTTTTGAGATATCTGACCTTTTTGTATATGAACTGGAGTTCTCGATGGCACACTTTATATTTCTTGACATACTCTGATGTTATGTTTATGACTATTGGTTTACGGCTTATTATTATCAGATATTCATATGTATGGATCTTACTTCCACATGAGATGTGTTCTTATTCAAGACACAATTATTTACGAATGCGATAAAAATTTACATGCATTTTTACAAATAACTAAAGAGTTTTTGAATTAAAAAAATTAAATTTTGGTTGTGATGTAAGTTGGTTTGTAACAATGGTGGGTTGTTACAAAAATGGATTATTCATATCACGAGTTTTTTGATTTCGCAGCTAAAATAATCCAAATTTTGTTGGAGAGGGAGATAGCTTGTAGATTAATTAATTCATAAACAAGCAAACAAGAAAGAAACATTATAGGTTCACACCATGCATATTTGATAAATCATGATCTAATTTTGCAACTGTAGAAACTGGCCATAAGCTAAATGTTAATAAACAATTTGGTACAGCTGACAACAGCATAATATCATCCTATATATAAGCAAATATATTGCATATATTTTATCTCTATTGCAGAGTCAGAAAAGGGATCCTTTTGTTGAAGGTTACAAGAAATGCCTAAAACCCTCAAGTCTAGAAAAAAAAAATCATTTTATAGTATTTTTTTTCCCTTATGTCAAATTTAAATTTAGATGGAAACAAGAATAAAGATGTAAAAGAGCTTCTCAAGAGATGGAAGCTTCGATTGTTAATTGAGTAAAAGTGAGGATGAAAAATCAGTTCTAAAATGGGATATAAGGGTTTTACGATAGTTAAGATTTTCTGAAAAAGATGAAGGAGAAGAGAATAATAGGTTATGCACACATGGTCTCACTCCATTGACGTGACATAGGTGACTTGGCTTACCGTTAGCCACGTTAGCATGAAATAGACGAAGACTAATGACAAAGACTAAAAAAGTCATTCTAAAAATGTTAGGGATCAATAAGGAGAATTTTTTTTTTGCATGAACTAAAACAAAAAATCTCTATATTTATAGGGACTAAAAAATATTTAAACCTAAAATTAAAATAATTTCAATATTTATTTTTATTATAATAAATGACATTTTTTTAAGAACTAGATTCATTGCTTATCCAATCATTAAATCAAGGAAAATGCAATGGTAAAGCCCATGCAATAAAAGAACAAAACTTCAGTTACACAAGGGTGATTGTTTTTTTTTTTTCCCACCTTCTCTTTTGCTATTAACACCTTCATTTTTTTTTATCAATTTTTATTGTAATAATGTCCTTACACATTAGTTTGGTTTTATTATTTCGAAATTTAAATTTCGAAAGTCTATTTATATATTTCGAAATTAATTTTTCAAAAGTCTATTTATAAATTTTGAAATTAAACTTCTAAAAGTCTATTTTTTACCCATTTTAAAAATAAAATTTCAAAAGTCTATTTGTAGACTATCAGAAGTTTAATTCCTAATATGTGACAAATATACTTTTAGAAGTTTAATTATGGAATATACAAATAGACTTTCACAAGTTTAATCATGAAAGTAACAAATAGTATGTTTTATTTCCAGAATTTAAATTTGGAAGTATTATTACATATTACCTCCGTCCGTTTATATAAGACTTTTTTGAGAAATTTACTTGTTTTCTTTTATAAGACCGTATTAAAATTGTTTTTTGCATTAATTATATTTTTAACCAAAATATCCTTAATTATTTTACAATTTTTTGTAGTCAATAAACAATAAATGCTACAAATCAATAAGATAAACTCATTCTCTCTCTTATTAGGGGTGTTTACGAGTTCGGTTGGTTTGGATTTAGGGTAAAATTAAATCCAAACTAATTATATTTGATTGGATTGGTTTGATTTAGATTTAAAATTTTTTTTGGCCAATCCGAACCGAACCAAACCAATTAAAATTGGGTTGGTTTGGTTTGGGTCATCGTGTTATGCTAAAAAAATAAATTATTATATTTTTTAAGTTTTTATTTCAACTTATTGTGTATTTTATATAAATATTTCATTTTACATTAATGCAAGAAAAAATTATTTCTTTTTTTAATAGCTAATTATTTATTTTATTTAAAATATTTAATTTTTCTATAGTTACCACTTTACCTATATTATTGATTTCTTTACCTAAATTATAATAAAAAATTTACATAATAAATATGACCAAATTAAGACATTTGATAATATTAGATAAAATCATAAGAAAATTAAAATAAATGAGAAGCAAAATTAGGCTCTAAGTTTAAAATATATATTAATCTAAAAGTTAAAAAATAATTGATTGGATTAGTTCAAGTTGGTCTAGTTTGAAAAAAGACAAATTCGATTATTGAACCAATGATAATTGGTTTGGTTTGGATTTGAAGTAAAAAAAACCGATAACCGAATCAATCCAAACCAATTATGGTTTGAATTATTAGATTCATCGGGTAAATCCGATTCGATGAACACCCTTATCTCTTATGAGAATTGGAGAAGATAACTACCACACATTAATTAATTAGGTGAAAAATAATCAAGTAGAAAGAGTGAGATGATGGCTCTCAGTAATCTTAAGGGTAATTTTGAGAAAAAAAAATACAAATTGTTAACAAATTTAATATTACTAATTACGTTAACCAACTTTTTTAATTTCTATGAATTAGTTAAGAGTTATATATATAGGGACAAAGGTAGTATTTTTTGAAATTCACCAAAACAAAGGTAGTATTTTTGAAAGTATTCTTTCTTTATAAATTAGAATAATCATCTTATATGAGAGCTTTTTTATGAGCTATTTTTCAATAAGAACATTTTGAGGAGTTTTTCTTTAACAAAAATGATTTTAGAGATTTTTTTAACCTCTTATCTCTTTTAATTTATTCTTTTCATATTTATTTCGAAGTTGAATTTCAATATTTTTTTAAAGAAACATCAATAGTTAAAAGTAACATTGTATCATAATATAAATTTTTTATCATAAATCTAAAGTATAATTTATATGCTTAAAAATATTTATTTATTATGAATTTTAATTATAATATAATTTATATGTTCAAAAGTATTTATTTATTATAAATTTATTATATAAAATAAATTTGTGTGTTGCACAAACTAAAACACTAGTTGTTATGTATTCTTCAAATTTAAATTTTACAATTCATTTCTTTTTTCATAATTTTGAAATTTAAATTTTAAAACAATAAAACCACACTAACTCATAAAGACGTTATTGAAAAAAATTACAGAAAAAAAGGGAGAATGTGAATAGAAATAGTGGGAGGAGTTGAAAGAAAAGAAAATAGAAATAAAAAAAATACGAATAATGAAGTATTTTTTTTGTTTGTTAAGAGAGAAAGTAGAAGAAAAAAAATTGATTTTTAAAAACAAAATTTAAACTTTTTTTCTTTTATATTTTTTCTAATTCAAATTTTAAAATTTTCTCTCTTTCTATATTTTTCTTCTACCCAACCAAACAGGCCTAAGTGCCATTGGACTCAACGACAGGGACAGACCTCAAAATCGTGGCGCAATCTTCTACATATGTGCCAACCTCCACAACATCCAATAAAATTAAAATTACTCTCAGCAAC
Organism: Spatholobus suberectus; assembly: GCA_004329165.1. Taxonomy (NCBI): domain Eukaryota; kingdom Viridiplantae; phylum Streptophyta; class Magnoliopsida; order Fabales; family Fabaceae; genus Spatholobus; species Spatholobus suberectus. The sequence continues at coordinate 10,560,048 of CM014733.1, forward strand.
AACCGAAGGACAGAAAATCTAATATCAATCAATCAAAAATTCGTTATTTTATAACCTTATTTTCCACTACACTTTGCATAGAACACTAGAGTTCTTTTAAAGTATCATTATTATTCACTTCACATATTCAATTGCTTTTTAACGGTTAATGGAAATGGCTTCCTCCTCCTTCATCTTAGGCTCAAATTTCAAATGCATATTCTCTTCGAGGAACGCTAAAACCCTGTCTGGGATTGGTGCACTGAGACACCCACACCCAAATGGTTTATTCAGCAAATGCTTCCATTCTCACACTTTATCTACTAGAATGGTGTCAGGGACTACAAGGATGGTTTCTGATGTTTATGCTGGTGGAGACTCAAGTTTCAGAGTCAATAGCAAGATGTACACCATGTTGGACTCTTGTTTGGTGATACCCCCTATCCCAAATCGTGCCAAGCCTCGAGCCATAATCAAATTCCTGGGTGGTGCCTTCATTGGTGCTGTTCCTGAAGTTACTTATGGGTATTTTTTTTGTTACCCTTTTGTTTTTTCAATGCAAAGTTTGAGTCTTTATCATTAATAACTGCTTTTCTCATGTTGGTAATGTTTGTTCGAGGTGGGGGCAACCCTCACTTCATGAACTAGTTTTTAGAGTTGAGTTAGGCTCAAGTTCAAATTCTCAGATGATATGATAGCCTATTTTAGTTGTTGTTGTTGGGCCTATCGGGCCATTTGTTATCATTGTTATTGGACCATCATAGATGTCTAGTCCTTCATGCTCAAGATGTCTAATTTTCGGCATGAGAGGTGTGTGTTGGATATTTCACAATGATTAGTTATATGGTAAAAATAAGGCATATAAGTGGGAGGCAACCCTCACTCCATAACCAGTTTTTGGACTGAGTTAGACACAAGCCCAAATTCTAAGAATGTTGACGATGTGATAAGTTTTTTTCTTTTAATTTGCTATTTGCAGCTACCTGATAGAATTTTTGGCAAAGATGGGTTTTCTTGTGGTGGTGGTGCCTTATAATGTGACATTTGACCATTCTCTAGCTGCTAAACAAGTATATGAGAGGTTCCAAGCTTGTTTGGGTACAATCCTGACATCTGGGTTGCCTCAAGCCAATTTGTCACCTGCTCAACTTGAAGACCTTCCTCTTTTCTCTGTTGGCCATAGGTTGGTGGGTTGTTTAATGTTTAGTATCAACCATACTGGAATTAATGTCAAGAAAGTAAGATATTTCTTGTCTTTTGAAATCTGTAGCAATGGTGCACTTCTTCAAGTACTCACAGGAAGCTTGTTTTCTGAGAAAATACCTAAGGTTTGGTTATTTTTCTGGCTGCTGCAGCACAACTGCACAAGATTGTATTTATATATGCACAAAATGATTTTGATATTTCCACTGAATAGTAGTATTGTAAAATTTAAATTATTATAAGCATATTTTAGTTTGTCGAAGCATAATGTGGATTATGAAGTTTCATTTACTTAAATAAAACTAATAGCAATTCAAGGAGTGTGACGAAAAGGTATATATCTCTTGTGGAAGGCCAATGCCATAATCTCTTACAACAACAGACCAGCAACGGAGGCAGTCCCTTACTTTGAACAGGTATTAACACATACTTGATGAGTCCTAATACATCAATTTATCCAAGAGACTTTATAGGCTACTTTCGTATAATGTCTGATTCTAGTGTTTATAATAAAGAAATATTTTTCCAATAGGCTATGTTTACCTTCCCCCTAGAACTTTCGTTATGAAATTTAGAATTAAGTTTGGTTGAGGATGCAAAAATTGTGGAAGATTGCTACACTCTGTAGAGGTATAAACACTGCTCGCTTAACATATGGCTTTTAATAAGAATGTGTTCTTTTGATAAATATTCATTGTTTGGACAGGATTCCGTGATATTTTGTATTTCACCTGGACGGTTTGTATACAAAATGATCAAGGTTGCTATGAAAACAAATATAGGCAAACTAAATACTGGTTATGAATATGATTGAAAGTTGAAACCCACCTGAACTGGCTTTAGTACTTTTTTTTTTTTTTTTATCTCTTTCTATATGTTCAGAGTAGCTGCGAAAGGATTCTATAAATCTGTCCAAGTAAATGGTAAACAAATAAGCTTAGGAAAGCTTCCGTTTCCATTTCCTCTTCTGATCCCATTTCAAATAATTGGCTAGTAAGCTCAATAAATGTAACATAGATACATGTAATTAAGTTCAATTAACGTAAGCATTATTGGCATACCATCAACTTTCAGGCAATCTAAAGATAAATTTAGTTTGTCTAGAACAATAAATGATGTTGCTCATGGAATTGATTGTTGTTTATTCGTACCATCCACTACAGCATCAGAATCACTGAAATCAACATGCTTTGGGAAATCATTTCATATGGCCTTAAAGAGCAAAGATGTTCTTCAAATGGCCTAATGTTATTCATATTCATACTGCATTTCAGCTGATAAAGCATGTTTGTAAGTTGTTCATCTCAATTGTGCTCTAAAACTTTGCACTGCTGCCCTGCAGTTGGGTCCTGCAGTCAGCCAAATGATGCCAGTTGTGGAGGCAACTCCTTTTTATTCAATAGCTAGAAATGCATCAGGTATCTCCTTAGCTTGCTTCTCTAGTTTTACATCAGAGTTTTGTAATGCTGTAGCATTGTAAACTATGGGTGCATTTGATACACACTAAGGTACGGCACAAGGAGAACAACATAGGATAAATGCATAAGTTATAGAACAATTTTTTATCATGTGCATTGTTTGGTAGATAATGGACAACACAAACAAAATAATGTAAAATTTACTGCATTACCCTTTTTAATATAAATTATCTTAATACAAATCATATTAATTGTTTTAATATGACGATAATGGTAGTGGTGGTGGTGGCAGCTGCAGTATTGGCAGCGGCGGCGGTGGCAGGACAGTGGTGTTGGTGACAACAGCGACGGTGGCGGCGGTGGTAGAAAAGGTGGTGGTGGGAGGGTGAGAGACAAGGAGAGAAAAATATTATAATTATTAAATGACAAATAAAAATGAATATTTTTGTCTTTTGAGTATTTTGTACATGGGACAAAAAGTTGTTTTATAGTTTATTGAGTAATAAAAAAGTAAGCTTTTGTCTTGTCCATCTTCCTTTTCTTTGTGCTGTCCCATGATCTGTTTTTAAATTAAACAAAGAACAATTATATTTGTGCTGTCCAATACCTTGTTTTTTAGCAAATCAAATAGACCCTATCTTACTCTTCCAAATGCTAAAATCATCCAAAATAGGCAGCATTGCCATCATTGCCTAATTTGTTATGTGACAAAATATATTACTGTAAATGATCTTTCTTATTCATTATTTTATCAGTTAATAGAGGTGAGGTGATTGAATAAGTAGAGAAGTTAGAGATTCATATATGATAGAGTAATTTTGTTCTAAATCGGAAATCATAATCTAAAGTCCAAAATTGTTCTTGATCCTCTAATAATGTAATTCTGCTGTTACCATCAGTGGAAGCAATTGTTGCCCTACCATCTCAACACACAGTTGGAATCCTTGGTGTGTTCAAATGTTCAATAACATGCAGAGCTCATCTAGTTATATATGTATGTGTATATCATTTCATAAATTAACTATAATAATTTGTGTATCTATGATGATAATGCATGTCACCCGCAACCTATGTAGGAGATGCATGGAAGATGACATTGGATGCTGTTAGATCAATTCTACAGGAAACTGAGCAGGAAATACTGAATTCCTTAACTAAATTTGTTGATCAGTTACCATCAGTAATGAATGAGGTACGTGTTAACTGTTGATTTTGGAGATTATTTGGTATGTGTTAAAAAGGGAAAACCTTGTAGGTCAAGTTTTGCTGATGATTCCCATGCCTCCAGTTACTGTTGTTATGCACCTACCACATCCCTGAATCATTTTTTACCTAGTTAATTTTGCATGTATTAGATGCATATAATCTCTTGAGGCAATGGATAAATAACTAAGGATGATCTTTGTCACCATTGATCTATAATGATTAATAATGATGGACAAGTATGAAGAAGCCCAACCTGAGAATGGTTGAATATCTGTGTCTTTTCAAAGTAAATTTGACTATGATGCTTAAAACTTACTTTACGTGTTAATGAGCATGTGTGTGTGTCAGTGTATTTCTTGATGCATATATCTCTCTCTGTCAGGTTACACAAGGAGTATCAGAGTTCAAGCCGACACCATCTGAAAACCGTGATTGCTTTAAATGTTCATACAATGTTGAACACACCCTATTGGTTTGTCCGATGCCCTATACCTTAAACTTATTCTTAAAAGTTGGCTGGAATTGGTAAGATGTGTCTGACGTTGTCTATCTGTCTCTCTAGGTGAAGTTCAATTTTGACACAATTGATGAGACAGATATTCTTGAAGAAACATTAAAGCCTCGTGTGGAGTCATTGGGTGGGACATTAGAAAAAGTAACATTAAGTGGTAATCACATCACACCATGCATTCAGGTAAAACTTCTTTGTATCCTCCTTTTATACCATCCTTCTGTTCACTACAGTGAAGTTTTCCTCTTTGCTGGAATCTGCTTCCTTGAGTTATCATGGCAGTGACTTAGTTCACATGCAAATTGCATTATTTGAAATACAATTAACTCTTATAGAAGCCTCGCAGGAATAGCAGATTTTGTAATTAACACTTTAAGAATAACTTGTCAAGAAAAAATAAAATTAACTGTTTTCTTCTAAATATTTTTTCCTTACTTTCATTTATTTTATTATTTAAGTTTCTGTTGGCACACAGCACACACTAATATTGTCTGAATTGGATATTTCTTGAGATAGTTTTTGACACACAATCATGGACAGCTGAATCATGATAATGCTCACACGTTTTTTAGTTTACTAAAAAAGAATAGATAAGAACATTATTCCATGCCATATATATATATATGCACCATCTTAGTATCACTATGACAACCTTATATGATTAAAGGAAGCGTGAATTTTCATTCACTTCTAGGGTTTTTTTTTTGTGTGTGTGTGTGTGTGATTGTTAAAATTAAATATGATTTTGCCTTGCTGTGTAAAAGAAGATTTATGATGATAATCTCTGATGATTCCTTTCCTTATAAAAGCCTTATATTTCAGTTCATTTAAATTTTTTGGTGCTCCGTTTTTCATTACTGACTGATTACACTGGGAGATCAGGAACTGAGGTGGCAAGTGGGTAAATTGTATACTCCAGCAGATGCTGTTGCTCAGGGGCTTAAATCTCTTTCTTTGAATGAGACCAGGATCCTTGCCAGAACCATTAGCGACTGGTTCAGACAGTTTGAGGGTTGAAGTGCTAGGGAAGACCTGCATTGCATACATAATGCAGTATAATTTTGGCTATAAGCAGGATGGTGCATGTATCGGTAGTTTGAATCCAAAGGTGATAATTAAAGACCTATGTGGTGTGTATAGTTTATAGGTTAAAATAAAGATCAAAATATGTGGTAGCTTATATCATTTATTGGATTGATGCACATTTGCATATGATTCTTTTCTGTCAAAGCTATGCACAATTTTAGGCTGATGAATGTCATTCTAAAGGGTTGGAAGTCTGCCTAATTCAGGATAAATCTTTACTTAGGTGTTTAGATGTTTGTAGAGCCTCTAGTTCAAGCAAATAGGACACTGATGGCTCACTTGTGTGCAATTTCAGATTATAATAGCCATTTCCAAGGGTTTTAAAGAGATTATCTCTTAACCCCATATTTATTACATTTTCATAGTAATAATGTTACTTGCAAAGAAGGAAAGCCGTGTGAATGTAGGCATGTATGAAGCAAAAGGATGGGTGAAGCTGACTGTAATGGCTTGGAATGATTATGTGATGGTCATCCTTCATAAATCACTTGGTCTTGAGAATGTCAAATTATATTGCTGAATATTTTCAATGCTATGACAGCTTTTGGTGTGTACTACCAGAACTAGAATTGACAAAAATATTTAAAATCACCTATATCATGATTTTAAATTGTGGTTGCCTTGTAATTATCAAAATTGTGAAAAATTATAGGCATTTGTGGCTGATGCAGTAACGATCGGTTGAAATGTGGCTTTGAAAGTCTGTAAAACTATAATGTTGTGGCAACAGTTGTGGACTTGTGGTTAAGAACTGCAATTGAATCCACTACCCAAGACTGAGTTATTAGGCTTTAGATGTTGAATTTAATAACCAAAACCTGTCAAATACATTAGCATGGTAGGAGTGATCATAATCGAATCACACCGATCTAAACTATTAAAAAAATAATTGTATTGAAAAATTAAAAATTAAATAAAACTGATTAAGTTTGATTTTATTTTATTGTTGACTTAAATATGTTTTTGGTTCTTGTAATATACTGTATTTTTGATTTTGGTCCTTATAAAAATATTTTTTTTAAAATAGTCCTTGTAATTTTTTTTTTATTTTGGTCCCTATTATTTTGTTTAGTCCTTGTAATATATTTATTTTTTTCGTTTTTGTCTTTATAATATGTAAAAAATTTACTTTTAGTTCTTGTCAAATTTTTGAATTTTTTTTTTTCAAAAGGACTAATTCAAAATAAACAAAATATTATAGGGACTAAAACAAAAAAAAATATATATTAAAGGGATTAGAACAAATAAAAGGACCAACATAAAAAAAATTAAAATTTACAAGGACCATTTAAAAAAAAACAATTTTACAGGGACTAAAAACAAAAAAAGTGATATTTTATAAGGACCAAAAGTATATTTAGACTTTTATTCTTCTAGTAAAATTGACTGGTTTAGTTTTCATTTATAAAATAAAACAAACTAAATTGAACCAAATTTTATATGCAAGGCACATACCAAATTTGAGCTTTCATGAAAGGATTAAACATATAGAGATTGACTGTCATACACTCATACTGTTTGGGAGAAACTTTGCTCCAAATTGTTTTACTTGTTACTGGAATCAATCATTGATCAGTCAGTGAATATACTAACTAAACCTTTGGATCTCCTTGCCTTTTCTCCTCTATTGTCCAAGTTGGGAGTGATCAATATACACAAACTTGCGAGGGTATTAGATCCGGCTAAACAAAATTAGTTTTTTGTTAGTCTAGTTACAACTTTATCTAAGTTCAATATTTTCTGTTTAACCTTGTTCCCAACTTATATAAAGATTGACTGAGACAATAATACAATCTAATAGTATTGTGATATCATAATAGTAATACTGCGGCTACAGTTGTGGACTTGTGGTTAAGGCCTGCAATTGAATACACTGGCAAGACTGAGGTTTTAGGCTTTATATGTTAAATTTCATAACCAAAATTTGTCAAAACGATCAGCATGGTGGTAGTGTTCATAATTGAACCACACCAATCTACACTACTAAAAAATAATTATATTAAAAAACTAAAAATTGAAAAAAAGTGATTAATTTTGATTTTTTTAATTCTTTTGGTGAAAATTGACTGGTTTAGTTTTCATTTATAAAATAAAACAAGCTAAACTAAATCAAATTTATATAATTATGTGTTTATTTAATTTATTTAACAAACTTGTAGATATTTCCACTTGTTCCTATAAAATATTTTAGGCTACTTTATTAATGTTTTAATTAAGATTTTTAGGCAAATTTGTTGTAAATTGGAATATCTAAAAAAATAAAGTCAAATTTGTATGCATTTCAGAAAAAGTGTTGGTGAAGAAAAAGTAATTAAACCGATTTAAAAAATTAGTTTTCTTTTGAATCGGTTCTTTAATTGGAAGTAAATTGACTTCCTTTCAAAAATTTAAAAACTAATTGGCTTAATTCTTGCTTTTTAGGCATAAAAACAGGGATGGTATTTCATTTTGATTTTAAATTACTCTATTTATTTAATCCTAGAGAAACTAATGAACGCCTTATTTTATCTCTCCTTTTGCAAATGAGATCTACGGGGAGGGTCACCATTTGTCAGGAGTAAGGCATGCATGGCCACTGATGCTCACATTTGCTTACAAAGGACTTGGAAAGTTGAAATAACGCAACCTTGGTCAAGACTTTAAAGTTTGAACAATTAATGGAACGGAACCAAATGTGTCTGAGTCTTGTGAGTATTGCGCAATTAATTTGTCTCTAGAACTACTAGTGAGCTTCCTTATTTGGTCCAGCTTACTAGCATTGTTGGATGGTTTGGTTTTTGGTCCAAGTCTAATCTACACTGCCTTTAATTAGGTGGGGGAAAACCAAGCCTCATGTTCATGCATAACTTTTGTTCATTATGATACAAATCTCATCCAATTAATCTATGATAAGTACTATGGCAAAAATGAATACACAAATTTGTTAGCACAATGAACCACAATATAAAATACATGTAGCAAAAGTGGAAGCATTGTATTATTGCATGCACCTCATCTATATTGTATTTATCATATTCGTGTATAGGTTGAGGTGTCAAATTAAAACACTGTAGCTAGGGAGAAGGAAAAAGTCCCTTCAATCCTTGTATTACACATGATGACATGAAGGGTTGGCTTTGATTGGTTGCAACTTGCAAGTTGTCACTAAAAGCCATAGTTGTAACTGAAGTTACATAAAAGGGTCTTGCATCTATCGAATTTTAGAAACATTTCTCTAGTGATCCTCCACATTTTTTAACTTGCCTTTATCAAAGGTAACAACTATGAGAAAGCCAGGCAAAATTGGGACACTGCAAGGGAAGGAAAGTTGGTGGTGGTAGTGGCAGATTAAAACAATGAAGCAATGGTCCCCACACCGTGCCCACTTATAGCAGAAAGTGACCTTACAATTTGGGGAGGCAAAGGCTGTGAATGAGTGTGAAGGGCAGCATTCTAATTCATAAATGACAATTTAATCTTGCTACCACAACACCGTTAGTAATAATATGGATATTTATTATACTGATATATATCTCAAAACCTGAGGCCCGACCTAAGTGGGGACCACATTGTGTTATTGATTAATGAGATGAGAATGGGAAAGACTTTGGATTACTGTATACCGACACAATTGTACACCAAAAAAATTTAAGAGTACACCAAAAATAAAAAAACTGTATACCAACATAATTCAATATTTAATTTATCTGTCCTATTAGCATGAGGCTCAAATGGTAGATAATGTTTTGTTTTTTGAAAAGATAATTAAATTTTTGTGTAAAAATAAATTGACAGGCAGATTAAGGACTTAGAGTCATGCCAAGGGATATGTAACATGTCTAACTCTGCTATTTTGAAAAGATAATAAAATTTTTAAATAAAATATATTTTCAATTCTTATAAATATGATTTTATTTAGTTTTAATTCCTCTAAAATTTTTTGTTGATTTTTATCCTTGTAAATTATGTTTGTTTAAAAAAAAAAAATCCTCTATTACAATAATGATAACGTAACGTGTGTGTGTGTGTATATATATATACACACACACACATGAATTCAAATCACTACTAGTCTACTACCCTTCCATGTCCCTTGATGAAAAGAATCATTTCAGCAAAAAAATTAAGAAAAATAATGTTTTCTATCAATTAGAATATAACTAATTTGGATTTTGAAGATGGCATTAAATTATTGTAAATTTATCGTTTACATAGGCGTTACAGTTTATACATATTTATAAACTTGTTATAAATCTCCACAATTTTCTTTTAAAAATATCCCTAAGTCTAAAGTTTTCAAATACCAGATTTTTTCTTAAACCACCATTTACTGTACTTACAAGTGGCAAGTTTTTTTTATAGACATCTAGAGAGTTCTAGAGTTTTATTGATTAGTTTCTAATAATATTTATTTAAATTTGTATTATCATCTTTTTTTTATAGTTAACTTATTAAAAACTATGGTTCTGTTTGATAATTTGTTTCTAAAAACTTTTATAGTTTTTTAAAAAATAAAAAATTGCATGACCAACTTCTTTCTAGAAAACTGTTTTTCAAAGTTATTTCTAATTTAGTAGTTTTAAAATGTAAAATACAGATCTTATCACTCTCCTTTGTTAATTCTAAAAACAATGAATTAATTTGATTAATTATGATAATAGGCCTTATTTTATTAATTAAATTATATTTATATATATCTTAAATAATATCTTCTGTTTTTCTTAAATATGTTATTTACAACAAGACTATAATATGATTTACTTTAGTCTTATTTTTATTATTTCAAAAAAAAAATCCAATTTCTTTTATATGATGTCAGAAATCATAAAAAAAGTTAAAATAAAATTAAATATGTTTTCTGTTTTTATATTTTCAAAATATATTCTCAAAAAAAAAAATTATCAATCTTTTTTTTTCTGTCTCTAAAATTGTTTTTAAATTAATAATTACTAAACAAGTTTTTCTTATTTTCATATGAAAAATAATTCTTTAAAATTATTTTGCAGAATGATTTATAAGAAATTAAAACACAATTAAACATGTCTTAGTCTCTTATGATTTATAAAAAATAAAAAATTAAAACACAATTAAACATGTCTTAGTCTCTTTTTATGTTTTGTTACTGAAGGACAAATCTCACTAAGTAATGTGTTCTAAATAGAAAAATGTGTAGTAATTCTAAATATGCAAAAAGAATTTGATATGTGCTTCGAAATTTGAAGAATGAATTATAGAATACAATAGATAACTTGAGATATTGTAGGTTTGATTTCGATTAATTTTATGTATATTACGAGTTTAATTTTTTCAGTAATATTTTAAGAATTTAATGGTCATGCACTGTTAATATAAAAAGTTTTACACTGTCAATTAATCAGAAATTACTATTAATATGACTTTAAAAATATTTATTATAAAAGTAAACAAACATACAATAAATAGTGATTTGTGATTGGATAACAGTGTAAAACTATTTTATACTGTTAGTGCAGGACTTGTTTTCTCATATTTTAATTTGACAAGCTATTTTGATTAGAAAATAAATTAAATATATATTTAAACTTTTGAGGGGGCTTCATGTCAAGGATTCCCGCCAATAAAATGCATTGTTATGAGAGGAACAATCTTGATAGTATAAATAAAATTGGTTTTACATTCAAAAAGTGTGAAACGTATTTATAAAGCGTAAAGAAAAAGATAAAACATCAAGAATAAAACATATTTTCAAAACTGATTTGTTTTCCTTACATATTATAATGTTTATGCTCCAATTAGTTTTCATATTGTAATAAGCACCTAATTTTGACCATATTTTATAAATAATAAAATAATTAAAAAAAAAAGGAAACCTTGAAGTGCTATTTATCTCAGAGTCTCACGTTGAAAATGAAAAAATAAATAAAAGGAAATTTGTATTTACCAGTCTTCAAAGTCTCACATTGAAAAATAAACACACTTCCAATTAGGAATATTATAGTACTAATCTTTATACTTGGATTTTTTTTAAAAAATATTCACACTTGAACCCATATCTACGTAAGTAGTAACTTTAATACTTATACCTCTACCCATTGATACCTAAGGTTATATTTGGATTGGTGGTAGAGAAGTGGAACAGAGAGGAATGAAGTTGAAGAGAAAGTTGTTCTATTATTTGGTTTGTAAAAATGGGAATGGAATATAATGGAAAAAGATGGATCGTGATCCATTTCGTTTTATCACTTAACTCTAATTTTTTTCTCCCAAATTTAGGCTATACTTGATGGAACAAAGCTTTTAAATTATAAAATGACTTTTTTATCTTTGCAAATTTTATTCTAATCACAAGTCTCTTAAGGATAATATATTTAAAATAAGGATAATATAAAAATTAAAAAGTTATAACTTATTCCATTCTGTTCTTTTTCCAAATAATGGAATGAAATCTTTGCCCCATTCCATTATAAAATATCTAAACAATGGAATGATATTTTTATTCCATTCCATCCCATTCCATTCCATCCCATTTTTTATATTTCGATCCATTTCATTTCATTCTTTACTACCAATCAAAACATAGCCTAAGTACCCAAGGACGGAGCTAAAAGGGGGCTAACTATGAAAAATAAAGTTCATTCAACAAAAATATATGTATCAAATTTCATATAAAATATTCATAATTGTATATTCTGAAACATTAATTACATTAGTAATCTATCATTAAAACTTTTCTCATGTGACAAAAATCATCTATAATTAAATCTATATTAAATTTTTTTGGTATTCTTTTTTTCAAAATAAGTATTTTTCTACACAAAAATTAGTATAACAAACATTTTCAACACATTGAAAATGATTTTTACTAAAGAATAATAAGCAAATTGTTTTAACTAAATTAAAGGTTGTTTTCTCAAGATTTACACATCAACGTGTTTAGACATGTGCCCTCAAGGTCGAAAGCATGTTAGAACCTCTCAAACAATATCCATAAGACAAATATGAGAGAGGAGAAAAACAAAAAAAAATAAAAAATAAACAAAGAATGAATTGCAATAGGAAAGAGAATATTTGATGTGTCTCAAAACTCTAGTTGTCAATTCCCTTGTATTAGTATTCATAAGATTGCTGCCCCAACAACAAAGGTTAATAAATAGCTTTTAGTTATTAATTCAATTATAATCATATCAATATAAATGGAACAATAATAAAGTCATTTGACTGTAAATATAATCCTTTATAATATTTAAAATAACAATAACGAATTATAAAAAGAAAAGATTACTAAAAAGAAAACAAATGATACTCAAATATTTTTACTAAAAAGATAAAAGAATGCAATTATCTCCACAATAAAGACAATAAAAAGAGAAATAAAATATTTATCTAAAATGAGAAAAGAAAATACGTTATCTTTACAATAAAAACTATAAAAGGAGAATAAAATATTTTGTTAAAAAAAAGAAAAAGATAAATGACACTTAAATACTATTATTTCCAAAATCAAATCTTACTAAATAAAAATAATTACTCTAATATTAAGAATATAATCTATATTAAAAAAATTTTAAATTAGAAAAAGTTAAGGGAATAACGTACATTCATCTCTATATACCCCGCCCCCCCTTCTTTACAGAATTATCGACGACTTAGCCATTAGTATCATCTTTATTTTTTTTTTATTTTGGTTTTTATTTATCAACAACTAACAAATTTTTTATTTTCCAATAGTTTTTTCGTCAATAGGTATATTGACAGCCTAGTCGTCAATGTGGCGCTGGTACTTGGTCACTTTTAATTGCCATAAAATGTAATTTTACGGACGACAATACATTTGGTCACAATTTTTACCAGCGAGATCATGATAGTTTTTTTGATAATTATGTTATAGATGCAAAGTATTCATTGACTCTATTGATGACTAATCTCTACTAGAAAACCTGACTGACAATCTTTAGTGGGATCTCCTTTCCCGGCCACATTTTTTTCATTTACAAAACTCAAACCCGAGATCATGATAGTTAGTAATTTATTGGTAATTTTCAATTAACAATGATTTTTCCTAGTTATCAATGACTTTTAGTGGTCAATAAATGGCGGATTTGTTATAGTGAATATCCAATTTGATGAGTTTCGTTTTCTTAGCTTTATGTTTCGAAAATTTATTTTAATGAAATGAAAAATAATAAAATACATATAATAAATGGTAATAAGTCCTCTATGGTGACTTTACTACTGAATGAGATCTTAATCCTTTAAATTTTTTTAGTCTAATATAGTTTTATTATAAGTGAAATTTTAAAAGAATAAATGGTAAAACTTACTAAGATCAGCCTAATGGTGAGAGGTTAAGATAGTATATATGATATTATAGGTACTAATTTCTTTGCAACTATTATATACAAAAAAATAATAATAATAAACGGTAAGATTGTGTCATTTGACCATGTCAAGTTTTTTTTTTTTTTTTTTAATTTCCCATTGGAGAGGATCTCATCTTACTATATATAAACCAATCATTAAACTGATGAAGACATTGGTTTAAGGTTTAATGATCTAATCATGATTGAAGTGATAATAATTAAATAATATTATTTTAATTTTTTGATATAATATATTAAACAATATTAAACAAAAATAACGTACTATTCATAATATTAAAAATTAAATTTCATTTATAAATGTCACAAATGTTATTTTGGGTAACGATTTTAGCCTTTTAGACAATTTTTTAACCCAATGTTTAAAAATAGTAAAATAAACCAATAGGGATTAAATCTAGCAGAAGGAGCTCATCCCACTATATATGATCAAGAATTTTAATATTAGACCAATCATTGAACTGATGAAGGCATTGGTTCAAGGTTTAATGATCTAATTATGATTGAACTGATAATAATTAAATAATATTATTTTAATTTTTTGATATAATATATTAAACAAAATTAACATAATATTCATAATTTCATGATATTAAAAATTAAACTTCACTTATAAATGTCACAAATGTTGTTTTGGGTAATGATATTATTTTAATTTTTGATATAATATATTAAATAATATTAAACAAAAATAACATAATATTCTTAATTTTATAATATTAAAAATTTAACTTTATTTATAAATGTCACAAATGTTGTTTTGGGTGATGATTTTGGCCTTTTAGACAATATTTTAATCCAATATTTGAAAATAGTCAAATAAACTAATAGGGACTAAATCTAGTAGAAGGATCTCATCCCACTATATATAATCAAGAGTTTTAAAATTAGACCAATCATTGAACGGACGAAGGCATTGGTACAAGGTTTAATGATCTAGTCATGATTGAACTGATAATAATTAAATAATATTATTTTAATTTTTTGATATAATATATTAAACAATATTAAACAAAATTAACATAATATTCATAATTTTGTAATATTAAAAATTAAACTTCGCTTATAAATGTCACAAATGTTGTTTTGGGTAATAATTTTAGCCTTTTAGATATTTTTATAACCCAATGTTTGAAATAATCAATTAAATCAATAGGGTTTAAATCTAGCAAAAGGATTATTTTTCCACAACATGGCAAATCATAGTTTAAATTTATGTTGGAAAAGGCGCCCACATTTAGTATTCTACTATGCCTCGAACATGATTGTCTACAACAAATACATGCAGTAAACAAAAAAATTAGCTAGTTAAAGATAAAATAACAATATTTATCAAATAATAAAAAATATTGAGCTATGTTGATTGGTTTGTCATAAGTTATACCCAATTTACCAAGTTTTAAATCACTTTACCCAATTTTACACCCATTATTTGCAAGTCTAATTTTGAGGATTAGATAAATCGATGTGGTGTTCGATTCCCTGTCGGACTCTTCTGATCTAGTTATGATAATTGTATTAAATGCCTATTTTTCCACACTTTTTTTTAAAAAAAAATAATTTGATTTTTTTAACAATTTTTATCTTTTAACAATTTTATATAATTAATTGAGTAAATTACACTGACATCCCCTATGTTTTTTGAAATTTCACCCGATAACCCTCCTTTGTTTGTCCCTACAGAAAACCCCTTAATTGTTTGGACTTCGTTACACTATGCCCCCTCTCAACAAATGACATTTAAACGTGAAAGAGAAAGCAAGCACGTGAGTTGCACATGAATATTAATGAATATTTGTGACAAAAGTGCCCTCATCACCTACCTTATGTTTATTATGTTTGCTGTAGGTGAGCCCACTGTTGAATGTTGACCAGAATTCGTGGACCAAAATTCGTGGAGGCAGAACAAAGGGCATTCTTTCACTTCATTGTGGCAAAACACGTGGGTATTCATCTCATAGGAGGTATGGGCCTCTCTCGTTTACCTTTTTCTTCCTTCCCTTAGTGTGTTTTGGTTCTTAGTTTCGTTGAAAATTTGTGAAAAAACAGAGGGGGTTATTCTGTTGGCAGGTTGTTAGTTAAAATGTCTTAATCAAGGGCTTCCTCTTCTTCTAGTGTTGGTGGCAATGGAGTAAGAGTAAGACACCAAAGAAGATACTGCCATTGCAAAAAACCGGTGGAAATCAAATGTAGCGGAACAGAGGCTAATCCGAACTAACTCTTTTACACCTGTAGATTTGTAGTTTGTGATTATTTCGAGGGATGTGAAAAGGACTTTGAAGACAAGTATGAAAAATTGAAGGCAGAGATGGAAGAGACGAGGAAGGAAATTTCAAAATTGAAGACAAAATTGAAAGTTATTGAAGGAAGTTGTCAATGGCTGGAGCAAAATGTTATAACTTTTACCGTTATATTTGTGATTGTTATTGGGATATTGGTTGTCGTTACTATATTTAAGTGAATTTGTTTGGGTTGGTAGCTGTTTGTGAAAGGTCCTTGTCCTTGTTAGGCATGTGTTGATTTATAGTAGATGATTAGTGTTTTATGTATGGTAATTGGTAGTCTTTCGAATATGGTACTACCATACTATATGTGGTTCTTAACTATGTACCCCTTGTGTAATTGAAATGAGTGAAGTGAAATTTACTAATTGAGTTTGCATTTATTTTTTTAATTTTTTATTATTTATGCTACGTAATAATGAATTAAATTTGGGATATTCATTGTCCAACATCAAGTATCACGTGTACAAAGTGATTTCACTGATAATATAATTCAGACGCTTGAATTGGGGATAAAAAGAATAACTTTGTTGAATTTGATAAGAAGTGGTCATACATATAGAAGTATCTTCCTTTGTACACTTAACCAAAATGACACTACCTTTTGTATACCAATACAATAGCCCTTGTACATTATGTACCATGAATTGGCTTGTTTTCCCAAAAAACAGCTCTTGCATAAGTGTCTAAGTATGAGGCCACTCAAAAAAAGACCACATATACTAGTATAATAAAAGTTGTGCTAACAACAATATGCATCCTAACTGTTTTTTAAAAAATAAGCACATTAACTACGTGCCTAAATTTACTAATTACAAAGTCTTTCTTTTCGCTCTTTTCTTCTTACTCTTGCGGGTAGCACTTATGTTTCCTACAGCTTGGTCCCCTAGTCCTTTGTTACTGTTCCCTACAACTCCCATTTTGTCCTTGGTTATTGCTCCTTGCAACTACTATAGTTTGTCCTTGAGTATTGTTCCCTCCATCATTTGATGGCAAGTTTGGCACTTTTGAACTTCCTTAACTTTCTTATTAAGGGATAAAAGAAAGCAAATTGATATTAGATGTTCGAATAAAATGCTGCCTAATTTCAGATTAAATGTTTTCTTAGTTTAAATTTACATGACATGTCACTATAGATTGCTGTGAAGCAGGTACTTCATTCTAAACTACTTGGGAGTTGCCTTCATTGGCAGTGGGCGCCGAAGTGGATGATTCACCATTCTTTTTCTAACCAAGATAAAACTTAAAAAAATCTAGCGTTCAATTTAGTAGTCAAATATAAACTATGACTAACCTATTTTTTCTTGTCTTGTTTCTTTACCCCCAGCCCTTTGACAAGTCTTGTAGTTATGTCCAAATTGCTTACAAGTTAAACACCGAATGGTGTTAGATCTTCTTGCTTGCTGAGTCCCTGATGGTCCCTCAACTTTAGATTTCTTCCTAGCCTTTCTTGGTCTCCCAGGTAGCCTTTTCAAAGCCGAGAGATCAACTTCGGGGTACCCCTCTTTATTTCCAGCATCTAGTTTAGGCATAGGATGAATAATTTCAGAATATGCAAGCAACCAACTATCTTTTGAAAATACTTTGTCACGGAAGGTCTCAATATTTTCTCTCTTGTGTGAAATACACACACACACACACACACATGTTTACAAGGTATGCCAGTAATCTACTACTAACTACATCCACAATTGTTTACCCATAACTTTAGAACGAAGTTTGTATAGCCATCTCTTACTTGAAACTCTTCATTGCTAGCATAAGTGACTAAACAAAACCTGCCATCTTGCATCTTCTTGTCTAATATGTTCCTCACTCTAGGTGCCATCAAGTATTGATGTGAAGTGGACTTCTCATATCTTTTCTAAAAAGTAACCATCAATCGACAAACAATGGATTGGAGCATAGACAAGATAGTCATCTTCCTATCTTCACCAACCTAAGAATTGAAAACTTCACAGACATTATTCATCACAAGATCAGACTTGGACCTAGGATCATATGTGTGTCTTGCCCATATGTGCTTCGGTCTTTCGTTATACAACAACCAATCAACAGCTTTGTTATTGACCTTCCTTAATGCAATAATTGCCTTATCAAACAAAAAATCATTATATGCCATGACACATGACCAAAAGTGAGAAGTTAACATAAGAGATTTAAATCTCATCTTAAAATGGTTCAACATATGGTTGCAACAAAACCTACACAAGCAATGTAAATTCAAAATCAAGACATTATATACACTCAAATTTGAATGCATATTCAAGTAGATATACACATTTTGATTTCAGAATGACAGTAAAGTACACATATCTCACTTGCAATTTATATGGTAAAATGATTTTCATTTATAGGCAAGAATTAAAAATCAGATTTAGCAATGATCAAAACTTGCATAGTGCAATTTGGCAGTGTTCATTTTTTTGGCAGTATCAGGCAGTGACATTATTACATATATTACAACCTGTATAAGGTAGTTTGATAAGAACCATTTACACACATGGATTAAGCGATGGATTTAACACATTTACAAGAATTTGTAAAAGTGGAGTTTGATAGTGTTCATTTGCAAGTTGAGAAGTAAAAGATAATGTTCATTAAGTAATGGATTTAACCCTTGTATAAAAGACTTGCAATTAAAAATCATATATGAGAAGTAAAAGAACCAGCATAATGTATTCTCATATGGAACATGTATAGACAAAAAGCAAAAATCAGAACTAACATGTATATCGTGCACCATACGTCACACGGATACTCTTCATTTATAAATCAAAAAATTGATAAAAAGTTCACATATGTCACAATATACCAAGCTGCATATGACAGACTTATAGTGTTCACTTACAAGTAAGAATTAAAACTCTATCTGTGATGAAATATTTAGGTACAGGCACAAAGAAATAGGTGTAGATGTAGAACAATATCAGAACCTACATGTCTAAAATGGATATCACAACACGTGCAAGTATGATATATTTAGGTACATATATGAAATTATCAGAACCTGCATGTGAGGTGCATAACTTTATGACTTACATATAGAACATATCAGAACTTACATGTTTGAAATCCACTTCAGAATAAGTCCAGTTTAGGTACATATCTAAAATATCAATGTTCATGTGTTCTAATACACAATGCATAATTCAAAATACAGTGATTAGAATATGCACACAAAAAATCTGAAAACAAATACTCAATCTTATACCTGCACATCAAAATACAAAATTAAATTTTAGAATGACACAGTTCAGTGTTTATAATTACACATACATGTTTCACAAATGATTAGGATGCATAAAATTTAAAAGATTGTAAATACAATCCGTAAAACAGTTTTAGAAAAAAATTTATAGTTCAAGAATCAATTATAGACCTCTGTTTGGCATATAGAAATACTTCAGCCACTGCTTGATTAAGACCTTGTCGTAAAATTTGATTTCACAAATTAATAAAGAGCAAGACAGTACATGAAATACAAAGCACACAAAATTAAATTTTTGTTAAGATAATGTAGATATACCTTTTGTATATCTGACTTTATAGTCAAACAATGACCCTTTCATTCAGGTACAGACTGTAGTGCTTTATGTAGCAACATTAGGAAAAATCTCCATAAGTCCTTATACTCTATCTCCACCACTACAAGTGTTATAGGGAACATGCCCTTATTGGCATCAAGGGCAACAATAAATAGTAAGATCCCACCAAATGGACCTTTTAAATGGCAGCCATCAATTCCAAACCATGGCCTACATCCTTTCACAAATCCTTTTTTCATGGCATCAAGGCAAACAAATACCCTTTTAAATTGGGTGTTCATATTAACCTTTGGTTCTATAGCTAACCTAACTATGCTGCCTAGGTTTGTTTGTCTCATTATACATGCCCAAGTTGGCAAATCATTGTAAAACAATGCATGGACCCCCCCTAATGGTTTGGTGAACCTTTCTTTTTGCACGATACAATTGCATTAGATTTGTTGGTTCAACTCTAAACTTATCTAGTAAAGCTTGTTTCATTGCATTATAACTCATATTAGGGTCAGCCATCAATATACCCTCAAGCTTATTTGCAATCCAAGTGGAGTTTGCATCAGGATTCTTACTTGTTCTAATACAAGTATGTTTCGCAATGTAAGTCTTGATCTTGAAAGTAACTCCATCTAGAATGGGAGATGCATGTATCCTCCGACAACAATCCTCACCTTCACACTCATAAGTAACCCTCGTCCTTTCATTTTTCACCCTCCTTAATTGAAAACCTTCCTGAATGGCAAAGTCCTTTAATACTTCCTTAAAATGATTCATGTTCAAAACACAATTGACCTATCGCAAGCTTAATTTTACCATTTGTTTCCTTTTGGAAAAGTTTGCCTATATTTCCTCTCTCAACATATATTTTGTGTATATAATCATCTGAATGCACATCCCCAATCACATCCACTCTTTCATCAAAATCACTAATGCATTCACTCCCATCTTCATCAGCAGCTTCTCCATCCTCACTAACATATTCACTTTCACTATCAGAAGAGTCACTAACATTATCAGGTTGCATGTGAGAGAGCGAAAATTGCACAAGAAGGGGGGGGGGGGGTTGAATTGTACATTTTAAAAACTTTTCTCTTAAATAAAAAGCAAGTTCAAAAACAGTTTGAGCGAAAGGATAAAGGAGATCAAGAACACAAAGGTTTTATACTGGTTCACTCAAACTTGAGCTATGTCCAATCCCTTCACCGAGAAGGTATTCACTAACCAATCTTAGGTTACACAAGTATTCTTTTACTGCCTCTTCAGGCCTTACAACACAATCAACCCAGCTTGCTTAACTACCCAAGTATTCTTTCTCATTAAGTCTTTCCAAGCTTTCACAACAAAAACAGTTGTTTACAACGATAATAACTCACTACATGAGAATTTGAAAGTTTTAGCACTATAGACAATTTATTCAGAAAATATTCAAAGATCGTCTAGTGGACGTAAGAGAGTAGTTTGTTCTTTTTCAAAAAGTCTCACAATTAGTATCTCTATGTCACTTTCTTCATTCTTCTTTCTTGATATATATTGTCTTCATAATAAAAGAGCTGTTGAAGATGATTCAACTTCGGTCTTCAAGAAAGAAGTGCATGTATCGAGCTTTCAGTGAAGTCAAAAAAGGTAACTTTTGATCTTGCAACAAAACAAAAAGTGCAGGACTGCGTTGGCGGTTTGCTTTTTCGATCATTCTTCATTTGGCTTGGTAGCTTGATAAGTTGACTTCCTTTTTCTGCGTTGCTGTGCTTATGCACTGAAATGTATCTGTCTTTCATTTAATGCTTGAATTATTTGAATGTTAGATCTCTTAAAAGGTAAGACATTGACATTAGTCTCGATATATATATATATATATATATATATATATATATATATATGAAAGACGTATAGACTGAACGAGTATTTAAAAAAACTTAGCCGTTTAAGAACTTACGTTTGGACGAGTCTAGTACAAGCGTTTAAGCTTAAGACACTTAGTCCATGGAAAGAGACCTATTCTTGGACGCTCGTCATATATGAGTATATTGGACGCTTGTTAAGACTAGCGCGTTGGACACCACAGTTTTGGATGCTGTAAGTTTGTTAACTTTAAATAGAAACTTAAACTTTAATAAGTTTGTTATCTTCAAAATTTTGAGGGACTGGACGCTTCATACATCTTTGGTTCCAACAACATGTAGTTCATGTCATCATCACCATCACTGACATACACTTCGTTAGGACACATGGTGGGATCCACACTATCACCTCCAACAGTTTCAATAAAAGGAACCTTTTCAAAAATAGGTTTATTTCCTTTATCATTTTCCAACCCCAGCAGAGTGATTAGCAGCCTCATTCAAATTTACATCAATAGGCTCATTAACGTGTTCATTCACACATTCAGACACGAGTTCAAACATACGATTTTTGACAGTTAACGGTTGCAACCAAAACTCACTCTTATCTCTATTAACATACAAATGAATATAAGTGGAATTTTTGTTCTCCTCAAACATTTTCAAAATATCCTTGTCATTTTAAAAGGGTAGGAATTTACTAGTATTGCCCTTCATAAACCAAACCACGAAAGGGTAACAAGGTTGCAAACCTATATCTTTTACCATCATGTTGATTGCATCATGTGCATTAAACATTCCAAAATAGTTAGGATCCACATTCTATATTGCACTTGGTTCACTGGTCGCCTTAGTGTAGTGGATCAGAATATCCACATTACATGGTACAGGACCCATATACTGTTCCTCATCCATTACATGTCCTGTCATCAAACCACAAAAAAAAAATGTCAGTGTAAAAGTGAACCCCAAAAAACAATACAACAAAAACACGTGGTCCCTAACTCATACCCCACACGAACACACAAATATATCACTGCATCTTTGAAAAAAGTAAATATTCAACATATCCATTTTCAAAACTGTGGTCCCTCCTCACTTAAACAATACATAAACAAATGGGATACAAACATTGTATGAAAATCGACATACGCAAAGAAGGTAACCCCCTTCGATTTTGTGGTCCCTTACTCAACCCCACCAAAACAAGCAAATATATGCTATATGGATAGTCCAATAAAATCAAAGACAAACCTTCAAAATGGGATACTTCGATGGTGGATTTCGAAACGACTTACTCAAACACACAATGGTAAAAAACGCAGCTCCAAACCCAAGCCCCTAATGCATATTCCTTCGCTTCGATAGTTGATGTGAAGCCTTCGTCCTTCACCGATTTTGAAGACACACCTCCTTAGACATTTTCCCCAATTGATGACAAAACCCTAGCTCTCAATTTCTTACTTCACGATTTGAAACTCAACAAACCCTTTCAGAATGCCTTAAGTAATGAGGGTAAAATAGGTTTTACACAATAAGACTATGTTTTTTATTTTTTTTCGTAATTAAAACAAACAGTCTGTTAACGTTGTTTCATGTAAGGGTGTAAAAGTAATGCAAAATAACGGAGGATTGTCAAGTGAAATTTCATAAAAGTACAGGGGTGCAAATGTAATCTACTCTAATTAATTTGATATGAGAATTTGTAAGAAAATAGTGGGTATAGTGGTTTTTATTTTTTATTTTTTATGGTGTAGTGAGTAATTTCAAAAGTAATTAAAGAATAAATTAGTCTAATAAAATGTTGAGACCAAAATGAAGTATTCCCTTAATTATTAGCATAAATTAATAGAGTATAAATTATACGCATCATGAAAAACGATTATTGTATTCAAATTTCACTGATTAAATATTAAAAAACTGTTTTTTTTTTAATTTATTTTACATACAAGATTGACTCAAGAGCTCGTTAAGAAAAAAAATTGACTCAAAAGTATGAGACTATATATATGTATATATGTATATATATATATATATATATATACATATAGGGCAAGATCCGTTGACACCAGGTATAAGAGTTAGTCAAATTACATCTTTAATAACTTTTTGTATAATGCAAATTTAACCAATCCAATCGTTGAATTTGATGTTCTTATTAATTAGATTAAGTATACAAAATTTCATATAATTCTAAAATTATTTAATAGTTCATTAAATCACTTTATTTTAACGTACAAGATGATATTAAAATATATGTAAATATTCAATGTTAAATAACATATTTAGAAAAGTCCAAACGATGTGAAATTTGATATACATAATCATAAAGATAATATCATCAAATTCAATGGTTGGATTGGTTAAATTTGTATTATACAAAAAGTTATTAAAGGTGTAATTTGATTAACTCTTACACCTGGTGTCAACAGATCTTGCCCCTATATATCTATATCTATATATATATGTATATATATATATGTATATATATATATATGTATATATGGGTTGACGGTTGGATTGGTTAAATTTGCATTCTACAAATAGTTATTGAAGGTGTAATTTGATTAATTTTGACACCTGATATTAACAGATTCTAACCTATATATATATATGGTCTTTTATATAGATTATATATTTTAAAAAATTATTTAAATTTGACTTTTTTACTTTTTTGTTATGTAAAATCAACTATTAAATTTTTATGATCAAGTTTAGAAATTAGTTTTTTTAATTAAAATAGCTAAATTATTTAATTTTTTAAGATACATTTAATACAAACAAAAATTTATTAATTTTAATTTTAAAATTTTCTTTTCACCGAAGTTATATGAATAAGAATAGACTGGTTAATAATATTTTATAAATTATTATATATTTAGAGAAGAATTTAATTGTTAAAATAAAGTCCAGTATTTCAAATGGTATTTTAATTCTACAATTATATCTTTCAAAATATTTTATTCTAAAAATAAATTTTAAAATTATTTTTTTTATGAAATCCTCACAAAAATGAAGCTTAATAACAGTAGCAAAATGGGCTACCTTGCCTCATGCAGATTGCAGGTTATAATCAGTCAGACAAAAAAAAACTAAATTTAATTTAGCCTCTTGGTGAAATCTTTATTTTTTTGGATTTATTGCAGGGTTTTGAGATTTAAGTTCGAGTTTGACTGTGACTAGATCGGGTTAAAAAGATTTCCATACATTTAATTTAACTTAAAATTTAAAGTTTAAGTTCAACATTTCATCATACAAGTTAGGTCGACAAAACTACTAAAGTATTAAAAAGTAATATTTGTACTACTAAAATACAAATATCATACGAGTTAGGTTAGGTCATACCGGTTAGTTGGGTCGACCTAGTCTGTACGATAAAATGTAGAAATAAAATTTTACATTTCATCATGCACGTTTAATTCATAAAAAGTAATATTTGTGCTATTAAAATAAAGTTCAAGTTTTACATTTTATCATATCGGTGAATAATATT
Organism: Spatholobus suberectus; assembly: GCA_004329165.1. Classification (NCBI taxonomy): domain Eukaryota; kingdom Viridiplantae; phylum Streptophyta; class Magnoliopsida; order Fabales; family Fabaceae; genus Spatholobus; species Spatholobus suberectus. The sequence goes on from CM014733.1 coordinate 10,584,942, forward strand.
AATATAGTTAAATAAACTTTTTAACTAATAAAAAAAGTTAAAATCTAGCTGAAACTGTTTGTGAAACATAATCTAGTTCATGAAAAGAAAATAATTTAGGATGAAAACAATCGAATTCCTTTGCATGAGGACGATCTGTACGGGTTTTCTTGAATAAGAAGACGCGGATCTATTGAAGAATTTATTTCTTCAATATGACTAACAAACTTTACCATATAATAAAAATTAAATTATATTTCCTCTTCCAATGAAGATCATATCCTGTTATTAAAAAAGCAACTACATAAATCAATGTTTTAAAAGTGGATGGATTGGCAATTAAATCCTTGAAGAGATTTTTTTGGTACATAATCCTTGAAGAGATTGATTTATGATTTATTAATTTGACTGTAGTTGAATTGTAATTAAATAAATAATAATTAAATACCATATATCTAATAATATATAAAATATTAAATAATAAATTAGCACAAAATTATAAAGATTGAATTAGACAAAATTTTAAATTAATTTAAAATATTATATAATTATTTTATAAGATAAAAATTATTAATAAAAGACTAAAGAATAAATTACATTAATACCTCTTGCATTTAAGTCGAATTGTGGCTAACATATTTTTCATGCTGACCTTTCATTACATAGACCTGCTTCAATTAATAAATTAAGGGTGGTTAATGAGAGGAATACACAATATAATATTGTTATATGAATTAAAGAAGTTTGTATACGATGAAAAAAATAGACGTATGACGCAGAATTTGATTGAAGTTTAAAGAGTGTTAATGTAATCTGTCTAAAACTAAATAATAATAATTTATACATTAATTAGTATTTTAGTTTGTACATTGTACAGAATAAATGTTTATTTTATTTAATTAAAATTTATAATAAATAAATATTTCTAAATATATAAATTATATAATAATTAAAATTTTTAATAAATAAATATTTTATAATATATAAATTATATTTTAGATTTATGATAAATACTTTATATTGTGATACAATATTATTTTTAATTATTTATAATTTTTTAAAAAATATTGAAATTCAAGTTAAAACTAAAGATATTGAAAATAATAGATTGAAAGAGATATGAAGTTAAGAAAAATCCCTAAAAATGCTCTCATTGAAGAATGATAGCTAAAAACACTGTTGGAGGAATATCATATACATGTTAGGAGTGTCTTTGAATTTTGAAGATAAAATATATATATTCAAAATTGAGTTTTGATATTCAATTACAACTTATTTTCAGTTGATATTAAAAGTATAAGAGGATATATCATATATATATTAGGAGCGTATTTGAATTTTGAAGATAAAATATATATATTTAAAATTAGTTTCTGATATTCAATTACGACTTGTTAAACTGTTCAGTTGATATTAAAAACATAAGAGAATATATCATATGCATGTTAGGAGAGTGAAGTTCATCTCTTCATGAAAGGAAAGTATTCAAATCAAAATAAATGTGAAGGAGAGTAGGAAGAGTAGAGGTATGAGGAAGCAGATAGTTTTACACTAAAGGGATTTCATATATGAATCTTCATAACTTGATATCAAGTTTTTACTGGTTAAAAATTTTGTTTAGTTCAATAAAAATAAAAACAACCAGTTCAAACTAATTTGTTATCACTAATTCTCATCAATTTTTATCGATTTTGAACGAAATTAACTTACTGAATTTTAAAATTTAAATTATTTAAATTTTTTTTTAGTTGAATGAACTAAACTCCTGACAGATACTATTTTCTGGTAAACGCACGGGTTTGATTTTTTTTAATTTTTAATAATTTTTTGAGGGAAATTCATCTCCAACGTCGCCCAACATTACTTTAAAAAGGTGTACGTGTAGTCACAAATCAGGGACGTATAGCTCCGCAGAAGTGGGGTTCACTTCACTTTCACAGCATTAGTACACCCACATTTATAAATGTTAATTAATGTTCTTAATCAATAATCACTGACATTGCACTAATTTGAAAATGTGGTGACAAGTTCCACGCTTAGCACAAATATCAGATTAAATAATTTTAAATCTTTTTACAATGTTCTTTTTTATAATTATTTATTTATTAAATAAATAAAATTAATAAAAATGTTATATTCTCAAAAAATAATAATAATGCAAATTTAATGTTATTCATACATAAATTTTGTATATCAAATTTTATAATTTAAAAAAGAGATAAGAATATAAAAGAGAAACATAATAAATAAAATGTGTTATGTGATGAAAAGATATGAAAAAATAAATAATAAAAAGTGTTGTAAAAAATTATTGTAAGCATTATTCATAAAAATTATAAGGGGTTAGTCAAGTAAAATAAGATAAGATCTTGTATGTGACATACCGTGAGTTCAAGCTTGTCCTCACTTATCTCTTCGGAGGTGAGATAAATATAAGTTTTTCTGTAAGTATTTTTGGAGTTTAAAAACTTTTCTTGCCTTATCTTGGAGCACTATTTGAACACCATTTTTTTTCCGTAAATTTTATATATAAGAAAAAGAGAGATAAGTTTATTGATGAATGTCTTATGGATATTGATAAAATTTTAATATATAAAATAATCACTAAAAAGAAACCAAATTCCTAATTTATTATAAGCAGGGAAAGTCAATCACAATCAAAATAAGTCAACACAAATCACCAGGGGCACTGTCATTGAACTAATGCACTGGTTCATAATTATGGGCGATCAATCACAAAGAGAGAGAGAAACCTGCAAGGTCCCTTGGGTAGACAGGAAAATGAAGTGCAAGTAAATGGTGGGAGTGCTGAGTTTTTCTTCTGTACGTGTGTATATGATAAGAGGTTACATTTCTATGTTGTGTGTGAGCGGAATCCGAAGGTAAGAAGGAAGTGGGTTCCTTTGATTCGTCAAAAGCAACTTCTTTTCTTAATTTTCTTTTAATTTCAATTTTATCTGAAAGGGCAACTACACCTGCGGCTCCTGGGATTGGCTCAACTTGGTTGCTTGACTTTGGTTTTATCTCAGATCGGAGCAGGGAAAAAAAATGATAAAAAAAAGAAGAGAAGGCAGGGTCATGTGCATCCATCCAAACTTTGATGTTATCCACCGGTAATTAACAGAAACACAAGATGCATGTTTCTCTTCCTCATCTCTCTATCATATGCATATTATTTTGTTCTCTACACGTTGTCTTGTGCATTCTTTAACTCTTATTCCACGCCACCCCCATGCTTGTTATTGTATTTTGTAAACATATATGTTAACTTGGTAAAACTCTCTATAGTTTTTAAAAATTATTTTTTATTAATTAGAACACTACTGGAGAAAATATTTTTTAAATCGTTTAAAAAAGGATTTTTAAATCGATTTTACAACCGATTTAGATACAGCTGATATAAAAAGTATTATCATTCTAAACCGGTTATTGAACCGATTTAAAAAATACATTTTAAATCGGTTCATTGGGCAACCAATTTAAAAAGTTCACTTCTTAAATCGGTTATGGATAGAACCGATTTAAAAAGCTAGACTTTTTAATCGGTTCTAGTCATAACCGATTTAAAAAGTGTAGCAAAATCCTCTCGCAGAAACTAGCATTCAGCCCTGACACTATCACAATCCACAAGCACAGGGAATACAATCAAGCAAGCTAGCAAGCAAACCCAATTAATTAAGCACGAATGAAAGATTCCCTAGATTTAAAATATGAAACAAATCGTATAACTCCTAGTAAAAATCGAAAATCCCAAATTCCCCATAAAGGAGAAAAAATGAATGAAAGAGAAAGAGAGAGGAGGGAGGGAGAACCGAGAGGCTAGGGGCGTTCAAGGAGGATCTCTTTGATGGAGACCATGGTGAGGCGGTTGCCGACGTCCTCATGGACGGTGTCGCCAAGCTTGGACAGGAGCTGCGCTCGACGGTGCGTTTGTTGAGATGCGCATTGGCGAGCTTGCGGGTGCGTGCGGTGGTGGTGATCTTGACCTTGTTGTCGTCCTTGTCAAACTTGTACTCAATCACCTTCTTTATGCCATTCTTGTTTGACCTTATCACCTACCGTGGCAGCAGAAGGAAGTCTAGATCCTCGCCGTCATCCTCCTCTAGGTCGCCCCACCGCAGCTTCGTCAGTTTCTCCTGATGCACTATCGTTGTCCCAAACAAACCCGAAATCTCTTTCGCTTCACTTCGGTTCTCTTCCACTCGTTGTCATTGCTACTGCAAAAACAACGACACCAAGAGAAAGAATGATGGAGATTGGAGTAAGGAAATGGCTTAAGGATGGAAATTGGAGGAATGGAAATGGTGCAATGGAGGACGTTTTTGCATAGGAAACGTGCAAAGCTATGAAGAACACAAAGAAATGAGGTCGCGTCGTAGAGGGGAGGAGTAAAAAAATGAATCTTTTAAATCGGTTATGAACTAACCGATTTAAAAAGCACTTTTTAAATCGGTTGAATGCACAACCGGTTTAAAAAGTTGCTTTTTAAATCGGTTCTAATAGAACTGATTTAAAAAACCCCAATTTTTTAAATCGGTTGTTACATAACCAGTTATTGTTACATAACCAGTTTAAAAAGCATATACAAAAATTCGCGCCTATTTTTTTAAATCGATTAGTGATGAACCGATTTAAAAAATGAATAATTTTTTTAAAACTAACTTTTTAGATCGGTTATGTGCGAACCGGATTTAAAAAGTTCAATAAAATTACAAAAATGCCACTACGTCTTCGTTTTAACTCGGTTTATTAATAACTGAGTTAAAATCCTGCTCTAAAAAGCCTTTTTTGTAGGGGGGGAGTGTCAATCGATTAAACAAATAAAGGATGTGAATGCTTGTTTAAAAATTAGAGAGGGTGTGAGTGCTATTTGAGAAGACCTTAGAATGGTGAGTGTAATTTTCCCCTATTAATTTAATCTCTTAGAAATAAAATTTATTAATTTAGTCCTTAAAATTTATTTTTCTTACATTTTTCATTTGTTTGAGTTTGACAATGTAGATTTTGAAGGTTAATTTTAACATTAAAAGATTATATAGTTTGTTTGACTAAGTTAATTAATTAGGACAAGATGATCTTATTTGGCTAACTTTTATACGCACACACAAGTCCTAAGTGATATAGTGCATGTTTAGATTTCAGTAGAGAAAACTCAAAAGTACTTTTACACTCAAAACAACAAATTTTTTCTTTTTATTTTGCACATTGGAATTTGCAAAAATAGTTTTCTAATTTTAACCCAAACATAGCAGTATAAGATTTACAAAACTATGTCATTTTAATATACTTGATTAGTTGTATGTGCTATATTAGCTTTTAATGTTATAATTTCTTTTTTAAAAATATAAATAGAAAAATTGAGAATATGGGCACAAACAAAAAGAAAGTTAAAATTAATTAATGTCTATAAAGAGCTAAATTAATAATTTTTCAAAAAAAACTAAAATAATTGTTTTATTCTTATACATACTGGCTATTAATTATTGACCAACATCAACTATTGAACAGTATTAAACATCACTTAAAATGAAAGATGAAGATTTAGATAAGCTTTAGTTTTCTTTTATCTAGCTATAGTTATTATAGTGAGTTAGCTCCATCAAATGTGAGACATAGTTTCATTTTCTTAGTACAAGATATTGAGATTAATAAGTGTTTTGTTTATTATTCGCTAATTTAGTAAAAACACACTTTCTTAGATCAGCTAATGATTATTTTATAGACTTAAATATGTTTTTAGTACTTTAAATTTGAGGTAAGTTTGTTTTTCTTTTTCCCAAATTTAAAGTAATCTTTAGTCCCTATAATTTGAAAAAAAGAATGTTTTAGTCTCACTACTCAAATGCCATTAGTGAATTTGGCACACAAAACTCACCTATTACTGAATCTGTCACACAAAATTTGTCTACTAATGTCCTTATTAGTGAAAACATCAAACGAAACTTAGCTGATGCTACATAACACAATTGACTTAATCTATCCCCTGTCAATAACGTTGTAGTGGTCTTGAGAGACTAAAATAGTTTTTTTTTTTTTTTAAATTACAGAGACTAAAAAGATTCATTTTAAACTAAAAACAAACTTACTTCCAATTTGAGGGACTAAAAATATATTTAAGCCTATTTTATATAATACTTCTACACTATTTTAACATTAAAAAGTTAAGATCATATGTGATATAGAACTATTAATAGTAGCCATTAGATTACAATTAATGACTAAGATTAAAATTCATTTAAACACATCTTATGAGACCACTATTGTCATCGCCTCCACTACCACCATTACCACTGTTGTTGCTATGTCACCGCCACCACTGTCGTTGCCGCCGCCACCATTACTGCCGTTGCCGCCACCACCATCACCTCCAACGACAATGAGGCGACGACGGTTGTGGTGATGGTTAAGGTGGTAGCAATGGTACTCTCATAAAAAATGATTAATTGAGTTTTAATATCAGCCGCAATTTTTTTAATTATGATTCAAGGGTTATCATTGAAAGTTCTCTTTTTTGTTCTAAGAGTTTCTCATTTGAGACATTCCCTATATATGGGAGTAAGTGGATCCCCTCCCTATATATATATATATATAATTATTTTTATCCCTTATTTATTTTTTATATTTTTATACATAATTCTAAAATATACCATAAAAACTAAGGGTGTGTTTGGTAGAGAGGAAAGAAATAAAGAGAAAAGAAAGGAAGAGAAGAGAAGAGAAATATGTGAGAAATAAAGTGAAAGTTAAGATTATTTTAATTATTATTATTTGTTTTTATCATTGATATTATTTTTATTGTTATTAATAATATTTATTATTATTATTATTATTATTATTTATTATTATTATTATTATTATTATTATTATTATTATTATTATGAAGCAAAAGCATGCAAATCGGTTTTGCCTCAAGCAAAACCGATTTACATGCTTCAACAACAGGGGGGCCAGTGGATGCAAGGGTGCGAAGTTAGACACATTTCTTGCTTTTCTTCTCAATTTTGAGACAAAATACTTTAAGTTGGTGCCCACATTTTTTTGGTACAAAAATCTTCCCTTTCCACTGAACCGAACAAGGAGAAAATGCTATATTCTCTTCTCTTCTCTTCTCCTCTCCTCAATTTCTCTACAACCAAACACACCCTAAAGGAATAGTCTTTTTTTTTTTTTGATAATGAAGGAATAGTCTTTTGATATCTTAATTTTATATTCACAGAATATTTTCATTTACATAAATATAACATGTGGGATGTGATATATATATATATATATATATATATATATATATATATATATATATATATATATATATATATGGAGAGTTACATTTTGAGTAATGATCCACTTATAATATTTTTTTATAATTTAGTTTTTCTTTTTGTTTATTGTTTAAAGTAGCGTTGTTGTTGTCACTATTGTCTTGCTCTCTAACCCAAAGCGAGAAACCCACCAACAATTCGCCATAAGTGAAAAGTAAAAACAAATTAAAGAAATTAAGCTAGAAGCTTTTACCTAATATAGACTATGACAGAACACCCACTTGCACATAAGACTCCATAGGAAACCATTTTGAATGCAATCTAAGTTGGGCTAGGTTTTGGTGTAACTGTGTAAGAGTTTTGTTTGGGACTTGGAAGTGGAATATGGTTTTGTGCGAGTGGGATTTGAAGTGTATTCTGGCATTTTAAGACGAGTTCCTTGAATTGCTCTCTGGGTAAGAGTGATGAATTAGCAGTTTTGTGCAAACTTTTCCAATTTTTTCAGCCCAGGAAAGAGGTTCAAGGTTTTCAACTTTTCAAAGTAAGCTGTGTTGCTAGTCTGCCGCCTACTCACTCAAACCGGCTTCATTTAGAACGAAAAAGATTAGACCAACTTGTGCAAAGATATTTTTAAAAAAGTTTATAACTTAGTTACATGAATAACCGATTTAAAAATAAAATTGTCTTTTTAAATCGGTTACACATGTTATCGAGTAAAAAAATAAGTTTTTAAATCGGTTCACCAATAACCAATTTAAAATAGTTGTCATTATTTATAAAAGAAACATCACACTCTTTATTTACATTGAGTCTCTTAAAAATATTTTAAAAATCTGTTTTAAAAATTACTTTTTGTACTATAGAATAGGTTATCTTCCAGCTTGTAGCCATGATGTACGGCTTTCCTTTGCGGTGCTCAGAAGCTAAATTATTGGGACAGTACATTTCCAAATCGTCCCTCAGGTGTCTGGACAAATAGTACATTTTGTAGAATTATTGCCACAAATTATTAATAAAGGACATGTATTGGTGTAGCATCACTTCAGGTAAACGGTGATAAAAGATGACTGTTTAAAAGGCTGGTAACACAAGTGGAAAATTGTGTTCAGGTGCATGCTTCAGTGACCAACTTATGTCAGTGTATCACTAATCACAATATCCTTCCTTCCTCCTTAACTATTTTCTTTCTTCTAACAAAAAAGAAAAGAAAAGAAAAATTCTTAAGTGTGTTTGAGTAAATGATTGTAAAATTGATTTTGAATAAAATTAATTTTGAAAAATTGATTTTAATTGAAATGATGTAATTTATATTTTGATGTTTTTATTCTAAAGTAAATTAGTAATAATACTCAATATAAAACTTTTGATTTAGTGTAAAACTATTTAAAGTTGTTTTAATTTAAAATTAATTTTGAACTTAGAATCAATTTCTGAACATAAAATTAAATATGTGAACATTTATCTAAAATTACATTAATTGATATTTTAACCTGAGTCTGAATCATTTAACGTAAATCTAATCACGCTATAAATTGATCTATTTATCTAGTACAATATTTTGTTTAGTTATAGGCACTCGTGTAATAAAGATTAGCAACTCTGTCTACTTTATATAAACTGCATTAGACCAACTTTGTAGTGAAATTTTAACTGTTCTACCTTAATAAAATAAAAAGAGTAATTATAATTAAACACTTCACGAGTTTAAATACGCCGTAGATATTTATTAGTTCTCTCTCTATATTTTTTATTACATCTTATTATGTTGACATTTCTCTTTCTTTTATTACTTTCCCTCTTTGAATGTCTACTAGCATAGAGTATCCATAAATCATTTTCCATATAAAAAATTGATGTCCCCGTGTTAATATTGTTTCTTGTAGAAGCACGCAAAAAATTAATTATTTGTACATTTTATTATTTTTTACAGAAACATCTGTTCTAAAAAATGAGTTACTTATATATTTTATTTTCTTTTATGGAAGCAAACCATACAGGGGATATTCACGCCATGTTCATCTTCTTTTGGGGCTTTTAATTATAAGTATTTTAATATCATTTATTTCACTCTCGGCAGAGAGAGAAATTATTGATGCTACGCTACCTTCTAATTAATGCTGCATCTTTCTTCTCATATTTTTGCTGATCAGTATGCTTGAGACAGGTTATGCCAGATTGCAATTTCAACTGTTGTAAAAACCTTTTTTTTATTTTTTTTATTTCAAGAATCAAGACATTCTTTTCCTTCACTTTAATTTAAACAGTAATGACAGTTTTTGTCTGCGCTTTGTTTTTGACCGGTTTAGGAAAGACAAAACTTAGATGGGATAGTATTTTTAGTGGATGGAGATTAGAGTATAACATAATTTTTAACCGTTAAATTAATTTTATTGTTATAGGTTGTTTTATACTAGATTTCTCCAATTCCCTCCCAACACCCCCTCGACTACTGCTTGTCGCTGCTAGAGCCGATTTCTGGCAACAGCGTTTTGGTTTTTCTTTATATTTATTTTCCGCCATTTCTCCACCGCCATCGCCCCCTCTCCGGCACGCTCCTCATCTCCAAATCCTTCAGCTTCGACGAGTTCCCATTGGACGAGACCTTCCTCGAGAACTTCAGCTCCACAGTTAAGGGAAACGGAGGACAAAGCCCGACGGTGTAACTCGATCGAGCACGGGTGGGCCTTGTAGGAGGAAATCCTTACTCCGAAGGTCGATTTCGAGCGCAAGAGCCTCAATGAAGGCAAAGAGGTTCCTCTTCGCTCCCTCGGAGCCATCGAAGCGTTCAAGATGTGGAACCTTAGCTACTGCAAGAAGAAGATGGAGGAGATAGGGTTAACGAGGAGGAGTTGTTCTAAGCGAAGCAATTTGAGATCAAGGGCGAGATTTTGGACTCTCTCGTCACCACGTGGTTGGGGCCACTCGTGGTCCACCTTATGCCGCCGCTGGGTGGCGCGTGGACCGGAAGGAGCTCGCGTTTATCACAGAGGCGCATAAGATGCAAGCGAGGAGGGTGAGGTTGGAGGAGGTGGAGAATGGACGAACTCGTTGATGGGGTTGTTGGTGCCAGAGAGATCACCAGAGAGGAGAAAGGAGAGGGTAGATGTGGCGAGGAAAGAAGGGGAAAATTTTGAAACACCGCCGCCAACAATTGCCTCCGGCAACAGTCGGAGGGATTGCTAGGAGGGGGTTGGGGGAATCTGTGTGGAATAACATATGGTAATAAGATTAATCTAATAGTTAAAAATTATGATCTATCATGGTCTATCCTAGCCTTCATCATTTTTGGTATCATTCCCAATTAGACTTGAAGTTTCATTAATTTTTATTATGCTAATTATTAAGATAAAATTCTAATTCTGATTAAAAAATAATACCAAAAACAAAGGAACTAAACTCAAGGAATCTTTTGAAAAATGTAGAAGTAATTTCTCTATGATTTATTATAGAGTAAATAATTTATGCACCAACAATGTTTTTTATACTGTCATTTAATTACAAACTGTTATGTATAATAATTATGTTGACTTTTATAATAATTATTCTCTCTGGTCCTTAATATAAGACACTTGTAATAGAATTACACATATTAATAAAAATAGTTAAATTAGTTGGTTTTATTGATTTTTAAAAAATATTGTAACTTAAAAATTTTATCTTTGTTAATCATCATTAATTTATTATGGGTAACGTAAAGATATTAAAGTATGAAAGTATTATGCACCACTATCAAATAAGGGCACAGATACTCAGTTTTTAATAAGGACAGATAATGGGAAAAAAATTAAATGTTTCATAGAAATTGTAAAATGTCTTATAAAAAGGACAATCAATACATTTTAGATAGTGCTTTATATTAAGGACTAGAAGGAGTAGGGAACAGATCCTCTCTAGTTTAAAAAAATTGGAAAGTGTCTAGTTTTTAACTTTCACCATTGATATATATATTATTTTAATATTTTATATATTAAATTTATTAGATACTAAAATAAATTAAGGGTTGAGATTTCATCTAATAATAATGTTATTGGAGAGAATTCAATCCCAGAAGGAGTATCTTAAAAGTTATATTAATAATGATTTTTAATTAATTAACAATATTGAAGTATATATATAGAAAGTAACCTCTTTATTTTATAGGTAAAATAATGGAACCAAAAATTCCTGCAAGGAAAAAGCAGCACTAGCTAGAAGAGTACACTCAGACATAGTTGAAAGGAGGACAGGAAGAGGGTATGGAGTGTTCCTGTTTTTGTCTTCAATAAACTATTTGCATCAAAAGGTCCAAGTTCTGTCTTCCCAACAGACTCAACTTGCTTAAACAGAAAAATTAAAAACTCTCCTTTCATCATACAATAGATAAAAAATAGAAGACATGGTTACTTTTTTTTTTTTTTTTTTTGGTGAATGAGAAGACAAAGTTACTGATAACAGTAATGGAGATTCTTGTCATTCTCCTTAGGCTCTTGTTGACGTTTCAGAAGCTAGATTCCATAATAGTTCAATTGCATAAATAGTTAAATAATAAATACCCTTAATTTGTTTATCCTGTTTCTGTTTATACCTCAAGCATAACAATTATAGTGTATACAACTAGGCTATCCTTGTTTCTTTTAATGCTCCATTTATTTTTTCAGTTACGAAAAAAGAAAATTTCCTTATAACTCGGTCTTGGGTAGTGTATTCAATTGCATCAGCCATGCCTATAATTTTTCACAATTTCGACAATTACAAGGCAACCACAATTTAAAATCATGATTCATGATATAGGTGAATTTCAAATTTTTTTGTCCATTCTAGTTCTTGTTCGAGTAGTACACACCAAAAGCTGTCACGGCATTGAAAATATTTAGCAAATTTGACATACTCAAGACCAAGTGATAGGTTTATGAAGGATGACCATCGCACAATCATTCCTAGCCATAAAAGTAAGCTTTTACCCATCCTCTTGCTGCATACATGCCTACATTCACATGACTTTCCTTCTTTGCCATTAACGTTATTACTGTGAAAATGTAATAAATATGGTTAAGTGATACTCTGTAGTATACCTTGCAAATGGCTATTATAATCTGAAATTGCAGTATTGCACACAGGTGCGCCCTTAGTGTCCTATTTGCTTGAACTTAGAGGCTCAACAAACATCTAAGCTCTAAACTGATGATTTATCCCGAATTGGGTAGACTTCCAACCCTTTAGAATGGCACTCATCAGCCTAAAATTGTGCATAGCTTTGATAAAAAAGAAGCATATGCAAATGTGCATCTATCCAACAAATGATATAAGCTACCGCATAGTTGATCTTTATTTTAAACCTTTAAGTTATATACACCACATAGGTCTTCAATTATCACCTTTGGTTTCAAAGTTCCAATACGTGCACTATCCTGCTTATAGCCAAAATTATCTGCATTATGTATGCAGTGCAGGTCTTCCCTGGCACTTCAACCATCAAAACGTCTGAACCAGTCACTAATGGTTCTGGCAAGGATCCTGGTCTCATTCAAAGAAAAAGATTTAAGCCCTTGAGCAACAGCATCAGCTGGAGTATACAATTTACCTACTTGCCATCTTGGTTCCTGATCTCCCAGTGTAATCAGTCATTAACGAAAAAGGGAGCACCACAAAATTTAAATGAACTGAAATGTAAGGCTTTTTATAAGGAAAGTAATCATCAGAAATCATCATCATAAGCCTTCCTTTACACGGCAAGGGCAAAAATCGTATTCATCCAATAATACAACTCTTCATTGTTTTGAAAATTTCTCACACCAACCAAATTAAAAATAAAATAAAAAATACTTTGGTTATAAAAATTATATAGAAGTCCATTTATTTTCTTGTTTGAGAACGCAATTTGTTTTTGTTAGCAATAGCAACCGGATTCTAAAACAGTAAAATAAACACGCACACAACAATTTAACGAAGTTCGACAATATGCCTACATCTTGAGGAGCAGAGCGGCAACTATTTCTATTATTATTCAACAAATAAGATTACATCAAATATATATATATAACAGTGCAGATTTATAATATCCCCCTTGTACCTTTTTCCATTTTCATTCTGTAGAAGAAATTAGCCAATGGGAAGGGTATTCACCGAAGGGAGGCAAGATTTGTATTGTAGCGTTGAAGACATGGCACGGTGTGTGACACAGAGAGACCACTGCTCAGAAAGGAATCCATTTAAAGCGGGTAATAAAAGGGTAACAAACGTAGTTTGCCAAAACAGGGAAAAGTCCAAAATAATATAAAAGCCCTATGCTGTCCTGTCCCCAACTATTTATAACGCCCATGAGGCCTTCAAGGAGGTCCAGGACCTCATTTGGATCAGTATCTGCCTCTGCATTATGTGCTTAGTGCCTCTTATTGGAGAAAACCCATGATTCCACCAACCTATCCACTCCTTTCTGAATTCTATTTACACCAAAGTTGATACAAAACCACGTAGAAATAAGAGGTAGATGGCCTTTAAAGCAACAAAACAAACAAGGATTAATGGAAATTGAGCAAGACCCTCTTCCTCCTCTCTCTAGTGCTTACAGCCAAAGCCTAGTGAAACAGCTAACCACCTCAAAACCAAAACACACCACCATGAACACCAAAGACCCAAGTTGTGTTGTTGTTGACGGTAATGTTACCCCAAATCAAAATATAAGAAAACATGCCCAACAACAACACAAAAAGCAAGTTAGAAGAAGACTCCACACTAGTAGGCCTTATCAAGAAAGGCTTCTGAATATGGCAGAGGCAAGGAGGGAGATTGTCACTGCCTTGAAATTCCACAGGGCAGCTATGAAACAAGCTAGTGAGGACCAGCAACAGCAGCAACAGCAACACCACCACCACCAACAACAACAATCACTATCCTTGCAGTCTTCCCATCTTTCAAGTTTTGACCAAGATGGAAGATTCAAGTCTAGAAGAAATCTTAGGATATACCCATCATGCACAACCAAAATTTCAAATTACATGGATGATTTTTCCTACTCATCCTTCTCATCCCATTCTCCTCCTCCCGTTCCAAACTCTTACCCCAACCCCAGCCCTGTTACTTCCCCATTTGCTCATCCACCCCCTAAGGCAGAAAATCCCATTTTCACCTTGCCAAACCAGACATTAGGATTGAACCTCAATTTACACCATTTCAACAATTTAGAAGCTACCCTTTTCCTTAACAACAGCAACAGCAATAACTCATCATTGTGCTCTTACTCATCTCCAACATCATCTTCCCATCCACTTTCTGTTGTGGCCGATCAAGATGTTCCTTCAATTGGAATCTCACAGGGGGAAGGGGTTTCCTCAGTGGTGGATACCTTTGAATCCAGTGCCACAATCCAGGCTACTGGAGGCATGCATACAGCCATGGATGATGAGGGCATGGCAGAGATCAGATCATTGGGAGAGCAACATCAAATGGAATGGAATGACACCATGAGTTTGGTCACTTCAGCTTGGTGGTTCAATTGCTTAAAGCACATGGAACATGATGCACAGGAAGTCAAGACTGAAGATGGTACATGTCATATCTTTGATCAGTTTCCAACCTGGTTGAATAATGCACACGAGAGATGCTTAGAACAGTGCTCCGAGGATTACTTCCAAGATCCTACCTCACCTTGGTAAGTTCAACATACGAAGTTTCGTAATTTTTTGAAAAGGAAATTTATTATTTTGTGAGCAGGGAAAGTCAATAACAACCAAAATAAGTCAACACAAACCACCAGGGACACTGTCATTGAACTAATGCACTGGTCTATGGGCAATCAATCACAAAGAGAGAGAGAGAAACCAGCAAGGTCTCTAGGGTGGACAGAACAATGCAGTGCAAGTAAATGGTGGGAGTACTGCTTAGTTTTTCTTCCGTGTGTAGATGACAAGAGGTTACATTTTGATGTTGTATGAACGGAATCCGAAGGTAAAAAAGGAGAAGGCAGGGTCATGTGTACCCATATATCCAAACTTTGCTGTTATCAAATTAACAGAAACACAAGATGCATGTTTCTCTCCCTCTTCTCTCTATCATATGCATATTATTTTGTTTTCTACATGTTGTCCTTGTATTCTTTACTGGTTGAACTTTTATTCTACGGTTCTACCCCAACCCCATGCTTGTATATTGTATTCTGTATGTATATAAGTTAACTTCGTATATAAAACTTTATACTAGGTTTTTTTTTTAAAATTATAAATTTATTCTCTTAGAAATTAAATTTATATATTTAGTCCTCAAAATTTATTTATTTTTTTCATTTTTCATTTGTTTGAGTTTGACAATGTTAATTTTGAAGGTTAATTTGTAACATTATAAAAGATTATATAGTTTGTTTAACTAAGTTAACTAGGCCAAAATGATCTTATTTGGCCAAATTTTTATACGCACGCACAAGTCCTAAGATTGACAAAACGATATAATTTTAATATAATTGATTAGTTGTATATGCCATATTAGCTTTTAATGTTATAATTTCTTTAAAAATTAATTTTTAACATTAAACTTGAATAAATAAATAAAATTGAGAATTTGGGAAAAAAAAAGGAAAAATTGAGAATTTCATATTTTATAGACTAAAATAATGTTTATAGAAGAACTAAGTAAATAAATAATATATTTTTCAAAAACTAAAGTAAGGTTTTTACTCTTGTACATGCTGTTAATTATTGACCAGCATATAATATTAAACATTCAGTAATTGAAATAAATAATTAAGATTATAAAAAACCAACTATTCAAACCCCAAGGAATTAATTAGCAAAGTAAGACAGGGTTTTGTATTTGACAAATTGCAGGTTTAAGTTGTCACTCATCTCTTTGTGATGAGGTAATAAATGTAAGTTTTTTATAAGTATTCTTTGAATTCGAAGGCTTTCCCCTAACTTGGAGAGGGGCGTCATTCCCTTTCTTTATTTTTCTAGTACAAAACTACAAGTATCTTCACAGGAGACAATCTTCTTTAAGTTGCTTGAGCTAGATAAGACCATTATGAGTAACAAAACTCTTCTTCTAAGTATTTAATACAGTTGCATACCAAAAACTTGAATTTGAGACTATTAATTAAGTTAGAACAATGTTGTACTAGTTAATCCACGTGTTCAGTGGTCCTTTCCCTAAATTCTAATTATAAAAAAAAGATTTAATTACTTTTTTTGTCCTTATAGTTTTGCAAATTTTTCCTTTTGATCCCTATAGTTAGAAATAATTCGTTTTAGTCCCTATTCATGCACTTTTGATATCAGTTTGGTCTCTACCGTCAAGTATATCTTAGCTCCGTAAAATAAAACAGTTATAAAATAAAATTTAGTGGTATAAAACCGCCACAAATTGACATTTCTGGCGTTTTTATTCAATTTATGGCGATTTAAAATGACAGGGACCAAATTGATATCGAAAGTGCATGTATAGGAACTAAAACATATTATTTATAATTATAGAAACCAAAAGGGAAACTTTGTGCAACTATAGGGACCAAAAAGATAATTAAACCAAAAAAAACTATTCAATTCTTAGACCTTAATTGTCAAAAAGGTTTTTGCATATCGACATTTGTGGTATTTGATTGACATGTTTAGGACCAAAAAGCCAGTTATGCCACATAAAATGAAAGAGGAAGATTTAGGTAATCTTAAAAGCTTATTTTTCCAAACCGATGATTAGTCCCATACTTGGCCTAAAAGACCAAAGCTTGTGGGGATGCCTCAGGGTCCCATTGAGAAGCCAAAGACCTTACTTATAGTGATTACTAAAAAAAAAAAAACCTTAGTTTCTTTCATTTAACTATAGTTATTATAGTCAATTAGCTCCATCAAAAATTTTCTTCTAATTGTGGATATAGACCCACAAGATAATGAGCGAAAGCACACTTTTTTAGATCAACTAGTGATTATTTTATATCACAAACATTAAAAAATTAAAATTGCATGTGATACTATATATAATTATTTTTATTCTTTTAGCTATTATCTTTTTAATACCTATATTCTAAAAATACACCATAAAATTAAAGGAGTAACTTTTATCTTTTTATACATATAATATTTCCATTTATATAAATATAACAAATGAGATGTATGTAATATGTATGGAAAGTTAAACTGTCAGTAATGATATATTTATAATAATATTTTATAATATTTTTACAATTCTATTTTTTTCATCTCTTCCTATTATATTACTCATTTTATTTAATATTTTCTTTCTTTTAAATTAGTTTACTACATAAAATTTAGAGAAATGTTATTTGTACAACAACTCATACAATAATTTGTACAATAATATTTTTTGTGTTTGTCTTTTTCTTGCACATCATTTATTATATGAGAATAATGATCATACACTGTCAATGTAAAATGTTTTACACTGTCAACCAATCAAAAATCACAATTGATATAACTTTTAAAGTATTTATTATAAAAGTCAACAAACTTATAATAAATGGTGGTTTGTGATTAGATGACAATGTAAAAATACTTTACACTGTCAGTATATAACCTGTTTTCTCTTATTATATTTCATAATGATAAGAAGAGATAAACATAAAAAGTATTGTTATATGAATTATTATATGTGTATTATATCTTTAAAATTTATGTACCAGTATCATTATCTTCGAACTTTTGCATGTTGTGGTGCTCAGAAGCTGAATTACTGGGACAGTACATTTCCAATCGTCCCTCAGGTGTCTGGACAAATAGTACTTTTTGTAGAATTATTGTCACAAATTATTGATAAAGGACAATGGTGTAGTATCACTTCAGGTAAACGGTGATAAAAGAAGACGATTCGAAAAGCTGGTATCGCAAGTTGATAATTGTGTTAGGTGCATGCTTCAGTGACAACTTATGTCAGTCTATCACTGATCATAATATTCTTCCTTCCTCATTAACTATTTTCATTAACCAAAAATAGAAAAATCCTTAAATTGATCTATTGATCTATTAACTTGTTTTGTTTAGTTATAGATACACATGTAATAATGATTAGTAACTTTATCTACTTTATATAATTATATAAGCTGCACCAATTTTATCGTTAACTTTTGAGTAATTATAGACGTCCATCTTATTTTGAGGTGGGTTGAGATGGAAATTAGAAGATAGTGTTAGTAAGAAAGAAGAAAATGTAGAAAGAAAAAATAATAAATATGATAAGTGATATAAAAAAAGCAAAGAGAAAAATAAAATGAAAATGTGATGAAAATGAAATAAAAAAAAAGTAAGTGTATATGTTAAGTATTTTCCTTAACTTTTAAGAGAAAATAAGCTATGCATTGATAGTGTAAAGCAATTTTATATTGTCATCCAATTACAAACCACTATGTATGGTGAGTTTGTTGACTTTTACAATAATTACCTTAAAAATTATACAAACGATGATTTTTGATTGGTCAACCATATAAAAAATTTTATACTGACAGTGTATAGTCATTAAACTTTTAATCGTTCCTTACTTTGATAGTATAAAAAAGTGTCATGCCGTGTTAATATGTTGCTTATATAAGCAAGCGAAAAAGTAAATTGCTTATATATGTTATTTTATTTTTTTTATAGAAACAAGTGTTTAAAAAAATGATATATATATATAGGTCACAAAAGACAATTTTTTCCATGTGTCATGCTCTGAGCAATTCAACACTTTTAATTTCACCAAAAATTTACTATTTAAGGAATTAAAGCATTTTCAAATTTTTTATAATATTACAATTGTCATATAATAAATATTAAAATATGGGAAGTCAAAAATTATGGCTATACATTTGGGTTCAGTTACTTTAGAAACAAGCCCAAGTCCATCCCTGCATTCGCAAATGACAAAAGGGTTGCACTGCCCAAGTTGCCAGCGTCGAAAAATTTTAGGCCGAAAGAGTAAGATTGGTAAAAAGTATAGATGGGAAGGCGATGCTGTTAGGGCAAAGTAAGTATTCAAAAGGTAAAACTTTCACACACTAACAAAAAAGAAATGCTGAAAGGGTCAATGGCAAGGGGGCAGAGATTTCAATAATTGGAGAAGATGAATTGACGAAAAAAGAGGCTAAAAAGTGAAAAGTTTAAAGGATAAACTAGTGCAACGGAGAACAACAAGGTTATTTAGGTTAGAGACTAACTTTTATCTCTGTTATACGCTATTGCTTTCTTTAGATTTTTTTTATTTTTTTTTGTGTATGAAATTTGAAAGGAAGTTTAATTTGTTTTGGGGGTGAATTTGAATTTTCGCATCGTCCATCTCTTTGCTCTCTCTATCTATATGTTGTGTGTATACAAAATTTAACTACATGGAAGTTTAGTTTGTTTTCCATTTTAGCGGTATCTCTAAGCCTCGCTCCATGTAATTGGTTTTGATGGAGTCACAATTCATGCTTAGATTTGTAGGACTCTGATTTATAGGTTTGAAAGGGATATGGTGTTGGGCTCCATTGATTATATTCATTTCTTCTTATTTATATGTTATTAACGATGCTTTTCTCTTTACATTTTAGTTGTGTTGATAGTGGTTGATTTTGTTTACTTGGTTCATTTTGTGGCGCAAGTATTTTTGGAATTTTAATTGGATACAAATTGGTGAAAAATATTTTTCTTCTTAGAATTTGATGATTTTTTTTTATATATATTATTATTGATCATGTGTCTTAATGTGATGAAAAGGATGGAATTGATTTGTCAAAGAATTGGGAGGACTTGACTCCACTGAAAAAGGATTGTTTGGCACCAAAAAAGGATTGTCTAGTACAAAAAAGTAATGGAGAGTTTGAAGCCTTCATGAAGTTATTAAAGATGGACATCAAGAATGAGATGGATTAAATGTACTATTGAATATTAGTTTTCATTGTTTCTTTTTGTTGTAATACTTATTGCCATTTAAGTTGGATAATGTTTTATGTGTATGCTTAATTTATTTTTACTCCCTCCATGTTATAGGAAGAGCAATGATTTCTCTAGAGGGATATGACATTTATAGCTAAGGAATGTTAATCCTATTCCAACTAAATATAAATGAAAGGAGCAGGAGAAAACCTAGAATTTGATGTCAATGTAATTTGAAGAAGCAAGAAGAAGACTACTCTTGCCCCTAAGGAAATTTAATATAGTTTTGATGATTTAGCCTCTTGATGAATGCAAAGTTGTATTGTGTGTTTATGCATGTGGTGTGTGTAGTTGTGAGTCTTGCATGATTTATTCTTATCCTTGATGGTTTGGTGGTGATGAGCTCAAATTTTAAGACTTAAAGGTTTAACAAAGTGGTAACAAGTTTTTGTAAGTCTAAAATTGAGTTTAAAGAGGAATAATTAGATAAAACATAGTTTTAAATTGATAGGAAGTGAAAGTTACATATTAAAGCTTTAGAACAATTCAATCTTATGTTTAAGAACCATTTAATTGGTTAAATTAGTTTTGTAATCAGTTAAACTTGTTTGAATTTGCATAAACAGTGGAAGTTTACATTGTTTTAACTAGTTACAACATTATGTAATTAGTTACATATTTTCTTTTTTAACTAGTTATAACAGTATGTAATCAGTTATTTCTGTTGTAACTAGTTACATAATTTTGTAACTAGTTACATAATATAAAGCTGTTTTTGTCCTATGGAAAAATAACTAGTTACAAAGCTATGTAACTAGTTATTCCAGTAAAGACAAATTCGTATAGGTGTTGTTTTAACTAGTTACACACAAAAATAACTAGTTAAACCCATTCAAAGTTCATTTTCCAGATTTAAAATAACTGATTACAAGACTACATAACTAGTTATTCCAATGAACTCTCTATATAAAGTGAACCTTAGTGAGTCTTTCAACATCACTTCAACACAACTACAATTTTCTAAATTTGAGTGAGAGCTTTTCTAGAGAGAATTCATATTATTCTTCTTCATCATTACAAGTTTTGGATCAAAAATAAAAGAGCTCATGATGCATCAACCTTGAGAATAAAGAAAGGTCTTTTCTTGGGTAAAGTTTGATTGGTTCTTCATTGTCTTCCATCTATCACAAACCAAGGTGATATCTAACCTTCTTTTAATTTGATTTTCGTTCTTGAGAGGGTGTCTCTCATGTCTTCCTTGTCGTAGGGTTCCACAAGAAAGGTTTCAAGTTTTTCTTGATAAGGTTCAAGAAACTTGATTATGTGGTTTGTTTAATTGTAATTCTTGTGTTTGTGCATAGTGTTTGTAAACATTTGAATTACTTAGTGATAACACCAATAAGTTTGATTGGAAACTGGATGTAGATCATAGTGGTGGTGATCGAACCAGTATAAATCTTGTTTGCTCTTTTTTTTTCCTCTATCCTCTTATTAGCATATTAAATCTTGATCACTTGCATTTAAAATCATGAGGCTCTTTGTATAGAAAAGTTCAAGATAAATTGATCCAATCCTATTTCATTTGTATAACCAAATCAATAAGATTCAAAGTTTTTGAAAAATCTAGTTATTCATTATTGAAAAGAAATTGGGGATTCTTGAAATTTTTGAAAGATCTAATTCACCTCCCCTCTTGGATCTAGCCCTTTTATTAACATAATTGTTAACGTTTTGGTTTTCTAACTAAATATACATATGTCTTTTTGTATATATTTGTTCTTTCTTGGTTGGATAAGACTTTATTTAACTCCATGATATTCCATTTTCCTTTTATTACAAACTTCAGTCTACGTTTTTTTTATTATACATTTGTCATTTTTTCTTTTTTGAATCTTTTTCTCTTGTTTTCATTTTTGTTTTACATTTTCATACTTTATTAGTGTTTTCGTCTTTCATTCAAACCCTAGCCTCATGAGATAATGCTTTCTCTTTCTCTCTCTCTTGTTATCTCTTTCTTTCTTGTAATGTTTATAAACCCTAACCTTGAAATCTTTCTCTCTTGTAGGTAGCAAGTGAGAGTAATATTTGAAGGCTTATGAAGGAATAATAACAACACTGTCATTAGTGAATCATTTGCTTCTATAGACAACAACTAAGAGCACATTAACATTCTCTTTTTTGGTTACATCAACCACATGTGGGAATGTGTTTGCACTTTGTTTTTATTTGATCAAATAGAAATGTCAACTCCTTCCTACAAGTTACCTCTTTTTTTTCTCTTTTGTTCCATAATTATTTGATAATAAATCTTTGACTTCAGTTATATTCATTCGTCTTTGTTAAAATTTCCTTTCAAGGCATATGTGGAAGTTTTAAAAAACATGAATGAATATCTCTCAAGTGACAAATTTCTAATCAAAGAATTGTAGAACAAAATAGAGAAAAAGATTAAGCTAACTTGGAGGAAGGAATTGACATTGCTATTGTATCAAACACATACACAAAAAAAGAAGGAAGAATCAAATATCTCGCATTGGGGCCATGTAAGTAGAACAAAAAATGTTCATGGTTTCTTTGTTGTTGTCTGTGGAAAGAAATGTTTTCTTAAGCTAGATGATGTCAATGTTTTTTCTCTTTGAACACATACACTATTTTTTGAGTTTAGTCATTGAGATAGAAAAATTGTATACATTAAATTATTTATCGTAATAGGGAAATTTCACTTGTACTTATATGTATATGTGTGTGTGTGTGTGTATGTATCATTTATAAAAATAATGAAATAAAATTGTTCAATGTTTTTTTTTTATTTCTATTTCCTTTTCTGTGTTTGTTTCCTTTTATGTATTTGTAGTTTTTGGATTGGAATATTATATATTCCATGAATGCAATATAGTTGTATTGTTTTTGTTTTTTTAAAATAGACTCTGTACATTGATTATTACCTATTTGACTTTGACCAAATTTGACAAAAAAACCTATTTTCATTAGTGTCACCTCACACCCACACACATTAGAGTTAATAATATTTTTTATGCCCTAATTTTTATAATTATTAAAAATATAAATTAATTGTTATAATAACTAAATAATTTAAACTATAATGATAATTAATAATAAAATTGAAAGTACACGATTTATACACACACACACTCTTTTGAGTTAAGACTTTTTTTATGCTAATTTTTTATAATTATTAAAAATATAAATTAATTATTATAATAACTAAATTATAATAGTAATTAAATAATAAAATTGAAAATACACAATTTATTATAATATAACTTAGTTAAATTTGTTATTTTTATGATTTATGTTATTTAGTAATTTGTATATATTATTTGAATTAAAATGTAATCAATAACTTAATATATTATTTATTCAACATTATATATACATAAATTAAATTTTTAAAAAGAAGGTGAGTGGGTTTCTCCGACCTCAATAAGGATGAGGATGATTTTTAATTTTTCATACTCGCCTTTTCTCAACCTGCCCCATCCTTAACAGATGCAAGAATAAGGTTAATTAAATTTGCCCTGACCCATCCTATTGTCATATGTAGGACTAACACCCCAATCCCCCTCCCAAAAAAAAAAAAAATTCCAAAAAACAAGCTACCATTAATCTTCTTCAAATAAATATATGATTTTAAAGTTTCAGTAAATGGATTAAAAAAATATTAAATATTTTTAATATTATAAAAACATGGAATAAAATTTTCTTTTCCTCTCTTAATGCCCTTTTCTTCATTCCACTTAATCAAAACTACCAAAAGATAAAGATATTTTTTAAAAGAAAAATTTGCACATTCTTGCTTTTCTAAAATAGCCTATAAAATAAAAAAAGTTATAATATAATTTTGGTCTCTAACTATGAAATTTTAGTTTTAGTTTGATCTCTTAAGTTTAAAAGTTTCATTTTAGTCTTTTAAAATATCAACAAAATTAGTCTTTTTGTCAATTTACCACACTGAATTGGCCAACTTAGTGAATGCAAAAAATGCCTTAAGATCATCAACGTTTTGAAATTAAAAGAGTTACTAATTAGCAGAATTTAAATAATGTATGCACACGGCTACCTCAATTAATAGATTAATATTTAATAATCAATATTGTGCTTAGTTTTCTGAAACCTGTGATATTTTAAACGTTGCTTAATATTTTCAAAAAATTGCTATCTATGTATATGATAGGAGGGATAGAAATTATATGTAGTTCAGGTCCAAGAAGGCCAAGACACCGCGTTCATTACATGTTTGGCTGAAAGATTAAACTCGAGATTACAATAGCTTGAAAACATTAAGTGCATCACCATAAGAAATCTTGGGCTATTCTAATCTAGTCACTCATATTATTAAGAGTATATTTGATAAGTATTTTTAATTAATTTTTACCTTTTTTTTATTAGTTGAAAAACTTGTTTGATTATATTAATGTTTGGTAAACAATTTTTTTTAGTAACTTGTAACATTTGTTGAAATGTTATTTGAAATAGTGTTTTAGCTTGGAATTTCTATCTTTTTTATATTTTATTTCTTTTTTACTCTTAGAATACTTATTAAATTTAATTTTTACAGTTTTTACATAAGGTAAGCCTATTGCTATTTTTTTTTGTGGATATTTTTTATATTATACTGTTTAATGATAGGCAGAATATTGGAATGACATAAAATAAAATATAATGTAGTACAATTATGACACTGTTGTTTAGATATTTTATGAAAAAATAAGTTTTTAATTCTTTAAATATTTTGTAATGGAATGAAATAGATTTTTGCTTCATTATCTATAAAATTGACAAAATATTACAAAATTAATGAATAATAAAGAATTTCATCACATTTCATTCCATACGTCTCAAATTAAAAGATTGTTAAAATGATGTAGACCAAAATATATTTTACTTATTTTCATTTCATTTTATTTTAAATAATTAAAAATATATGAATTGATATGATTCTATTTCATTTTAAGTTTTTAACTCTTTTCATCTCTTTTTGTTAATTCAACAAAGATAAAGAGATTGGAGAAATTGGCAATGCATGTTTTTTGAGTAAATAATTTATGAGTATAAATGATTTTTACACCATTATCCAATCACAAATGATTATGTATGATAAGTTTGTTAACTTGTATAATAATCACTCTAAAAGTTTTATCTACTATAACTTTTTATTAATTGACAATATAATTTTTTATATTAATATTGCATAGAAATTAGACTTAAAAAAAAAAAATCGTACATGGTGGACTGGAAGTGATTGGTGGAATGGAATAAATTCATGTAGTATATTGATAGATTGGGCTTAGGGAAGCCCAGAAGAAAGAAGATTAAATGGCTCAAGGACTTCATAGGATGTTTTTAGAATATTAAGATATTATTTAGTTGTTATTTTAATTCCCTAAAGCTAGATGATGATATTTGTAAGGTTATTATTCAATTGTTGACATCAATTAGGTTATATAAGTGTATTTCCCTTAGCCTATAAGGCATCAGTGAAAGAAATATCTCAGTCTTTATTTTATTCTCTTTAGCTCTCTAATGGTAGATTCTAACATACAGTAGCTATTTTAGTTTTAGCTTCCTAACATTTACAAGAACCAATTGGGTATCCATCACATCTAACATGTAGGTGACTGACACCGTTCCGTGTTCTACTGCTGTGGACTCAGTCCATAATCACCAATTAACTTGCTCATTTTTGGTCGATAAATCGGGCCATAAATTTGTCGCAGGAATGAATGTTATAGTTCTAGCGTATACTTGGGCCTAGACGATTTTGCCTAGTTTAGTTTCTAAATTGAAAAAATACTTAAAAAAATTGACACCGAACCTCACTTTTTCCCAAAAAAGAAAAAGAAAACTACGTCAAATCTATGACCAAACCAATCAAACTAGAAGTGTGAACAAGATCTATATAAAAAAAGAGATTAGATGAAAAAAGAATAGTTATAATTAATCATATAGTAAATATTATAGAAATGTTAGATGACGTGTGGAAATGCATGTGGATAAATATAATATACTTCTAAAACGACAATGTCACAATTCGAAAAAGAAATATACATATATAGATGTTATAAAAATAGGTTTATGAGCTCCAGGCTAATCTTTGTAACAGGAAACCTCGCTTCAAAGAATAAAACTAGTTCAATTTGTCAATGTTGACCTTAGTCAACGCTTTTATTCAAATATAGGAATACTACAATATATTTAGGAACAGGAATGCACACTTCACCTTGTAACAAAGTTATTTTGTTATCATACTAAAACAAGGTAATATTTCTCTTTAGGGGTTTTGGCCCCCATTACAAGAAATTCAACCTACATTAGATTTTTATAAATATAATCAATGTCAATAATATTAGGTAAACATTTATTGTAATTTATACATTGTCATTTTGGTAAAATTGCTACTAATTGGAGCATTGGAGTTCCTTTTGCAAGTATCTACCCCTGTCCACGACATCTCAGCTGTGTCGAAGAGGAGAACCATCGTCTATACGCTTTTGATCTTGGTCAACGAAGAGCTTATCTTAGTAAGACAATCCAAAACTCAACCAAAGTCAACCATTCTACCTTGGAAACTACATTGGCCTTATCTTTAGGAATTTGGTAAAGATAATTCCTACCACAACCTCGACATCAGACTACTTGAGTTGAGCTTACTCCAAATGGCCACATGGAGGAAGTGAACTCACCACACTCCCTTTTGTCGGTCCACCCACATCTAAACCCCATTTATTAGTGTTACAATCACCACGTGGCCAACTTTTTTGAGCTTGAAACACAATTTGACCTTCAAGAGACACTTGTTAGCATAGTATGGTTTCCCATACTTATACTCCTGACTCTCCTAGTTGGAGAGCAATTGCACTTTCTTCTTTGAGAGATTGGCTAGAAAACTTTTGAAGCTAGGACTTGGAATGATGTTGGCACCGATGATCTTGTTGCTTTGCGTAAGGTTTCTTGTGAAAGTTGTCCTTCTTGAAGTGTGATGTCCCTGCCTCATTAGTGTTCATAATGTGACTCTTCTTCAACTCTTCGTCTGTCCTACACTTGTCCACCAAGATAGGAAATTCTTTAATTCACAACCTCTTTCATCCCATATTTCAAACCTTTTTCAAATTTCCTACATTTCTTATTCTCGTTTGGATGATGCTGGTAGTAAGGTGACAACTTGCTAATGACTAAAACTTTGCAGCATATTCCCCAAAAAACATATTCCCTTGATGCAACTTTAAGAATTCCATCTTTCACATGACGTGCATTGTCAAGTAAGTATTTCTCTATAAAATAGTCCTTGAAGCAATTCTAAGTGACCTTTCCCCTCTTGACTCCATCATTTGGAGCCCCTTGTGCCACGAGTACTAAGTGTCTCCCATAAGCATAAATGTGGCATATGCAACCTTCCTATCATCTTCGCATCCCATCGTCGTGAATATCTTCTCGAGCTTTTGAATCCATAACTTTGCCTACTTAGTTCATACCCCCCACAAAATTGTGGTAAATCATTGCATTTGAACTTAACTAACCTTAGATACTTTGGTGTAGCTTCTACTTGAGCAGTATTTTGTTGAGCAGTCGTAATAGCTTGTTATGCCATGACTATAGCCATTTTGCTCATAAGACGCTTGGCTTTAGAGGTATTAGCATTTCTGGTAAGGGATGGATGAGCCATTGGTTCCTGCAAGGATGACGAATCATAACCCATCATAAAAAGCAAGCATGAACATCCAGGCTATCAAACAATAATTGTTTTCTTGTGGAAACAACAACATGAAAGTTCACAATAATGTCAATCAATATTTATCTCATTATGAAAATAACTACATAAAGCACACAACAAATACATAATAGACCTATTCAGTTCTTTCCCAAAAGATACGACTAGCTTTGATGTCATAAAATGTAACATCCTATGATGTCATATTGGACTAACTAATTCTAATCACATTTTAAGAAAACGTTATTAACTTTAATTATGAAAACACGTGTAATTTTTTTTTCACATTTCGATATTAGATAAGATATACATATTAGTAATCAAATGTAACATAAATATCATGAGATAATTATTGAATAATACCAATGCACCATACTAAACATAAAGTGTATTACACCTAATGGTGCTACAAACCATAAATAACATAAATTTGACATTTGAGGCTAGAAAGAGGTAATCAAAATACATCCCAAGAGAGTCAAATTCAAAATACAACAAAATAAAACTCCTAAGTTGGCCCACACTAACTTTAACCCTAAGGTTGAGAAGCTTTAGAAGAATCCTTCTCAGAGCTTGAGATGTTTATTGTAGATTTGCAATGTGGTCTTTTAGCAGATGAAATCACTTATTTCTCCTTAGGAGTATAATACAAGGCCTTCTGCATACGCTTAATTAGTAGGCTAAGCTCCTTTGCTTGGTTCAAGGAGAAAGAGAATACAAGAACATCATTAAGGAAGTATATGAATATCACATTGCTTGTGTAGTGGACATTTTGACCATTAAAGTCAAACTATTACACATCACATTCCCCTTGGATGTCCTTTGTAAACTCAACATGCAAAATCCTCATATGCTATCCTTGGCATGTCATATGCTTTTGTGACATGAACATCATGATCATCGCCAACCACAAATAGAAAAAAAATAAGCATATAGACACAAGTACCACAAGAGTACATATGGATAACACACAACATATGTGCAATTAAATACAAATAATTATAGACAAATAGTCGTAGTGTATATATAAATCAATCATATATCAATATATAAGTAGTCACACAATATCCATGTACAAGGATGAAAACTCATGCATGAGACTAACTCTACTTCATGGAGATTACTTTTCATCTAAGCGATTAGTTGGTGGTCTCCCCTTGATGAATCCTCATCTAATGATGTTTTAGTGAATAATTCACATGTAAAAACTTGACAGAAAGCTTTATAAAAAGAACAAAATGTTGAGAAAATGGAAAAAATAGTTTACTTTCTTTGTTTGTGAATAAATTAGCTTAAAAGGATTCTTCCCACACTTTTATAGGTAAAATAAAGCAAAGTTCTTACATATAGTAGTGCAACATACGAGACGAGCTCAACATGGGACACTGGCAGTATTTTGTTGATAGTGCAAAAGGATTTTTGCTAACATGTTTAGGCCCATTCCCCTTCATATAAAAGCCAATACAAGATTCATTTGCAAGAGGAGGAGACATTGGAAGGTGCTCTTCACCATCACTCACCCCAATCTTTAGGTTTTTCTTCCATTTCACCATTGGAGCTTTATCCCTTGGAAGCAGAGTGTGAAGATCCAATGTATTCACTGTCTCCTGTTATTATTTCTATCTTGTATCGCCTTTTATCTTTCTCATTTTTCTCTATTTCGATTTAATTAGTGTTTAATAAATCTTGTGGGATTCCTTTGTATGGATCTTTTGATTTAATATAGCTCCTTGTATTTACGAGTAATCAACTCTATTCTTAATACTTTTTCACAGTACTTCACTGATGAAAATGATGCAAACACGTGCATGATGGGGAATCATATACGAGTGGTCTGAATTGATGCTTGATTATTGTGTCTTGAGATGATCACAAAAGGAGTTAAATTTCTAATTGTATTTTTCATCAATATAAAATCAATTTAAAACCCAAAAAACATAGTAGTAGATTTAATTTTCACATTTTATTTATTTGGCTATTTGTGGTGTAACAACGCACATATTGCCTGCGTCATTAAGAGTTGAATAGTTGAATCGAAATATTTTACTCCAATCCCTGAGAAGAACGACACCCTACTCATCAAAGTTTTTACTACTTGTTCGACTAGTGCACTTGCTATAAAAGAGGTTTTGAAATTGAAATTGATAAATATATACTTTAAACATACTACATCTGGAGCCTCAACACTCCTAACATGGTAAAAAAATCTCAACAAGACTCTTTGGTCCCAAAAGAATGACACGTGCCAAAATCATTTGGTAAACACATTAGTTTTTGATCATTGAGAGCAATCATGGCTTTGTCAACATATCTGTATGAGGGTGGTATGACACAAGATGCATAGACCCAATCTTTTATGGAATCATGTGTTCGTATATTTTCAAAATTAACAATAACCTCCATTAGCCTTCCCAAACTTGTCAAAGATAAAGTGTGTGCTCATTCTCTAAACCAAGACACATGGACATGAATACATGACAACAACAATGTACATAATTATAATAAAATTAAATTCTCATATCTTAGACCTTTTCGTGGAGATTAATTCAATAACATAATACTTAAGCCCTACGACATTAAGATATAGGAAACAACCATTGCGAGTCTTAATAACAACACCACTTCCATGTGGCACTCTACAAGGTCATAAAGTTGTTTACAATCCTTAAGTCTTTCTGTAAATCTTTTACATTATGTGATTTAACTAGCGTTACGCGTAATATACATATTATAAAGTTTTATGATAATTTCAACAAAGGTTCTACTTGGAAATCTATTAATAAATATTAAGTAAATAATTAATGTTTTAAATTGTATTTTTTGTAATAATTCCATAATTATTCATTTTTTAATTTTTGAAATTGTTAAAATAGCTTATTTTCTAATATCATTTTCTTAACTTCAAAAACTAATTCCAAGAGATTTATAAGGTATTTTGACTTGATTCTTTTACAAAAATTCTATAATATTTTAAACTTTTAGAATGTATCACTTTTTGAATTTTCTAAGGATTTTTTTAAATGACTATTTTGCCCCTAGGTTTCGTATTTTAACTAGTTTACTTATAATAAACATATTTTGTTAAAAAAATATTTTAAGTCCAAAAATGATTTTCTCGTAAAATCTGACGTAATTTAATTTATTATAAATAAATTAAGTATTTTAATTATGATTTTTATTTAGTTTGTGCGAAATTATAGTTTTGTTCGTAGTTAACCTAATTTTCATTTTAAGTCCCAAAACTAGTTCAAATTATTAGCTCCTTTATAATCCAAACTTTTTAAGCTTACTAATTTATTATTAATGACTTTTAATCACTTAGACTAAATTAATTTCATTGTATTAAGTCTTAAAATTTTTTTTTAGCCATTGCTTTGTCCAAAGTTCCCATTTTATTAAGCTTTCTTAATCAAAACTTATTATCTTGATCTTACTAAAAGTTGGTCTAATTATGCACGGGCCTAGTAGTACAAAAATGATATCTTGAGTCCAAGTTTTCATTTTTGTTTTTTAAAGGGGGGCTGCTATTCCTACCTTTTTTTTGCTCTTTTCACCTATTATTTTTACAAAAACGTAGCCAATTACTCTTTTACCCTAACTTTCTTTTTATTGTCTCACTCTCTCTTCTTCCTACTCTCAATTTCTCAACGCAACGAAAATACGTTTCTGTTGTGCACAATACACAACAAAAACCCATTTTTGTTGTATGTTATACACAATGGAAACACATTTTTGTTGTGTATCAAAGTTTTCAAAGTTTGATACATAACGAAAATGCGTTTCTGTTTTGTAACTTCAATACACAACAAAAAAGCATTTTTGTTGTCTTAACTTTTTGGAAAAAATTAATTAAAATATCAATTGTGATATAATTTATCCTTTTTAATATTAATCATATTAATTATGATAAAATTACCATTTTTAATTAAAATCAAATTAATTATGTTACAATTTACCCTTTTTAATAATAACCAAATTAATTATGATATAATTTTAAAAAATATATGATACAAGTTAAATTTTTTGATAATAATCAAATTAATTATGATAACTTGTATCGTTTATTTTTTAAAAGTATATCATAATTAATTTGATTACTATTAAAAAGGGAAATTTGCATCATAATTAATTTGATTATTATTGAAAATGGCAACTAATATCATATCTTTTTTAAAACTGTATTATAATTATTTGATTACTATTTAAAAGGGTAAATTGTTCCCTTGTACAAAATACATAACTAAAACACATTTTCATTGTGTTAAGGGGGTGCATCCTTGATACACAACGGAAACGCATTTATGTTGTGTATGGAGGGAGCACTCCCTTAACATAACGAAAATGCATTTTCATTGTGTATTTTCTACAATGAAAACACATTTTTGTCAGGAAAATTTTCAAGAAAAAAATAACAACCAATATATGAGGTGAAAAAAGTAAAAAATTGGGTGGGAATAGTAGGGCCCTTTTTAAAGCTTATGAAAAGTCTAAGGGTTAAGGCTTTTGCATCCAAATCACCCAAAAAATAACCAAATCATAAATTCATCAAAGAACATCATTTTAAACACAATATCTAGCCAAGAATTCAAGAAAAATAGTAGCATATTATGTATGGAAAATAAGGAAAAAATAACAAAGATGAACACTTTGTAATTTGAGAAGTAATCTTTCACCAAAAATAATATTTCAAGAGGCTAAAGTGTTCAAGAAGATCTCACCAACACATTTTTCAATAAGAATGCAAAATAAAAATAACCCACAAGTCTCCAAGACTTGTGTCTTAAAGCTTCTCTTACCAAAAGATTGTTTCTTGGCTCCTTTTGCCAAAGCTTTTCAAGAATGGTACTCCAAGCTTCCAACCATCAACAAGGCTATCATTTTGGAACCAAGGAAAGGAAAGAAAAGAGAAAATGAGATGGAGTACATAAAAGACCATATTTGTATAGCTCAAGCCAATAGAAGAAGAAGAAAAAGAAGCAAGCTCACCTAGTTTGAAAGAGATGAAGAGAAACCAAGACTTAAAGTAGAATAGATGTCAGAGAATGGATGACTTAGGCTTTGTGAAGCTCTAAAATGAGGTTTGAGAAGCAAAAGGTCTTCTCTTGAAGAAGAATAGTGCTCAGCCAAGTTAAGAGAAAATGAGAGAGAGTGAAGTGTAGAAATGACTTAGATATTTTAGGGTTAGAGCCTTAAAGTTTAAATGGATTTCAAAGTGATTTGAAACAAGTTTTTAGAGACTTAAAATCCTTCATCCAAGCCATGGACCTGTTTGGTTGGACTTCAAGCGCCAAGGGGAGTGTATCATTCAAATTATTTCTAATTTGGAGTAAAGGAAGAGTGTTGACTAAGTGTGGAAGAAATTGGTTTAGCCATTTTAGTGAAAAATCACTTAGTGAGAATTAGTGTACTTAATTGTCTTATTAAGCTACTTATGACAAAGGAAGGATAAAGTGGTAATTTTTAATGTAGGGTGGGTTGTCCTAGGTGTATCTCTTCTCTAGAATTGTTTTTCATAAAGTGCGTATTTGACATTAAATAAAATAATAATATTTTAATTTAGAGTATCAAAATGACTTCGAAATTTCACAGATGATTAATTATGATTAATAATAACTAATCATATTAATTTTTATTAAATATTTGATTGTCTACTCACAAAAATCAATAGAAGCTTTTATTGTCTATTTTACAACACAATCTAAATTTCAGTTGAATTAATAGCTAAAGCTTAGATAGAATTTCACAAAAATTTTAATTAATTAAATTACATATTTTAATTAAAGTTTTCACTTATAAATGGTGTCAATTAAGTTAATTAAAATATAGTAGAAACACAAATCTTAAAATGCCCCCACTTTTTTGCATAACCAATAAGATAACAATTGATAGTAGACATAAAGGATATATAAATATGAAAAGGCAAAAGAGAAGAAGTTTTTAGATCTCACAGCCTTTGAAGAATCAAACATTGACTGACTTTTTTTTTTTTTGATTGAAAACATTGACTAACTTTGAACTAGAGGAAAAGTTTAGTTATTCGAAAGCACGAGGAGAAGAAGAGGAAGAGATCATTTAAGAGTAATTCCAAGAACGACAAAAGTCCCTTCTACAAATCTTTAAAACCTCTTAAATAGGTAGAGTTTCTAAAGAAAACTCTAAATATAATAAAATAAAAAAATTCCTAAAAAAGACCCAAAATATATTAAAATAAAAACAATAAATTGTCCTAACTAATTTCTAGATATTTCCACAAGTATAATAAATTCTACATGAGAGTACAAGAATATCTTTCTATTTTCTTCCTCCATTTAGTTTCAATTGGTTTCTATTTTTTTAAGGGTTGAGGTGTCTTTTTCTATATAGAAAATAGAACAGTAATATAAATGAAGATTTAATTATGTAAGACATTAAGTAAATATATCTAAATATATAGAAAATAATGTGTGATTTATGTGCATCACCACTCTCCCCCAACACGCTAACGCATTTTCGTTTCAATGGCTTATATTCTTTGACGATCATGACGATGTCATTGGAAAAAATGTAGACGCCCAATAGACATAATGTTTATTTACATATTACATTGCATATATTGAGATTATGTTTTTACATTATTTTTATTTTTATATATACTCATGTAGTGTTAATTATTTATGATTGGTTTCTTAAAATAAAACATTGTTATGATAAAATTCCTAAACTATTACGATTACATGCTAATTCATTTTATAATAATTTTTGAAATATTGTTTTTTTTAATTTGACTTAACTTATCCTGCTTATTATGTGTTAGTGGAAAATTAATATCCCAATCGAACCACATTGGCATTATATTTAAGAACGAGCGAGGGTCTATAGAAACCAATTAACTTTGCTAACTTATGAATTCATATTAATTCAAGAAAAACTAAGTGACAAATCATAATTTGAAAGATTACTTTCATGATTTAAAATATTAACTGTATTATGATTGAAACATTCATCAACTCATTTTAAAGAAAAATTATTACTGCTTATGCAGACTGAAAAATTATGGATGTATCAACATGATTGACATGCCTTTTATTTTGTTAGGTTGATTGACCAATTTAAGACTCTTTTAAAATCTAATTATTAAAATGTAATTGCTTCAAAATTAATTACTGATATAGATTGTTTGAAAACTATTAGGAGACAGTCACAAAAAGCCACCATATAATAAAAAACTACTGACAATTATCTTTTAGCGACCTTTTTTATCACTAGAAAATAATCGTATGTAATTTCAAAACAACTCATATTAATGGTTAGTTTTGATAATTAATTTTTAAAAGAGTCACAGATTCATGAATCAATCTCTTTTCTATCGTATTAACTAAGCAATTGAAAAGTAACTAATTTTCTCCAAAACTAAGTCCATACAGGAGCAATTAGCCAATTTCCTTTGGTAGATAAATTATATGTGGGCCAAACCACTTTTTTTGTTTTTTTAACTAATGAGAACCAAGAGATATAGATCACACATAATTTGACAGAATATATTTTTTTGTAATTTTTCTTATGAAAACAAAAAAAAAAAATTATTGGTATACTTTTTTCTTTATTGTATTTCGTCCCTCATGGTCATATGATCATTACTACGATCCTGGAATTACACCTTTATAGATACCGATTCTCCTTAGTTTAATTCGTTGACATCAAGAGAACAAATGAAGGACACATACCTTTTTTTGTTTTTTGTTTTTTTTAACATTCTTTACATGTTATAATATTAATTAAATTTGGAATATTTTAACAAATTAACCAATTAAATTAGTTATTATGTAATATACTCTGTAAACCGATACACACCAACCACTTTTGGTAGGACTTCCATTCAGGGGCGTGAAGCCTTGACATAGTTGTTCACGAACAATTACGAAAGCACAATTTGAACAATTCATTATTTAGAGTACTAATTTTTAGGGCAGAAATTATTAGTGTATTTATTTTGTATTATTAAATTTCATTTAGAAATTAATATTTCATGGAGTGCTATAGGCTTTCATTTTCCTCAAATTTAAATTTGACCCATCTATATGTATACAACAAGTATAATTCTTCATTCAAAATAACAATTTTACACTATCAATTCAGGGGACCCAGTGACAATGATAGTTTCCAAAGCAAATATTTCACGATTTAAAACATTAATTTTTACGAATACATAATTAGGATATTTAATTTCATAATATAGACTTCTTTTTTGTTTTTTTTAATGAAAACTACTACTCATTGACATAACTATGTAACATCCAAACGAATTGTAAGAAGTGTAGCACAGTTCTACTTTTCTTCTTTCCAGGCGTGACATTGGAAGTTTACATCTCAAAGTTATGCCTTCTGATCACGTGATTATCATTTAATTTGATTTTTTTTTGTTTATATGCTTTGCGTAGTAGTACGAGAAAATGATATTTTCATATTTGGATAAAATCCAACCAAAAGACAAAAAAATCTAAAAAAAAAGAAACTATTTACTTTCATGTTGTAATTTAAAAAAATTTGAATCTATAGATGGATAAATTAAAACCATTATTAAAAAATTGAATAAAATCGTCATATTAAAACCATTAGGTGTGGATCTGAACAAAACTAGCCTATACAGTTGAAAAGGGCTCCAATAATTTGGATACATTAAAACCATTTAAAAAATGAATAAAATCGTGATATTAAAATTAGAGTTTAATTTTTATATATTATTAATATAAAATTTTTTACACTTGTTGCAACTAGGTTCATAGTGAGACAACGAAAATATGTTTAGAAATAGGGAGTTGTCACCAATATTTATTTATGGAAAACATTGGAAAATTTTTTAGAAAAATGTCCTTGAAACCAAAAATGGGTTTGGGAGTTAATTAAGTGTAGCAAAAGATGTTGATACCTTACAATGTCTGTCCTAAGATAGTTATCTCTAATTAATTAAGCAAATTATTTATAACTTTTAAAATATTCACCTCACTTTGAAATAATTGAAAATTAACTATGACAAAGATTTATTTTATTTATCTAACAGGTACATTTATTTATTTTTGATGAAGATTAAATTTTATTATTATTATATTTTTTGAAAAAAAAGAGGGTTAATATCTTATTATTATTTTTAGGGTAAAATATGTTTTTAGACCCTCTAAAATTATTTGACTAGTCTTGGTCTCAAAAAAATTTTGTTTATATTTTTGGTTCGTGTTGTTTAAAACTTCCGTTAACATGTGACGTGGTCGCCTAGCTGGCAAATGGGTTTCTGCCACATGGATAAGTAGCCAATGTGGTAATCATGTATTAGGTTAGCACATAATTTAACATTAGTGAAATAAAAATAAAAAATAAATATTTTTATTAATTTGTATTTTATTATTAAGAGATATATTAGTTGTTTTATTATTGATTAAGTCATTTGAAGAAAGTGTGTACTCTGCGAGTGTTGGTCGACACTTCCCCCCTTTTCTTTTCGCAAACCCTAGCAAAGAGCAGAGAGTGCAGAAATCATAGGGACCATAAAGATTCTTCGTCTTCCATTGTAGTGACCATAACATTGTAGAAATTCTTCGTAGGTGGTCCTCTTTGCTTTAACTGAGGTAAGGGTGTTCTGAGTCTCTTGCTTGTGTATACAAATTCGATAGTTGCTTTTTGTGTGTGGATGTGGACCGAACACAGCCTTATGGCTTGCTTTTAATTTAGTAGGTCATTTTATGACTGGAATGCATATTGAATACTGAAAGAAGCATATGGGTCAAAAGCCCTATTTGTCATTGTGTGTCTATCTGCACGTGTCTGCTATAATGAAAGCATGCGGTATTTTTTTTAAAATAATAATATTATTTTAATAGTGGTGTGAAAATTGTGATGATTTTTTTTTTTTGCAGAAATGTCCCTTTTGGTTGTGGTCCACCACAGGGTTTCTTTCTAAAGAACCCTGTATGCAATACAAAGAAGTAGATATTACTACCTTTGATAACATGGATATGGACAAGAGGTCCTATTTTGAAGCTGTTGGTTTGGTGAAGCACTTGGGGTATATTGGTGAGTTCACACTTTGGTGGAAACAAAGAGATGAAGATTTTGAAAATGGGTTAAAGGAGTTGTATGAAGATAAACATGCTTTGGAATTATCTAATTATGTTATTTTTAGTGGGGATAAGGTTGATCATTTTGTTGAACACCTTGCTTGTTTCTAAGCCATGGTTGTGCCATTTTTATGTGATATAGTTGTGGAAGCCAATGATGGTGGGTCAATGTTGGTGTTGATGGTGGAGTTGATGTTGGTTTTGACATTGGAGTGGATGTTGGTGTGGATGGTGGACTGCTGGTACAGGATGGTGAGTGTAGGTTCAGGATGGTGGAGTACAAGTTAAGGGTGTTGGGAGGTAGATTTAGGATGGTGGAGTGCAAGAAGTGGACTGGTGGGGGTGCGAGATCATGATGTTGGATTGCAAAAAGTGAGTGGTAGGGTGCAGATTGAGGATGGTGGAGTGTAGGTCCTTGGCCAGTCTAGGTTATGACTTTGACTATGGGTGATTCTTTTCCTGATAATGTTCAAGTACAAGATAATATGTGGAGCAAAGAGACATATATTCCATCAAATGTAGAATCCATGCATGACATTAAGGATGTTTATATGAGTGAAGAGTTAGATAATAGGAGTGATTTAGGGTCACATGTTGCAGACAGACCTATGTATCCTAAATTTAAGGAAGACATATGCAAAGATTTTAAATTCCAACTTGTAATGGAGTTCTGTACACTAAGATAGTTTAAAGATGCTATAATGGAACAGTTTGTTCTTAACGGGAGGGAAATTAAATTTGGGTAAAAAAAAATTCTATAAGAGTGAAGGTTGCATGTACACAGAAGTGTGGTTTCATAATGTTGGTTAGTAGAGTTGGAAGGAGTCATACTTATAGGTTGAAGACCTTAATTCCTTAGCACACGTGTGGAAGAATTTTTGCAAACAAAAATGCCAAATCTAGCTGGGTATCAAGATAATTAATTGATAAGTTGAAGTGTAATTCCAAAGTGTTAGTGAATAAGGTAGTTGATGATATTAGGGTTAAATTTTCAATTGGCATTACAACTGCCATTGCCTTTAAGGGTAAAAAATTGGCCTTAGATATGGTGGAGGGTGATGCAAATAGACAATATGCAATGTTATGGTCTTACTAGTGGTGAGCTTAGGAGAGTATGTGCTAGCAATACATGCAAGTTAGCAGTTGAAAGACCCAGTCTTAATCTTCAACCAAGATTTGGAAGATTCTATGTATGCTTTGATGGATGTAAGAAAGCATTTCAACAAACATGTAGGCCTTTTATTGGGATTGATGGGTATCATCTAAAAACAAATTTGGGGGGTAGTTATTGGTTGCTATTGGTAGGGGTCCCAATGCCCAAAACTTGCCAATAGCATTTGTCGTTGTAAAGAATGGGTGTAAGGACGGTTGGAGCTGATTTTTGACACTATTATTTGAAGACATAGGGAATCCTGCTGAAAATGGATAGTTTTATTATCAGATCAGCAGAAGGTATATCATAATCTTTGACTGCATGTATTGAATTTAAATATAATTTTATTATGTATTGTTATTAATCAACTAACATTTGACTCATTTTTATGACAGGGTTTAGTTCCTTGTGTTGAAGAGCAAATGAAATGTTGTGAGCATTACTTTTGTCTTAGGCATTTGTATAGTAATTTTAAGAATAGATTGGGTGGTGGCACACTAATCTAAGATCTGATGATGAGGGCAACTAAGCCAACATACTACTATGAGGTATGGGAAGGTAAGATGCTACAATTGAAAGAAATTAACGAAGACGCTTATAACTAGCTTGGGAATCTTCCTAGAAAGGGCTGGTGTAAACATGCTTTCAAGTTTCATTCTAAATGTGATGTGTTGATTAATAATCTCACCAAATCCTTTAATAGTATCTTGTTGGGTGCTAGGGACAAACAATCATAACCATGTGTGCATGGATTAGGAGCTATTTAATGCGTCGATTTGCCACTTTAAGGAAAAAAAGTATGTAAGTTTCAAGGAAAGATAATGCCTAAGCTTATAAGGAGGTTAGATACAAAAGTGGAGCTTAGTGCAAATTGGTTTTCAACTTCGGTTAGGGGATCTACATTTAAAGTTACACATAGGCTGTTCACTGATAGATTTATTGTAAACCTAGTTAAGCAGTCATGTACCTGTTGTTTTTGGGATTTAGTTGGAATCCCATGTAGACATGCAGTGTCCACCATCACTTATAAAGGTGATAATCTGCAGAAGTATGTGCATAGATACTATAGGACTGAGTTGTATAAATTGTGCTATGAACATGTCATATCATCTATAAATGGTCAAAACAAGTTGCTAAAATCCAATGAAGAGGAGTTGTTGCCACCACAGTATAAAAGAGGACCAGGAAGGCCCAATAAATTCAAAAGGAGAGAATCAGATGAGGATCCTATCCAAATCAAGCTAAGGGAGATGAACATAGTTAACAAGTGTAGAAGATGTCATCAATTGGGCCATAATAAGAGGACATGCAAGAATGCATCTGTTGAGGTGCAAACATAACTAGAGACACAAGTGGATGGCTCACAACCACAAAAAACTAGTCCACTGAACCTGATAGTCAACCTGCAGCCTTTGAACCTGCTCCTGTACAAGATGCCACTATTGAACATACTAAATCAGTAAGAGATGCTACTACTCAACCTACTGAACCAACTCAAAATGCTGTTGCTTAAACTGTTACTACCTAGAATGTTATCAGTCTTGTTCAAGATGTATGTCCTTAACCTACTAACACTTAACCAAGTGCAACTTATAAGGTACATTGCTAATAACTAAGACTTTTCATATTTTAACTTTGTTCTTACATGATAATTATGATAAATCTGTGAAAAAAACACTATAAGATAGACTTGCTATTGCAATTGTGAAAACAAGGCGTAAGTCAACTAAGGGTCCAGCAGCAACTACAAAAACAAAGAAAGCTAAGGAACCGTATGTCAACACAATGATATGGTAAATATGTACTGATATTTGATTGTGGTTTGATTCTAAATACTTATTACATGACTTGTTTCATAGGGCACATCCAACGACCTTGCTATGGACTCTATTGCAAAGTTGGCAAACACGTGTATTAGCTTAGCAAAACAAATGGTATGTTGAATAAACATACCAGTTATTTTTTAATGAATAATTATATCGAAGAAACATACCACTTATCTTAAGTTTCTTGATCAACATTTAATTTCTTAAAGTAATTCTTTTTTTATGTAGCCTAAGTTGGGTACTCTTAGCTTGGTGCTCGTGTTAGTATTAAGGTTCACAATTAGACTTGTATAGACATTAATTCCTAAGGCTTGCTAAATTCTTAATGATTTGTCACTTGAATTTACTAGGCATATGATTATTTCACATTTTCATATAATTTGTACATGCTTTTTAGAGAGCTAAAATTGTCACAACGAATGAAGAGGGTTAGGCCATGCCACCTAACATTGATGCTATTAATGAACTGATTGAAGCTTACAAAATCTTTCAAGAAACTCATGTAAGTTTTGAACATGTCATATTGCTGCTCTACATTTTAAGCATGTATTTGAATATGTCATTAACAACATATTGTTGACATTAATTTTAAACTTGTATGCAAAAAGCAATTTCATCAAGTAGGATAATGAATTTGTAAGTGCAATTAGATGGGCAGTATTTTGGAAGTTGTAAATTGTGACATTTGTATTAGGGATGGGTAGTATTTTGGATGTAATTTGTGGATGTAATCTCGGTGTACTTGTTTTGATAGACTTATTATGCCATTTTGGTTGTAATTAGTTTGGTATGTTGGTGGTTTGATTAGAAGTAGTTATCAAACTTGTAGGTGGTCTTTTATGTAATCAGGATGCAAGTAATCTCTGTTTGAAAGACTTACATCCAGGGTTTGATGGATTTTGGATGTAAAGCTTTCATTTTGAATGTAACTTCTTATTGAAATTATCACTGTTGATGAAATATATGGTTAACTTCGGTCAACTTTGGTCTCAATCTTTTTGATAAAAAAATTTCAGTTTCATTGTTTCAGTAAACGCCCAAACCATTCTTTTGGTTTATTGTCACATTGGAGAGATACTTTCAGTAATAATCAACTTCATTTCCAAATTAATCAACTTGGATCAACACAAATTCACCTTTGTAATCCATTTTAATCAACTTTTAAGAACTTTAATCAATTTTAATTAAGATTCCTTAGCATTACTCCCATGCACACAAACAATCAGTGCAATGGTTAACAATATACATTAAACAACAATAAATAAGGCTTTTCATTACATACCAATAAGAACACTATTGTTACATCATTTTTCATTCAACAAAATGTCTCCAACAAAATGACCATTCGGTTTATCACTACTAGAGCCATATACATATCACTCCAAAAAACACTCATACTCTTTCACATTTATCCTACCCTCTGCATAATGAGCACTTCATTAAACAAGTTATGCCTATAACAAGGAAGACCCAACAGGTTACAACAACCAACATAACAAAGTTCACCTTCCTCCTTTCAACATTAAGCTTTATTTGCAGCTTCACAACCTTTTTCTTATGTTCTTCAACAGCTTTTACAACTATCTCCTCCAATCCATCACTGCCACTTTCATCTTCCACATCAGCCCACTTAAAATAGTCACAATGTCTTCCTCTCTACAAAAATAACAAGAAAAATCAAAATAAAAAATGGGTTTACATTATGAAGCAACAAAGTAGCCCCAAAATGCTACCTTTCCTTCTAGTTGAGACACCCCAAAAACAGCCTTCCTAGGTTCTTCATGCTTTGGGAGGTAACTAGGACCACTTTATCCCTACAAAGGCACCTCCTCCATCCCGCAATAGTACTAGAGGAAGATGAGTGCAAGAAGTTACAATCCCATCTGGAGAAGAATAACTTCTCAACAGTCTTCATGCAGACATGGTTCGTCAAGAATGAGAAGAAGATCCACAGTGATGAACTCAGTGTCGTTTCTAGGGCAAAAGCAATTTTGAATCTCACTTGAATGGTCTTCACAACACCTATTGAATATAAAGCACCAATATATGGTTTAATTTAAAAATGAAATTAAATTAAACATAATTAGGTTATTAACTTAGTAAAATCACAAAAAATATAATATTAATGTTAACGCTAACGTGGTCCAATAATTGAATGTCATGCCAGTTACTTATCCATGTGGCAGAAACCCATTTGCTAACTAGGTGACCACGTCACATGTTAACGGTAGTTTTAAACAGTAGGGACCAAAAACACAAACGAAAAATTTTTGAGGCACCAAGATCGATCAAATAATTTTAAATTTTATCTTTTAGCTCGATAAGAGTAGTCTCCTGCTCCTACTTATCTCCTAGAACAATGAAGAACCAGAGTTACGTAATTCTTTGGTAGAAAATATTTGTATTGATATTTTTTAATTTTTATTCTTATTAAATTATAGGATTTCTGAGCTGTTGCAACTCATACATTCTAAATGTAAAATTGATGTCTTTAAATGTAAAATTGATAGTGGTGTACACTCAAGCCAATCCATTAGAGTATTTTAATTTTTATTTAATATTTTTTGTAGCAATTTAATTTTAATTTAACACTTTTTTATTTTAGAGAGAAGTTTAAAGACATTAAGTTGTCACAATTGGTGCCTCAAACCTTAGGATTCATGTCACATCTAATTAATCCTTTCTCTATTAAAAGTATTTTAATTAAAAAATCCTAATTTGAAAAGACATAAAAGGAATAAAAATAACAACAACAATAATAAAAAATCATATAAAAAAGTAAGAATAAACCCTTATTTTAGTGCCTAAATTTGTAAAACGCTGTCATAATAGTTCTTGAAATTAGAAAAATGTCAAATTAATCTCTGAATTTGAAATTCATTGGTCATGTTAGTCCCTGTCATTAGCTCTGTTAGGGACTATAATGATAGCAAGTTATAAAATTTAAGGACTATAATGATAATAAGTTGTACATTCTAAGGATTTAAATCATAGTAATTTCAATTTTAGGGATTTATTTGTCATTTTTTTAATTTCAGGGACTACTATGACAATGCCTCACAAATTAACTAAAATAAGTGTCTACTTAAAAAAAGTAATAATAACAATAGTACTGTTTATTTTAATTTTTGTAGCAATTTAATTTTGATTTAATATTTTTTTATTTTAGAGAAGAGTTTAAAGACATCAAGTTGTCACATCCAATTAAAGATGTCATGTCCAATTAATCCTTTCTCTAAAAAATATTAACTAAAAAAATATATTGCTAATCTAAAAAAAAACATAAAAAGAATAAAAATAACAATAACAATAACAAAAAGTTACTAAAGCATAGAGCAAAAAGAAATAAGATAGATAAACTAAACTCAAGACCACAATTTGTGGTGGACTATGCATAAAACAATTTAAAGTCACACACCTCTAATGAAAGCTCCAAAAGAGGAGAAAAGAGAAAAATGAAAAAAATAAAAAATTAAATTTTCATAAGCTTTTGGCTTTACACTAAGCTCATATTTTCGGAATGATTTTCTTACTTGGTGGCCTCCTTCTTATATAGGGAATGGAGAGGATGCATGAGAGTGACTTGTTTAATATAGGACTTCTCAAGTGAAAGGAAGGTGAGAGTGAGAGTTGAGTTTCCAACATGATTAACTAGCCTACTTTGGGATTAATTTTCATCAAGATAGATGTCAATT
This sequence comes from Spatholobus suberectus, assembly GCA_004329165.1. NCBI lineage: Eukaryota > Viridiplantae > Streptophyta > Magnoliopsida > Fabales > Fabaceae > Spatholobus > Spatholobus suberectus. The sequence continues at coordinate 10,629,474 of CM014733.1, forward strand.
TTGGTTTTCGAGGTAAGACATAGGCTGTAGATATTTCTACAAGCTTTTCAATGGTGCAAAGAACATCTCAAATAGACAACTATAGCTTAATATATAACATTTCCTTTTCATGTTTTCTACATTAAAAAAATGAGCATTTTCCTTAAAAAATTCTCTTATTTCCTTTTCTCTTTTCTTTTCTATTTTATTTTCATTTTCCCAAACAAAATTGGGTGTTCACAACACTATCAACCAATAAAAACCATGATAAGTATGGCTTTCAAGGTAATTATTATAAATGTCAACAAAATTATCATACATGCCAACTTATTATTGGATGATAGCGTAAAAAGTCTTTACACTATTAGTGAATGAATTATTTATTCTTAAAACTATTAGGTGGATTTCAACAAAATTAGCCTATGTAATTGAAACTACATAATCTTATTAGGTTCTTGCACATGACATCCATTGTTAACATGTTTCGGAACAACTTTTAAAAGTTTAAATTAGAGTGTATTTGATCCATTTTTTTAGTTTATGTTTTTTTTTTAAGTAGAACTTGAGTCAAATACATTTTATAAAAAATACTTAAAAAAATAAGTAACTTATTTTCACAGAACAAAATTTGAAAAAAAAAAGTTAGCTTTTAATTAAGTTAGTAGGGAGAATTTTTTACAGCTTACGCAAACTTATTCAAGTAATCCCCTCTTTGAATCCCAACTTGACCTAAAAAACTATTTTTTAAAAATTTTCACTGATTCCCCAATCTAAGTGCTTCATCGACTTCATAATTAAATAATTCTCACAATTTTAGTTTATTTTAAATTATTTTTATTTATTGTGAAGTCTTAATTTATTTTTAAGTTATTTATTTTAGAAAATTAAAGAAAAATATTTTTATTTTTTAATTTTAATTACATGAAATAAAAGAATGTTACTGAAATCATTAAATAATATAGTTAAATAAAATTTTCACATTTTATAATATTTATAATTTTTATTCGTTAATTTTAATTTAGATTGCAAACTTCTTTTAAAAATTTTATTTGTAGTTAAACCTTTGAATTCTTAATTACAACAATATATTTGTTAAAAAAATTTTGGATTACTAATTCCATACTTTTTAATGTATATTGACATTATTAAATTATGTTTCAATAAATTATTTTTTATCTTCTAAAAATATTTTTGAACAATAATGTAGAAATTTTTAAAAATTTTATTTTCGTAATTAATATTAAATTTATTTATTTAATAAAATAGTTGTAAATTATCTTTAAAATTAAATTTTACTAATTAAAATAATTTTTGACATTTTTAAAATTAAAAATTTTAAATTTATTATTTACACAAAATAAAAAAGTTAACAAAATGAGTAAATAATATAGTTAAATAAAATCTCGATATTTTAAAATATTTATAATTTATAATTTTTACATTTCATATTTTGTAATTTAGAATTAAATTTATTTAATTAATATTACATATAGTAAAATATTTTCAAATCATATTTAAAATTAAGTTTTACTAAATAAAATATTTGTTGATTTTTAAATTAAAAATGTTACTAAAATGTTACATAAAATTAAAAAGGGTTATTAAAATGAGTAAATAATACAGTTAATTAAAATTTTGATAACATAAAATATTTATAATTTTATTCTTTAATTTTAATTTAGATTTTATATTTTTTAAAATTTTGAATTTGAAGTTAAGTTTTGTATTCTTAGTTGCAACAATATATGTATTAAATACTTTTTGAATTATTTATTAAATTCGTTGCAATATAAATTTACGTTATTAAATTTTATTTTTTTAAGTAATACTTAAATTTATTAAGTTAATATTATATATAATAAAATATTTGTAAATCATCCTTAGAATTATTTTTATTAATTAAAATATTTTTTGAAAATTTATTAAAAATTTTAAATGGATATATTTCAATACTTTTATGTATTTTTGTTAGCATCAAAATAAATTGATGTTAATTAAATTAATTTGTCATAATATTTTTTTCATCAATATATTCTTCCATTAAGTGAGGCAATTAGTATTAAATAAATCTAAAATTTTTAAATTTTTTTACCAAAAAACTTTTATCTTAGAAATAGTTTTAAAACTTAAAAAAAATAAAAATTACCAAACAGCTTCTACTTAATTTATGCTTTGCGTCAAAACATAAAGATTTATAAATTGAACTCTAAGAATTTATTTGAGTGAATAAGATAAAGTACGTCTTGTATCTTACATGTCATAAGTTTGTGTGCTCATTTATTTTTTTGGGTGAAATAAATGTAAGTTAATAAATACTTTTTGAGTTTAGATCCTTTCTTTATCTAAAAATGAGACATTGCTTTTTCCTCTAAATTTTGTAACAAAAACTAATTTACAAATTCTATATTAAACTTTGTAAATTTATGTTAATTAATTACTAGTTTGAAATAGAACATAATTTTTCTTTTGTCCAAGGGGAGATTTATAATATACCTTATATGCTTACAAAGAAGAGGAGGAGAGTAGCTAAGGATATGTGAAACGGATATATAAAGCACATTGTGATAGATAAAACTTACATACTTATAATTTATATCTCGTAAAACTAATTGAGCTCACTTGAAGGGACAAATGAAAAATTTATTAATATAACCAATGAGTTATGTAATGTTATGCATGTAACATTCTCAATTTTAGGTATTAGAAATAAATTATAAAGAGATCTCTTTAATAACCCTACCTTTATATTAATTTTTTGAGAATGTCTTAGGTAATATTATTTAAGGTTTTTATGACCTTAATTAAGAATGAGATAATAAGACCTAAATAGGAAGGGAGAGCAAAGAAAGGGATTGAGCCCCAACCACACACGACTTAAGTAAGAGAGGGAAGGGAAAAAAGAGAAAGAAAGAAAGAAAAGGAAGTGAAGGAGAGAAAGAAAAAGAAGAGGAAGAAAGAGAAAAGGAGGAGAAGCCTAGAAATCCCCAAGTCATAGAGCCTATCTCTGCATGTCCCCTGAGGTGAGTACATCCCTTTGTCTTCCCTTATCCCCTTTAATTGTTGGTCTTCCTCTTTCCTTTTTATTTATGTTTATACTATTTATAAATAGTGCCCATGTGAGAAATCTTGAAATTGTGGCTGTTTAAGGAGTTTATAGAGTAGATTTGTAGTTTAGAAATATAACAGGAGTGTTTTAGGACACATTGAGGTGTCTTAGAGTGAATGAAGGTCCTAGGTGAACCCCTTGGGTTTGTAGATCGGGGTTTCGCAATCTATTGTTTGATGATCCACTAGTAAGCGTAATGAAGTAGGGCTAAACGAGGGCAAGTCTTGGAGACTTGTTTGATGATCAATGCTAACTGCCATGCATGGGCACTAAGAGCAAGCCTTAGTGTACACCTTGAGATATGGCATTGAGCGCAACATCATGTGCGCTAGGCGCTAGGACCTTAGGATTTGATGATTGATATTTGTGTCTTATGCTAAATAGAGGTTTTCCCTCACTAAGCACAAGTACTCTTGAGACTTGTGCTTGGCACTTTGTTTAGTGGCACTAAGTGTAGTCTTGTAGCAGTAAGCGTGGGACCTCTAGAGAGTGAGGTTTGATGCATGGTATGGTGATGCTGATCGAAGCTTGACTCGAGCTAGGGTAGAACCCTAATCATGTTCATGTGCTAAGTGTGGTCTTGTTGTGCTAAGTGCAGACCATCCAGAGAGGGAATTTGATGTCCCAATGAAGGGGTGCTTAAGGCTGCCTTCTTAGCAAAAAAAAGGAGGTTTCCTTACTTTTCAAGAAAATGATATATTTTGAAAAGATGTTTCCTCCCTTACTAATTGACTCCCCAAGAACTTTTTCTCAAGTATTCTTTAATCGTGTCTCTTCAGGCTCAACATACTCAGCAAGTGTTTGGCAAAAGAGGTAACAGTAATCAAAGACTATTGTTTGTTGAAGAATAGTTACAAAATAAGCATAGATAGCCTTTGAGAAATCTCTTGGAGTATTTACCATAAGTTAAAGAAATTTTTGTTCTAATATGATTGAAAAAATGTTGCAAATAACATCAATAATCAAGCTTTTTATTCTTCAAACCAAAAGGACTATTATAAGCTCCTATTCATTGGATGGAGACTTGTGTTCCAACAAAGAGAGCTTTAATTTTGAACGTTGGAGCTTATTAAATGCAACATTTAATGTTATTCCTTTGTAATTGGATAAACAAACAAGGAAGTAGGTTGTCTTGATGTGCTTTTTGTGCTTTGGCCGTGTGTTAGGTGAAAGCTTCTACTTTTGTGATTGATACGTTGACTTCTCTTAGCAACTATCTTGTTTGCTTCTCTTTTGTTTAAGGTGCACTATTCGATACTCCTTTTGTAATCAATGATATTACTTATCACATTTCTTTATATTGTTTTAGTTAGATGAGCTTCTTAAAAGCTTCTAAGGCATGCTTACTTATTTATATAGTAAAATAATAGTAAGATGAAGGTTCTTTAATAAGATGAAACAATGATTAGACGAAGCCTTTTAAGGACACAGTCAAAGCATGTTTTGACGAGGCTTAAGAATTTTGGTCAATCGATGCCACAGTATGTCTTTTATGCACACTTAGTCAAAATCATTTGTACAACCTATACACTTAGTTAAAATCATTTGTACAACCTATGTTGTCTTATTCATTTATGACTTTGTCTACTATTATTAAAAAAAAAAAGTTGAATCTGATAGAAAAACAATGTTCATAACACGTACAATAGAACAAAGGATCTATTTTGTACTCAAATTAAATATACTACAACAATAAAGAGGAGACTAAAAATATGTATCCGAGTATCAGTTCTTAAAGCATCAAAATTTTCTTCAATTATGTGAAGACTTTACACTTATCCATATCTAGACCAACTTTTGCTGTCAACTTTTTAGTGAGTGGAACCAAATAAAAACAAAGCAACTTTTTGTAAATATTTTATGGATACAGATGGAAAAAGGAGACAAAATAGCAGTAGTGTATTTTTGTGTACTAAGATGTTTTCCTTTTAAAGCAAAAAAATACAACTATTGCCCTTCATTGATAGGAACATTAATATAATCTCTTTCAAATTTTGATTTGTCTTTGTCCCACTTTCCCTAATTTTTCTTTCTAAGTAACTTGATAAGGCTTACTTAGTTATTATTTTAATTGATTTTGTTGCTTTAACACCCTAATGTTTTCCTTCTAATTAATTTGTTTATTATTATTTTCTGTTTTGCTTGTTTTTAATAAAATGGTATTTTGAGAACAAGAGATTTTGGGTCTTTAAAATGAGGTTTTGTGATTAAAATGTTTTAAAAGTTTTAAGACCCTTGTGTTGGGCTTAGTCTCCATAAGCCCAAGTTAGCTTTACGAGTCCTTTAGGTTTCTTGAAAACCTAACCCTTTTTCCTTATTCTCTCTTGTGCCTCTTTAGAGATACTATACTATCGGAGCTACTGCATTAAGGAGTAAAAAGCCGTAGGAAGACGTCAATGCACTGTTTGCATCCTTTTGCCGGAGGTCATCTCTTTTGAGGTAAGGGGGTGAATTATTTCGCTTATAGGTATGACTTTGGTCGTAAGTAAAGGGGTTGGCCCTAGACCCCAACTGTTTGCAAATTGAATGTCTATGTGTAAAGGGGAAAATGAATTTCCCGATTATTATGCTTTTTATGTTGACTTCATATTGATTTATGAATGTGGATTGTTATGACTGTTCTTCCTTTCCCATTTGTGCCTAGATTATGGATTTAATGGGTTTTGATAGGATTGTGAGTGAGTGAGTGAGTGAGGAGTTTATAAAATAGATTGTCCAATAAGAAAGGTAATAGGAGTGATAGGAATTAATTAATATATGTTGGAGTGTTTGAAAGTTAAGGATCGCGATCTGTAGAATTTGCATTGGTGCTAAAGGCCAGAATTTTGGCCTTAAGTGTGGGAGAGACAGAGAGTCCCCTAGAAGTTTGGCACTAAGCATGGTGGTGCTAAGCGTAGGGAGGCAGGAAGTAACCCTTGGTCGTCTAGAGGTTTAGCACTGAGCACTAGAACTTTGGCGCTAAGCATGAGTATGACAGTGAATTCTCTGTATGAGTGGCACTAAGTGTGGACCTAGAGAATGGGTCTAGAAGTAAAGTGAAGTGGCACTACGTGCCAAGGGTCTGGCGCTAAGCGCGACCCACTAAGACACTCAAGTTGATGTCATTGACCTTCTATGCTTATTCCTTATATGATTGCTATTTTTTGGATGCCTTATTGAATTTATATCTTGTGGTTGTTATTTACCTTGTGTGGTTGTTATTTACTTTGAGAAACTATGTGTGCTTTAGACTTGTATTAATGTTATATGATAGAAACCTATGAAATGTTGTGAACATTATATGTGACCATGCATCATGACATTGAGTCATGTGAAGAAAAAAAGTATGTAGGAATTCAGCCATTGGAGGTTAGGATGGGTTGTCTAACATTAGCCTTGGGGATGGTATTCGGTTGGCAAACTAAGAAAACTGAATAATCTTGACTAGCCACCGAAAAATATCATACTAGTTGAGGGTGTGAAAACTGAATATATCGGTACTGATAATGCTTCTTATGGTCGTGCACTTACTCCTAGTTTACTTTCAAGATGAACTTAGATTGGTACCACATGTGTATAACAAGTAGAAATTAAGTGGCATTGCATTACATTTGCTTGTATGTTTTTAATCCTTGCAAATTAATGTTATTTTGATAATGTATGTATTCTGTATTCTACCTATCTCCATTGTCATACTTTGAGCATGATGTGAGATGTATCTCACTTCCTTGTTTTTTGGTATTTTTCTATCTATGTCTATGATACATAGGTGATGTCCAGTAAGACCTTGAGGAAGAGTCTTAGAGTAGAGGCATTGGCCTCATTGGAGTCTAGTTTATTGTTGCTTGGGTTGGTATGCTCTGATAGGATTGTGACATCGGGGCTTGATTAATTACTATTTTATGTCATTAGCTTTTGAACTTAGCATTAGTAATTTTACATTTTAATTTGGTTTATTTTCAAAGACTTGTATAGCCAACTGTGGGCCACTGTCTTTTTATCAATTAGTAAAGTATTTTATGGAGTTTAAATTGATGCGAGTTATGCATGTGATGTCCCTTACCATGTGAAGAGAGATTTTAAATTACCTCTTTGTTCTGCAAATGAAAAGTATATTATATTTCTGTACTATTTATTTAATAATTAGCTTTGGAGTAAAGGATGTCACAGTTGTCATTTTAAATAGCATTTGAAATCAACATGATCAAGTCATTACAAAAGATGCTTTATTTCTATTTTATATTATTTATATTCTTGGTGCTAGCAAAGAATATAATAATATTTCACTTAAAAAATCTTATCTATTTGATTATATTAAATTCTTTAATTTAAGTATCAAACAAAACAGTATTTTTAGTAGAGATTAGAACACTTCTTTAAGTGTGACCTCTTAGGTTTAGTACTAAGCCGATAATAAATTAATCAAATTCATTTACTAATAAAGCACTACAAAAAACACATGTATTAGAGTCAAAAGGTTAACGCTGATTATGACATCGATGCTACTAGCGTCGGCCAAGATGCAACCTTTCAATTTTTTTTTTATAATATTAGGACGTAACCTAATATTGGAAATTAGCGTCGACCTTTTTTAAAAATATTTTTCATTATTAGTGTCAACAAGTTCAACACTAATTTATAATTTTAGCAGAAAAACAAAAAAGATAACATTGGCTACGCTCACGTTAAATAATATATATATGTATATGTATATATATTTAAAAAATTATTGTTTTTGAGTGGAAAAACAAAAAAGTTAGTGTCAGCCATAACGTCTGCTAGCCTAAGCTACATAATATTTTTTTATAATTAATGTCGACGAAGTTGGTGCTAATTCTTAATTTGAGTGGGAAAACAAAAAAGTTAGTGTTGGCTATAACATCGACTTGGCCCACTCTAAATTTAATTTTTGAAAAAAAAATTATTATTAGTGTCGGCCTAGCTGACTGTTAGTTTTTAATTTTTGTGCGAAAACGAGAACTTTTCCTGCCTTTTCTTCTTCTTAAAAACCTTTCTTCTTCTTTCTAATCTCTTATCTCACTCTTTTCCTTTGTTTTTTTTTTTCTAATGCTTTCCTCTCCCTAATCTTTCATCTCACTCTCTTTCTACTTATTACATGTTTTGGGTGGCCACAGTGATAGCAATGCAACAATAGTGATGGTGATGGTGATTGCAGTTTCTTCTTCTTCTACTCTTACTCCTGATCTTCGACAATACTTCCTCTAGCAACACTTCCTACCAATGAACAAGGTTGAAGAAGAAAAAGAGTGTGACAACAATGACAGAGTGTGGTGAAGGAGATGAAAAGAAAAAAAAGGAATCAATGGAGAAAGAAAGGAACGACATGCCATCACGATGATGGTGGAGCCAAACTACTACTAATGACAATAATTTTTTATTTTGTCCTTTCTTCTTAGCATCGACTTCAACGTCAACCAAATTGGCACTATTAAGCACCGACCAAGCGTTGGCCTTTTATTTAAGTTAGCATCGGCTTGACCAACACTAACTTAGCATCGGCCACAAAAAGTTGATGCTACAAATTAGCTTCGACAGATTTAGCGTTGGCTATGAAGTTGATGCTAAGTTGCATTTAGTGTCAATTTTCGTTATTATAGATTAGCTTTGACAATTTTAGCATTGGCCATGAAGTCGATGCTAAGTTGCATTAAGCATTGATTTTTGTTAGTTCGCTAATTTGCATTTTTCTTGTAGTGAAGGTAGGTGTCTAGCAACACTTTTTAACATTCGGATAAATGTTTTTAACTTTCTAGAGTCAATAAAAGAATGATATAATATTTCTTTCCATCATTATAGCTCTAAGTTAACTCTAAAGTATGTTATTATTGTCAAACTCTAATGAGTTAACACATATTTAATTAGTGAATTAGTTAAGAAACTCATTTCTTCATTCATTCAATTGTCCTAGCCAAGGTCTTAATTTTATCATACAACGCAAACTCATTACCAAGAGTTGATGGATTCCTTCTTGATCAATCATTAATTCTACAAGTATTTAATCATATTCAACTAGTGCTCTAAGGCATTAACATTCTATTGTCATTAGAATTATGCAGGAAGGTTGTTGTGTTACGCATGATTGCTATTCTCTATTTTGCAAAGTTGAAAAGTTCTCCTGCCTTGGAGTTGTGTTCATGTTCAGTCATGTGTTTCGAGAGGGAAATGTAGTAGTTGATGGTTTGGTAGAACATGGTCTTGCTATCCTTATATGATCTTGTTGGTTGATTTAGCTACCATGATATTTGTTCGTTAGTTTGTTTTAGGTGATTCTTCATCCGTTCCTGTCACCAAGAAAAGGGCATTAGGTTTTTAGAATTAAAATTTAATAAATAATCTATTAATTACTATAAATCTCGAGTCAAAGAAAACTATTATACCTTTTCTTGAAAATTTTCTTTTGATGGTTTAAAAGTAATGTTAATTACTAGGTACTCTCAATTGAGTTAGTTTAATAATACTATTCATATGTGCATCATCTATATATGTAATTTAATAAATGAGCTCTATTAATATTTATCCAATAAAACCATTACATACATATATATTCATCTATCTGGATTATTGATGTCCTATTTACAATAATCCTATGATAAAAAACAATTTAAATTAAATTTACAAAAGACTTGCTTCTTATTATCATAATCTCCATTATTATAACAAGTCTTCAATTTTAAACAAGGACCTTGTCAAATTAACTACTCTCTCTAGTTCTTAATATAAGACACTATCTCAAAAGTATTGACGATCCTTTTTGTAAGGCATTTTACAATTGCTAAGAAACATTTAACTTTTTTTTTTCATTATTTGCCCCTATTAAAGACTTTGAGTATTTGTGTCTTTATTTGATAGTGATGCATATTGCTTTCAGACTTTAATGTTTTCTCATCACCCACAACAAATTGATGATGATTAATAAGGATAAAATTGATATGTTATGATATTTTTTTAAAAAAAATCAAAAAACCAACTAATTTAACTATTTTTATTAGTCTGTGTAATTCTGTTACAAATGCCTTATATTAAAGACCAAAGAGAGTATTTAATAAAACATAAATATGATAATGAAATAAAGAATGATACTTTATTAAAACTAAAATTATTCACATGATAGATTGGATCTTAAGCATACATATTTATCTCCAACATAATTGTCTTATACTTTGCAATTGATATAATTTAAATTTTCTCCTATCTTTTATTCTTATTTTTACATTTATTTTCTTTTTTTATTCTTTTTTTTATCACATTATATATATATATATATATATATATATATATATATATATATATATATATATATATATATATATACACAAACACACACACACACACACACACACACACATACATACATATTTATCTCCAACATAATCGTCTTATACTTTGCAATTGATATAATTTAAATTTTCTCCTATCTTTTATTCTTATTTTTACATTTATTTTCTGTTTTTATCCTTTTTTTTATCACATTATATATATATATATATATATATATATATATGTTTCCGATGCGTATCTCGCACGCCACACAGAAGGGTGTAACAATCATTACTCTAACTGGTATACGAAGGAAGTTACAAGTTTTTTCTTTTTTCTTTTTAATTTATTATTTTCATCCACTAAAAGAGAAACACAATATCAGTTTCCCAGTTGCTTTAATTTTGTGGGAAATTTTTTCGAACTAAGTAGCAGCATCGTATCTAGAATTTAAAGTTATTTTCTAATTCTCGATCCTAAATGAAAATGAAAAAGCCACGGTGGTGGAATGCAGTTAACTATGATACCCTCTTGAACATTGGAGTCTTTAATTAGTGTTATCATCACCAAAGCGTAGCATCCGTTATTATTTTGGACCGTTCCGGTGGTCCTCGCTGGTGTGATGCGGTATGGGGTGCCATCGATGCATGCTACTCAGGTTTAGGACATATGATGGCTCCTTTCTTTTCTTTTTTTAAGAAGCAAAGAATTTTATTCAAAGGTGATAGTAACATATGTACATACATAATATTTCATAACAGTTTCAAAACACACCTATGGAACATCAAAAGAAGATAGTATATATTCAAGTCAGCACCTATGGCAGACCGAAAAAAAGAAAGCTTCTGTGTTTGGGATTTTGGGGTTTTTCTTGTATGGTAGAAATGCTGTGGACGGTGGCACTCTGCACTCTGACAACTCTATTACTGACTTGACAGATTTTAGGTTGCTGTCGATGGTGGTCTACGTTGCTGACCTGAGGAACAGAGGTTTCTTTAAGGTGGTTTGCTATTTGGGTACGTTGGGTTGTGTGTGTTGAGATAATTAGTAGCAGATGATATACAATCATTTATTTCGATTGTAGAATGTATGCTGCTATGGTTAGAATCACAAATTCATCAAAAAAAATAAAAATGGTTAGAATCACAATTTAATTTTAAGTGACGGTTGCTTCCTAGTCGCAAGCTATCAATTGTGTTGGTAAAACGAAGGACGGTGGAAGGTTTGAACTTTGAAGAAGTAGTTCAGTGTGTTGTATGATTGGATTTGGACGGGGATTGGCCGTGCTTGAAAAAAGGTGACTGATGGTGAAAGGAAGGAAAAACTGAAAAACATAACGGGTCAAATATGTGAGAGGACGAGGTACGCAGGGGAATATAATAGTCATATTTTAAAAATAAAAATTAACAACGTTAAAAAATAACATAAACTAATACTTTAATTTTAAAATTAAGAAAAGTTATTTTCATACCTCTCTCTCTCTCTCTCTCTCTCTATATATATATATATATATAGGAAACATATCTAATGAGAGGAGTTTTTTTATATAAGAGTGAGAGGAATGAATATTGACCATTAGATCTTGTCATGAATGGTCAATATATATATATATAAGTGAAGATCAAGTTACTTGAAGAGTATTTCTTGGCAAAGTTATCTCACTCAATAATTCTTGATATATATTGAATTTTAACGATCCAACCATCAAATACTTTGATATTATATAAACGATCACACATGCCAAATTTTAGGTTAATTAGACATTTTAAACTTTTTTTTTTGTGTACAATGTTTCAAAGTTAGAATCTATGACCTCATGCATATTATCCAAACTCCCCACCACTAAGCCGAGAAAGGTATATCAGACACTTGTAGTTAGTTAATCTTATAGGTAACATTTACTTATAATTTAGAAAAGTATATTATACATTAATTTGAATTTATCTAAAGAAGTATCAAATAGTTGTCAAACTTTATAAAAATTTATGTACTTGATCTACTTAATAAAATTTTTTAATTTAACGGTTGGATAATTAAAATTCAATATATATCAAGAGTTATTGAGTGGAATAACTCTTGATAGAGTTACTCTTGAAGTAACTTGATCCCTACCATAACTACAATATATCTTAAAATACACCCACAATGTACGTACTCTAACTAAAAAACAAGTAAGTATACATCAGTAAATCCTATATATATACGTAAATTATATATATATATATATGTGTGTGTGTGTGTGAGTAAATTATACTAACACCTCCTAAGGTTTTTTTAGATTGCACATAATCCCTTTGCTTTTTTACTATTTACAACAACTTCCCTTATAGAGGTACACGATGTAATGTTTTTCAAACAATTAAGGGAGGTTAGTGTAATGGCTAAGGGATATCAATGTAATACTTTTCAAACAATCAAGGGAGTTAGTATAAGGATAGAAAAAAGAAGGGTATTGTGTGTAATCTGAAAAAAATTCAAGAGGTGTCAATGTAATTTACCCTCTCTCTCATTCTCTCTCTCTCTCTCTCTCTCTCTCTCTCTCTCTCTCTCTATATATATATATATATATATATATATATATATATATATATAATTTTTATCTTATAATCATATAAAAATACACGTACATTAACGTTATAGAATGTTCTTGTATAATAACAATAAAAGTAAATAATTTTTTAAAGAAACTGATGTTAAAAATCATTAATCAATATTTATTAAAAGGTTTAAATATATTTCTAGTTCATATAATATACTTGTTTTATGTTTTTAGTCCTTATCAAATATTTCTTATGATTTTGGTCTCTATAAAATTTTATTTTACGATTTTAGTCCTTAATGATATTTTTTTAGTCTTTATAAAATTGTAAACTTTTCATATCGATCCATCTTATAATATAAGATATTCATTTTATTTTCTATTATTTAAGAAACACTAGGCTTGTTCTCTAATAAATGGTTGTCACGTCATCAATAAATAGTGATAGGGACTAAACTGTAAAATAAAATTTTATAGGAATCATAACCATAAAAAAAAATTATAGAACTAAAACCTTAAAACAAGTATATTATGAAGACAGGAAACATATTTAAACCTTATTAAAATTCAGCATTTTTTTTTATCTTCACACTATGTTAAAAATCATCCATGTGTAAGCTAATTTTTACTTCAAGATATAACTATAAGTATAGTATTCATATATTTTTGCAATTTATCCAAAAATTTCACATAAAAGCTTTAGGCATTGGCAATATCTTCCTGCCCCTCGCGTCCCCACTCCCCAATTGACCACGAACTTATGCAAGCATAGTAATAATTAGTGAGGATCCTATTTATTTAAAGAGAAATATTATTTGCACAATAATTTATATAATAATTTGTTCAACAACATTTTTTTTGTATTTATCTCTTTCCTGCACATCATTTATCACATCATATAATGGTGGAGAGAGATAAACACAAAAAGTGTTGTTATATAAATTATTGTACATGTAGCATATCTCTTATTTAAATACTCATTAAGCGTTAATCAAATCAATTAATTTAGACACAACAACTCTTATTTACTTGTATAACTTTTATCACCGAAAATCGTAATAATGAAAGATGTTAAACTGCGGTTTATTTCCCTCATCGTGTTTAGCATTTGGCAATATGTTACGTGTATTAGTAAAAAAAAAAGAAAACGCCTTTTATTTATATCTATAATTTACAATTTTTTTCAAAAAGTCGATGTAGTATGTGACATACATAGTAGTATTTTTGTTATACTAATATGAACATTCTAGATTGATTGCTAAAGAATCGTTTTAGAAAACACTTTTTAAACCAATTCTTAGTGAAATTGATCTAAAATGTATTTTCTATTGATTCTTTAACAACTGATTTAGAATATTGACTTTTTTTTGGAACTTTTTAAATTTTTGAAAAGACATTCTAGATTAGTTGCACTATAACTGATCTGGAAAACACTTTATAGATTGATTCTTAATACAACCAATCTAAAACGTTTATACTTTCTAGATCGGTTGTTCTAAGAAATGATGTAGAAAGTAATTTTTTAGAAAGTCTAGTATAAATTATCTCCTTTCAAATATGCACTCATATTTTCGTTTTCATTCCAATTATGAAACCCTTATCCCTGTCTTGACAACATCAAAACCCTTACTCTCCCTATTTAGACATCATTTCTTTTTGTTTTGAAGGTCTTGTCTATGCTTTGATGATGGTGACACCATTCCTAACCTCAACATTTATATAAGTGTGACTTCTTGAAGTTCTATTTGTTTTTGTCTCTCTTTGTCTTTGTCTTCCTAACCTCTCTAGATGTTTTCTTTTATTCTTAATGTGTTGGGGACAATGAGAGTTAAACCTTTTATTTCGATGTGTGATGTTTTATCTCTTGCTTGCTTATTTATTTATTTGCTTTAGACCTTTATTTATTGTTGTTTGTTCATAAAACCTTAAGGTAGAAGACATGTTTATATTGTATTTGTTGCCTTTTTGCAGGTGAGGTAGTTTAGGGTTGCCCCTTTCACACACTACACCTACACTTATCACACACTTATGAGTGAGGTCCTATACCCGGGCCTGAGTGCAGATTGAGATAGGTAAGAGGCAAGTAGTGGTACCATTTGGGATGCACTTCCTATCTGGTTATCATGAAAGTCTCAGCTAGGGCGTGACTCTATTCGTGGATGCCCACATTTTGGATGCACTTTCAATCTGTGGTCACATTCCGATGCGAGTATTGAGCCCTAGAGACCAAAAACCTTTAGATACTGATTGGCCGTCCTGATGTGAGGATCATTTGTTAGAAGTCCTTTTAAACCATTATGGATCTTTTGGTCCCATAAACCTATTTAGGACACCATGGGGCATCCTTATGCTAACCCGTCCTGTTGTTTTTGCAGATGCATCAAAATTTTAGTTTCGTTTGTTGGAAAAAGAGTAAAATATATAATATCATGCACAAACATGCATTTTTCTTGTCTTTTACATGCATTGTTTTCCTTTAACATCATTCATACTCATAACTTTTCTTTTGCATTAGGTAGGTCCATTGAAGAATCTGAGAAGTCAAAATTTGATCAAAAGTGTATTTGGGTATATATAAGCAAAAAAAGACATGGGATCAAGAGGTGAAACAAGGGGAACTGTGCCGGTAAAGATTAGGATGCCTGAGATTCAGTCATTGAAGGCTTTTAGCAGTATGCTAAAAGGGTTACAACGTGCAGCCTTTGTTAAAAAGCATGGAAATATCCTAGACTTGTTGGAGGTAAATGTCCAAGTAGAAGCCCTTTCTACTCTAGTACAGTTTTATGACCCACCCATCAGGTGTTTCACATTTCAAGACTTTTAGTTAGCACCTACTCTAGAAGAATATGAGAAGATTTTGGGTAGTCCATTGAAGAATGAAAAGCCTTATCAGTTTGTAGGACATTATCCTTCCGTGGGAACAGTGGCTAGAATATTGAAGGTCCATGAGCAAGAATTAAAAGAAAAGAAGCTGAATAGGAATGGCGTAGATGGGTTTTCACAAAATTATCTGAATGAGAGAATGAAGTTTTTATTTGAGACGAGTGACTGGGTCGCTTTCTCAGAAGTACTGGCTCTTTCTATTTATGGGATTGTCCTTTTCCCTTGTTTAGATGGGTATGTAAACTTTGCTGCAATTGATGTCTTCCTAGCTCATCTAAATAGAGGAGAAAATCCAGTTCCAGCTGTTTTAGCAGACACATTTTATTCACACAACCTCTGTCATGAAAAGAAAGGGAAAAGACTGATGTGTTGTTTGCCGACTCTCTATGTTTGGATGACTACTCGCGTCTTCACTAATAAATGTAGGGTGCTATGTCCTATAGAAGACTTCAAATTGTGTGAGGTAAAGGCTAAAACTGGGAAGGAATGGGCTCAATACTTAAGAGATCTCACAGAAAAGTCGATTCGTTGGTGTCCAAGATGGGTAGAAGTGGACAAAGTCATATACCAGTGTGGAAATTTTCCCAATGTACCACTCATGGGGACGAAGGGCTGCATCAACTATAATCCGTCATTGGCCTTAAGACAACTAGGGTATCCAATGATGGGCTCGCCTTCTGAGGAGGCATTAACTCCTTTCATTATTCATGAGATGGACCTACAAAATTTGGAGATGCTCAGAATAATAAGATATGCATGGGACCGAGTCGTTAGAAAGGGACGACAGGAATTAAGAGAGAGGGATTGTGGTAAAGGAATGAGCTATCAGCAGTGGGTGACAGAAAGAGTTCAGAAAATTAAGTTACCTTTCCGACCTTCAACCCCAGTGATAGAGGAAATACCAACACTAGACACTGTGAACATGGAAGAGATGGGGAAACTCAAGGAAGCCTTAGCAAAATCTGAAGATGAGAGAGGGAAGTTGAAAAGAGAGCTAGAGCAGTCACAACAAAAATGGAAGTCCTTGCAAGATGAAAATGCTAAGAAGAAAAAATCATTGGAGGATGTTAGCAAAAAAGCCCAAGTTGAAGAAGAGCGAAGATTGCGAACTCAAGAGTGTCTAGCATCTGCCAATAAAGAGTTGGGATTGAGAGTGCAAGAAAGAGACAAAGCACTAGCAGAAAATCAGCGGTTAAAAGAAGCACTCAAGAACTCCAAAATAGCAGGAAGACAGGTTCAAAAGATGTTCGAAGATTTGAAACAACAACTGGAAAGGGTGGTAGCAGAATATGAAAAGAGGATTCAAAATGAAAAGCAGAGCGTAGGCCAAATAATGACTGCACATCAGTCGGAGCTAAAGAAAAAGCAACAGAAGGAGAGCGAGTTGAAGGACTCTGTAGTAAAACACAAGGAAGTTATTGCCAAACTCGAAGAGGAGGTTTCAGTTTGGAAAAATATCCTTGCAAATCTGCTCAGCGAAGCGAAGGAGCGGATCAGGGAGCTTGATGATGATAGTGTATTTTGGAGAGACCGCTACTTGAAATTGGCGTGGCTGGTTAACCAGATTATTGCAGAAATCCCAAAATGTCTCAGGATAGCAGAAGGAATGACAAACCCACTGTCCACCCCTATAGAGATTTGTGACTTCTTCGCTTTTTGTAAGGATTTGTTGGAGAGTTTGAAAAGAATGGCTGTAGTTGATGAGAATGTGAAAATTTGGATGAAATGTACTTCTCACTGAATATTAATGAAATGAGTTTGCTTACTTCTTGATCCTATTGGTCTCTTTACGTATTCCGACCCAGGTCACTTTTGATCAAAAGGCAAAACTCATGATTCTATAAATACAAGAAAATATTATTAAATGAATAAAGAAATAAGTAAATAAATAAGTAAAGGATAATTGCATAAATAATAAACAGCATTAACATTCTTCACGTTTACTTGCATACTTACGTCATTGTTTTTAATAGATAAAGAAAAATATTTCCTCAAGACAAAAACGCAGTTCTGCGGCACCCTTATAGGACCCGTGCCAAAGTAAGACTCATGGAGGACTTGGAACAGGCTCAGGAATCAATGAGGTCTGACCTGAATCAACTGAAGGAGCAGATAGCTCAAATAATGGAGGCTCTGAAAACTATGAAGAGTACTGAAGGGAGTAATTCTGCAGAAAACACAGAGGGAACCTTTCCATATCCACCTGGTTTCTATCCACCTCCATCACAGGGTTTTATTGCTCCGGGAAGTATGATGCCTGCTGCTGTGTATTCTGCCCATCCTGTGCATTCTCAGGGGATTCAGTCACAAGCTTTTCCGCTGTATGGCTTGCCTCCAAACTACACGCCACCTATAGCCACTAGCCCACCAAATACTGACCTCACCGCCCCTACCATAAATGTCACACATCCTCAACCAAACACCTATGAACCACTACGGGTCCCATTACCTTTCCCTACCTATACACCAGCCAACCGTACGACCCATGTCACAGATAGAAACATGACTAAAACACATGTTACTGATTCTCAGAATGTTGCCCAACCTCAACCCCTGCAGTTTGTAATGGGGGACAATTCTTATGCTATGAACCCAACCCATACTGCCATGCCTGGGGTACTAGCTGAGAGTTTTAAGGCCAAGGAAAAGTTTGATATCTTGGAAGAAAGGATCAGAGCTATAGAAGGAGGAGGAGGCTATGGTTTTAGGGATGCCGCTGGGCTTTGTTTGGTTCCTGATGTGGTGATACCACCAAAATTCAAGGTCCCAGAGTTTGAGAAGTATCGGGGAACCACTTGCCCCAGGAGCCATCTAACGATGTATTGCCGGAAGATGGCTTCTCATGCTTACGATGATAAATTGTTGATACACTTTTTCCAAGACAGTCTGGCAGGAGTGGCACTAAACTGGTATATGCATCTGGAACCTGTTCATATACGTTCCTGGAAAGACCTGGCTGATGCCTTTATTAGGCAGTATAAATATAATGTTGACATGGCTCCAGACAGATTACAGTTACAGAATATGGTGAAAAGAGAAATAGAAACATTCAAAGAGTACGCCCAAAGGTGGAGAGAAACAGCAGCGCAGGTGGAACCTCCTTTGTCTGACAGGGAGATGGTGGCAATGTTTATCGACACACTACAAGCCCCTTTCTATGATCGCATGATAAGTAGTGTATCTGCAAACTTTTCAGACATTGTCATAATTGGTGAAAGGATAGAAGGTGGATTAAGAAGTGGAAAAATTATGCAAGCAACAGCCGCAATTTCGAATTCGAAAAAGCCCCCAGTTAATACAGGAAAGAAAAAAGAAGGGGATGCTCATGCAGTGGCCTCAGCGCCAGTGTGGCCTAACTATGCTCCAATGTACTATGGACAGACCTATCGCCCTCCCACAGCTCAGCTTCCATATGTAGCCAATGTTGTAGCACCTCAATACCCTCAACCTTACTACCCTGGTCTTGGGATGCCCTCTCAAGTACCACCTCCTAGCCAAACACAACCTACCTCAGCCACACCACTCCAAGCCAACCAAACATGGAAACAAAACTCCAACCAGAACACTACCCAAAAGAAAGAAAAGAAATTCGTGACCTTTACCCCTCTACCCATGACTTACACAGAATTACTACCACATCTTTTGAGTAATGCCTTAGTCCCTATTACCCCCCTGAAACCTATTGAGCCACCATATCCGAAAGGTTATGACCCAAATGCGAAGTGTGACTATCATGGTGGGGCCCCTGGACATTCCACTGACAGATGCGTAGCCCTTAAATATAAGGTTCAAGGCCTTATTGATGCGGGTTGGTTGAGTTTTAAAGAAGATAACCCGAGTGTCGGAAACAATCCCCTCCCAGGACATGGAGATTCATCTGTTAATATGATCAGTAATGATGATAACCACCTGTTGGTGAAGAAGGTCGGAGAGGTGAGGACGTCCCTACGATTCGTCTTTGAAAAATTATATGAGTATGGCATGATCAAAGGAAGGTATGAGGAGAATGAAATGTGTGGCATACATCCAGGGGCACAACACTCCATAGAGGAATGCCAGGAATTCAAGGAGTTGTTACAAAAGCTGATAGATGCAGGACAGGTTCAGGTTGGCTGTTGGAAGGAAGAGGAAGAGGTAGCCATGGTACAATCAAATGAAAAGCCAGGAATGATGAAACCCCTGATAGTACATGTAAATAGAGGTGCTTTTACACCATCACCTCAGGGCCCGAGGCCTATTATTGTTCAAGTGCCAACACCTTTTCCGTACAAAAGTGATAAAGCTGTTCCTTGGAAGTATGATGTGGAGGTAAAAGGGAGCAGACAGGAAAGGGGCCAGACGAAGAACGCTGACACTGACACTCCAGCAATCATCAATATTTCAGGTATTGGGGGCATCACCAGAAGCGGTCGTCTTTATACGCCGCCAGAATTGAAAAAGGTAGTAAATGGTAAGGAGAAAGAAAGTGAGGTACTGAAAGAAAGGGGGAAAATGCTAGAGAAAGAGGGAATAGTAGGAGAAAAGAATCAGGAGAGAAAGGAAGTCACCGATGAGGAAGCCCGAGAATTTCTCCGATTCATTCAGCAGAGTGATTATAAGGTGATAGAGCAGTTGAATCGCATGCCAGCTAGGATATCTCTCCTAGGCCTGTTGATGCATTCTGAGGCACATAGGAAGTTGTTATTGAAAATCTTGAATGAAGCTCATGTGGCGCATGATATATCCTTAGATAAGTTTGGGAGCATAGTCAATAACATCACTGCCAACAACTACCTCACATTTACCGATGATGAGATCCCTGTTGATGGACGAGGACATAATAAGGCTCTCCACATTTCAGTTAAATGCATGGATTATATGATAGCTCGCGTACTCATCGATAACGGTTCTTCGTTGAATGTCATGCCAAAATCTACACTTGAGAAACTGCCTTGCGAGGGTGTCTTTATGAAGCCTAGTATTGTGGTGGTAAGGGCTTTCGATGGTAGTAGAAGGGAAGTAATGGGAGAGGTGGACTTGCCAGTACAGATTGGCCCTTGTGTGTTTTGTATAACCTTCCAGGTTATGGATATCCTGCCGGCATATAGTTGCTTGTTGGGACGACCCTGGATCCATTCAGCGGGGGTGGTTCCCTCTACCTTACACCAAAAGTTGAAATTTGTGGTGGATGACAAACTGGTCGTTGTGATGGGGGAAGAAGATTTGCTCGTAAGTGGGCCCTCCTCTACACGATACATTGAGGCTGCTGAGGAAGCATTAGAGTCTTCCTTCCAAACATTGGAGATTGTTGGCACCGCCTATGTCGAATCTATCCCTGTGAAGCCACGGCTATCTAATGCGGCTCTAATGGTAGCTAGAGTCATGTTGAATAAAGGACTCAGGCAAGAACTTGATACAGAAAAAAAGGAAGGAAAGATTGCAGCTTGGCTGAATATGCCTGATAATAAAGGAAGATATGGGTTGGGATATAAGCCCACCAGAGAAGATAAAAGGAGGATATGGGAGGAAAAGGAAGGAAAGAAACTTGGCTGCGGTTAGAGCGACGAGAGCCAAGGATAGGAAGGTTCCCCTCTGTGATATCCAAAGAAGCTTCCGAAGTACGGGATGGATAAACTTTGATCAGGTGGCCATGGCTGATGATGACCATGTCGTTGAAAGCACCAATTTCGTACACCCGTGTGTTGCAGGCAAAGACTTGGATAACTGGAAAACCACTGAGCTGCCTATAATCTTTAGCAGACATTCCATGTAATTGCATATACAAATTCTTCGGCTCTGCCCAAAGCCTTAGGATGTTTGTATGGGCGTACACATTTCATTCCAGTGTTAATGAAAATTTCTTTTCACTCTTTTCTCATTTCATGTCACTATATTTATTTTGCTAACATTAATAATGCAGATTTGAAAAAGAACCTTGTAAAGAAGACAGTGCCGATGCTCCAATGTATGATTTTAATTACCCCATCAATCATATGGAGGAGGGTGATGAAGATAATTGGGAATCATTCCCAGAACTGTTAAAGTTGATGGAAAAAGAGGCCAGAGAAATAGAACCGCATCAGGAGTCCACCGAGGTAATAAATTTGGGGAATGGTGAAAATAAAAGGGAAATAAAAGTCGGCACTGTCATGAAAGCTGAAACGCGGGAAGGCTTGATTAGTTTGTTGCAAGAGTTTATAGAAGTTTTTGCCTGGTCTTATCAGGATATGCCGGGGTTGGATGTCAGTATTGTTCAGCACAGGTTGCCATTAAGACCTGAGTGCCCTCCTGTCAAACAGAAGTTAAGAAGAATGAAACCAGAGATGTCTTTGAAGATAAAAGAAGAGGTGAAGAAACAATTTGATGCTGGTTTTTTGGCAGTGGCAAAATATCCAGAATGGGTTGCAAATATCGTACCGGTACCGAAGAAAGACGGAAAGGTCGTATGTGTGTCGATTATCGGGATTTAAACAGAGCTAGCCCTAAGGATAACTTCCCGCTCCCCCATATTGATGTTCTCGTAGACAATACAGCTCAGTTTGCGTTGTTCTCTTTTATGGACGAATTTTCTGGCTATAATCAGATTAAAATGGCACCTGAGGATATGGAAAAAACTACTTTTATCACTCTGTGGGGAACCTTTTGTTATAAGGTAATGCCGTTCGGACTGAAAAATGCTGGGGCAACATATCAGAGGGCAATGGTGACACTATTTCATGACATGATGCACAAAGAAATCGAAGTCTATGTAGATGACATGATCGCCAAGTCAAGAAGTGAGGAAGAGCATCTAGTTAACCTACGAAAGTTATTTGAGCGGTTAAGAAAGTTTAAACTCAGGTTGAATCCAGCGAAATGTACCTTCGGGGTAAAGTCAGGAAGGTTGCTGGGTTTCATTGTCAGTGAAAAAGGGATAGAGGTTGATCCAGATAAAGTACGAGCCATTCTAAAAATGCCAGAGCCTCGCACGGAAAAAGAAATTCGCAGGTTCTTGGGAAGGCTAAACTATATTGCCAGATTCATCTCCCAATTAACTGCCACTTGTGAACCTCTGTTTAAGCTATTAAGGAAGAATCAGGTCGTTGAATGGAATGAAGATTGTCAAATAGCCTTTGAAAAAATTAAGCAGTACTTACAAAACCCACCTGTTCTTGTTCCCCCAATTCCAGGAAGGCCCCTTATTCTATATTTGACAGTGCTTGATGAGTCAATGGGGTGCATATTGGGCCAACATGATGAGTCAGGGAAAAAGGAGCATGCCATTTACTATTTGAGTAAGAAGTTCACTAGTTGTGAGATGAGATATTCTTTGTTGGAAAGAACTTGTTGTGCTCTGGCGTGGGCTGCTCATCGTTTGAGACAGTATATGTTGAGTCACACAACTTGGTTGGTATCCAAAATGGATCCAATCAAGTATATTTTCGAAAAGCCTGCTCTCACAGGAAGGATTGCTCGATGGCAAGTATTATTGTCAGAATACGATATTGTGTATGTCACTCAAAAGGCGATAAAAGGGAGTGCCCTGGCAGAATATTTGGCTCATCAGCCTATTGAGGACTATCAGCCAATGCAACCTGAGTTTCCTGACGAAGAAATAATGAATATGTTTGATCAAGAAAGTGAAGTTAGAGAAAAGTGGGTTCTATTGTTTGACGGCGCTTCTAATGCACTAGGACATGGTGTAGGAGCTGTGTTGATCTCCCCACAGAATCGATATATTCCACTAACAGCCAGATTATGTTTTAATTGTACTAATAACATTGCAGAATACGAAGCCTGTGCCTTGGGAATACAAGCAGCTCTAGAATCAAAGGCTAAAGTTTTAGAGGTGTATGGAGACTCTGCTCTGGTAATCCATCAGTTACGAGGAGAATGGGAGACCCGGGATCACAAATTGATTCCGTATCAGACTTATATTAAGGGTTTGACCCAGCATTTTGAAGACATAACTTTCCACCATATTCCTCGAGAGGAAAATCAGTTGGCTGACGCTTTAGCTACCCTATCATCAATGTTTGAACTAGATCAGGAAGGAAGCATGCCATTCATAAAGATACAAAGTCATGATCAACCGGCATATTGTCATCTTATAGAAGAAGAATCAGATGGAAAGCCTTGGTATTTCGATATCAAGCGTTACCTTAAAGATAAGGAATATCCTCCCGGTGCCTCTGAAACGATAAAAGAACGTTGAGAAGGCTTGCGATGAGCTTCTTCTTAAATGAAGACATACTTTATAAGAGGAATCATGACATGGTGCTCCTCAGATGTGTTGACGCAAAAGAGGCAGATCAAATACTTAAAGAAGTTCATGAGGGCTCTTTCGGAACGCACGCCAATGGGCACGCTATGGCTAGAAAGATACTAAGGGCTGGGTATTACTGGCTAACTATGGAGAATGACTGTTGTATATATGTGAGGAAATGTCACAAATGCCAAACCTATGCTGATCATATTCATGCTCCGTCAGGGCCTTTAAACGTCTTGACAGCACCTTGGCCATTCTCAATGTGGGGGATGGACGTTATTGGAGCAATTGAGCCAAAAGCCTCTAATGGTCACCGCTTTATATTGGTTGCCATTGATTATTTCACCAAGTGGGTTGAGGCCGCTTCTTATGCCAATATTACCAGGAGTGTGGTGGTAAAGTTCATCAAGAGAGAACTAATTTGTCGATATGGATTGCCGAGCAGAATTATCACCGATAATGCCACTAATTTGAACAATAAAATGATGGAGGAGTTGTGTGAGGAGTTCAATATCCAACACCATAATTCTTCCCCTTATCGCCCTAAGATGAATGGGGCAGTTGAAGCAGCCAATAAAAATATCAAAAAGATTGTTCAGAAGATGGTAGTCACATATAGAGACTGGCATGAAATGCTCCCTTTCGCGTTACATGGATATCGTACCTCTGTGCGCACATCAACTGGGGCAACCCCATTTTCATTAGTATATGGAATGGAAGCAGTACTCCCGGTTGAGGTTGAAATTCCGTCATTACGGGTGTTAATGGAGACTGAATTAGACGAAGCAGAATGGGTTCGAGCCCGCTTTGATCAGTTGAACCTTATTGAAGGAAAAAGGCTGGCTGCAATTTGTCATGGTCAATTATACCAGAGAAGGATGAAAAAGGCTTATGAGAAGAAAGTTCGTCCTCGAGAATTCCAAGAAGGGGAGTTGGTATTGAAGAAGATTTTGCCAATACAAAAAGATCATCGAGGGAAGTGGACTCCGAATTATGAGGGGCCTTATGTAATAAAGAAGGCTTTCTCTGGCGGGGCTTTAATTCTTACCAAAATGGATGGAGAGGAGTTACCGCTGCCAGTCAATTCAGATGCAGTCAGAAAATATTATGCCTAAAAAGAGTTTTTTTTTTTTTCATGGTTCAGTAGAATCTGACTTTTTATCATAAAATCTACACTGGAATGAAATGGGTATTCAGATTATAACATGGAATGTTGTTTAAAGATTATGATGGAAAGGTTACCAAGTTCCTCCAATGCACGTCCTTAAGGGTTCGCAGATGAATAATAACAAAATAAAATAACTAAATAAATGATTTCAAAAAATAAAATGGTGATGAAAAGGAATTTAGTTCCAAAGTTGTTTGTTTTCCTAAAAAAGCGAAAATTGGTAAATTCATGAAATCTCTTCTATCTCAAAGAAGAAGAAAGGGAAACGATGAAGACAAAAGAGGACATCTTTGCAACATAATCATTTAATTGAGAAAAAATGAGAGCATGATCCAAGATCATTTCTTTTGAGGTATTCATCCGTTAGACCCACATACTTTCTCATCTTTCCCTTCCCATGTTCATAGTAAATTCAAGAAGGACCCAAAATCCTGACAACAAAGAAAAGCAAGCATTTTAAGGTTTTCCCGGGACTAACATAATGTGTCATAAGTTCTGAGAGCTAAAAAAAAAAAGAATTAAAGTCCGTTAGGTTGAAAACCCACAAAGGGCGACCTAAGCAAAAGTTAGGACATAAAGAAATAATAGGGTATATATATAAAAAATAAAAAATAAAATAAGAAAGAGAACAAATGCTGATGATTACTAAATTTTGTTTTAAAGTTAAAGTTTTAGAAATAGAGTAGTCAGGATTTGAAATGATGTATGGCCATGTTTCTCTATCCGAAAAAAGAATTTTATCCCTTGCTACCCATTTTGAGCCAAAATAAATTTTCCTTCCAAATCACCTTAAAAAAGGATCTTCCCTATATTAGAAACCGTTTTCAAGGCACCAAGGCCACTGGTTTCAAGGCATCAAAATTGCTTGTTGCAAGGCAATAAGAGAAATAAAAAGGAAAAAGGGAAAAGAAAGCGATGAAGAAGAATAAAAAATGATGATAAATAAAGAAAGTATGACAAGTAATGTTGAAAGGTCATGACAAATAAAGCATGACGCAAAAGGAATAAAAGTCCAAAAGAGAAGAAGGCAAACGAATAAAAGGAATGAAATCCTTGATGCGAAAGTCTAAGGGAGGATCCTTGTTTCAATAACCCGCAAACACTTGTTTGAGCCTTATTTACCTTTCCTTTCATAACCCTTTTAGCCCCCGGCCACGATACAAGCCTAAAGAAGTCCATAACTGATCAAAGAATGACAGCTCAAATTTCTTTGGCTTTAATTTTAATACAAAATGATATCATATCTTCAACCATCAGTGTTTGCTCAAAAGGAAAAAAGAAGAAAATAAAAAAAAAAAGAGAGAAGGAAATAAAGAAGCTCTCAAAAGAAAGGTTCTTAAAATGAGACAGTTGCGTGATTACCTTCTATTTCACAAACTACGTTGAAATAATTCCCCTCATCCTCTTCAAACCTCGTTTGGTATAAAGATTAAATAACCATGACGTACTCATCCAAGTAGTGACAATAATTACATTGTCGAAACCAAATTACATAATTTTTTTTTTTTTCATTCCCCTTCTTCTCCCCAATTCATCATAATTTGGGGATAAATCCTATTTCTCCAGTCCTAGGGACTTGCCTAGATATCTCAACAGTTAATTTCCTCAAACCCATAGCCATTTCATATCCAAAAATGGAAGTATACGTCAAAAGAAATGACATAAAGACATAAGCTGATAAATTTTCTCAATTAAAGGGTTAAGCTAAAAAGGGTCTACATCATTCGTTTGGATCAATTCCATCGAAGGCAAAGAGGATTGAGTAATCAATTAAAAATAATAAATCAATTTCAAAAAGAAATTCCATGAATTTACCTTCATGATAAGGAAAGCAAACAATTCAGGAGGAATGTTCCTTTTTCGCATTAGAAAAGACATCCCTTTGTTTTAATCTTGTAGGTGCTCGTGCCCATCTGTTTTTAAAATTTTCCGGGTGCTCGTGCCCATTGTTTTACGTTTTTGGGTGCTCGTGCCCATCATTTTGCATTTCTCGGGTGCTCGTGCCCACAGTTTTAATTTTCTTTGGTGTTCGTGCCCATGGTTTTAAATTTCTTGGGTGCTCGTGCCCATTGTTTTCAGATCTTCAGGTGCTCGGGCCCACTGTTTTGCAGTCCCTGGGTGTTTGTGCCCTCGTTTTTATTTTATTTTATTTTATTTTCTTTCCTAAGCATTCGCATCCATTATCATGTCTTGCCGGATAAAATCAGGATTCATATCTTTACTTATCTTTTACTGTGATAATGTGAAAACAACTAGTTATTCACATTACCTGGCAAAAGCTAAGTAAAGAGGGGCAGCTGTGAATACCCAATTTTATCCGGGTAGTCCATACAATAATAAAAAATTATAAAATAATAAAAAATAAATAAATAAATAATAGTAATAATAATAATTTTAGTTAATAACATCTTGTGTCTTACGCTCATTAGGCTAGACATGCATTAGGCCCATAATCATTTAATTGAGGAAAAGGAAAGTAAAAAATTCTAAAATTAAAAAAAAAAAAGGGAGAAGAAAGGGCATTGGGCCCAAGGCCCATTCCTAATGAACACAAAATGTACACAATTAGAGAAAGCAAAAAAAATGTGGACGAAGCTTGCAGGCCAAGCATCTCACTCTCTATAAATAAGCTGAATGGATGAATACTAGAGAGGGGGACGTCATTTTTTTAAAAAAAAAAAAGGAGGAAGAGTCGGGAGAACAGTGCGGGAAGAGGAAACGAGAAACAGAGGAAAGAAGAAAGATATTGGAGAGTGAAGAGAATAGCAATATTGCAGGACGGAGACAATTTGTGAAGGCTTCGAAGGTATTACTCTTCTCCCTCCTTCAAACTGTTTGCAAAAAATCTCCTAATCTGCTATCTCTGAATTGCTCTGCAACCATAAGTAATTTTGTGTTTGATATTTACTTCTTGAATCTGTGCGAAATAGATTGGTCAATCCATATGTTATACTCGTTGATGAAGTTACTCTGTTCTGTATCACGCTAACACAATAGATTTAGTTTTAGTTCAAGATCATCAATACTATGCGAATACTAGTTAATATATTGATTCAGTTTCGCATCTATAACATTTAATTTCTGACTACACAAGGATTTCTATAGAGTTACAAATTTTACACAAATCCATCATAGTAAGCGAAAGTCGTGTTACACAAAAAAAAAAAAGAAGAAAAAGAACACCAAATCAATAAATTCAGATCAAAAAAGTTGATTTCACCTTCATTCACCCTAATGGATCAATTCTCCGTAATATACTTGTTTTCGCTGCATTAATTCCACACAAAGTCTCAACGAAACTCATCCCTCAAAATATTGCTGCGTGAATCTCTGTAATATGCTAATCAACACTGCATTTGGCATCATTGTGAAATTACAACTTCATGAGTGTGTTATCATCATTGCGAAGCCCTTTCGCTGACGCGTAGATCACCATTGCACCATCACCCACGGGCTACCATGGCGATGCCGCATCGCCACGATATGGCTTGTTACATCTCTAGGGACTTCTCGAGGTCGTCATCGCACCACAGGCGTAGCAACGTTGCTCTCTCTTTCCGACGAAAGCTTCGTCCGCCACTGCCTCATCATTTTTCTCCCACCGCCACTGCTCCTCTACTGTAGTGCGCAAGGTCGCTCCGCCCTAGGGTCTTGAATTTTGTTCGTGAAGAAAAGGACTGTGTGACCATCACGATACTTGATCCCATACGGAAAACCAAATGGACCCGAGTCCGTTGTTTTTTTTTACTTCGGCCAATTTGGCCCATGCTTCTCGGATGCTTTTAATTCTTGCATATTAGCTTACTCCTCCGTTAGCACAAGTTTATTATTATTATTTTTATTTATAGGTTCCCGTCATATAATAATAATAATAATAATAATAATAATAGCAACCTTAGGTGATTCACGTAAGACTAGAATTTTACGTTTATAATATTATAGGTTCCTTTTTAAAATAATAATTGTAATTAGTTTTCTTTAATAAAATAAATGAATAAATAAATAAAGAAAATAAATAAACCATCAAACTTAATAATAGTCACGTAGGATGCACTTCCTATTTAGACATTATTAAAGTTTTTAATATGAACATTAATCATTTAAGATGCACTTCTTATTTGATTATCATTCCCTTTTAATAATAATAATAATAATGTTTTTTTTTTTGAAGTAAAATATAATAAAATATTTTGACAAAAAGGATTTTAAATAGTCACTTTGGATGCACTTCCAATTTGACTATTATGAAAATCTTAAAAGGTATATCGATAACTACTTTGGATGCACTTCCAATTTGGTTATTGAGTATACCTTTACAATAAAAAAAAATAAAAATAAATAAATAATAATAATATAAAATAAAGTTAGTAAATATTTTTTTTATAATATTAAATTTTCTCTTTTTAAAAGGATTTCAAGTAGTCACCTTGGATGCACTTCTTATTTGACTATTATGAAAATCCTAAAAGGTATATCGATAACCACTTTAGATGCACTTCCAATTTGGTTATTGAGTGTACCTTTACCATACTAAAAATAAAATAAATATAATAATAAAAAAATCAATCAACAAAACGAGTTTCTACAAAGAACTACGTGAGTCTGAGTTCCTCATTGCACCAGAGGATACGTAGGAGCAGGGGCTCATCCCTGTCGATCTCAAAAACATAAAAAATTTTAAATCTTTTTTATATATTCAAATAAAATGGCTAAGCAAGAGATAAGACTTTCACACGTTAGGATAAAAAGGTAACCATCTTTTGATGGACGTGTAGGGTGCTAACACCTTCCCTACACGTAAATAACTCCCGAACCTTTCTCTCGGTTCAAGACCATCACTCGTAGGTTTTTCTATGGTTTATCCTTAATAAATCATAGTGGCGACTCTTCTGATCATTTTTCCTTTTTCGCCATCCGTCGTGACCCTGGTTGCGACAGCAACGTTCTCTTCCTTCTCCATTACATTTGTTCTTTTTTTCCTTGCTTGTGTTTTCACAAGGGTACGTTGTCAATTGTAATTTTAGGTCATATACATTGTTGAAATCTAAATGCATTTTATGAATTGTATCTAGGCTTAGAACTTTTTTAGTATAATTTGAATTATGTTCCAATGAAATTGATATTGTTGGTTTTGTGAGATTTGAATTATTTCTATGAAAGTACTTAAATTAATATTGTCTAAACTATTTATGTAATTTTTTTAGTATTATGTTCTATTGAAATGTTTTATTTATTTGTATTATATTAATTATTGTTCTCTTTATTTACTATTCTTGTTATGAGTTGGTTTTGGTTAAGTTAGTCTTACATGTTTACCTTAGTTTCCTATTCAAAAAGGACTTGTACATTATGTTTTGCACAATATACAATTAATTTTTGAATTGTGTAAAGAATAGATAGCTTGAGATTGTAAATTCACATAAAAATAGATTATCATATGTTGATCTCTATTTTTCATCTAAGAATAGGGATGATTGTATTTTTCATTGTTCTTTGGGTACATACCTAATTAGGGTGATAATATCACCACGATTATGTTGTGTACTTGGACAACTATAGGAAAATATTGCCAAAATATTAAAGATACACAATAGTTTGATGCAAATTTAGCAATCTTGGATAGGATAAGACTCCCTTCTTAAGTAACATAAAATAGGCATGTGTCAAGCATGTAGTTAACATTATGAATTGAGGATGAATGCTATTAAATTTTGTAATTTTTGTTTCGTAGATATGAATCGTAGTTGGATAAATACTAGATGCACAAGTAATAACTATGAGATTAGGGTGGAAGAATAGAACCTCTTTTACTCCTAATAGTAAAAGGAGGTTCTATTGTTTATGTAAAATGTTTGAATCAAAAGTGATTAAGTGTTGCAAAAATAAGAGACCATGTTCTATGTGACAAATTTTGTAATATATAATTATACTTGATAAACATGACATGGTGAATTATTACAAATGTAGCCTACTGAGTCATAAGGCATTGAGTTGATGTGGATATAAATGATCAACTAGAGGACATGATTTATGATATTGATGTAAACACCTTTGAGCGGTCAAATGTGTATAACAATTTGTGCAATGATATAGAGACACCTTTATATCCATGTTGTAATAATTTTACATGGTTATTAATGATGTTGAGATTATTTAATTTGAAAAAAAATGGGTGGAGCAATAAGAATTTTATAAAATTGCTTGAGTTATTGAAAAACATGTTTTTTAAAGGTAATGTATTGCCAAATCAAAACTATGAGGCGAAGAAAGTATTGTGTCTAATGGGTATAGGATATAACAAGATGCATGTTGCCTTAATGACTACATATTGTACATAAAAGAGTTTGAAGAATTGCCTGAATGTTTGAAATGTGGGATATCATAGTACAAAGTGAAATATTGAGATGCTAATGATGTGATGATTAAGAAGCCTCTAGTGAAATTGTTATGGTATCTTCAAATAATACCAAGGTTCAAGTGCTTGTTTTCTAATAAAAATTGTTTTGGAGGTCACTCAGACCCATAATCTAAGTTGGCTCATACGTCACCTATCCAGCTAGCATAGCCTCGAGTATCGCGACTCATAAACCCCTGCTATCCCGAATTGACTCCACCTCTATCTCGGGATAGCATAGGAAGTGCCTAACGCAAAGAACATGTGTAGTTAGACACCCAAATGCACGCTGCCATGTGGCACCCAGCCCTAACAAAATTTCCCTCCAAAACACACTATATAAAGGACTCCACACTATCAGGTACACATGCTCTCTCTCATACTCACTCACATTGGTATCCTTACTAACTTAGGTATCAGAGTCCTTGCAGGTGCAACCACCGGAGACATCAACGACCACTGTGGGAGCTCACTGAAAACACATTCTTGTGTTCACCACACAACATTGGCACCGTTTGTGGGAATCGTTTTCTGATTCTCTTCTTTTCCTCCGTTTTCTTCATTCTCTGAAGACCGTGATGGTTAGCACAAGAAACCGCAAGTCCCCTGTGGCGCCTTCGCCACCAAAGCTTCCACCACCGTCGCCTAAGGATGGTGAAGTTGCATCCTGCCACTCCCGAGGCAGCTCCTAGCCTGCATAATGTTCTAAAGAACAACAAAAAGAGGTGTTGAAGGAGCAGGAGAAGATCATCGCTGAACTCCGGGCAGAGAGAGACAGTAAGAAGGTTACGGAGGACACTTACGACCATATTGAGAGGTCTGCGATGTAACACCCATAACTGTTAACTTTTCTGTAACTCAAATTCGTGTTCTAATAGCTCAATAGTAAAAATTAAGGTAGATTTTTTTTTTAAAGCCTTTAAAACCGAAATTGTAGCATAATATAAAATGAGAAATCTTTTTCCATGTAAAATGAAATAAAAGTTTTACTACCAAACCATTAATAAAATATTATGATAACCAATACCAATGAAAATGAAATATAATTTAAAACTCTACAAATATGCAACTTGTAACGCTGTGATTTTCTTAATGTATGATTTAGTGGTTTAATAACTAAAAGTGAAAATTAATATGTGGTTATGGTGTTTAAAAGAAATAAATGAATTGTTGCTATGTACGATATATTGTATGTGATGATGGTTGTGAGTTATTGGTTTGAAATTATGGTTTGAATTTAGGAAGTTTAAGATATGTGCTTGAGCCAATTTGAATATGTTGTGAGAATGATTTTGGGTTTTTGAGAAAAAACAGTTAAGTTAGACCAGTTTTGAGATAAAGAAAATGGCTTGGTGAGGTTGGGGCTTCAGTTGGCCAAAAGTCTGTGTGAGAGCTCTAGGGAGGTCGGATGTATATAAGGAAGGAAAAGGGGGATTTCCCTTTCATTCTCTCATTTCTTTCTCTCTCTACACTTTCTCTTTCTTCAATTCTCTCTCAATCTCTCTCTAGAAATTGTTGAGTTTGTGGGAGTATAAACGAGGTTCGAGCTTGATTTAGCAGTTGTGGTAAGGAAAGGAACTATCCTAGCTAGATTTGGCTCAAGAACACTGGATTCTCAAGGAACCTAAATTTAGATTCAAGAACTTTTAGAGGTAAGGGAAGCTTACAAATCGGTTATTTTGTGTTAATAACTGTTGGTATACTGATTTCTTGCCTTATGATTGATTGAATCTCTATGGATGTTGCCATTTTGTTGGATTTGGGTGAAAATGGGTTTTGGGGGAGAAATTTGAGATTTGGATAAAAATTGATGAATATGTGATGAAATGTTGATTTGATTATATGATTTGGTTTGTATTAACTTGGTTGAGGTAGATTGAGGTTGTTGGAAGACCATTGATTTGAAAATCTATGTTATTTGGTTGAAAATTTTGAGTTTTTTTTTTTAAAATCCTTGTAGATAATTGATTATAGGGATCACATAATCAATTATCTAGAGTTTTAGAAACTGTTTTGTGATTTGGTTTCGAAAATAATCAATTATGGGCATCTGATAATCGATTATCTACTGTTCAGAAATTTTTTTTTGGATTTGGTTCGGAAATAATCGATTATGGGCATCTGACAATTGATTATCTACTGTTAAAAAAAAAATCTGATGCATTTTGCTGCAATACATAATCTGTTGCTACAATACATAATTTGTTATTCCAGATTTGAATGTACTATTTCATATTTTAAAGTTTTCATCCCAAAATGTGAAATTTTATGAATTTCAAGGTTTGTTAATCTTCCAAATGGTTTTCAAAGAAGGTTTTGGTTTTGTAATTGTAGTTGATTGTTGGATTGGTTGTGAAGTGAAAGGTTGCTTAGATAGGACCCCTGCTTGTTATGTATGATATTGTTTCTCATGAGGTAGGCTGCTAGGTAGGGCCTTACTTGTTGATTTTGATTGAGGTCAGATTGGGACCTGTACGGTGTTGATGGATGTTGAGTGGCCGTGTGAGGTAGCTAACGATGGACCTCTTTGTCACTAGTTGTATTGATATACATATATATATGTCATATGTTTATTGGTTGTGGTTAAGTCGTTAATGGTGTGAGTAGTCATGGGAGGTAGCTGATGATGGACCTCTTTGCCACTAGTTGTATTGATATACATATATATATGTCGTATGTTTATTGGTTGTGGTTGAGTGGTTGATGGTGTGAGTGGTCATGGGAGGTAACTGACGATGGACCTCTTTGCCACTAGTTGTATTGGTATACATATATATGTCGTATGTTTATTGGTTGTGGTTAAGTAGTTGATGGTGTGTAGTACATGCATTCATGCATAGTTGGCGGCTAAGATAGCTGACAATGGACCTTATGCCGTGGTGTGGGTAGGCACGTAAGTTGGATGGTGACTAGAGTTGGAACTCAGATGGGCTTCCAACCTAGTGCTAGATAAGACGTGGGGCAGCTGACGATGGGCCTTTGGGGATGAATGGATGGGCGACTCCGTAGGAGGCTAGGGCGATGCAGGCCTTGTGTCGCGGTAAGCCACCACCCACGTACACTTATCTTGACAAACCACTAAGCTTATCTACAGATCAGAGTTTGGCAATCCCTGAATGGTGCTTAGATAGGCCATAGTAAAGCGTAAGACCTGGCTGATCACCCAATATGTTGTAAATCTCTTGAGGGTCGTGTCATCATGCATTGATATAGTTGTGATGGATTGGTGATGATATGGAGTTCTGGATTGAGAACTCTTTACCATGTAAATGAATGCTTTATATATGTACATCTGTATGTAGATGTTGAGAACTCTGGATATATGATGGTGTGCCACATACTTGTGATGGAATATTATGAATTGTTGATGATTTCCATAATCATATGCTATGCCATTGTTGTAGAAAGCTTACCCTTACCGTGTTTTGTTGTTGTTGGTTGTCCTGTTGTTGCTGTTGCATTGATGTGCCTGTGATGATCACATCCTATGGCGTGGGAGCAGACGGCGAGGCTTCAGTGGACCCGGCTGCTCAGAGATGATCACATCCCAAAATGTCTTGTTTGTATTATATTCTTGTGATGGGATTGTATAGAGTGACCAGCTATAGGGAGTGAGTTTTTGTATCCCTTTTCTCGGTGATGTATATTTTGATATTATTAATATGGGCTAGTGTTATCCCATTTGTTGTATATGTATGATGATTTGAGTTGAATAGGTATGCATGTATGGCACTACGAGAGATAGGTGGATCTCTCAGTTGATGTGCATAACTTATATATACATATATTTTATAATTTGATTTTTTTTTATTCACTTGATAAGTGGATAAGGTGTATATTTAGCAAGGTTGTTTAGTAACGGCAGTTGGGTCATTACACAGCTACATATTCTTGTCCCAAAAAGGGTTTACATTACATTCTAATGACACTATAGCACGGTCTACTACACAATTGGATACTGCTCTAGATTAGAGCATTACCATTCTAATCTCAGAGGAATACTAGCCCTAACACCACACTAGACTTTTTCGGCATCTTGTGTGATAGGACTAAACTCTAAAATCCTCTTTCCTAAGAAACAAGTCTTCTACATCTTCATACATATTTCCACCACATCACTTTAATACCATCCTGGTTAGGGGTTGTAAGACTTTTAATCCCAATAGAGCTCTCGACCAAGGTGTTTCCTTTACCAATACCACGCACTTCTAATCCATGTACTTGTTCACGTACAAACCAAAAGGCAATCGACCCCTTATTTCTATTCCAAACATCTGCAGACGAAGGAAGGGACGGATTAATCAAGGGCAAGAACCAGACAATTTGAAACTAAGGAATCAAATTAACCCAAAGACCCACCCAAACCATAGTTCATATCACACAACTAATATAACAAACATTAACATAGTCATATCATTCAATAAACTATAAAATCATGTATTAAACATCATAACATTCAATAGATAGCACATTCACAACTCATAACACATTATCGCAACATATGTAATTATTACAGTCATTTCATACACATAATGCATCCCATTCCCATGCTGCACACAAATAGAGATTTGAGCATGACCTATCATTTTTCTTTTCAATCTATCAACCTTTTCTATCGAGTTACTCAATAAATCCAAATGGTAGCATTACAAGTCCACCTGTGCTACTACCATTCGAAATTGATGCGTCCCATACCACACCAATTCTAGGGTTTATTGAGATACTCGTTAGTGCAATGCATGTGGGCCTATAATCCATTTAGTGTTAATCAATACCCATAGGAAGTGATTGAGAGTACATATACCTCTATCACACCAAGGTACAATCCTCCTTATCATCGAGGGAACGAGCAATCTTTCAACTCAGGACATTCATAGTCCAAACAGAGGTACACTCTCACACCAATCCTGGAATGCTAAGCAATTTTCAGGGTTATCAAGCTTGGTTAGGTGAATATCCCAGCTCAAGGGTGCTACCCTAGTCATTGGGACCTTCACCGCTTGATACCTTACCCCAAAGACCTCTGCAAGTGGGTCCCTGCCTTTCATTTCTCAGTGTACCAAACTGTGGCTTCCCCATCCAAAACACATGCCATCAGTGCATGGTTTACAACATCAATACATATGCATATGATGTATGAACATCCACAAGAACAATATATTCAATTATAAACATTCATAGATAACATTCCTATCGCACATTTCGTCGATTCAATTGCACTTTCACTTTCGATGCTACTTTCGACACTTCAATCATCCAATTAACTCAGTTCACCACAATATATCACATTATTCATCTTTCCTTCGCTTTTCATAACCAAAGTCATTATCATTCGCTATTCAATCCAAATAAGCTCTCACATATGCTATCATTATAAAACATTAATTATAATTTTAGCTAACTCAATAGCAAACCACAATTTCATGTCTAACACTTTAAGGTTCAAGCAACTACATTATGTCCACTGACTCAAGAGTCCTAATCATGCATTCCATTTAATTGGTTACAAATCATGTAATTCATCTTAAGCTCACTGCCAATTAACAAACCAATTACATCATAAGCAATTTTCTGTTTTCTACCATATTGTGATACCCTATTTTTGTTGATCGTTTTGGATAGCAAATGAATTTTTCTCTCAACCATATTTTTCAGTTTTAACCTTCAATATGTCTGGTTTCTAAATATAATTTTTTATAATTTTTATAAAATCATTTAAGGGTCCAATTGATCACTTTTTTCGTGGCTGGTTGCTGTCAGAATTTGACAGAACAGCAGTCAATCAAAAATTCGTCAAATATTCATCACATGGAATTAGATTACGAAATTTTGCAGGGATATTCTAGACATACAGAGGCATCTCTCTACCAAAAATCATGCAAAAATTATAACCACACAGGAATTTATACACGAAAAACAGAGACTGTTCCACTGCAGTAAAAATTCAGCAACTTGTAATTTAATCTTTAAGCATTGTAATCAAGCAATTGACATATATTTCAAGCAAATCCATCATTAAGAACATCATAGAAGGCCCAACTAAGCTCTATGTGGCCAATCATGCAAGCACATCACAGTTAGAATCCTCAAGGGTCATACAAATGAAATTGATAACACATAATTCATCAAAACCACCATCTAGGTCATTATCATTCTTGAAATCAAATTAATCTAGTTTCTACCCCCTTACCCATTGATGACTATGGTTGTCTATAAGAGGAGAATAGAGGGTTTTGCTGATCCATGTTCTAATCAAGCTCCTAATGGGTCTAATATCGCCTTTCCTACCATTTCCATCAACAAGGTCAAAGAATTCACCGATTGATTTTACAAAACAACATTGAATAAGAGAATGAATATTAACCAAAATTTGAATTAGGTGGAGAAGAGGAAAATTACCATAGGGCTTTTAAATCTCATGAGGAAGAAGTGTTAAATCCTTGATTGGATTGGAAATTGGAGGCTTAGATCGTTGTGAATTTCAAAATTTGATAAAGAGGGCTAGGGTTCAAAGAGAGAGGGGTGTGTGCTTGTAAGGAGAAGAGGGAGAGATTGAGCTTCTTGCACTACCCATGGAGTCTCCTTAGTCTTGAAAGGAAGAGAGAAAGCTTGGATGGTAGAGAAACTTGAGAGATTTTGAGAGAAATGGAGAGGGTCTGTTGAGGAGGAAAAGAAAAGAATGAGACCTTGTAGGGGAGAAGTGGTGGTCACAATTGTAGTTAGCTAAGGAGGAGAAAAATATAATTCTTGGATCACTAAATGTCGACATGTGTTACTAAAATGTCTGATGTTGGTTTTAATTTTGACTCAACAGGCTTACAGAGAGTTGAAGTTAATGGCATTAGACTTAATCTAGTCTCTCTCTGGTCAAACATGTGAGGTATCTCTACAAATAGAGTTAAAAATAACTAGTTGATTTTATAAGTCATTTTATGAGCTATTTACGAACTTATTTTTAGAAAACTGTTACAGAGATCTCAGTTTGAGTTCTCCTTGTTTAGGTAGGATCTAGACACACTAAGGAACCTCTGTAATTTTTTTGTAATTTTTAAAACTCATTTAGTATTTCTAATTGTGCTCTATAAGTGTGTGAACACTTTTTACTCATACATGCTAAATTATAAAAATTCTCGAAAATTTCTAAAAATTTATGATAAATTTCTAATCATTTTTCTAGGCTTAAAAATTATTTTCTTAATTATTTTTTTATTCTACGATTTTTCTCTTAATTATCTTTATTCTAATTTATTAATTGCAATAAAACTAATTTTATTTATAAAATTACCAAAAATTATTTTTATTTCTTATATACTTTTCTAATATTATTCTAAGACTATAATATATTTTTCTCAACTTTAGAAATATCTCTGCTAATTATTTAGGCATTTCTATATAATTCCATTTATTACCTTTATTATTATTATATTATTATTAAGTCTAGATATTATTTATTCATTGAAGCTAAATCAAAGCTTTCAAAATTTATAAATCTCTATCTAGGCTTTGATTAATATCACAAGACAATTAAACAAATAAAAATTATTAGATAATTATTTAAGTAATATTTTGAGGATGTTACACGCGACATCTGCTTTGAAGCCTACGCATTGGAGATGCATGATGCGCACATGGCAACGAAGTTGGACAAGGAGGACGAGATGATCTCGTTCAACCTTCCTTTTTCGTTGAGGATCCTAAATTTGCAAGTCCCAAAACAACTGTAGCAACTGTCTTCTTTAGAGTTGTATGATGGATTTGTTAATCCAAATGATCACCTCTTAGTGTTTGAGTCAGTGATGTCGTACAAGGGAGTGTCAGCCTCGCTAACATGCAGAGCGTTCCCATTGTCGCTGAAGGGAATGGCGTTGAAGGTGGTTCCAACCTCTAGAACCGAGATCCATCGACTCATGGACAATATTGAGGGAAAAATTCAAGACCACCTTCACGACTAGCAAGGCCAAGCCAAAGACTGAGGCTGAGATTACATTGGCAAGTTTAACTAGGAGGCAAGGGTAGCCAAAAATCTACGACCCAGAGTGGTTTTGATGCTAGCCAAGGACGGGGTTAGATTAGGCTCGCCTTTCTTCATATTGATCACTAAAACACCTTCGATTTCAATGGATGAGTTTTTGAAAAAGGAGGAAAAGTACATCAACTACGAAAACGTGCTAGAGGTAGGGAAAGTGAAGACGGCTGAGATTGAAACACAGAAGAAAAATTTGCAAGCAAAGGTTGACAAACCGCCACGTTAAGAGGACTAGGGTTTATACAAAAAAGGCTCGAGATTTGAAGAATATACGCCGCTGAATGCCTCTAGAGCAAGAATTTTGAACGAGGTATTTAACGTGGAGTTCGTGGAGGAAGGAATAAAACCCCCGAGGCCAATAAAAAATAGAGAAGGAGGTCATTGATCTAAATACTGCCGATATCACAGGGCGTCGGGGTATGACATGGATGAATGCTTTCAGCCGAAGGATGCAATTGAAGTACTAATCAGACGTGAGAGACTAGACTGCTTTGTCAAGCGGAATGAGGGTTGTAGTTACAGAGGACGACGCCCTTCACCACCTAGAAGAGAGAGATCCAGGAGCCCAAGGAGCGGGCGCTCTCCACCCTGGAGAGACAGGTCACCACGCCGACATAGTCCTGCGAGAAGCCACTCACCACCACAACCATTGTGAGACGATGTTGAAGTATATGCTATGCGCTGCCAGTCTCGCAAACGGTTGTCATCTCGGCGGCCCACACGATTTCCTGCCCATTCTCCCATGCAGAGTCATGAGATCATATACGTCATCGCAGGCGAATTCTCAGTAGAAGGTTCGTCGAACAATACGAGAAAGAGACATGTTAGAGTGGTAATGACAACTTCTTTCGGGGTTCACATTAGTGATAGCCCCGCGAAGAAAAAGGCACCGCCTTAACTTTTGATGACTTTGATTATGTCGACGTTATGCAAACCACGATGATCCTCTAGTGGTGAATGCTTTGATAGCAAACAAAGAAGTTCATAGGCTACTGGTAGATATCGGCAGCTTCGTCGACGTTATGTTGTACGAGCTATTCCAAAAGTTGAGAATCTCGGAGTCCGAGTTAATGTCATACAATGAGGACTCGATAGGATTCTCCAGACATCACATAATTCCGTTAGGGTACATAAAAAAGCATAATAACACGGTTCATAGTTGTGGATGCCAAGTCCTCCTACAATGCAATCTTAGGCAGACTAACGTTGAACGCATTTGGGGTCGTTATCTCGATCTCGCATCTGGCTATGAAGTTTGTTGATGATAATAGGGAGTTAGTCACCCTTTGGGGTGACCAGAGGAAAGCTAGGGAATGCTACAAGGAGTCCCTTAAAGTTAGTCACAATCCCGACATAGAATACTAGCCTAATCTTGGAAAAGGCGAAATGCTCCTGACCGAACTAGGCTGCCGGGATGAAATAAAGAGAGACACCTGGATACCTTATCTAGAGCCAGAAGGATAATGCATCCCAGTTCAGATCGGGAAGGAGAAGGATCAAGTCGTGAAAATTGGAGCCGACCTTGATGAAAAAATGAAGGAGGATTTATCGACACTTATGAAGAATAATGCCAGCTTGTTCACATGGAAGCCAGCAGATATGCCCGAGATAGATCCCAATCTCTTTTGTCACCGGTTAAAAGTTGATCCCTCCATGAAATCGGTATGCCAAAGAAGGAGAAAGATTGCCCCTAAGTGCCTACAGGAGATTGATAAATAGGTGGAGGAGCTGCTGAAAGCCAGATTCATTCGAGAAGTAAAGTATACCACCTGTCTAGCCAACGTAGTGCTTGTGAATAAGCAGAATGGGAAGTGGAGAATGTGTGTTGATAACACTGACCTAAACAAGCACTGTCCCGAAAGATTCATACCCTTTGCTCGACATTGACAAGTTGGTGGATGGTTTATCTGAATTTCGTTATCTGTCTTTCACGGACACTTACTCCGGATACAATTAGATTCCTCTTTACCCAAGCGATCAGGAGAAAACAGCTTTTATGACTGAGAAGGCCAATTATTGCTATAAGGTGATGTCCTTCGGGTTAAAGAATGTTGGGGCTACGTATCAAAGAATGATGAACAAGGTGTTTGAGGTACAGATAGGACGAAATCTGGAAGTATATGTTGATGATATGATTGTGAAAAGTGCCACCCCTTCGGCCCATCTTTAGGACTTGGAAAAAACTTTTGCCCAGTTGGAAAATTTTAATATGAGGCTAAACCCCAACAAGTGTGCATTTGATATCTTGACTAGAAATTTTTTGGGATATATGCTATCTGAAAGAGGGATTAAGTTAAACCCAGAAAAATGACGGGCTATACTAGAAATGAAAAGCCCTTAGAGCATAAAGGAAGTCCAGAAATTAACAGGGCACCTGGCTGCATTGACGAGATTTATAGCCAGATCGGCGCAGAATGCTTTCCCTTTTTTCTGGCTTTTAAGGAAGGGCAAACCTTTTGAGTGGATCGATAATTGTGAAGCTGCATTCATTAGGTTGAAAGAGACCTTATCCTCTCCCCCCTTGCTCACTAAACCCCAGATAGGTGAAGTGTTATACCTATACTTAGTCATGGCCGATGAAGCTGTAAGTGCTGTGTTAGTACGAGAAAAACCGAAAGGCCAAAAGTAGGTATATTTTGTAAGCAGAGCTTTCCAAGGAGCTAAACCGAGATATCCCAAGATGGAGAAGGTTGTGTTTTCTCTGGTAATGGCAGCTAGAAGGTTAAGGCCATACTTCTAGTCACATCAAATCAAAGTAAGGACGGATCAGCCAATCTGACATATTCTGCACAAGCCTGAGCTAGCAGGAAGGATGATGACCTAGGCCATAGAATTATTAGAATATGGGATTCAATATGAACCGAGGCAGGCACTAAAAGCCCAAGCGTTAGCAGACTTCGTAGCAGAACTGACCTTGGCGGAGTCCTCATCTGGAGTTTCGACCTGAACTCTTTTTATAGACGAGTCGTCCAATGAGAAAGGAAGCAGAGCCGGCATACTATTGGAGTCTATGGATAGCATTGTGTTGGAACAGTCATTGACTTTTATGTTTCCCACCTCTAACAACTAGGCAGAATATGAGGCATGTATAGCCGGCATAATGGCAGCTGACATTGGTGTCATGTCGTTGCGTGTATGTAGCAATTCCTAATTGATGATCTCGCAGATTAATGGGGCCTATCAAGCCAAAGAGCTGATATTGCAGAAGTATCTAACAAAAGTTAAGACTCTCATTGCAAAGTTTAAAAACATAGACTTTGTCTACATTCCCGAGAGAAGAATGTCAGGGCGGATATTTTATCAAAGTTGGCTAGCACGAAGTCTTCCGGCAATAATAGGATGGTCATTCAACAGCAAATTCACGAGCCTAATCTCGTGTTGGTGATTAAATCGAAGCAGAGTTGGATGTCCCCTATTATTAACTATCTGAATGAAGGCGTCGTCCCGGAAGATAGAAAGGAAGCAAGGAGGCTAGAGCGGTTCGCAGTTCATTTTTGCATAGTGAATGATAAACTGTACTGGTGTGGTTTCTCTCAACCATTGCTTAGATGTTTGAGAAAGCCAAAATCTGAATATGTGATGGCCGAGATACATGAGGGATGCTGCGGCCAATACTTGGGAGGTAGAGCATTGGCTAAGAAGATACTCAGAGTCGGCTATTATTGGTCGACATTAGAAAACAATGCTATGGAGTTCGCTAAAAAGTGTGACAGATGCCAAAAATGCTCCGACATTCATCTGGCCCTTCTTGAAGATTTGAACACGATTACTTCCCTATGGCCTTTCATATGGTGGGGTATTGATATA
Organism: Spatholobus suberectus; assembly: GCA_004329165.1. Classification (NCBI taxonomy): domain Eukaryota; kingdom Viridiplantae; phylum Streptophyta; class Magnoliopsida; order Fabales; family Fabaceae; genus Spatholobus; species Spatholobus suberectus. The sequence continues at coordinate 10,672,860 of CM014733.1, forward strand.
CTCAGCCTCTTTCCCAACGCATTAGGCCAGGTTAAATGCTTGGTGGTAGCGATTGACTATTTCACCAAATGGATTGAGGCAAAAGCACTAGCCATTATCATGGCGAGTATGTCAAGAACTTCGTATTCCGGCAAATTATTTATAGGCTTAGGATACCGAATGTCCTAGTGTCAGATAATGGCACTTAATTTACAAACAGGAGCTTCCAGGAGTTCTTGGCTGGATTGAAGATCAAGAAGCATTTCACATCAGTGGAACACCCCCAAACAAATGGGCAAGTCGAGGCAGCAAACAGAGTCATCCTTAGAGGGCTCAGACAATGTTTAGATGAAGCGAAGGGGTGTTGGGTTGAGCAACTACCACATGTCTTATGGGTATACCGCATAACCCCACACTCTTCCACTGGAGAGTCTCCTTTTCACCTTATGGCATGGAGGCAATGATCCCGGCAGAGATTAGAGAGCCGACGTGGAGAGTGGCTAACCTAAGACTAGAGGACAATGATGGACTGCTACGCTCAGAGTTAGACATAGCAGAAGAAAGGAGGGAGGTGACCGCCATAAGAGAAGCTTCTTTGAAAAGATAGGTTGCGGCGAGGTATAATAAGAAGGTCGTACATCGCGCTTTTGAGCCTAGTGATATGGTCTTAAGGCGTGCTGACATAGGAGGAAGAAACGCTAGACAAGGAAAACTCGTCGAGAAATGGGAAGGCCCTTACCGAGTTACCTCAAAGATAGGAACAGGTGCTTACGCCTTAGAGATGCTACCCGGGATTACTATCCTGCAGACGTCGAATGCAGGCAACCTCAGACGGTACTATAGTTGAGGCATGATTGGTAACGCTAGTTTTGATTTCCAAGTTATTTTAAGTATGTAGTATAGTTGGATAGAGTCGCATATTACTTCTTGTGGCTTTTGTAATATGTTTTGTCTTACGTGATTAATAAAATGAGAGTTTGCCTGCCATATAAAGCTAAATACAGGGGTGAACAAATACGTAGAAGTAGAAAGGCCATTGAGAACTTCTCTGTGTACGTGGATTTGCTCCAGTCGGGGTAGGAAGATCGCTAAAAATGAAGATAAAGCCATTGCGAACTACCTTGTGTGAATGTATTCGCTCCAGCTGGGGTAGGAAGAACGCTAAAAAAGATAAAGGATATGAACTACCCTGAGTACGTGGATTCGCTCCAACCGGGGTAGGGAGATTGCTAAAGATAAAGACCAAGGCAAAAATCGAGAAGCACGTAAAGATAAAGGCAAACAAGCAGAAAGCGTTCAATGAAAGCGCAAAGAAGAAAAGTGAACAAACACGAAAGCGTTTAGCAAAGATGCAGAAAGCAATCTATAAATATAAAGCAAAGTACATATATTAAGTTCTACTCAACAAAAGGGATATTGAAAGAAAGCATCAAAACTAGTGATTTACATTTAATGTATCAACATGTGTACAATAGTCTGAAGAAAACCTAATTTCCAAATAAACCAGCATCCCGACCCTTCAATCTTTGGCGTTGGTAGCATCTTCAGGAACACCAGCATCTTTGAGTTCAGGATCACCACCTAGGATCATCACCTCGGAGGAAGGTGGGATAGTCGGCGTCACCTGCAGGGTCAATATAAAGCTATTTACAAGCTCCCTTGCGGCATCTTGCTTATCTGCTTGAGGCTCGAAATCGACCCCGGCACCCTGATGCTCTCCACCAGCTTCATCTTCCTCGGCGTCACCTTCAGCTTTAGAAACAGTTACTGGAATGGTAGGATCCGCCAGCATCATCTCACTATTTACATTTGTGTGCCAAATGCCGTCAATTACTTCGCAATCTAATTGGGCACACACAAGGTCCATGTTGTTTTGGAGGAGGAAGCGCACTTGCTCCATTGCGTTCTCGAAGGAGAACTGGACGGACTCAATCTAGCGGCAGCGCATTAATTAGGTCTCTTCTTGGGAAGCTGCCATGCCGAATTCCAACTCTCGCACCATAGCTTGCAAATCTTTGACTTTGCTTCCTAAAGCTTGGAGCTGAGAGGATAAATCTAAATCCAACTCAATATACCTAGCATTGGCGGTAGATAACTTCACCTGAACATTCGTTTCGGCAATTTTTCAGCTTTCTCCCCCGCCAGCTACCCTTTCAGAGATTGCACCTCCTCCTTTAGCTCGGCAATCCTCTGGTCGGATTCCTCTTTCGCCATACGTGCACCTTCCTCAGTTTGTTTTAGCAGGGATATAACTACGTCTTTCTTAGCCAAGATGTCTAGGGGGTTCTGGTTGCTAAACGCCTCCTTCATTAGCACATATTGCGAATAGCCATGGAACACATGGTTGAAGAGGGAGGCTAGGCCATCAAGCCCATCTCGCATGGACCCAGTTCCTCCCTCATTGAGCTCACTTCAACATAAATTTTATTCTCAAAGACCTCTGCCTTCCTAGACAAAATATGCTTATTAGCCAACTCCACCATCAAAAAAGAGGGCCGATCATCTCAATGCCTCTTTGCAGGTGGCGTGTACAACCCTTTTCTTGGATACTACGTTGGTAGAAGCAATGCCGGCAGAAACAGTTTGAGAGAGCTCAATTTGTGCGCTAACCGCTGCAGATGTAACCTCGGCGACAGCTGGCCTAGTGGGTACAAACACATCCCGGTTCCCGACTTCGTTGATCACTATGCCCTTTCCCGCCATTGGAGCCGGGAGGGGAAGCGCTTGTGTTTTCTCCACCACCTTAATATTCCCTTTGGCCCTCCTTGGTTCTTTGGGTTTAGTTGCCTTATCTTGCTGGAAGGCCAAGGCAAAGTCAGCCATCTTCGATTTCACCATCGTGTCTACAAGAAAACATGAACCCAGTCAAGTTATACACAAAATATGAAGACAATAAAAAATAAACATGTAAACAGTTCACATAAACACACCAAAATTTTGGCGATATTCAACAGGAGTAGTGCTAATTAACCACTGGCAGGGGATGCGATCTTGCAGGTTTTTTATCATGGCGAAAAAATGGTCCCAGGCTTGAGCTTCCGCCGGGGTCAGGTCATCATTTTGGATCAAAAAATTTTTGTAATCCAAGCAATAATGGTTGTACGACTAGTATAGAGGGAACTGGGGCCTAATGACATTCTCCCCTATGTCTCAAACCATAAAAAAGGCCTCCCAACTTTCTGTGTGAGGGTGTAGGAAGAAAAACTTGTCCTTATAATCTTATTAGGAGTCCTGAAAGGGCTTGAGTAACGCCTGACCCCGGACACTCCAGAACAAGACAGAAGAAAACTTACTGTTGTACAGTTGTTAAATGGGGGTAAAATAATACAAAAATAAGCTCCGGCTGCACATAACCACCTCTCGGCCGCATAGACTCTTAAACGCCACGAGGAATGCCCAGCTGTTTGGATGCAGTTGTGAGGGAGCAACATTGAGAAAATTTAAAACGGACACTTAAAAGTCCGTAAGGGGCAACCTAACACCAAGATGCTTCATCCAACGGAGCCCCTATGTTATCTTTTCGACCCTGCGAGCATATGCGGCCGTTATCCCCAGGGACCACCACGTCAAAAGGCATCTCGGCAGTGCCTCGGCTCAGTTCAAGACAACCCGCCAAGGCATCCAACGCCGCCTGGTTGAGGCATGACCGAGTCCTGGCCACCTCTTTATCTACCCAGTCAATGCCTAAACCCGCCGCATCGTGGTAGGCCTCTAGAGTAGTCTCCACATTCCTAATAGTTTTTCCCATCTCCTTGTCAAAAACACCGGAAGAAGGGTTAGAATCAGCTAATTGGTGTTTTAACTGCGACCCAACGTCAGCGATAATTTTTGCCGACCTATTAACCTTGGAAGTGTTGCCCTACTCAGAGGGAATCTTCATTAAGTCTGGATACTGCACCCAGGCTTTGGCATTCACCAATACCTCGTCCGGGCTATACGACATTCCTATGGCTTTTAAATGGCTCCGGCATTTCTCTAGGACCTCAGGGCAGATAACAACCTTAGGTGGCAAGGGTTGATTTGGGTTGGCTGTTAATGGGTGTCCATCAGTCCTCCTTACGGACCGTTGCCTACCCACCCTACCCCGAACTACTACCCCTCCACATGTAGTTGCGGGATCAACTGAAGAGCCAACGCGGCCAGCGTCATCCTCACGACCACAGTGACCAGTGTTATGAGATAAAGGCAGAGCCAACGACTGAAACAGCCAGTTAGCGACGAAAAGCACCAGGTGTCTTCCACGACCACCGCGAGCGAAAGACGAAGCTTCGCGTCTACGTGGATCCATCTTCGATGAAACAAAAACACAATACAGTACAGGAAACCAAAATACAAGGGAATACTTTAAGTGAAGACGAGAAAGAGAATGTTACCTTAGTATATAAAACTGGTGGTAATGAAAAATAATGGAGGTAGAGCAACAGGCTTCACGTCCTTCACTGGAAGAGGAAAATGTTGGAGGCAGAAGGTACTTTCACAAAGAAGAAACAAAATCTTAACAACAAAATGAAGGTAAGTGTACCAAAATGTGAGAGTCTAAGCCTTTCATATTATGGGCCCATATTAAGGCCAGGCCCAAGCCCAGAATTTTCAAAAGACAAGCACCAAATCTATTGGAATTCGAAGCAGTACAGAGTTTAAGATATCGAATCATTACACATTTAATGCGCCTCAGGTATCCAAAAAATACAACGCAACTGTCTGAAAAATAAAAATACTCAAACCTTTCGACTCCGAAGTCGGCAAGCCTTTTCCAACAGAAAATGTTACCGACTTACGGGGACAACACCATCCTAGACCCTCTTTCAGGCTCTTGAGCCAATGATGCCTGTTCTAAGCATTACCGCTTTGGGGACAACTATTATGGGGCCGACTTAGACTCCTAATCCAACGATGATTTTCTAAACATCGCCGGCTTGGGGGCAACTGTTCTAGAGGTCACTCGAACTCATAATCTATGTCGGCTCATACATCACTTATCCTAGCTAGCACAAGCTCAGGTATCCCGGCTCATAAACCCCTGCTATCCCGGATTGACTCCACCTCTATCCCAGCACAGCATGGGAAGCGCCTAATGGCAAGGAACGCGTGTAGTTAGAAACCCAAACGTACACTGCCACGTGGAACCTAGCTTTAACAAAATTTCCCTCCACACCCATCAGGTACACACGCTCTCTCTCATGTTCACTCATACTGGTATCCTTTCTAACTTAGGTATCGGAGTCCTTACAGGTGCAACCACTGGAGACGTCAACGACCACTGTGGGAGCTCACCGAAAACGCATTATTGTGTTCACCACACAACAAAAATGATGGAAATAACTTAAAATGGCATCGATATTAGAGAATATGTGATTGAAAACTTTATCATTTAGTTGATTCTCTTCAATGGAAAAAAAAAAAGCAATTGATTCTCTTTAATGGAAAAAATTGATCAATTATTTCCTGAGTTCGACGATGCGCTAAGAAACCCTTGTCTCTCACTTTGTATGGATGTTAATGGCCTATTCTATTAGTGATTCACAATCTATCTCCTTGGTTGTGTATGAAACGCAAGTATATGGTGTTTTCTATCATGATTTGAAGCCCAAAATAATTGGGAAACAACATAGATGTTTACTTACAACCTTAAATTGAAAACTTGAAAATGATGTGAAAGAATGGTGTTAATGTCATTGATGCGTATAGCAAGAAGTCATTTAAGATGCATGTTGTAACACCCCTACTTTTGCCTATTGAACTATTTTTCTAACTATTCTATATTTATTTCTGGAGAACTAGATTAGAATCTTAAAAATTTGATCCTTATGGTTACGTTTGTATTAGTTAGTAGTACTTAATTTAGATTTTTAATAATTTTTGCAAAATGGAGTTCAGAAAAATTTGTAAAATGACTGTTTTGTTCCTAAAAAGTCAAATAACAAAATTAATAGACAAAAATAGTTAGAAGTATTTGCAAATTATTTTTAAGTCATCAATATTCTTAGAATAATTAATAATAATTTCCTAGTTGATTGCAAGAACCAACTAGAGACTTTTTGACCACAATATTTTGAAAATTTTATAAAAAGTATATTTTAATTATAAAATTTTATTTTAAAAGAAAAATATTGAAAAATGCAACACTTTTATTTCAATTTTTTAACTATTTTTCTAATATTTGACGATTTAATTCTGAAAAATTGGAAAGAATTTCAAAATTTTGCGCCCCACAGTTAAATTCAGAATTTTGAGAGCTATATAATCATATTTTTAATAATTTTTTTGAGGCAGGGCCCAGAAAAATTAAAAAATAACAATTTTATCCTTACTTATTAACATTAAGAACTGAGATGAGATATAGATTCAATTTATATTAAAATGTTAATTTATGCTTGAAATAATGTCATATATACTACAATATAATTTTGGAAATTTTTTGAAATTTTCTGGAATTTCGGTACAAAATGACTAAAATACCCCTAGATGTCTGTTAAGTGTAGCTAATATTGATTTGAACTCCAAAAATAGTGAAAATGATAATTTTAGTTTATTTATAGTTCAAATATTTAATTTTAGAATTTTTTATAAAAATTTTGGTGTTTATTGAATTAAAATGGATTTTTTATGAATTTTCTAGCTTAAAAATACAAAATAAATACTTATAATTCAAAATAAATTAATTAAAACTAAAATTAATTATTAGAAATTTATTTTTAATGTAAAATAATGTATTGGTCCTGTTTCACATTAAAATGCATTATTTTGATATTAAAAGTTAATTTTTCAACTTTAAGCAATTTTATTGGTACTGATTAATTAATTATAGATAAAATTTACACTAAGGAGCTTGAGGACAACTCATATAGCACATCCCAAACCTAGGGGGAGCTGATTCACCACCTATTTTTCATATTTTCCCCCTAAATTAATTAAAAAGAATAAAAATAGGTTTTATTGCATAATAGATGATGTCATTGTTGGGGACACCTAAGCCTTTTCAATTTTCTATAAGTAGGTCTCAAAATTTTAGATTTTCGCACATCCTCCACTCTCTAAAGCTAGCCAAAAATCCACTTAGAGAGTATCTCTCGCTAGAAATTTTTCTTACTTTATTTTTATGTTAAAATTTTCCTAGTTTTTAACTGGTAAAATTTCTCTTCCTAAAAGCTTTGCACTAACAATTTTATCCTCTTTACCAACCACCTTAGAGGTAATGTGGAGAGTGGAGTTGGTTCTAAATTATTGTCACTTATGTTGATAGGAAGGGTTTTTCTCTAAACTTGTTTAGACATATGCTTTATTACTATTATCATTACATTGTTATAATGTTTGATTTTCAACTTTAATTTTTGCTAAGTTGTTATTCTGCTTAAATTTAGATTGTTAAATTATAATTACTAAGTTGTTACTATATTCAAATTTAGACTATTAAATGTATTTACTAAGTTGTTATTCTTCCCAATTTTATAATTAAAATGCATTTATTAAGTAGTTACTCTACTCAAATTTAGTTATTATTTTGTTATTAAATTATTGTTTTGCTAAAACTTTAGTAATAATATTTTGATTATTAAGTTATTATTCTGGTAAATTTTGATAATTAAATTGTGATTACCAAATTATTATCTTGCTAAATTTTGGTAAGTAGTTATAGTGCCAAAATTTTGATGATTGATAAATTATTATCATGTAATTTTTGCAATAGAAGGCAGAAATGTTATTGGTGCTTACATTAAAGGAAACCAGGAAAACCTCTGTTTGAGAGTGGGAATTTGATAGATTAGTGAGTAATATAAAGCAAGTGACATGCAATAGCATGGCACCCTGCTAGGGAAGTTACAATTTGATACGCAGAGGAATGAATGGCAGGGACCCATGTGCGGAGGTCTTGGGGGTAGGCATCAAGTAGTGAAGGTTCCAATGGCCAGGGTAGCGCCTTCGAGCCAAGATATTCGCCTGACCATGTTCGATAACCCCAACAACTGCCCAAATTTCCAAAATTGATATGAGAGTATACATTTATAAATGGACGTCCTGACTGTTGTTTGTTCCTCATTAATGATGAGGACTATACATGTGATGATATTAAAAAGGTAAATGTACTCCCAGTCACTTCCAGTTCTGTTGAGAACTATTAAAGTATATGTTAAAGAGGATCCATACCTTATCAAAGGTAGTCTAGTATAGTATAACTTAGAATGAACCCTAGGTTCCATTCTATTGTTAGCTATGTTTTGTAACGGCCCACTGTCACTACTAGACAATGCTACCATTCTACTGTTTTTGTTTTTGTTTTTTTTTTTGCAAGAAAACTATCTCTGTCAACATGTAATTAAAAATTATCATCAACATGTACATGTATATAAGCGTCATGTATGAGACCATCTGTCTCAACCAAGATCAACAGTGCAACATATACCAACCAAAGATCAATAAAACATGCTTGCCAACGTCATAACCAAGATATACATTAGTAAGGGGAGTAGATGCAAAACACACCCCCTAAGGCTGGTCAAGCTATACATCATGTGAAAATGAAACAAAACAACTATTCAAAAGAGCTATCTCAAAAAGGGAAATGTGACCCATTAAATCCCATCGCCTCCAATCAAAAGCCACCATTTGCTTCCATGTCAACGACATGATCATCACAATCAAACAACAACAACAAGGCAAGGATAAGCTTACTTGAAACCAACAGTATCATATAGTACAGAAGAAAAAAAAAAAGAGGAAATCTCATACTCATACATCGACAGATAAACATACACATCTACTATCATGATTAAGTACCTTCATTTACATACATACATGAGAATCCACATACAATTACATAACACATGGCCACATTACGAATCAATGACATCAATCACCATTGCTAATGCATGAGAACACTACTTTCAAGAAATTTATAACATTTCAAGTGACCAACATAGATATGTTCCTTAACATAGCACCATCCATAGCTATTAGGGAACACCGTAGCTGTGATCTATGGATAGAATCAAGTGGTTGGCCAGCATAGATATACATGGGTAGTGGCTCACTATGCCTAGCTTGCACGACTGCCTTATGATGCCGTCTACCTACCCAAGTTTTAGGTGCAATGACCCCACTAACCTTTCAGACACTATATTGGAGATTTGTCTGAGCCTCAACTTCTGTCAACCGACCAACTTATGTGCCTGCTCATAACGTAGTTAACACTGCAAACTTATGCATGAATGCATGTACCACACCATCCACCATCAAACCAATATCAACAATTTAACAATGTTTAACAACAACACCATGTAGACTCAATTCAACACCACACTTGGTCAACAACCACCAATAACCTCATGTAGGCTCAATTCAACACCTAACATGACAAACAGGTAAGGCCTTATCTGAGCAGCCTATACATCTTTAGGATTTCACCAACAAATCCCTTCGACACATGTAGATGTTCTATCTAAGCAACCTTCCACTTCAACAACGTATCCAATAATCAACAACAAATTAAAAGCAACACCCATATATTTTTTTTTTTAAAACATTTGAAATCCTTACTGGTAAAAAATTCTTAAATCTTTAATCATTTAGAAATCCTGAGATTCACAAAACCTTTTAAAATAATTCTCATTCTTAGTTTAAGGAAATCATATTTATATTGTACATCCTTCCTTCATTCCCAAATAGGACTCTTGGAAAAGGAATAACACCTTATTTTTATATACATATAATAAATTAAAATATGAAGCGACAAATTTAAATTATAAAATAACATGTTAAATTCTGAAATAACAGATTAAATACTATAGCAACAAATTAACTCCTGTAGTAACAAATTAAACCAGTCGGAAGCACACCAGAAATCATTTATTGATATAAATAATCAATTATGAACCTTCGTAATCGATTATCTTAGAACTAGAGTGAGGAAAACGATCCTTAGAACTTGAATAATCAATTATCAGCTTCTATAATTGTTTATTTCAGAGCCAGAATCATGAAAACAACCTTTGGAGTGGAGCTTAGAATAATCAATTATAAGGTTCCCATAATTGATTATCCATGACAAAATGCAAAAAAATACGATTTTTCTGTAGAGAGCTCAATCTTCTCAACAACATAGATTCAAAATTTTGACTCTTTGAGAGCTTCAACCTTATCAACCAACGTTAACAAAGCTTATATGCATCGAATTGTACAACAATTTCAACATTTCATTAACAAATCATGGATTTCTCGCAAAAAAAAATAATCACCAAGAACACAATACATGATAACACCCAACAGATTTAACAGTTTCCAAAACATGAAATCAGCATACCAACAACCACTAACATTGAAACAACCAATAGTTAGCTTCCCTTATCTCATGGAGCCTCTGAGATTTGAATTAGTGGAAGAGGAGAATAAGAATAGGAAAGCCCTAAAGCCAATCTTTTGGGGGAAAACTGCAACTTTAATAACACCTACACACAAACCCATGAAATTTCATGTCAACACTTAGAACATAACACAAATTTTCCATACCCAAGCATGATCTTCACCCAATAATGAAAGAAAAGGAAAGGGATACTCACCAAACATAAGAACACGGTATTATCACAAATCAAGATAGTGGAATATAGTCTTGGAATTTTGCTTCACTTCTTGAAGGATTTGGGAAGTAGATTGGAGAGCTTTAGAGAGAGTTTGGGTGTTTAGCACAAAATAAGAATGAAGGGAGGGTTTGATGTCCTAAAAAAATATGTGGGCTCCAAGAGAAACTTTTGGGCTCACCAAGGCCCATTCTTACATCTTATCGTATCTAAGGCCAAAACTGGTCTGACACCATTGTTCACTCACCAAACCCATGTAAACATCATCAACGGAGGTATTTGGCTCAAACAACATTTTCTCAAATTCCACAATTCAAACCAGAGTTTCAAAGACAACATAACATAAAAATAGCAAACACACATTTGAAATTTATATATTATTTTTTAATTACAAAAACTAAATTTAATTTTCACTTTCAATTATCAAATCACTGAATCACGCATTAAGAAACACTAGTGTTACATGTTTTATCTGTTTTATGGTAGACTTCCTACCATATATGTAAAAGTAATTTTAGAACAAAACACCTCACTTTATTATTTTTCTTCTATGTATGATTGATCATGATTACTGAAGACAACGTTAACACCCCATGATGCTAAGAATAAGTTAGAGGATACTTCAACAGGTGAGGATTTAAAAAGTTATATTATAGTATTTTTCTTTTTGTATGAGGAATAAGGTAGATTGACACTGCTCTATATAAGATCTTTTTGATGTACTTTTAGTCTTTTTATATTTCATGACTGTTATATATTATCAAATCACAATGTACAGTTTTATAACATATATATATATATATATATATATATATATATATATATACAATCTTATCTTTCATCTTTTATTATCATTTTCAAATTTTATTAAAATTGAAAATCTTTTATTATAAAAGCAGAAAAATTTTACCTTCATTTTCATCTACCTAAACTTAATAACTAAATTAATAGGAATTATATTTAATATGAATGGGTATCACACCTGTCATGATTTTCTATATTGTAAATGATTTAATTTCCAACATATAGAAACCCTTCTAAATACAATGCTAAGGGGCATAACGCATATAGTATTTATGAGGGAAAAAGCCAACTACCATTAACTTTAATATGGAAGTAAGATATTTTATCTTGGCCAATAGAGATTTCTTTGATAGAATTATCCTTATTATAAATTAAAAAAAGTTTTCAATGGCTTTCAAGAAAATGAAAATGCTCCAAAGGCATTAACTAGAGAGGATGTTTAGTGAAAAACATCAATGTTATACTTGATAAAATTCAAAAGCATGCAACTGAGAAAAATGTAAGAAAGAAAATGTCTATCTTCTCTAATCTTCCATATTAGCGTTCTCTAAATGTAAGCCACAATATTGATATGGTGCATGTAGAGAAAAAATGTGTGTAATAGTGTGATTGGAACACTTCTCAACATACAAGGTAAGACCAAGGATGGTATGAATGCTAGACTAAATTTGGTTGCAATGAGAATACGAAAGGATCTAACTCCAAATTAAGTTGGTAAAAGGACTTATTTACCCCCAACTTGTCATTTATTGTTCAAAAATGAAAGAAGAAGCTTTTGAGAGTATTTACATGTTGCAAAAGTACCATAAGGTATTCTTTAAATGCTAGGAAGTTTGTGTTGATGAAAGATCTAAAAATAATATATTGTCTTAAAGTCTCACGATTGTTGCGTCTTGATGTAACAATACTATTAGCGGCTATTTATGACATATTGCCAAAAAATTTAAGATAACTCATAACCAGACTGTGTTTCTTCTTCAAAGCTACATGTAGCAAAGTTATTAGTCCCTAGAAATTAGATGTGTTGAAAATGATGCTACTATTATCTTATGTCAATTGAAGATATACTTTCCTCCTTCATTTTTTTGACATTATAGCCCACTTAATTACTCGTCTGGTAAGGAAAATTAGGTTGTGTCTTTCTATTTATTTATGGTGAATGTACCCAATTGAATGATACATAAAAATCCTAGAAAGGTGCAGCCTAAAACATCTATTATTGAAAAATATATTTCTAAAGAAATTATTAAATTTTGTATTGACTACTTGTCAAAAGTAGAAGTTATTAGGCTTCCAAAGTCTAGTTATGTGGGAAGAATTACAAGAAAGGGTACACGCGGGATAATAGTAAAGTTCATAGGTCAAAAGGAAATGCTTAAGCACATTTATATATATTGAATAACAATGATGAAGTTCAACCTTACTTATCTGCTCATAAAGGCATGTTAAGGGAAAAAAATACCTTTAATTGAATGATAAAAGGTTATTAACTAAGCATAACAAGAATTTTTTATCTTGGTTTAAAGGCTAAGCTGTGCAGGATGACTACGTTAGATACAATAAATGGCTAACACAAAGACCTAAATTTAGGGTCATCAATTGGACTGGATATCATATCAATGAATATTTCTTTTATACAAAGTCCTATGATGACAAGAGCACTGTGCCAAAATAGTGGGGCTATAATAGTAATTGAATCAATGAAATTTTCAACTGAAAAAGATAAAGATCAAGTGTTGGCATCCATTTCTTATTTTGGAGTTATTAAAAAGATTTGGAAGATTGATTACACTAATAGTAGAGTGTTTGTTTTCAAATATAAGTAGGTTGATAGTAACAATGATCTACAAACAAATGAATTGAGATTTACATTGGTGAATCTTAATAGAGTAAGTTACATTGATAAGCCCTTTATCATGATAGTCCAAGTGAAACAAATGTTTTATGTCATTGATTTGTCTAATAAAAGGTTATTTGTGGTTCTCCAAGAATGATGGATGTTATGGATGAAATTGTTGAACTAAGCTTTGATATTTATGAGACTAATTCTTTCTCATCAAAGCAACCTGAATTGGCTGAAAAGGATGAAGACAACAATGTACATGCAACAAAAGATTATCATCTTAAAGGAATATGAGAAAATATCATCACATAAAATTTGAATAAATGTAAATTCATTTTCTTATCTATTTTCTATTTTATAATGTAATTATGCTTATTATTTATCTTATTTTCTTATCTTGTTTTGTTTTATTGTCTTAATAGGTATATGGTGAATCCTCACTTGATCACAAACCGCATCATGGGCCTCATCATCATATGTATTCTTAGATGCACCATCTCTCATTTTAGTTTTGCTTTAGGTTTAGTGATTATAATAGGGAAATTGCACTTGTATTTTGATCTACGAGATGTACTATATATAATAATGAAATGTAGTTTTGTGCTAGTTTTATAATTGGTTTTATGTTGTTTTATATTTAGTGTTGGTTTTGTGTCATTGTTTTTATATTAGAAGTAATTTGTAGTTATAATGCTTATTTAAAAAAAAAAGAATTTTTTTTTGAAAGTGGCCACAATTAATCTATAAAGTCAGTTTTTAGATCGATTATATTCAAAACCAACCTAGAAAATCACTTTCTAGATTAGTTCTAAAATTGATCTAAAAAATATTTACTTTCTATATTACCTAATGCTACATTTACACACAAAACCGATTTAAAATATTAAAAACAACTAATGTTAAAAGTCTTTTTTATACTAACAAGACATTGTTATGTTTTAACGTGTAGTTTGTTTCGTCAGGACGCTTGGTGATCTTTTTTTTTTTTTTTTAACTATCATAATTAGGGCCTTTGGCTCCCCAATGGAATCCCAATATATTCCCACAAGCTTCGGTCCTTTGTGTTGATTATAGGACTTATTGTTGGTGAGATGACTAGTGTCCTAGTCATACAAGTAATAAGCTGTAAGTATCATTCCCACAAAGATTGTGGTTTAATAATATGCACTATTAATTAACTATGCTTTTGATTAAGAAAACAAGAAGCAATTAGTTGATTTGTGATTTTTGGTTTTAATTAAAATTAAAGAGAAACAAACGCAAATAATTGGCTAAGAGAAAATTCAATAAACATAGACAAGTAGTTATTGGAATCCTCTCAATTCTCCCTTAATGTAATTTCTTTTGCTTAATTATGTAATTGACATTCAATTTCCTAATTTAGTTTATCCCAACTTCCTTGACAAGTAAACCCATTATTACCATTTATGGACTTAATTCCTTAGGTGAGCATAATTAGAAATAAGCAATAAGATCAAGAAATTATAACAAAATCTATATAGTCAAACCCTATCCAAAAATTATATGGTTATTAGATCAAAACAGTTTAAATTCCAATTTTCCAATTGCAAATTCAAATTACAAATCAATCTCAAAGAGTGTGAATCTAGAGTGTCAATCTAGAGAAGCATTAAGCATAAATCTAATAACTCAAATCACATAAAAAGATTTAGGATTTTGAAAGAGAAATCAATTACAAATTTGAATCAAGATTCATCCTAATCTAACCCTAAAGAAATTAGAAACTCATAGAGTCAAAAAGAAAATGAGAAGAAGATAGAGATGAAGAGATAGTTATGAATCTTTAAGAATCATCCCTGATTACTTCAATCTTCTTTGGCAAATAATGATCCTCCAAGTTCTCTCTGACTTCAATCTTCTTTGGCAAATAATGATCCTCTAAGTTCTCTCTTACTTTTGGTCACCAAAGAAGTAAAAAAAGCCTAGTAATCTCTATTTTTCACATTAAAAATCATATATGGCCCTCATTGTCTATGGAAAGGCCTTAGACGCCATATTCTCGAAAATCAACACGAAGTCGATGTTGGGTGTTGCTCGTTTTGCATTGGGTGTGATGGTGTAGAGGCAGTAGCATTGGGTGCTAAGTCCTCAACACTGGGCATAGGACTGCCTATGAGTCTTTGGCTTGTCTGTGCTAGGTGTCCTTTCAACAAATTCATGCGTGTCGAGCATGTTGTCCAACTCCTCCGAGAGTACTACAGACCAAATTGACTTTAGGTATTTTCATGAAAGTTGTAGATAATTTTGTCTTTAAAATTTTGGCACTAGTTTGATGTCGTTTCGATCCTTATAACTCGATATATGCTCAAAACACTGCATTTGTATTAGGTTGTTAGGATAGCACATCAACTTCAACTTCAAGCCCAATTTCATTTATCATTTATGTTGAATTTGATCAAAGTCTTTTCATGAAAAGTATAGATATTTGTTTAAGCTTTTTATAAACACCAAGATTATCTCAATCACATTACTAGTGCCCAAGTTACAACCTAAACAATGAGAAAATGTCAAAATGCATTCCAATATGAAATTAGCTAAATTACATTTTTTCCCCCTATTTTTTCTAATATGCAATTTTGATCCCCTTATTTATTTTTAGAGACATTTAGTCCTCTTATTTTTAAAAATTTGCTAATTTATGTTCCTCTATTTTTTTAGAGACATTTAGTCCCCTTATTTTTAAACATTTGCAATTTTGATCTCACCATCAAATTTCTTGCGTGGACTATTAGTGGTTTAACGATAACTTTGACGTGTCAACGTTGAATCTGACACGTCATTTAAGTACTAACACGTCAGGGTAAATGTTAAACCACTAGCAGTCAAATCAAGTGATTTGACGGCGGACTAAAATTGTGGATTTTTAAAAATGGGGGGACTAAATGTCTCTAAAAAAAATAAAGGGACCAAAATTGCAAATTAAGAAAAATAAGAGGACCAAAAATACAATTTAATCTATAAAATTTATAGCTTTTCAATTTTACTCATTTTTTCTACATTAAGAAACCAAGAAAATTAGTACAATCATGATCTGTTTCATTTAAAAATTTCATACCATAAAATCACATGAAAATATGTACAATTGAATTATTTTCTCACAAAATTTCATCCAATTAATACAGTTAAGCATGTAAAAAAGGCTTGATAAATCTACATAATAATCATTAGTTCAAAATTTAGGTACACTTAAGACTTTTTGTCCATTTTTATAAATGTTGTCTGCAAAAGTTGAACTTAAATCTTTTTCACAAGCTCAACGTGTGTTGCAAATTGAATTAGGCTCATTAAGTGAAGTGATCTCGTTTAATATAAATGAAGAAAGAGGTTAAATTAAAGTACTATACATTATCACGTATACCCAACAGCTAAAGAAAGGAGGCCAACTTATTCCGCTAATTATAAAGGAAAAGCACTGTTTGCCACAAAAAACGCAGTTGGGTCAGTGTGTTAGCTCTCTATTATTGGCCTCACCTCTCCGTCCATGCGTAATACAGCTTATCCCAACTTGTTCTTCACATAACGTTTCTATCACGTCCCATCGCTTAATAATTAATTGAACTTGAAGCATAAATCAATAATATATGAATTTATTTATTTTATAGTTATTTGTAATTCTTTTATATATTACTCAGAATAAATTTTAAACTATTTGATTATATAAATTTAATATTTAATTATCTCAAAAATTTAAACTATTAAATAAAATAAAGGCTTAATTACACTTTTGTCCTCCCAAATTTTTTTTGCAAATTTTACTCTCTAATTTTTAATTTTGCGAATGTTACCCCCAAGTAAAAAATTACTACAATTAAAGAAAAAACCGTTACAAAATTATCTTAATTGTGGCAATTTAAAAAAAAATCACCACAAAATATCTTAATTGTGACAATTTTTCTACTTGGTGACAAAATTCAAGAAAAAAAAATCTAAAATAACAAAATTTACGAAATTGTAAAACTTGAAGACAAAAAGTGCAATTAAACCTAAAATAAATATATTTATATTTTTATAGCATATCTATCACTTCTGGTCTCTAACCATACTCTTAAACGTTGGTTAACGTTATAACGAATGAACTGGTTTGACCTTTTTAATTTATTATAACATGTTGATATATGTGCAACTTACAGGTAATACCAGTGTCCAAAATCTAGAGCGCATTGTAGAATGAATAATAATTAGGATTTTAGTTTCTGCAATGTACAATATAAATATTATTTTATATATCTAAAATTTAAAATAAATAAATATTTTTATATAATTAAATTTATAATAAATAAATATTTTAAGTATATAAATTATATTTTAGATTTATGATAAATAATTTATATTGTGATACGAACTTATTTTTAATTATTGATAGTTTATGTTAAAAAATTATTGAAATTTAATTTAGAAATAAAAATAAAAACGATAGATTAAAAGATATGAGGTTAAAAAAATTAAATATGCGGATACAGATAAAAGGATAGTCGTTTGATATAATTGAAAAAGAAATATTTTAGATTAGTTGTTAAATCAAATTAAAATTAAAATTAAAATTAAGGAATATATTTGAAAAAAACAAAAATAAAAAATTAAATCAATTGTTCAATATATAATATTAGGATAAGACATGTGACTCAATGAGAATAAGTATAATTTCTAAAAAACACTCTTATTTAAGGATAATTCATAAAATTGCCCCCATTCAAAATGAGAAATCAGATTTATAATATAGGATTAGATATATCCTTTTCTATATTTTTAAATTATTTATAAAAAAATGTATTAAATAAAAAAATGATGTCAATGAATGTTCTTAAGATAATAATTGAGAAAATAAAAATGAAAAGTACTTGATAAAACAAAAATATGTTATATGTAAATAAATAAATATGTAATACATTTTTATTAATTATTTAATTAATAAAAGATATTAATAATTATTTAACCAATACTTTTAGGATATTCGTTAACACACGTACAGACATATATAATATCTTTAAAATAGAAAAAATATTTAATAGTCTTTTATTTAATAATTAAAAATATAAAAACAATTTTTTTACTTCAAAATTACAAGTAATTAGGATTGAAGTCTACGTGAGTTAGTTTGGTATTGGACCACTGAAGACCTTCTTTTTGAGGTTGTTGACCTCTGCTATTACTCATTGTGATATGTCGGTCTCATTAAGATATGGAGATGAATACTGTTTTGTTCATGTCTCTATATACAGAAATTTGGACACTGCTAACTTTCGATTGTCTCTAGAAAAGTTTACTAACTACGAACGTGGCAAATATTCAACGCTAAAAGAGTGAGAACACTATAGCAAAAGCGGCTAGAAAGGATAAATTTACTTCAACAATCCATGGACAAATGAAAGTATATATGAATGATGGAGACGGAATGATAGGGATATATGGCGTGGAAGCTCAAGTCTAGTAAATGTCAGGGCATAAAGCCAGGAATAAAAAAGTTTAAAAAAAATCCCTTTTCTTTAGCCTGTAATCTAATAATTAAAGGGTTTAGTTATTGTTATTTTGCAGAATTCTAAAGGTCATTTTGCTTAAGGTTTTGTTAACAAAGTCATTTTGTCTAAATTAGTTGTTGTTATTGGTTTGCCTTCTTGTGTCAAACTTGATTCTAGTGATTTTAGTTTTTTTATAAAATTAATATTGAAAAAAAAGTGTTTGAAACAAAATAATTAATATTTAAAAATTTTATCTTAACAAAATTTATAATAAAATTTAATGTAAATCTTTTAATTTAGATAAAAATTATAATATTTTATTTTTAATGAAACCTAATTTTAAAATTATAATCATTTGATTGAAAACTAGTAAGCATAAACTTTCCAAACAAAGTCCAAAACCATTGATTTGGTTAAATACCTTTTGACTAGGTCAAACCATGCATGTTTTAGATTGGATTTTGATTTTTTTTTTTCACACTTTTTTTCCTCTTACATTTATTTTCTATTTCCTTTTTTTAATCTTTGTTTTTTTTTTTCTATCATATCATTTATCACTTCTCTTTTTATTTATCTTTTTTCTTCACTTTTTATTTGTCTGTTTTTTCACTCATTTCACACCCCTTTATAGGGAGTGAAATTAGGTGATTGTTCAATTTATCATTAGACATGACATGTCGAAGAACATAATATATTTCTTTTTATATATCACATATTCACGTCAACATAGTTTTTGTAAGAGAAAATATTTTTATACAATAAGTTCCTACATTTTTTTTTTTGACAATCATGAAAGAGATAGAAAAAGAAAAAGGGAAGTAAGATAACATAAATGATATGATTGAAAGAGATAAAGAAGAAAAAAGGACTTAAACAAGTGTGGTTCTTACTTAATTATTGAATCTTGGAAAATTTAAGTGTATGCATGCATAAGAATCTTATTCACTTATTTTATTTCACTCCAAGAATGACTTGATACAAGATTTGTAAATTAACAAATATAGTAATGTCTCATTTATAATAAAATGTTATAATTAATAACAACATATATTTACTCCAAATATGGTTTAACTTGTTCACAATAAATTAGCACATGAATATATGATGATTTTCATTTTGCATCAATCAATCATTGTGTTGATACCATCCCAGCAAGATGATTTGATTGGTTAAAGACTAAAAATGTTGAAGTTGTCTCATTTTGGCTTTCAACCTCTTTACTACTATTTTGCAAGGATAACATGAGGATTTTAAAATAATTAAAGCATATACGTGTTGTTTCATGATATAAATATGATGTGGATATTGATTCTTCCATGCTAGCCTTCTTCTTTAATGTTTACTTTAACTCGTCCATATAAACCTATTCATGTGCAAGCTTAAGATATGTGTACCTCTCAAATGGATATATCCATCTATATCAAATGAGTCCTCCAAGTCTTACCTCATGAATATATATTGGTAGAAGTTCCATTGAATTAAAGAATCTATGAGGGAAAAAAATCTTTTTAACTTACACAAAAGTATTGGTATATTTTTTTTCAATCTAGAGAGGTTCTTTATCTTAAATTTGCATAACATAGATCCTTAATGAATTGATTTATTTCAATGAGAGGTTTCTATACACAATTTTGGTAATTTACTAAAAATAATTAGATGTAAACTTAATTTCATAAAAACACAATAATCATGACTTTTTAGGCATTCTAAGTTCTGCAATCCATTTTCACACAATGTTTACTTCTAAGATCAGAGTATAATTGACCTTAGTTTAAACAACTTTCCATTATTATCTTTAACCAACTCTAGTTCTCATTGTACACAATTCTTGCTTATGTTCAACCTTCCCCAATCATTGTTCTTTGTTTTTCCCCCCTTTACATCATAACTATGCTAAATATATTATCAAAGAAATTTTTTTCTATATGTATTACATCAAGATTGTATCTCAATAAATTATTCTTCCAATATGACAAATTCTAGAATATGCTTGTTTTTTTGTCTCATATTATTTAATTTCTCTCTCTCATGATTTTGTTGTTTCTAATAAATTTCAACCAATAATAGAGTATGTGTTAAGAGGAGTGTATTAAAGAGTATGTTGCTAGCACTCCTCTTGTTTATTCAATTCTTTAAAATCTTATAAATTAAGTAACCAAAAAAAATAAAATCTTATGAATTATCCACCTTTAGGTCTATGACTTTTGGAAAATATGCTAACTTTGTCCTAAACCTATAATGGTGTTGATAAATGAGGTAATCCATCAACCTCATCCAAGCCTTTTAAGATTCCTTTTTTTTTTAACTTCATCTAAAAGAATGGTTAGAAGCTAAAAACTTGATATGCAAATCAAACACAAGTATACTTTCGTTCGTGTCAGATTCTAAATTATTTTCTATGTTTAATACAATATGGACAAGCCATTTTACCATAAGTACTCCATTTAATAACATCACATAAACCAAAAAATAATTGATTATCCACATCAAAGTTGCTCTCATCATGAAAATTTGCTTCATAGAAATGTTGTAAGTTAGCATACTATTTCACAACCTTTTTAGGTCATCAACTAAAGGTTTTAAATACACATCAATGTCATTCTTTGGAATAGATTGACCTAAAACAAGACAAGTTAGAAACATTTATGACTTTGTTATACACAATTCAGGGGAAAAACTAAAAGGTACTACAATTACCAACCAACAAGAATAGTGAAAAATAGATGCCTAAATGAATGGAGTAAATCCATCAAAGCATAATACATTATGTGAATCATTATCAAAACCAAAGTGTATCCTATCAAAATACTTCCAAGTCACCATTAGATGGACGATGTAACATTATGTTATCTTATTTCTTTTACTATTTTATGTAATGCAAAAAAACTTTTGCATTCAAGGTATTATTTGCAAAAAAAAAAAAAAAAAAAAAACATTCACTTCATGACAACTTCTTTATTTTTGTCCCACCCAACCTTATAAGGAATGTGCCTTGGCTTTTGACAAAACTTACATTTAGTTAATTTCTTATCTTAACTATAATAAAATCATATGGCCATAATTGGGAAATATGAGGAGGTAAAATACTGGGAAGAAGTCCATCAATGGGCCACGAGTTAACCATATAAGTGAACTTGACACCACATCTATATAACCCAAAACTTTGAGACATCAAGTTTATGGGTCTTTGTCATTTCTATATTATTCACCATACCTATCTTTATCCAATGTGGGACTTCTTACTCACATAAATCACACTTGCATACCAACAATCTCCCCCTCATGTGTGAGTCTCTTCCATATGCTATGCACCCCTTCAAGCGAAAATTTTTTCTGTCCACAAGTATAAATTGTGGCCCTTAGAGCTTAGCCATTGTTGCCAATAAGTCCTAGATACTTGCATTACACTGGTGGACCTTAGAGCTTAGTCATTGCCACCAATATACTTTAAATTCTTGCACCGTCATTAGCTCACATCAATGCGACACAGAGCCTAACCTCTACATCACTAGAAAGACTTTCAATACAAGATATTCCCATACATGGATCCACAGCCAATTCCCCTACTTGTTTGAGTCACTCATCTAGTTGAACTATCGACTTTGATATCACTTGTTTAGAAATACGAGGGGGTAAACATCGAGGAGAACTTTGTCAATGGGCTATGAGCCAATTACACAAGTGAACTTGACACCACATCCAATTCAAAACCTTAAGGCATTAGATTTATAGGTCTTTGTCACTTATATGTAGTTCAACTTGCCTATTCTTCCCTAATATGGGACTCCATATTCACACTTGCACTCCAACAATCTCCTTCTTAAGTGGGAGTCTCTTCCACATGGTATGCTTTTCCTCAAGCAAAAATCTTTTCCATCTACGAGTAATCATAGTGGCCCTTAGAGCTTTAGCAATTGCCACTAATATCCTCTAAATGCTTGCATCATTGTTAGCCCACAACCCTTAGAACTTAGCCATTGTCATCAATATACTATAGATACTTGCACTTTTATTTGGCTCATATCAATGGGACACGCCACTTGACCTCTACATCACCAGAAAGACTTTCGATATAAAGGATCCCCATACATAGATCCACTGTCAATTCCACTACTTATCTGAGTCAATCATCAAGTCAAACCATCGACTTTGATACCACTTGTTGGGAAATACTAGAGGGTAAAACATAGGAAAGAACTCCATTAATGGGCCACGAGTCAACCACACAAGTAAACTTAACACCACATCCAACCCAAAATCTTAAGACACCAGGTTTATAAGTCTTTGTCACTTATATGTTACTAAACATACCCATCTCTATTCAATATGAGACATCTTACCCACATTACTCACACTTTGTTGTATAGTGTGTGGCATCAATTGTCTCGTGGCGGAGGCCCAGGTGAGTCAAGTCATAGTTAACTTGTGGCACTTTGGCTGCTACAGTTAAGTAGAAAGAGTAGCGCCCTGACTATCAGCTATAGCTTTTGGCCTAGTGGTAAGCGCTTGATCCAACAATTGGTATCAGAGCCAAGGTCACGAGTTCGATTCCCAGCGAGGCAATTGCTGAGAGGGAGATTGTTGTTCGGTGTGTGGCATCAATTGTCTCGTGGCAGAGGCCTAGGTAGGGTCAAGTCACAGTCGACTCATGGCACTTGGGCTGCTACGGTTCAGTAGAAAGAGTTGTGCTCTGACTATCAGTTGCAGCTTTTGGCCTAGTGGTAAGCGCTCAATCCAACACACTTGCATACCAATAGGCATCAACACAACAGTCCATCTTCTCAACCTTCCATCCTATCATTGATGCCAACTTTTTTGTCAAGTAATAATTTTCTACTAAGCAATCTTTTATAAGAATAACATTCAGAAGAAATTTAAAAAAAAATAAAAATCATACTTTTGTTTCTAAAACATTCTAATTCAATCTACATGTTAATCCTAACATATATTGAAATTTGAAAATCTATAACCCCTCCGTATAGCAATTTATATGCTTTAAGAATTAATTTATAGAACCTTTGAGTTTCCTCATAGGAATAAATTACATTCACTTGTTCCTACACATGCATCATAAGAGAATTGCACATCGACCATATCTTGCATATACATAAAATATTCCTAGGGGCTTGCTAGTAGATTGCTACTTGAAGCACACATAAAATTTATTTGTGTCTTTACTTCATTGTGCTCGTTCCAAATATAATAATTGAGCATAAACGATACCTACATAAACGAATCTTAATATCTTCATTAGTTAACAACTAAGCGCACTTACATATAACACAGACATTTATTTCTCATCATTAACATAGTAAGTATGTTTCCGTACGTGATTGATGAATTGTTCAACCCATTTTACAAATTCTAGCTTAAGACTAGCCTTACCAAGATAGAGCCTATTATCCATTTAGCTATGATTTGAACGATATAAAATTTGTTTCCTACTAAAGAACATATATCTTTGATTTTAAAACATTATACAACTATAAAATTTTTTTTATCAAATATGCATCTTCTATGACATGAGAGGTTATTTAGTAAAAAACATAAGTAAATTGCTTATGTAAACAATTTACTTAAATGTTTATTTAATAACCTCTTATCACATAAGAATTTATGTTATAAACTTAACCATAAAATTTATCGAAGTAAGCTATAAAATGTTTTGATAAACTTCATTAAAAAATTTATCAAAATAACCTATAAACGAAATTAAAAAAATAAATCCATAAGCTATCTTCATATGAACTCTTTAAAACACTTAATTTAAATCATACATAAATTAATACCTTAATACACAATATAATAAATATTTTTTTCTTAAACCCTAATAAACAAAACAAACCTTTTTATTTAGCTTAATTATTAATTATGTTCCATTTAATTGATATTACATATCAAATATGCTAATTCAAAATATTAAAAATTATTATTCAATGTATGTGTGTGTATGTATACACTCACACACTCACACAATATATATACATGCGCATATAAAATCTAATATCCTATATCATCTAAATAAGTATTATTAATACAATATATATCAACATTTAAATGTTAAGAATGCATATACATTTAAAGAACATATATACTTTGTCAAGTAAAAATAAATGTATTTACAATAAAGATTTCATTACATTAAAAAACAAAATATAATTAATTAAGTATAAAATTTATTACATTGTACATTATATACAAATGTGTGTTGAACATAAAATTCATAATCATATTTAAAAAATTACCTAAATAAATATTTAAATAAAAGTGTTACTAAAAAAGATTTTGTCCAACCAACGATCAAGTGCTATATATAAAAAATAACATACAAATAAAACACTTTATCTAAAGTTAAATAAGAAACATAACTAAATTTAAAAATGATTAGTTTCGATAAAATTAGCTTACAACTTTTAACCTTAAAGTTATATTATAGAGACTCAAGTTCAAAGAAATAATGAGTTTTGAGAGTTTTTAGAATTTAGAAATGATAAAAAGGAGAAAAAAATGATAGGCAGAGATAAATTTTATTTGAGATGAGTGTAGGGCGTATTCAAGCTCATAAACGTAAAATCTTACGACATTAAAAAAATTCAAATTGGGATACAAGTTACTAGATTTACACACCAACCCAAAAATAAACAATGAATCTCACTTCCCTTACCAAGAACTAAGACTAAGAGTGTATTATGATAATATCCAACAATTGTAACATGATAAGGGAATCATCCTAAAACACCAATTTATTACAAAAAAAAACCCACACAACATGCCACAAAATCATACTTTTCTTTAGATTTTTCCCATGCTCCAACCCTTTATACTGAAGGTAATGAGCAAAACCAAAACAAGGCAATATAGTAGAAAATGTGATCTAAGCATAAAAAGAAGACCATACCTAAGGAGAAACTAAGCAATAGAAAGAAAGAAAAATAGTGATTGAAGCCCTCCCAAAAGGAATTACAAAAAGCATATAGCAACCCATATGGATTGACGTGCCTCCAAAATAATACAACCTATATAGGTAACTTGTTAAGCAAGAGCTACCAAGAGAACGCGAGCTCCTTAAAGGGTTATAACATTTCCAAAAAGATTTAACAACCTAAAAATGACATCAATAGCAAGTGAAGTCCAATACAAAAGAGCTTTTTGATGATTAACACAGTATAGTAATAGCATGTAATAATGTCATCAATGCATTATTATCAACGACCTAGCTATCAGTAAGCATCAGATGTCTTTGTACATGAAAAGACTTTTTATCAAATTTTATTTTTAAAAAATATATATTACTTATCAATCAATTTTTGAGACACTTATAAAGTATTGTACTTAATTTATTGGATATTTATTAAGTTTTATTTTTTTGTTAGCATCATTGGGCTTTAATTCAAACTATGATTAATTTTTGGATTTTAATGTAATTTGATCTTTCTTTCTTGTATAGGCCATAACTTGGGCTTCGATGATTTGATTAAGGTAATCTTGGTGGATATGGAAAGATTAAATAATGGCATACAATTTTCATGAATCAATTTTTGGGAATTTCAACATGGAACATGAAAGAAATTGGGCTTGAAGTTAAAAACAACATTTTGTCCATGTAACTTGACATAAGTGCAATGTTTTGGGCATATCTTGAGTTGTAAAGGTCTAAATGACAGGGGACTAACACCAAAATTTCAAGGACAAATTACTTTACAACTTTTTTGAAGACACTTAAAATTAGATTGTCAGTTTAAGGGTTAAATAATTTGAGAACATTGGAGCAAAATTGAGCCAGTATCTTAGATAGTCTTTATAAGATTAAAAACAACATTTTGTCCATGTAACTTGACATAAGTGCAATGTTTTGGGCTTGTCTTGAGTTGTAAAGGTCTAAATGACAAGGGACAAACACCAAAATTTCAAGGACAAATTACTTTACAGCTTTTTTTGAAGACACTTAAAATTAGATTGTCATTTTAAGGGTTAAATAATTTGAGAACATTGGAGCAAAATTAGGCCAGTATCTTAGATAGTCTTTATAAGATTAATTATAATTAAGCCAATTAGCATCTAATGGCTTGTATTTTAAAGCCAATGAAAGGAACCTCTCCTTTTTTTTAGACTTGGAATTTTGAAATTGTTATTGCTTAGGTTTTCTTCTTTACTAAGGTTCCCTTCTTTCTCTTATTTTGTTATCTTCATGTGAAGTCTCCACGGAAGGCTAAACTTTTTGAATCAATTCATTAATATAAGGATTTCTTTTATGAATCTTGAAGTTTGGTTTTAATTTCAAATTTCAATTCTAGTTTTTCTTTTAATCCTTCTTATCTTTTCACGTGTCTTGATTGTGAATTTCTTTTAGGTTGGTACTTTTTTTATTTAAATTCAATTTGCTTTCTAGATAAAAGTGTTGAATGCTTAATTTGGCATGTTTTAATTTGAGATTAAGAGGATCTATGATGCTTAATCATAGGCTTGATTAAAGTTTAGTTTTTTAAAATTGATTTAGTGTCTTCAATAATGCTTCATTATCTATCCTAAATTGATTATATTTTAGATGCTTAATTTAGTAGGAAATTTCTAAAATTAATTAATGATTAATTAGTTAATTTCATGATCAAGCAATAATTAACTTAAGAATTAGAGTTAAATATTTAGAAATCGATGATAGGTTCAATTAAAAAACTTAACTAGTGAATTAGTTATTTTATAGATTTGAATTTCCTCTTAATTAGAATATGTTTTTCACCCCTAAAACTCAAAACCTTATTTTCTAACAATTGTAATTGGCTAATACACTCAAAGATCCTTGTGAGACAACTAAGGTTGCATTGCCTTGTATTACAAATTATTCTTGCTTTTGAGTTGTACACAACTGTGGTTTAGTTGTCAATGTTGTCCTTTCAAAAATTTCTTGTTGACATTATTGATGGTCAAGTCATTGGTAATATAGATGCCATATCAATGTATTATTTGTTACAAAGATTATTAATGGTTAAATCATCAGTAATTGCTATTTGTAAAATGGCTATCCTGGAAACCATTTAGCAAAGGCTATAGCCATTAAAAAGTAAAATATCTAGATGACTTAAAAATGTAAAAAAATAAGCCATCTGTAATAGCTTATTTTGTTGTAACAAATGTGTGGCATGTCCAAACTTATGTATGGGATGAAGGAGATGTATGAGTGAGGTTGATAGAAGGAAGGTGGCCAATTATGGTTCAATTTGTGTAGAAGATGGAAATGTGTTATTTACCTAACAAAGCTAATTTAAAAACATACAAGTTCTTTATTCCTAAACTCTTATTTTTCTTGCATATTTTATCTCAAGCAACCCAACTTATTTTGTTTAAGCTAGCACCCCTACCCTAAAGAAATTTAGTGAAAGAGAACAAAGTTGAGAAAGCCCTTTCTGCCACCATTAAAATTAAAAACAATGACAAATGATCATTGTGTCTTATCCTTTTCCTACTTAAAACTTCTCTAATAGACTACCCTTAAATAATGCTAAAATTGTGGCTATAGTTAAATACTCCAGGATCCATTTTCTTCAAATACCATTAAAACCCATTCTACCTATAATATAATCAAGAAATTCCCAGCTTACAAAATCATTTTCTTTCTCAAAGTCAAGGTTGAATAATATGCACTTCTTGTCGTAGGTCTTGGCTTCTTTTTCCAATTCATTAGTAATTAAAATCCTATCCAATATCTTGCTTTTGATGAATGCAAATTAGGAATCTACCTTTCTCAATCAATTTGAAACAATTTGGCTAGCAAACATCTTATAGATATACACATAATTAATGATATTGACATGTATTTTGTTTTGTTTGCAGATACTTTTTCTTCAAAATGAGAGCAATGAAGAAATTGTTACTTCCTCTTACTAGTCTTCCATTCACATGAAACTCACTAAGAAATTTAATCAAATCCTTTTGTACAAAATTCCAAAAATCCTTTACAAACTGAAAAATCACACTATCAAACCCTGATGATTTATACTTACAACTCGACACTACATCCTTTATCTTTTCATGTGTAATAGGTGCAATTAACATAGTATTCGTAGGGGTGTTCAGCTTTTTAAACTGAAAATTGTTCAACAACAATCTTCCATAATCTTGACTTTGAATGTGAGTTTTAAAATAACATACTACAATGAAAAAAAAATCTAGAATTGGTATCACTATCTCATAATGTTTTACTCTACTGGTCACCTTTCACTCCCACATAATGTGATTACATCCATAATATTTTGTGACAAATTTTTCTTCCCTTTAAATCACAAGGTGCATATATATTGTGTAGCACATTCCATCTTATTCATTATGACAATTTCTAGGCTAAACTACATTTTGAGTAAATTACACTCCCACCTTCTCAATTTTTTTTTAAAAATGCACCTAATACCCCTCTGTTTTGACACATTACTTTTAACCTCTTAAACTAATAGTGTTTAATAATGTTTTCAGCATAAAGTGACATGACAAAATTATCCACCTATTACTTGACCCCAAACCCAATTGAATTGGCGCTTTGTCTCTAACAATCATCAAAGAAATAAAGTTAGGGTTTACAAAGGGGAACTTCGGTGATGGGTTAAGGTTGGTTGAATAATATCTTCACATGGTACACAGTAAAAGCCTTCCCATTGCCACCTCTAACAACAAAGACCACAACACCAATCAAGGAGGCACGAGCCACACTCTCAAGTAACAACCTCACGAAACAGCTCATCCTCAAAATCAAAGGACAAAACAAAATAGTAGTACCAACCACCACTCATGTAAATTTCGGCAATCCAATGAGCAAGCCTATTGTCAAAATCATGGGGAGCTTTTCTGGCAACATAATAGACAGAAACAATGCCATGAAGGCTCCATCAAAACCCATTTGCAAGAGAGTAAACCTTAACCTCAAGAGCAGAAAGACCAAACCTTTCATCATCAAACACGTAAGAAATCATGACCACCTTATAATTATAGTTACTCAAATCAAAGCTGAAGCCAATGAAGGATTTGTAGGGGCATGGGTAGTGGTAGGGTGTGGGGAGGATAATAAATCGTCGAGCAGAAGGGTTGTAAATGATGACAGGTTGGCATTGTTGATTGTAAGGCGTAGGCGATGCAAATGAGGTCGTTACAAAAGGCAACGATGGAGAACTTGCGATTGGGGAAGGAAGGAAGCAGGAGGTCGTTGTGGGGGAGAGAGTATTGAAGGAAGTTGGGGGCGATGAGTTCACTACAAAACTCAAGGAGAAAGGAGGGGGATTAGTGGTGGTGGAAGGAGTGAAGGAAGGGTCCAAGATGAGGGAGAAATCATGTGTGAGGATCACGTGAACACCATCCTTTAACGTCTTCAACCGGATCAAACAAACAAGGTGCACACTGTAACGTTCCACAGAGTTTTAAGGAGTTTATTATAGGGCATCTAAACAGAGGGTATCAAGCATATTTTCAAAAAAATCGAGGCGATGTGAGTGTAATTTGCTCATACATTTTTGGTTCCTTCATCTTATTTTTTGGTTTCAATTTGGTCCCTAAGTTTAAAAAGTTTTACCTTGATTCCTTAAAGTGTCTTTGTTAGACCAAAATGACCCTTTGATTCCTTTTGCCAGTTTTTTGCACTAACAATATTAATTTTGGCTAACGTGGCAAATGCTTATCTCATGCGACATCTCTCATAATTTGTCATGTGTAACCAAGATGATCAAATTAGTGCAGTAAACTAACGGAAGAACCAACTTGGTCTAATAAAGACATTTTAAAGGACCAAAGTAAAATCTTTTTAAACTTTTGGGTCCAATTGAAATTACAAAAAAAAAAAAAGGATGAGAGACCAAAAATGTATTATAGCCTAATT
The DNA here is from genome assembly GCA_004329165.1 of Spatholobus suberectus. Lineage (NCBI taxonomy): Eukaryota > Viridiplantae > Streptophyta > Magnoliopsida > Fabales > Fabaceae > Spatholobus > Spatholobus suberectus. The sequence continues at coordinate 10,703,388 of CM014733.1, forward strand.
TCTAGTTTTCAGTAAAACATTAATCTTCAATTGTTGGCTAGAGGATACCCTTACTGTTCTCTCTCTCTCTCTCTTTATATCATAGCATAAATTATTTATCATAAATCTAAAATATAATTTATACATTCAAAAATATTTATTTATTATGAATTTTAATTATAATATAATTTATATATTCAAAAGTATTTATTTATTATAAATTTTAATTATATAAAATAAACATTTATCTTATACAAACTATAGTACTACTTAATATCTAAATTACAAGTGTAAATATTTACATTACATTATAAGTACTTTGGATATAAGGATATTAATATCTAAATTATAAAAGTAAATATTTGCATCATATAGGATGAAAACTTTACATAAAATCATATTATGTTTATAGATTATCTCATAAGAGATAAAAACTTTATATATAAGCGTATTAATAATTAAATTACAAAGATAAATATTTTCAATACTTGTGAATAAAAAGTTTACATATAACATATTATTATTTAACATTTTATTTAAGTAAGGACTTTGATCTAACTTTATTTAATTTTTCACCCTCTAACTTCGAACTGTCTAACAAGTTTGTCCTTTTCATTCACCCGTTTATTGAGGGTAAACTTATTAGATAGAGAAAGGAGGACCAAATTGAAACAAAGACCATATAGAGAACCAAAAGAATGAAAATAACAAGGGAATAACTATAAGATTAAGCGAGATATATAAATAATGATAACTATGAAAAAATATGAACAACTAATTAGAAAAATAAGTGTTTAAAAACAACTATAAATGTTTACCACCAAACTCATGGATCAACTGGCGCAAGATTGTTCTAGCTTAACTAGTGGTCTCAAGTTCGAGTTCAATAGAAAATACGTGTGGTCTATATATTAAAAAAAACTATAAATGTTTCTAATTAGAGGAAATACCATTTGCTAAGTGAAAGAAACATTTAGGAATAAAATGATGAGAAGCTATTGTACTTAAAATGTGTCTTATAATATGTTAGCCATATAAAGATTAAATTGTTTCAATGCTTAAAGATGTAAAAAAATAAAGATGATGCATTGACATTCAAATCCGAAGTATTTTCATGTTTTCTTATCAAAGTAAAATACGTTAATTAATTTGAAAACATTGGTCCTCTAATTATTTTCATATTTTTTAATCTTACTATTGCTTCCTTATTATTGTAACTTTTTCCTTTAATTTTTGTTGTTTTAATTTGGTTGTCTAAGAGTGTGTGTTTGGTTTAACTTATTTTAAAGGAACAATCACTTACTTTTGTTAATTTCATTAGAAATTTTTTGAAAATTGTACTATTCGGATTTGGCACCCCGCAGATAAGCCGAGTAGCCACTTTGGCACCCGACTAAGGTGCCATGCTGAGTAGAGTTCAGTCTAACCTAAATAAGGAAACAAGGACATTCGCCAAAATTAAGGAAACTAGGGCTCAAATCTTCATATTGGTAGCAAATAAATTAGGTAACTTGGCAATGTCCATGCCTTCATATAGGTGGTCCAAGTGCACACCTTTCGACCCTAATCACTCATTAATCACTAAACCCTGCATTATTCCCAAGACCTCCCCTCTAACTTGAGCATTAGAGTTTCATTGCAAGTACCCACCACTAGCACAATCTAGGACAAAGAAGGAGGAACGCAACTCTAAAAGAAAGGAAAGACAATCCCAGCAATGGATCAAGGCAAGAGCAGATAGAAGAGGAAATGGACTAATTTTTGTAGGAACATTTTGGCACCCACCGTGGTGCCGAGGTAAACTATCCCTCGACCACCACTTTTCATGATAACAAGGACTAAGAGCTTGACAGTGGAGGATCAAGGCAACAGTGTAGCACCATCGTTGGAAAACCATTCTTTGATCTAGGCCCTGCGCCAAGAGATAGCAGTCATGTAGAAGAAAAATGAAGAAGAGATGGACAAACTATGTAAGGAGAACATAGAGATTTGCAAGCAATTGGAAAGGGAGAATCAACAAAATTTGACTGCGCACGAAGTGGCGAAGGAGTTCGAACATGACACGCAATGGTCTCATGTAGACACCAATCGTCACCTAGAAATACGTGAAAAAATGTTAACGGACTCGTGACCAAGTACTCCGTCCGAGTCACGCCCTTTCACATTAAGCGACTCAGTCCAGAAGCACCCCTTCGTGGATGGCATCATGGAGACCCCACTCCTACCTGGTTGGAACAATCTGAACATTAACTGATATGACAGCATAACCTACATGAATTAGCATATCAATGCCTATACCACCCAGGTAAACTTGTTCACTGATGATGATGTTATCCTATGCTGTGTATTTTTGACCTCCCTCAAAAGGGTTGCTAAGAACTGGAAAACTTGGCTCTCGACAAACTCCATTGATTCCTTTACTACACTTGTTGTGAGGTTCGAAGCATAATATGCAACCAGTAGGCCACACCACCACACCTCAGTCGCCCTAGGTGAACTTGAAACAAGAGGATGATGAACCATTAAAGGCTTTCATCGAGCGATTCACAAGCATCTCAATGAAGTACAAGACTTAAACCTCGAGGTGGCCTTGCGCTTTATGATCATGGCCCTTAAATTTGGGCCCTTCTCCAACAGCCTATGCAAAAAGCCTTTAGCCGACATGGATGAACTTTGAGCTCGAGCCGCGGGCTACATCCAAGTGGAGGAGATGGCAGAATTTCAGATTGAGTTTATGCCGAGGTGCAGAAGAAAGAGAGTGACCAAGAAAAGCTAAAGACCAATTGGGAAAAAAAGCACAAGGTTAACCAAGGCCCTTCCAGTCCCAAGTATAACCATTATACACCATTCAACACTAGCCGAGCTAGCATCATGGAAGAAGCATGCAATGAGGAGCTTTTGCCTTTACCACTGATGAGTCGTTCATCGGAAAGGGCAGACCAGAGTAAACACTATACTACCATTGGAATTATGGGCACTCGACAGAGGAATGTTGGGCCCTCCATGACAAGATAGAGGACTTGATCCAGGCCATGCATTTTCGAAGTTATGTTCAGAGATCAAATAGTGGTCGCAAGGGTGGTTGGAACCAATTGCAAGGTTGGAGAGGTAGTAAAACCGATGAGTAGCCTTCGCAAAACAAAGGGCAAAATACGACCCCCACATAAGATGCTACCACCCACTTGAGAGGAGTCATTAACACCATAGCAGGAGGATTCATAGGAGGTGGATCGACTAGCTCGACTAGGAAACGTCACTTGAGGATGGTGCGATCGGAGAACATCATAGGGAAACCCCTTAAGAAACACACTCTGTAACATTCACTGATGCAAATTTTAAGGGGGTAGACCCCCATCAGGATGATTCGATAGTTATCACCATGAAAATGGCAAACTTTGCTGTTAGGAAAACATTGGTGGACTAAGGGAGCTCGGCAGATATCCTATACTTGGATACATTCAGAAAGCTTGAGATCTCAGAGGATCTAATACAACCATACCCAGAGCAATTAGTTAGATTTTTGGGTGAATAGGTAGACACTCGAGGCTATATAGACCTACTCACCACCTTCAGCGATGAAACAACCTCTTAAATTATCACCGGGAGGTATTTGTTGGTAAATGCAAACACCTCACACAACATCCTGATAGGACAACCAACCTTGAACCAATTGGGAGTTGTGGTTTCCACTTTACACCTAGTGATGAAGTTTCCCTCATCAACTGGTTAAATCATAATGGTGAGGGCAGATTAGAAGATCGCCCGTGAATGCTATGCTAAAAGCTTAAAGGTGGGAAAAAGATAAACAAAAATGAGTGGATGCCTAGTGTGTTCCTTCCATCGCTATTACCAAAATGAACTAATCGAGCTTGACCCTCGAATGAAAGAACAGAAGGTCAAGCCCACTGAGGATTTGCAAAAGTTCTAGCTGGGAAAACACCTCAACCAGTGTACCCAGCTCAGACTCAATTTGAGCAAAAACATGCTTAGCGAGATTGTAACACCTGTTTTTCCTAATGCATGATTACGTGTTTTAATAACTAAAAAGTGAAAATTTGATATGTAATATAGGTGATTAAAAGAAATAAATGAATTGTTGTTATGTATAGTATGTAGTATGTGGTGATAGTTGTGTATTGTTTGTTTGAAATTTGGGTTTGAATTTAGGAAGTTTGAGATATGTGCTTGAGCTAATGTGGCTGTGTTGTGAGTGTGATTTTGAGCTTTTGAGGAAAAACAGTTGAGCTAGACCAGTTAGTGGTTATGGGGAGTGGTTTGATGAGATATGATCATTAGATAGCTCAAAGTCCATGTGAGAGCTTTGGGAGGTCGAGGTATATAAGAAGGGGGAGTTTTCTTTCTCATTTCTCCCTTTCTCATTCTCTCTCATCTCTTCTTTCTCTTTCTATCTCTCTAAGATTTCTTGAGTTTGATAGGGTGTAAAGGAGTTGTAAGCTTAGTTTAGTACTTGTGGTAAGAGAAGGAACAAATCTATGGAAGATTTGGCTCAAGACACCGAATCCTCAAAGAACCTAAATTCAAATTTGGGGACTTTTAGAGGTAAGGGAAGCTTACTCTTAGTCGATTCTGTGTTTGTGGATGTTGATATGTCAATTTAATGCTTTGGAATCGGTTGATTTCTATAAAAATCGTGTGTATGTGGATTTTGATACAAAATGGGTTTTAGAAAGGGGATTTGAGATTTGTGGATGATTTATGGATTAAATTGATATATAATCGGTTATAAAGGTATTAGAAGTGATTAAGAATGTTTTGTGATGCTTGTTGTTGATTGATTTGGTCAAAATGGATGTTGGTGTTGGATTTACGAAGAAAACGAGCGAAAATCGCACCCAGCAATTTATAGCTCGCTCAGCGATGGATATTTCAGTCACTGAAAGCTGTCATTTGCTCAGCGACAGAAATGCTTGCTGAGTGAAAGAAAAACAGAGTTTTCTCTTCTTTCTTATTATTTTTGTTGGTTATTGTTGACTTTATTGATTCATATGAATGTCAAATGTATATTTTAAGTTAATTGGATATTCAAATGGTTTTCTAAACTAGTTTTTGGGTTTTTCTTTACTATTATTGTTGAGGATTTGGTTGATAAGTTGTAAGTGTCTCATTGAGCGAAACATATGTTTGTTGAGCGAGAATTCCACCTGAGACTTGGTTATTCTCTAGAATTGAGTTCGCTGAATGAGACTTATACTCTCTAAGCAAAAACCTTCGAAAAGGAGAGTGTGCTCTCTTTATGAAAGGTACTCGCTGAGCAAGCATATGGATCGCTAAGCAAGCGTGTAATTTTGTTTTGTTGTGTGAGAATTTTCAAAAAGTATGTGTTGCTTGGACATTGTCTTACCTGTTGACCATGCAAAAGGCTGGTTTGGGCGTGCATGGGGTTGATTTGTGGTTGATGGTGATTGTTAGACCACAGGTGGTGCTGAGTAGGCCACGTGGTGATATGTTGATTCATACATACATACATATATATATATATATTATAATCGTTGTGATTGAGTTGATGGTTATGTTGATATGTTGATACATATATATATATGATATGATGATCGTTGTGATTGAGTTGATGGTTGTGTTGATATGCTGATACATATATATGATATGATGATTGTTTGGTTGAGTTAATTATTGTGGTGATACATGCATTGGCATGCATATATTTTTGGCTAAGATTGTGTAGGCATCAAGCCGTGTGCGAGTAGGCATGTGAGGTGGATGGTGACTAGAGTTAGTACTCAGATAGGCCTCTAACCTAGTGCCTGGATAAGAAGTGGGGTTTTAAAGCTGGACCTAGGGATAAGTGGATGGGTAAACCCTGCAAGGGGTCAAGGTAGTGCAGGCCTTGTGTCACAGTATACCACCACCCACATACACTTATCCTGACAACCATAAGCTTATCCAACTGATCAGAGTTTTGGCAATTCCTGAATGGTGCTAGATGGCCACGGTAAGGGATAAGACTTGGCTAATCGCTCGAAATGTAGAAAATCTCTCGAGAGTCGTGTCATTCATACATTGACATATGGGGTTGACAGCATAATGTGTTGTTGTGTTGTATTGCATATAGACCCATTTTTTTAATGATTTGGATTCCATCTTGGTATGTTGATGGTGTGAGAATATGAATTGTATATATTATGTTGGTATTTGTTTCGTAAGCTTACCCTTGCCTTGTTTTATTATTGGTTGGATGTCTTGTTACTGTTGTTATGTTGTTGTGACTATAATGATCAAGTCAATTTGGTGTGGGAGCAGAGGGTGAAGCTTCTGCAAATCCGATTTTCCACAGTTGAGGCATGGAGGTCTCCATGGTGATGGTAGAAGGCCCTTTTTGGGTGGAGCTCTCATGGAAGCTCTTTTTCTCTTTGTTGTTTGATGTATATGTTGTTTAGCTGACTAGTTATAAGGAGTTTTTTTTTTTGTGTTTCTCCCTTGGTATTGTATATATAAATGGGTCTATATACAGTATTATTTTATATATTGTATACGTTAGAGTAACATGTGGATTGATTGTTATTAAGTATCTTTATATAAGGTTATGCTTGTAGTACTGTGGCGATAGAGGGTCGTTTCAAAGATCACCGAGGTTCTAGGCGATAACTCAGACTTATTTGCATAAGCAATAGTGCCGATATGCCTAAAATAGACCCAAGATTTCATTGCCACAAGTTGGCAGTCTGCCTCGAAGCCAAACCAGAGGCCCAGAAAAGTGAAAGCTTGGAGAAGAAAGCAGGGTCGTATAAGACACAAGGCAAACGAGGCCATTGCCTTAGGCCTCCAATTATTTAGGGCCTCAATTTTTTTTCAAATTTCTTTAATAAATTATTTATTATTAATTTTAATTATTAGGTAATAAATTTTATTATAATATAATATATTATTTGCTATTCTTTTTATTAGTATGACTATATAATATTAAGATATGAATGTAAGTGTTATTGTAAATCATTTAAATGTAATCTTAACATTTATTTTAAAAAGTTACGAAAATTATTTTGCATCTATTTTGGACTCTACTCCTCACCCTAAAAAGACTATTAAAATTAGTATAGAGTTTAAATTTAAGGAATGAATTTATGATTGATATATAAAAAGGATATTTTGGTAAAAATGATGATAATAAAATCACATATTTAACTAAAAATTCTTTTCGTATCGATCGTTTTGTATACATATTAGATTAATTTACATCTTTAATTGAAAGTCAATTTGAATAATTTTCAAAATATGAAATCACTTTGAATTTTTTAGTTGAATTCGTAAATTGAAAACTTTGAATAAGGATGGACTAAAAAAATAGTATATTAATCTTAATTTTTAAATAAAGATATTGTAAGAAGTGCATACAAAAGAAATTCATACTCCACTACAAGTATTACACTATATCAAAAGATTATATTTTTTTTATACACATGCATTGCTTCTAAAATATTATTTACAATATTTATAACTATTGTTAATGTTGAAAAATAGTTTTTAAAATTAAAATTACTCTTATCTAAGATTACCTATGTTAAGGAATGTATTAAATGAATTTATTATTTTATTTATTAAGAGTGAAATGTTAGAAATACTTAATTATAAAACTTTGATAAATAATTTTGTAGTCAACAAAAAAAATAAAATTAACAAATATTAAATTGAGATTTGAATATAAATTCGTCTTAGGCCTCATAATTTCTAGACACGGCCCTAGAAGAAAGTAGGCAAGTGGTAGAGAAGGAAACGACTAAGTTGGTAAAGGTTAGTTTCATCAAGGAGGTGGAATACCCTACATGGCTCACTAATGTTGCATTGGTTAAGAAAGCAAATAGGAAGTGAAGGATGTGTACAGACTATACCAACCTCAATAAGGCTTGCCTAAAAGATGCATATCCATTACCGAGTATTGATCGGCTAGTTGATGGTGCCTCGGGATACAAACTACTGACCTTTCTAGATGCTTACTTAAGGTACAATTAGATACCCTTGTTCCCCTGGACGAGGAAAAGACTACTTTCATGACTAAGGGCTCTAACTACTGTTATTCGGTAATGCCTTTTAGCTTGAAGAATGCCTGGGTGACATACCAAAGATTGATAAACAAGGTGTTCGTTGGACAAATCGACAAGAACATAAAAGTTTATGTCAATGACATAGTGGTCAAATCCGAAGACCCTAGCCGGCATGCAAGGACTTAGAAGATGTATTCAATGAAATAAGGCAACACAACATGAGGCTAAACCCCAAGTATGTCTTTGGGGTGCAAGGGGGAAAGTTATTAGGATTCATGCTTACTCATAGAGGGATCAAAGCTAGCCTCGACAAGTGTTCAGCCATCATTGAAATGAGAAGCCCTCAAGATATAAAAGAGGTCCAAAGGTTGATCAGAAGGCTTGCCTCTCTTTCCCGTTTCCTTCCTTGACTAGTCGAAAAAGCCCTCCCATTCTTCAACCTCTTGAAAAAACCTCAGGTCTTTCAGTGGGACGAGGAGTGTAAAGCGGCTTTTAAAGAAGTCAAGGCGTTTTTAGCCTCACCTCCAATTTTAACTCGACCCTTACATGAGTAGGATATGCTACTATACCTAGCAATTTTGGACTATGCTATCAATTCGATCATCATACAAGAAGTTGGGAGGAAGCAAGTCCCAGTATATAACATTAGTCGCGTCCTACAAGGCGCAAAAATCTAATACCAAGTAATTGAAAAGCTGGCCCTAACTTTGGTGATAGCGACTCAGAGGCTCCAATTATATATCTAGAGTCACCAAGTAGTGGTGAAAACTAATCAGCCTATTTGACAAGTACTAAAGAAGCCGAATTAGCAAGACGAATGATAGCATAGTTAGTGAAACTGTCCGAGTTCGAACTTAGATACGAAACCAGAGGGCCCATCAAAGCTTATTGTTTGGCCAATTTTCTAGTCGAGCTCACTCCACCAACTGAATGAAAGGAGGCTCAATGGTGGACCTTGCATGTAGATGGCTCATTAAACTAGAAAGGGAGCAGAGTAGGGGTTATTTTGGAAGGACCCAGAGGGATAGTGTTAGAGCAGTCCCTAATGTTCGACTTCCCTACATCCAACAATCAAACAGAGTATGCAACAATGATTGCCAAGCTCAAGTTAGCAAGGGAGGTCGAAGCCAGGCAAGTACGGTGTAAAAGTGACTCCTAACTGGTAGCCAAATAAGTGTCCGGCACTTTCCAAGCCCAGGATGCCCACTTGCTAAGATATTATCTTCGGGTTGCCTAATTAGTGGAACAACTCCAAGAATTTATGATCGAACATATTCCCTCGAGAAGAAAACAAAAGGGCGAATCTCTTGTCTAAGTTGGCAAGTACCAAGCGATTAGGGCAACATTAGACAATTATACAAGAGACTTTGGCAAAGCCGAGTGTTGAAGAGGAAGTCATGAACGTAGGGAAAAAGAAGGATGGATGGATGACCTCCATCCGAAGATACCTCACCACAGGTGAACTACTAGATGAAAAGAATGAAGCAAGAAGAGTTCAGAGGAACACAAGTTATTATGTGGTTGAAGTAGAGAACTGTATAAGAGGGGATTCCTCACCCTATTACTCAAATGTCTCGACCCAAAACAAGCCACCTATGTTATGAACGTGGTGAACAGGGGATCTGTGGCATGCATACCAAAGGACAAGCCATGGCTGCTCAAGTCATCCAAGCCGGATACTATTGGCCTACCATCCAAGCTTATTGTGCTAAGTATGCAAAGAAGTGTGAAGAATGCCACAGATTTGGGAACGTAGCCTACATGTCATTCAAGGAGCTGCACTCGATAGTCCCACCATGGAACTTTGCCACATGGGGAATGGACATACTCAGACCCTTCCCCATGGCAAAGGGTCAGGTGAAGTTCCTGTTGATAAGGGTTGAATACTTCACCAAATGGATCAAGGTCGAGCCCTTTGCTTGGATAACAACCTCGAACGTGCACAAGTTCGTATGGAAAAATATAATCTGTCGATACAAAATACCCTATTCCATGGTGACCGACAATGAGAAATAGTTTGTTGATCAATCGTTTGCACTAAGTCACATTAATGGAGCACCCACAGACCAATGGACAGGCCGAAGTAGCCAACAAAGCAATCCTAGGAGAGTTGAAGAAAAGGGTAGGAAAAGCTAAATGAAGTTAGGGCGAAGAGTTTTTGAGGATTCTTTAGGCATACAGCTGCACACCCCAATCAACCACTCAAGAAACACCTTTTCAATTGGTGTACGACTCTAATGCTATGATCATGGTTGAGATAAGGGAGCCATCCCTTCGTCAAATGGTGTTTGATCCCAAAAAAATAAAGAAGTACTGAACATAGAGTTAGATCTAGCAAAAGAAGCACAGGAGAAAGCAAGAATACAAGAGAAAGCTTGCAAGCAAAAAGCAACATGGAGACATAACTTGGAAGTAAGGCCAAGGAATTTTAAGCCTATAGACTCAATTTGGAGGAAGCTCGATGAAGCTCGAAAAGATGTCAGCGAAGGGAAGCTAAGAGCGTACTAGGGAGGACCGTTTAGGGTTGTCAAACAGCTTGGCAACGGAGCATACCGATTGGAGCAACTGTCTGATGAAGAAATGTTAAGGACATAGAACGCTTCTCGCCTAAAGTTATACTTCAGTTAATGCTTGTAACAGCAGTGTATTCTTTTTCCTACCTCGATTTATTGTCCTAAGAAAGAAAAAGAACATGTGTTTTGGCCAAGAGGTTTTAACAAGACACGTCGATAACTACTTGAATAAAATTTTCATTTAATAAATGTATCTTTACTTTACAGAGCCAATCCACTGAGCTCGATGACACCAGGTTTCGACCCACTGAAACCTTTCCTAGCCAACCCACCAAGCTCGATGACTTAACGGTTTTCAACGTATCGAAACCCCTTAGATCAATCCATGGAAGCTAAAGTAGCGTTAAAACATTATTGAAGTTAGTTGAATACAACATTAAGACAGTTGGTGTAAACTGTGGTAGTAGTAGTAGAAGAAGAAGATTTTCATTAAGCAATAGAGTTGATTGCATTGTGGCAAAAATTATAGCTTCAAAATGTACCTAAAGCTATGAACGCCAGATACATCAACACGGAAATACAAAAATTCACCTAAAGTTTTAAGAAACTACTATGAGGACCCCTTCCTTTAATAATAATGCAGCAAAAGCAACACAAGAAGGACATTGCACAATAAGGTGTAAAGAAGAAGCGTCGAACTACTAAAAATCCTAATCGACGTTGACATTATCCCCAACCTACTCGGTGGTGGAGGCGGGAAACATTGATGGACTTTATCCTCCTTTCGGTCAAAGAGCTCAGCCATATCCACCAACACCTTTCCTTTAACATCTTTTTCCACATCAAAGCCAAAGGTGTCAATGCTCGAGAATAGGGGAGTCAGCTGCCAAAGAGCCTTTTGGAAGCCCTTGATCTGATCCTCCATGATGGACCCCTTAGCCTCATCCAGGTCATACTCTAGGCACTTAGCCAGTTCCATGGCTTTCGCTCACCCAGTTTTAACTTTAGTGAGTTCGGCATTGAGCTACTCCACCATGGTCCCTAAAGCAATAATAGAGTTCTTAGCCTAAACAGCCAGATCCATTAGAACTAGCCTTGTCGCAGGCCTGGGCCTCCTTCAGCTTAGTCTCCAAGTTGGCCGCCGATCTCCTCGCCTCCTCAACCTTGGAAAGAAGCGTGTCGTTGCCCCTAGCTGCTTCCGCAAGATCGATCTTTGTCTTCTTAAGCTCAGCCTCCAACATTCTGATTTCTGCATCTTTAGACTCCGCAAGTTGGTTGGCAAACCAAGCTTGCTCCAGTTTGTTGCCCAAAACTAGACGATCCCCTATGAGCGAGCTTGGAAGACCAAAAGCGTTTCTAAGCCCACTTGAGGACTGACTACTCTAAGGATGTGCTAGTTAGCCTCGGATAGGGAGCCGAGCCTTAACAACTTCTAGGGATCGAAGTCCTAGCCGTACAGCGAATTGAGTCCCTCGAAGGCAGGTGAGAAAGGCTAGATGGGTGCTGGTCGCCAAGGAGGGCCCTTCAACTCTTCTAACGATAAGAGTGTGTCGAGGTCACTTTGGAGGAAGGCTAACCGAGTCCACCTCCCTAGCAGAGGGAATTGTCTAAGTCAGTGTGGGAGTGGGTGCATGGGCAGAGGTTTGCAAAGTCAGACGTAAAGGCTAGCATCGGTTTGACCGACAAGAACAGCACCAACCTTGGCGAGCTTTGCCTTCTCGGCCTACTCGACTTAGAGCTTAGCGAAGTCGAAGTTGCCCATGATCATTGCAAAAAAATTCAAACAAGAGTTAGAGCTCAAAATCATTCCCGAAAAAGAAAACAGATAACACTCTCACTTCATATCTCTCAATGGCTTTCGAGAGAGGAAAAGCCTTAATATAAGTCAGTACGGGAATTGTTGAGGGATCTTGTGCAGATTAACCATGTCAGCATGATCCTTGGCCGACATATCTTTGATGGGCCACCTCAAAATCTTGTTAAGATTCCTCGTCTAGTAGAATGGGAATCGCATGCGACCTCGAGCGTTAAAGAAGTTAGGTACACCGATCGAACTCGGGCAGACTCGGAAGAACCCCCATTTGAATTCCTTGTAAGAGAAAGTGAAGGAAGTGAAGATGGAGATCCCACTAATGTCGAACAAGGACACCTACCCGCCCTTCTTCCTTTCTTTTGGCAACGTAATGGTGGAGAAACTCCGGGTAGTCAGTGTCATGTAGAGTAGGTTGCAAAGGATGCAGAAGGCGCATATGGCTACCCAAGCCGTTTGAATAAGGTTGAGTAGGGGCCACATGCAAGGCTTACAGCACCTTGACCTTGAAGCTATCAAACGACATCGTGATCCTGAGCTAGCAAAACAACAGTCTCGTAAACATAAGTGTAGTGAGCTTGCACCGGAACCGTGGTGAGAAAGGCATTCTCATCTAGACCACATGACTTCGTTACTACCAAATCTCCTTAGATTGAATGACACGGGGTGATGGACTTTAAGAGGTTGGCAATGGCAGCCTCAAACTAAAATTTGGAGAAATAGACCCCCACATCTCCAAAAACCCATTAGGTACTCAGGTAGGGTGACCAGGGGGAAGGTCTCCTCAGATTGCCTCTTCTTTTTTTGGCCAACGAAAGGCTAATCTGGCGTGGCCTCAGAAGACTAGTTGTCCACCTGAATCGAGGTCGCCGTGCCAACATGTCATTTGGCTTCATGTGCATCCGGCCAAATCATAGATTCCACACGAGGTTGGGGGACTCCTCTAACTGGTCTTCTTCCTTCTCCAAGAATGATGTTTGTATGAAAGACCCAAAAGCTCCCTTGCTACCATGCGACAGCTCTTTGATGGGTATTACCTCTATTGGCAACATAGATCCAGGTTTAGAGTTGGGGGAACCACCACTCTCGCTAGTAGAAGCCATTGAGGAAAAAGAAAAAAGAAAAGGGCGTACCTGAATAGGCCTTGAGAAGGAAATGAGGAAGAAAAACGGCAAAGGGACTGACAAAAGTAGTTGTCGGCACAACGGAAGCAAACGAAGGAAGCAAGAAACAGAGGGAGATGAAAAAGGAGTAGAACAAGAAAGTGATGTGGGGAAAGGTTTCTTTTTACAAGGGCTAGGGGGCTTAGCAACCTAAAGGCTTAAGCCCCCTCCACCGTTAGATCAATGTGCCATCACCCACGTCCAAGGGTCAAGATGAGGCAACAGTTGGGGTCTTCCAGGCCATCATTGGCTACCCTATAACTATCATCATACATTAAATGAGCATCGGATATGCGCGATGATTCCCAAGGTGTAGGTGACCTTTTGAATTCTTCATTTAATGCGTCAAGCCAGGTGAGGTAGAGGGATGTCATCTTTTAGTCACCTCGGCCATTGTGATCCCACTTGACTTGGCTCAACAAATCTAAAAGACTAGCTAGGTGTTCGATCTCTAACCCGCCCACACTACAAATTGCTAGGAGACATAAGATCTCTGCTCGGTGCTACCGGACAAATATGAGTAAGCTTCTCCATGTGTTTCGAAGCTTAGGGGACTTGTGTATTGTTCAGATTTAGCACCCTGTAAATAAGCCAAGTAGCCACTTCAGCACCTAACCAAGGTGCCATGTCGAGTAGAGTTTGGTTTGACCTAAATAAGGAAACAAGGACATTTGCCAAAAATTAAGGAAACTAGGCATCAAATCTTCATATTGGTAATTAATAAATTAGGTAACTTAGCAATGTCCATGCCTTCATATAGGTGGTCCAGGTACACACCTTCCGACCCTAATCACTCATTAATCACTAAACCCTGCATTATTCCCACAACCTCCCTTCTAACTTGAGCATCAAAGTGTCATTACAAGTACCCTCCATCGGCAGTGATCCAGGGACAAAGGAGGAGGAACACAACTCTAAAAGGAAGGAAAGACAATCCTTGTAGTGGATTAAGGCAGGAGTAGATAAAAAAGTGGAAGGATCAATTTTTGCAACAAAAATTAAACAAGTTTTTTTTTCCAAAAATAATAGAAACCAAGCATGCAATAATTTTACACCATAAAACAAATTTATCCTTTCTTATATAACTCAGTTTATCATATATTAAGAGAAAGAATAAATTTACTCAACGGAAAAAATTAAAAGTACAAAGTGAAATAAAAATTTAAAAGAAAACTAAATTAAATAAAATTAAAGGAAAAATTTGATTTTGTCAGTTAAATATTGCTACGGTAAACTTTGAAAGCTTCTGAGGGCATTTGCCTCCACTTTATTGCACACAGGTCCGTCATGTAGCTTATCAACATACAAAATTATCTATGTATATGCATGTAACTGTATTTTTTTATTTTTCTTTTTTTTTTTCATGTTATTCTTGTTCCAATTTTTTATGGGAAAAATTAGTGACTTAGGAAGCAGACGGTCAATATGTATTTAATTCTTTTTCTCTTTAACATGTATAAATTTTACTTCTGATTTTTTTTTTCTTCTCCTTCTTACTTTTGTCAGAATTTTGCATGAAAATGTGACAATATTTAGATTCATTTTTTCTTTTATCATTTCCATCGACTTCTTAAATCAAACAGTATCTGTTTTCTAATTCAACGACATATTTTCGATCAGAGTTATTTAATGTTGGAAAAAATTCCAACATAATGAATTGTTTGATTCAATAATTTAATGATGAACATGTAAACAATTTGATACAAGTTTAAATACTACTTAATGAATTTAATTTAAATGCACAAACCATGTAAAAAGTTTTTACATTGTTATTCAATCACAAATTATTATATATAATAAATTTATTAACTTTTATAATAACAACCTTAAAAATTATATTTAGCGTGATTTCTAATTAGTTAATAAACAGTGTAAAAAACTTTACACTAATTGTGAATAAAAATTAAACTCATACTTAACTTTCAATCTTTTTGGTTTTCTTCCCTCCTTCAAAAAGATAATTGAGAGATAAAAAATGAAAAATGATTTGTGGACACCTATGTACTATTAGGCATGTAGAAAGACATAGATATAGAAGAGAGAAAAATATAATTATGATAGATGATATGATGTGATAAGATGAGAAGGATAAAGAAAAATAAAGAGTGTCAACTATATATATATATATTATACAGGTATTCATTCATGTATCATACTCATAAATAATACCTGTTAAGAAATATGTCTTTCACCAAGATGTACAATTAGTTTGTGAGATATTAGGAGTTCAAACTCGTGAAAACGCATAGATGTAAAGGCAGTATCGATTTCCAGATAAAATATAGTGTAAATTTTGGTTAAGTACTTACGAAGAACTACATTTCTTGAACCGACCAACATATCGGAATAACATGAAACACAATGTAAATAAATTTTAGAATATATATGCATGTCTATTATCGTTTTCATTGTATTAATTATTTACTGTTATCATGCATTAACATTTTTTTTTTTCTAGATAGTTAATGAATATCACAGCTTTATTTTTTTGACGATCACTCTGTAGGTATAGATTTAATTTATTTAAAGTGAGAAAATGTATAAAATAAAAATACATTTATTGTTAACTCAAATTAAAATATTTTGTAAACTTGATTTATTATAAATTAATGATAAAACCCTTTTTTTTTTTTAACCTTGCACGTTTCCTCGTTTAGAGAAGCCTTAATCCGATGTTTTCAACCTTGATCATGAAAATTATTTTTTCTTTCTGGTCTGTTCTAGATTTTGTACTATCATAGCCGCTATATAAAGTAAGTGTGGGCCGTTTTTTAATAGACAGTGACTGCAAATAATAGGCATATGCTATTGCTAAGTGGGCGACTTATGACGATACCGGTGACATTGGCAATGGACCGATTACATACACTTCCAAGCATACCTTCAAGCTTTGCTCCAAGCAATCCAAGACATGTGCGAATTCAGGAGTGACTGAGTCTCAAGCGTGGAACGAAACTACGGTCCACCAACCTTGATAAGGGTTGACACACGGCATGTTAATTTTTTTAACTTATTTTTTAAATCTTGATTTTTATATTCACTTCACATTTTTTATAATTTTTTATCACGTGTTGCTTGTATAATGTTTGACTTTTGAGTATATTAAATATACTTATGTATGAAAAGATGAAAAATAAGAAAAAAAAATAGAGAGAACTATATATAATATTATAAATAATATTTATGTTTTCTTAAATAATGAAACTATTATTAATTTCTCTCTTTTTCTTTTGGGAAATGTTTTTTTAGTCCCTTTAAGTTGTGAAATGGATAAAATGAAAAAGATAAAAGGGTTAAAAACAGGAAGAGAGAAAAAGTGAGAAATGTCATTAAAAAAAAAAGAAATAAAAAGAAAAAGAACATATAAAAAGGTGTAAAAAAATGGACGTGCAAAAATTAGTGAAAATTGTTTTCCATTTTTTAAAGAGAAAAACAAAAGAAAAGTATAGGATAAGAGTAGCTCTTGAAAATTATTTGAAAAAGTAATATTTTTTATATTTTAAAAACTAAAAAAATTAGAAGATATTTTTCTATTTTCAACTTTCAGTTATATACATCCTTGCATTCTTTCATCTTTTTCTCCCTTTTTTACCATCGAACATGTGAATCAATTAATATGAGATTATTTTAGTTTAATTAAGAACCCTAGATATGCAGTTACATTAAATACTTGAAGGGAGAACTTCTCTACCCATAGTGATTTTACCCGACTCAAGCAATATTGTCTCTTGTGAAGGATACATGTGGTCTCTTTTAAAAAAAAGACTTTTTCTCCTCTTTTTACTCTCTAATATTTTTGAAATTTATTTTATAAAATAATTTTTAAAAATTAAAAGACAAGAACATAATTATAGATGGCAAAATGGGCTATCCAGTCAATCCTATATAGGCCAACCTAATGCAGACTAAGGGTTATAATGAGTTAGCCAAAAATATCTAAATTCAACTTTTGAACTTCTAAAATGAGGCTAGTTGTGTGGTGAACACAAGAATGTGTTTTCGGTGAGCTCCCACGATGGTTGTTGGTGTCTCCGGTGGTGGCACCTGCAAGGACTCCGATCCTTAAGTCAGTATGGATCTAAGTATGAGAGAGAGCGTATATATCTAATAGGTGCAAATCCTTTATATGATGTGTTTTGGAGGGAAATTCTGTTAGCTTTAGGTGCCACTTGGCAGCGCGCGTTTGGGTGCCTAAATACACGCTTTCCTTGTTGTTAGGCGCTTCTCGTGCTATGCCGAGATAGAGATGGAGTCGATCCGGAATAGAAGGAGTTTATCAGCCAAGATAACTGAGGCTTTGAAAGCCGGGATAGAGGACGTGGGAGCCGACTTAGACTGTGGGTTCAAGTAACCTCAAGAACGGTTGCCCCCAAGCCAGCGATGATTAAAGAAGCATCGTCAGCTTAAAAGTCTAAGTCAGCCTCATAACAGTTGCCCCCAAGCCGATGGTGCTTAGAAAAGGCATCATCAGCTTAAGAGCTTGAAAGAGTATCTGAAATGGTGTTGCCCCCAAGCTGGTAAGGTTTTTCGACGGGAAATACTGCCGACTTTGGAGTCGAAAGGTTCAAGTCTTTTCATTTTTCAGACAGTTGGGCCGTATCTTTTGCGTGGTCGAGGCGCATTAAATGCGTAATGATCCGATATCTTAAACTTTGTAGCGCTTTGAATTCCAAGAGATTTGGCGGTTGTCTTTTGAAAATATAGACTTGGGCCTGGCTCTGATATAGGCCCGTAATATAAAAGACTTTTCTGCTAACTGCTTCAGTACGCTTGCCCCCACTCTGCTGTCAAGATTTTCTCCTTGCTCTAAAAGTTCTTCTGCTTTTTACCTATTTTTCCTCCGACAAATCACTGCAACACTTCCTTCCTGTCTCAACGTTTCCTCCAACATTGATCACTTCATATATTAAGGTAATATACTCGTTTTTGCCTTCCCTTTAAATGGCTCCCTTTTATTGTGATTTTTTCTATACTATATTGTGTTTTGTTTCGTCAAAGATGGACCTACGTAGACGTGATGCTTTGTCTTCTACATGTGGCGGTCGTGACAACCGCCCAAGGGGTTTTGCCACTAACTGGCTATTTCAATCACCAGCATTGCCTCCGTCTCATCGTACTGGCGATCATGGTCGCGAGAATGATGCTAGCCGCACTGGCTCTTCAGTTGGCCCCGTATATACACATAGGGGAGTAGCTGTCCAAGATAGGTTGGGTAGACGAGGGTCCGCAAGAAGGACTGATGAGCGTCCTATGATGGCCGACCCAAAACAACCCTCACCGCTAGAGATAATAATCTGCCCAAAAATCTTAGAGAAGTGTCGGAGTCATTTAAAGGCAGTAGGGATGCCCTACAGCCCGGATAAGGTTTTGGAGCACGCCAAAACTTGGGTGCAATACCCTTACATAATGAAGATCCCTTCTGGGCCGAGCAGTATTTCTGGGGTTAAAAGGTCGGCGCAAAGTAGCCCTGGGGTTGTGTCACAATTTGAATCCCAACTGGCTTCTTCTGATCCTTCTTTCGATGTTTTTGACAAAGGGATAGGGAAGACCGTTCGTAATGTGGAGACTACTCCCGAAGCCTATCATGATGCGACAGGTTTAGGTATAGATTGGGTAGATAAAGAGGTGACCAGGACTCGGTCGTGCCTCAACCAGGCAGCATTGGACGCTTTGGCAGGTTGCCTTGAGTAGAGCCGAGGTGCTACCGAGATGCCTTTCGACGTAGTGGCCCCTGGGGACGATGACCGCATATGCTCTCAAGGTGGAAAAGACAACATGGGGGCTCCATTGGCTGAAGTTGAAGCTGCGGCGACTAGGTACTTATACCCTGATTTCCTACCGATGTATTTGACATTCTTCGAGCATCTGGGAGTTAGGTTGCCCCTTACGGACTTTCAAGTGTCCGTTTTAAATTTTCTCAATGTTTCTCCCTCACAGCTGCATCCAAACACCTGGGCATTTCTCGTGGCCTTCGAAGGACTGTGCAGCCGAGAGGGGGTTGTCTGTTGCCGAAACCTATTTTCGTATGATTTTGCCCCCATTCGTCAAACGTACGATAGTAAGTTTTCTTTTGTCTCATTCCAGAGTGTCTGAGGTCGAGCTTTGCTGAAACCATTTCAAGACTCTTATAAAGACTATAAGGATAAATCTTTCTTTCAACGCCCTCGCCCGGAAAGCTGGGATGCCTTTTTTATAGCTCATGACACAGAGGAAAATGTCACCGAACCTCGGTTCCCTTTATACTAGTCGTATGACCATTATTGCCCAGATCCGGCAAAGTTCTTAGTTCGGAATGACGATTTGACCCTAGAGGAGGCTTGGGCACGGGACCATTTTTTTGCCATGATAAAAAACCTGCAGGATCAAATACCCTATCAATGGTTAATTGGCACCACTCTTGCTGAGTGCTGCCAAAATTTTGGTGTGTTTACGTGCACTTTTTACATGTTTATTTCTGATTGTGTTGATATTTTGTGTGTAATCTAACCTGGTTCAAATTCTCTTATAGACACGATGGTGAAGTCAAAGATGGCCGACTTTGCCTTGGTTCTTTAGCAAGATAAGGGGGCCAAAGCAAAAGAGCCGAGGAGGGCCAAGGGGAAGGTGAAGGTGGTCGAGAAGACACAAGCGCTTCCTCCCTCGG
The DNA here is from genome assembly GCA_004329165.1 of Spatholobus suberectus. NCBI lineage: Eukaryota > Viridiplantae > Streptophyta > Magnoliopsida > Fabales > Fabaceae > Spatholobus > Spatholobus suberectus. The sequence continues at coordinate 10,723,511 of CM014733.1, forward strand.
TTCTCGCAGTGGCCAAGGGGATAGTTATCTAGGAAGCGGGAGGCTAGGATGCACCAAGACCTGTGAGGCCGGCTACAGCCGAGGTAACGGCTTCCATGACCGACGTATCTGAGGGGGTTGCTTCTACCGGCATTGATCCTGCCGTTGTCTCTTTGGCCGTCGTTTCCGGGAAAAGAGTAGCGACTGGCGAGGTATAAGAGAAGGTCTCGCCCTCTAAAAGGCGTCGAGATGATCAGCCTTCTCCATCAGCAGTGAGTTGATAAACAAACAAATCTTGGCCGGGGAGGCGGCCGTGTTTGAAGACAATATCGGCCATGAGGTGCACAATATGCGAGGTGAACTAGGCGCCCTGTAGGACGATCTTAAGGGGTTTGGCGCTCTCTTCAGCCATATGTTTCACGGTTATACTCAATATGTGCTGATGAGGGAGGCTTTGGGTAGCAAAAACCCTTTGGACATCCTGGTGGAGAAAGATGCAATTATAGCCCAGTTGAAGGAAGCTGAGAAGGGCGCACGCATGGCCAAGGAGGAATCTGGCAAAAGAATCGCCGAGTTGGAGGAGGAAGTGTGATCTTTGAAAGGGGAGTTGGCGGGAAAGAAAGCTAAAAGGCAGCGAGCATCCCAAGCTGAGTCAGATCTTCGAATAAAGCTATCTGCCGCAGATACTAAATATGCTAATTTGTCTACTCAGCTCCAAGCTTCTGGAAGTAAAGTTAAAGATTTGCAAGCTTTGGTGCGCGAGTTAGAATCCGGCATGGTGGCTCTCAAGAAAAGACCAGATTAATGCGCCAACGGTGGATCGAGTCTGTCCAACTCTCCTTTGAGAACACTATGGAGCAAGTGCACTTCCTCCTTCAAAGGAATATGGACTTGCGTGCACCCGGCCTAATTGCGAGGTTATTGACGGCGTTTGGCATGCTAATGTTAATGGTGAAATGACACCGGCAAATCCGACCGTCCCAGTAGCTGATTCCGATGCTAGAGATGACGCTGAGGAAGATGAAGCCGGTGGAGAGAATCAGGGTCCGGGGTCGATCTCGAGCCTCAAACAAATAAGCAAGATGCCGCAAGGGAACTTGTAGATAGTTTCATATTGACCCCGCAGTTGACACCGACTATCCTGCCTTCTACCGAGGTGGTGATCCTAGGCAATGATCCTAAGCCCAGGAACGCCGAGGTTTTTGAAGGTGCTGCCGATGCTGGAAATTAAAGGGCAGGGTGCCGGTTTACTTTGTATTTTTTGTTTAAGTTTTCTTTAGACCATGTACATATGTTAGTACGTTGAATATAAATGATGAGTTTCAATGTTTTGCTTCAATGTCTCCTCTGTTGAATATAACTTAGCATATATGCTTTTCCTTACGTATACATAGACTGTTTTTCATGTCTTCGCCAAGCACTCTTGCATTTATTCACTGTTTTTTCGCGCTATCATTGGACGCTTATGTTCAATGTGTTTATTCCCGCACTTTCGTTGACTGCTTGTAACTGTCAGCTTTCGTTCTTCGTGCTCATTGTTAAACACCCAAGTCTAATGAAATTAAGCTTGATTTTTTTGAATTATTTTTTTGCGAGTTTTTTAGGTTAAGCTTGGATCGAATCATGATCAAATTACGGTAAAAAGATCTAAATTTAATTTGGGATCAAAATTTAAAACACAAATCCTATATCTAATCAGACGGTTTAGGTTAGCCTAATCCATTTTGTCATCTACAAACACAATCAACCACAACCTAAAATTATTTTTTTTTATCTTTTTTCTTCTTAAAGTGCATATATTTTAAAGAGTATCAAAAAGAACTTAATTTAAATATACTGACACTATAAAACTTTTTTAAATTGTATCATAAGATTACTAACTTTTACGATAATTATTTTAAAAGTTATACTTAAAGTAATTTTTAATTTATTTATGGTGCAAAAAAATTTACTTTGGCAATATATGAAAATTAAAAACAAAAAAATATATATATTTTTACAACTTTTTTTATCCACGTATACCATCATAATTTTTATTAATCTTTACATGACATATAATTAAATATTATTGCTTTGTTCATAAATTATAAAATTAAAATATATATTATATAAGCATTAGTTGAAACATGTCCACTTGCTTGGTGATCTTGCACTTTTGCACTCAACTTCAGGCCCGGAATTTTCCCATGTGCTCTTTTTTTTGTTTGTACAATAAACTTCCCGGCCCTACTGCGTCCCTTATGTCAGTGCACCCTATCATTTGGCCACGTGCCCCTCATTTTACGCTCCTTCTGAAATCAACACGTTTTGAGCTTCAAAATCGTTGAGCACCTTCATCTCATCCTCACTATGTACCACCGCTTCCCACCCTTCCGCCGTCAATTTACAAAGCCACACAACCCACATATAAATACATATCCCCCCCTAGAATATACCATTACCAACCATATATTATACACACACATGGTGAAACCGGCCATGGTTGGTGTTGATTCTTCCACTTGTAATGACTCATGTTCCACTACCAACAACACTAGTAGTAGTAAGATGTACAAAGGGGTGAGGAAGAGAAAATGGGGCAAATGGGTATCTGAGATTAGGCTTCCCAATAGCCGCGAGCGCATATGGTTGGGCTCTTACGACACCCAAGAGAAGGCCGCTAGGGCCTTCGATGCTGCCCTTTACTGCCTACGTGGCAAAAGTGCCAGTTTCAATTTCCCTGACACTCCTCACAACTTGGAGATCAATGTGGTGCTGCCTCACCACCAATCTCTTTCCCCACAGGAGATTCAAGAGGTTGCTGCCAAGTTTGCCAACAACGACCCACCTTTGGGGAGTGGTGCTCGGGAAGAGGAACCATCATCAGAGTCACAAAGTGAGTCTAAGTCCAACAACACAACAGAGACCACCTTCGCTAATATTTATGGTGGGACTGCGCAAGTGGACCAAGGGGACTGCTGGGACACCACGGATTGGACATTTTTGAACATGTTGGATGACTTGAATTGCTCGGATTTTGGCCCCTATTATGGGCCAGACAAGATGCACCCGGGTGAGTTTTTGTGCCCCACTCAAGCTCCACTACTTTTTCAGGATAATGGAGATCGTGAAATTCAAGGTGGTGATGATGAAGATCATGATGCTTTTTCTAACCATTCATTTCTTTGGGGTTGGAACTTTTGATTCACCTGCAAGATAAGCTCTCTACTTTGCCAAGTTTCAACCAATTAAAATTACTAGCAAGAAAGCCTCTCTATTATTATTTTTTTTTTTTTTTGTAGCCGTTTATATACATGGCTATTTCTTAATTATAATAGTTAGGCTATATATGACAACGGTTTATTTCAAATCGACCATATACCATGCCATAAATATTATGGAAAGTGGCCCGGTTTTTATTGCTAACTTTCTGTTCTGTTGAGTTAATTAGCGCTAGCTAGTGATGGGGATCTCACTCCTCTATAAAATGGGTAAGTTATTTTAGAAGATAAAGTAAGTAATGTTAATTAATGAAGAAAATCAATAATTGATATTACATACATATGCATAATAAATTATGTATATGTTAAAATATCAACTGTTAGACTTTCTCACCAAGATATCACTTATTTTATCTTTACTCACTTTTTGCAGGAGTAAAATCCAACTTTGCCTACGGGAAAAAAGTAAAAAGATTAGCACTTGCTAGCTGCTACCCACTACCAATTTTTCTCTTGTAGTTTGCTTTTGAGATAAAATCTGCACTGATAGTTTAATATTACCTGTATAATTGTAATCATATTATCTATATATCCCAGTCAAAACAATATATTATGTATAAATCTATATTATGAGGTATCTTGTCTCTTTTGTTTTTATAATTAAGTGTTCTGATGCGTATTGATGGTGCTTACTAAACACAATAATTGTATAAATTTAAAGTGTGTTTAAAATTTAGTCCACTCATCTAGCTAGTTCATTTTCTACAATCATCGCGATAGCATGATTTGGAATACCCTAATAGAGGAGCTCGCTCGAAATTTTTATATATCTGAAAAAAAAAAATTAGGGATCACATGACTGAATTTAATAAACTTAAAAACTTGCATATTTATTATTTATTTATTTTATATTATGCAACAGGTATATAAATTAAGAAACAGTAAATACACATGTTTTTAGTTACTTAAAAAGTAAAAATGAAATAAGATTTATGTCTTTGTGATATAATAATTTGTTTTAATAAAACAATTACCTTTAACCATTTAGTTTATGTATCCAGTATGTAAGAAATAAAAAAAGATTGATTATAAGACTTAAATATGTTTTTAGTCCCTATAATATACATGTTTTATGCTTTTAGTCTTTATAAAATTTTTCTTATGATTTTGGTTCGTATAAAACTTTATTTTATAGTTTTAGTCTTGTCACTATTTACTGATGACATGTCAACCATCTATTGGAAATAGGCTTGATGTTTTTTAAATAATAGGGACTAAAATAAATATCTTCTAATATAAGAGAGACCAATATCAAAACCTTACAATTTTATAAGGACTAAAAAAAATACCATTAAAGACTAAAATTGTAAAACAAAATTTTATAGGGACCAAAACCATAAGAAAAAATTTATAAGGACTAAAAGCATAAAATGGGTATATATATTATAGGGACTAGAAACATATTTAAGCCTTGATTATAAATTGATATAAAAAATAATCTATAAAACTACCTCTGATTTATTTGATTAATTACTAGGGTTTTCTCTATTATTTTTAGTGTTAGATATAAAACATTCATAATATTAGAGTCCCTACGGTGAAATAGAAAAAATAGAAAGCTTAAACTTTATAAGAAAGTTGATAACTAGTACTTGGTAGACGAGTCTTAATTTTTTCTATTTGAAGTAAAATTTGAATATTCCCTCTTTTGCGTGAGAACTAATGGTAGCGCATTTCAAATTACTTGAAAATAGTCATTTTGGAAAATTATAAATTTATTTTATTTAATAATTAAGCAAGAGCATGTGTAATGGATAATTAAATCACCATTAAGTCGGTTAATTCATGGAATTTTCTTTTGAACAAAATATTAATCAGTGTCCTACGACTTAGTCCAACTATGTATAATTGAAACCTTTATACCATTTCCTTTTCCGTTTTAGACTTTGTTAGGATTAATGAAATAGAACGAAACCTAATAGAAATATATATATATATATATATATATATATATATATATATATGTATATGTATGTATGTATATTTCATTTCATTTAAAACTTTTTTTTTATTTCCACCCAATTTAACGGATATAAGATGGAATGAGAACTTGCTATTGTTATATTTATAAAACTAGTATGTGGACCCGTGCAATGCACGGGGAATTAGTATTTGATTATTTTTTAATTAATATGTAATATTAAAAATTTGTAAGGTAAATATATTTTTTATTTATGTCTAAATTTTTAAATATATTTATTTTAATACTTATTATAAAAAAGGACTATAAGTTTTAATATTATTGTGATATTTTTATTTTTAATATATTTGTGTATATAAATAGATAGTTCGGATGATAATTCTTAAATGTAAATATTGTATAAAATATTAATGATTTTTATTAATATGATTTGATATTATGTAGACTAAATTGCTATTAGAGATGACAAAGTGGCAAGGTGGGCTTGGTAGTAACCTTTCGTCATCGCCTCGTTGGATGAATATATACCTCGTGTCTGTCTTGTACCTGCACAAATATCTGTTAAACAAGTATCAATGAATTTTATAAATATTCACAAGTATTCACGGGTATCCATAGATATTTGTTAAGTATAAAACTCAAAACAAAAAACAAAAATAAAATAAAATAAGAAAAATATTATTTTGAAAAATATTATTATACTAAAAACAAATAATTTTGAAACATATATTTATACTAAAAATAAATAATTTTGAAATATATATTTATATTTATACTAAAAATAAATTAAAGTAACTTAATTTATATATAATTAAAGTTATTTAAGTAATTCACCTATGCATACCTCGTTAATAAGCAAGTAGAGAAAAAAATATATTTATTTTACCCACTGTCCATTTTCAATTTGTAGCAAATTTTACTCGTAGGTACGATTTTTTTTTTGTCATCCGTAATCACTATACTTACGACCAAAATTAAAAGATCAATCAAGCAAAATAAAAGTCGAGGGTTCACAAAGGGTTTCACAATTTTATTGTATTCTTGTTTGAAACTAAGAGTGTTCCACCGCTTTTGTTGAGAAAGAAAAAAGTATATTGTTTCAGTGTGAAAGATTTGACAACTAGATGAAATTGATTGAACACTTGTGACTATAATTATAGCTATTGAGTTTTTGTATGAAAGATAAGCGACAATTGTAAAAACAGATAAAAAAATCTAAGATGTTAGAAAATAAACACAATACTCCAATTGGAAAATATAAGGTAAATTGGAATAAAACTCATGTTGATGCTTTTGATCATCTTAAACATTATCAAATATTTGTCGATACATAATGTTTTTGTTGATGTACATACTCTTTGTTCATCAAATATTGAAATTTTGATACTCTTTCTTGATTTAACTCTAAATAATGCAATGCACAATAGATTGTGGGTCCAAACAGGCTTTGAAAGATAAAGTCAAGTCCCACATGAGAAAGTGATTGTCATTAGTTTTTATTAGTTGTCATTTCAAAACATAGAGTTGATAGAAATTACCTACTAAATTTAAACAATAGTCCTGGACCAGCTTATGGTAATTACCTTAATTAATATAATAATGCAATTTAAATATATATATATATCAGTTACAGATAATTGCCTTAATTATATATAATTAATAATGATAATTGCATTAATTACCTTAATTAATTTAAATTAGAAGATAGATTGTTCATAATTACTTTAATATAATTATGGATTTTTATGAATTAAAAGATAAAAACATCAGTTACATTTTAGCGAAAAAAATGAATGTAATGTTGTGACGTGATAAAAAAATGTGATGTTGTTGACTTATGCTTTATATTTCTCATTGATATTTTGAAAGATAACATCTTATACATGCAATATGTATGATACATTTGTTGCTACCAAATTAAATTATATATAATAATTACAATACACACACACACACACATACATACATACACATACACCCTAATTTAGAATAATCTTTAATATCTTAATAAAATATATTTTCCATAATTACCTTAATTAATTTAATTTAAAATATATGTTAGTTGTAATTACCTTAACTAATATATTATGTAATTTAAAAATATATAATAATTACAAGTGCTTACCTTAACCATATATAGATGATAATTATATTAATTACCTATATTAATTCAAATTAATGTGTGTGTGTGTGTGTGTGTCGTAATTATCTTAGTTAAATAATTATGAATTAAAAAAAGCAACAACATTTCGTTGGAAAAAAATGAATGAATGTGACATTGTGACTTGAGAAAAAAATGAATATAATGTTTTTAACTTAAGTTTTATATTTTCATTGACATATTGAAATATATAACATTTAACACATGCACTATGTATAATATATTATTTTAATTACAATGATCAAAGAAATAGTTGCTATCAAATTAAATTATATATAATAGTTATAATACACACACACACACACACACAAACATTATCAAAAAAATATCCCCACATAAAATTAACTTTTTTAATCTTAACCATTTAGATACGATTTTATAGCTCATCTAATATGAATAAATGAATAATTATAACTATTTGATGTTAAAATTATTAAACATAATATATTAATCTTTAATAGATAATTTATATTTCATTCTATTAATTCTTCAAGATATCTTACATTAATTTAATAATATGTAATATTATCTCTTGTATGTTTATTATCAGTTATCTTTAATTGACTTTTTCTTTTTCAAGTACTACGTGGATAAAACTATCTATTTTAAAAAAAATAATTACAATACAACAACTAATATCTAAATCAAATTATTAATAGATTTAAATTGAAAATGTAAATATAAAAATTTATATTTAATAATTATAACAATGAATTAAAAAACTATTCAAAACATTAAAATAATTTGGAGCCCAAATTTAATTTACATGGAAAAGAATCATCTAAATATAAAACATAAATATCAATAAAATGTAGAACAAATGTTGACCTACCTTGTCAAACAACATGCTCTTAATACTCAAATCATGACAGCAAAAAAAGACAATCAATAAATTTGTACCAATTTTTAGGGGAAGAAAGAAAAACAAAGCAGTGTAAAGAAAGAAGTTGTTTTTCAAAGGTAGAAGAAATAAAGAAAAAATGTACCAACTTTTAGGGAAAAAATGACAAAAAATGGTTGATAAACAATATTTATTAAGTAGTACCTTTGCTTACCTATAGGAGAGCGATTCTAAAACACGCTCTACCTTTTGATTTTTCACGATGTTTCTCCTTGTTTGAAAAAGAAAGTGTAGAATGAAGCTTAGAAGAAGGAAAAAAAAAACCCACAATATTGCATATGTTAATGAGAGTGTAGGTAATGAAAAAAAAGTTTGTTGAGCGGCTATGAAATGGTGCATTAAGTAGTTAATTTATTGGAATTGTCAATTTGTACTAATTGACACTTTTGGAAACGTATGTATTTGGTGCTTTTATTTACTCATTCAAATTTTCCTTTATAATAATATAATTATTATTATTACGATTGGAAATTAAATTGCATAAAAAGAGAAATTAAGGCAAAAACTACTATTTTAAAATTATCTTTATAAAAAGAGGAATTAAGGCAATATTGTGAGAGACAATTATGATATAACAGTTTTAATTATATACTCTATAAAATCACATTTATATATCATGTGAATTTCATTTTATTGATTGATGATCGAGTGAATCATTTTGTTGATCATAAGAATAATGATTAAGTTATTTTTTCTAATATTTATATACAATCTACATTGGAATTTATATATTTGGTTGTAAAATTCTGTCTATTTTTCATTTTATAAATTAGCTTGTTTTTTCTTACTCCTTTTTTGTCTTTATGAATGAATAATAAATTTTAGATTAATTTAGAATAATAAATTTGATCATCAAATTTAAATTATTTGTCTACATTCGTAAATCATGGTTAGTTAATTAAATGTGGACAAATAATCATCACTTAAATGTTGGACTAATGGCAATCAATAATTATAGTCTAAATTTTACTCAATTTATGGTTAATGCTAATTGCTTATTCCCCATGTGATTAATGCTAATTGCTTATTTCATTTATGATACTATTAATGATGAAATCGTGTACAAAATAATTATGGTTTATAACCAAACCAAGCATTTACGAAGCATCATATAACGACACGTGTTATCCAAACCTCTATTTAATTGACACGTGTACTCTAAACCTTGAAAGCTACTATGAATTCGACACATGTTATCCGAATATATTTTTGGATGCACAAATGTATTTATAATGATATCTCACTTTTATTTACATTTTTGTTTTTAAAAATATTTTTCCCTGAATTTAGTTAATTCCATCTATTTTTACATTATAAATATAATATTTAACTTTGAAATACAAACATTTTTATATTATAACCAGATGATATCTCTTGTATTAAATTAGACTGTGGATCGATGCGATGTACGAAGAATTAGTGTTTGATTATTATTCTGATTGATATATAACATAAAATATTTGTAACATAGATGTATCCTTTATTAATATGTAAATTTAAGGGTAGTTAGATATCAAGTTTATTTTGAATTGTTTTCTTAAAAAATTGATTTATGTTTAATGGATTGTTGTGCAGTTATTATTTTTACTATATATAACATTTATTTTGATTCTCTAAATTTTTGTGTCTTAATTGTTCATAAATTGCATATCGTAATTATCCATTAATTGATTTGTATGTAAATGAATATGAGGTGGACAAGTAAGCAAAAAAAGGAGGGAAACACTCTAGTGTTGCCAAATAGAATGAGATTCGTGTAAAATTTCTTCAGAGGTTGATACGTGAAACTTTCGTTTTTTGGATTATTTTTGTTTGTATAGATTATAGATTATAGATATTTAATAATACATTAACACCGAATCAAACGACCCCCTATTGATGACGTAAAATTTAGTTTATTGAGTAAACTCATACAAAAAATGATCATATTTGCTTTAAAGTCTAGTTTAAAATATTCTCTTCATTCATACTCTTAAAATATATAATAATAATTATATACGAATATCTTCCCAAATTATACTTAAAATATATAATAATAATTATTTTGGTCCTTGAAACTTATATTAAATTATTGTTATAAATAATAGAATGTAAGTAAAAAAATTATTAAGTAAAAATTATTTATTGATTTCTATTTAGGACAAAATTATGGTGAATGTAAGTAAAAAGTTATTGATTAAGTATATAATTTTTTTAAAAATAAAAAATACTCGTTAGTTTATCCTTAATTTTGAAAATAATTAAGGAAACTATATATATTATTCTCATTAGTTATTAACAAATAATTAAGTCAAATGATCAATAGAATTTTTAACCATAATTAAGGTAGTTATTTCAAAGGTAAATATTTAATAGAATTTTCAAATTCAAATATAGTTATTTAATACTTATTAATGTAATAATTATAATGATAATAATTATGATCTGTAATCGAACCAAATATTTACGAAGCATTATATAACAACATGTGTCATTCAAACCTTGAAAGTTATTCTTGATTTGCTACGTGTAATCCAAACTTGTGAATGGATTCTTAAATTTATTTATAATGATTACATATTTATCACTTTTTAAATTCAAATTCCCCTCTTATCGAAACTGCAATGCATCTTCCCCATTTTGAAGTTGTGTTTGTATTCGCTTCATTCAACCTCTCCAACCCAGGTGTCTTGCTCATAAGATTATAAGCTGTTCTTAAATATTTTTCTAAGTGCCTTCTGCCTTTTTTTTTAATGGTATTTGAGACCCCGAGTGTTACGACTGGTGCATCGAAAAATATTATTCTAATTATCAAAGGTCTTTGTTCATGAGTATATATTTGCAGTACCCAATGTTCGAAAATTCCTACCTATATAACATGGACATTAGAAAGACAATAAACTTCTGTTCTACATTTATAAAGGTTAACAAGAAATATTTTAAAAGGGTAAATAAGATTACGTACGTTTGAATATAAAGAAATAGAAGTTAGGATAACTCACGTCTGAGCATAAGCGTTAACAAGAAATAATGTGTTTCGTTTATATATTTTTCATATAATAACAATTCATAAAATATATTTTTAAAGCAAAGAAAAATGTTCACATTCAATTAGTATTACTAATAAAAGAATAAAGATCTTGTTGTTATTAATATTAATTATTAATGAAATATTTTATAATATAATACATGTCTTGAGTTATTATTATTTTTGTTATGAATTAATAAAAATATATATATTTATTAGTGATAAGGGTAAGATCAGAATCATAAAGTTGTTGATCTTATCATCCAGTCTATTTTTGTAAATAAAGAAATAGAAATTTCATTTCATTTCATCATAAAATATCTAAACAATAAAATAGTATTTTTATTCTATTTTATTTTATTTCGTTTCATTTTATTATGCATATTTATAGACCAAAATATGAAAACTCTAGTGTAGATAAGAATAAACTACATAGTTACGACTTTGTACTTCCTCATTATATTTAGTGAATTATAATCATTAATTATATTTATTATAATTTACCATTTATTTAATTCCAATATTAAAAAATTTTCTGGTCCAACTTTTATTAACTTATCTAGCTAATATAAATATATTTATTAAGATAGCTAACTTATTTTAATTTATCTTTTTAATATATAAAAGTTTAGATTAAAAAAAGGCTTGCTCATATATAAGAACATAAAAGATCAACAATCTCAGCAAGAAATTATGGTGAAATTACATGTTACTTACCAACGAGTTATCGTGGAGTCATTGTTGTCCATAGATCCTCTATTTTTTATGAAAATTGTAGAACATATGTTTACGTCTTACTATTACAAGTTGAAGTTGCTCAAAAAAATTACAAAAAGAGAGGTTAAATTGTGACTCTTGAAATCTGCACCAACCTAAAAATTTTCAAGACTTTCTAAATTAATTTTAGGCTTATACTTGATCTCTATAAAATTGTTGGGGAAATAAATCTCTCTTCACACACAATACTAAAAATAGAAACAGCGAAAGACATAATTTAATATGATTCAACACCTCTTGCCTACGTTTATGGAAACATTTTAATATTTTTTTATTCTCTCAAATAATATTACATCATATTACAAGTTTTCTAGACAAACTTAGCAAAACCCTGCTTTGAGATAACCCCCCCCCCCCCTCTAGGGTGGTAACTCCCTCTCTAAGTCGAGTAGTTCTTCTCATCTCAAGAAATCTTATTTATACAACTTGTATCTTAATATTAAAAGAGAAAACAAATTTCTAAATTAAATAAATATAATATCTTTAAATCTAAACAAAATCCTGGAAATTTGAAATTGAAAATTTAAATTATTTTTCAACAAAAATTTCTCGAAAGATTTTAATTAATACATTTAGAAATTTAATATAAGATACAACAAGTTATTAATGAATTTTTCTATTAGATAAAACAATCTTTTAGAAGTTGAAACACAGTAATAGAAACCTTCATATCTTAAGTAAGAATGTTGCAAAGAGGAAAGTTATTACTCCAGGACTACAAGGTTCAAAAGCTTATTTTATTCAAGATATAAATGTGAAAGCCTTAAGTTAATTTAGGAGTGGCAAACGGATGGATCGGATAAATTCTTAATCGAATTATAATGGATTGGATAAAAACAATCCAGTAATCTATTTTGATCCATTAAAAATTCATTTAAAAAATCTAATCCATCCATTATCCATCTAATAAAATCCAATCTAGTCCAGCTATTAACATTTTTAATGGATGGATATCCAATCCATCCACAAAAATTATATATTTTAAAATTTAAATAATTTTTATTTTTAAAATATTCTCTCCCCCTCTCTCTCCCCACTCTCTCCTCTCTTTCTCTAACCCCTCTCTCCCCACTCTCTCTCTCCCCCTCTCTCCTGATGTAATATACATTTGAAGTGGAAATATAATGAGTTTTAAAGTTAAAAGAATTAATATAACAATTTATTTGGTTTGAATTCTGGTAAAATAATTTTTAAACAATTAATGTTACTATCATACAAGACAAGTTATCCTCCCTATACATTATCACCTCTTACAAGGACATAGCCACTGCTTCAATTAAAAAGCTAACAATAGACAATAAAGTTCAATGGTTTTTGGAAAAAGTGTAGCCTTCAATCAACAATTACTACGTCAATTTTCTTATTTTTTTCAAAAGATCAACAAAGGCCACTATCCATTATTCAACTGCTCCAAGCCCATCTTTTGCTTTGCTAGATATTTCTAGCTTGCTTAAACGCGAATAAACAAAATTTGTTTGTCCAACGCTATATAAATTTGTTCTTTTAAATTGTGATAATTACGTACCTCTGAGCACGTTTCACAAAACTTACATTTGTCTCTTCTTTTTTTTATCCAATGGATTTTATTTTTTGTATTTAATGTAGTCCAATGGATTTTGAAAAAATTGTGAGTGGATCACTAAATATCCATAAAATTAAATGGATAGATTAGATCTAATCCATTATTATTATTTTTTATAATGGATGGATTAAATGGATTTACTTGTGGATGGATGATGGATAAATAGATTGTTTTGCCACTCCTAAGTTAATTGAATAAAATAATATAATGTCTCTAATCTGTAAAACAAGTGAATAGTTTAGAAGATGATTTAAAATAGGTTTGTGTCTTCAAAAACTAGTAAAGATTAACACAATAGAAAGAAAGAGAATGTACCAATAAGGATGGAAATAGGCCAGGTCAAGCTTTGGTAAGCCTGAGCCTGGCTTATTTACCTATTATAGGCCTTTTTTGAAGGCCTGGGCTTAGCCTGCATAAAAGTTTAACTTAGCTTGTAAGCCTGCTTAAAAGCCTATTTTTTTTATAAGGCCTATAAAAAGGCTGATAAGCCTATTAACCTAAGTAGGTCTATTGGTCTAAAAAGGCCTATTGAATTAAAAAGGCATGTTAAAAATTACATATTATTTAATATTATTATATCCAATATATGTATTATATATAATTATGTATATATAATATAATATAATATATAATAATATTTTATTATATATATATATATATATATATATATATATATATAAAGAGAGAGAGAGAGAAAGACCGGCTTGTTAGGCTTAATATGCTTTTTTTAAGGCCTAAAGCCTGGTCTTTTTATCTAAATAGGCTTTTTGCAAATCAACCAACTTATGTGCCTGCTCGATCCTAGTATGAGGTTCATCATCAGCTACGTCAACTAGAGATATATGCATGAAATGCATGTACAACTCAACCACAACATTAACATCATAATTCCTATATCAACAACTTCCACAACATCAATATCAACTTTCAACAACACCACGTGGGCTCAATTCAGCACCATACATGGTCAATAACATTTCCAATGACACCATATAAGCTCAATTTAGCACCATACACTGGCCAATAGGTAAGGTCTAATCCACGCAACCTATACCTCATAGGATTCTCAAGAAAAAATTCCGCCACCAAAATATAGAGGTCCTATCCAAGTAACCATCCAACATCATCATAAAACCCATTCTTAAATCCTTTTTGAAACCTTATAAGTAGTTACAAAACATTTTACTACTTTAGAAATCAATTAAGAGTTTAAAATAGGGAAAAGCATCTGACTCAGTTTTGCTCAGTGAGTCATCCATTCGCTCAGCAAAATTAAGATAAAAGGTACCTCAAATTTCTAGGGGTTTATTCGCTCAACGACCCATTTGCTAGCTCAATGAATGTACTCAAAAGCCACATTTTCTCTTAGTAAGTCCTTCTGCTCACTTAGCGAGAATAAGGTGAGAGACAGAAACATTTCCAAGGATATTTTTACTCAAGGAACATTTGATTTGCTTAGCAACAACATAATAGAGAGTGCCCATACTCCCAATGCCAAATTTGCTCAGCTAATTTGCCCCAAAATTTAAGTTTTTGTTCAACAAATTCTAGATTTTCTTGGTAAAAATTCAACAGAGCACCCCTTGCATCTTTCTGTCATTTTCGCTCAATGAGATGGATTCTTGCTCAGCAAAAATTGCAAAACAAGTCTGTGAAATAACTTCCTCTTCTTTCCTAAATTTTGTTTTCAAAATCCAAACTCAAAACAAGTTCATAAAAGGTTTCCAAATGATATTTCAACATCAAAATCATATTCTCAACATCAAGGAACAAATCAAATCATCAATTACATCATCAAATCATCAATTTCTCACCAACTCACATTTTTCATCAAATACCACAAAATACATACCCAAGCAACAATTAGCCAATCTAATACATATTATCAATTAACCAGCACACACTAATCACAAAACATAGAATAGTAAGTTGGAGCTTCCAAGCCTTGGGATTTTGGGAAGAGGAGGAAGAAAAAGGGAAACCCTCGAGCCAATGGAAAGAACAACTCAAGTTTATAAAGCTATTATCCCACCCAAGCAAAAATGGAAGGGAGGTTGTCTTGAACTTGACCTAAACCATGAGATATTGTTGGAGTGTCTTAAGAGTGAGTTTGAAGAGCTTAGGAAAGCTTGGTGGAAATGATAGTGTGAAGTGAGGGAAAGGAGGGTCATGACACTAAAAGGGGTCTTATGGGTTTATAGAGGTCTTGGGCTTGTTTAAGGCCCAACACCAACTAATCATCATGGCACCTCATTAACCCATCAAAGATATCATCAATAGATATTTTTGGCTCAAGCAAACTTTCCTCAACTCCCAAAATTCACAGCTTGAAACTACCAAGAAAACCAAACATAACATAACCAAAACTATTCCAAAAACTCATTTATCATATTTTATCACAGAAATTAAATTTAATTTCACTCTCAATTATTTAGAACATTTAAATGAAGATTAAGGAAAACGATCAGTGTTATAGTTTCTAGATAGGTTACAATACAACAAACTTTGAAAATTTTCTTAAATCTCTCTAACACCTTGTAATTGTTGCTCTCACTTATACGCCATCATTTTATTCTTTTCTTATCTTACATGTATGTTTTGTCTTTCTCTAATAGGTATGTTATTTCTTTCTCTCTCATTTTGTAGCTTATGTTTTCATCAAGTGTTCATTCTCCCAATTCAAGTCTTTGTTTGCTCTTTATGTTCAAGTGTCTACATTGTGTGACATCTTGGGTTATCTCTGTGAAACCCGAGAATGGTGAGAGGGGAAAGAACACTAACAAAAAAGTGATTTGAATTTATGTGTTGGTTGCTAAGTTGTATATTTGGGTTTTGTTTCTGACATATTAGTTTTATTTTTTCTTAAATTAATGTATGTTGGTTGCTCGGTTGTGAATAATTTGATTGCATTTTCAAAATTATTGGTTCATTATTAATTGCTTTGGATGCTTGAAAATACATGATATTGATTGATAATTAACCATGAACAATCTTGTTTTATTGTCTTAACAAACACAGAGAATTTTGATCATTCTTATTCTAGATCAGGCAACCAGTCTATGTGTAAGAAAGACAGACATGCCATATAGTTGAAGGAGTTGATCCTTAACTATAGTGGAAAGTAAAATATAACTATTGAATTTGATCCATCTAGAAAATTATTAAGGCCAAATAGGAAAATGTTTAAGAGTTTGGTCATCTTTTGGGGACATAGTAAGTCAAACATCCTGGAGAATGAGTAGGATGATATAGAGGAGAATATGAAGGAAGAGATTTGATAGAGTATCATTGTATGTTGCTATATACATGTATCTATATTTGTAATTTATAGATATTATAATTATTAATTTCATTGTATGTGTATATCGCAACTCACATATGAGATTCCAAATTCTAAGATGTTGAGAAAGAAGTTGATACAATATGCAGGGGGGCATTGAATGGACTTCAAGACTAGCCTCACTAGTAGACACATCTTTGATAACTAGAAGGACGTCAATCCTTGCAAGAAGTATCCATTTTGTGATTTGGATACATGGTAGTGTTTTCTCTAAAGGTGGAAGGACTCTACATTTTTGTTTGTTGATTTTATTCTCTACTTAAAGAAATTCAAGAAAAATTTATACCCCCACAGACTTGTTGAGTCTAAGTCCCTCCTAAAATGAAGGTTTTAATGATAACAAATTATCATAATCAAATTTTAAGTGTTCTAAACCCTTCAGTAATAATGCTTTGCTTCGATATTGTGCAAAAAAGATGGGACAAGTCATATTCAAAAGAACACATTACTTAGAGAGTCAATCAAACTTAAGAAGCATTATTCCTATTATATGCAAAAGTCCAAAAGCACAGAAAGTGAAGTTTACACTATTCAGAAGTTGAACACGATAAACTAATACAAAGAACAACTTCTAGAAGCATAAACACCCTTGCATCTAATAAGAACTTGTTTTAGAAGCTATAACTTGAACACATGTTGCAAAAATAATCACAATTATGTTCCATAAGCAAAAGTGATGTGATTAATGAAGATTGCTCATATACGTGTATAGGATTACTCTAGAAAATCATATCTATATTTTTGACTTGTGCTGATGCAAACAAAACAAAGACAATGGAGGAAAATTGTCTAGAATACATTACAAGTCTCCAAAAGCATAATCTAAAATATCTGTTAAAGAATAATACCTCCAAAAGTAGAAATCATGAAAGATCATGACATGATCATTTGGTGCCAATGATTTAATTAAAGAAAACCTTTAAACTCCATGGGCTAACATCCCTAAACTGTGTTCAAGTTGAAAGCATTTTTCAAAAGGAAAAGATCAAATCTATAAAAAGGAGATTTCCAGAAGCAAAAGTGGTCAAAGCATCTTCTACAAGAGTCAAAAGTCTGGTGTAGTGAAAGTGATAACTCATATAACATTCAAACCAATTTGACTAACCTTCTAACATTCATAAATGACTAGTTTGAAGGCTAGAACACTATATGAAGGCTACTTGTTACAAAATTTCAAAAAGGAAAAGAATTGTAACACACTATCACATCATTTTAGCAAAATTAGTGCTTCTGAAGTCAAATATCCTTCTTTTGTAAAGAGACCATTCCAAGAAAATCACTCCACAATTGGTTCCCTTTTATTGTCTCATATTATGAAGTGTGTGAGCTTTGTATTGTATAGTACATCTATTCTTAAAGTGTTGAAAGAGTCTAATGTCTTGTCTCTTTGAGGAAAGTGGGTTTCCTCAAAGCTAGTCAATAAAGATTAGTGTTACTAGAAAGTCTCCCAAACTAATTGATGTTAGTATTGGTTAAGAAGTTGTAAAGTTACTATAAAGTCTTTGTGAAAGAATACTAGTGTGTGGTTAAGCCTGGGGAGGCTGTGGGAAAAGAATACTTGTATAACCAATGTTGATTATAGTGGAAAAATCTACTAAGGTAGGAACTAGATTTAGCCCAAGTGATTTATGGATGAATCAAAATAATATCTCCCTATGTAGTATTTATCTTCTCCATACTTTTACATTTCTGCACTTATATTATTTTTTGATCTACAATCTAGCTTTTGAATTAATTTTCTCTTTATACAACACTAATTTTTTAACCTACTTCATTTTTATATAAGTTAATAAGTGAGAATGGATAGTTAAAAATGGAATTAGTTTTCCAAAAGCACATAAAAGCAATTCTATTTTGAATAAGTTTGATTCTGATAACTTCTAGAAACATACCTTTAGTTTATTAATAATTAACTTTTGCTTCTCAACAAAACACCAAACTGTTACACACTTATTTAAACAATTCCAAGTGTTATATTACAAGTATTTGTGACAGTTTATTGTTTGACTAACTAACAATGAGCTTATAAGAACTTTCTGATAGCTAAGTGTGAAACTTGATCAACAAATTAGAAAAAGTCTTAATTTTTTTAGGTTGGACCAAAATGTTAAGGCTCATAATTCAACCACTTCTTGTTACTCTTTGATCCACTCCAAGATTATCTCATGGGGGTTATAAGTTACTTGAAGAAATAATTAAAAAGAAATGGAATCAACGACGGGGAGCTGCTTAATTTGACCTTTATTGTTGTTTGTCCTCTATCCTTACTACTTGCCATGAGAAATGGGAAAAGGTGTGCCAAAGGAAGTCTTGGTGGTACATAACCAAGGAGGCTCATTTTATTGCTGAGATGATTATAACTAATTTAGGAACCAAAAAAATATTATTTACCTTTTACAATATAAATGCTAATTATGATTGTTACTTATATGTTAATAGAATTCTCTTAAAGAGAAATGTTCCCAAGAAAGCTTCTTTCCATCTAGCTAAAATGATATATTGTTTAATGCTATAAGGAGACCAAAGCACCTACCTATGTCTAAGAAGTTGACCAAGAAATAGGCATCTAACAATACTTTGGTGTGCCTACACTTCATGGCCCAAGAATGGTACAAGAGAGAAGATGGAGGAGGAGATGTGACAAGTCATGTCTTAGGTCAAATAGTAGGTCTAAGAGGAGAAGTAGGAGCAATTGCGAGAGTATATGTAGGAGGAGATGTGAGCACAAACGGCAACACAAATGGTTGTCATAAAGGATGAGACGATGTCCATGTTTATCTCTCAAAACATAGTGAGGAATACTAGAGTTGAATATTTACTATTTACTTGTCCTATCCAAGAATCTGCAATATGAGAAATCATAATTTCTTGTGATATTTCTCATGTTATGTATTTGATACTGTAGAAATATTTATTAATACTTACTTAATTATTTAGAAAATTGTTGTTTCTAATTAATCCGCTTTAAGGCTAATGTCACAATGATAATTAGCATTTATGCATACCTTTTTGGTGTATATTTATACAATTATTTCTCTTTTTTCTTTAACTTAAGACTTTAATTGACCCTGAAATTTAGCAAATGTAAGTAAATTGGATCAGTAGATAGACTTGGTGAAATTTGGACATTATACTATTAATCTCTCAACACTTTTTGCATGATTTGAAGAAAAGGGCTTAGAGTTGTTTGGAGGGAAATTCCCAAGTTGAGAGTGATCTTCACTGAGTTAGAAGAGGTTCCTACTGCAAGAACTAGCGGAGCAAGCATGATGTTCGCTCAATGAAAACTTGAATTCTAGAGAGAAGACTTTGCTAAACTTGAAGGATTCGCTCAATGAAACTAGCTTTCACTAAGCGAAAACTGCACCCTAAATCTAGAATTCAAAGCGTTCGCTCAGCAAATGACCACTTTGGCTGAGCGAATCAAGGATAGGTCCATTAATGAAGGTGCGACTGCTAGCATTTAAGTGACGAGATTTAAGACAGAAAAGGCTCTCTCTCATTTAGTCATTTAAGATACATCTCTCTGAACCCTAAGGGCATTGGAAGCTAGGTAGGAAGTTCTCCATGGACCTCCAATCCATTTTTTCTATCTCTTCACTTCTCTGGATGCTTTTCTTCACTTAAGTAGCTAGATTTACCCCAGTTGGGGTTTGATGTAACTAAACCTACTCTTATGTATACCTTTTAAGTTATTTATTGAAGTTCATGTTTTATTCATATATGTCTCTATTTCTATGCTTAATGCTTGTTATGATTTGATCTCCTATGACTTGATTGTATTGTTTTGGATGTTGTTGAAAAACACTTTCTTTTCAACTGAAGTGAGCACCTAATGAACGTTGTGTCTAGAATGGTACATGATTTACTAGCCATCTCTTAACCTCTTTTCTTAAAGCAAGTTGTTTGGGTAAACTAATTAATAGATCGTTGGTTTAATCAAATGACTTAGAACTATTCCGCTAAAGGATTAGGGTTTAGATAATTTTATAGGTTAATGGTAATGATTGGAACATAAACTTAATGGGTAATCTTTTGGTTGCATAAGAAAACGGTTAAGTGTAATCAAACCCCAACGTTTTCTTTGTTTATTGTTTAACTTTTATTTTCACATTCTAAGTGTTCGTAAAATTTCCTTTGAAAACCTGTAACTTGTTTATGTGAACATTTATTTTTATAACATTAATTATGAAAGAACCTAGTATTGCACAAGGCCCTTGAGAGATGATACTCATACTTATCATTGTCTACTTATAAGAAATGGTACGCTTGCCAATGGGTTAACACACAACCTTTAACAGATCCGCTTACATGCCTATGTGTAGCAGCAATGAAAATTAAGGAAACTTTAATGCTTCATATAAGGTCAAATGTTTTTGGCAAGGTAATTGACTTCTTTGTCTATCAAAACGATGCATTAGAATTCTTGGATGTTCTCATCTTTGACAAATTCATATTTAATGAATTTATGTGCATGATTTCAAGAGAAAAACAGAAGAAAAAGAAATATAAAAAGAATTAAAACTTATAAAAACCACAAAAATAGTTTAGTTTTGGTTTAGTTGTTTTCTATGAAAATAAAAATATTCATGAGGAATTCCTTTTAATTTTGTAAGAAAATAAAGCAAAACACTTGCAAAAGGATGTAACATCTAAAATACTAGAATGGCGTCTCACACCACAAAAGAAGGAAGCAAGAATCTCCCCTGGAAGCTCAGTGCGGGATGTTGAGCCTATGTTTAGATGTAGGCTCCAATGCCAGAAAACACATTGATTTTCACTAAACATACAACGTGGGAGATGCTTGGGAGAGATTTACGCTAGAAAATATGCCAAGTCACGCAATTTTCACTAAGCACTTAGTGTTTGAGACCTTATGTTGACCTATGGTTTCGAGGAGCTTCCCAAATATTTTTTGTCTAGCATCTTAAAATTCTGACCAATATCGGACACTGGTGGTTAATTTGTCTGTGGGATGCAACTGATTCTGTTATGTGTTAGGCCCATTCCAACTACTATTTAAACATTTTTTTTCAAGGCCCATTCGTCAAAATGCATTGGAAGACAACTTGTCACATCACTCACCCTAAGTCTCTCTAAGATATTCTCCATTTTCACCATTGAGAAAGTAACCCTTGGAAAAGAAGCTAGAAGATTCAATGAAATCACCTTCATTCATGATCATCTCTATTTTCTTCAATTGTATTTCCTCCATATTTTGCTAAATTCATTGTAGTTAGGATTAAATGAACTTATAGGATACCTCTATTATGATTAAAGTAATTCACTTTATTCTTAATGCTTTATGTCAACTAACCATTGGTAAGATTGATTTAAGATATATGCATAATGAGGAATCATATGTATGTATTCTCAATCTGGGTAGATTGACATGTACTGGGATAAGCCTAAGAATAATACTTCTTGATACATGTGTTCTTATAGATTTCACACTTAATGCTTGATTTGATTCTAATAGAGCTGCAGAAGTAGAACATTAGGGTTAATTCAAAGTGGTTTTATGCATAGGAATTGGGTTTAACCTATTTAAGTGAAATATGAACTTCTAATTCATAAGTGTACCTGTATTGAATTTGGGTGAAAATACAAAGGATGAACATAAGACCATTAGAATCCCTAACTACTCTTACTATCATTGATATCTAAAACCTTGAAAACTTGAAAAACATAACATTAGATTTAATTTCTACATTTATTTTGTTCCAAAAAATTTTGCTCATGACATACATAAATTACTTCACCTTTATAGTAATAGTCTACCTGAATTGATCTCTATTACATTAACCCTTGTAGATATGATATCCAACTTGTCAGTTTACTACTTGTCGGCTAGTGCACCTCATTAAATTGAACCAATTAATTTACCAATTTTATAAACATCACTAATGTTCAACAATCTCTAGTATATAAGTATTTGTGATGTATGTAAATTTTAAGTTTTAAACAAATAACTAAGTATTCAACTCTTACCTACACATTTTTTCTTTCCAATGTCACAAGTATGTCCATAGCCTTTACACGTCAAAGGGGCTAGTAGATACATATAGATTACTTTGCTCACTTCAATTCCAAGTTACAAGGAATGATACGGAAAAGAAAAAAGTACATTAATACTAAGCTATTTGAAGGCAATAAGAATTATTATAAGTACATTAATACTAAGCTATTTGAAGGCAATAAGAATTATTATAAGTACATTAATACTAAGCTATTTGAAGGTAATAAGGATTATTATCCAGCAGCGTATCACTATAGGTAAGAAAAAGTTTGCAATTAATATGATAATATGATATTATGAGACTTTGAATAATTCATACCTAATTTAGCAAGAAACATTAGCAATTAGTTATTATTTGCCTTGACTAGAACGTTGTCACATTTTATGCTCCAGTTGGCATCAACCGTCAAAGGATTTGAAGAATTTAATAGACAATATGGGTGCATTTGATACACACTAAGGTATAGCACAAGGAGAATAGTATAGAATAAACACTTAAGTTACAGGATAACTTTTTATCTTGCATATTGATTGGTGGACAATGGACAGCATAAGCAAAATAATGTGAAATTTACTACAATATCCTTTTTAATATTAATTATCTTAATACAATTCATATTAATTTTCTTAATACGACGACGGTGGTGGTGGCGGTGGGAATGGCAGTCGCGATGACGGTGATAGTGGTGACAATGACGACAGTGACAATGGTGATGATAGTGGTGGTGGAGGCGACAACAATGGTGGTGGTGACAGAGGCAATAGTGGTAGTGGTTATGGTAGTGCCGACAACAGTGGTAATGGCACCGACAACGGTGGTGGCAATGGCGATAACGATGGTAGGGTATTTTTGTCTTCTGGGTATTTTGTACTTGGAACAAAAAATTGTCCCATGGTTTGAGTAACAAAAAATTGAGTTTTTGTCCTATCCATCATCACTTGACTTGTGCTGTCCCATGGTCCTTTTTTAAATCAAACGTGGAATAATTATTTTTGTGCTATCCAATACCATACTTTTTAACAAATCAAATGGACCGTATAAATGTTTATTTGTAAAACTCTTACTTTATGAAATGTATTTATCTATAACATGATTTTCATGCATGCATCTGATCACAAAGCTATAAGTACATACCAAGTGATGTGTGGTAAGCACTCACAGCATTTGAAGAAACCTATATAGGTGGTGTCACATGTAAGTAGTTTTAAAGTCAATATGCAATATTATCATCCATCTCTTTTTTCTTTTCCTTTGATTTTGGTCAGTCATTTTTTGTTCTTTTGTTTTTGGTAATTTTGTGCTAATCTATAATGTCATAAACAAGTTGGCAGTCATGAGTATGAATATTTTGTCAAGAGACATATGCTCAATATCATCTCTACAAGTATTGTTGATTCGTTTGGAAAGGTAATTATATTTTTCACAACCTAATTTGTTTTGTTAAACTATTTTGAATTCATGTGCTATAGTTTTTAATTGGCTTTAAAATTCCATAGATTTGACATTGTAGATCCCTTTTATTAAGGGGAAATTAATGAAGTTGGGAATTATTAGGCAAGTTTCTTTCTTAACGCCATTTTCTTTATGAATTGTACTATATATATTATTTTGGTCATTCATTATTTTGTACTATATATATGATAATGGCTTATATTGATTGATTGTAATGTCTTCATTGATATTGGTAGATTATTTTGGCTGACATTGGTTGATCTACAAAGTGTTTAGAGTTGGTTGATATTGGCTGATATTGGTCGATCCATATAAAATTCTTATTTTAACATTTTTTTAACTTTTGTATAAAGGAAGCAAGAACTTGGTGTAACACCTTGTTTTTCTGTATTTGTTAATTATTTATCTGAATCACTAAACAAGTGAAAACTCTAATAGTAATCCTAAGATTTAATTAATTAAATCTAGAAATTCAACCCTTTAGGCAATTATGTTTGAAACACATAATTCTAGAAATACAGATATGAAACAAGGTTAACTAAAATAACCTATTTCAAAACCATGATTAATGAATACTTGCTCAACAATATTGGTAATAGTTTGGCCATTTTGATAGTTTTGCATATTTCCGCAAATTATTTTGTCAAATAATTTTTAGTAGCTAGTCAGGATTTTGATTTTGATTTTGATTAACCAATACTACTAACTCATTTTAATTTTGAGCTAGTTGTGGTTGAATTTGAGGATTTGGTTCAACATTTTGTCTTGTTGATTCTAATTCATGACCACCTAAAACATCAGCAATTTGAGTCATTTGTCATACCAACTCTTGATGACTAGTACTAGTATTGTTAATCAAGGGGTCAAAGGTTGTTGTCATTTGTTGGGTCAACATATTGACCATTTCGTGATTACTTTGACCTATTTGTTGTCTAATATAATTTAGTGGTAAAGCTTGTCGAAGGACTTATTTCCCTTAGATACTACCATCACAAGATTGATTAACCTTAATGCACTAAATTGTGAAGGACCAAATCCACTTGGTCAAACTTAAGGAGAAACAGATGACATAATCACATTTAGAATAATTTGACTATCTTGAGGCATATTTAAGTCACATTCTGAGTTGGAAATCTAGGCAGACCATAAGGCATAATCTAGGCAGTAGGAGTTCTTAAACTTGAACTATTGTCAACTTCTGTAAACAAAGGTGGTAAAGAAACCACTTGAGTCAATATTGATTCTATTGGTTGTGGCAAAGTACCGATATTATTATTTTCAACATTAGCGATGGATGTTTGGATGTTTTCACCAGAAGTAACATTATCATTGTTATTGTCATAAATAACTTAATTCACAAGGTTACCTTTGTTCAACGTACCCTTAAAATTTTTTTGAAGATTTGTTGTTTGTCATGGTTAGTAATCTACTACTTCCCAACAACATGCACTATTCAAACTGGATCTTAAAATTCAAAGTCCCACTAGGCAAGCCAATTTGTTTACTATGAATTTTGTTTTAAGGATTTGTGTTAATTCGAATTATTATTTGACTCAAAGTCTTAATACATTTTTCATTGTTTGACTCTAAATGATGGTATTAAAGACATAGAATCAAAATCCATTTGGGGTTCTGGTAAGCCAATAGCATTTAGCTTACAGTTGAATGACATGTGTATGAGTTAAAATCTTAATTCTCTAATTCGATTAAGACATTGATTTGCAAATAAATTTGAATAACCATATTTGACTTAGTCATTAGATAATCCAATTTTATCAATGCAATAACTTTGTTATTTTGAACAAGTATAAATACTTATGTACAAAGCATTTAGTCAATTAACATAACTAGAATTGCAAGTTAAACTTGATCAAAATAGTAAAGCCAATTGACAAATTTGTCAAGAATTAAAAAATCAAAATAGATAACATGCAATATTCGAAAGTATCTTGAAGAGCGATCCAAATTTGAATAGCAAATTCATATGAATCATGTAAATTCAGCAATGTAAAAGAACTTGAAATATAAATGAAAAAATGTGAAAGAGTTATAGAAAGAAAAGAAATGGAAATTAAGTACGTTGAATTTTAAAGGAAAACAATTAAACTTGAAAACAATTAACTTGGAAGGTATAACTTTGTGCAGTGGAATTTAAAAGAAAGTATGAAGGAAGAAAGAAGAAAAGGCAAGTTAAATTAAAATACAATGTAAATGTGCAGAAAATTTAAATCAAAAAGCAAATAAATATGACTAAAAAGTAAATGCAACAATTTAAAAACTTACAATTAAAGAAAAAAATAAAATGAAGAAGGAATACAATTTAAATGAAAGTAAAGAATTATTGGAAATGTAAAGACTTCATTGAAAGAAGTGGTTGAAAACATACACTCAACCCATTGAACTAGTAGTCATTAACATGTGAGACATGCTAGGTGTTACAAAATGTTTGCTGTAAGAGTTTCAACCATTAAAAGTGAAATATAAAGGTCCTATATATAGACTTTCAACTATAATGCTCAAATAATGCTATACAAACACGTGTACAAAAAATTTACAAAAATTAGCCATTTGTCTGGATTTGCTTACTAAAGATAATTGCTATTAACTTCTTTTCGACTTGAACCCTTCTATCAAAATGCTTCATCTAATATTTGGCTATTTTTAGAACTTCCATATTCTGAGTTCTTTGTTTCGGTCTGAAATCTTGACTCAAATCCTCAATTATTTTATCAACATTCTTCAATTCGAGTTCACATCATGATTTCAACATATGGTCTTCAAAAAATTGAAATGGACCAATCGAAAGTATGTTCTAACCTTTAGACATTTTTTTAATTTGACATCAACAGGAAGATACCTTGGTGTTAAGGTAGATCAAAATACTACAATTTTGCAAAACAAGCACCTGAACAAACTTTGAGCTTTTTGGTCTAAAGAAAGTGGCACGCCCATTGAAATTCTGAAGTTTTGAGAATAGTAATGACAAGATTGTGCGTTTATTTGGGAGCCAAGAGACCATAGTATGTGGACTGCTTAGAAGAACAAAGGCCGGGTTTAAAGCTGTCTATTCTAGAAGGTAAGCAAGAACATGCTCTGTTTTGGTCACATGAAGATTGCTTTATTCTACTTGCAGGGTTGAAAGCTTAACTAGTTGTGGGAATTTTAGTGTTAGTGAACTTATAACCATGACTACCCGCTGAACATTTTAGAGCAGCAGATATTAAATAATGGGGTCCAAATGGAAAGTGCGTAAGTGTTGACGTTGCTAATAAAAAGGTAAATCTTGTTCAAAATCAGTCTACAAGTTGTATAATGTATTTTTTTTATTTTATTTTTTTAAAGTTGTTAACAAAGTTGAATGATAGCCTAAAGTTGTTAATAAAGTTGAATACTGTATTTTATTATATATTGTATTTCCTATGGTTGTTAGGTCTGTTATTATTTTTAAACTGCAGGCATGTTGCCACTGATGTGACTTCGGTTCATGGTTTTAATGGCAAGCATCTTTATCAGATGCCGAAGGATTTGCTGGGAAAAGAATGGAAATCGGTTGAGATTTCAAATTTTTTTATTTAATGAAAATATATCAAGAATCTTGATCGATGATCCTTGATTAAAGCTTTAAAAGTAAAAAATGACCTCGTACAAGAAATCTAAATAATACAAAATTGAAAGTGTTTTACTTGAAAGTAAATGAAGGCTTTTGGTTTTTCTAGTTAGGAGTTCACAAGAGTTGAAGAAAAAAGCCTAAGTACTTCTACAGTTGGAAAGGGCAGTTGACCGCATTAACTTCAGCTTAATACATATATATAAACTTAGTAATCTTGTCACCAAAAATACAAAAAAAAAACACGTAGAAATCTACTATTACAACTACCAAAAGTTACAAAAGTCTTCGTAAACGAAATCGTCGATCTTGTTTTTAAATGTGAATCTTGATTGACTGCGTAGATTTTGACAGTTAGCAAGCTATTAATAGGATTTGTGGACAAATTATCATGACTTTGAACGTTGAGTTTGCTCTCTACTGCTTGTTGGTATAATGGAGAGGAGAGGAGAATAAATTTTTGAAGTTTTAAAAACATATGTGGTTTGATTGAGTAGAAATAGATGGAAAATTTTTAAAAATTTGTGAGTCTCACTACTTATTTATATTCTATTTCTCACCTATTTTTATTCACCTCTCTATCTCTCTCTTATTTCTCATTTATTTCTTTCTTATCAAACAACCTAAAATTTCAAATTATTTCTTATTTATTTCTCGTCTCTCAACTTTTTTCTTACTTATTTCTTTCCTATCTACTTCTCTTCTCTTTATCAAATAAAGGCTAAGATTCATGATTTTAACATGCTCATTTTTGTGAAGTTCAAGCCCAAGTTGAAGATTGAAAACAAGTCACGACTAGGCCAAACCAATTAGACTTGAGGAAGATAAATAAATGTAAGTTTTGATGTCAATAAGTTCGGCAGCCAAAAGCCTAGTGACAAAACAGAGAAAACGAGGCACGTTTTCATCTATTTGCATATATATACGTCCAGCAGTGAATTTTATAGCTGGATTCAGCAAGATTGAAACATTCTATCTACTCAGATAGCACATTTTCATCTAATTTGTAGTAATTTTTCATTTTGTTGGCAGGCAATTTTTTCTTTTTTTAAAAAAAATATATATCGTGAGACAATTTCGCTTCCCCCTTTGGGCCGAAATCAAGTGTATGGCCTTCACTCGGATCTTGTCTCGCTGTTTTGTACCACATAAACAAATTAAATAATTTCGACCAAAAAAAAATTAAATAAAAAATATATTGGATTTATATTTTATTAAGAAATATAATAAAGTACAAACATAACTTCTTGCGTTTGTGCAAGCATAGTTATGTTTGATTATTCGTTGGCAATATTATTTACGACACATTGTTAATTAAGTATTCCGGTAGTAGTTTATAGTTATTTTTCTCGTTCACAACTATAAATTTAAGGCCCGTTTGGGGTATTTTTTGTTTAATGTTTCAAAAATTTTAGAAACTACATTCAGTTTATAATTTTTAAAAATTATCTTCAGTTTTTTTAATAATTTTTTTGTTTCAAAATAAACCCACTTTGACAGTTTTATGTTGTTAAAATTAGTTTAAGGTTATGTTTATATGGTGCCAATGGCGGTGGCAACGGCAACATTAATGGCAACAAAGGTGGTAATGACTACAATGGAGTGGGTGACAACAATGATGGTACTGGTGGTGGCAATGGTTACAATAGTGATAGAAACAACATTGGTTGCGATGATAACATTAATGGTAGTGGCATCTATGTTGTAACAACGACGGTGGTGGTAGTATCAATGATAGCAATTGCAATGGTGGTGACTGCAGCTGAAAGAATCACTGTCAAGTATAGCAAGAGTTTTTTAAAAACTATAAATCAAATTCACAAATCCTTTTTTTTATTTTTTATTTTGAAAATAAATGTAATAGTACTTTAAAAATAAGTTAAAAATCATTTTAGCTCCATTTTAGTCAAACACATTTTGTTTTGAAAATTATATTTGAAAACCAAGAACCCAAAATTCACAACCACCCCAAACAAGCCCTTAGATTCTTTTTTTAGGTGCCCAAGATATCTCCCAACCAAGAATTAGAGACTAATATCTCAATACAAAAATTCATTTAAAAAACTGACCTCTCCAACAAAGATTCTTCTACACAAACTTAAGAATAAAACCCCTAATCACATGCTTAAAGAACATAGTTATCTACCAATAATACCACAACTACAAACTTAGAGGCAATGAAATAATTTTTGTTTTTTTGGTAATAATAAAATTTAGGATAAGGGAATAGTGCCTTAGTCCAAAGTAAGGAAAGCTTCTAAACTCAAAAAACATTTACATAAAAATTTACATTTACCTTGTTCCAAAGAGACAAATAAGAACTCAAACTTACGACCTGATAAATGCAAGACCCTATCTTTCATCACTCTACCGACCCCTTGGGTTAAAATAATTCTCCTGTGATAAAAGATAATATGATTATGTACATAACAAGTAAAATCTATAGTAAAAGGCAAGAGCCGCTTGGGAATTGAAAATTTACTTAAATTTGCTACATTCAGCATGTTAACCAATCTCCAAATCTTATAGTAATTATAAGCAACAAAAGGACGAATTGAGAACCAGACCTGCTTGAACATTTGATCCGAGCTGTAAATTGGCATTGAATCTAATTGGCAAAGTGATTTGTTTTATCATGTAATTGAGTTCTATCAGTTACATCTGAATCAAAGAAAAAGAAAAAAGGAATTTAACAAAGAAATGAAAATTAGGGTACAAAATTAACAGAAGGAAAATGCTGACGTGGAGTCCCTGCTGACTGACTAATGTGATCAGATGCCTCGGTCAAACCTTAATGGTACAATTCTGCTACAACCCTTCTCTTTACTCCTAACCTTGTCCATTGATTTTTTCAACCCCCCAACTTCTTTTTTTCCTTTTTCTTTTTGGCTTGGCCATTGCCATTACTTCCCATATACAGATACAAGAATGACTACAATGTCTATGCGTTCATGATGGATTTTTACCGTGTCAGAAACTTGTATACCTCCTTGGTTCAATATATCACAACACGAAGCAGGCCCGGCTGCGGTTCTGTGAAATCAAGACCTTCTTCTTCAAGTAGATAACGCTGTACAGCTATTGGAAGTCTCGCAGGAGTGCGGGAGCCCCGAGTATGGTGACCAGTGCCAACACAGATATAAACCTGCAGACGCTGCTCGGCAGCTCTGGCAGTGCTTCTTAGCACACTCAGTTCATGTTTCAGCACGTGAATCGCTTCACTTACATGCAGCCCATGTAGGTCTATCATTCTCTGGTGCCCTCTTCCATTAACCTGCATCTCTGGAGCAACAGGATTCCTGAAAATTAAACATTCACAATGACTACAGCAGAATCCGGCACTTGGAAATTAAGAACAATGAAGACGAACATTCTAACTCATACAACAATATAGTTCCAGAAAGAAATGGCTGCAGCAGTTTGGACAGTAGATTTACTCAGAGAAACAGTGGTACAATTTTTCTCTGCAAGCCATTGGATAACAACCGGACATCACTTGTGTTTTTTTAACCACTTGAATTGTTTCACACCTCTCACAAACAATGTGAGACCATACATGGCCAGCAGTCAAAAAAAAAAAACAATGCAAGTATAAAGAGAAACAATAGAGCCAGCCTTTTATATGCAGGTTGTGCAGCAGAAAAATATTAGTGTTGTTGAGACTAAAAACTGGACACAACAAAAAGTCTGACTAGTCTAACCATGAACTTGACTAGTTATGGTTCAATCTCAGCCAAATCGATGGTTAGACCACCACTGGACGAATCAAAACAGATCTCATAAATAGTCAAATTCTAGTTGAATTGGGCAATTCATCTGGTTGAACCAATCAACCATAATTTAAAATAAAAAGTTTATTCATATTTCATAAATGTTTACATATATTTTATTTAAATTATTCTTGTTAAGTCATTCACTTCAACCGATCAGTTTAAATTGATGAACCTGAACCATAAGTCTGACCATTCATTGTCTAGTCTAGTTTTAACAATGTGTGTGTCATTTTGACGACATACAAATTGTGCTTTTTACCATAAGTCGCAGGGATAGGAAGAGTGATAGAAGTGGGGAACAACAAACCTCTGGCGGTAAATAGATTCTTGAGCTTTTCCATGAGCTGCTTTCATATGCATGTTGTGCAGTTGCCCTTTAACACTTAGCTCCTTTGCAAGGGCCTTGTTGCCAACAAGATAGGCTTGTCGTGCCTGTTTTTTATGTTATGAAGAATTAAACTCAAGTTACAAAAATTAGGATTGGCGGGCTCATGTTACATATCTTGCCCAGCTAGTGGGATAAAGCGCAGTTGTTGAAACTTAATGTTAGCTGGACAAATCCCATTACAATGAAAAAATAAGCAAAAATTTAATGTTGCATAAAAACAAACTAAGGAACAGATGGTTCTGGAAGGATCTTGCCAGTCACACAGGAAATGTTCCTTGACTTCATTGTTTGTGCATATTCAATTCGGTATCATCCTAACAGCTCTGCTATTAAAGTTACCCACCATACCCTGATCCACCTTGATTGTCCAAATTTACATACTAGAAAACAAAAGAGATAACATAAATTGTGGACTATCTTCTAGAAAGAACAAGGAAGTTTAGAAGTGTAAGTAAAGCATATGGACACAAGCCAACCATGAAGTGTGTAGGCTGTAGCCAAGTCATTACATTGTATTCTCATTCAAATTCCCATTAACTTCTCCACCACTGCATGAATCAAAGACCCACCTGCTCAAAATATGCATTACGCACGCGTGCATGATCACGAGCCTCCTCCCGCAGCTCAGAATACATATTTGCTGCCATTCAAAATTGTTAAAGGAAACATGGTATAGAAAGAACTCATCTCACAGTTGAAGCATATAAAAATAAATATTTACCAACTGCATCACCGGTTTCAAGCCAAACAGGAGCTGCCCGAGCAGAACCACGGTTCTGTAATCTATCACCAAAGTTGACTCTCCCCTGTCCACCATTGTAGGCACTAGCCAGAACATTTAAACCCCTACTTGAGCCACTAGAAGCATCACCAGAACCATTTTTATCATACTTCCATATACCAGAATCCTGAGAAGCCAATTTCCTGACAGCTGAAGCAAAGTCAACAGCACCTCTAGATGGAATAGAAGAGCCAGATTTGACCATGAGCATGTCTTTATCAGACGATAAGTACGGATTGCCACCTTGTTGAACATTATCTGCAGCATATTTTGCAGAAGTATTCTGGCCATTTGATGAAGTAAGTGCTGGGAAGTCCATTGCACTCAGATTGGGAGCTGACAGAGTCTTTGGACTCAGATTCTGATTGAAGCTACCATCAACTTGAATCTACAAAATTGGAGGGAAACAAGTAGAGATAATCAGCATAAATGTCCTTGGTTAAGAAGAATGTCAGGGAAATGAGTACTATTCATGAGAGATGACAATGACATCCACAGAATGAAAAACAAAAAACAAGAGACATGTTTGTATTTACTATATCATATACCAAGAAAAGATATATATCCAAAATAATTGCTAAATAAAATTCCAATGGTCCCTTGATAACACGAAGCACGAGCTATCAGGATTCAGGAAACAGTGATTAGAAACCAGGAGCTGGATTGCATTTCACAACTTTATGGAATGCCAGCTCTTCCCTGCCAAAACAAGGTACAAATATTTCTCTATATATTTAGCTTCCATCCCTTCTCATTTAATATGATACCAAAGCATATTGCAAGATGTGCATTTCCAACCAATAATTGCATCACAACATGCTAGGAGACAGTTATAACGCATATATGTAAATGACAATGTATACATTTTTACAGACAGTCACATGAAAAAGAGGATTTGCAATGAACCATAATTTAACCATAAGTCAGTAATTACATGAAGATCAACCTACCTCTAACTGAGTGAGCATCTCAATGGTAAGATGTACATCACATCCATTGGCAAAGAAAACTTCAGCAAGGCTTTCTGAAGCAAAACCAGGGAATAAAGCTGGTAAAAACTCCAAAGGGTTCAAATCAGTATCATTCACAAGAGCATTCCCAGCGAAAACATCATTTAAGAATCCATGTCCAGAGTTGTCATCATAAACAAGTGCCTCTTGACCACTGCTAACATGCAAGTCAGTATTCCCAATTTGCCTATCCCAAGGCTTTGCTGATGAGTTTAAAATGCTTGCAGAAGATGGTTCCTCCCTGTAGGTTGAATTGGAAAACCTTAATTTATCAGCAAAAGTATTGCCATTAAGGTGCTGTTGAGACAATTCCTGCTGCTCATTTAACATATATCTACTTCCCTTGGAAGGAAACATTGAGGATTCATTATCATCATTTATAGATAAGCCTGCTAAAGAGAGGTTGTTAAGACCTTGGGATTCATCTTCTCCCATGACCTTGAAGTCAGGCGTGATATCATCAGGAAGCTGACAACGCCAGTACTGATGAGCCTCATCATCAGAATTATTCGAAATGGACGATTCTGATCGATCTAAAACTGCTTTCCCAAGAGATCCAGCAGTAGTAAACCTGGCTGTTGCATCTACAG
Source organism: Spatholobus suberectus (assembly GCA_004329165.1). NCBI lineage: Eukaryota > Viridiplantae > Streptophyta > Magnoliopsida > Fabales > Fabaceae > Spatholobus > Spatholobus suberectus. Next base: position 10,758,060 of record CM014733.1, read on the forward strand.
AGCTGGTGCTTCCAGATGGCGATGATCGGAGGGCAAAAGGAACAAACTCCGCAGCATTTGGGTTCAAGGAGGTTGCTTTGTTTGAGGTGCTCAGTTTCGCGTCTGTTTGGGATCCTTTCTTGGATAAGCTCATTATTAACAAGAATATGGACAAAATGACTAAAACATAGATGGACCTTTAAAACAGCAACAGAAAAATTCCAGACAGCTTCAACCAAACCCTGCAAAAATAATTCAATTTGGTCATACTAGTTGACCAACCAGACTGTCATCAAAGTAACAGGAACAATAAAAATCCAAAAAAGTGTCATGCATCATGTAATAGACAAATGAATTCAATAGTATCCTAGATCACATGATACATGAATGTGAACAAATGAACAACTCAATATTGAATTCCAGTTACAACAATTTAAATTGTCAAATCATCAGAGCAGTGAAGCATATATAAAACATCTGTAACTAGGTTGATTATCACTGCAATCAACCACAGGATGACCATTTTCAAAACTGAAACTTGGAAGAGAACCCCATAAGCTTAATTGGACAACAGAAGGACTATGTACGAATTACAGACACAGCTTTTAGTTAATCAAATGAATACCAAAAATGCATTGATGAACACTTGCCAATTTCACACCAAGTAAGAAACAGCAGGCTAAAGGTAAAAACCCTAAATTTTTCCGGAGCAAATAATTGATAGTGTTTAAAGCAGTTTCTAAGATGAAGTAAACAATTGAAAGAATTGTTCAGTTGTAGCTACACAGAAAGCCAATTAAAACCCAACAAAACTTGTAAAAATCTCAAACTTTATCATATAGGAACAACAAACAAAACCACCTGAAGACAAAAAAAAGTCAAAGCATGAGCACAACAAGAACACAACCTTCCATTATGGAAGCCAAAACCTTTACGAGATCTTGAGCAATTCAACCCCTTAGAGAATCAGAAGAAAACAAAAAACAAGAAACAAAAACAAAAGAACCCCAATAAGTACAATTAATCAAACAGAACAAAAGCTGGTAATTAAAGAAAAAAGCAGAAAATTTAATGAGATGGGTAAGTGAAAGATCTGAAATTTATGGAAAGTGCGAAAGAAAAAATTATACCTTTGCGAATCAAATCAAAGGGATCCATAAGGGAAGAAGATTGCATGAGATCAGAGGGGTAAGAGAGGGAGAAATGAAGAGAAAAAGGGAAGCAAAGTTTTTATTTTATTTTTTTTCTGGGAATTGGAGCTTGGAACTATCTCAAGTATTGTTATCTCAGTTATCAGTTTATTTTGCCTTCTTGTTCTTCTCTCTCTTTCTTTTCTTTTCTTTCTCTTTTCACTTTCTCTCTCTTCTTTCTTAGTTTTTTGTTTGAAACCTCTTAGCTAATGGCAGCACCACCACCACAAAAATACTAAAGAAGACACCCAACCTTTCGCCGCTCGATTTGACCCCTATCTCTCTCTACAAACTTTCTCTCTCTATATGTTTCGAGAGTCTCTCTCTCTCTCTCTCTGACCCTCTTTAACTGTACAGTGTTTATAATTAATTAGTATCCATGATTGGGATTTGGGAAGAAAAAAACGGTGGCGCAACCTTTTTTTTCTTTAATTATAGTGCATTTAATATTTTATTAGATAAATAGCACATCAAATTTTTTAAGAATGATATAATCAATACTCTTATTTAAAGAATTAAAAATAAAATTATAAAAAAATTTAATATTTAACATTTATTAGTACATTTTCATATTTTTAATAGAATAAATAATATATCTACTAAAAAAATCTCTAATGTAAAATCTTAATTTGAGTTCATAGGTTACATAAGGTCATAGATTCAAAAGGTCGACCTAGTGGTAAAAAGTTAGAGTAGCTTGTATAAGGTTATAGGTTCTAACTTTAGTATCGTCATTATATTAAAAAAAATATTAATTTGAGTTTCTAATTTTTTTTTAGTAGGTATGTTGTTGTCATATAGTAAGATTTATAATTTTTACTCCAAATGCTAAAATTTAATTTGAGTTCTTGACTTATTTTTAGTATATCTCATTTTATCTCTTCACTCACATAAGAATTCTCATTTTGACTTGAAAAAATATTTTTCTTAATGCTTAAGCAACTTTAGTTTTTTTTTTTTTAGTACGGACCACAAGTATCTTCCATTGGAGATAATCTTGCTTGCGCCAGGAAAGACCGTTATAAGCAGCAAAGCTCTCCCTTCGAGTATTTAACGTAGCTGCATACCCAGGACTCGAACTTGAGACCACTAGTTAAGCTAAAACAATCCCTCGCCAGTTGATTTATGTGCTCGGTGGTCTTAAGCAACTTTAGTAGTAGTTGCTTATATAAGCAACTTCTATTATAAGAACTCATTTGCTCCAGTAGTATTTTCAAGTTGCTTAACTTTAAGAACCAATTTAAACAATTCCATTAGAGTTGCACTATCAATATAAATTTTTTTTATAGTATCATCTAATCACAAATTATATAGTAATGTTATGTTTGGCCCAACTTTTTTTAGCTTTAAAGCTACTTTAAAGTTAAAGCTTAAAATAAGAGCCTTAAAAATAAAGTAGAAGTTGTTTAGTATTTTTTATTTTATTTTTTTAGTTTTAAAGCTCCTTTTAAGTAGGGATGATAAAGGGGGTTGAATCTACTAGGTCAACCCGCCTAACCTACAAAAAATGGCAAGGCAATTTAGGTGGTTCAACCCACCAATTCGCCCAAACCTAACCCGCTAACCTGACAGGTTAAAGGGGGCAAGGTGGGTTAGCCCATCTAACCCACTAATATTTAAGGTGTATATAAATAAATTTAAAATTTTATATAATTAAAAAATAGATAATATATATACATATGTTTAATAAAATGAGTGATATGTTAAATAGAAATGAATTAATATTTTTTAAAATATTTTCCCTATTTTTCCTTTTATTTTAAATTTTTTTGCAAATCAACCCTTTAACCTATCATTTCATAACCCACCAACCCGCCAACCCACATCCAAACATGGCGAGGTGTATTTTTTCAACCTACTTTCCATCGGTGGGTTAACCCACCCAACCTTGCCTTAGACAAGTTGATGGCAAGTCGAGGCAAGTTGGCTCATTTTGCTATCCCTAGTTTTGTTTGGTAAAAAATTTTAAAATATTATATTTGCTTAAAACTAATTGTCTCACTCAATAGAATAATAAATATATTCATAGAATAAAAAATATTATGTAAAGTTAATTTTTAGTTACAATTGTATAAAATTAATTTAATCACCATAAATTTATTTTAATGATAAGAAAATTACATAAAAATATTAAAGTATATAAATTTTTAATTTTTAATTTTAAAAATATCAAAAATTATTTTAATTAATTAAATTTAATTTTAAATCTGATTTATAAATATTTTATTATATATAATATTAATTACAAAGTATTATCTAAAAAAAATTATATTGTTGTTCAATAATATTTTAAGAAGATAAAAATAACTTATTTAAACAAAATTCAATAATGTAAATATATATTAATAATATTTAACGAATAATTTACAAAGTATTTAATAAAGAAATTGTTGTAATTACTAATGAAAAAACTTAACTACAAATTAAAAATAAAAAAAATGAAATCTAAATTAAATTTAAAGAATAAACCTTATAAATATTTTTAAATATAAAATTTTTATTTAACTATATTATTTACTCATTTTAGTAATTTTTATTTTGTGTAATAATATATATAAATTTTTAATTTTAAAAATGTAAAAAATTAATTTAATTAACAAAAAATAATTTTAAATATAATTTAAAAATATTTTTATTATATATAATATTAATTAAATAAATTTAAGTATTAATTACAAAATTAAAATATTTTAAAAAAATTATACTATTGTTAAATAATATTTTTAGAAGATAAAAAATAATTTATTTAAACAAAATTCAATAATGTTAAGATATATATTAAAAAGTATTTAGTAAATAATTCAAAAAATATTATTGTAATTAATAATTCAAAAACTTAACAATAAATTAAAATTTTAAAAAATGGCATCTAAATTAAATTTAAAGAATAAATTAGAAGTTTTTAAAATATAAAAATTAATTTAACCATATTATTTACTTGTTTCATTAATATTCTTTTATTTTATGTAAAGAATATTTAAAAAGTTAAAAAATAAATAATATTTTTAATTTTATAAAATAAATAATTTAAAACACAAATTAAAACCTTACAATAAATACACATAATTTAAAATACACTAATATATGTAAGTATTATTTAACAGGAAAGTCGATGAAGCACTCAAATTAGAAAAATAGTGAAAAATAAAAAAGATGGTATTTTTAGTCGCATTGGAATTCTACGAGGGGACTGCAAGAATAAGCTTATATAAGATGAAAAAAAAATGTCTTTACCAACTTAATCATAAGCTCTCTTTTTTTTTCAAATTTTGTTTTATGAAAATATGTAGATTATTTTTTTAAGAGTTTTTCATGAAATATGTTTAACACAGCTTCTCCTTTTAAGGATAAAATAAGCTAAAAAAAGTTTGGCCAAACACACTCTAACTTTAACTTTTATAATAACTAGTATTTTAACTTGTGTATTGTACAGAATAAATATTTATTTTATATAACTTAAATTTATAATAAATATATACTTTAGAGTATATCTAAATTATATTATAATTAAAATTTATAGTAAATAAATATTTTTGAACATATAGATTATGTTTTAAATTTATAATAAACAATTATTGTAATACAATATTAATTTTTAATTATTGATAATTTCTTTTAGAAAAATTGAAATTCAATTTAAAACTAAACATATTGAAAATGATAAATTGAAAGAGATAAGAAGTTAAAAAATTTCTAAAAAACACTCTCATTGAAGAATGATAGCTAAAAATACTCTCGTTGAAAAATAACAGCTAAAACGCTCTCGTTCAAGATAGTTGTTCTTATTTAATACATAGGGTGGATTACCTTAAGGGTATGTTTGGTTTAGAAAAAAAAAAGTGAAAGAAAGAAAATGAGTAAAAAGTGACATTAGTTACAATTTTTCTTTCATCTAATTTTTTTGATTCACATTCTTTCGTCTTGTTTAGTTGTGTAGAAGTAAAAAGAATATATATATATATATGTGTGTGTGTGTGTGTGTGTGTGTGTGTATAATGGCATAAATATCTTAATAAAAGAGAGAAATGGATAAAAATATGGATAATTTGGTCTTTTTATTATAAAGTCACTTTTCTTCTTTGTTTCTCTCAAAATTCGACAATGTGTAATTGTGTATGAGTCCCATAAATTTTTTTCCATTCTTTCACTTTTTAACTTGTTACAAATGATGTAAGGAAGGAAAATAGTGTTGTTTTTTCGTCTATATGATATCCTTCTTCTTTGAATCTTACGTTTTAAACATACTATAAAAGTCATACTAGTTAATAGTGTAAAAGTTTTTATATTGACTATGTACGTATATTAAACTCTTTTTAATATGAATAAATAATACATGTACTAATGGTATAAAGGTCTTTTATAGTTTCATTCAATCACAAATCATCATGTATGATAAATTTATTGACTTTTATAAATATCTTAAAAATCATACCAAAGATGATATATGATTGATTAATTGTGAAAATCTTACACTAAAAATGCATTTCTATTAAACTCTTTTTTTTTTTGTAACCACCACTTTGACTCTCAGTGGAACTCCAAGGTATTATCTTCACAAGCTTCGGTCAGGCATGGTAATGGGCAAGTTAAGGGCGAGTTCAGGTTTAAAAGAGGTATGCTGATATTTTTTAAATTCACTCTCATCCCCATTGGGTTTTTTCAAGTACAGGTAAATCCGTTGCAAACCTGTCACATTTTTTTATAATCTTAATTTACTTATACATTTTTAAGTAAATTATATATTAATTTATTAATTATATTTTAATTCAAACAATATATTAAAAGTAATAAATAACAAAGAACTTAAAAATAAAAAACTTAAGAATTAAATGATAATTTTAGTTAAATGTATAATTATAAGTTTGTTATTTAATTATTATTATAATTTAAAATTATTTAATTATTAAAATAATTAATTTATATTTTTAATAATTATAAAAATGAAAGTATAAAAATAAAACCTCAAATCTAATTTTATATATATATTTACATCCCTGAATTCGAACCTAGTCAAAAGGGGTTTTTTCTATTAAAGTTGAGTTGAAGTCGAATGCTTGTGGATTCAAATTTACTTGTCATGCTTACCTTCAGTTCTTTGGACTGACTATGGAATTAATAGTTGGTGTAGGGTTTAATCATACTTAAAGTCCCTTATTCTTTTCCAAATATATGTTTTGCAAGAATTAAATCTAGGTCCTGCCTTGCAAGCTCAATATGTGTTGCAAGCTAAGTAACACTCATTGGATTCTATTAAACTCTTTAATATTCTTAATTCCTTAACTAATATTTTTTTGAGACTCCTTAATAGGACCCTGTTTTTTTTTCTTTTTATTTGTATCTCGTACATTGCATTTGACAAACGTGTAACAACCAACAACGTTAAACATGAGACGCTGTATTGTCTAAATTCTAATGAACCTCCGAAGCATAAAGCCATGTGAATCCAAAATTATTTGTCCCTGATGGAAAAGCCTAATTGCCCTATGTATTTTTTTTTATTTTATCTTTTGTTCGTTTTGGGAGATTCTATATTAATAAAGCCTTTGAACAAACTGAACATTTCTGCTAATATTTATTTTCTTTCATTCAAGACATGTGCCCATGGGTTTTTGGCTTTGAACTCGAATCATTAGGTGGTACTTCTTTTTTATTACCTCTTACATGATGAGACAAACTATACTTTTCGGTTTGGTTCTTAAGTTCTAATTGTGTCTTCAAATTCAGATGGAGCTATTTCAGCTTAATAATTATCTTTCATTAGAAAGGTTGAACAAAATAAAGAAAAGGGTATATGAAATGAATGGCAAAGGTTTCACGTTTTATTACAGTTTTCGCTTTGTTTGCTACTTCTTCATGATCCATGGGAGTATGGTTATTATTATAACTTACAAATTGTGAAGGATTATATATAAAACTAAATATTATTGTGTCGGAAATATAAAAACCAAATGAAGTAACAACATCTGTCTCGCCCTCCTCCCCTCCCCCCCCTTCTCCGGCCTTAAAACAAAGCATATATTTTATCTGCTAAAGTAAATAGCTAAATTTTTATGCTAAACTAAATTGATACTTGTTGGATGAAAAAAAAATATAAATATCATAAATTTTAATAAAATTAGGATAAATTAATAAAACGTTAAATAAAGTAATAAACCATAAAAATTTTAAAAACATCATGTGGCAATAATAAATAAGAATGTTCAGAAACTGAACCAAACCATTTTAAATTACCAAACTGATAAAAAAAAAATGGATCAAACTGATAGGTAAAAAAGATTGAAACCAAAAAAATTTTCATTCTATAATTCGATTCAATTCATTTTTTAGTTATTATTATTAATTAAAACCAAACTGAACAACACCTTTAATAAACTTATATTATTTTTTCATGTTATACCCCCATATAAAATCCAATTCTATAATTGTGTAGCATTATATATGTAGTAGTATTTTAAACTTTAAACAATAATAGAGTAAGTAATTTCATGTGTGTACATCTTAAATTATGAACTTGTGACATTTATAGTATATGACTAATTAATTATAAATGATTTGTAGTGCACCTTTTTTTACAAAAAAATTGTAATACAGTTATTGCTACCAAGCAACTGACTATACATTTTTTAATGAAATAACTATGTAAGTAAGTTTATTTAATATTTATTATATACATATATAGTTGATAAAGGCATTGTTATATTACTTGTAAATTGTAGGGGCATACAAATTCAAACCGATCTAAAAAAAATAAAAATCAATCTGAAAAATTAAAAACCGGTACAAACTGTTTTTTTTTTTTTGGATTTTCTTGGACCTTTTTTCGTCAAACCGATCGGTTCGGTTCAATTTTTCGTTGGTGTCAACAAAACTGATCCAAACTAAATCGATAATATATGTACAAATATACAATTCATTATACAAGCATTGATACAACAACCATTTTAAGCATTTTATTCTATTTATGTGTTGTGTTGTCACTTTTAATTTCTTTTCTTTCTTTCTTAATTATTCTTTAATTTGCTCTGGTAAATTAGTCTTGGGTATGTTTGGTATGTTTGTTCCTCTATTTCGTATGTTAAATTCATAACATTAATTTAATAAAAAATATTAAATAATAAGAATATATATTACGATCGCTAGAAGTAAGCCTTTTGGTATGTTTGTTCCTACGTTTGTAACATGTAACATTCACATTCATAAATTGTTATATATATATATATATATATATTCCAACTTTTAATCTGACAAATCTTTAAAGGTATCGCTACTTAGATCATAAAGTTTTGTCAAATCAAAAGTTGGACTCCCCCTATTCAGGTTAAAATGTTATATTGTTAGCCATTTGATAATTGAATGCATAGAATTTAGATGAAAACATATTATATTGTTAATGCATTGATTCATGGATAGAAGCTATTTTGTAATAGGTTTGATAAATTTACATTTTATGTAGACTTATAAAGCAAATTCACATGATTTTTGTATTAGCTCATAAAATATTTGTGAGAAAATAAATCATTAATGAAGGATTTCTTGTGATCTGCATTTCTAAGCTTTCTACTTAAAATCGCATGAATTACTTGATTTTGTTAGACTTTGTGAAAGGTAGTTAGGTAAACAGAGAAAAGATATATAGTCCATAAGCACAGAGGAGTATTATGCTAGTCAAAGTGGTCTTCAAGGAAGCAAGAACTAAAGGGAGGATCGAAAAAGAAGCCTACAAGCATAGGAATGGCCAAAAAGGAGGCTAGAAGAGAAGAACAGAGTGCACAAAGTCATACACCCCCGACAGGACTCCATTTAATAGCACCGCCAGGTGGGTGGTGTATCCTGCCCGGCAGGGTAGCCCGCCCAACGCCAACACAGAATGGATTTCTTTTGAAAAACCACCCAACGGGCTTCCGACCCTCGCCGGGCAAGTCTAAAACCCAAATTCTAATTTTATTTTAATTCTTAATGGGCCTCGGTTGTGCGAGACGGACCAAGTTAAGCCTCCTTCTCTGAAATTTTGAAGATACATTACAAATAGAAGGGAGCTCAATTCCATTCTCATTCTACTCTCTCTCTTGGATTTTGATCGAGGAAGGACTCCCCCAGAACTTCAGAGGATTTTCCCTTGCATTCTAGTGGCAGAGACTGAAGGCCATCCTTTTTGTTAAGGTTTACCTTTAGTTTCTAATGATATATATTATAATGGGTTGCTTCTCTGTTGTTATGGATAACTAATCCATAGGCTAGGATTGTAGTGTAGCTATGCTTAAGGTAACTAAAATCCCATTTTGATTGTTAATTTTATTTCTCTTTTTCTTTCAATTGAAATTGCCTTAGTGTTGTTCATTGTATTGTTTGGAATTGATCACTCCTTGCATGTTTATAATCAGTTAATTAATTGGCGACCCGTACCGTAATTAATTGATAGACCTCTAAGGTAATTGGGTTTAGGACTTTACATGATCAAACTACGAACTAAGCTCTCAATCAAATTCGTTCACCCTCTTTGTTCCTAATCCTTTCCTGGATTAAACCACTGTATGACCAACCAGGGCTTTAATACAGGAAAGAGTTTTTACAACCCATGACCAGAGGTTGTGAAAGAACTTGGTAAAGGGATATTGGCAATTGAACTTGGAAATAAAATTACATTTTAACTTGGGGAAAGAAAATTGAAGACATAGATGAACTCATAATCCTAGGTTCTTAACTCATTGAAATCCAATTTAATTTCAATTATTCTTTTTTTGCAACTCGTTGCATTTTAATTCTTTGAACTCAACCATAAAACTTGAATAACCTAGACAACGTACATAGGAATTTCTCTGAAAGGTACTCCATATCAGTCTTTTGGGTACAATATCTGGACTCAAGTCCATTATTACTACTGCGATAGGGTACGCTTACCCTTAAGTGTGTTCTTGACGCATCAAGGTTCTTCTCTTGTAAAGTTTTTATAATATTTTTTTTTTGATAATATTAGTAGATGAATTTTAATGAAGGAGAAGATTCAAGAAAAAAAGGATATTGAAATTATAAAATTAAATTGTCGGTAAAAATTGAATCATTCGATCCAATCCAAACTGCATTTTTTGGATTGGATCAAATTAGATTTTTTAAAAAAAATTCAAACCGAACTGAACTACATAATAATTTTATTTTGGATCAGATGACTTTTTTACTCAAAACCGACCCGTGAACACCCCTAGTAAATTTTGATTGAAAATGGAGTTGGAGTTTGTAATTTGACTTTAATTAATGATTTTGATTGTGTATGAGTCAAGAATTTATTTGCACATAGTTTGAAAAATATATATCACTATTATCATGTGCAGTATTTTGTAGTTGTTATGTAAATGTCATTTTCAATGGTTGATTAGAACTAAGGTGATTATTAGATTTTACATTGTGACAAAATATTTTATTAGTTATTAATAATTTTAAATGTCATATAAAAATAAATTTAGAAGTTCAAAAATCAAATACTTGATTCAAATCAAACTATAAAAGATTAATTTGGTTTGGTTCAATTTGATATTACATTCAAATTACATTAAATTGAACCGTATATTATTTTTATATTTAATTTAAATGACTTTTTATTTAAAAAATAATCAAACCAAACCATCAACATTCCTAATTATAATCAAAGACTTTTTTATATCATATATGGATTAATATTTAAAATAAAGAAAAATCTTATAATTGAAACTAGTTTGAGAGGAAGAAAATGATAATACCAAGTGCCATAGGAGAGAAACCTTGTTTAATATAAGACCTGATATTTTGATTTAAGTAAAATTTTAAAATATAAAAAATATATTTAAATTTGAGAAAACAAGCCATGCACTGACAGTGTAAGGTAGTTTTACACTGTTATCCAATCACAAACCACCATTTATTGTAAGTTTGTTGATTTTATAATAAATACTTTAAAAGTCATATCAATAGTGATTTATGATTAGTTGACAATGTAAAACCCTTTTACACTGACAGTGTATGATCATTAAACTCTTTAAATTTATAAGAAAAATATGTATAATTAATTTAAATAAATAAAATAAAATATAAGTAGTTTGTATCTTTTAGGAAAAGAATAAATTTGAAAAATAGGAAATAGTAAATTTTAAAAGATTGAAAAAGAATCAGTTTAAGAGTACAAATAGTTATAATTTAAAATAGAAAGAGAAAAATAATATAAAAAATTAAAGTAATTGTATCGGTTTGTAATTTTATTTAAATGATTTATTAATTATAGATAATGATTAAGAATGAGTATCATAGGTAAGCTAAAGTCTAGAATTTTATAATATTAATTATTAAATCCTCAACCTTGTAAAGTGATTCACAATTAACTTAATCATGAAGTTATTTTAGTTCAAAATCATTACAAGTATAATTTAAGCTCCTTTTATTTATTTTTTTCTATTCGGCTTCTAATTTCATTTAAATGATTTGTTAATTATAGATAATGATCAAGAAAGAGTATTTCATAGGAATGAAAAAATCTAGAGTTTTATAATATTACATCCTCAACCTTATAAAATGATACGCAATTTAGTTCGAAATCATTACAAACATATTTTAGGCTCCTTTTATTTTATTTTTTCCAAAATTCAAATAGTCTTAATTAGTAAAATAAAAACTCTCAAAGTAAATTGTCTATAAAATATAAACATTTATAAGTTGTATAACATCAACTTCTTCGGAGTTGTTTGGTTTGAAAAAAAAGGTTTTCTATTTTTATTTCATGTATTCATTTTTGAAATCAATTTCCATTTAAAAATTTTCAAGATTGGTAACATATGTTTGTTTTGACTTCTTATTTTATTTTTAAAAACAATAAAAATATTGAAAATATGTTTGGTTTAACCCATTTTCATAAAAAATAATCATAAAATGTTGTGTATACAATTTAAAATAATACGAATATATTTGTATATTTTTATTAATGAACAATTTATAAACATTATTAAAAATATATATCCTCAATAATATTAAATTAATTGCATTGTTTTTTTATAAAAATAAATAGAAATATAATAGATTTAATTATAACCATCATAGCAAATATAGAGAAAGATTAATAGATATGAACTATCAGTGTAAAGTTACACTAACATCCAACAAAATTTAAACAATTTTCCATGTCATTATTTTCATTAAGGTATAATTTAAATTAAAAAAAAAAGGAGAGTTACTCCACATTTCTTTGTCTCTTTGCAGTCGCCTCTATTCACGTTCTTTCCTATCTATTCATGTCTTCTCTGTGTCACTCCCTTTACTATAACATCTATTAATCTCCTTGACGAAGTAGGGCGAAGGAGGATGACCAAAAAAAATGAGGATTAGGGTTTTGAGATGGGAGAATGGGTTAGAAGAGGACGAACCAAAAAAAGTGAGGGGTCAGGGTTTTAAGATAAAGGAAGGTGGCTAAAAAATTGGGGTCAGACTTTTGAGATGAAGGAATAGGATAGAGGAGGTGGCCAGAAAAAAGGGGTTGGGGTTTTGAGATAGGGAAGTAAGGCAGAAGAGGATGGGGAAGTAAGGTACAAGAGGATAGCCGAAAAAATGGTAGGTTGAAGTTTTGAGATAGGGGAGTGGGGTGGAGGAAGGTGGTCAAAAAAATGAGGGGTTAGGGGTTTTGAGATGAAAAGGTGGGATGAAGAAGGGTGACTAGAAAAAATTGGGGATTATGATTTTTAGATAGGGAATAAGGCAGAGGATAGGGGTGGCAAAACGGACAAGCCACCCCGTTTTGGCCCACCTTGCCGCTAGTCCGCCAAAAATGAGTCAAGGCGGGCTGGCCCGCTTGTTGACGGCGGGTTGAGTCTTCTAGCCCGCCCCATTTTAGGGGTGGGTTGGTTGGCTAGCCCGCTAGAAATAAAAAAAAATGAAAAAAAAAAACTCATTAATGCTTGCATGAAGTAAAAACATCAAAAGAAATAAAAATTTTAATTTAATTATGATAAATCCAAGCGAAGTTGAGAACTCCCCCAATTTTGATACTTTATCTTTCTTCAAAATGCTAAAATAAAAAACAAATTGCTCCTTTTTATTCATACATGCTAGAACTAATTAATGGATAATACAACTAAAATCCACAAGCAATAGTGTATGCGTATGCGTAGTGAACAGAAGGACAATAGAAATAATAGGAAGTTATAATTAGAAACATAAAACTAAAAGCAACATATATTTTAAAAAAAAAATGGCTCGGCAAGCCAACCCGCCTCGCCTTGCTGGTAGCCCTTTGAGTTGGCGGGCTGAGGCAGGTTGGTGGGCTGACATGTCTAACCCGCCCCGCTATTTTCTTGGCGGGCCCAACCCGCTTTGCCACCCTTAGCAGAGGAGGGTGGCCAAAAAAAATAGAAGATAAGGTTTTGAGATGTGGGAATGGATTAAAGAAGGTTGGCTGAAAAAATGGAAGGGTAGGGGGAAGAAGGGTAACCAAAAAAAATGAAGGGTTGGTTAACTTTTTTTTAATATATGTGAAGGGGGTGAGGGTGGGATCTGTCGACACAAGGTGTAAGTCTAAAGACTTACACCAAACCTTATCCGTTGATTCCATTAAATCCTAAGGTTACAATTATTTTACTCAAACCACAAAAAAAAAAGGAGTCACATGAGACTTCTTCTTCGCTCCTAACCCTACATGCCAAAACTTTCTTCTTGTCGACGAGACTTGTTGGAACCTACTTTCTGATGGCGACATCGCTCTCCCATTTTGCTCCTTTTTTCTTCATCAAATTTAATTCTGACGACAACAACGTTACAAAAACCAACAAATCATTCTTCTCATTATTGTTATGCCGAAGCAAATCCAGAAGTGATAATGAAGAATATGATCTCGTCAATTTTCTCTCCCTACACTTGTGCAATGGCGATGCTACTAGCTTTGGCATCCACACACAGTACATCCCCGGCAAAATCACATCCAGCATGTCTTCCACCTCCAACAACGAACACAACTGTGAATCCTCCATCAACAACTTCCCCATAATGATCTGTATCGCTATCGTCATTCTCCATTGCCCTCCATTGCGAGGTCATGGTCAAAGATATGGAACACTAGACTCACCTAGAAGAAAACGCACTTCACATAGATTTGAATCACCATCTCACCGTCTTCCTCTCCCACACACCACTGTCCTTCGCCATCATCTGTCTCGAGTTAGTGTGATCAAAGATCTGAAATGCCACATAGAAGAAAATGTCATCATATAGAAAGGAAGACCTAAGGAAAACATATTTTTGAATTAGAAGTCTTATGTGACCCATTTTTTTTAAAAAAAAATTATTGGTTGAGTAAAATAATTGTAGCCGTAGGATTTAATGAAATCAATATAACATTTGGTGTAAGTCTTTAAATTTACACTTGGTATCAACGAATCCCATCTCTCTCTCTCTCTATCTCTCTCTGTATCCACTTATTTTTTAGTTAGAGTACGTTAGCAAGCTACACCATTAATGTATTTTAAGATAATCCTAGTTACAACTTGTTAGCATACTCCAACTAAAAAACAAGTGCGTGTATATTAACAAATCCCACAAATGTTTGCTAATGTACACGCACTTGACTTACTAATGTACTCCAACTAAAAATTAAGTGGGTATTCGTTGGCAAATCATATATATATATAGAGAGAGAGAGAGAAAGAGAGAGAGAGAGAGAGAGGAGTGAGTGAGTGAGTTTTGACTAATTATAACCATCATAAAAATTCTTATAAACATATTGTTTGATTTTACATGCTTAAACTTGTCTTTTCACAAGAAGCAATTTTTGTATTAAATGCTAGAATTTTATGATACCGTTTGTGAGAATTTTATTGCCTTATCAAAATCTTTATATAAAAAACCGTAGTTCTAGATACATATAACCTAAAACAATTCACTGAATGGAAGGATCTTTATCATGTCAGATTATCAAGGATTTGAAAATAAATATATGAATCTATTGTATCAATTACCAATTATTGCGAAATTACTAGGACAATCAATCACAAATTGAGAATTGGGAATTTTGTTGTCTTCCTTAACTAAATTGCTTTATTCCTCAATAAGGTCTTATTTCACCTTCTCATGTGGAGAAGAAAAATTGTGGCTGATTTGATATGTTAAGGACCATAACCAATGAGTTGTTTATATATTCATTATATTGATCGAGTTCTTGTAAATCTTTAACACGGCAATTTGGTATCTACTCATTAAGCCTATATCAATCTTGAAAGTCTATCAGCTCACTAAAATTAGACCACTTTAAATTTAGCCTACTGAAATAAATAGTCAATATAATTATTATTAAATATGATGCACATAATATATATATAGGAAATATAGATTTTTCAACATTTAAATGCATCAAAAGAGCAACAGGTTTTTTTCATATACAAGTCTCTAAAGCATGCAACATTTATTAGCTTTTTTTTTATGTTTCAACCACTAAGTTTTCATAATTTTTTTTAACTTATTATGTGTGTGTGTGACGTTCATTATCCATTGTCATCCCTACTTTGATCTCTCTTCAATTTTTTTTAAAACTTATCCTTATTTATACTAATAATCCTAAGTAAATAAAGAAATTAATTACAAAATAGTAAAAAAAAAACAAGGAAACTAAGTAGTGAATAAGGAAACAAATCAAATATTATTAGAGAACATGGAAATTAAGAAATCATCCTAAATAAGGAAATAAATCATAAAAGATAAAAAAGATGGAAACTAATAAATAATCCTATGTTAATAAGACAAATCACAAGATATTAGAAAATGTGAAAATTAAGAAAAAATTCTAACAGATCATTTTTATGATACTGTAACATATAATATTGATTTGTTAAATATTCAAAATATTTTTATGGCTAAAACATGCTTTAGGACATTCATTTTTTTGGTCAAAATTGATTTTAGTCCTTATATTTTAAAAATGATGATTTTCTCTTATGTTCGATAATTAGTAAATTTTGTCCCTCTTTATGGAACTTAGGGGATGTATGGTACAAGGAAACTTTTTAGTTTTTCAGGAATCTGAAGTTGGAAATGTTTGTTTCCCATGTTTGTTTTATTATTTAAAAAATAGTATTTCCAAGAAACATTGTTTCTTGAGAATCTATTTTACCTATGTTTTTCAGGAAATTGTTCCCATGGGGAGGTGGAAATCTAACTTTTCCTAGTTAGGAGAAAAGTTTTATTCTAGTAAAAATATCACGTTGTCCTTTTTAATTCATTTAATGTGATAAATAATTAAAATTGCTAGAGAAGTTTTATTAAAATTAAACGTAAAGATCATTAATTCCTAATTAACAAAATATAAATATTCCCAAGAATGTTTATGATCAACCAAACAGATTTTAGTCATTCCTAGGAACAATGATTCCCAGGAATCATAATTTCTGGGCATGAAAAAATTTCTTTTCTACCAAACGTACCTTTAGGATATTAGGCTGCAGGACAAAATTCACCAATGATAAAAAATACGATGATCAAAATCATCGTTTTTAAAATATAAGCACTAAGACCAATTTTAACTAAAAATTAAGGGAGCTAAAACATATTTTACCTTCTTTTTATTCACCGAGTAACTTGAATAAAATTAGGTATTCACAATAATAGAAACATCTATACCCATTATATTTGATTTTATATTCACAAATTTTATCATTAATGTTATTTGAGTTCTAATTCTAACTATTTAATTTGTTTGTGCCCACATAATATATAGTTAAAGTTTTCATATATAAAAGTTAGGCTAAAATATAATTTTGGTCCCTTATCTGAATTTTTTATTTTAGTTTAGTCTCTTGAGTTTAAAAAATTTCACTTTGGCCTTTTAAAGTGTGTCTGTTAGATCAACTTGGTCCTTTCATAGGTTTACCACACTAATGTGGTCAACTTGGTGGCACATGACAAATTGTGAGAGATGTAATGTCAGCCAAAATTAACACAGTTAATGAAAAAACTGAAGGAAGAACCATTTTGGTTTAATAGAGACACTTTAAGGGACTGAAGTGAAACTTTTTAAACTTAGAGAACCAAACTAAAACCAAAAATACAAATGAGGGACCAAAATTATATTTTGGCCTAAAAGTTACAAAAACCAACCTAAAAGAACAAAAAAGGGGTTAATAAGCAATAGAGATTTAGCATAGTAATTATCATTAGATGTATGATATTGTTTACATTTTTACAAATGATTTATTTCATTTGTAGCATCAAAATTAGTTTTAGCCTATAAGACATTGATAAATTTGTAATTCATAAAATAATTTTAGGAAGGTTAATAGGTTGTGATTATCTAAAAATTTCTACATCTAGGGGTGAGTAAGGGATTGGTTGGGACAGGTTTATTTTTGCCCTTACCCAATCTGAAATTTGGATCAAATCATTTATTTGAATCTAAATCCAACCCAATCAAGACCTAAAATGTATAGGACAAAACTAGGTCAGCTCGACTTTTTAAAGTAATATATCAATCTTAACATTATGTATAGTCAAATCATCGAATAAAAGAAGTATAAAACTTAAATTAAGGTATATCTTACAATATATATTTTAAAATAAATATTATTATTATAAATATAATATGATGTTATACAGAACATTATCAATTAAATCAAAAGTTTTATTATTAATACACAATTGTTCAAAAAACCAAAAATATAACAAGAAAGAATAAAAGCTTAATCTATGTGATCCCCTTGGGCATAATGATGATCCTTTTGTAGTTATTAGTCCTCAATAGTAGGCTTCAATATAGATTAAGGTGTCTTGAAGAAGGAGTTAGGAATATGAGTCTCAGTGGTGGAAGGTATAATATGATGGGTTTCATGTGCATTAGGCCTTGCAAGTTGTGAGTCCTTCACCATCATTTGATAAAAGGATATGTCATGTTGTTACTTTGGTGGAAATATATCATTATTTTGTAGGTGCTGATGAGATGTAGAGGTAATAGAAATGTGCAATGTGGTTAGAGAATGAGGAATTTGGATGTAAGGAGAAGGTTGAAGTTGAAGCTTTGAATTATAAACAATATACACATCGTCCTTATGTTGCATAGACTCATGTACCTCACAATCCTCCCCCATCAAATAGTCTTTGGCATTTTCTGCATCACCTTTCTCCTCACCTTTATGGAGCTCTACTTGTCCTTTGGGCTCCTTGAGGTCTATTGCCTCCAATATCTTGTCTTAGTTATATTCCCTAAAGGTCCTATGAGATAACTATTGGCATCCATACCAGTATGGTAATCTAATCCTTAGACAAAGTCAACCAAAAGGTGTTGAGCAATGATGTGCATGGAAATAAGGCGGCCAAGGGCCTAAATACATGTCTCTGTCTCTACATCTCCACCTCCATCCTTTGTAAACGTTGCTTAAGGGCATGAGGAAGTGATATATTAGTAGGTTGTTCCTACTCCTAAGCTAGTTGTAGTGGTGGAATCCCTAATGTTGGTGGATCTTAAGACTGTTGATGTGGTGGTGGACCTATTAATGCTAGTGGTAATGCTATGATTAGGTCTTCTGGGTACTTATCAATTGTAGTGTGTGATGGTACGTAAGATATACAATGTGGGCTCCTACTTGGGAATGCCAACTTTGTTTGCTGCACAAAGGAATAAAATCAATGAGGGAGGAGATAGGGTGGAGGTCATTTATTAGGCAACCTTGTGAATGCCCTACCGACATCAAAAGGCTTTCCTTGAATTATGGTCACCACAAATAGGCCTTTTTGAAAGGTGATGTCATTCGTGTTCGAACAAGGAAGAATAGTCAAAAGCATCTAGGCTACCCATCTATGGACAATGTGAAACAAATCCAAGGCATGCAAGCAGCATGGCGTAACCCTATCTTGGCATAATGTCCATGATGCTCTAGGTCATGCAAGAACAATCTTCACCTTGTAAAGTTCTATCTCTTAATGCCATTGTGAAAAAGATTAAGAGAATTTTTTGTGACAAAGCATAGACATCATCCCCAACATCCCACCACAAAAATGATGCTTATCCCAAGCTAGGAATAGTTGCTTCACACGCCCTTAGGAGAAAAAGACAATTCTTGCCCAAGGATGTCCCTACCTTCATTACCACTATAGGAATGGATGGAATTGAGTCAATTGTCATGCCAAAAGCTAAAGGAAAGCCATGGCTCTGAAGGGTGATAACCTCCCTCTCTTGTACCTAGCAACCATGATAAAATGGATAGAACAGACAAAATTGACATCACTAAACCAAAAAAAGCCCTTTGAGGATTCATTCCTAAGACACCTACTCTCCTCTAAAACCTTGCTAGTACGGTTTAATTGTTGGAACCAAAGACGTAGAAACGTATAAACCCTCAATGTTTTGAAGATAACAAGCTTATTAATGTTCAAGTTTGCGTGTATAGACTAACCCCATCATAGCTAAGAAGACCGTCCAGAAGACTCGCTTAAGAGGATCGTCCAATAGACGTGTTAAATACCATCCAGTAGACATGTTAAAGACCGTCCAGAAGACTCGCCAAAGAGAACCGTCCAGTAAACGTGTTAAAGACCATCCAGAAGACTCGCCAAAGAGGACCGTCCAGTTGAACAAACTGAAGGTGACCGTCCAATGAATAAACTCATACAAGCCTCCAAGATCATATATTCAAACGGCTAAGTTTTTATTTTGAACGTCAATTTGATTTATGCTAGTCTTTCTCGAAACTGACATATTACTACTTCTGTGAACTAATGTTCAATTTGTTTGAAGCATTAAATAGCATCAACATCATTCCAGTGCAAAAGCACAGCAGAATAGATAAAGCAAGTCAAGTTATCAAGCTGCTGAGACAAATGAAGAATGTTCAGAAAAGCAAACTGCCAGCATAGTCCTACACCTTCCATTTTAGTGCAAGTTTAAAAGCTGTCGTGGCTGACCTCTCTGAAAGGATAGTTTGCACGCTTCTCATTGCATAATGAAGTCAAAGTCTTCTACAACGGATTTTTTCCCTGAAGACTATATATACATGCACCAACGGAGAAGCAAACAGCGAAAATAGCGAAGACTGTGAAAAAGAAAAGACGTAGAAAAAGAACAAGAACAAAAAGACATTTGTAATACTTTGATGGAAGCGTCCAGTGGACGATAGCAAAAATCTTGGAAAGATTTTCAAAGCGATCTTAAGCTTAATCTTTCAAATCCTCACTACGTGAGTTGATATCTTGTGTATAAACACTTGTTGTGTTGTGAAAGCCTGGAGAGGCTTAGCGTAAAAGAATACTTAGGTTAAGCAATCTAGGGTGATAGCGTTGTGAAGCCTGAAGAGGCCGCGAACAATACTTGTAACCTAAGGTTGGTTAGTGAATAACTTCTGGGTGAAGGGACTAGACGTAGCTCAGGTTGAGTGAACCAGTATAAAACTTTTTGTGTTCTTCTTCTCTCTATCCCTACGCTTGAAAACGTTTTTTAGACTCATCTACTTGTTTCAAAAAAGTTTTTAAACTCACAATTCAACCCCCCTTCTTATGTGCTTTTTCTTATTTCAATTTGTATCAAAGCTCGGCCTCTTGGGGTTTAGCATCTAACACTGCAAGGGTAAAAACGATCCTGACCACTCATAGAGAACGAAGGGCAAGCTGTTAACAGACCACCTTTTTTCAAAGGTCAGAATTACGATTACTAGAAGCAAAGAATGATAGCATTCTTTGATGCATGCCACATAAACATATAGGACGTAGTAGAAACTGGCGACTACCTGCCCCTTGACCATGATGAAGTAGAGCTCCCAAGAAGTCAATGGACAGAATCTCACAAATAGAGGTATCTTCTAAACTCAAAGGCTAGAAATGCTATGATGTATGCCTTATCTGAATTTGAATATGAAAAGGTACACAGTCTAAAAAGTGCTAAGAAAATGTGGGACACCCTCGCTCTTACCTACGAGGGCACATCTTAAGTAAAGATGTCCAAATTGAGCTTACTCGTAAGACAATATGAACTCTTTACTATGGAAGAAAATGAAACTATCAAACTTATGTTTGGTAGATTTCAAACCATAATAAATAACCTAAGGTCCTTAGGCAAAACCTATGATAATTATGATCACATTGACAAAATCTTGAGAAGTTTGCCTAGGCGATGAAGACTGCAGGTTACAACCTTAAGAGCTTCCAAGGATCTAACAACACTCTCAATAGAAGAGTTACTTGGAACTCTTAAAGTCCACAAACTAGAGCTGAAGCAAGACGAAGGACAGAAGAAGAAATCCATCGCTCTAAGCGTTTATCGTCTATCCAGAGGATCATTGTCCAAAGCACTAAACGTGGAAGAATCCTCTGAGGAAGAATCTAAGAAGGACGACTCTAATGAGGATGAGATATCTTTCATCTTAAGGAAAATACAGGCTATATGGAGGAAGAAAGGAGGATTAAGAGCCAAAAACTTCATAAAGAAGTTTAACAAGACTCCAAAAGAAAAGAGTCCTTCAATATGCTATGAATGTAAGAAGCTTGGACATTTCAGAGCTGAATGTCCTAGTCTACAAAAGGACAAAAAGAAGACATTCTTCAAGAAAAAGGGTTTTATGGCTACTTGGGAAGACATGGACCTATTTTCATCAGATGAAGAAAGAGAGGAAGAAGCCAACTTGGTCTCATGGCAAGAACCAGCTTTGATAGCTCAGACAATGAGCAAGACGAAGAGGCAAACTTCGATAACTTAATCTCTTTGCAAGAAGCCTATAATGACTTGCTTACTAACTCCTCAACTCTTTCAGTAGGATATAGAGAATTGAAAAAGAAATTTTCAAAAATAACAAAAGAATTCAATTTGTTTAATGAAGAGCATAAAAAGGTTTTGAAAGAAAATGAGGTTTTGAAAACTAAGAATATTTCAGAAGAGATGTCTTCTCATGAAGTCTTAAAACTTCAAAAAGAAGTTACTCATCTAAAAGAAAGTTTGTCTAAATTTGTTAGTGGAACTGAGAATCTAGATAAAATCCTATCGTATAGAAGAAGTCCTCATGACAAATTTGGACTTGGTTATGTTAAGGAAGAAAACTACAAACCTGGTAAAAACATAACCTTTTGTTAAATATGTAGAAAGAATGGGCATGAATCAACACAATGTAGATATCGTCCAACAAAGAAGGCGTCCAATGCCTTCAGAATTAATAGAAAAGGACCCAAGTCCATTTAGGTACCTAAGTTTATGATAATACCTGTTGCAGATTTGCTTGACAACCGAAAGAAGACCCCAGTCATGGTACCTGGACAGTGGTTGCTCATGACACATGATGAGAGAAAGGTGTATGTTCCAAAGCTTGCAACCCAAGAATGGTGGGTAGGTCACCTTTGGAGGAAACCAGAAGGGAAAGATCACAGGTATAGGAATAATCAATATAAAGCTGGGCGATGCCAGACCTTCAACGTCCAGAGATTAGATGGACGATCCAAAAACAGAAGAAAAGGAACTAACTGGACGTTCCTGGCAAATGAAGACCTATCATCTAGATAATCAAATTCTTGGAAACGTTCAAGATCATGTCAGGACAAGATCGACCTTTAAGGAGCAAGCTCAAACTGCTTTGATTTCTCAACAAGAACCAAAGACAGTGGACGAAGCTCTCTTGGACGATGGCTGGATCAGTGCCATGAAGGACGAACTAAATCAATTTGAACGGAATGATGTTTGGATGCTAGTTCCTGCACCAAAGGACAAGTCTATCATTGGAACAAAGTAGGTATTCCACAACAAGCTTGACGAAGCTGGCAAAGTGGTAAGAAATAAAGTGAGACTTGTAGCTCAAGGCTACTCTCAACAAGAAGGTATAGACTTTACCGAAACCTTTGCACTAGTAGCTAAATTAGAAGCCATTTGCATCTTACTTTCATTTGCTGCTCATAGTAATATGAAGCTCTATCAAATGGATGTAAAAAGTGCATTCTTAAATGGCATAATAAACGAGGAAGTCTATATGCAACAACCTCTTGGTTTTGAGTGTGATATTTTTCCCAAACATGTTTTCAAACTTAAAAAAGCTTTGTATGGACTTAAACAAGCTCCAAGAGCTTGGTATGAAAGGCTAAGTTCCTTCCTTTTAGAAAATGGTTTTACTAGAGGAAAAGTAGACACCACTCTCTTTCGCAAAGACGTCAAATCACATTTTATTATTGCACAAATATATGTAGACGATATTATATTTGGTGCTACTAATGACAATTTATGTAAGGATTTTTCTAAGATTATGACAACAGAATTCGAGATGAGTATGATGGGAAAACTAAAATTCTTCCTGGGATTGCAAGTAAAACAAACTAGAAATGGCATATTCATACATCAGGCAAAGTATGTCAATGAACTTCTCAAAAAGTATAAGATGGACGATGCAAAAGAAATGAGTACACCCGTGCATCCATCATCAATACTTAGCCTAGACAACACTTCTAAAAAGGTAGATCAATCTACATACCGAGGTATGATTGGATCCCTTTTATATCTCACAGCGTCCAGACCTGACATTATGTTCAGTGTATGTCTATGTGCTCGCTTTCAATCTAATCCTAGACAAACTCATCTAACAGTAGTTAAGAGAATCTTTAGATACTTAAAAGGAACCACTAATCTTGGTTTATGCTTTAAGTCAAACAAAGAATACAAGTTAGTTGGATATTGCAATGCTAACTATGCGGGAGACAGAGTAGAACGCAAAAGCACTAGTGGAGGATGTCACCTCATTGATGGGATTCTAGTCTCCTGGATGAGCAAAAGACAAGGGACGATTGCCCTGTCCACAATGGAAGCATAGTATGTCTTAACTGTGTCTTGTTGCTTACAACTTTTATGGATCAAGCATCAGTTAGAAGACTACAGTATCTACGAAAGTAACATTCCTATCTTTTGTGATAACACTGCTGCTATAAATTTGTCAAAAAATCCTATATTGCATTCTAGGGCAAAGCACATTGAAATAAAACATCATTTTATAAAAGATTATGTTTAGAAGGGAGTTGTCAATATTCAGTTTATTAACATTGAAAATCAATTGGCAGATATATTTACAAAACCCTTTTCTGAAAATAAACTCATCCATATTTGAGATCTTCTTGGTATGAAATTTATAAGTGAATAGTTTTATTCAACAAGCCTTGATCGTCCAAGGTCTTGTAGCATCCAATGTTTTCATAGCGTCCAATATTTCATCGTCCACTTGCATAGATTTTCGCATTCCATAACAACTTACATTTGTGTGTGCATAAAAATCCTTATCCATACAGAATTATGATTTCTCTGAAAATGATTTGAAATAAATGCTTTTTTTTTTTGTCTAAGTCACTCATGCACCATATAACCAACCTCGAGAAATGCAAGCGCCTAACCCAACATTTATTACACATCACCTCTCTCTTCAAAAGTGAAAGAACCGCCAAAAGCAAACTCTTTGGTTTCTTCATATACACTTAAACCTAAACCAAACACTCACCTCTTCTCAAATCCACCTAAACTCTCTTAACTTCTCAAAACCCTAACCATCTTTCAAGCTCTCAGATATGGCAACTGAAAAGGCTGGTCCTGTTGCAAAGGTCGTGGCTCGTGTGGAGAGCCTAGACAAGGCTGTTGTTCTCATCGAAAGCCGTTTTAATATCCAAGCTCTCGATGACATGGTTGTGAATGTTAAGGATAACTTGCTCAGATGTGGAATTCTCAACTACTTCCACTTAAATGAGATCATATACCTAGAACTCATTCGACAGTTCTGGAACTCTGCCGTTTTCTCAAAGATGGACCTCACTGGAACTGCTCTGGGAGTTAAGGTCACAGTGGACCTAGGCTTTGTTGCCCAAGCCATTGGCTATAAGCGGGCTGGGTCCTGCATCAACAACGACTAGGAAGGCAGTTTCGGAGGACATGACACAGTTGATGCTACACTAATGGGTCCCGAAGGACAAGGCCCAGTCAAGTACAGTAAACTAACAAAAGAAGGGAAGATATTCCAGCAGTTTCTGAACAACAGAATTCTTCACAAGGTTGGATCTAAGGACAAGCGTTACCTTCCTGCACCGGTTCGCATTATTCCACATGATCACTGGTCAACAATTTAACTTGTCGTACTTCATCCTGAGCAACATCTTCAGGACCATGAGAGGACGCGGATAGCGCGACCAGATCACCTACGTCGCTCTTCTTAACAGAATCTTCTGGCAACAGCAAGTATTTCATGCTTTCTTTGCTCTTTCTCTTGGAGAGCAAAACCAGATTCGAATTCTAAGTGGTGGCCATAGATTCACGCAACTGCTGTTTGGTTGCAACAATGTTGCACAGATGAAGGCTGGGTTTGTGCTAAAGCCTTTGGAGACCATGTCCAAATTAGTGAACGTCAAAGAAGAAGCTGTTGAGATGGCACCTCTACAGACAGTAGCGCCAATCGTCCAGCATGCTACACCGATGGACGACGAGGTACTGTTTGAAAATCCAATTACTACCAGACCGTCCATTAGAAGGAGGTCGTCCAAGGCGCAAGCGACCAGAGCTACAGGGTCCAAGACCCAACGACCTTCAGCTCCGCCTGCTCCACTTACAGCTGCTCTTATCGCTGCCTTTGCTTCTTTTCTTGCACCAACTATAGTCCTTGCTAAGAGACGGTTGATCTTCGCTAATGGCGAAGATGATGAGCTAATTAGTAAGCTTGTCAAGAAGCAGAAAGCTGCCATGGTTGGTCTTCTTGCTCAACCACAACCATTTGCCTCACCCAAACGACCAACAGACACACTACCAGGGAAGCACAGTCCAAGAAAAGTAAGCTTTCCTCTCCTCCTGCTACTGATGAACCTGTAAATTATTTTGTTGAATTTATCCTCATTGAACCTTATGAACCTCTTACCCAAACACAAACCAAAACACAAGCCACACCTGAACCAGAAATGTTGCCGCCTGGTGATGAAGGTTATACTTGCACCATCCCTACCCCTGGTATCTCACAATCTTATCTCTCCATTAAACCTACTAAATCACCTTCCTCCTCAACCATCATCCCCTTCCCTACCCCTTCCTCAGAACCCTTGGAGCAAACCAAACAGAAATGGCCTCTACTTTTTGTTGAAGGCAATTCTCAAAACCTCCTGAACGACAATGCCATCATTCTACGTCTAGAGCTCCCCGAACCAGACTTCGATTTTGACTACTCTTCGATTGATATGGAGAAGTACATGGACGACTATATCCATCAACCGTCGAAAGAATATCTGGCACTACCTCCTGGAGCCATTAAACACTTGCCACTCAAGTGGTTTATCAAACGAAGGTATCCTAGAGTTGTACAAGCTTGGTGTCTAAATGCTCATCCTCCTGGAGTACTTCAACACAGAGTACCTCCAGTCGAAGACACCAAGAAAGTTCTACAACAAAGAAAACCAGAGGACGAGCGGATCATTCATCTACAACCTGCAGATTTGAAGTTTCGGCCTATAGATCTAGAAGAAGATGGATTCCTTCCATCTGCCTTTGAGCATATGTTTTGCAACACTCTCAAAGGTTCAGCATCCTTGAAGTATCAGCTGTTTATTCCCCCATCCCAACACATCCAACCTTCCACATCCATTCGCATCCAACCAGATCGCGTTTGCCCAAGACTGCCAATCATAGATGAAAACCGCAAGAAGAAGAAAATTCTAACCAAAGCACCATCTTTGCCTTTACTGTCCCGAGCTGCGTTTCAACAACATCCAACCCATTCCTGTGAATGGTTCTAGCTCAGCGTCTTCATACAGACATGGATGAAACCGATGCTGAATGTTTTTGGCATCAACATATATTCTTATGCGAACAAGAAGCGTCCAGCAAGTGGCGTTTCAACAAACGACAAGACCGATATCCCAACTGCAACGAACTGTGAATTCACGCAGCGTCCAGCTCGTGTCTTTCACTTTTCGGACACTTCAGCTACCTTTGTCCGTCCACCAGATGAGCATCCACTCCTTGGTACAGAAACTTTTATCCTATACACTATGATTGCTACCCTTACTCACACCAACAACTTCCAACCGCCCTACCCTTGGACCCCTCCTCGTCCTTACCAACTTGCTGTGCAAAACTTAAAGTTTCTGGAAGCGCCTTCCCCCTCTGAAGCTCTTCCACCTTCTCAACCACCATCACCTACACCTCCACCACTGCCTACTTCTGCCTCCTAAACCTCCGCCAACCTCCTTATCTCTACTTCCGCCCCTTCACCCATCCCTTCTGTTGACCCCGCCGTTCAACAGTATGTTGCCACCCAACTTCAACCTATCTTCACTCTTCTTCACCAAATTCTCCAAAACCAACAAGCCCTCCTACATCCTTCTCAACCTTCTCCTCCTCCGTTGCCGCCACAGTTGCTGTGATGACGACTCCCTTTTCCTTTTGTCTTTTTTTTTTTTGCTAATGACAAAGGGGAAGAAAGCATTTTGTTTTATGTTTTTGTTTTTGCCTTTGTCGCATTTTTTTTGCATATGTTCTTGTCAAATTCATGCTCTGAACAGTTAAATAAAATACATAGTTGACCTGTTTTACTTCAAGTACTGCTCGTATATCTATTATATATAATATACTTGATATTTGGTATGTTATTCGATATGGATTTAAGCCGATATCTTGTGTCTTAAGTATACAAAACTTGGAAATCCGACTCAGAGGAAGCATAATAAGTCTTTCGAAAACTCCTTTATGCACTTCTTTATTTTCTAGCAAAAACTTAAAAATTAATAAGGTTTGTCATCATCAAAAAGGGGGAGATTGTTGGAACTAAAGACGTAGAAGCGTCTAAACCCTCAATATTTTGAAGATAACAAGCTTATTAATGTTCAAGTTTGCACGTATAGACTAACCCTGTCACAACTAAGAAGACCGTCCAAAAGACTCGCTTAAGAGGACCGTCCAGTAGACGTGTTAAAGACCGTCCAGAAAACTCACCAAAGAGGATCGTCTAGTAGACGTGTTAAAGACCATCCAAAAGACTCACCAAAGAGGACCGTCCAGTTGAACAAACTGAAGGCGACCGTCTAATGAATAAACTCATACAAGCCTCCAAGATCATATATTCAAACGGCTAAGTTTTTATTTTGAACATCAATTTGATTTATGCTAGTCTTCCTCGAAACTGACATATTACTACTTCTATGAACTAACGTTCAATTTGTTTGAAGCATTAAATAGCATCAACATCATTCCAGTGCAAAAGCGCAGCAGAATAGATAAAGCAAGTCAAGTTATCAAGCTGCTGAGACAAATGAAGAATGTTCAGAAAAGCAGACCGCCAGCGCAGTCTTACACTTTCTATTTTAGTGCAAGTCTAAAAGCTGTCGTGACTGATCTCTCTGAAAGGATAGTTTGCACGCTTCTCATTGCATAACAAAGTCAAAGTCTTCTACAACGGATCTTTTCCCTGAAGACTATATATACATGCACCAACGAAGAAGCAAACAGTGAAAATAGCGAAGACTGTGAAAAAGAAAAGACGTAGAAAAAGAACAAGAACAAAAAGACATTTGTAATACTTTGATGGAAGCGTCCAGTGGACGATAGCAAAAATCTTGGAAAGATTTTCAAAACGATCTTAAGCTTAATCTTTCAAATCCTCACTACGTGAGTTGATATCTTGTGTATAAACACTTGTTGTGTTGTGAAAGCCTGGAGAGGCTTAGTGTAAAAGAATACTTAGGTTAAGAAATCTAGGGTGATTGCATTGTAAAGCCTGAAGAAGCCATGAACAATACTTGTAACCTAAGGTTGGTTAGTGAATATCTTCTAGGTGAAGGGACTGGACGTAGCTCAGGTTGAGTGAACCAATATAAAACTTTTTGTGTTCTTCTTCTCTCTATCCCTACGCTTGAAAATGTTTTTTAGACTCATCTACTTGTTTCGAAAAAGTTTTTAAACTCACAATTCAACCCCCCTTTTCTTGTGCATTTTTTCTTATTTCAATATCACCAACCACGAACATCATGGCCCACTTTAGTGGCCTTTGTCGCCTCAACCCTCGCAAGTCGCATAGGGCCACCTTAGATTTAGAAAACCCAAAACATTGACAAGTTGAGTACCTATAAGGACTATTACTCACATAGAGAAGTTAAGCCTTATTCTTGAGTAGGAGGGCAACTTCAACCCCAATGTTCAACAATAGATTAACATGAGGTGACCAAGGACCTTAAAAAAAAAATCCTCTTGAAAGAAATCAATAAACCCATAAAACATGTGAAAGTTGTCCATGTCAAGATGACCATGATCACCAAAAGCAAACAAAACCAAAGACCTCGTCAATGTCGACAAGGAAAAATCTAGAGGCATTGCAAACATAAAGAACCCCCCAAATGACAAGGCTTTGTCTGGTTGATCTACAATCCCAATACCTTTGACCCAAAGAACCGTTTTAGCTAACAAGGCTTCATATGGTTGATCTACAAACCCCTCATTCAAGTCCAAAGAACCCTTTTAGATAAACAGCTTTGTGTGGTCGATTTATGACTTGAATGCACCCCAGACCTAAATATCCTTACATGGAGGTTGATCTTGGTTTGAGGGAGCTAAATAGAACATTTAACCTTAGACCCCAAACTCAAAATGCCATCCTAGAGGTCGACCTCAGTCTTAAAATGGTCAAAGTACCCCTAAAAAAAAACAATTATTATAACAAAATGACCTGCCTAAAGGTATAATAAAAAGACCTTTTTCATTAAATCATCATTTAAAATAAGAATGCAGATAAGAAAATCTAACACATGGTTGCCCAACAAAATGAGAAAAATCTGAACCAAACATTGCCCACCATGGGTTCACCACACTTAAATGTTTTCCAATATGCAATCACTATACAACAAATTATCTAAGATACCACTCAATCTTGGGTTTACTACACTTAGTAAAATCCATTAGTGCAAAAACCATAACACCCACCATAGGTTCACCACATTTAGCTATCTTACAAATATAATAACTATAACATGCGTACTAAATCAACCTAATCATTTTAAAGATTGCTTATAAGTTAAGCTAACACTTCCATACCACAATCACAACAAAATTAGTACATCATCAACATATACCAGCCGAAAAAACCTATATGCGCTACTCATAAAAATATACTTTCAAGTCGATATCCAAAAAACCATATCTAGTCCAAGTAACTTAGATAATTTTGAGAAAACAACATCTAAGCATTTCATTATGGAAAAAGTATTGAGTATAGAGATCATATAAATTATCAGTCATAGTTGGGTAAGTACAAAAGAAAAGAAAAGAAACAGTAAAAAACTAAGGGATAGGGAGAGCCTTATCTTCATCTACCTTAGAGCAAGTTGGACCTCAGATAAGGTAGTCTGGGTAACATCTTTGGAAAATGAAAAGATGAAAGGTTGACTAGGACGTACTCCCTTTCATGGGTGTCATAATAGATCATGTTGTTTATAACAAAGTACCCTAAGTTGGCCCTGATCTTTTTTAACACAGATTGAGAACCCAAAGTTGGGACCATGTAAAACGTCCAAACATTCTCACTTTTTTGCAAGACATCATTGTGAATGGTTGCAAGTTTCCCCTCTGAGGACCCTACCTTCTTGACCTTCTACTTGATCTCCCCCTGAAGGTGTACAACTTGAATCCATCCTCCTCAACCATTTTGTTCCATGACTCCACCTTAACCATAAGCTTAGTAACTTGTTCATTAACAATTTATTCTTTTTTGGCCTTAAGGCAACCAACTTTCCCTGTCAATTGATGCACATGATGCTCAAAGGTCTGCACAAATGGGCTAATGACTTCAAATAAACAGGTAAACAAATTAGCAAGCCTAATGATGTCTTATACTCTCTTGGTGCCTACCTCTTCAAAGGTAAGTCGAGAAAGAGCTTCCTTATCCCGAGTTGGGTATACCTCTACTTGCAGTTCCTTAACAAAAGGATCAAAAGAGTAAAGACACTCCATATTGGTCTACTTTTTGACCCAAGTAGGGTCATGTGGCTTTCTTTTTCCTTAACTCTTTATTATTTTTTTTTTGTGGGGCAAGTTAAGGTTCCTTAAGTGTCATTGGATCTTTAGGTTGGTTGAGTACCACTAGATTCAGGTTGTTAACTAATAGTTCAACTTATTGGGGAAGCTCCAAGATGCCTTGGACACCAAGGTTCAACATGACTTCAACATCCCCTCAATATCTCAAAGCCTTATCAAGGTCCCAAAATCCATTAAACATCTTTCAAACAACATAAAAACATATGTTAAAAAAGTCTGAGTCAAACAAAGCTACTAATAAAAACCTAACAAATACACCTTAAATTGAATACTTAACACCATGTATGTGACATCTAAAGTATTTGTCTCGACAAGATGGAAACAAAGGATTAAGACAATAGCCAACTACACGAATTTAGTAATGTGATCCCCTATGACTGATAGATTAATTTTGAGGCATTAATTTTTGCTTTATACTTAGCCTAATTGGTATTTGTATGTGTTTAATATAAATATTTTGGCTGAGTTTTGCATTACTGGGCCTCATTGGTCTTAATTGCTAATCACTATTAATTTTTAGATTTTTACTCACCTTGACCTTGTCTTCCATAGAACATATCTAGAGCTACAAAAATTGGATGTCGAAGGAATCCAGGATCTCCCTCACTAAATTAGGCATAACTCTTTCATCTTAAGCCCAATTAAGGCTTATGATACTTCCTTGGAACACAAATGCAAAGGGCCATAATTTGTGCTAGGGATTGTGTAGTTATACAAAAGAGAAAACAAATTATATTCTGGACAGACTTTTCATTTGCTTAGTTTTGCAACTTTAGGAATCTCTTTTTTCCTTTCATTTTCTCCCTTGGGTTTTCTACACTTTTCTTGAACATTCTTCAATGGTTATGACTATAGAAGGCTAGAGACTTAATTAAAAATTAATTCAAGGAGTTCAATGAATGTGGTTAGATTTTTAAGTTCCTATTCTTAATTTTGAAATTTGTATGCATCTTTCTCTCTTCTCTCTTCTTCAATTGTAATTTCATTTTTCATGATTGTGAATTTTCATTTTTTGTGATTGAAGTGAAATTAGATTAGGTTGATTATTTTGAAATCTAATGGAGGTTAGGTAATCGATTGGTAACCTTAATCAAATTGACTTTTGCATTGATTAACATCACTTTAGGATTGCGATTGTGATTTCAATTTTGTTAATTGCATTCTAGATAATTTTCCAGTTGACTTGAAATTGATAGAGATGCATATTAACTTCACACAACTTGAACTGTGATAAATTCTACAACACAAATCAAACACCTTGAATTGATGTTTGATTAACTTTATTTCTATTTAGTGCTTGTTTTTGTTCTTAATTGAATTGAAAATCATAAATCCCTTGTTTAAAGTATCCTAATATGATTCAAAAATAATATATTTGTGTCTTTAAGAAGAATGACCTAGGTTGTACCTTATTGTACAAGTAAAGGAATCCTAGTCTATTTTGGTAGGAGTGTGACATCGCTATTAATGACCCTATTAAGCTCATCAATAAAAATGTTATTCTGGCTTAGAAAGATCTAAGTATTGCACCAATAAGTACTTAATTGACTAGGAATAGTGGTTGACATTTTAGGACAAGTTTAACAAAGGCTACTTGTTGGACCTCTCAAAAAGGGATTCATACCAGGATAGGGGAGGAACTTGACCTAGAACTTGAAGCCTGACTACTTATATGAGTCGATAAGGAGCTTAAGAAAGGCTTGATCCAAAACATATCTCAAGATGACCTAACCCCTAGAGTTTTGGATCTCTTAGAAATAATACTAAATGATGTTTGCCAACAGAGTTTAGCCTAAAGCTAAAAAGAATAGTTGAAAGCCACGCATGGACACCTATGTGTTCACATAAAGTTAAAAAGGCACCACGTTGATATGTCGTAGCATCACAATCTTGAAAGGAAAGAAAGGAACTCGGATGTGAGGTAGGTAAAGAAAGTCATACACCCACAAAAAGTCATCCTCCCATCGAAAAACACTTCTCAAATCCCTGAAAACAAGATGAAGAAAATAAAGTTTGAGGGATAAAGAATGCATATAAACAAAGGTGAGGAAATTAAAGGTTTCAAACAAATGCAAAGGTTGCTAGAGAAACTACAAGTTTGTTGGTGTAGAGAGAAAAACTCAAACAAAGAACTAGAGAAAACATTGTTAGAAAGGAAAGCCCTTATTTATGGCCAAAAATAAATGAAGGGGCAAATCAATAATCTTATATCCTAAATCTTAGGAAAATAAAAAGAAATAGCCCTCATAAATGCAAGGACATTCTAGTCCTGAAACTTAGGTGTGCAACCAACCATGATTGTACCACATGAATGAGCATGTCCATGACACTTAATCTCATCTATTAGTGGCCATATGGCAACACAATGCTGAGATTTTCAAAATTTGAAAAGACAACGACTACTGACTAGCTAAGGAAAGTTAATAGATCCAACGACCTTTTGCTTACTTTGAGACCCCTCACTTATTCACGACTAGGAACCTATAGGCCTTGACTCAACCAAGCGCTGGTGACATCTCAATAACCTTTATACGTCAATTTATCAAGTTGAGGACAATTGTTCCAAATTGGGTCCCAAAAAAGCCCAATTTAATAGGCTTAGACCAAAAGTATACCTCAATGCCTAATTGGATTGAGGTGCACCTTAGATCTTAAGAATGTGGCAATGCCCCCAAACCATCATTTACTTCTTTTTAATTTGACTATTCAAATTAGCAATTATTTTAAGAGACCTATACATAGATGTTCTATAGATTGAATAAAGGATAAAAAAGATTTACTTGTGATACTCTATATGTCCAACACTTATGTATATGATGGTTTTTAAGTAAAGTAAGTATATTTTCCAACTTTAACTTTATGCATTTTTATCTTGTTTTCCTTTTTTTTAATACATTTTTGCTATCTTTTCCCTATTCTTTTGCATTTGATTAAATCAATAAAAAAAAATTCCCATCCTTTCCTTTATTATTTTGGTTGATTTTCTTAGTTAATTAATTCCATGTGTTATTTGAATATCTTGAATTGACGAGTGTAGTCCATTATCAAATATAATTAATAACTTGAAACTTATTTAAAACTTAAGATCTCATAAGAGAAAGTGATTCCTTTTTTAATTTGAGAACAATAATTAGTGTTTTTACTATTGTGTCAAATTTTCAAAAAAAAAAGAGAGACAATATCACACACATTTTATTAAGTTGTTTTAGTTAACCCATTGAATTTTACTGGTTTTCATTGTTCTAACTACATTTTATATCAAAGTCATTTACTATCATCAAAGTTATCATTAATCACTAATATCTAGACAAAATAGGTATGATTATTGTTTCAGACTGACCCTTAAGAATGCTCAATCCAATGGGCTTGACCTAAAAATAAACCCAATGCTTAGCAAGATCGAGATGCACCTCAAATCTTAAGAATGTGGTAACACCTCTGAATTCTCAAGACCACTATCCACATCTTGGCTCAAGCCACCAGCATAGCACATAGTCCAAAAAGTGTTTCAACCTACCTCAAAAGTAGTGCCCGAAGGTGGGAAATGTCATGCTAGATTATTAATCACATCCTACTATAAATGAAGGTCCTTGTGTACCCCATGACCATTGATCCAGCTGAGATGCCATAGTCATTCAAGGGCTCCCAAATTTCCCTGTCAAAACCTAACCATTATTGAGGTAGATTGCCTGACTCGAGTAGGCTTTCATCTTGGACCCAACATTCCCCCATCTAATGCTTATTAATACCAATATCAATCACATCATGAGGTATATTCTCTACCCATAATTATATTACTGCCACCTCAAGCTCTCACTGATTAAGTGTGCATTGAAATAATTGCAAGTGGCACCACCTCAATCTCTAAGCTTTGTTAGATATAAACGATCCTTTTATTAAAGAACCAAATGGAAAACCACTTAAAGAACAACCTAAACAATTATCGGAAGAATTACCCAATCTGAATATAGGCTATCCCTCTTTCAGCACACCTCAAACCAATAATAAGCTCTCAATGGTAGATTAAGCCAAGGCTAGCTTATTTAGTTTGCAAAACTAACACAGCAACACCAACTCACCTTGTAGGATATCTATTTTCTCTCATGTTGGGTGATTGTAGTCTTTTAAAATTGTTGGGGACAAATGACCCAAAATTTGAGTAGTTTTGCTCATAAGGAGATTGGCACGTTAGTTAGCAAATTATGCTTTTTGAAAAGAACGAATGTTTGTGTCCTCAAAATACAACTTGTGGGTAGCTCGTAGTCATAGTGTTTCATAATTAAAAGGTTTAATTTTCACCCAAAAGATATAGGTTTAATTGTACTTTTTGTCTCTAAAATTTTACAATCTTGTAAATTTTGTTTTCAATTTTTTTTTTACGAATTTTATCCCTTGTCTTAATTGTGACGGTTTGAAAAAAAAAACACCACAAAATTATCTTAATTGTGGTGATTTTTCTGCATGGGGAAAAATTCACAATATTTTATTGAGGGGCCAAATCTACAAAAAAAAAAATTAGGAAAGAAAATTTGCAAAATTGTAAAATTTTAAGAACAAAAAGTGTAATTAAGTAAACGACATAAATATATCGTGTGAAATTAAAGGTAAAAAAGAAAGGAGGAATACGGTTTTTTTTTGCTTATTACGTTTGTGTGCCACCTTCATACTATATACTGACCTTTCTCGGCCAAATTTTAATCAAATTAAACATTAAATCGGCTGTGACGCTCTCACAATGGTATATATTAATGAGCTGAACTGCATAATATTTTTAAAATTTATTAACTGAATGTAATTATTATACTAACACTTCAAAACTCAAGCTGATTGTACACTTCAATTTACATGCTAGAATATTAGGCGTTTGTGCTTATTAAGTGGGGAACATCATATTAATTCACGAATATATACTTTTTGCCAATAAACCTAAACCAGATTGTTTATCCATCACTGTCACCGTAAAAGAATCGAATCTAAAGTCACCTTCTTTACTTTCCAGCTATTCAGTGATAGATCATAGACAGATACATGGGTCATAACCAGTACATTACATTCATGAATATATACAACAAATGACTATGGCACTCACTGTGTTTGATGTGGCTATAAAATCATTTGCAAACTACTGAAACACCGAACGTGACCTTCATTATTGAGAGCGCATGTACTTGAATGGAAAAGGCTTATATGAAATTTCTCGCGTCTTTATTATTGAGATTTTAAATTAAATGATGATATATGATTTTTTTTAGTTTTGCAAAATATTGTTAATGATAGATATTTATTTAAAATTAAAATACGGTAATTACACTTTGGTTGAGGCTGAGTGGAAAGCATCACAGTTTCCGGTTTATTTATTTTAATGTCAAAAAATTAATTCTTATACTTTTAATAAAAGTACAGATTTTAATGTAATTTTTTCTTAAGTTTTTTGACAATTAATTGTGACTGTTAAATTAAATGCTAAACCAGATGTACAGTTGATGACTGAGAGAGGGAGCGTTGGCCACGACATTATATTAAATTATTCTCTTTTTTAATATTTTAATTAAATTGTAGAACACACGTATATTCTGTATAACAACTCACAAGACGTTGATTGCTTTGTTAGTCCAACTGCTGCTTTCATTAGTTTCATATATATATATATATATTGACAATTACGTGCGAAAGAAGATAACTTTTAGTTGTATACAATGATATTATTAAAATTATTTAATTTAAATTTTTATTTTAATTATAAAATTAATATTTTTTACTTATATATTTTTATTGTTTAAAATATGTATTTTTTTATTAGTTTCTCACTTTTAATTTATTTCATATGAGGCTTTTATAGAATAATTTTTAATAATTTAATGATCCTTTCATTAATATTTTATTCATTATTTATTTTTTGTTTCATTTATTTAAATATTTTAATTTTTCCATACGATTTCTTATTTTAAAGGAAACAAAATAAAAAAAATCATATTATATATTTACAAAGATTAAATGAGAACAACTTGATATTTAGATAAATTAAATGGAAAAAAATAATAATAGAAGACTAACAGAAAAACAATTTGATAAAGAAAAATATTCTATAAAGTCTCATTTGTAAAAAAAACAATGAGGGACTAAATGAGATATGGTAAATATTTTAGGGACTTAAAACTTAATTTAACACATACACATATATGAGATAATATCAAATAACATTAGGTATTAAAACTTAACAAAATGATAGTTTTAAGAATTTTTCATTAAAAATAAATTTTATCCATTTAACCATTTGAATTTAGAATTCTAAAGTAAATTAAATTTTAAAAAAAATCATACAATTAAAAAATTAATTGATAATTCATTGTCTCATTTATTTAATGTATGGTATGATATTTAAAATATAAATAACACTTACTATTTGATTACATATCTAATAATGATTGAATCATTTAAATTTTATTAATATGATCATCATGATAGGATCACACGATTTAATGATTTGATTAGTAAAACTTACTTGTGGTAAAATGTTATTAGATGTGTTATTTTACTAAGTTTAATACTTGGCGAAATTTATCATATCCCTATCCCTATATGTATGTATTGGAGCACTAATTTAATTTGAGAATGAAAAAAAGTAAATTTGGACCATTAAATATTTATTTAGGTAAATAATTTAATTTTGTTCTTCTTAAATAAGGTTTTATAAATGAAAGTTTATTCGTAAACTTAACTGTAAAGCTTACTAAAATAAGTTAAAAAAAACTTATTTCAATAATTTTTTTCCATAATTTTTTTTGAAGTAAATTAAAATAATTATAAGAATATCATAAGTCATTTTTATAATCTCAAATAAATATTTTTAAAACACCTAAATTTTGAATAGTTCATCAAAATTAATTAAAACATATAAGTCATCTAACTTTTTTTTCGTACAAATAAATTATGTAACATTTTTAAGTGATCGTGTTTTCTTTAAATAACTTGAGGTTATATGCTTTTCGTTTCCATCAAATTGCCCACTTTTAGTTTTAGCCACTAACATAGGGTTAATCCTTATTTTATTTGCATATTTTGATTTTACTCCCTACCAAGTGTCCAAAACGAACCATTTGGCACAAGCAACATGTAAAAATTTTAGCCACATTAACTACATATTATTCACTTGCGCCTATAAAAAATTAAATCTAATAAAAGGACTAAGATAGGTAAATTTTGATTGAGTGAAAGTTATTACTTAGCATTATCCTACTCTAGTACTCCTGTTCTATATCCATGACCCGACCACTGTTCAGCAACACAAAGTCAACAAGGATAAAATTTGTTCCTGTAAATATATTTGATTTTAATTAATGCTTTAAAAATTGTTCACACACACACACACACACACACACACACACACACACACACACACATATATATATATATATGAGATTTGCTAATGTACACTTACTTGTTTTCTAGTTAGAATACGTCAACAAGCTATACCGTAGGTATATTTTAAAATACATTGTAATTATATTTTGTTAACGTACTCCAATTAAAAAATAAGTATATGTACCGTAGCAAACCTCACAAGCATTTGTTAATGTATACACACTTAATTTTATTTGGAATACGTTAACAAGTTATACCGTTGATGTATTTTAAGATATTTTATAATTATAACTTGCTAAGATACTCTAACTAAAAAACATATGCGTGTACATTTTATATATATATAATCTTAAAATAGTCACTAATACGATATTTAAATATATGTTACATCATCAATAAATGATGATACGAATCTATTTTAAAAAATATTAAATTTATGCAAACCAAAATTAATAAGTTTTTAAAAAATAAAAAATAAATTTAACTATATTTATAGAAACTAAAGTTTGCAATCAAGAAAAAGGTGTTAATTTTTTAAAACGTAAATCACTTTTCTAATTGCAGGAATAGAGAAGGAAATAATAAACCGGACCACATAATTTCAATCCATGATATAGTTATGCCAGCTAGCCCATAAGACTAAATTGGAGCAATGTTAGGTGCTTAACCTACACTCTTTACACTACTTCTTATTAAGATATAACTAACATATTCAACTAGTAATTTATCTATGATTAATCACGAAATTTGTGGTAGAAAATAGAATCAAGTATAAGTAATTAATTAAGTAATAACAACAGATAATTATTAATTAAAATAATATCTACATTTAATTTAAGGCTTGATTGTGTTTTGTACCACCTAAGTTTCATCATTTTACAAATTTTACCATTGTATTTTTTTCTCACATTTTGTCACTTTATTTTTGAAATCTTACAAATTTTACCCAATCATCAACTGTTCATTAAATAAAAATTCGTACGATTGGGCAAAATTTACAAAATTTCAAAAATAGGGTGGTAAAATGCAAGAGAAAAAAATATGGTGACAAAATTCACAAAATGATAAAACTTAAGTGGTACAAAATGTAATTAAGTCTTAATTAATTTATGAAAATAATTTCTTTTTCTTTTTCTTTTTTTTTTGGTAAAGAGTGGAGACCACATGTATCTTTAATTAGAAACAA
Source organism: Spatholobus suberectus (assembly GCA_004329165.1). Lineage (NCBI taxonomy): Eukaryota > Viridiplantae > Streptophyta > Magnoliopsida > Fabales > Fabaceae > Spatholobus > Spatholobus suberectus. Next base: position 10,797,763 of record CM014733.1, read on the forward strand.
TCTTACATTTCTATGACCACTGTGAAAATGATTTCAGATGAAAGTATGCATAAAATTATTGTAGTCTATAACGGTACTGTGTAATTGTGAAGCTACAAGCCTATAAGTTTCCCCAATTTTGTATAACAAAAACAAAAAAGTGGTTCCCCCAATGTTTAGGTCAACAAGCTTTCCCTGAAACTTTAAATATTTCTTTTGTCACTAGGTTCCCTGTAACTACCTTATTCATTTTAGATTGTGTAATAGTGGTAGCCCACGAAAATTCAAAACCACAAACCACAGGAACTAGCCTTTCCAGCATATGGGCCTAAAATTGAAGGTCCACAACAGTATTCAACCTGATTTATAGGACATAGTGCTGCAATGTGACAAGCAAGGGGAGCCTTTCCATTTCAAATGTCACCCCCTACCCTTTGCACGAAAATATAAAAAATAGTAAATATTTAGCAGTTTACAGGATTTAGTGTGTTTAGAAATGATTTTTTTGAAAAACAATTACTCTTTTGAGCTCTCTCAAGATTTTTTAAAATAAATTAAACTAATTATTTAATAACAATTTTGTTTAGCACTGATTGATTTTTAAGTTGCGAATCTTTAATAATCAACCAAGTACGTATTAGGAATATATGTAGCGAAGAAAAAAAAAGTTGTCATTCACAAAATGTAAAGTCTCTTATCTCACGTAATCTTAACATGTAATTATATCATGGCTATATAATAGAAAAAGACAATTGAATTATGACTTTGAAAATTTTTCTCCTAATCCCTGAAATTTTAAACTTCTTTTACTTTGATGATCAAAAAGTTAATTGCTCAATAGAAAGATGTCAAAATTAGAAAGATAAATTTTTTATAATGAATTAATGTATTGAATAGATAATAGTTTTAAAAGATTTTGCTTTAAAAATAATGACCAAACCAGAAGTATATTTGAATAACAACATATGATACACAAGTTTTAATCTTCAAGCTGTGCTTTGATAAAAAAATAAAATTCAAATTCATGAGGTTAAGTTTGAAAATTGTTTAGAAACTTGTTGAGCAAAATATCAAAAAGGAGTTTTTAGCTAAACTTAAAAAGAGTAGAGAAAATAAATAATTACATAGCAATTTATTCCAATTCACCTCCAAATTATTTGAGGCTACATCTAATCCTTACAGTAGGTAATATTTTTCACTATAATCAACTGAGTACACAGATTATTCTCAAATTAGTCTCTCTATATTCATAATATAGTTTTTGAAGCCTTTATAGGTTAAACAACTAGTATTCTTTTAGCAGCAATCTTAGCTTGCGTTAATTTACCAGTGCTAAGGTTCACTCCTTCACTTGGTACAACATGCCTTTTACAAGTGAAAATTCATAGAGAAAACACAAGAAAGAGGTTGAATTGCATTTTCAAAAAAAATTGAATTTAAAACACTTTGAAACTAAGGACAAAGTGTTTTGCAAATTTGAACAACTTCTGTAAGGCAAAACAAATGTATTTTCTCATGGATGATGAATAGTTTAATAAAAACTTATATTTCAAAAACTTAATCGTGTTCTCACAAGTTCAACTCCCATAAAATATTAGTGCAACAAAAGAGACAAGAGAAGAGAGAAAAACATAAATTTTTATCTCAATTAGTCTCACAAGCCGAGACTACACTTAGTCCTTATCAACCACCAAGATTTCCACTAGACAACAAAAATTTACTGGAATCACGTTCCAAATTGTTACAATTATTCTTTTAACCTTGCTTCTTTAAGCAATCACCAAGTATTCTTTCACTTACCTCTCTAAGCACTACAACCAAGTATTCTTTCAGTAAATCTCTTCAGGCTCAAACAAATTATACAAGTTTGAAAGTAATAGGTAACCCTAGACTATCATTTGTTAAGTCTAGATACAATAAATGTTAGTTTAAATGCTTATAGAGTATTTACAAGATATACAAAAATTATTTTCCAAATGATTAAAAATAAATGAGCATAATAAATATGAGTTCATCAATCTCTCTTATCATTGTAGCCTGTTGACTCTTAAGGGTTTTATAGGAGATAATGAAGTTAGTTATTAGGAGAGTTTCTTCCTCTTCTTTGGAATGAACTTTAAGGTGTTCTAATGAGGATATTTTTTATAAAGTGTATTTTTTATCTCCTCTTTTTGTATTATGTTTGCGTGACATGTAGAAGTTTTCATACTTGTGCATGTATTCTCTCACTACAAGAATTTTGTGGATCAACAAGGGAATTTAGCAAGGAAAATAATTCGTCGCAAATCCCTTGCTAAATTGCGAAAGATTAGCAAAGGAATGTACTCTCTCTATAATCCCTCGTAGATTCGTGACAGAGTAACTAACTCGTCTCAATTCCCTCGTTAAATTTGATGATTATTTAGTGAGGGAACTTTCTCTCGCAAATTCTTCATAACCTTTTAAAAAAGTGGAATTTTTTGGTAGCAAGGGAGTTATTCTTTCACAAATCCGTCACAAATTTGCAAAGGAAGTATTTCCTCTTAAATCCCTCGCTAAGTGGTTGATGAAATTTTGAAAATCAAAATTTTCAGTCACTTAGGAATAATGGCACACACTTTTAATTTTAATTTTATATTATTTTTATTATTAAAGTTAGTTTATATTAAATTGATTTAAAAACATAAAAAATTATTTAATATTTAGCATTTAAATAATTTGAAATATTTATATTTAATAATATATAATATGTTGATATTTTATTTTATTTTGGTTAAGTGAAAGGTTAACAAGAGGAATGTAAAGAATGTAAGGGAGCCAAAATTCAAACATGTAAATTTTTTATTTTTTTATTTCCAGAAACCATTAAAAAATAGATATTAGATCATAGTTATAATTAATATAAAATAGTGTTTGATATTAATTATTTTGATTTTTTTGGTTTATAAAGGAAAATTTAAGTGAAATAAAATTAACATAAAATAGTGTTTGATAACTGTTAGCTCATTAGCAAGCGTACCAAATCACGCAAGCAAACAGTGATAAGTATGAGTATCGATTCTCAAGGGACTTGCGTAATACTAAGTTTCTCACAAATTATGCTATTACAAATAGTAGTAAACTAATTTTAAATCATTGTGTAGCATAAATGTAAAAGAGTAGCTAAAATAACGAAAACAAACAACAAATTCTTTTTTGGGAAATATTACGAACACGTAGAATGCGAAAAGTAGGTTGAACAACAATAAAAGACAATGTTGGGGTTTGACTACACTAAAATGTCCTCTCATGCATCAAAAAGGTTACCCATTGAGTTTACGTTCCATTTATTACCATTAACCTGTAAATTATCCAAACCCTAGTTCTATAGAGAAATGGATCTAAGTTATTTATTTATACTATCAATCCCTTGATTAGTTTACTCAAGTAACTTGCTTTAAGAAAAGGGGTTAAGAGATGGCTAATAAACCATGTTCCATTCCTAGATACAAGATTTATTAGGTGCTCACTTCAATTTTAGAAAAAAAAAAGTGTTTTCCAATAATATTCAAAACAATAAAATCAAGTCATGAGAAATCAGATCATAACAAGTATTAAACATAGAAGTAGAGTAATTTCACACCTTGGCCTCAGCCATAACATTTTTAGTTCAACCTCAGCCTAAACATCTTCACCTCAATCTCAACAAGAGCATCTTCAGCTCAGCCTTGGCTACAATATTTTCAACTCGACCTTCAACTTAGGCCACGACTAAAGCATCTTCAGCTCTCCCTCGGCTAGAACATCTTCAGCTCAACCTCATCCAAAGCATCTAGGGGTGTTCATGGATTAGTTTGGGTTGGGTTCTGCCAAACTCGTTACCCCAAACAGATTAAAATAGTTTGGGTAGATTGGTGGATTTGTGTAATTTTTCTATTAAAATCGAACCGAACCAACTCGGTTAATAACGAGTTGGGTTGGGTCTTCAGGTATAGAAAATTAAAAATTATTTTAAATTTTCTAAAAAATTATAATTTTTCTTACCATTTTAATAAACAATTGTGAGAATAAAATTGAAAAGAAATGTTACTCCACTAATTAATATGACTGTCCATAAATTCAAATAATTGTATGACTTTTCTTTTTTCTTTCCAAGTCAATTTTTTTTTAGAATATACATTTTGATATTTGTTCTTCAGCTAGACAAATCAACATCATACACTTCAACTAGCTGTTAAGGGATGACTCATTTGAACAGTGTGAAATAACAATCTCATTGTGCTTATGGTTTAAAAAATGCTTGGTTGAAATTAACATAACACATAAATAAAACAAGATATTTGATAAGTGTCGCAATCAAGGTCACGACCAAATGGCAAAAAAAGAAATAAAGTTAGAGGAGTCGCCACTATGGTTTATTAAAGGTAAACTCATAGAAAAACCCAAAAGAAAAATGGTCTTGAACCGAGAGAAAGGTTCGGGAGTTAGTTACATGTAGGGAATGTGTTAGCACCCGACAACGTCCATCAAAAGATGGTTACCTTTTTACCCCAATGTGTGAAAAATTTGTCTCTTGCTTAGCTATTTTATTATTTTTTTACTTTTATTATTATCTCTATTGTTTTAATTTTATTTTTTTATTTTCTAAAAAAGGATTATATATATATATATATTTAGGTTTTTAAGATCGACAGGAGTAGGCCCCTGCTCCTACGTATCCTCTGGTGCAATGAGGAACTCAAACTAACGTAGTTCTTTGGATAAAAAATTATTTTGTTGGTTGATTGATTTTTATTTATTTTTAATATTTTAAAAGGCTTACTCAATAACCAAATAAAAAGTGCATCCAAAATGGTTATCAATACACCTTTTAAGGTTCTTGCAATACCCAAATAGGAAGTGCATCCAAAGTGGATATTACTAAAACCTTTATTATTATTATTATTATTATTATTATTATTATTATTACTAGCGGAAACACAGGCGCTACCGCGCTTATGTGTCCACATTTCTATTGCACTAACGTATTTTTATTGAGCTAAATTTTATATTTGTAATGATTTATATAATTATACATTGACGCATATATTAATTCTATTTTTAAATTTTGTTTTTCAAGATACATGTTTATCTTACGTATTTATTTACCTCTTACGCCTCTACTGTGTATGGCAACATCATAATTTTATATTATTTATCATTTTTTTGAATTGCATTGGATTGTAGTGTTATAGTATAAAGAACTTTGATTATTAAAAGAGAAGAAAAAATATGTAAGAAATATTGTGTTGTATATAAAAGTGAAAGAAAATACATTATTTATGTACAATTAAAAGTAGTTTGTAATCATAAATCTTCCTTAATTGGGAGACCAAAAAATGACTGCATTTCCGGATGATTTTCAGTTTCCCTGCATTTATCATAAAAAATATTGAATTTGCCATTAATTTTAGTACAATATGCGAGAAAGCATACCAATGAAATTAAAAATAATATAGTGGAATAATTATTTACCTTTCAAGGGTGCTTCTCAATTCTTTGTAGAACACATCATCCATAATTTCTTGGGTTTTGAAAAACTACAATATAATATCATAAAATGTCATGCATAAATATGACATAGTTAACATATATCATATAATTTTATAGTTAATCAAAGAACTAACCTCAAGAATGCAAATATTTTGTTTTGCATGAAAGTTGTTGATATGATAGGCGTCACTTGATATTGAATTTTCAAGTCTGCTCATTTTTTTTTTTTGTATAAAAAATAAGAGTTAGAATTGATTTAAAATGAAAAAAACATTACAACTAATGCCATGATGGCTTTGTGTTTTATTATAACTACTACATTTCTGCATCAATTAAATTCGCACACACAAAATACATTAAAGTGTTCATATTATATTACCTATTTATCTTTTGAGCCCATAGTTCTCTCTTTACCATTTTCCAAAGTTGAGTTTTATCTGCTATTATTGTGGAACCCCACCTAACAGAATAAATTTTTAAACGATGAACCTGCAATACATAAAATTAAAAATTGAGTGGATTGATAATGACATAATATGAATATGTTGCTATAAAATTTGATTTAACCTTGTTATCAATAGGGCAAATTGTTGCGAGTGAATAGTCATCCTTCCAAATATTCCATAGCTTTTCAAATTCACTCTCCTAGAAAATATAAGTTAATTTATTAAAAATTGGAAAAAAAAATCAAAGTAAGAAATAAATGGATATTTTACCACTTACCTATTTGTCAAAGTACATGTCCAAATGCTTTGTTTTTAAATCATATAATTGGAATATCTCCTTGAATCTTAATTTGCCTTTAAATCAAAAAAAAAATGAAACAGGAATGTCCTCCACTTATTTTAATAAGGCAAAATAATAAGGGAATGTCCTCCAGCAAAATTAGAATGTCTTCTTTCTCAATTACAGTAAATTAGAATGTCCTCTTTCTCAATCAGAAATCTTAAATTGCCTTTAAAAAATACATAAAATAAAATTTAGATCTATAGTAGTCAAATGTTGCCTAATTTAGTTGAATAATAAGGACAAACATATATACATAAATGAAAGGAGACAATACCTGAATTTGGGATAACAAAATTTCCTTGAAAACAACATTATTTGTGAAATTTTCATCTTCTCCTTCAAGTTTTCCTTCTTTAATAAGGATATTTGTGGAAGCTTGAGAAACACCTCTTGACAAAGCAACATATAATTGACCATGGCTAAAAACGTGTCGTGGAAGATAAATTCCAACATTGGGTATGGTTTGTCCCTGCGACTTATTTATGGTAATTGCAAAACTTAATTTCACAAGAAACTACTTTCTAATAAGCACAAAGGGAAGTCCTGCACTTTCTATCATCTTATGTTTAATTCTAGGCAAGAAATCTCTTCTTCCAGCATAGTAGCCTATTAGAATTTCAACATCCAACATATTTATAAAAAATCCACGACATAGTAACCTTGTCCCATTACATAGGCCAGATTTAGAGTCCAAAAAAAGATCAAGCAACTCTTCAAGAGCATTTATCAATATATTTAAATGATACAGTAATAATAAAGAAATTAATATAGGGTAGGTTGAAAGTTAATGATTGTACCTTCACTATTTGTGTCTACGGTATGCACATTCAATATTTCTGCTTCCATAAAAGTTGTGTTGTTTTGAATATCAATTTCTGATTGAAAATAGATGCATAGTTATAATATGACTAAGTGAATGTAAATGTATAATTATATGATAGGTTGTGATAAAAGGTTTGTACTAACCATGAACAGTGCCATTAGTATGCCTATTACTTGGTCCTGCTTCGTTGTCATTTGTTCCTCGAAACCTTGATGACGCAAATTAGAATCTGCACGTTTATGTAAAAAAAGATTACTAAGTCAACCAAAAAAAAAAATCAGGGGTGTTCGTATAATAATATTATTATTAATAAAGAAAATGTACAATTTAAAAACAATAAAAAATGAATTTTTTTTATAACTAACCATATGCAATGTCATTAATATGCCTAATACTTGGTCCTGCTTCATTGACATAGGTTCCTTCAAAGCTTGTTGATGCAAAATTACGATCTTCATTTTAAGTAAAAAAAATATTAATAATTAAATGCAAAAATAAAGTGTATACTTAATGCATATAAAAAGGCATATGTTTATAAATTTGAAAAATTAAAATACTTCATTACTTGTACTAAAGTGTTGATAATTTATTGATCGAGCCATTTGCCGTATAGATGTCAATCTCAATCTATTTGGCAAATGTGCATTGATCAAATCTTGAAATGGTAAATTTAGGGTATTGTTGGACATCTCAATGCTTCTTCCAGTAGATATATTACTTGACATACTTGCACTACACGATGGTTCTATTTGTTTTTCTTTCCCCTTTCTTTCTCTATAATTCGCTCGCCTTCTGGATAATTCTTGTTGTCTTTGCTACATGCTCATTCTTTGCCTTCTATTTCTAGGGTTTTGTCTCCATCTTTCTCGTTGTTGTAGTTGTGATTGTAAAGTAATAAAACCTTGCATGCTGTTAATGTTGCCTACTAAAATAACAAAAAAAGACATTTACCTCTTATTTGTTTTAATTTGGCAGAGTATGATTACGAAATTTAGATCTTGCTCCATATTATACATCTCTAAAATATTAGAATTAAAGCATCAACATATCGAAATAAAACATCATATTTGTTCTTGTATATTGTTTAATAATCAAAGAAAACAATTCAACTCATACTTAAATAAAATTATAAAAAAAAATGACAGGCAAAGGATTTTACCAATTATGTCTACTTAATTATTTTTTTTTGGGGGATTTTAATCATATTTGTCAATTAAATTATTTATATAGTTCAAGACTTTCAATGGATCGTTACAAATTTAAAATTAAGTTATATGCTATATAACTTATTTTTAAAACTATATTTTGTAACTCCTCTGTTACTTTTAAATTTATAAGAATTAATTTTAAATTAATAATTAAGTACTTCTTTGAATGAAAATATGTTAGTATAAATTAGAAGGTAATTCAAATTGAATCAAAGCCTAATTGGTACACGAAAAAGTAGGCAATAGCCATCCATTTCCACCACCAAATTATTATATTGGGATGAATGATTGATTTAAAGGAGTAAGTGGTATGTAAAAAAATATTATTGCGTTAAGTAAAAAAATAAAATTATTGTGTTAGGTATATTAAAAAATATTGGTTAGTATGTTATTTTTATTTTTATTAAAAGTCACGATAAAAATACCTAATAAAAATGCCAAATCACCAAACTAGCGTGAATAATCTCTTGTATTTTTTTCCTCTTACATTTTGTTCAGCACCAATTCAGGGATCGAAAATATGAGGAGGAATCTCCATCTGTTTATATTCAAAAAATCTAAAAAATTTCACTATTTTTTATTCCAAATGAACACTTCTAAGATAATGACATAGTTTTATGAATTTTATAGAATTCATGTTTAGTATAAGCCACAAAAAGATTAAAAAATAGGAAATGTATAAATGAAATGTCAATAATTTTTAATATTAAATAAGTTTTTTATTTGTTTATGTTAGAGTATAGTGTGTATTACACTATACATATTACATCACATTTATACATATTAGTCTTGCTAATAAATTTGGAAATATGACACAATTTGATAGTATATACAAAAGAATATGTTACTCACCAAAACTCCAGAATACAAACAGACACAGAGACAATATGATAAGCAATGCGTTATGTCTACTTTGGGGGAGAAACACGAAAGCAGATATTCACTTGAAATAAAACACAAACACAAATTATCCTTGATCAACAACATATAGGAATGAATATTAAAAAAAAAGGTGTACATCAAATTTATATTTTGAAGTCACTAATCGCTGTATTTTAATGTTATATTGTAAAGTCACTAACTGCTGTGTCTAAAGTTGTATTTTGAGGACACAAAAAAAAAGAGAGAGAGAGTAAGAAATAGTACTTAAGTTTGCAAAATCAGATATAACTTTTGGATATAATATGAATTAAAATTAAACTATAATAACACAGGAGTGTAATAACTAAATATTTTATTATTCTTCAAGGAATCTTTGACAACTGCTAGGAGAAATCCTTTAGTGAAAAAAAAAGATATTAAAAATATACATGAATTTATAAGAAAGATATAACCGATTGAATATAAATAAGATTTAAAAATGCATAATTAACATTTCAACATACTACGTTATCACATATTGTTGAATGTTGTTAAGTTTGCTTCAACACAAAGAGGGAGGCATGGGGTTAGAGTGCTTCATTCACTCATACAATTTTTTTTCAGCCAAAGCGCTAGCAGCAGATTGCTCAAGCACTCCTTCTATAGTGATAGCATTTAAAGGACCTCCAAGGGGAGGATGATTAGAATCCCTTCTTTGAAGTTGAGCTTGACGAATTAATTTCAATTGCAAATGCAACAGTTGTTGTTGTTCTTCTACTTTAACATACCATTTATATTCATATTTGTGTGACCGAAAAATAATTTCAAATTTAAAATCAATAAAAAGAACAACAACATATGTCGTCCTGTTATTGAGATAGTTAATTAAATAAAGTAATTTAAAGTTTATGATATATTTTGTTCAAATTGATTGTGATTATAGTTTTATTTGTTCTAATTTGAAATAAATTAATATAATAATTTTTAATCACTATAAAATAAAATAAAAACTATAGAAGTAACATATTATATTATATAGGCCATTCCAAAATTTAAAGTAAAAAATAGTAGAACAAAAAAGAAGAGAAAAAAGAGTGGCTACTATATATTATTGGGGGATAGGATTCAGAAAGAGGGGGATTGGATTAGAAATACTCACAATTCAAAATACAACTAGCCGGTAATTTAAAAAGAAAAAGATAATACATCAGACATTTTAAAACACAAAAAAAGATAAGATTGTATAGCAATATTAGCTAAAATAATGTACAAAACGTGGGAGTTTTTAAAACACAAATTAATAGATTTTTTAAATTTAAAAAAAGTGGGGTGTTTTAAAAAAACGATTTATTGTTAATTAGTATATTTTAAAATTTAAAATTTAAAAAAAAAGTCGTTTTCAAATTTAAAGAAAAAAAAGAGTAGAACAAAAAAGAAGAGAAAAAAGATTTTACACTAATTAGAGATAGTGAGATACAACAAGATTGTAAAATTTAAGAGTGGTTATGTAAAGTTGGGGGATGGGATTTAGAAAGAGGGAATTGGATGAGTAATGGAAGGAGCAAAAAGGGGAGTTTTGCAACTGCAAGTTGTTAGTACGGTTTCTTCACGCCATTTGATTATCAATTATCATACAATTATAAAACTTGTTCTAAAAATTAGTTTTATTGTTGTTTTTAAAGGGGGAAAAAAAAGAGAACAAAAAAGGGGAGAACCAAAAAATCAGAAAAACCAAATTAGTAATCGCTATTGAAGCATTATAAAATCAAAATTAAGAAGACGATAAGGATAGTAATCGAAGGAGAAAATGTAATTTAAGAAGATGAAATAGTAATATATCAACAGTTCTTATAGTCTATCTATTACTATTAAAACAAACAAAAAATCTAAAACCAAAAAAGGAGTAAAAAATCCTTAATCAGGAAGTGTTTTGTATTGTCAAATTTTTAAACCATGGAAGCCAAAAAAAAAAAAAAAAAGAAGAAGGAACATTTAAGAAAGAAAAATTAAATGTAATTAAGATATAAAATAGAAGAATTTATGGTAACCGCACACTTTCAATTTCTCCAAAGTAACTATATGCCAAGGCCTATACTTCTAAATATGCATATTTCAAACTTCCTGAACTTGAATCAGTTCCATAACCATGTGTTCTAGAGTAAGTGCACACTCTTCTTCCTATTGTTGTATACGTTAAAAATATTGTTGGGAACTCATTTGAGAACAACAATTTTTCAAAATTATTATTTTACCTTGCTAAATAATCTAAAATATGAAACAATTCGATAGTATATACAAAAGAATATGTTACTCACCAAAACTGCAGAATACAAATAGACACAGAGACAATATGATAAGCAATGCGTTATGTCTACTTTGGGAGAGAAACACAAAAGCAAATATTCACCTGAAATAAAACACAAATTCCAATTATCCTTAATCACAATAGACAGGAATGAATATTATTTAAATTAAAAAAATAAGTATATCAAATTTATATTTTGAAGTCACTAATTGCTATATTTGAATGCTATATTTTAAAGTCCTTATCCGCTATGTTCAAAATTGTATTTTGAGGACACCAAAAAAAAAAAAAATAGTACCTAAGTCTGCAAAATCATATTTATATAAAAAAAATGATTATATGAATAAATAAGGATTATAAATTTTGGTTAGATCAAAGCCTAGAGTTGAGGAGAATAATAGTAAGGTCCAAGTCCAATAATCGAGTACTACTCACTACAACTAATCGAAAGTTCCCTTTTTTTTTCTTCATTTTTTCCTTTCCACAGATTGGCTATTTGTCAAACTTAGGCATGGTCCCCTATGATGGCAATTGGCTATGTTTGCTAATTAATTTAATTTCCAAGTTCATTGGCAGTTATAACGTGTTGCATTAACTAAGCATTCAAAATCTGCACTAAACCAGCACACACAACCGATATAATGGGTTTGGGTTATGACTATGTTTTGCCTGCACAAACCAGAAAGTTTGTATAATAGTTATAGTAGTTATTATTATAATAAACTTTGATGATTTTTTAAAAATTGATGAGCCGAGAAAAAGTAAATTTCATTTCAATACAAGGAACCTTTTTTTAATGTACTCAAGAAATATATACGCTACGTAAAGCACAGAGTTCCAAAAATAAAAGGAATGATGAATGCTCACCTCTTAAACAACATAAATTGTATCTGCATAATAAAATCTGTATCTACACACACTCAATCAAAATATAGGTATGATGATATAGATAAATAGATTATTTAAAAGTCTTGGCAAATGTGATTACATTGCTTTTGTAACTAGGGTAATTTAAGTTAGAGGGGAAGGAAAATATAAACACAGTGAACTTCAGCAAGAGAGGCACTACGAAGGCAAAAAGCCAGTACCAATACAATTTAATATAGCTGGAGAGATATTAGTATGTGTGTTTGAGATATTAGCAACATTATGAGATGCAAGCAGAATTTTAGAATCTTAAAAACTCTTTTGAAATCTCAAAATTTGAAACAGTTCTTACATATTACCTATTGATAATTTCAACTTTGGAGTCAATTCTCCAACTATAGGTGCATATGCAACTATGTCAACAACATGTAAATTTAAACAGAAGATATATGTTATTAACAGAATTGAAATTTCCTATTTAAAGCCACTTTATTATTTTCTTCTCTCTGTACTTGTTTTCTAATTGCTTTCTAATTTCTAGTGTCAAAAATGATGAGGTGGTACAATTATGAGATGCTAGCAGAATTTTTAGAATCCAATTACAATCTAAATTTAATATTACTTTGTGTGAGAAAAAGCACTGCAGAGGCAAATAATAATGAAATATTAGTATGTGTGTAGGAGTGTGAGAGAGAAACATAATATGCACAACAAAGTATAAAAAGATCATGGATCTGCATCGACTAGCGAGCCTGATAGAGGATAGCGAACTTGAAACTTCTCCTTTAACATAAGAGAATTACAATCTCTTCCAGTTATGTGGTGTTGCACACATACACCAAATCTGTATCTACACGCACACATAAAACACAGTCAAAACTTAGGTGAACATTCACCCTTTTCAAGCAAAATTATGAAAAACAAAAATAAAAGAACTAAAGAAGTAAACTGTCCAAATGTTAAATACACACTTGAAGACAAACAAAAACCCATTTAATAATCTCAAAAAAATTCAAATAACATGTTAATATCAGGAATTAAAATGTTCCAACCGTACTTGAAAAACTTGCAACAACATAAATTCGTTTCAGTAGAAAACCAGTAACTGGGAAAATAAAAACAAAAGAACCCATTTGAGTTTGTCGAATCAAGCCCATCTCAAAATCAACTAAATTGTAATTGCTAAGATCTCCTGCGAATATAACCTGATATAGGGATTGAGTAGTGAAATCAGAAAGAATTCACGTGCTACAGGTAAAGTGAAAAGGCAATTGAGGCAATGGGATTAAAATGCAAAAGAAGAAGAAGAAGAGAAAAAAAGAGAGTGCAGTTACTATGCAGAAAATGGTGGCCTTTGTGTCAGTTTGCAATCCAAAAAAAACTGAATGACCATGCAGTTACTTTGGAGAAAAAGCATAAATGACCAAAACATCACCATACACTAAAAAGAGATAATGTGTAGTTACCGTAAGAAGTAAAGGGTAAAAGGGTCTTAAACAAATGTGTACACCAAAAAGATGTATTCCCTTTATCTATTGTTATAGATTTTTAAAAAAAGGTTTGTTTCAATTTGTATTGTTTTTATTTAAAAGGCTTTTACAATACACTAAGAAGTGCATATAATGTGGTTATCGTTTTGCCTTTAAAAAAATTATAATAGTCAAATAAGAAATGCATCCAAAGTGACTATCATTAAAAGCTTTATTATTATTTTTATTAAAAACGTATTATACATATTACATAAAAAATGATAACTAAATAAGAAGTGCATTTAAAGTGGTTATCATTAATATTAAAAACTTTAATAATGTCCAAATAGGAAGTGTATCTAAAGTGGCCATTATTAAGTTTAATTAGTTTAATTTTTAAGGGAATTTATTAGTTAGTAATTATCAATCAACTTCTTATTGAAAACAAATTCAAGAGAACATATGAGAGCTTTAGCAAAAAAGAAAAAAAAACTTAATTGTAAACAACAGGTGAAATATTTTTTATTACTAAACATTTTACCAAACCAATTATCTGATCACGTTGGCAATTTATTTGATCACGTTGGTAAAAAACTTCCACTGTATTCGCATTAGCAATTTATTTGATCACGATATCTATTAATCCTTTAGCCGATTCACAAATCAAAAGTATATATAAAAAAAAAACGAATCAAGGGCCAAGCCCAGCTTTACACGTTCTAAATGAATGGCATTGGACCCCAAGCCCATTTCGGATCCATTGCAGAGGTCAGATGGCGCAAGGCCCATCCCCTTGAGAGACCTAAGGGTCTCCGCATCATGACCCTCATCCTCCATTTGCAGAAGGCATACTGTCGACAGAGAGACACACAAAGATAGCAAATCGTCTTTGTAAAAGCGGTGAGGGCACGGGTGGAGATACGATATCTAGAGACATGGTGGCAGAAATTAGTGCGAGAGTTCGTAACGGTGCCGACACATTGTAGCGGTACGATGGTAGCAGCACACTGTGTGATGCAATGGTGATGGTACACTGCGGTGGTGCAATGCTACTGCAGCAGCCAAAAGTGTTTGCTCTTACAGGTATATATTGCTCTTACATGACGCCACAGTGACAGCACGCCCTGGAAATTGCATGATCGCTTTTATCGCATTACAGTTTATGGACGTTGTTCATGATTTATAAATAGATTAATATGAAATCGAATAGTGTTATAGTGTGGTGTATTGTTCATGGCTTTTGAAAATCACACGAAATTAACATAGAGCCGAATATTATTTGTGATTTGTATTAATGTGGAAATTGTAATTTGTGATCTGTGAGGTCAAATACGGAGCAATTAGAGTGAAAACTCTTGAGTAGTCCAAAAACATCCAGAACAGAGCATATTCAAGCAATAAAGCAACAACACATACTCAGAGGAACATTGATACACAGATAATGGAATAATTAAAAGTGAGAGTACTTCTCGTAGCTTCACCAATGGAAGAAAAATGTATTCTAATTAAACAGCATTCTCCTCTCTTCCGTTTTTTTCTCTCACTCTGATAGCATTCCTCCACTTCTCTTCCTTTATTTTTCGTTGACTCCTTCCTTCTTCGTTTCCTTGTCTTTTTCTAACGTGAGAGTCTCCAAAATTCTTAAGTGCCTTATTTATAGTCATTATAATTTTCAAACGAAACTTGCTTTGCAAGTTTCAGCAGCTTGTTTTGCAAGTTTTCCTTTATGGGCCAAGCTGCTTATGTTTTTCTCCCTAAATGGGCTTGACATATGCTTTTTGGCTCAAAAAGAAAAACATATTTCTTTAGACACTAGAGAACTATGGGCCCAAGGCTTTTTAACCCAATAAGCATAAAGACCAAAAAAACTATTATTTGGACCTTCCTCTCTTTTTTGGGCCTCCGGCAATTTTGGCCCAATAAGTACAAACAAAAGAAAATTATTTAACTAAATTTTTTTATAATTATTACATGTATTGTTCGGATAAAATTGGGTGTTCACAATAAGCAAAAGAATACATAAAATAAAGCAAGATATCAACGGTTGGTGTGTATGTTTTCTCATTTTTTGTTTTTTATTTTAAGATGTTACCTAAGTGTAAGTGTAAAAATATATATAAATAGTAAATTTAAAATTAAAATGCCACGTCATTAGGTTAGGTTGGGTTCCCAAGTTCAACAATAAAACTGTTACTTAACTGGAACAACAACAGGTTTGATTAGGTTGGGTTGGGTTCTACTTGAATAACACCAAAAAATCAAACCAAAGCGTTTGGGTTCGGTTGGGTCGGTTTGGATTCGCGGGTAGCCATACTTGTGAACACCCCTAAAAGCATCTTTAACTTGGTCTCAGTTAAGAGTAATTTCACCTCGACCTTAGCCGCAACATTTTCAGCTCGGCCTCAGCTAGAGCATCTTCGATTGGGCCTCAGCCAGAGCACCTTCAACTCAGCCTTGGCCAGAGCATCTTCAGCTCAACCTCATCTTGAGTATCTTCCAATTGACCTCAACCTGAGCATCTTCCCCTCATTATCGGCCTAAGTATCTTCAACTCGACTTCAATCTGAGTATCTTTAACTCAACCCCAGTCTGAGTATCTTCAACTTGGTCTTTGCTAGAGTAACTTCATCTCATTCTCGACCTAGAGTAATTTCACCTCAGCCTCGCCCAAAGTATCTTCAACTTAACCTCAACTCAAGCAATTTCACCCCTATTAATGAAACCAAACTAAATCGAACCAAACAATTTTGATTGGTTCGGTTTCCATTCCTTAAAATCAAACCAAATCGACCCATGAAGACCTTACTAATGAAAAATGGGTGTAAAATTTTTAATAAATTTAAGAAAAATTTAAATATGAAAAACCATATTGGATTGATTTTGATCTATTAAGTGTTAATTAAATGGTCAATTAGATTTGAAAACAAAAGAGAATGGATTGTTATCCATCCATTTAATTATATGATCCATCCAATTCGATCTAAGTCTTTTTTATTTAAATAATTGGATGGATTAGATTAGATTTTATGTGGGTGGATTGAATAGATCACAGATAAATAGATTATTTTACCACCCTAGTTTTGATAAAGATTATGCTTTGGATCATCAAGACCTTGAAAAATCTATCTTCATTGTTCTTCAATAACTTGTTGATACCTTGTATCAAGATTTGTCTTACGTACCTTAACTTTATGACTTAAGAATATGTCCAATTCTGAGAACTTTCCTCAAAGCATGTTAATTGTGAAGGTTTGAGGATAAACAACATTAGAAATGAAGTTTATAGATCTTTAGGTTTCCATAAGCATTAGCAGGATCCACTCAACTCTTTATGAGAATCTGTTGTCGTTAGATGGATGTATTCTATTATGAATTTTCTCATCTTCATAACTTGTCTAAAACTTGAAAATATTTTAAGAGTGACTTTAGTAGGCTTCAGAACTTGTTTGTGCATGAAAAATTCTTGATGTGATGACGTATAGTTGTTCTTTTAGGCACTATAACAATACTTCCTTGATATCTTTTCAAAGGCCAAAAATTTTTTGATCGTGCATTTTTTTTGAGATAAATTTCACACTATATTCAAAAGAACCATTAATATTAAAAAAGCTTAGAAACTTAAAATCTTTTATTTTACAAAGATTTATTGTCATCAAAACATTTTATATTTTAAGCATGCATTGAATAAGAACCCTATAAGATAGTTGCTCTTTCTTTAAGAGACATGGAAAATTCATCTTAGTTAAGGTTTTTTTTTTCTTCTATTGTTTAAGGTTTATGCTTTCTATGTTTCTAACAAAGGTTTATGCTTTCTTTTCTTCTTCTTCTTTTTTGTGCTTAAGCTTTTTGTGTGCTCCCTAGTCCTTACTATCTTATTTATAAGACCCCTTCTAAAAATTCTTGTTATTCTTATAAGATCCTTTACAAAATTTTAGAAGTTTTTTTTTTTTTTTTTATAATTACCCTACATGACTATTGAACCTTTCTAATTCCAAGGTTTCAATTATTCAAGAGAACAAGAGTTTGACTTTAAATAGGGGTAAAATTGAGATGTAATAATTTTTTCAAAAAGGAGTGCATCAATTATTTTTAATATTCTTTTCTTGATCTTTGTGATTCAATTGAAAGGGTCTTATAAATAGGATTAGATGGAATATAACATGATAAAAAAATAGAGATATGACATTTGTGGACATCAAGAACAATGTCTTGTTCATTTTTGGGTGTGTTGGGGTTTCTTAGCTATTACAAAAATAGCAAGAACGAATGAGCTTCCGGTTACAAAAAGTGGACAAGAAGTCTTTTTTAGCTACATAGATTGCTATTATGAGGGAATTAGGGGTGTTCACAAGTTTGAGTAACCCATGAACTCAATCTGATCCAAACACCTTGATTTTAAAATTTGTTGTTGTTTGGGTAGAATCTAATTAACTCAATTCGTCTAAAATTGATGGCCTTTAGTCCAGACAACAAGTTTTTATTTTTAAATTTGTGAACTCAATGACCTAACCTGTTGATGTATCACTTTAGTTTTTTAATTATTATTTTTATTTTTTGTACTTATTCTTTTATTTATTATTGTTTGGTTGTCTCTGCACCCCTACCTCCTTTATCACTGAGCGGTCATTTAGGGGCCTTAGCTGGTGATCTAGGCTGTTTCCCTCTCGACGATGAAGCTTATCCCCTATCGTCTCATTGGCCGACCTTGAGCCTTGTTATTTTGAGGTCATATCTAATATTCAAAGTTTGCCTCGATTTGGTACCGCTCTCGCAGCCCACACCGAAACAGTGCTTTACCCCTAGATGTCTAGTCAACTACTACGCCTCAACGCATTTCGGGGAGAACTAGTTAGCTCTGGGTTCGAGTGGCATTTCACCCCAAACCACAACTCATCCGCTGATTCTTCAACATCAGTCGATTCGGACCTCCACTTAGTTTCACCCAAGCTTCATCTGGTCATGGATAGATCACCCAGGTTCGGGTCCATAAGCAATAACAATTGCCCTATGAAGACTCGCTTTCGCTACGGCTCTGGTGGTTTCCCTTAACCAAGCCACCGTCTATGAGTCGCCAGTTCATTCTTCAACAAGCACACGGTCAGAGTCCCAGACTGGGCTCCTCCCACTGCTTGGGAGCTTACGGTTTCATGTTCTATTTATGCAAATCCAATCCAACTTGACTCTTTTAAACAATTCAGGTAAGGGATTTAACTAAATTCAACCCAAATCAACCTGTGTACACTCCTGAAGGAAATGGTATCTATATCATAATCGACACTCGACAAATCTAAATCATAAAAAATATTTTTTTGGAAAAGAAAGAAAAAATTATTTAGCAAATGTTATTTTTGATATTCACTTTTTAATAGTGGCAAAAACGATAACAATTAATGTAGTGAATATATATGCGTGTGTGTATACTTAGGAGACATTTGTTCCAACTTATATAATTATATTCCCAAAAATATAAAAATGAGAATATTTATTCTCATATTTATTAGAAGGTTATAAAATAATAATTCTGAGTATATTTTATTTGCAAAAAAATTGTATTCTCATGTTCAAGCAAATTTTATTCGTGAGAGAAAGTGGAAAGTTAGGGCCGTTTACTTCTGTTTTTATTTTTTAATTACAAAATTGTCACTTTGTTTTCAGTATGTTTCTTGTTTTTAAATATTTGTACAAAAAAATAGAGAAAACAAAATAAACTATTTTTACTGTTTTTTATACAAATCTTTAAAAACAAAAAACAAATTTAAAATAAGATGACAATTTTGTAATTAAAATTGAAAACAAAAAATAAATTCTCACATATTAGAAATAAATTTTGTTATGTGAAAATTATGATATATCTTCATAACCTAATAACCACTGCACCACTACCCGTTTGACATTACTTGCGTATTGGTATTACCCCCTACTCTTTCCCAAGTTATTCTTTCGTCTCTGCACACGCTCGACACAGAAATCATAAATCCAACCCATTTTTGAGACGGGCGCTTCTGGTGGAGAAAATAATTTTGAGTCGTCATTTTTCAGTAAAACAACACATCCACGTTTGACCATGACTTCTAGGTGTACGTCAACTGCTGAATTATGGTTTATTTATCTTGGTGAAAAATATTGAAGTGCTTATTCACAGGCAAATTGCTCATGGAATGAAAGGTAGAGGAGACCATTGTAACTAGTCTCCTATCAACATTGTAATAATATTATTTAATGTCAATAAAAATATAATGTTATTAAAATAAAATATTTATTTTTATGTATTTAAATAAATTTAAAATATTTATAAAGAATTAGTTTACAAAAATAGATAAATATATTTTATTTCATAAATTTATTTTCTTAAATTTAATTAATACACATAGATGACCCTATATATGAAATTTGTTACTAATATAGATTCGCCATATTATTTGCTACGGCCATGAAAAAAAATAAACACTAAGGTAGTACCTCAAATATATCAAGCAAACTACAGAATATATCTATAAAAATAATTATTATTATAGTTAAAAAATAATATCTTTTATGTAATAAAGGTATTTTGATAATTATAACATATGTTTCTACGCAGTTATAATGTGAATCAAACACATATTTTAATTATTTTTGGAAGTATAAATTTTTTTTCCAAAATTTTAATTGTCAATCAAACTTATTTTTTAAAAATATTTAAAAACATCATTTTCCAATCATTATATTCTTAGAAATGTTATTCTCGATATTATAAAAAAAAATGTTATTCTCGAAAATAAAACTAGACAACTTGAAACAAATGTTACTGACTTTGGTAACGTGAAACTGCTATTAAAATTTTAATTTAACTTAATATATGAGTATATAGAATTTAGTTTTAGTAATATTTGTTTGTTTATTTACATGTGTCTGTGTAGAAATCCCATCGTTAGTTGTGTTTTTACTTTAATATGTGAGATACTCTAGCTTTACCGATCATTAACCCCTTTTTTTTTATTATTTGTACTTTATACCTTTAAGTCTAGCTCCAACAATTAACATACAAAAACAAAGAATTATACATGTTTTAACAATTAATGACACGTTTATTGTACATTAGAAATTAATTTCTTATATTGTATATATATAATATAAATTTTTTTATTAAAATTATTTTAAATATACATATTAATTACGTTTAACAGTTAAAAATTAATTTTATTGAACTCCAAAATAAACAGGATATACAATGGTCTATAATACTCCACATGTGATGAACACTATTAAACGGTGTCCTTTTTGTATTTTTGTTCTTTAGGGAGGGTCCCACTAGATTTGTATTTATTTATACCTGAGAATATTTGTCCACTTGTCCAAACACTTAAAACAGTGGCCAATTCTTACACGGCAATGGCAATCAATCCAAAGGAGGGACTAATGAGAGTGTGACCCTCGGAAGCTAATATTCTTTTGCACATGGTTACAAAATCAGTGAAAACTGGAGAATTTGTAATTTCGAAGTGCATATTCAAGAATTTATCTTATTTCAAAAACTTATAATTGAATTATTTAAGGAAAGGCTAATTGAAGCATTATATTAATAAATAATTAGAGGCTTTAATTTATATATATTATTAGTATAAAACATCTTTATATAGATATCTAATAAAATTAATACTTTATCACGCCATTCTATTCATCAATATAATGTAATAATAAAGAAATTTTTTATTGAATGTTTGAATAAAAATATTTTATATGTACAGTATATGTATAAATTTATATAAATTAAACTCATAATTAAATCAATCCATGCTGTGAGATGATACTTTTGGTTAGGAGTGTTTATACACCGATTCAATCAAATACAAATTGCAATAACTGAATTGAAAATTTGATAATTCAACAAACTGAGAAAAAAAACTATTTTTTCTAATTGGATTGAATTGAATTTTGGATCTTATGTTGAAAATCAATCCAATATAAATCGAACTGAACTTTGTTGTGTATTTAAGTTTAGTTAATAATTAGTTACACGATTATAATTTGTATGAACTAAAAATTTATCATATATAATGTATTAGTTCTTTGAGACATTATAAAATTATTTTTAACTTACAGTTTGAATATATACTTTGAATTGTGTTATGAGTTGTATATGAGATGTGATGTTTGATGCTAGATTAATTTGTGTATTTCATCATTTATTTTAATCTTTGTAAAAAAAAATTTAAAAGCTAAGAACTAATTCAATCCAAATTGAAATAAATTAAATTAGATTTGATTTTAAAAGTAAAATGTAAATGTATATTCTGATTATTTTATGAGTTCTGATGTTAGATTAATTTGTGCATTTCATTATTTATTTTAATATTTATAAACTCTTTTACAAAAACCAAAAATCAATCCAATTCAAACGACCATTGAATGCGTGAATCAACTGACATGAAATTGTTCTGGCTTCATCATTGATCTCAACTTCGATATCTCCTATTAAAGATACATGTGGTTTATATAAAAAAAATAAAAATCAATCCAAACTGAAATAAATTAGATTATATTTAATTTTAAAAGCAAACCAATTAGTTGTTAAAAATAAAACCGAAATAATTAAATGAGATGATTTTTTTTTCTTCAAAGATCTAATCTAATTTGCTAAGACCTCTAATTTTGATGGTCCAGCTCCCCATTATAACTACATTCCCTACACGCTGAGCAAGCAGATGAGAAAAAAGAAAGGGTTAAAAAGAAGGAAAAGAAAAGTAGAGAAGTAATGATGATTAAGATTCATGTGATGGAATGAGGACAAAGCAATGTGATGGCCTTTACAATAGAGGCCCATGGCCCAGAGATTGACAGAAACATTGAGTGCAAACTGCGAAGGGATTGCCTTTCCCATCCTTTATCATACAATGCTCGTACTTGCTCCATGTGGTCACGCGCCCATGGTTTTGCAAACACACGCCCCGAGCTACACGTTTGGCTAGGGACGATCACCAAAGCAAAGAGATTCTCGTCATCACGAATGATGATCGTCCCCACGCAAGGATTATTGCTAATAGTTGAATTCCGATGTAACTCACTAGTGTTAGCCTAATAGTAAAAAGTTAGGATAGTTTGTATGAAGATTTGACTTTAAATTTTATTGTCGTTATTATACATTTAAAAAATAATTGATATTTGAACATTAAATTATTAATTTTAAATGTGACATTATATTTAATTATTTTTATTTTTTCTTTATATTTTATTTTTTATATACACGTGTCTTAAAAATATACTTCAAAGATAAAATTAAAGATTCAACTTTTCATTATTCAATTTTTGTATTTAATAATATTTTTCTTAATAGTTATATTATATACCATTGTACAGCAAAAAAATAAAAATAACATATACCATTAAAATTGAATAATTTCTAGCTAAATGGTTTCATTC
Organism: Spatholobus suberectus; assembly: GCA_004329165.1. Classification (NCBI taxonomy): domain Eukaryota; kingdom Viridiplantae; phylum Streptophyta; class Magnoliopsida; order Fabales; family Fabaceae; genus Spatholobus; species Spatholobus suberectus. The sequence continues at coordinate 10,820,953 of CM014733.1, forward strand.
CACATTAACCTTTCCACTGATTGTTTAATTAATCACATTTACTAGTTTGGAGGTTTAATTCTAGATTTTTAATTTAACCAGATAATATGTGTGTTTGTGTATATGTTTAATATTAATACATAATTGGTGTAAATAATGAATTCAATCTATATTTTTTTTCTTGGTAAGGTATGTTCTTTTTATTAATGTAATAATATACATAGAGTATAGCTGTTTGTATTATAAGACGGTTTCCGCCGCAAAATACAAGATTTTAAAGTTTTATTATACGGAGAAAAACAAAACAAAAGAATTTATGAGTCCAAAGCCATGTAGAAGCCTTCCGGAACTTCAAACAAATTGCTTATATATGGGGTCTAGACATGTGTACTTAGTTATTGGATAGTTTTTTTTTTTTTTCCTATTAAAAACGATTGTTTTTTAATACTTAAATTAAGAGTATAATCATAGCATTTTCTCAATCAAAACCAAGTTTCTTTTGCACAATTTTAATGGTATACTACTATCATTTACATGGGTGGAGTTAGATTGTTTTAGTTAGCGGCCAAGATTTTAAGTAGTTTGTTTTTTTTATAGACATAATATTTTAGAGGTCTCTCAATTATATTGCAATTATAATTATAGCTATAATAGCATTTATCTTTAATTCCCACGATTTTAAGATTTCGTAATTTTCCACGACTATAATTACAATTACAATTAAAAACTTTGGAGTGGCCAAAGAGCAAAACATCCTTAATTTAAAAATTAACAAAATATATATTTTTAAGAATATTACCTATAAAATTGAACAAATAAATAAATAAAAAAGAGTGGGGGGTGGGGGGTGGCCATAATTTCCCCTACGTAATGGGTTTGCAAATACTCTACTTCGTTAAACTTAATAGAATCACCCTAATGATGGAAATTTTGAGTAGTTTGCATGAGATTTTAAGTTCAAACCTCATTGTCACTATTACAGATACAAAATTTTTTTTTGCTTCATTTACTTGCGACATCAATTAGTTTTTGGTCTACATGTGTTAAGATTAAGGACATTTGATATCTACAGGGTCTCAAAATGTATAAGAATTGAGAAACAAAATTTTTATAATGCATAATAAATTATTATCGATATCATTTTTATATTAGATTATTTTATTTAATTTGATTAAATACATGATTAATTACAATATAATGGATGATTTACCTACGATTTATTTGTTTTTTTAATTTTATAACAAATTAATTTTTCGTATTAGCATTATAATTAATTTGATCATGATATTTTTGATATGAATCATATTGATTTTCAACATAAATTTAAATATATTGAGTACAAAATTATAAGAATACATTGTTTACAATTTAATGTAATTAATACAATATAAAAATGATATTTTTTAATAATATAAAAATGTTATTTATATTTTACACTTTGAAGAAAAGTGATATATATCATAATACACTGTGTGGTTATATGTTGAAATAAATTAGTTTTAATTCAACATAATTTTTTGTCCTATATAAGTTAAAATTAATTTAAAAAATTATATTTTTCACTACTTTTTTGCTATTTTTTAGGTAGAGATCATAAATATCTTTCACTGGAGACAATCTTGCTCGATCTGGATAAGACCACTACGAGTGACGATTATTATAAAATAACTTATTTGCTATTTTCAATTTATTAATTGATTTTTTTTACTTTATTTATATTATATTTATAGTTTGAGTGTGATGTTTTGACTGTAAATTAATATAATAGAATTTAATTTTATTTAAACTAAAATATTATTTATTACTTAACATTTATTAATTTGTTGTTATGAATTAAATGACAAAAAATAATTAAAACAAAATATGTTTGGATAAAAAAGAATTATTTTAATGATAATAAGTGACGTATAGGATTTTAATAAATAGAACAATTCTTTAGATGTTTTCAAATTTCAATAAAAAATTGAAATAATAAAGAAATCATCACATAAAAATTATTAATACATTTAGCAATACATATTCCTTGGCATATGATGTGTGAAAATAGAAATATTAGTTATAAAATTGATTTGTACAAAATGTTGTATATTTATGTGTGTGTGTGTGTGTATAGAGAGAGAGGGACAGAGTAAGATTATTTTGCTTCACTATAACATTCTTCTTCTTCCTTTTCTTTTTAACTTTGTGAAACCCCTTTCTTTAAGTCTTTTACTCTGACCCATCTTAATAATTGAAATTGTAAAAACTATAAAATAATGTTAGCAGTTGAGTATGCAAACTAATTCAAATACTAAATATTATATTTTTAAAAATATTTAAAGAAAATAAAAAGATAGAAGATTAACTTAATTGAAAAAGGAAGATAAAAAAAAGATGAAACTATAAAACAAAAAATAAATGAATTCAATAACAATAAAAAAATATACAATGAAAAATGAAGCAAATAAAAAAAACTTTAAAGTTTGAATATTGTACAAATGAATAATCCTAAACAATGATGTTTACAATGGAATCAAAATTAAAAGACACATCTTTATGTATATATATAAGTAAGGTTTTTAGGGGTTCAGAAACATTTATGAGCAACATTAGGATTTTTTTAGGGTTTTCGTGCATTAATTGGTGACAGTAGGGTTTATTGGACATTAATTGTCAACATTAGGGTTTCATATTGCATTTGTACTAAAATGTATATATTCAATTTTGTATTGAAATTATTTGAAATCAAATAATTTGCTAATTCTAATGAATAAACCCTAAGTAGAATATATAAATTTAAACAAATATAATAATTAGTTATAATGATTTGAAAATATTGAATGATATAATATAATATAATGTAATATATTAATAATTGGCTAATTCTAATCATTTATATTCAAATTATTTAAATAGATTAAACAAATAATTTTTTTTATCTTTACATTAATATTATGCTAGATTAATATACCAATAATTAGCTAATTCTAATCATTTATATTATAATGGAATAGAAATAAATTTATTAATGGATTTTTAAATAATTTATATTATGTAAAGAGAAATGACCACGCATCATAATTTATTTTATATATAATAAAGATTGGCTGATTAAAATCATTTATTTAAAACCGAACAATCAATTGGCTGATTTGAAATTTGAATCATTTATAATAAAGATTTCCTAATTAGAATCATTTATCTAAAACTGAAAAATCTATTGGCTAATTTGAAATTTGAATCATTTATATTTAAATCATCATAATTTACTAATAATTTGAATATAAATGATTGGCTGAAATTTGAAATTATATTAAAGTCAAGATTTATATCAAGCACAAGTAAAGATTAGAATTAGCTAATATACTAATAATTGGCTCATTCTAATTATTTATATTCAAATTATTTAAATAGATTAAACAAACAATTTTTTTATATTTACATTAATATATTATAGATTAATATACTAATAATTAACTTATTCTAATCATTTATATTATAATGGAATAGAAATAAATTGATCAATGGATTTTTAAATAATTTATATTATGTAAAGAGAAAAGACCACAGCATCATAAATTAATTTATATATAATAAAGATTGGCTTATTAAAATCATTTATTTAAAATTGAACAATTAATTGGCTGATTTGAAATTTGAATCATTTATATTCAAATCATCATAATTTACTAATAATTTGAATATAAATGGTTGGCTGAAATTTGCAATTATATTCAAATCAAGATTTATATTAGGCACAAGTAAAGATTAGAAATTTGAAATTACAATAAGTAGAAGAGCTAAAGGCAGAAATTTAATGCTGGATTTTAGAAAAATAATTTGAATATAAATAGAAGAGCAAAAGGCAAAAATTGTTGAACATCAGCGTGAACAAAATACGTCTTCGTGTCTTTTAATTGGTGTTTTAAATTTTTGTTTGATATTTGACTTAAATGGATTGCATGTTATCATCAATCGATGACATCGTGTCTGGCAAAATAGATTGGAAATTAAAGGTTCGTGGAATTTGATTGTGTGTTTTGGTGTTTTTAATATTAAAACTCAAAATGTTAGTCTTATATAGTATTGTATTTTCTCAAATTTATTTAATTTGAACATTTTATCATCTTTTTATATCTGATCCATGAAGGTTTTTGTGATAGCTTTGACAACTTAGTAGCTGCGAAATCCTTTAAATAAATAAAAATGGAAAAGATTTTTAAGTATTAATCTCTGATACACTTATCCATTCTTTTTAATTTGTATTGAAAGATTTATGATTCATGAACACTTTATTATAGAGTACAAGCATTGTTGGGTACATGAATTGTTTTGAATAATGCATTTCCATGTTTAAATTATTTATTGAAGCGGATTTTTAATCAAGTGATGATGCATGTTTTTTTTCCCCAGCTAACAACTATAAAATGTATAATGGCTGACTCACTACTACCCCAACGTAAACGCTTCAAATTAGGAGCATGTCATCAAAACATAAGTAATGGAAATTGATCGTCTCTTGGAATAGAAGGAGTTGATCACAATCAATCCACCCCTCTATCAAATATTTCTAAAGGTGTGTTACATGAAAATATAATAAATATTTCATCTTATGCTTACTGAGTGAGAATTGATTTTATCTTCATAAACATTGGTTATGCATAAAACATTACTTTGTTTCAGATGTGAAGATTTTTCTTACTTTGTATCAAATGGAAACTATGTTTTGGATTCTGAAAGAAGGACCTTAGAACCATGTATTAGCCAAGATAACATTAATGTTTGTTTGCAATCTAGGGAATGTGATGTTATATCATTATCAAGTAAAGTAATTTGTGTTTTCTTTTACAAACAATGATCAATAATAACGGTGTAAAATATATATCCATATCCCTTTCTTTTTAATTTTATTTCAATATTAGTTTGGTAATTTATGTGTTATATATTAAGGTTTTCACAGCTTTAAATAGGATTCTTTAGGATTTTGGTTAAGGTTTCGTAATCAATCATTAATTTCATATTCAATTGTTTCTGAAAATAAATTTATTGATTGATTACAAAAATATACATAAAGATATAAAGATTTGAAATAAATTTAAAATAAAGATTTCAAATATATATAAAGATTCAAATATATATATGAAAATTTAAAATAAAGTTTGATTAAGAAAATATATAACTTAATAGTTTTGATTAAATAGACTTGCACAATAAATTTAATTTCAGTGTACTATTTATTGAATCAAATATTGACTAATTTCTATCAATAAAAAATTGACGTATTTGAAACTAGGGTTTGAAATAAATAAGAATATTCTTAAACAAATAATAAATTAGCATTTTAATTTATTAGTATTTTAGTCTATTATATAATTATAAATTATTCAATAAGAAAGATAAGAGATCTTTTAGTTATCATAGCGTAAAAAGAGATGCTTTTATTACATGTCATAAAAATCAATTTGAGTTTCGGTATATAATATCTTTATATACATACATACATACATATATATATAAAGAAAGAAAGGATGTTGGAACAATTTTTCCTACCTTAGCCAGATGTATATAAGGTATTTCACTTTTTTGCATTTAATATAGTTAAATTAGTCTTTAAAATTTTGTATTAAATTAAAATTATAAAAAAATTATTTTTAGTGGGCAAACTTTAAAAATTAAAGTTAAAAAATAAAGTAAAAGGTCATCATTTATCCTTTGATGGATTTTTTTTTTTTTTTGGTAAAGCCCAAAGTATTGTTTCAGGTCAAATTAATTCTTTAATTAAGTTTCATAAAATTGAATAAATGCTTGAATAATCATTGTGTCTTTATTCTCTCATATATACTCTTTCACAAAGGTTTAGGGTTAACTAGCAGAAGTATTTTTTTGCTCTTTGTTTTTTCATTTGCTTACCTCGATTTGATAGAAAGAGAATTTTGCTTAATATATTTAAATTAACTTGCAGTAACTACACTTTTTGTGCAGAAAAGGACAGAAAGTTCTTATAGCAACACATCATTTAATGAATTTGGCAAGGGACGAGAAATGAGGATCGAGAACCAACATTAAGTATATCATCTTACTCTATATCTTTTATTATTTCTTTTGTTCTTTTTATGGGTATCACCTTTGTTCATTCCTTTTCTTTTCTTTTTTCATTTTACTGTTATGTTATTTTATGTTTTGATTACTATTGTTCAAGTTTTTCATATATGTTATTATAGTTTTTCTTTCACTATTATATTATAAATAATATATATATTATTAGTCTTTCTCATTTCGAGCAACAAAAATCAATAATATTACTTTTACTTTATATCTTCAACTTACAATTTTTTTGTTTTGTTTAATAGGATATGAAGAGAGCATATTATTGTTATAACTTTACTTCTTATTCATTAATTTTCTTCTTCATTATATTTTTTATGTAATTCACTCAACACAATTTAATGAATTTGATATAGTTAAATTATCCAATTAATTAATTTTACTTTTCTACTTAATTCAATTAACTAATTATATGTTTATGAATGTTATTTATATAGTTTATTATATGCTTTAATGTTTATTATGTACCAAAAATATACTTGAATGTTTATTAATTTGTCCAAATAAATTATTATATAAAAACAATTAATTATTTTTATAAAATAAATTAATTATAGACTAATCTCTCTAGCTATATAAGGTTTACTTTTAATAAAGAATTAAATTGATTACATTAATAATAATAATTGCACAATTTTAATAATTATAAGTTAATAATAATAATAATAATAACCATAAATAGACTCATTTCAATTCGTAAGAATCAATTTTAACATTATAACTTTTAATTCTTATAAATTCAAACTTTAACAACAACAACAATAGTGATAGTAATAATAATAGTAGGATCACTTAATTGTATTTCATAATTTTTTCTCTGCATATATAGCATTTTGAACATAGCATTTGCTTAATTAAAAATATAATTAATCATCTTTCTCAATTTTAGTGTAATTATATTTAATTTACTACTAAATATTTTAAAAATTAATAATTTTATTTATATACATATATTTTTAAAATAATAATGAATGCAAATGTAAAAAATATATAATTTAAACAAACCTATAGCACGGGTTTAAAATCTAGTTACAATAGAAGAAGAAGTTCTCGTAAAGTTAGATGTTCACTCAATAAATTATTTATAATAATAATTAAATATTTTGCCTTAATTTGAATATGTTGTAACTTAATTAAAATATATACAAATCATAATTACCTTAATTAATTCATATCAAAATATATATCTACCATAATTACCATGATTAATAGAATTATGTATTTTAACATATAAAAATTGTATTTTTTTAGCAATATTTAAAAATTATATTTCATAAAAAATAAATTATTTATAAAATTACACATAATTATCTCAATTATATATATATATATACATATATATATATATATATATATGTATGTATTAATTACATTAACTAATTTAATTACAACAATAAAAATTTCTAACAAATTTAATATTATATTAAATAAAAAAATAAATTATATATAATATGCATCATGTGTCTCTCATCGTATAATATAAGTCAAGACATATTAAATCAAATCAAATTAACATTAATTTTTTCTTAATTTATTATTCAATTAAAGGAAATTTCTAATTTCTATCTAAATGTTTAAGTTTATTCAATCAATATTAAATATAATTAAATATTTATAAATTAACTAACTTAATTATAATTACGGGTAATTACCTTAATTATATATATTTATTAATTACTTTAATTATACATTTTAAATAATATATTTATCTTAATTTAAAATAATCTTACTATTTTATTTAATATATATCTATCTATCTGTCTATATATATATATATATCTGTGTGTGTGCGTGTGTCATAATTATGTTACTTAATTCAAATTAGAACACATACCGATTGTAATTACCTTAATTATTATAATGATTTAAATGGACAAGAATGTTAATTTCATGTGAATTTGCAACAAAAATCAATTTATTTTTATTTAAAATTCTATTTATAACGAAAAGTCAATAGAAAATTTTGCTTCATTCTATTTTAATAAATGAACAATGCATATTTAGGTCAAACTAATCATTAATTTTAATTTAATTGTCCATTTTAAACTTTGGTCCATCAAAATAATATTAAATTATTTCGAATCGACATGTGTAATAAATAAATAAATAGTGCAATAATAAATGAACAATTTAATATAAAAAAATTAAATAAAAATTCTATATTTAGGTCAAAATTAATGTTCCTTTTTAAATTAATTCTCCTTTTGAAATTTGAAATTATATTAATATTAATTAATTCAATTTTGTAATTTAAAATAATCTAATTAACTTTGCTTAAAATAATTTTCATTACCCTAATTACAATACATATTAATCATAATTACTTTTATTAAATCATATCACAATATATATCAGTTGTAATCACCATGATTAACAAAATTATGTATTTTAACATATAAAATAGTATATTTTGGAAATATTTAATAATTACATTTCATAAAAAATAAATTATATAACAATTACATGTAATTATCTTAATTATTGTATATATGTGGAATGCTAGCAATACTCTCTTTAACACTTTTTAACACTATCTTTATTATTGGCTGGAGTTTATTAGATATCACAAATTTTTGTGGGTCTCACTTCTAAATCAAGAAAGAGACTCATTAAATAAGTAAAACCAACTAAAATTTGTGATTTTTAATAAATTTTAGCCAATAATTGAAATAGTTTTAGAAAAAGAACGTGAGAGAGAGTGTTGTTAGCATCCTTCTAATATATTTAATAATTGCATTAATTATATCAATAAATATTTCCAATAAATTTAATAATACATTAAATAAAAAAAATATAATATGTGTCATGTGAGTCTCATCTCAGTATATGTGTCATAAATTTTCACATTAAATAAATCAAATTGACATTATTTTTTCTTAATTTATTATTCAAATAAAGGAGATTCTACTTTCTATTCAAATATTTAAGTTTCTTCAATTGATATTAAATATAATTAAATATTTATAAATTAAATAATTTAAATATAATTATGGGCAATTAACTAATTATACATATTTATTAATTACTTTAATTATACATTATAAATAATATACCTACCTTAAAATAAAATAATCTTACTATCTTTCTTTAAAAAATATATATGTCATAATTATGTTAATTTATTCAAATTAAAATATATATTGATTTAATTACCTTAATTATTATAATTATTCAAATGGACCGTGACATTAATTTTGTGTAAATTTGAAGCAAAAGTCAATTTATTTCCATTTAAAATGTTATTTACAACAAAAAGTCAACCAAAAAATTATTTCATTTCTATTTAAACAAATGAACATTGCATATTTAGGTCCAATAAATCGTCAATTTTAAATTAATTGACCATTTTAAACTTTTGTTCCATTAAAATGCTATTAAATTACTTCTAATTGATAGGTGTAATAAATAAACAAATAGTTCAATAGTAAATGGATAATTTAATATAAAAATAATTTAAATGAAAATTTCATATTTATGTCAAATTTAATGGACCTTTTAAATTAATAATCTATTTTAATTTTGAAATTATATTAGTCATCTTAATTTAAATTATCTAACTACCATTGTTTAAGATAATTTTTATTACCTTAATTAAAATATATATTGATTATAATTACCTTAATTAATTAATATCACAATATAATCTCTCATAATTACCATAATCGATAGAATTATGTATTTTAACATATAAAAATAGTATTTTTAGCAATATTTAATAATTATATTTCATAACAAAAATTATATATAACAATTACAGGTAACTATCTTAATTTTATATATTTAATAATTACATTAATTATTTTAATTATATCAATAAAATTTTTATTAAATTTAATAATACATTAAAAAAAACTAATTTAGTGTCATGCGTCTCTCATTTTAATATACGTGTCATGAATTTTTTTCACATGAAATCAAATCAAGTCAAAATTATTTTTTTATTAATTTATTATTCAAATAAAGGAGATTTCTATTTTTGTATTCAAATGTTTAAGTTTATTTAATCAATATTAAATATAATTAAATATTTATAAATTAGCTAATTTCTAATTACGGGCAACTGTCTTAATTATATTTATTTGTTAATTACATTAATTACTTTAATTATATATTTTAACATAATATATTTACCTTAATTTAAAATATATGTCACAATTATCTTAGTTAATTCAAATTAGAATATATATATATACATATATATATATGTATATATATATATATATGTATATATATATATAGGTTGAAATTACCTTAATTATTATAATTTTTAAAATAGATAGGGACGTTAATTTTGGTGGATTTGAAGGAATAATTAATTTATCTCTATTTAAAATTCTATTTATAAAGAAAAGTCAACATAATTTTTTGTTCTATTTCTATTTAAATAAATAAATATTGCATATTTTTTTGGTGAATTGAATATTTATAATTAATTAAACATTGCGTATTTAGGTCAAATTAATCATTGATTTTAAATTAATAGCTCATTTTAAATTTTTTTCCATTAAAGTGCTATTAAATTATTTCAAATTGGCAACATGTGTAATAAACAAATAAATAGTGCGCTAATAAATGAATAATTTAATATGAATATAATTTAAATGGACATTCTAATTATATAAATTATATATAACAATTACATGTAGTTATTTTAATTTTAATTATATATTTAATAATTACATTAGCACGACCCCCAATTGATGATGCAAAATCTAGTTTATTGAGTAAAATCATACAGGAATGACTACATTTGCTTTAAAGCCTAATTTAAAATATCCTCTTCATCTATATTCTCATTTCTTTCTTGAATTCTTTTGAATTTGTACATGCAAAAAAATAAATAAAAATCTTAATAGATAAAATTTAAAGTAATAAAGAAACAAAATAATAAAAGCCCAAATGAAGAGGAAGTTGATGGCAAGCTAGGACCTTGAGCTCCATTTTCGCCTCCATCCTTAATGTCATTATCCTCACTGTCCATTCTAGACTATACACTAAACAAAAACTACATTAGCAAACAAATGAAAGGGGAAAAATAAAACATAAAAGTGAAAAAAAAATAGAAACTTCTCAAATGCAAAAAATGAAAAAACAGAAAAGAAAAAGAGAAAAATTACCTAATGTATATGCATATCAATTTGACAATATATTTACTCACCTTAACAAAGACATGGAGAAGACAGAGACAACAAAAGGAATCAACACAATTGGGGTGACTGTTCAGAACATGTAAAAAGAAAAAAATAATGTCATTGGAGAAATGAGAGGAGAGTTTGGGTCTCATTTGAATATGCACCCCTTTCTCATTTCTTCTTTCCTTGTTCATCTTTTATTTTCTAACTTTGTTTGAATTTCAAAATAGAAACATTAGGATACTAATAATTCTTGTGATTGTGTATAAGGGTGGTTGTGAAATTGTGCTTGATCAAAAGATACAATAAAAATTAATATCCTAATTTTGTGTGTCCTAATTGTCCATAAATTATTTTGTGTGTAAATAATTGTGTCATAATTGTCTATAAATTGATTTGTATGCAAATGAATGTGAGGTCGACACGTATGCAAAAAATAGAGAGAAATGTTCTAGTGTTGCCAAATGGAACAAGATTATATGTGAAATTGCTCCAGAGATAAACATGTAGAACTTTCTTATTTCAAAACATTATATTTTGTATAGATTATAGATTATAGATTATAGATATGTAATAGATTGTAGTAATTTTAGTTGATGAATGACTAACGAGTAAACCATATACTTTTAATTGTATATATAAATAAAGTGGATATCAATAGCTTCTTGAATGAATGTACCTTAGACAAAAAATTAGAGATTATTGAGTTGAGAGCAATTAAAATGTGAAAAACCAAATCCATCTGAACAAAGGAGAATTTAGATGAAACTTTTTACAAGAATTGTATTTGGACAAATGAAAGTCTAGATGCATTCACTTCATCTTGAGTTTTTTTATTTTTGACTTAAAAGTGTTTTAAGTTCTTGTAAACATAACTCTATTCGGTTTTAATTTTTTTTACAATTTTTTTTGTTATTGTTAGATTCCTAACACTTTTTTATTGTTCTATTTAATCCTTATCATTAACTCTAGTTAATTGAATGCTAACATGATTAACAAAATAAAAAATATTAATTAATATGATTAAGGTAATAAAAATATTTTAAATTAAGATAATTAAATTATTTTTAGGTGCATAATTCAATTAAATAATGTATTTATTATTTTATATAAATAAGGTAATTATATATAATTTACTTTTATAATTTATTTTTAATTTTTAATATATTATAAATAGTGATTTTTATTGCTTTTAATATTGTTCTTACTTTTTAATTCACTAATTTATTTTTAACATTGTACTTTTTTGAAAAAATTATAATTTACTTGGATATTTTTTTAACAGTCATATTTGTAAGGACTTAAAACATGTTTAAATTTTGATTTTTGTATTCTCTTAAAACATTTTATTCTGCTACCAAATAAAAAAGAAGTATTTTTCCCACTTGAATTAATTTGTTTTAAATTGGATTGATTTAATTTGAATTAGGAATGTCAACGGCGAAGGTGAAGTGTGAATAATGTTTCTCCCATATTTGTTAGCATATTTCTTTATGAATAGCTAGAATCCTTAGATATCTACGATTATTTATAGAGTAAATTACACTCCTCTCTCTTGAGATATACAAATATTACACTGTCTTTTCTTTTTATGTTAAAATCTACAGTTTAGTCCATTTAACTTAACATTGTTAAAAAAATTACACTCCCCTCCCTTGAGAGATTCAAGTACTATACTCTCGTCTTCTCTTTTGTTAAAATATACAGTTTAGTCCATTTAATAAAATACCATTAAAGAATATTCTTTTAAAAAATTTAAAATATATTTTTAATTAAAATATATACTAAAATTATGAAATTATCCTTCACTCACCCCATAAATATTTTTCTACATATATATTTAAATTCAAAATAATTAAAAAATAATTTATTAAAATAATAATTAAGAATAGGAATTATGAAATAAATTAGTATATATAAATTAATCAATATAGACATATACATTAAAAAATTTATAAACATATGTATACATTAAAAAATTAATTTATAATATTTTAAAATAGGAAATTTAAATGTATGTTAATATATTTTAAAATATGTTTATAAATTAATTTTTTAATGTATATATATATAAGTATTAAATTTTGTAATAATTAAAATTTATTTAATAATATATTTTTAATATATATAGATCCATTTAAAAAGTTATATGTTTAATATACATGTATTAGCATTATATTCATTAAATTAAATAAATTTAATATATTTAATAAAAATAATATTTGGTAATATTATTAAATTAATTATATATTATATCTAATAATAATAAAATAATTAATAGTATACAAGAAAAATATCAATTTATTTATATAAATACTATATTAATAATATTAGTTAAAACTACCTTAATTTTATTACTTTAAATATGTTTTATGAAAATAATAATTAAAAATAAATATTTTTTAAAACATATAATTAAATTTACATAATTCATAATAATTTAGTTAAAATAATAATTAAGGTATAAAATAAGAAATAAATTTTTATATTTTTATGAATATATATTTATTTAAAATATTAATTTTTATTATTGTTTCAAAAGATTAGTATAAAAATTTATTTTAAAATAAACATGAATTGATATCAAATGTATGTATTTTAAATTGATACAAAAAGATACATATATGTTTAGATTCACACACACACACACACACACACACACCACACACACACACACACACCAATATATATATATATATATAATATATATTATTATAAAGTGTAATAGAGTGTGTATTTTAACATAAGAAGGGAGGGTGGTGCAATAATTGCATTTTCTCAAGAGATGGTAGTGTGTAAAAGATATTTTAGTAATTTTTTTTAACAAAAGTTAACGAAAAATTAAAAAATAGAGTAAAGTGTCATATACTCAAATCTATCAAGAGAGAAGAGTGTATATTTTAACATAAGAGGAGAGATTAGTGTAATATACATATCTCTTAGGAAAGGAAAGTGTAATTTACTCTTATTTATAAAATTAAAAATCATAAAAAAGAAATTAAATAACATCTTATAATATTATATAACAACATATTATATTAATATCATTATATGCTTATTCACTAAAATAATCATTGTGAAATAATTAATAAAAAGAAATTATTAATTTCATCTCAAAATGATAAGAAATCATAATATATATAATATTTAAAAGAAAAATAAATTTTATGAATAAACAAATATCCACATAAGAGATATTATCCAACCACCTTGTCACAATCTAGGGCACCTATAAGTATAAGTATTGTTTTCATTTCTAATTTGAATTGCTTTAAAAAAAATTGGCATATTTCGTCATAAATTAATTGATTTAGACTTTCAGATTTCCTATGTAACCAAAAAAGACTTTCAGATTTCCTATATATTCAAATTAGCATAATTTGAGTGCATTCCTAATCTAATCCAAAAGTATTCAATATTTCCATTTGTCATCCCTAATTAAGCCTTAACTGGCGCATGACAGCCCCAAGTCGAATTGATTAAAATTAACTTGTATACTCAGCTCTAAATATGTATAAATGAGTGATAATGAAACAAGATTTATATAGGTAGTAATGAAACAAGATTTATATGTCAAATAGCTTAGCAATTTTATCGATTTCGTAAAGTAAAAAAAAAAAAAAAAAACTAACCAGGCATGTTCATTTAATATATGCATCTGAAGGTTCATAAATTCCTTTTCTAATAACTATTTTTCCTCCTTTTATAAATGATAAATCCTCTTAAAAAATCCTCCTAAAAGAAAAAACAAAATTTCCATTTAATATTATTTTTTCCAATTTTAAATTTATTTCTCGTTTTTTCTTTAAATAATTGTGAAATGCTTTAGTTATTTTTAACAAAAATAAAGAATGCAATATTTCTAACAATAAAATATAGTTTTATTTTTTATATACAACAACAATAATAAGATTTAAATTTAACACTTTATATAAATTATTCAAACTCATCACCGCTAAGTCAACTCTAATGAATCATAAAATATAGTCATATTATACAGAGATATCATATTTGTCAAATAATATATATATGTATAACAACTTATTAAATACTCTTCTTTTTTTTAAAGAAAAAAAATACTCTTCCTTCTTTTCAATTCTTTTAAGGTAATTATTATAAAAATATACAAATTTAATGTGATTTTGTAATTAAATAATAATATAATTTTTTTGCATCGTCAACGCATTGACTATTTTTTCTATCTTATCTCACATTTCTCTTTTTTTTTTCTCTGTAGTTGCGAGAAATACTGTTTATAGTTGTTGCCAAATTCTAATGCCGTATTACAAAAGAATGCCGTGTCTAGAAATCTCTTCTCGATTCGAAACTAATACTGGAGTCTCCCAAGTAAAATAATAAAATAAAATAATAAACGCGGCATCTTATCAAGAATGTTGTGATCAGCTTACGTAACGAGGTAAATGGTAATTACCAAGTCCCGCACCAAACCCTCCAATGATTGGAAAACTTTCCTTTCGGTTAACCTTTTCAATATAAATCACAACACAAAGATCTGCATCTATATCTATCCACACACACCTCTGCCTCAGCTTCACTCTCCTCGTCGCACAGACACACAAACACACACACATGTTGAGAGGAAGCAACGAACACAGATCCACCACTCACAAGACCAATTGATTCAGTCGCGTGTACGATTCGATTCCAAGAACTCCCACAAAGAGAGCCCATTAAGGCTCTGGGATGTACCATACGCCATTCGGGCTTTTGATTTTCGGCGGCGAGAAGGTTCAAGAAATCGAGTGGGAGAAGGAGCGATAAAAATATCCCTATTTCCTATAGCTACCTTCACACACACACAACATTCCCGGCATTCTAGATCCTTCCATTATCTCTTAGGATCCTCTAATCTCAATTCAACCCATTCAGATTTCTCGGACACGGTAAAAGTATATATCAATTATTACGTATGTATATAGAAGAGTATCTGTTGAAAAAAGTTCATCCCGTAACAAGATCTTCGTACTTGAGAGATTAGTCTATGATTTTGTGCATAAAAAAATAAAATTAACCTCAATTTTTTGTCATTAAATTCCCAAATTGAACAAATAACATGCAAAATCTTGTACCTTATTCTTAATAGATATTATTTAATTACATATTAATTTGATAAGTTGATGGCAAGAATATAAGGATTTTTATCTAAATTTTGAGTTTGTCGTATGTATTCTTGTGTGTTGTATATATTAATTTGATAAGTTGATGGCAAGAATATAAGGATTTTTATCTAACTTTTGCGTTTGTTGTATATATTCTTGTGTGTAGGAGAGCATGGCTGCGAAGGTTTTAAAGGAAGCGAAGTCGCTGACGGCTGTGGAGGCGGGGGAGGTGGACACGGCGGTGTCGTCGGTGAAGTGCTGCTGCTGCGGGCTGATGGAGGAGTGCACGCACGCGTACATTGCGCGCGTGAGGGAGAGGTACGGGGGTCGTTGGATTTGCGGTTTGTGCGCGGAGGCAGTGAAGGAAGAGAGGGAGAGAGAGAAGATTGTCATAACAACGGACGAGGCTCTGAAGCGACACACGAGGTTCTGCCAACAGTTCAAGTCTTCGACTCCTCCCGACAACACCAACGAGGATTTCATCCTCGCGGTGAAGCAGATCCTGTTTCGCACTTTGGATTCTCCCAGGAAAGACCGTTTCACTTGTCGACCTCTTGGTAGATCTCACAGCTGCTTCTCAACCATGCAAGGAACTCCCACACAGGCCGAGACAGAGTGATCCATGATCGCATATTGATTAGTACAAAATTTAGATACAGTTCTTTAAATGTTTTTAGTGTTGTTCTTTAATCGGAATTAAAACTTCATCTCGATAATAAAAATTTATATTAAAAATCAATTCAAATTACTGAAGTGAAATTCTAATTCTGATTAGAAAGTAATATTAAAAGTACTTGAAGAACTGTGTCTAAATTTTGTGTCTGTAATTGTTAGAGGGCAAACACAATAGATAATTATTGATTAATAATTGATTTTGATGTTAATAATAAATAAACAAGGTATAATCATGATTCACAAGCATTGTGTGGGTGAGTCAAGGTTAAGTTAGTAACCGCAGTTGGGTGTGTCTTGTTGTGTTGTGCTGTGTTTAATCCGGTAAAAGTCGTTGGATAATGGTTTAAGTTGTTGGTTGTTTTTGTTTGACATTTGAGATTGAGTGGATGATTGTTGGCAGGAGTCTTCCTTCCTTGACTTCAATCTGAATATCACTTTTGGTTACTAGTAATGGAATTTCAGTTTCTCTATGGTTGGCTCAAATTTCGCTTTAAAAAATTCTTCCAAGTTTTCTTTCTTTCTGTCTGTCTCTTTTTTTTTTTTTGTACAAAATATTTTGTTTAGTGGCTAAATCATGTCGTTGAAATCACTCCATTTTACCATTCATCAATGAAACGGTTGTACTGTTTTGTGAAGATTTTTCGGGCTATCTTTAATGGGAGTTGTTTATGGGCTTCTTAAACTTAAGAACCAGGTTTTATACAATTTTATCATTGGAGTAATTAATGTGACAATTATTATATGAAAATAGTTGCATATATAAGCGACAGTTCTTAATAAGTGTAGACAATTGTAAGACTCATTTTAAGTTCTTAAAAGACTATACCATTGAAGGGTTTAAATCCTATTTAATATTATAAGATCTACTTAAAGTGAGTTAAATAACTTCATCATGGATATATCATTGGAGATGCTCTTGATGGGATATCACTGCTTCTTACTTCTACTATAATCTGGTTCTGTTCTTATATATAACTAATTGCATCCAAAATTTTTCCATGCTGGGAGATCTACATAGAATGCAGTAGCATGCATAGTATACTGAGGTTGTCTATTCTTGTTTATGGAAGATCCCAAAAGCTATGGTTTTAATTTATAATGCCACGCTAGCATTAAGCTAATATATTATCAATAAACTAGAGTTCGAAAGACATTAAATAGGACTCTCGTGCCAAATGAACAGAAAAAGTCACATTTTCCTTCGTGATTTATGTTCACAAATTAATTTCAATTCATGCTCCATTTACACTTGGTTGTTTGCTAAGCAAATCTTTTGGAGGAGAAAGGTGTGATATCTAATAAAATGAAAGCCTCTAACTCCTAAGCCACTCAATTACTATGTTTGACGAGGCAGCTGACAACGATATATCTGTGGGTAAAAAAAAAAAATATCTAGTGGCAGAGGGTCCAGTACTTGTTGTGATGGTTTGACCCCATGAAAAAATTGTGTGCCATGGGATGGAGGATAGCAAGATGGGGATGTGGATGCCAAGATGGGGCATTATGTACAACGAGAATCAGAAAGAATCCGTACTTTATGGACCCACACACAGCTAAAGGTTGAAAGTGCTAGACCCTCGTGATAAGGATATGTAAACGAAATCTTATCCCACTCCTAGTCTCAGACGCATTACTCTCTTTTTGCTATGCTCTGCGCATGCGATCCAACTCAAGTTTAATGGGGTTGATCCCAAATATTAAACGGTGGAAGAGGGTTATAAACATTCTCTAACATATTTTTTTTAACATTTTTTATAACTAATTAAAATTTATTAAAACTATAAAATCAGGAAAAAAAAAACTCATTAAATAGAAAGACCTCATAAAATTTGTAATTTTTAATAAATTTTAACCAAATAATAAAGAATATGTACAAAAAAATATATTAAAAAATGTGTTACTTTAAAATTTCGTACCATGGTTACATCGCTTAACGAAAACTTAATTAGTCATTAATAATGTATATGATTGGTGAGTAAGTTTCAAGCAAGTGACCATTTTTTTTAAAACCGATTTATTAGTCCATTAACGCTGGATACATGACGTTAACCAATAATTGAAAAATCATTAACAAGTGTAATAATGATGTGAATTTTTTTATGTGCAATAATCTGTTTTCCTACACAAAAAAACTGATGTCACCCTTTTAAAAATTATAAAATAAAGAAAGAAAAAAAGTTATACACTGATAGTATTAAATAATTTTACACTGTAATCTAATTACAAATATTATATATGATAAATTTGTTAACTTTTATAATAATAGCATTAAAAGTCATACTAATAATAAATTTTAATTGGTTGATAATGTAAAATTTTTTACAGTAATAAAAGAAAACGCATGCTCTATTATGCTTTTCAAGCTTTCGTTATCCAAACAAGCAAAAAGATACTGCGAAAAAATGTATAAAACTATAAATATCTTTTTACTCCATAATAATGGTTGAACGAAAGGTCACAATGCCCAAGAAAAAGAGACCAAAGGTAATGACCGGAGGCACTTAAAAGAGGGACCCCGATTGCCTACAGTCAGGCATCACGCATTCAATCACGCAGTCAAGATCCAGTGGCTAAAGTTTTTTCTTCTTTTATTTTATTAATTTTATAAAAGTTGAGAAATAAATTAGAGGGTTAAGATTTTAGTTTCCTTCGCTCTCTGACTGCAGAGAATCCCCATCGGAAAGAGTGGCTCACTAAAGTCGGGCAACAGAAGTTTTAATTCTAACAACGTTCAATTATTTAATTTTGGGGGAAATGATGCTTATACAAAGAGGTGTTCACTGCTCTGATTGGGTTGGATTATGCTAATTTCGTTACTTAACTCATAATTTTTTTGGGGGGGGGGGGGGGGGGGGGGAGGGGGAGATTGAGTTGAGTTCTTAATTATTATTTTTTGTTAGACACGACCCAAATCGATTTGATTAAAAGTGAATTAGTTTGGGTTGCGTCATTAAATTAGACATCATGCTCAAATTTCAAAACTTGTTTAGAAATGTCTAAAAAATAATAATTTTTTTCCCACATTTTCAACGTTTAATGGGTCTCAAGAAATTAAATGGAAGTATATGAAATTATTTGGGATGTGACTATTACAAGTGTAATGATATGGATAATGGTTAGGAGTGTAACATCCCAAATAATATAAATATACTAATAATGATAACTTGTAATGTTTACGTGACATTTGTCCCATACTCAACATACGAAGTGATTATTTTTAAATATATTATTGAGCAGTATATATAAAATACATAGATGTTGACTTATCTCCATGGAAAACTTTTCAACAATTGAGTAGCAAGATTAGGAGCCTGTACTCCACCAACCCTTGCATGCAAATCAATACTCATAAGATTCACCGACCATTTTTAGGTGATCTCATGTACGTGGTAGTACACTATACTAATCATAGATAAATTATAGAGATTCGTCAAGAGAGTTAGTGCACAAATCATGTTAACCATGGCTCCAAGTCGCAACTCTCTGGCCACATGTGGGATGACGTGTACTAAACGCCCTTAAGGTCTCTTTGGTCTTCACTATAAGATTTGTACCCCATTATAGGGTGTAGCTACTTTGGGACCTCGAGTCTGACAACAATGATATGATTATAGTTAGTCTTATTAGAGTTGATATCCATTAAAGATTTCACTAAGAAATCTCTAATTCCATCAATACAAATTTTCAATTTATCAATAGTAGGCTACTCAACAAATCCTTATAACAAGAGGTAACAATTCATTCGTCTTTACTCGACATCAATTCTAATATAAAAGACTAACCATTGTGCATATGACCATATAATTCATATCCATCTAGTAAAATTAATCAATTCTTAATCAATCACGACAATAATAAAAGAGAAATTAATTTAAATATAGGATGAATTATACGCATATTCTCTCGTCGCTCCTTACCATCACTCACCCCTCAAGGATTAGGATTCAACATTTTATTCTCAATTTTATTAAACTTTTATGACAGAAATTTCGTCTTAACTAAATGGTTCCAAATCTTGATATGGAACATCCCACTTTACACACAATTTCACTTAATTGGTCTTATTAGGTAGTTAAGAGTATATCTTATAATATTTTAATTAGTGCTACTATTTATTTTATTTATTTAATTATTTATTGCTAGTTATATTTTAAAAGTTTAGATTATATTTAATAGATTATTTATTTTTCCCATTTTTATATTTTCCTATTACTATCACAAATCAATAGTAGTAGTGCCTTAAAGCCTATTTTTTAAAATGGCTTTCATACTCTAATTTTTAACATTCTTTTAAAAGATTTCAAAAATTTATCTATTTAATGTGGTTAAAGCCACCAAAACCTATAAGTGACTTCAATATATATTATTATTTTATTTGGTGATCATCATCATCATCATCATCATCATCATTATTAATATTTTTGTATTACAATCTTAATTAGGTTTGAATGAGGCACTCCTAAAACTCATTTAGGATTTGGCCTCTTAATAAAAGGATAAGTTCTGATTATATAAATGTTATAATCCTACAATGGTCCATTCCTTTTTTTTTTTAAACCCATTTTTCACTGTGATACTATCTCTAGCTAGATTTGTTGAATCCACCACGGCAACAACTACAACTTGTACAGTGGTTGCTATGCCTGTGTTATTTTTTTTCAAAAATACTCCTTAACGGAAACATGTTTTTGTTGTGTATTTGGGATATATAAATAATGAAAATTTGGGATATATACACAATGAAAACATGTTTTCGTTGTGTATTTCAGATTACATAATGAAAATGTGTTTTCGTTGTGTATTTTAAAACCAATTGTTTATATTTTTAAAATTCAATTTTTTTGAAGCACAACTTTTAATGATTCACTAACGTGTGAGTAGGGCATGCTTTTGAATCGATGCGATCGAGACCTTTGATTTTCGATGTGTAATCTCGACCATTACTTTTTTTGACGCACAAGACAACACTTTTAATCAGTGATTGACGTGTGAACACTGCACGCATTTGAATTGGTGCAATCTGGACCCTTGATTTATTATGTGCAATCTCGATCGTTTTTTTCTTGACGCGCAGGACAAAGCTTTTAATGATTCCCTAATGCATGAACATGGTATGTGTTTGAATCGGTGCAGTTTGGACCCTTAATTTAGTCGATGCAATCTTAATCGTTTATTTTTTTGACGCACAAGACATAGTATTTGCACTAATATAAGAGAGATGCACCATATTACCTTCCTTCATATTCACAATTTTCTATCTATCTAAATTTTCAGACATCTTCATTCCATATTTTTTCTTTTCTTGAAAGATGGACGAATTCCTTGCTGTTGTATATTATGATGGTCACATGACAACAACATTTGAAGGGGTCTTGTTTTAATGCCATCATGGTTCGAAATTTCTTAAGGTAAATGAGGACACGACAGTTACTGCTTTGAGAAAAAAAATTCATGATGTGATCGGAGGTACCAAAAAATTACTTGATATTCAATATCAACAACCTATAGCTTTGGTGAATGGTTGTGTTCAATACAGGTCTATAGATATTAAACATGACAAGGATGTAGCAAAGATGTTGTCCATCTTTGCCCAATTTCCTAAACTTGCACCTATTAAGTTATACGCTACGTTAGGAAGATATCTCGAAGAGATCCTAGCCCATATGCATTAACCACGATCCGCTAAAAAGATCATCGTGTGCTTGCATGAAACAAAAGCATTAACTAGCTCCAACGGCCAAACAACCATTAGTTTGAGTGAAACATGATGATGCACTTTGTTCACTTTTTTTTTATTTGTATTGCATCTATGTGGAAGCGCTTTTATTTAATCAAATATTATTATTTATGTTGCATTTATTTCTTTTTATTTGTATCATGTGCTTCAATTGTAACAACATAATAATAATACCAACAATGCAATAAGTCTAACATATATAAAATCCAAAACGTCTATAAAATCCAAAAATATATACAATAAGATCTGTACATACGAAATAAAATACTAAATATCCAAAAGTAAAAAACATAAATAAACAATCAATTTTCAGAGGTGGTCCTCCTCCTCTGATACATGCACTTGAATGCCATGCCCGCCTATGCAATGGCCAATTTCTCTCGCAGAATGCCATCAGTACCAGTGCCCTTAGGTATCGCCCTCAGGTGTAGCATGTGCTCCATGTTTCAAGCAACTATCTCTCACTGTGCTTACAAAAAAAGAATGCAAACAATTATTAATGAAGGTTTCATTATCATAAAAAAAACACAGTAGAAAGATATAGATAATTACCTTATATGAATGAGGGTCGCTAGACAAAGACTACGCCTGGCTACCTCTATGTTGGCCATGCCCAGGCTGCGGCACAATAACTCATAAAGGGCTTCACGAAGGATCTCCTACCACCGAAGGAATAAGATATGGATGAGAAATGTGATGGAACCATTCCAAGTAGTCATCGGTGTAGGGTCATGGATCCCTATGCAGCATAGACATTCCTCTGTCCACAACATATGCCTGTCAACCCTCCTAGTCATCAAACTATTTGGTATGCGATGAATATTCAACAGACGGGGGGCAAGGGATCCCCTAGATATAGCCAAACTGCCTGAACACCTTCTTTAGCAGATGGACGTGCATATAGGTACCACATTTAATGAATCCTCAATAAAAGGAGATTGTCTACCATGGCTAGACAACTCTTTTTGTGTCATATGGCACCCAGATGACGTCGTCCAATTGTAGTTGGTCTAGCGCCTCCCTGGTCCCCAATGAAAAACTTGTATCCCTCGTGGCCCTCCACCTTAATAAGCAGGGAAGTTGTTCAGTATAATTGAAGGTCGATTTTCGAGGGGTAACAGTCCGGAAGTGCTTGTAGATCTACTCTAGTAAAATAATTAATATATGAAATTGCATAAACAAAATAAACACAAACAAATATCTAGAGAAAATACAAAATCGTACCATCAACAAGCTCATGTATCCTCTAAACTGCATTGTAGATTGGAGGTTGGCAACACTAAGTTGGTAATAGATGTACACCAACATAGTGGAACCCCAGAAGTACTTGATGTAGGACTGAAGCTGATGGAAGGGGTCTAGGTAGCAGACATAGACATGCGTTGAGCTCTTGTTGGCTAATATTATACAGCCGAGAAGATGTAGTAAATAAGCTCTGACAACAAATGTGATCTCCCCAGCTGCGACACATGCCTCGTATGTTTCCTTCAGCCACTGCAAATTCACGCAATCTCTTTTCCTAGTCGCAGTCCATGCGTCATGGCACATAACTCCAAGCTCGCTTATTAACAACCCTACAGTATCCTCACGAGTAACGTAGGGGTACTGACAGACCTTGCCTGTAATAGGTAAGTACAGGAGAAATGATACATAATCTAAGATGATGGTTATCTCCCCTACTAGCAAGTGGAAGGAGCTAGTGTCCTTATGCCACCGCTTAATAAAGGCACATATCATGCCCTTGTTTGCAATAGTATATTGTGCCTGTACAAGAGGGGCGATTGGCAAGATCTTACCCTCATGACTGATCAACCTGAGGTCAGGGCGGGGTTGTCTAAGCCATATATGTTTAGCAACATGGTCCCTATGGGACCTAAGTAGAGACAAGTCTACAGGACCTCCTTCAAATAGGGGTTCAATTATGCACTATTCCAGAGCAGCCTGAGGCACCTCTGTCTCTGCCTCAGGTAGCTTAGCCTTTGACTCAAGTGTGTCAACATGTACCTCCTCCCACTACTGCTGTTGTAATGCTACGTGTGAAATATCTCTGGCCCGAATTGCAGATACAGTCGATTGTGGATGCTTAGATGTGCCAGGCTCATCATTCGGTGGAGGGCGACATGGTGAATCTGATACAGTAAGAAAAATTTTACAATTAAATAATTTCAAATTATACACAATTACAATATCATAATAATAAAAGATAATCATTACAAAAATCTTATAACAAAATATTAATTAAAATTAATTCAAATAAATAATTAAAAGACAAAAAATAATTTAAAAATTATATAATACATAACGGAATCACGATTCAATGTGAGGGTAGGGTGAGGATAGGATAGTCTTTTCACTTTTTTTAGAGGTGAAAAAAAAAAGGTGAGAATAGCATAAGCCAACAACTACTCGCCATTCAATGTGATATTGCTGCCAATATCTCCAAGGTTGTGTGTGTCTTTATAATTCCATTTATTTTTTTATTCTATTATTATTTTAAGTTTTTATTTTATTATTATTATTATTATAATAATAATAATAATAATAATAATATGTATATGTATATAGATTTTTTTAACTTATACATGAATCGATCCACACCTAGTATGATTAGTTGATTACCCAACCAAAGACCATCTAAATCTTAAAAGTCACAAAAATCCAGCTTCGGAGACTTGCACCCCGCTGCTGCAATTGCACGGGTTCCCTATCCCTGGTAATGCACAGTTGCACCCACATGAAATCAATAAGTCACACCCACTCTCTTCACTTCCAATTATATCCAATTATTCACATAAAAGAAAATATTCTCAGTTCAATGGTATGAATTTAAGTGAAAAAAAATAAACAGATAGCAATCTCAATCTAATATCAATCACAAGAGAAAATTTCAAGTAAACCATATTAATCAAGCACTTAAAAATCAACACCAATTAAAAGTTGCCGCAAGATGCTTAATACTTCCTCCCCACCTTGAGTCAAATGCTTAAAAATCAAGCATTGATCCCACAATTATTTATCCAGACAATTCCTAGCCCCAGGATTTTGCTGTTTGAAGTTTAATCAGATTTAAAACCCACCTAGCTGAGCACATTCGCAGGTGGCACCGAAAATGAGAGCAAAGCTCAACACTTGGACTCAAGGTGGACAACTCACATGACCCATAAAAGAAAGAAGTGAAAATAACACTCTAAAGAAGCTGGGCTGCTACAATTTTTTTTGTGGGGGCTGGAAAAATTTATGAAATTCTACTCAACCAACTTCCTATTAGCCTAAATCTGAATTACATTTTTTTAACTCGTTCGTTTAATTAATTTTAATTTAACCTGCATCTATTTTTTTTTTCATACATATACAATAATTCCTAATTTTTTTATTAAATAACATTTCTAATATTTGAGCTCACTAATTTCATTTTAAATTCTATACACATATTTTTAATTTATTCAGATCCATAATATTTTCCCAAACTAATTAATGTCATTTTTTAAATTATTTTAGCTTAGTTAAAATATAATTCTACAACTAACAGCAAATACAACTGTAAAAGAAATATTAATTGAAATAGCAGCAAATAAAATAAAATAATTTATTTATTTTTTGTAAATAGAGAAAATAGAACTTAGAGGATGTAGCACTAATATTCAATTTTACTAAAATCTTAAATCTTATGCACCGGTTTCAGTTTATTCAAGCTTACCAAATCTTATCTAAATTTAGATAAGATTTTTTTTAAATTATTATTTTATTAAAATAAACTTTCAAAAACAGTTACAACCACCGCTAATATTAATAATTATTAAAATATTCTTATATTTTTTTTATTAGAAAAACTAAAAAAAAAAAGAGGATATTACAAAGAGTACTTTTTTTTTAAATAGTAATTATATGTAAAGGGGTTGGGTCTCCAATTGTTGGGTTTGAAACTAGGCTTTTGCTATTTACACTTCCCCATTTGCTAAATATACTCCCCTTTTTAATGTTATGTAAACTTTACTGTGCACGTAAAAGAAGAAATATGTGTGCGGATGTCAGAACGAAAAGTAGATATGTCCATTATTACACGATGGAATACAAGAATGTTAAAGATAAGCAGACTGTGTTATCTTATCAATGTGACAAGTTGGTGAAAGGCATTAAATGCTGCATTTAATGCTCCAACGACTCTTTCTACCAGATGAAGGCTGTCTCCCTTAAATACTCATAATGGATACTTTTCTGGAGAAGTTTATAAATAAAAGAAGAGACCTCAAGTTCACAGTTGTTAGTTGGTTCATTGTTTTTCAAATCTCTACCTATCAAGCTCTAATATTGTGACAATCATAAAACTCAGTTTGTAAAAACTTTATTTGTTCTTTATTGTATATTCGTCTGTTAAGACGTTAAACCCAGTAAGGTAACTTACAATTAACCTTTTTCCCAAAGAAACTGGTGAAAGCCTGAAAAGACTTTGATTCAAAGAATACTTGGGTTTTGCTTGGAGAGGCAAGTTAAAGACAACTTGGGTTGAGCCTGAAGAGGCTTGTTGAAAGAATACTTGTAACTTAGATAAGTTAGTGGAACTTGGTAGTTGCCAAGAATTGGATGTAGTCTCTGGGGTGAGACGAACTAGTATAACTCCTATGTGCATTCCAGTTTTTTTTCTACACTCACCTTTCTTTCAAAAACGTTTTGGAAAAACTCTTTTGTTCAATCCTTTAGATGATACGTAATTCAAAAAGGTTTTGCACAAATTTGCTATAACACAATTCAACCTCCCTTCTTGTGTTATCTTTGTGTTTTACAACCACTATTAGAGAAACAAACTCCTTCACGCACAATGAGGATCAAAGGATATAGGACACACACAACAACACTGAATAGAAATAGCAAGACATAAATTTAATGTGATTCGACACTTCTTGCCAACGTCCACAGAATATCTCAACAATATTCATTATCTCAAATATTCATCCCATTACAAGTTTTCTAGACAAACTCAAGAAACCTGCCTTCACATGACTCCCTTCTCACTTAGGATAGTGGCCACTCTTCAAGCCAAGTGATTTCTCTCATCTTACGAACCTTTATTTATAAACCTTATATCCTAATATTAAAAGAGAAAAAAAATCCCTAAAATAAAATAATACTTTAAATCTCATCCACCCATAGTGCATGCATGTGGTGCTATTGCACAACACAATTCTCTATATAGGAATGATAAACAAGTTGAACCCTAACTATAGTGAGCAACACACTTGAGATATGCCAATAAAGGTAGATACATCAGGCGAACCTTGTTACTTGATTTGTTAGGCATTAAGACTCCTCTATCAAGCATAAAATGTATGCTCCACAATAGGCACATATCAGTATTTGGGTTGGTTTAGGGGATGTACAATTTGTCAATCATTTTGCTAGTTCAAGAAACCTATTATAGGTTAGCTACATTGTTCGCCAAGAAAGGGAAGGATTTACAAGGAATGATCTATGCTGGCTGTGCCTACATAAAAATCCTCACAAAGGCCACAGATGATGCTCGAGTAAAGGCCAACTCTCACCATGTTCATTGTTTCACACATGAACACAATGAATTCCTAGTAGAGGAGCTGTGTAACCTATAAGAGGGATGACCTGTGGGAAAGTTCAATGTTAACTTAAATACATTGCACATCCCTTACTCGCATGTTATCATTGTGTGTTCACATGTACCTGTTGATTACATACAGTTTGTTCCTCTTATCTACACGTTGCAAAATGTGTTCAATGTTTATAACAAATAGTTTGGCATAGTGCCAAAGAAGGTTATTGGTTGGATTTATGTTGGAGATATTTTGTACCATAATTTAGAAATGCAGTGAGATCCAAAAAATCATCCTAAATCTTCTTGCATTCATAATGAGATAGACCTTAGGAAAAAATGGTCATCCCAAAAGATGTAGACTATGTTGTCAAAATGAGGGCCATAGAAAGAGAAGTTGTTCTTATTGTGTTAGCACTTAGTGCATTTATATAATATTTTACAGTGGGATAATATAAGTTGATAATTTATTTTACACTGATAATACATCATTTTAACCTAAATTTCTAATTCTAACAAATTTTAAACCATAAACTAATTAATTATTTAAATGAAAAGTTAATTATAACCCATTTAATTATTTAATTTATTTTTAAATTATTTAATTAAATTAATTATTTATTTAAATTATTTAAATAAAACTAAACCAAAATAACAATTTAAATTAAAAATAAAATTAACGTTGGAAATTCATCTTTCCAAATGCCGAATTCCATTCACATAATAAAAACTTAAAAGAAAAAAGTAACAGATAATGTATAGAATTCGTCTTTACAATGGCCGAATTCTCAAAGTGAAAAAAAAAAGAAAGTAATTAGGTAAATAGTTTGGGAAATGAGTATTTGGGTAAATAATTTATTATTATTATTATAATAAAGAAGTCTCTTACACTCTGTTTGGTAACGAGCGGAGAAAAGAAAAGAAGAGAAGAGAAGAGGTGAGAAAAGAAAAGAAGAGAAATAGATGAGAAATAAAATATAAATTAAAGTTGTTTGGTATAGTAGAAATAGAGAAGAAATAGAATAGAAATAAGGGATGAAGGTTGTTTGGTTTGATAGAAAAGAAAAGCAGTGAAATAACATTTTTACTTTTATATTCCTATACATTAACGTAGTTTATTTTTTACTAGAATTGATTTTATGGTGTTATAAATCGATTAACCGTCACAGATACAATACAGAAACTATAACAAAAATGGATTTCATTTTAAGTAGAATCGATTAAATTGCTTGGCAGAGAGCACGAGATCCTGAAAAATAACATAGAATCAATTCTCCTAATATGTAAATCGATTTTGACAATTGTGTGCACATTGGATGACACATGAAAATCGATTTTCTTAAGCCCAAAATCAGTTAGGAGACATGTACCGAACATGTGGCTTGCATAAAAGAAGCCAAAATCGATTTACATGCAATTGTAAATTGATTTTGGCTTCCAACTGTCCAAAACGAAAGTTGTCAAAAATTGTGATATTTAAATCTATATATTTGTAAATAATAAATGCCTTTATATTATATAAATGAAAAATATCAATTAAATATATCTTGTGATAGTCATATAGAAATTAACACTAATTATATCAACTACTGATTCTAAATTTTAAGTTTAGTAGTTCACAACCAATTCTTCAACATATTAGTATTTAGTTCACCAACAAAGACAAGGAAAGGGGCGCAGTGTCAAGGAGAAGAATGAGTACAACACAAAGACAAGGTTTTTTTCGATAAAAATATGAGTGTCTGTACGATTTCTCTTTCTTTTCCTTTAATTTTGCAAAGAAATAATCAATTGTGTTCCACCTCATTTTTTAAAAATTTCTTTGCATTTCAATGATACCAAATACGCTGAAATTCACCCACTTGGTTGCCTTTTTTTCTTTTCTGCGAGAATAAGTGATATTTCAACGATACCAAACAAAGCATTAATGAATAATTGAATTTTTTTTTTTTTTTTGACTGAATTTATCACTTATCCAAAGTCCCTTTGACTTGCGGTGACAAGAAGACAAGACGAATGAGATGATTGGATGGGATCTACACACAGTTATGATTTACGAAATCCACTGAATAACCTTCGAAGCTGTGAAATAATCGAACCTGAAGACGGGCAAGGTGCAAAGCAAGCAAAACGGTAAATCAATGAAGGTTCGAGAGCATTTTGTGAATTCCGTTGATCAATCAATCGTACTAGCGTACCGAAACAAAACTACTAAGGCCACGAGTGCATATGAAGCATAATTCTAACCTCTCGTAGTAATTATGTGTTTTATAGACATTAAAGATATATATTTTTTATTTAATATTTTCTTTATAAAATATAAAGTAAAAGAATGATTTATTAGAAGATATAAAACACTTATAAGAAAATAAATAAATAAATAATCAATTAAGTTTTTATTTTAAAATTAAAATTAATTTTTGTAGAAATTAAATGAGAAAAATTATATAAAAATTAAAAAACATAAGTTAATTTCAATTTATAAGAAAAATTTAATTCTCAAGAATCACACTTCTAAAAATATTGTACCTAAGAATATTATTCTTATGAACATGTTTGGTTTGCAATCTTATGGAAAAGAGTTTACCTAAATATTGAATGTATTTTATATTTGAGAAAATAGGTTATGCATTTATAGTGTTATCTAATCATAAATCATTATGTATATTAAGTTTGTTAATTTTTATAATAACTATTTTAAAAATCATATTAATAATAATTTTTGATTGGTTGACAATATAAATATTTTTACACTAATAATGTATAAACATTAAACTCTTTACATTTTTAGGACATTAACTATATTTATTTTTGAGTTTAATAATTATCACTGTTAGTATAAAATTTTTTATACTATCCAACCAATCAAAAATTACCATTAATATTAAGGTAATTATTATAAAAATCAATAAATTTATTATACATAGTAATTTGGAGCTATTTTTTTTTATTTAATATTTTTTTATAAAATTATAAAATGATACATTGCCAAAATAGATAAAAGGACGGAAATGGTTGTTGAAACCGGAAATTTTTTCACTCGTCGTTCTTTGGGAAACCCTCGAAATTCCTCCGAGCTTCGTTATTTCTTAGTCGGAGGAAACCTTCGAACCGCACCGTTTTCTTCTCGCTGTGTGACTTTCCGAGGAGCGAAGATGATGCACATGACCTTTTATTGGGGCAAGAAGGTGACCATCTTATTCGATTCATGGAAGACCGATTCGTGGGCGAGTTACGTTCTGAGTCTAGTCGCGTGCCTCGTGGTTGCCGCCTTCTACCAGTACCTCGAGAATCGCCGGATTCGCCTGAAGCTCGTCGCCGGCGAGCTTAGGCCCTCGCCGGAGATCCGAACCCCTCTTCTGAGGTGGAGGGTCGCCGGAGACAAGGCCAAGCTGGGGGTTAAGTTCGCGGGAGCGGTTCTGTTTGGGGTGAATTCCGCGATCGGGTACTTGTTGATGTTGGCGATTATGTCCTTCAATGGAGGGGTGTTTGTGGCCGTTGTGGTGGGTCTCGCGCTTGGTTACGTCTTCTTCAGGAACGAGGGGGAGGATGCTGCTCTTGTGGTTGATAATTCTTGCGCATGTGCTTAGGGATTGTAACGCGTTTCGTGTAATAGTGTGCTTGTGAATTGGGTTATGCTCTTATTCTTTGAGATCTGTTGTGTTGTGTAATCTTGTGTTGATGAATGTGTAGTTGTGAGTTGTGATTACAGAATAGTGTTATGAATGGGAGGTCTTGATTCTGGTGTTGTGTGTTGTTGTTTTGGTGCAATTTTTTTTTTGATGTGGGAATGTGGGGGGCTGATATTGTGGAAAGTAGAAAATAGGAAGTGCGTTTTGTTTTGCGGAAATGAATGAATGTTAAAAATGTGTGCCAAAAGGGGTCTGTTTTGCTTGTAATGACTAATGAGAGATGGACTGGAAAGAGAATGCTGTTTGGTGGAAACTGGAAATGTGAATGGTGACAATCGTGTGGTTCAGAAAAATCTTGTTCTGTTTGTCCTAAGTAGAAAGATGATGTTAGAAATTCACAGGGAAGACTCGCGAAGTTTACCCGCTGCCAACCTATCAAAGGCTCTGCATGCGTGAGTAAGCTGTGCATCTTTGAACTAGACACTAGACAGAAATGAAACAATGACTTGTCTCAGAAAGAAATTATAGTTGTAATGAAGTAGCATCAAAATCCACGGCCTAATGGTGGAAGATTTGGATAGTGTGTAATATAAAGTCTTGGGTTCAAATTTTGCTGTCAGTATTCTACAACAACAACAACAAAAAGTATCATCAACATTAATGGCCAAAACAACTTTATTTTCATAGGACATAATCGCCAGCCACTACCAGGAACAAGCAGAGAAAGGGCAACGCTGCCTGTGCCTCGAGCATGTGCTCTTGTTAGTCATACATAAATAATTAATAGATATCTCCATTCTAAATGAAACCAGCTAGAAGTGTAAAAATGATAAGTGAAATATTGTAATAGGAAAGAGAAATAGAAAGAAGTAGTAAATGTTAATCAGGTATTTAGAGAAGTGTTTATGAATCATTACGTCATAAGATGCATCAGGAAAATGGATCCCTGTAAATTAACTTCAAAGTATATGGTCATATGCCGTGGGAGATCAAAGGACTCCCAAAATACATGCTGCCCAAGAACTACCTCCAACATCAACGCAGTAGTTAATTTAAATTATTATTTCCCGTAGTGTTGAAGAATCCTCCTTTCTTGGTGAGGGAGGTCCGCTTCAACTTCAGGAGAACTTCTTCTTTCTGTTCTCCAGATACAAATCTAAATGGTTTCAGTTCGCTTATCATAAGCTAAAGGTGGAAGGAATCAAGGGCAAAAGCGGGAAAAAAAAGAATAAATAAAAAACGATATGGGAATGGGCATGTGTATTTCAAACAAATGTACTTTTATTGCTGGAGAAGAACCACATACACAGCAAATTTGGGAGAAGTTGTTTAGCAATTTGTAACAATCTGGAAGTGCACCTAACCTTAGCTAAGAAACTTAATAATACATTCAATCGCAAGTTATGACTGGATACAAGGGCATACAGTAATGCAGGAAGTCTAGAATTGTTAAAGATAACAGGGAGAGACGTTGAGCCTTTGGGGAAAAAGATAAAGCACTTTCTGCAGTCACAAGTAGTCTTCTCAATTAGCTGAAGCAGATTCCACACGAACTGGTCCATCCTCTGATCTGCTCGAGAAGGATCATCAGCAGTATAAAATTCAGTGAGTGAATGCCATGATTCATGTAATTGAAGCAGCAGAGCAACAAATAGCCTTGAATCTTTGCTGCCTACAGATCACCGTTGTCTATCAAAACAGCATCCCAGTAAACTAGAATAAGAAATGTCACAATATGGCATGGAGGATCACAATATGTCCATTCACTGTTATTGATCTTCGGTTTTGAACAAAACTAGTTCACTTTCTTGCTGTAGGTTCTTGTACTTCAAATTGTTAGGGAGCCATCTGTACAATCTCTCAGGCCAGAACCTGCATAAGAAAAAAGAGAGAAGCAAATTTGGTTATATGTTTTAAATTAAATGTTCTGTATAAAGTAAGAACAAAGAAGCTTCTATAATTAAAGGTGGTAAAATTGAATATATGATAAACGTCACTTTTTATAAGATTGAAAAAGGAAACAAGAACCTCATAAATTTTGGACCTTCTGCACCAACTACCACCAAATTAAGTGCTCATCAATAGACTAATAATTGTTAATTTACCAAGTTGATTCCACAAAGTCGGGTGCACACACAAATTCGGCAAACTAGTTCAACACATGAAATGGCCCGTTGGATAGGAATTGAGTAAATTGATCGCTATGCATA
Source organism: Spatholobus suberectus (assembly GCA_004329165.1). Classification (NCBI taxonomy): domain Eukaryota; kingdom Viridiplantae; phylum Streptophyta; class Magnoliopsida; order Fabales; family Fabaceae; genus Spatholobus; species Spatholobus suberectus. The sequence continues at coordinate 10,855,079 of CM014733.1, forward strand.
ATGACAAGGATCTTAACCCATGTTGCCAATCACATAGCCTACTTTATGCTCCCACCATAATTTCATTTCTTCTTTCAGTCCCTTTCACTAAAGTATTTGTCAATGCCTTCCTTTAGTTCCCTAAATGGACTTCCTAAGCCCAAATCCACCATCTCACAGGCGGGCACCTTTCACCTTTGTCTCATCAAAGCAACTGACGAATGTAAGATGAGTGAAATGGATGGTGCTCAATGCAAGTTTTCAAGTCTCTGCAAAGACTAGAGATACGGTAGTCCTTACACAAATTTGACTAGTGCCACACTCCCACCAATGAAAGAAGTTTCATATTATCAAATTCTTTAATAATCGGTTATATGAAATAAATCAATTTCCTTAAATTTTTAGCATGAAAAATATCTTTTCATAAGAAATCTTTTTTTTTTTAATGGTCTAGGACCACAGATATCTGCTATGGGAAACAATCCTATTCAAGCTAGGGCTAGCTCTCCTAAAGAGGATCTTTTCCATACACAAGGCTCAAATTCAAGACCTTACTTAAGGAGAATCTAACAAGTACCACCTGAACTAACCACCTATTGGTCTTTTCATGTTTTCTCACAATTTTTTTAGCTACAAAATTTATTTTGTTTCATTAATGTATTGCAAACCATTTAGTGAAGATAAGTTGTGAAGCGAAGCGTTTGCTGCAGACAAGCATATAACCATATTTTATTATGCTATAGAGTGCACGTACTGTTGTGATTGCTTTTTGAATCTTGTCTATGTTCTTGCTTAGTTTAGGAACATGTTTTCCCGTATAAAAATGTTACACAATTATATGAGACGATGTTACTTCTGTGCTTTTTTCACAACTTTTTGTTTCATTATATATTACAGATTGTGTATCAATAAACTATATTGCAGACCGTTTATTGGGCATGAATGTGGGCAAATTGATTGGGATAGGGCCTTTATATACTTGGTCTATAAATTGCCCAAAGTAGGAAAGCTTATAATATTTTATCCTTATTTTCAAGAGATCTCTTTCCTTTTTCAGCTTTTAATGTTTTCCCACAATTTTTTTTCTGAACTAATTCATAAGTGTTTTGCTTCATTGTCCAATGTTCTTACTCTAATTATTTTCTTTTTTTACTTTTTTTTACATGTTCTTGCTTAGTTTAAGATGTTTTCTGGTGTGGAAATGTTTATATGGGAGATGGTGTTTAAATGTTACTGTCAGATTGTTTCACAATTCAACTAGCATTAAATACAAAAGCATATATTTTAAAGAATTAATACTTCTATTAAAGAAAATTAAATCAATTTAGAAAAGACTGAGGCTGATTGATTCCAAAGAAAGAATGAGGACTGAGGAATATAACAAGATTTGGCCCAAGAAATTAAGTAAAAAAATACTAATTGATTGGAAAATTAAGAAAGAATATAATAATATAATAAATCAAAGAATAAATGTCACTCACGAGGATTGATTTTCAATGAAGGTGTGATGGTAGCACCAAATAGGTTGTGAAAATGGCCACCAGAGGTTACAGACCTCATAATTCACAGCCATCCATTTAGACAATAACTACCCAATGGTCTACGTTATGTGCTGAACAGGTGCACCATAGACTTGCCCATAATTTTTCAAACAATAACATGACAAGTAACCTATTTATAGTTTTTCTATGTGATAGTAAAACATCCACCAGATTAGCTGAGTAGCCTGGAGAAGATGAGAAGGTTGTAGGAATAGGGAGAAAACAAGAGTAGCTGAGTAAGTGTTAAGCTACAACACAAATCATGCAAGATAATGGCAAGATGCGTGCACACAAAAAAGCTAGGTGGTAAAGCTGACACAATTAGATTGGCGATAAAAGTGCACAAGTTAAATTCAGAATTGGTGATGAAAATATTACAATTAGACTGACCTTGAAACTCAAGGGACCAAAGTAGAGATAAAAAATTTCAATTGGAATCTCTTAAAGATGAATAGAATCAGAGTACTTACTTGTCCAGTCTTTCACAAATTGCACGACGAACAGAAGAGTTGAGACCATAAGCAATTGAGTTAAAGAGGCCCTGCAATAAGTAGTCAAAGCGACATAGCTTAGCAAGATACCATAACAGTACTCTTCACAATGTTGCACTTGATTCACTCATCACATGACATCAAATCTGTACCAAGGGAAGCGAATTACATTTACTGGAAAAGCACAGAACATTCCAGCAAATGGAAAGTGATTAACTGGATACCTTGCAATGCCCTTCTGTATAAGTTAAATATGTTTGTGTGCCAGTACAACAGCAGAACTTTTCCATAGTATTGATGAACTTAACAATTATTTACGCTACAGTTGAGGAAAGGCTGATGAAAGAAAAATGTTCTTAAATTGCCATATCCTCCTCTAAAACCATGGTGACTTTGGCATCATCTACTCGTGTTTAAATTGTAAGAATTAACCTCTCATTTTTCATCTTACCTCAAAGAATAATCATTGAGCAAATACAACATGCTACTTAAATTCGAATTATATCAAATCACTATAAAACCTTGACAAGCACATTTAACTTATTGCACTGATAGTGGTTCAGTAACCAAACACCAGAAAATACCTTTTTATAAGCTTGTAAAATCTGAATTATATAAGGCAGTGTTAAGCACATGTTATCTAAATGAATAATTGTATTTTTGGTTTAAACATGTTGAAATAACAATTTTGAACAAGCTGTAGCCACATTCCAATCAAGCCAAATGCATAAATATATCAAATATCAATTATTTAGATGTATCTGAGATACAAGTTAGATAACGCATTTTAATATTTATTAACAGTTAACATATTAGTAGGAAGACGACATAAGTATGATTGTTCAAAAGTGTAAAATGCTCACAAGTGTGTGCTAGGAGATCAGTGGAGTTGACAAAAGTTTATAAGAGAGGATTTATAAACAAATGACAACCATGCTGAGTCTCCAGGTAAGTTATAGGACATTCAGTGAACAGAAAATAAAGCTAAAAATAGTATGGTTACTTGTTGATACCATAAGAGCAGCTGTTCCAACATCAAGAAAAGTGAGCCAAAAGATCTTATGGTTGGGCTCAAAAAAATCATGAATACGGTTAATAGTGCCAAAAGCCCATGATCCTATCAGAATTAGTGGATAGTATCCCCAGCGATTCAGAGCCTGCAGTGTAAAACAGAAAATACTAAGTTCAGTGGGAATGTAGCAACAGCTAATAACAGTTTCCTCTCAAGCAATTGGTTTAAGCATGAATATAAATTTACTTATGAAAATGCCAACAAAAAAAAGTTTAAGGGGTGAGCATCTCTAAACCACATTAGAAATCAAAGAACAGAGTATTAATTTTATTTTTCATCCATGAAAATTTCCTTGTGTGAAATACATTATAATGCACATATCTTGTGTGAAAATTTCGTTTAATTCCAAAACAAACCTAGCCTAAATAAGGCTTTTGCACAAAAAGAATAGATTACAATGAATAAGCCTCATGACAGAACATATATTATAAAATATTGAAGGCACTAAGGATGACTAGAATAGAGTTGCTAGAAACAAATAAAAGTGCATCTTGTGTTTTCATTTTTATTACTTTTTTGGGATAGGGAAAGGGGGGAGGGGTTGTTTCCTAATCCATGTGTATGGATCCTTATATTTCCAATGTTGGAGTCTGGAGACAATAGAATAAAATACCCTCATGTTATCTCTTGTATCTGACACAAAAGCTTGGCCTGACATACCAACTGCCATCTGAAATTTGCCAAGAAACAAGAAAATAAGGTCTCAAAAAGTGCCTTAACAAGCAATTTGTTTTTTGTTTGAGAAAGAATCAGTAAAATTATATACATACACGGGTTGCATTATTCAGCATGCGTATTACTTGAAAGTATGTAAACCCATTATACAGAATTGCACCCCAAAGTGGCATGTAAAATGTTACAAAATGAACTGCCTGCATAGAAGAAGGAATTAGCTTTTAGAGGAAAAAGAAAATTAGTACACTAATCTGATAAACATGATACATATACACAGTAGATTAATGATGCAAAGTTGCAGAAAATTGGGAGATGACTGTTGTTATTCTGCTTTCTTTATAATATTCTTTACCAACACAAACTACTTTTAGATAATGCCATAATGACAAGCATTCTAGACACTAAACAAAAAGGTGGATAGAATGCTGTATAGAAAATTCATCTGCTTGTAAACATTTCTTGCATGGTTTTTTTCAGCTGTTAATTTTAGTTGCTTTCATGTTAATAACTACTTATTTGATTTTGAACAATAAAGAATTGCTACAAGGAAAATATTCTTCTCACAGGCAACCAAGTTCTTACTTTCATTTCCAGTCTATTTGTATTTATAGGAAGTCAAATTACACAAGATGAAAAAACTTGACACTAAACCAACCAGGTTGAAGAAGCAAGAAGAAGACTACACTTGTCTCTAAGGAAATTTAATATAGTTTTGATGATTTAGCCTTTTGATGAGTGCAAAGTTATAATATGTGTTTATGTATGTGTGTGTGGTTGTATGTCTTGCATGATTTATCTTTATCTTTGATGATTTGATGGTGGTAAGTTCAAAATTTAAGACTTAAAGGATTAACAAAATCGTAACATGTTTTTCTAAGTCTAAAATTGAGTTTAAAGAGAAATAATTGGATAAATATGGTTTTAAAATGATAGGAAGTGAAAGTTACACGTTAAAGATTTAGAACAATTTAATCTTATGTTTAAGAACCATTTAATCGGATAAGTTAGCTTTGTAATTGATTAAATCAGTTGGAAAACGCACAAACAATGAAGAAATACCCTGTTTTAATTAATTACATTGATATGTACTCAATTACATAGTTTCTGTTTTAACTAGTTGCAATATTATGTAATTAGTTATTTCTGTTGTAACTAGTTACATAATTCTGTAACCAATTACATTTTTATAAAATTGTTTTGTCCTATGCAAAAATAACTAGTTACAAAGCTATGTAACTAGTTATTCTAGCAAAGGGGTAATAGAATACATGCGCAAATAACTAGTTACAAAACAAAATAACTAGTTATTTCCATTCTAACTCCTATTTCCAAATTTCTAAAACAAAATAATTGATTACAAGTCCAAATAAAATAACTAGTTATTCCAGTAAATCCTCTATAAAAAGTGAACCTTAGTAGATCTTTCAAATTCTCTAAATTTGTGAGAGCTTTTCTAAAGAGAAAACACTTTATTCTTCATCACCACTACAAGTTTTACATCAAAATCAAGAGCTCATAATGGATCAACATTGAAGATAAAAAAAAGTCATCTTTTGGGTAGAATTTAGTTTGTGCTTCATTGTTTTTCATCTATCACAAATTAAGGTGATATCTAACCTTTTCTTTTGGTTTAATTTTCGTTCTTAAGATGGGTTGTCTCAAGTCTCTCTTGTGGTAGTGTTCCACAAGAAGAGATTCAAGTTTTCTTGATAGGTTTTTCAAGAAACTTGATCTTGTGGTAGTGGTTGTTTGTAATTCTCTTGTTTGTGCATAGTATTTGTAAACAATTGAATTGCATAGTGATAATTCCAATCGGTTTGATTGGAAACTAGATGTAGATCATAGTGGTGATCGAACCAGAATAAATCTTGTATGTTCTTTTCTTTCCTCTACCCTCTTGCAAGTATATTGAATCTTGATCTCTTGCATATAAATTCATGAGGCTCCATGCATAGAAAAATCAAGATAATTGATCCAATTCTATACCATTCATATAACCAAATCAAAATGATTCAAAATTTTTGGAAAATCTAATTGTTCATTGTTGAAAAGAAATTGGAGATTCTTTAAATTTTTAAAGATTTAATTCACCCCGCTTCTTGGATTCAGCCCTTTTTTTTAACACAGGTAATTGAGGAGACTACACCATTATTGAAAGGGGATGCCTGACTTAGGTATCTTTTTTACTTTTACTGAAACACCTAATGTTATATTTTTACTGTAACTTAAAAGGGATGACAAATTGTCATTACTAATTGATTACAATACAAAAACCACACCACAACCCCTTCCTACACTTATGGAAGAAAACTTCCATAACTCAAGAGTTAATCAAAATTACATTTGAAGTCAATTTACATTTAATTATTTAATTTAGAAGGGGAGAAAACTGCTCTGCATTGCAGGTGCCTCTTAAGTGAATTGAAAACCCATGTATACCATATGTAAAACAAAAGAAACATGAGGTGAAAAGAGAAATTTTCAGGAAATATATAAAACAAAGTGTGGCATGTACTCGTCCTACTACTTGCCTTCCCTGTGCGACCTGTTTGAGTCCAACACCATGCACCAAACTGTCTATGGTCATTACCAAAGGAGCGCATAACTGTCATAACCAGGGAAGTACCTATCAAAAGTTAAAAAACATACCAAATGAGCTCTCAGCATTGCAAGTTGCTAATGAAATAGTTGAGCTTAGACCAAAGTAGGAAGTCCTACTACTCTTGGTACATAACCGAGATCTGAGGCCATATCATTCACATTAATTTGCTCTAAAAAATCATTTTCAGATTAAAAGTCATGGGATTGGGAAGTTAGAGAATGTGAAGATTATTGCAAAATAGGCCATTTCTCAAAGCTAGAATATTAAAAGTTGATTTATACATAGATTCATACCCCAGACATACAAGTGAAACATGGCCTCCAAATCTTCAACATCTGTTTTGTGTTTTACAACAGTGCGGTGCAGGGTAAAAGCAATTGTTGTAGTCCATAGAAATGATGCCACACAAAAGAAATGCGTGCTATAGCCCTGAGCATAACAAAAGAAACCTTTGGACGGGTCCCTGTATCAAAATGAAACTTCTATCAATCACATGATGAATGACTTCAGTTGATACATACATTTGAAGAAGCATGTATACCCTATTATGCTGAAGAAACTGCAAAGCATATCCTGCAATTGGCAAAAATGTAACAAAAGAGCATTATGGCTAAGAAGAAGAAAACAAGGTATAAATAACCAAATAACCAATGCAAAAGCTGGTCATTTAATGCAAAGGAACAGACACATATGGCTCCTGAAATGCCAAAGGACCTACTTCTTTCTCAATTGTAAAAGAGAAATGCTAGCTGTACAATAAATTTTACAAAGAAGAGAGAGAAATGGGAAATGTAATAAATGTTTTGATGGAGAGAGACAGATACAGAAAATGATGATGTATAAATTGTTGTATGAATAGACATATCCATTGTAAACAGCATTACAAACACAAATTAAAGTGACTAAGGGCATAAACAAAAAAAACTAAAAAATTACAAAAGTTAGTTGCTTAACATCAAAAGTTTTCCCGAATTTAACAGTTTTCATCAACATAAAGTAGTTTTTACAATCGCAATTGAAGTCAATAACAAGCTGGTAATAACCAATAGCTTTTACAACACATATATTGCATGGAGAAGCTTACTATAATTACTAGCTCACTAAGCATAAATAATGTTCTTATTCTTAAACATACTAAAGGATAATTAGACTCCTAATTATTACTTTTTGTAAGTAGGTTTAACTTAACCTAAGGTTCTCGATCATTAGGCTCCTAATCCTATACCTACTTGGAGTTACAAGTTCAGTAAATTTGTTTAAAACTATCTTCGGAAACAGGTTAATTCATCGCCATTCGTTCCAAAACCAAAATGATTAATTACGCCAATGAAAACAAGCAACTAGAAGCCGAGTATAAAAACAAGCAATTAGGTTTAAAAATAAAAAAGAGTGTGAAATCGACTATCGGTATATTCAATTGAAAAGGCCAAAGCGCGTTTAACCATGTCGTATCCGCGAATCGTGCAGCAAGGTTAGAAATAGAGAGAGGAAAACGCATGGTTTTAGATCTGATGAAGAGGAGCATGGACAGAGAGAAGAGGTTGCATACCGAGAGGGCGAGGTAGAAAACGAGCTTGAAGGAGAACTTGCGGAGCTCCTTGAAGAGGAGGTAGCACAGTACAATGAAGCTGGAACCCGCCAACGACAGGCTCGACGCTCCGGCGTTCACCGCCGTGAGAATCCGGCGATCGTGAGCCGTAAAAGTGCCACCAACTGCGACGGAGGTCGCCATTACTCGGAACCGGTTCGTGATCGCCGATCACCCTCTTGATTCTCAATTCGTTCGCAGTTCTAACTCACTGGGAAAGGAGAAACAATGGTGAAAGTGAAACGGTTTTGAAATTTTATTTTTGTGAAATAAGAAATTAAAAATAATATGATTATGATTAATGAATAACGATTACTGGAATGGAATAACTTGCTTTTGGCGATGGAGAAATAGAGTGAAAAGAAAAGAAATATATGAGAAATTAAAAAAAAATGGTTAATTATGTTTTTGGTCTCTTATTTTTTGTCATTTTTTGTTTTTAGTCTCTCAAAAATATTTTGACCGGTCATAGTCTCTTATAAATTTTCCGTCTGTGTTTTTAGTCTTTACCGTTAACTTGAACCGTTAAGTAATGACGTGGTTTCACATAGGCTGTCACGTGACTTGCCACATGGACTACTAGACTGATGTGGCAGCCACGTGGCAATTTAAAAAAAAATTGATAAAAAATGTAAATTATGAAAATGGTCCCTTATTTTACACAATTTACGTTTTTAGTCCCCTAAAAAATAGTTTAACCGGTTTTAGTCCCTCAAAATTTTGTCATTTATGTTTTTAGTCTCTCCTGTTAACTTATACAGTTAAACTTTAATAATTAATCAATTATTATTTTCACATATTATTATTTTACACATTATTTCACAACAAAAATGCAAAAAAAGAAAAAAAAATTACTTGTAAAGGATAATCAAAGAGGTTAGATTGCTAGTCTTTTCATAAGAGATTACAAATACTTTGAATTATCAAAGCTTAGCGATGAAGAGGTAAGAGAAGTGTTGTGATAAGCTTTTGAGCTATAATTAATTAATAAATTATTGGTTAAAATAAATTTTGAGGAAAAAACTTATATGAGTGTAAATAATAATTAATTGATTAATTATTAAAGTTTAACTGTGTAAGTTAACGAGAGGGACTAAAAACATGAATGACAAAATTTTGAGGGACTAAAACCGGTCAAATTATTTTTTGGGGGACTAAAAACGTAAATCGTGTAAAATGAAAGATCATTTTCATAATTTACATTTTTTATCAATTTTTTTTTAAATTGCCACGTGGCTACCACGTTAGCCTAGTAGTCCACGTGGCAAGCCATGTGGCAAGCCATGTGGAGCCACGTCATCACTTAACGATTCAAGTTAACGGCAGGGACTAAAAACACAAATAGAAAATTTATGAGGGAATATGACTGGTCAAAATATTTTTGAGAGACTAAAAATGAAAATTGACAAAAAATGAGAGACCAAAAACATAATTAACCCTAAAAAAAATATTTGGTAGAAAAGAAATGAAGGATGAGAGAAATAAAAAATATGGAATTTATTAATTATTTTTATTTTTTTACTCTATTTTTTATTTATTTTATTTTTTAAAATCAAATACTTTTATTTTTATTTTATTTTTCTATCTATTTTCAATTATTTTTCTTATTTTCATTTATCTTATTTTTTAACTTTTTTTCCCCCTTCCTATCAAACAAATCCTTAGAGGCTAAGGTCTAACTTATGTTTGACTTACTGATTGATTAACTAAATTAGAGCACTTTTAGTAAAATAGTGTTGTTTTGAAACATATGGCATGAAATGTTCTAGTTTGATTAAATAGTTTCATGTCACATAGGTAGTTAAAGTCAAACTCGTTAATTTGATTAACGAGTGTGTTTGTAGCATGGAATTAACTAGTTTGACTAGCACATTTCATGTCATGTGACAGTTAATCTTATATATCAATTTCTCTTTTTGTGTGCACATCACAATGCAAAATTTATAATTAAAATTATTGTTAATCACATATTTCAAATCTGTTTAAAAAAAATACATGTGACATCAAATTAGCAAGTTTGACTTTAATTGTTTGTGTGACATGGAATTAGCTAGTTAAACTAGCTATTTTTTTGCCACATAAGCGGTCAAAATCAAACTCGCTAGTCAAACTAGCAAGTTTGACTTTGATCGCTTATGTGACATGAAATTAGTTAGTGTGATTAGTGAGTTAACTAGTCAAAGTCAAAACAATCTTTTATCGATAATATGTTTTAAGCTTAATTACACTTTTAGTCCTTCAAATATTGTAATTAATTTGTGTGATTTTAGTCTCTCAAGTTTCAATTGCGCAAATTAGGTCTTCCAAGTATCACAATTGTGCAATTTTGGTCCCCCTAAGTTTTAATTGCGCAAATTAAATCTCCCAAATATCATAATTGTGTAATTTTGGTCCCTTTGTCAGTTTCTTGTTAAATATTTAATAGATTTTATATGATGCATTAAAGTCACATCATTTGTTATGTCATCCATCATCATGTCAATTGCCGCATCATCCATTAAGGCCACATTATCTGTTATGTTAAATATTTAAAGAAAGATTGATAGAGAGACCAAAATTACACAATTGCAATACATGAGAAACCCAATTTGCGCAATTAAAATTTGAGGAACTAAAATCACACTATTGTGATACTTGAGGAACCCAATTTGAGTAATTAGAACTTGGGGGATCAAAATCGCACAATTGCAATGTTTGAGGGACCAAAAGTGTAATTAAGCCTATGTTTTAAAACAATCTCATTATGATATTTAATTTTTAAATGTGCTCTAGTTTGGTCAATCAGTCTTAACTTATGCTAGGTTTGAGCTACTTTTAAAATGTTAAAATATTTATTTATATGAAAAAATTATAAGTGTAAATCTTTACACAATTTTTTGTAACAGTTTATTATCATCATAAAAATTTTGTAGTGATTTTACATAGTTAGAAAACATATGCTAGTATTAGCAATAGTTTTTTCAAGTAGGAATTAAAACTTAAAATAAAGATAAATATAGAAATTAAATAAATAGTTTGACTTTTTTTTAAAACAAGTTTTCCAAATATATTTAATTAAAAAAACAAAATTCTGAGCCATTCAAAAAAGTTTTTAAATCTAATGAGCTAGTCTTTTTCAATAAATTTAAATAACATAATTTTTTTATTCATATAAATAACATAATTTAAATTTTTATTATAATATTTTGAAATTATACTTTTGTTAATCTATTTAAAGAATTAATCTGTTAGTTTACATATAAGTATAAATCTGATAACCTATTTAGTATGTTTGTAATCTTATCTAATAGATCTTATTATTAATTGTTAAATAAACTTTCATATTTGATTAGATTTTTAAAAAGATTAAGCTAAACTTTTAAATAAGTCAGGCTCAAGTATTTGATTTGGAAAAGACTAAACTCAAACATTGTAAATCTAGCATAGCTCAACTCAATTTACCCCTAATGATTAGTAGTAAATTAAAGGTCTATTTAAGAGGTTACACGTTTTTAATTTTTGTTTTTAAATGTAAATTTTAAAATAAAATGTGTTTGACTAAAATGTAATTACAATTGATTTTTGACTTAATTGGTATGTTATTTTGTGCATTGTACAAAATAAATATTTATTTTTATACAATTAAAATTAATTAAATAAATGTCTTTGATTATATAAATTATATTTTGGAGTTACAATAAATAATTTAAATTGCATTATAAAGTTATTTTTAATAATTGACATTTTTATAAAAAAAATTATTGAAACTAAATTTAAAGATAAAGATAAAAAAGAGAGTAGTTTGAGATGGTTGCGAAAGAAACTTTTTGTCAAGTTGCAAATGCAGCATGTGAAATACACATATAAAGAATAGAAGAAGGAGAATATTGGAAATGTCTAATAGAGAAAGTGGGGGAAGTCAGAGTAAATTGTATATTCTAATTTATAATTTTAGTAAATTACATTTTTCTTTATTGAGAGATATGGGTATTGCATTGTCTTCTTCTCTTATGTTAAAATATAAACTCTTCTCCCTTGATAGAATCCACTATTTGACACTTTACTTACTTTTTAATTTTTCTGTTATTTTTTGTTAAAAGATATTATTATTAAAATATCTTTTACACTACCATTTCATGAGATATGACAGTATTACATCATCCTTTTCTCTTAGGAGGCGTTTGGTGCAAGAGAAGTTTTTAGTTTCCTAAGAATCTATAGTTAAAAATGTTTGTTTCTTATGTTTAGTTTATTGTTTTAAAAAATAACATTCCTAGAAAACATCATTTTTCAAGAATGTTTTTTGTTTATGTTTCCCATAAAGTTGTTGCCATGGGAAAGTGAGGATCTAACTTTCTTGAGTTGAGAAAAAAATTTAATGCTATAAAAATATCATGTTATCCTTATTGACTCATTTAATGTAATAAATAGTTAAAGTTTTTGAAAAAATTCTATTAAAACTAAATGTTAAAATCTTTGAATCCCAATAAACACATATAAATATTCTCAAGAATATTTATGACAAATCAAACAAAATTTAGTCATATTCAAGAATCATGATTCTTAGGCACGAAAAAATTTTCCTTCTACCAAACGCATCCTTATGTTAAAATATACAATCCTTTTCCTTGACAATTGCAAATATATTACACTTTACTTTATTTTAAACTTGTTCACTATATACAATTAATAATTTTATGACTTGAATATCCTTTGCACTCTCCTACCCTAATAGGTTTAAATATTACATTTTTTTCCCTTTCTTATTTTAAAATATACAATTTTCTCCTTTAATAGATAAAAACATGGCATATTTTCACCATTTTAATATTGTCTATCAAATTTCAAATAATTTTTATTAAAGAATAAATTTTTCACCGAAAAATCATTTATTAATATATTTGTGTTTTTTTTACAAAAAAATATGTTACTAAATTATTTAATTTTTATAATATAATTTTAGTTATAAATTATTTCTCCATTAAATGTCATTTCCACCCTTTTATATATTAGAATAAATTACATTTGTACCCCTATGTTTTTTGCAGATTGTGTCCAATACCCTTCTTTTTTCAACACCTACAGAAAACCCCTTAATTGTTTGGTATCCGTTACACCGTGACCCCCTGACCTCATAATGTCGTCGATTCTGTTAACCCCAACGGGTCATATGCCTGGCACATGACTTCTAATGAATTTTTTAATCCAAATTTGCCCTTGTCTTCTTTGTGGGAACAACCATTCAAAAGATACACACTTCTATGTTTTTGAAAAAAAAAATTACAGGTGGAAAAGGATCATTTGCAATGTGATCATGTGCGATGTTGTTGAGATTAGAGGTAGAGCACATCTTACCCTCTTTTTAAGTGCACGTTTCCTTATTTGGTGCTAGAGTTTGGTTCTTAGCTAGTATGAGTTTTAATCGTTGATAGGGAAAATGTGTATGATACTAAGGGAAGAGGTCATGAGTATGAAACAAAGGTCTAGAATTTGGCACTAGGAGGAGGCGTAGTTATGATTGTGGGAAGGTCTCTTCACCTGTTCCTTGTGATAACCTACAATTTGACGTTGCTCTCACTCCTTGCTTACCTTGTGATGGTAGTATAATTAGAGATGAAACCAATGCAAGCATAAGTCCTACCTTAGGAAAAAGAGTTAGTGTAGTTGGTAAGTGAGAAATTACTTTGAAAAGGCTCCCTTCTCTTTTCATTCAATTAAAGTGAAAAATGAATCCCCTCTAAGATATTTTTGGTTAATTTACTTGGATTCTTATCTTGGTGGTTCAAGTATATTTAATGGGGTTTTAGTCATCTAAAAGATTAACTTTCTCATTCCAATACCATTTTTTTTTTCAATTTATGGCTTTCATATTGGGCTTCAATTGGCTCTTGCAGTGAATTAATGTAGCCTGAATGTGAATGGTAACCACACCTTTTCTATATCAGGTGAGATCTCTTTGAATTAATGGCTCCTATGCTCTGAATCTTTGTGGAATTGCATGTAGAAGGTTGGATGTTTTCTTTGAGCTTAGCTTTGGTGGTCCTTGGTATGAATATATATCTCCTACTGTTGCATAATTGGTCTGATATTCAGTCTGTTCCTATCGTCTGTTGACTATAGTCTATCTGTATCGTCTGATAGTTTGATATAGTCTGCTGAATATCGTTTGTCATGTACAGTCTGTCACACAGTTTGTAGCAGTGAGTCTGTATAGGATGGCTCGCTTACATCACAATAAATGCTTCTATATTTGAATGAAATAACATGCAATCACTTTTTCAAGCTTAAGTTTCTTTCGATCTTTCTTCACAACAAGTGGTATCACAAGCTCCGGGTTGCGAGATTGAGGAGAACATGGCGATGGCGAAGATGGAAATCAAAAAGTTCACAGGATTGAATGATTTCAATCTTTGGCGAGTAAAGATGAACGTGTTGCTGGTTCATCAAGGCTTGGACGCTGCGCTATCGATCGAAGAGATTTCAAAGATTGATGAGAAAAGGCGTACTGATGTGTTGAGGAAAGCCCACAGCGTGATCTTGCTCAGTCTTGGAGATGAAGTTCTTTGCGAGGTGGCTGAGGAGAAGTCTTCCATGCAAATCTGGGAAAGGTTGGAGGCTTTATATCTGAAAAAGTCTTTGGCAAACAGGTAATACCTCAAGAAGCGTTTGTACACACTGCAAATGGAGGAAAAAAAACCCTTGAAGAAGCATGTGGATGATTTTAATAGAATCATCTTAGATTTGAAGAGTATCGACGTCAAGATAGATGATGAAGACCAGGTGATCATCTTGCTGAGTTCTTTATCGAAGAGATTTGAGCATTTTGTTGACACAATGCTGTATGGGAAGGCGTCTCTTACGATGGCAGAAGTTAAGGCAGTGTTGAACTCTAAGGAAATCCAAAGAAATAGTGATTCAAAGAAAAAAGAAGTTGCTAAAGGGCTGCTCACACGAGGTAGGCAGGAGAAGAGGGATTTCAAGTCCAAGAAATCCTCTAGATCAAAGTTTAAAGGCAAGAAAAAGAAGTACTTCATTTGTAACAATGAAGGACACTTGAAGAGGGACTGTCCAGACAACAAAGATCGATCAAATGAGCAGAACAAGCACACATGAGATGTTGCTAGTGGTTCAAGATGGTTATGAAAGTGCTGAAGCCTTGACAATTGTAGATCAAGATTCCCATAAAGAATGGATCTTGGACTTGGGATGTTCGTTCCATATGAGCCCGAATAAGGACTGGTTTGAGACTTACAAGCAAACTGATGAAGGAATGGTGTTGTTAGGGAACAACAAAGCTTATAAGGTGGTAGGAATTGGTTCTGTAAGGCTGAGGATGTCTGATGGGATGGACAGGGTGCTGCAAGATGTTAGACACGTTTTGGAACTCAAAAGCAATTTAATTTCTCTTGGAACATTGGATCAAGGTGGATATGGCTACAAGTGTGATCAAGGCAGTCTTAAGGTGTATAAGGGGTCCCTTGGTGATCATGAAAGGGATTAAGAATAATGGGCTATACTCTCTTGTTGGTCAAATAGTAGTTGCTGGTTTTGTAAATGCAACAATTGCATCTGGTGTCACAAGCAGACTCTGGCACCATAGACTAGGTCATGTCAGCCAGAGGGGGATGGAAGAATTGGCAAAGCAGGGGGTGTTTGGACAAGACAAGATTGAGCCATTGGAGTTCTGTGAGCATTGTGTGATAGGTAAGGCAAGAAGGTTAAAGTTCTCAACTAGTCTGCATTCTAGTGGAGGAGTTCTTAACTATGTGCATTCAGATTTGTGGGGGCCTTTAAGGACTGAATCTCACGGTGGAGCAAGGTATTTTCCATCTATTGTTGATGATTATTCTAGAAAAGTTTGGGTCTATTTCCTTAAGCACAAGAATGAAGTTTTCAAGAAGTTTAAGGAATGGAAAGTTATGGTAGAGACTCAAATGCGGAAGAAGGTAAAGAAACTTAGGACTGATAATGGCCTTGAGTTTTGTGAGGAAGAATTCAATCAATTTTGCAAATAAAGTGGAGTGGCTAGGCATAAAACAATGAGAGGCACACCACAACAAAATGGTTTGGCAGAAAGGTTCAATAGGACCATTCTTGAACACGTAAGGTGTATGCTAAACCATGTTGGACTACCAAAGAGTTTTTGGGCAGAAGCTATAAGCACAGCTGTTTATTGCATCAATAGGTGCCCATCCACGGCCATTGGATTCAAAACACCACAAGAGGCTTGGAGTGGCAAGAAGGCTGATTATTTAGACTTAAAGACATTTGGCTGTATTGCTTATGCTCACATTAAGCAAGACAAGCTAGAACCAAGGGCTTTGAAGTGCATTTTCATTAGTTATCCCGAAGATGTTAAAGGGTACAGATTATGGTGTTTGGAGCCTGGGCACAAGAAATGTTTCATTAGCAGGGATGTTGTGTTCAATGAACATGAAATGGCTAATTTAGTTAAGCCACAGAGGTCACAACTTAGGAGGAGTCAGGTAGTCAAATGATTCAAATTGAGGCGAAGTCTGGGGTTACATTTGAGCCTGAAGTTGCAACTTATAAATATCAGCAAACACCAGTACAGACTGTCCAGCAGGGTAGTCAGACTGAGGACAGGTCTGTCCAAAGTTATAGCTTGGCAAGGGACAGAGAAAGAAGGACACACAAAGCACCAGAGAGGTATGGACATGCCGACCTCATTTCATTTGCTTTAACAGTAGGGTCAGAGCTTGATGACCTTGGTGAACCCAAGTCCTATAGTGAGGCCATGATGAATGAAGATAAGCATAACTGGCTGGAAGCTATAAAGGAGGAAATGGTTTCGCTGGAGAAGAATTAAACTTGGAGTTTGGTGGACAAGCCTAAAAGACAAAAGATTGTGGGAAGCAAATGGATTTTCTAAGAGGAAAGAAGGTATTCTCGGTGTTGAGGAGGCATAGTTCAAGGCTAGACTGGTGGCACGTGGATTTACACAAAGGGAAGGGATAGATTTTACAAAAATCTTCTCACCTGTGGTTAAGCATAGCTCTATAAGGTGTTACTTGCAATGGTGGCACATTTCAACATGGAAATGGAGCAAATGGATGTCAAAACAGCCTTCCTTCATGGAGAGTTGGATGAGACCATTTATATGAAGCAACTAGACAGTTCATCAAGGAAGGGACAGAGAATCAAGTGTGTTTGTTGAAGAGATTGTTGTATGGTCTTAAACAATCACCAAGGATGTGGTATAGGCGTTTTGATGAAGATATGATTAAGATTGGATTCTCAAGAAGTAAATATGACTGTTGTGTATATTTGAAGGGTCATGGAGTTGAGAAACCAATTTATCTGCTATTATATGTTGATGATATGTTGTTGGCTAGTGAAAGCATGGGAGAAATTGCAAGGTTAAAGGAGCTATTGAATTTAGAATTTGAAGTGAAGAATCTCGGACATGCTAAGAAGATACTTGGTATGGAGATTACAAGGAAGAGAGACAGTAAGGAGCTGTACCTGTCTCAAGAAGTTTATCTCAGGAAGGTTCTGGACAGATTTAAGATGTTAGTTGCAAAGTCAGTTGCTACCCCTCTAGCTCAGCATTTCAAGTTATCTAAGGAGCAAGAGCCACAAACTGATGAGGAGCAAACTTGTATGCAGAAAGTGCCTTACTCCAACGCAGTTGGGAGTATCATGTATTCAATGGTGTAGTTGCAGACCAGATTTAGCCTATGCTATGAGTGTTATTAGTAGGTTTATGGCAAATCCGGGTAAACAACATTAGGAGGCTGCAAAATGGGTGTTGAGATATCTTTGTGGGAATACTAGTCTGGGACTGAAGTATGTTGGTCAAGGTGGAGTTCCAAAGATAGAAGGTTTTGTTGACTCAAATTTTGCAGGAAGCATTGATATAAGGAAGTCCATAACTAGTTATGTTTTCAAAGTTTTTGGAAACACAAGTTAGTTGGAAAGCTAACTTGCAAGCAGTGGTAGCTTTATCATCCACTGCAGCTGAGTATATGGCAACTTGTGAAGTAGTAAAGGAAGCTCTATGGTTGAGAGGATTAGTTTTAGAATTGCTTATGGAAGAAGAATTGGAAACTATCACAGTTCATTATGACAACCAAGGCACAGTTTGTTTGACAAAGAATCAAGTACATCATGAGAGAATGAAGAACGTTGATGTGAAGTTTCATTTCATCAAAGATGTAATGATGAGTGGGGCTTGTGATCATTGAGAAGATAGCATCTGAGGAGAATGTAGCTGATATGCTTACAAAAGCATTACCTTCTGAGAAGTTCAAATACTGTTTAAAGTTGTTGAATATTACAGATATTAGATGAGAGTCTGTAATAGAGGAATATAAGACCAAGGTGGTGATTGTTGCATAATTGGTCTGATATTCAGTATGGTCCTATTGTCTGTTAACTATAGTTTGTCTGTATTGTCTGATAGTTTGATATAGTTTGCTGAATATCATCTGTCATGTACAATCTATAGTAGTGAGTCTGTATAGGATGACTCGTTTACGTCACTTATAAATACTTTTGTATTTGAATGAACTAACATGCAATCACTTTTTCAAGCATAAGTTTCTTTTGATCCTTTTTCACAACACCTACTACATCAACGTTGGGCATTGTGATAATATGATTCACATGGTCTTTTTCTTTTTCCAGGGTTGTAGTAGGGGTGTTGTCATTGTTAAGGAAGCTAGAGGTGTTGTATTTAAACAAAAGTACTTTAGATGAATAAAAAAATTCTAAAATATAAAATACAAGATATTTGTGAATTGACAATATCAATCACATGTACTGTCAATTCCTAAATTGGTTTTGCAAGGCCAAATTCAATTGGGAATTTCTTATATTTTTTCATCTCTGTTCTTCTCATTCTATTTGGATTTTAATCATGTTCCCCTTATTACTTGTTGAAGCCGTGTGATTTGGTTTTAGATTAGATAACTGTATTAGTAAATTTTACTTTACCTAATGTGATTAGTAGGCTCATGCATATTATGGTTTTGGACTTTATAGCTTTTATGAATTACCAGTAAGTGTAGTTTAATTTTGGTTTGTTGAACAGAGTTATAAAACAAAGAAAATCCAACAACCAAATAAAAACTTGATTTGGAGATTAACTTATGACATTTACCAAAAAAATAATTGGTTTATTGAAGCATTTGGTGGCAAGTTCAACGCATTCATAGTTTATTCCACTGCCAACTATTTGTTCCCCTTGCTTATATGGGTTCAACACTTAATAGCCTATAAGACTTAGGAGGTGGAACAAGGAAATCTTCAAGAAGTTGAATTTATTGAGTCGGCTAATAATGGCTTTTGAGGCACAAACAAAAGGTGAATTTTATTGTAATTATAGTTTAGAGACTCATCTTGTGTGGCTAAGGTGTTGTTGTTGCTTACAGTTTTATGTGTAAATATTTTTCATTCTACTGTAAATCTTGTGTTGAGTCCACTGTCTTCATGGACCTTAATTTTAAGAACTGTTGTATCTTCTATGACTTATTATTATTTTGGTTTTTGTTGTTGTTGTTTTGGTAATAGATAAATAATCAAATTAAGAACCACATGTAGAACTAAAAATCATTGTATCTAACATTGTATCCAATTTTGTTAGTTATCTATGACGTATTTCTATTCCCTTAGAATAATTCTTTTAAGGAAACCAATGTGGAAAAATACAAATTAGTCAAGCACGCAGATTTAATGTTAACACCATGGCAAGCTCACTTACACCATCTTCTTACCTTGGAAAAGTATGCCAATTAATTAACCAACGTTTTAGACAATTTTCTTACATCTCACACCATGGCAAGTTTTCTTAATTAATGCTAACACCATTTTAAGAATCGAGATATGGGTTTGGGTTAGTAGGAGGTAGAGTTGGTATGTTGAAGAGCTACAAATTGGTATGGGAACAATTGCTTTTGAATTAGGGGCATTTCATTGAACATTTGTAGGAAAACTATGACATTTCATCAGGCACAACGTTGAGAGCCACAGTGTTAGGGGCGACACTACTGTCATGTCGAGGGGTCAAGGAGCCTGCAGAGGTAGTGCATGACAAACCAAAAGAGCTAGCTTGAGGACCCTAACGACGGGGAAGAGGCGAGACCGTCGATGACATTGTGTTGGGTGATTTTAGAGCATGGAGAAGGTAACATTCGCTTCGCACAAAAAGAAAGGGGTATTTTTGTCATACCACAAATATAAAAAAAAGTTACTTAACACCGTTTCAATAAGGGATTCAAAGTAATGTCAAAATACAGAAGGGTATTGGGTGCAATATTTAAAAAACACAAGAAATCTGAGTGTAATTTATTCTAATATTACTAACAACAAATTTAGTTAAATGTTTTGTGAGCAATATTGATTAGTAGAAACGAAGCAATGTTGAGGCATTGAATAAGTGGAAGGTAGCTTGTTAAATTAAAAATTAATTTAATATATATTTTAATTAAAAATTATATTTTAAAATCTTTTAAAAAATATTCTTTAACTATATTAAGTTAAAAGAACTAAACTACATATTTCAACACAAAAAGAGATGGTAGTGCAATACTCCCATCTTTTAGGGAAGAGAGTATAATTTATTTAAGAATATTCTTTATCAATGTTAAGTTAAATGTACTAAAGTATATTTTTCAATGCAAGAAGAAACAACAGTGTAATACTATCTTTGAATGGAAGAGAGTGTAATTTACTCTTATAGGAGTAAATTTCAGAATGCCTTTAACTCAATTTTTAACATATGAAAAAATAGTTTTGTTATTATAATTGTAAAAACATATTATTCACTCTTCATATCTCTTAAAGAACTCAAAGTTTCACAATAATCACCATTATTGTTACCAACTCATTGTTACTATTAATCAATTACAGCTATAGTTGTCACAAATACCACTTGTCATTGTCCACTAATCAATTATCATTATCATTGTTACTAGCACAACATTGTTATTACTATTGTTATTATGTCATCGCCATTACCATTACTGTTATCCCCACCATATTAATTGTCACCATTATAACTATCTTCATTATTGCTATCATTACTTTGCCATCACTACAAATCTACTATCACCATCACTACCTCCCCACCATTGTCCCCACCCCTTCCCATCTTCCCTTTACCACAAAACAAACCTGAATTAAGTAGTAGACAATCTTTTGTGGTTTAGATTTAAATTTTGATTTTAAATTTTGAAAATTAAAAATTATAAAAATTATAAATTGAAAATTATAAAATTGAAAAGCAATTTTAACTTTTAAAAATTTTAAAACTTAAAATTGACAATTATACTAAATATGCATAAAATTGTGGTATTGGGACGTCTAATGATATTTCTACCAACAAAAAAATTACCCAACTTCATACTATTTGAAAATATGTTGAAGGACTTTTAATGCATTAGCGTCAGTCTAGTAATAGGAGATTTAAATAGTTTGGATAAGATTTGATGTTCAAATTTCATTGTCGTCATTGTGCACACAAAAACAATATGTTGAAGGAGTGTGGATTTTAAATGTATGTTTTTTTGTTATTGAAAAATAATAATTTAAAAGTAATATAATTTTTTATATGTAAAAATTATTTTGGTTTTAAAAAATAAAAAGAAAGAGAAATATCAAATAAATTTCTAAAATTATAAATGTTGATCAATTTAATTCTTAGAATCATAAAAATATTGTTTTACTTTTCAAAATTATCAAATCACAATCATTTTATTATTTAAAATTATAAAAAAGGATTAAAATGACTAATATTGAATGATTTCAGATATCAAGATGATATTCTTATAATTTCAAGAACTTAATTGTCAAATATTTATATTTTTAAGGACTCGTTAAAATCAGTGTGTAACTAGATGTGAAAAGGGATATTTTTATTTGTTTTATTACAATAAAGAAGAATTGTATGAATAATGTGATAAAAAGTGGAATGAAAATAGAATTGTCATTTTAAAGTAATGATATTTTCATAATAAAAAAAATCCACCATCTTTGCAGGCTAGTTTTCTAAGGTAAAAATAAAATAAAAAGTGTTAGAATATGTATTTTTTTATTTATTAAAAGGTAAACGTTGTATATATATGTATATATGAAATAAATGTACCCATTTTTTTTTGTAAATGTCATCGCTGTCATATTTCTTTTAATTGTCACATATTTTCTTCATGTGCTGGGATATTTTATGAACAATAAGGATAGAAAATATATTGTCATGAGAAATTTTTTAAGTTCGAGAGTGATACAAAGCTTGGCATTAATTAATATCACTTACATATTATGAGTGATAGTGGCTTTGTCCATTGTAGTTGTTTTGTGAGTGATTGCATCCCAGTTAGGGTACAAGGAATCATACATAAAAGACAGAAGTAACGCACGAGAATCGTCTTCCGACTTTCGTTTTGTGAGATATTCTTTAATTCCATGTACTGATAGATCGGTCCCGCCCGGCCTGCACCATTTGCTTTCAAACCAATTGAGTAACGCAGATCTGGTTTTTTATTTTTTGCTTAAATATATTTTTTAGCCTAATCTTTTTTAAAAAAATTTAATAGTGTTGATCTTCATACATTTTAAATTTTTTAAAGTAATTCTAACTATTATTTAATAATAACATGACATAACGTTAACAACTCTTCTTATTTGATATGTGATGCAACAGTTCTAGATGTATGTCACATTCTCATTAAGTAGTAATAGAGACTATTTAAAAAATAAATAAATTTATGAGCACGAAAATTAACAACAATATTTTAGAAAAAACCAAATTTAACAATATTTATTAATACACTACTTTTCCTTTCTTGAAGAGAATACTAATAATAAGTATTCTTAAAGCATTGATTAAAGAATTAAAAAAATTATAAAAAGGCATTATCAATGTACTCTATTGTAATTTTTAATGCATTTTACCGCAATTTTCATAAAAAATTATTTATTAATTTCTTTACATGAACCCTTAAACTACTCGCTAAGAAAATCCTTTCTTTGATGTATGTAAGCCAATTTGTTTTGCTTAAAGCATTGCTATTAATTCACAAATTATATTACGGGGTCAATGTCTCTAACTCGATGTCAAACTTTATTTTCTATAGTGTATTATTTCACTTTAGAAGAATTTGATACGCACACATGAGAGACATATCTAGTTAGAATGTGAAAGGGGTTAATTTTCCCCATATAATCATGTATGTATAGTCAAGATACTTTTGGTATGAATTGTTTTACCTAATTTTAATCTAAAACATTCATTTGAATTGAACGGTTGAGATTTGATCATCTCACTCAATATTATTCCTATAACAAAATTATGATTAAATTATTTGCCCTCATTTTATCAAACATTGATCCGAGGTGGCCTAAAACAATAAGCTCACACTCAAAATGGGTGCTCTTTGGTAAACTATTACTCTAACAATAGTTGAGTGTGATTGAGAATGGTCCATGAGGTGGTAGTACTTGTAAAGACTCTAACATCAAATTAGATGAGATTTTGATAGAGTAACAATAAATTAGAGCAAGAAAAAAATATACTTGTAAGTGAGCAAAATTCTAATATTTATAAGAGAGTAGGGTGTTTGACTTTAGGTCAATAGCGGTTACCAACACAAGGGGGTCGTTATTAATTAGTAGCCGCATCGTAGTGTGTGATGCAAAGAACCCCTGATCCCTACATCCTTACCTAGGATCAATGATCAGTATTGATCATGATATCCTATCAGGGTACATGGTATGATAGATATGGTACTTAGATGCTTCTTAGAAGGCATTACCTCTTAAATTGTCCTCATAATGCATGTTCATGTAAGGGCTAGTAAGGTGAGTTGAGACCGTGATGAGGTATCTTAACTAGTGCTTAAGGTTGCCTACGGGTAAGCCTTAAGGCCATCTTTATCTCCTGTTCTTAAAAAGGAAAAATCTTGATAAGATTTGTTCTTGTTAAGATCAGCTGTTTGAGTGTCTGTATGAGACAAATTTATTAAGCACCTATATCTTATTTAAGCAGTGGTGCCTAAAGTATTTAAAATTAAAAAAACATTTATATAATAGAAAAAGAGTTATTATGGATTCCATATGCATGTATTTTTATGAAACAATGCTAAAATATTAGAATATTGGATTATTTGTGGAACCCATTTAGTGAATTTTTTGAAGGTGGAAAGTTGGAAGAATTGAGTGCTTAAGTTGAAAAAGATAAAAATGATTTATGTGTAGAAGTGGGACCCACTTAAGAACCCAATGAGAGAAACTAGGTTAACGATGCCCTAAGAACTTTCAAGGATTAGGAAGGCCTTGGTGTAGTTGCTTCATGACCAAGTTAGACAAACGCATGTTAGAACAGTAGCCTTAAGGACTTAAGCATGTTCTAAGGATTAGAACTAGTTAATTCCAGAACACAATAATAATGAAGGCACTAAAATTAATTGATCATACCCTTTCAATCCTGAGGATAGCAATGACGATATAAACATCATGAATCATACTAATAATAATATATTAAAGTGTAGATGACAGTTTACTGATTTAATGAATTTTTTTTTTAACTTTCTCTAAACTATAACTTGAAATCCAAAATCATGTCCAAACACAATCCAACTATAATTTTGTCAAATACATTACATGTGAATAAATTTTAGATTGTGTATTCTGAACTAGAGTCACAAGTGCTTGTACATTTTGTGTATATCATCAAACCATAGAAAACTCAATTACCACTTCTAACAACTTGGGTTCCGATGTGGTAGTCCTTATTCCACCCTAAACATCATTTTGGTGTAGCTCTGTATTTCTGGCCACAGTCAGATGTGATAGAACGAACTACTTGCATACCGTTTCATGATAGTGAAGATCAAGCCATGCCGTCCCTTATAAAATAAAATAACACACCACTTTTTTTTTACCTTTTACTATCTGATATATATATATATATATATATGTGTATATATTTTATCTACGTTGCTGAGGAGTGCTGCTGCTATATTTTATCTTTGTCACCATTTTCACTAACGGCAACATACACAAATGGTCCAACTGAAAACATCATCAAAGTCCTGAAGTGGCTCCAATACCTTCACCACATCACTCATAGTGGGCCTTGGATTTGGGTGATGACTCAAGCATTTAAAAGCCAACATAGCAATTTTCATGGCTCCTTTCATGGGAAATTGCCCTTCTAGTCTACGGTCTATGATGCTATACACCTTTTTTTGATCTCTCAACAAAGGCCTTGCCCATTCCACTAAGCTCTTCTTTCCATTCGACCGAGACTTATCCACTACCCGTCTTCCTGTAAGCAATTCCAACAGCACCACTCCATAGCTATACACGTCACTCTTTGTTGTAAGGTGACCTATAACCAGGCAATGAGTAGTTAGTTAGCTTCATCAAATATAACTTTCTGTCATTTTGGACATCAGAAATTATAGCGTATTTGATTGCACTGTTGTCGATGTGATTTTCTATGTATAACCATAAGCTAATAGTCATAGCTTCCACATTTTTGGACTAAATTGACGTGATTCTATGCTTTCTAATGAGTTTCCAAACATGCACTTAATAAAGTGACAAAGTAAAGGGAAGTCTAATTTCTAGTAATATGAAAGCCCTAGGTTCAATTTGGACTGCATAAGTTCTTATTGAGGCTTGTAACATGCTTTTAGGAGTAAGGAATGAAACAGTCTCCCTTCCCCCTTTAGCTTTTTAGGTGCCATCATGCTAGAAACTTGATTAACATATTGGATGGTAGTTCATATACCTGTCATGATGTACTCAGGAGCGGCATAGCCTTGTGTTCCCATTATGCGTGTTGTTACATGTGTGTCTTCCCCTTCAGGGCCATCCTTAGCTAGCCCAAAATCTGAGAGTTTAGCTGTGAAATCCTAGATTTGGAAGAGATAAACATTAAAGGGTCTAGGTTAATTTCTTGATATGGCCACTAGAAAGATGATGCAAGAGATGCAACATGGTCCTTCAGAAGAGATCAGGGAACATACTGAGTCTAGTAAAATGTTTGAAGCTTTGAAATCCCGGTATATTACAGGCTTATCTGCTTCATGAAGGAAGGCCAGACCCTTGGCAGCTCCTAATGCAATTTTCATCCTAGTTGACCATGGCATGGCAGCAGAGTATCCTGTTTGTATTAGAACAAAAGCTGTTATAAAGGCTTGATTTATGGTAAGAATCCAATTTTTTGTATTAGTATGATGGATTGTCAAGTCATCAGTATCCAAAGAAAACATAGATATTTGAAACAATTAGGTGTGCTTGACCATATAGAACAGAACATCTAAAATTCTAAATCATTTGGTGATCATTATTGAGCTTGATATTGCAATCATGTTTGACTTTGAGTGAGTTCCTACTGATATAATCAGAAATACAGCAATATATGACCTTAGGAACTTCATGTACACTCCATACTTTTTGAGGAAAGATTGAGAAAAGGAGGAGGATAAGTAGAAGAGAGAAAAGAAACATACTTCTGAAGAGTTGATTCTCCAAGCTGCCTCTTGGCATGTATTCATACATCAAAAGCCTGTGCTCATCCTCATAACAGTAGCCAATTAACTTGACAAGATGTGGATGCCTTAGCTGTCCAAGAAATATAATCTCTGCCTAGAAAAGAAAATATGTTCAAAACAACAGTTTTTCAGATACTGGTGTTCCATTAGTTCTTCTAACTTCTAAGATATTTATTCGTAAGTGTAGTATTTTGTCAAGGAAAGAAATATGTTGGCATCTTAAATTGATATGTGACAGCCAAATAAATAGGGTGGGGGGTACTAATCATAATAAGTTAAAAGGGCACTTCAGAAAGCTAACCAGCCACTCCCTGTGACCTTGCAAGCCATCCAAGTCCAATCTTTTCACAGCTACAGTCTGAGCTTTCAAACCAGGCCTAAGCTTGTCATCAACAAAACCCTTGTACACAGGTCCAAACCCACCTTCACCTAGCATGTTACTCCATGAGAAATTATTTGTTGCTTCCCTTAGCTCCTCAAGTGTGAATGCATAGAGTTTTGAGCCAGCCAGAGAAATTGAAAGATCTTCAATGGCCTGACTGGAGCTTGAATTGCTTACATCGGATAGGCATAGCCTCTGGAAAGAACCTTGTTTTAAAGCCTGTTTCTCTGATTCCTCCAAGGGGTACTTAACCTTGTAACAACTTAAGATCAAGATCGTAGACTTCCATGTAATCTTTTTAGTAGTCATCTAGAAACTAGAAAAATTGGTTTATATGTGCAATAACCTTGTAATGTATTTTTGTTTCACAAGCTGCTTGAATCTAAAATATGGGAAAGACGACATAAAAATGGGAATGATTCGCTGGGAAAAAAATAAGTGAAAGATTATGAAATTTATAAGTACATATTTTCACCTACTACCTTAGAAGAAAAATTGTGGGGAGATTCCTTGACTTCTAGACCTCTTGAATGTGGATGGTAGCACTATATACCATACGATATACATGAATGATTTTTATTTTATTTTTTGTGATTTTTTAATTTTATAACTATATTATTGTGATATATATCTTCAATTTATTATTGGTCAAGTAACTTGCCAACCTGTTGACTTCAATGTTACACTAAACTTTCCCTCCCCAACCCCCTACAAATTATGTATGTATCTCTCTCTGTTTTTTTTTTTTTGATACAATATGTATCTCTCTATCTTGCATCCTTTGTCCACTTATTTTTGTGTTTAGCAATTGATATACATTCGCCGGGAAGATCGGAAAATGAAGGGTTGTAACATAATTCCATTAGTGCCAAACCAACAATTCCATTATCTATTCTGCCGTTGCACACATCAAAGGCTTTCTTTAATCGTTCATTGGGTTATATTGCAGACATGTGCTTTATTATAACAAAAGAAAAGTTCTATATATGTGGATTGAGAGCATTTTATGGTCTAATTGATATGTCCCAATATTTGGTAGGTAAGGGTCCTCTACGTCATCGTTGTTAGGATGTCGTGATCATACAATAGCAAGCCGACAATGAAACTCTCCTTTTAAATTCTTTATTTGTGATAATCAAGGACAGCTTCTAGAATCTAGAACTTAAGGGATTGTTTGCTCTTACGTAATTTATTTATTTATTATTATTATTATTATTTTTTACCTTGGACTAATCATTTCGTGTTCATAGAATTGTAATAAAGCCATCAAATGCGTGCGAGTCAACACAGCCAAGGACTTTCACGGGGGTTTAGATATATTGAATCATATTGAAAGAAAATTAATTTTAAAGAAGTGGAAAAAAGAGATGAGGTAGGGAAGGTCAAAGAGAAAGGGTGAAGTGGTGAACCAATCAATCTAACCCGCAACCACTTCTATCGCTCTTGGAAAATATTGCAAAACAAAAAGTAATCATTGGAAAATGGATTACATGCAACGGCTTAAAGGGGTAATCATTTAATTAGTGTTTGACAAATGCACTGCTCTTTCAAGTTTCAAAGTGATTATTAAGAACTACAAATTGGTTTTTTTTTGGTGGGGGGGCGGCGGCTATTACATTTTGAGGTCAAGGGGTATCTTACAGGGTTATATCAAAGTTTACGTTGATGCTCCCTACGTAGGAGAATTGTTGGTCGTGATTTTTAGAGGCTGAACAACTATCAATCGGAGCCTAGGCCCAAAGGAAAGAAAACTACACTTGATTATTGTTACGGCTGTGCGTAATTCATGATCTTTTCGACTGTAGTGGCGGGAATATTTCGACTTGGCCACTAGGGAGTTTTTGTCCTACCCCAGGATCAAGCGCAAGACTTGATGAAGTCGAGGCGATCCTGAGTAGCCCAAGTGGTACTCAGGATCGCCTCGACTTCATCAAGTCTTGCGCTCAATCTTGGGGGAGGGCAAAAACTCCCCAATGGCCAAGTCGAAATATCTCTGCCACTTATGCACAGCCGTAACAATTATCATAGCATCATGCACTAGCAAGCACTTAAAATCAATCTAAGTTTTGTTTAAAAAGAGAAAAGTTACATACATTTTTTTAAGTACTTTAGACGTTTTTCCATCAAAATTAAAGTTTTACTTTAAAAATCCGTGTACTGCTCAGATTTGACATGGTCCTTGACTAGTCAGTGACAAAGTCAACCTCAATTAAGAAGAGAAGACGACACCTCAACAGCGAGGTGAGGACTTACCTCAACAACCATTCAAGGTGCCACCTCGACAACTGATCAAGCGCACCTCAGCTCAACCCTAAAGGGAACAACAAGAATTGTGGGATCACCCTGCATCTTGGGATTTCACAGATTGCGCCCTTGATGTTGGACATTCATGATGGTTAAATACGGTAACTAGGCCTATTGCTAATGGCAGATCAAGAGGTATATCTAGCCCAAGTGCACACATTCTAACCCTAATCTCAACTTAGTACATGTAACCCTAAATCACACACTCTCTTGACTTGAGCATTGAATTGTTTTTGCAGGTACTACCCCCGCCAGCACAGAGAAAGGAGAAGAGAGGATGAAGGACGAGGGTCATCTATCGTGGAAGAAACAAGAGCGAAAAAGTACCAAATTTGGCAAGAACAATTCGTATCATAAAAGTAATAAAAGTTAAATTTAATTAGAATGTATTAATAATATTAAGATTTTTTATACTATCAATTAATCATAATTCGTCATAAATAGTAAATTTATTTACTTTTATGGTAACTCCTTCAAAAATTATATCTAGAATGATTTCTGATTAGTTGAAAGTATAATACATAAAAATTAAACTTATAAAAATTTGCACAAAGTTACTAGATGTCTGGATCATGCTTATGCTAGCATTAACCGGGGAAATCTGCACGCTTCCCATGGCTTCTGAGCATAGCTCTTAAGCTTTTAATGATATGCACGTCTTATACTTTAATATCGTAAGCATGACTACTTACATCATTTGGATAGATGCATTAGCTTTAATAAATTGTAGTCAGCAGCAATAATTCCAGTCTAAGGTATTGAACAATTGAGGACACCCTAAGAATGATATACAATAATCTCTTTATCCCACCCGTTTCTGTGTCTCAC
Organism: Spatholobus suberectus; assembly: GCA_004329165.1. Taxonomy (NCBI): domain Eukaryota; kingdom Viridiplantae; phylum Streptophyta; class Magnoliopsida; order Fabales; family Fabaceae; genus Spatholobus; species Spatholobus suberectus. The sequence continues at coordinate 10,885,041 of CM014733.1, forward strand.
ACATATACGTCACTTTATAGACTCAAATCCATGTCCAAAGGAAAGACATTTTGTTTAGAAATGATTCATGCTACAGATTAAGAAAGGATAAAACTTTTTTATATTATTTAATTAAAATTAATTTTTCATCTGGATAATTAAGCACTGACATTTAATGTCTATTTTTATTTATTTATTTATTTATTGCTAAAATGGAGGCCGGAGGCCAAAGGCCAATGTCTATTTTTATTATGCAAGTTATTAAGCTTGAACTCTAATTTTAACTACAAAAATAACAAAGTACTCAAGACTCCGTTTGGGGTAGCTCTTTATTTTCAAAGTTAAATTTGAAAACAAAATTTGTTTGCATAAAATGGGATTAAAATGATTTTTTAAATTAATTTTAAAATTATTTTAATTCACTTTTAGAAATAGTAAAAAAGGATTTTCTAATCTTAGTTTTAACTTTTTAGAAATTGTCTCGTCCCTTTTTATAAGATAGAGAGAAACCTCTATAAAGTGTATTGAAGATTAACCAAAATAGTTATACCAGATTACACAAAGATTTTTTTTTTTGTTAGTATGTTATATATGTAAAGTATCTACTAGCAATTATAGTGATTAGTACATCAATATATAGAGCTTATGTTATCTAACTGACAAGAGCTCAAAATGAGTTAGGCCACCCCACTTAGTCCTGACCCATGTGAGTCAAGATCAAGAGACCCACATAAAAAAGCGCAAAGAGGCAAGAGGCCTATAGGACCCTATGGGTTAGGGCTAGCCCATGGGCCTTAAATTTAAAATTTTACCATACTATTAAATTAGCCCATCTTGGCCTAGCCCGAAAATGTATTGGCTTGTGATGGCTCAACTCAAATGGGCTAGGCTGACCCGAATTGACAATTCTAACGATGACCTGATCAACTTGAACCAATTTGAAAGGAAAAATCTAGGTTGGTTTGAACCATCAATTTGGTTCATATTTTAAAATTACAAACCCAATAAACCTGATAATATTAATTTTGAGTATCAAATTTGAGCACATGGAACCTAAGTCAACCTAAACCTATACCATTTTATGAATTTTTAATTTTGTCTTATGCAATTCTATAAGTCTATAATTTTTTTATGTTATGTAATTCTATAATTTTGACTTTTGAGACTATTTGTCAACTTTTCATTTTATTCTTTTTCTATTTTTTGATTTTCAAAATTTTAAGATTAGAAAACTTTTTTGATTTGACTTTTTGTTTTCTATTTTAAAATAAAAATTAAAATATTGAAAACGTGTTTGATTTGATCATTTTTAATAAAAATTCATGAAATATTTTTCATATAAAGTTTACAAAAAAAATTTAAATAATAAATATATTTATATCTTTATTACTAAAGAATTTATTATAGGGGGGGATATTTATTTATTTAGTTATTTATTTCTTCTCCTCAGTTGCAAGAAACGTATAATAAAAAACAATATTTGTCATCTAAAATATATGATTAAAAGAGGTTTGAACAAAAATATCTATTTAAGTTGTTTGGTTTCATTGTTTTGTTTTATATACGTTATAAATATTTAGTGTGTGTTTGGATGGAATATTTAAGAATTTTAAAGAATTTAAAATTTTCAGAATTTAAATTGCTTCAATTAAATTTTTAATTTTTTTTGTTTGATAAAATAATCAAATTTTTTATTTTCAAAATTTTATGATAAATTAATCAAATTTCTCTGTCTAAAATTTTTTGTTTTGATAAAATAAAGAAAATCCTTCATTTCTAAAATTTTGCATTTAAATAAAGAAAAGAGAGATTAATATCAATGACCAACCAAAGATATTCCTTGCAATTAATATACGTACCCAAAAAAAAGAAAAAAAACATAAAAAAAAATGATAAATGTGCTTAAATGATGTGATGAAAAATGAAAAAAAAAAAGATAAAAAAAAAGGTAAAAATAAGATGAAGAGAAAATAAATATATAATAATAATAACTCAATCAAAAGTGATTGATGAATGGATGAAAGGGAACAGAAAAAGGTCTTCATCCACAATATTAAACAACGTGTATCAGTCTCTACGAGTCATTATCAGCAGCACATTAAGGTACTTAGGAATCGTGGTAGGTGAAGATAAACATTGAAACAAAGCCAAAGGCTTTCCTCCGCAGCGTTACTTAACACTGTACTCGTTACCCAATCTGGACCGCCGAATTACGCAAGGGAAGCGTGCATGTTATGTTACATTAGTGGAGTTCCTAATTAAGTAGCAAGTGTTTGTTTGAATCGGGTTTTCATCTTACTACTCCCCTAACATAACTGAAGTCCAATGATTGGAATAGGAAGTGGAACCATTGCAACAATTTTGGGACTAGTCACTGCTGAACTGGTGGCGTGGAAGTTAAGGGATAATAGGAATTGAACAGCTAGTAAATACTTGTTTCTACAGTGAACCATTACGTCAAATGGTTTATCGGTAAACTATTAATTTAAACCATTAGATATATAAATAAAAAAAATTAACGGTTGAAATTATAATTAAATCAATATTTTTTTATTCATATATCTAACAATTTAAATTAGTGGTTCATCGGTGTCTACCTAATAGGTGGTGTAGAATTTACACTTTATAAGATACTGTTTGAGGATGAATTCGATTTTTAGAAGGGACCACGATGCCAATCTCAATCTTTGACTTTTTGGCCACCATGATGATTCTGCTTGAACCATTCCATTTCCATCTAGAGGAAACTTAGGTAATTCGTCCTTGGCACATACCCACATGCCACATATTGCATGGTCCCTAGAAAAGAACTTTTTGCACTGTCCTTTCTCATTTGGTAATGTTGCTAGATATTTCTGAGGCGAAAAGCAACCAGTTTGTCCACGGGACGTTTCTCACGGAATCCTTGCAAGGGGGCAACTTGTATTTTATAATTTTTTTTAAGTACCCGTTTGGGGTTTAGTTTTAAATTTTTAAAAATTAAAACTAATTTTCAATTCTTAATTTCAGTTTTTTTTATTTCTAATTTTAAAAAGATGTTGTCAATAAGATCCACCGCACCAAACTCTTTTAACAAACTTAAACTAGCTCTCTCTCTTCTTCACACCAAATCAAACTATGAAGTCTCCTTTGTATATTCTTGAATAATTTTTTGCCAATATTATAAGGATAGGAATCAAGTTACTTTAAAAATAACTCTTGGTAGAGTTACTTCACTCAATAACTCTTGATATATATTACATTTTAATGATTCAACCGTTAAATATTTTGATATTATCTCAATGATCATGCACACCAAATTTTAGATAAATTAGACATTTGTATTTATTTAATCTTAGAGTCGACATTTGTTTATAATTTAGAAAAGTATATTATATGTTAATTTGAATTTATTTAATGCAGTATCAAATAGTTTTCAAATTTTGTAAAAATTGATAGACTTGATCTACTCAATATAATCTTTTAATTTAACGATTAGATCGTTAAAATTTAATATATATCAAAAGTTATTGAGTGGAGTAACTCTACTAAGAGTTATTCTTGGAATAACTTCATCTCCACCCATATCTTCAAAATCAAGTCTCCCAAAATTAAAAGAAAGTAGTAAAAACTACTATGAGTCACAAAGGACAAATATCTATTTAGGGTTTGAAAAGAAAAAGTCCAAATGATAAGTAACATGTCACATAATTTATAAGAGTAAAATTTGAAGGTTCATATATTACAACAAAAAATTGAAGCTTAATATCTATTAAACAATAATAATTGTATAAGAATGAAAAGCGCTACATACATCCCCTAAAAGACAACTTTGCTTTATTTTATAACTAATATTCTAGCCTGCACAAAATAAATGTTTATTTTATATAATTAAAATTTATAAGAAATAGATATTTTTAATATATAAATTATATTTCAATTAAAATTTATAATAAATAAGTATTTTTGAACATATAAATTATATTTTAGATTTATAAAAAACAATTTATATTGTAATGTAATATTTATTTTTAACTATTGATAATTTTTTAAAAATAATATTAAAATTCAATTTAGAAATAAAGATAAAAAAAATAAATTAAAAGAGATAAGGGATTAAGAATAATTCCTAAAAACGTTCTCACTAAAAAAAATTCATAAAAACGATCTTATTCAAAATAGTTATTTTACTTTATATAGAGAGAAGATTTTTCAAAAAACTGTTAATCATTTCTTTAAAATTACAAATAAAAATGCTTTTAATTTAAGCATTTTCTTCAAACTTGTTATAAATGGTGCAAGATGCATCCTATTCGGGTGTTCAAGGGAATTATTACGCGCACTCGCGGGTAACGCTTCAGTCTGTGGTCATATACAATGGAATAAAGATGCATGGAGTCATATACATTCCATGTTATTTGATACCGTGGAAGAGAGAGAAAAGGAAGTATAAATATAATAGGTAATATAATGTGATAATTAGGGATAGTAATGGAGTGGGGTGGCGCAGGAGGCAGGGGTAGTAGTTATCACTATCCGTCCAATCGAATAGAAACTTGTTCCGTGCTAGTTCTGTTACTTGAGCGGGTATCCATTAGGTTGATATCGTGGATTTTTTTAGAGTAAATTACATTTATATTTTTTTAGATTTATTCAGATTGCGTATGATTTTCTTGTTTTTTAATGTTTACAATAACTTTCCTTATAAATGTACACGATGTAATGCTTTTCAAATAATTAAGGGGGTTAGTGTAATGTAAAAAAGTTGTTAGTGTAATGTTTTTCAAACAATTAAGGTGGTTAATGTAAGGATAGAAAAAAGAGGGAGATCGTGTATAATCTAAAAAAAATCTCATAAAGTGTCAATATAATTTACTCATTTTTTTAATATCTGGAGGTATCTATGGATATTCATGGATACTTTCTAAAAAATTAAAAAAATTAAAAAATTTATTTTGTTTATCGTAGACAACCGTAATTGCTGCAAATATCATTTTGAATTTATAAATTAAAGAGTTGTTTGAAATAACTACTTTGACCATAGATTTTAATAATTCTAACAATTTTTCTAAAAAAAATAGTTTAAAGGTCCACAAATTTATGTTCTTTTTCTCCCATAATATAATTGTATAAGATTTTTCTTGTAATAAACAATTATTTTGAAAATTTAAGACAATTTTTGTGTAATTTTATCTATATTAATATATAAGAGTATTTAAGTACATATACAATGGTAGGTAACGGTCAGGCACAGGGTACCATGATACATATGCTTGCCCCGTTAATAAATAGGTAGTAGATATATCCGTTGAAACTATCTGTGAATAACCATTAAAATTACTCATTTTCTACCCGTGACAAATTTTATCCGTATGCATGATTTTTTTGCCGTGATGATAAAAGAGAGGTAGAGAAAAATAAAAAATATTAATGAGTATTTGTGATCTATAGATATCCATACTTTATTACCGTATACATTGCAGTAAATTACTATTTGAAAACTGGGTATTTTGGTTAATGAAAGAGTGAACATTTGGACTTTGGAGTGTCAGCTTCATCTCAACGACTCAACCATAGAGGTAACGTAATTTTATTTTATTTTTGTTCCTCATGAAGTTTCCGTTATTTGTTGAATATGTAAAGATATTCTCTCTAGGATTCTTCCTTTTTTGTTTTCTTTTTGTGAATTTTTATATGGAATCATCTTTGTTTTTAAAATTTTAGTTAGATTATAGTGAACAAATAAAAATGTTCGTTCATTTTTTTTTTAATTTTTTGGTACGTATAGCGATGTATTTATTTTTTGTTTCCATTCTAATTCTTTTTTTTTTTTTAAAAGATCTTCTTTATTTTTACGAAAACATATGAACATCTGATGCTTTTTCATTAAATTTTATTTCTATAATTATATCCATCAATATTTTTGTAGCAGCGGTGCTATTTGTTACGAGAGAATATAGAACAAGCTAAAAGGGGAAATACTCATTTCTTCATTCATTGATCAATACAAAGTGCAAACCCTACACTAAATAGGAGTCTACAAGGAAAAATAACCATACAAGTGGCATCATCCTAACTTAAGAAAATTAAAATAAAAACTAAATAACATTATAAATAATATCTTAATATTCTAAGATCATCTTATAAAATCCTTGAGCCATTTAATTTTCTTTCTATTAGGCCTTCTTAGGCCCAATCTAACATTACACATAGAACCTTGTCCGCTAGATTCTGAGACAAATCTGGACCGTGGAAGATGGATATGGACAGAGAATATCTAACAGTACGTGTGATGCAAAAAAAAATTTGATGGTAGCAAGCTGGAGGTTTGGAGGGTACAACAATAATTTTAGTAGGAGTGGGTCCAAATGAGAACGATTTGGGCTTTTGTATTCCAACCCGAGTTGAAGAAAGGGAATGCAAGGAAAGGTTGGTCGTGTGGCGCCAAAAAGGTATTGAGACTTCTTAGGCCCGTCCTAACAAAATGCACAAAACCTTAACGCGGATCAATATCCATTTTTAAAACTAAATCTTAATTAAAAAATTAAAAAATATAAATTAAGATTTAATGGAAAACAAAAGCTTCGTGCAGTTTTACGAAACTTATTTTTTGTACTTATTAGCAATTTCCTTTTTTTAGATATACATATTTACGTAGTACGTAGCTTTTGATATGACTGTCCTATATTTAACGGGGCTTGGTTTCGCGATAAAACCAGTCACCACGCGTAAAAAAGCGTGAAAAATCCTAAGCTGCAAAGAGTTGCTTCACTTTTAACGTGAAAAATGGGCATCAATTTTTTTTGAATTACCGCAAAACCAAACACATTGTTAATGAGATTAACCCATAAGCACATATATTTGGTGAATATATATATTATTTTGCTAGTGCTGTTATTCGGTATGTATTAATTATTAAATGACTCAAAAAATGTTCTAACCTAAAATTGAGACATACTTGTAGGTTGAACAAGCACTTATAAAAAATTTATATTCACAAATAATTTGTAAATAAAAAATTTAAATTTGAATTAAATTAGGATTTTAATCTTTTTATATTTATTTTGTACGTCTTTTATATATATATATAGCCCTCTTTTGTTTGTCACATCATTTAATCACGCCTCTGTTTTATTTTAATCTCTGTCTCTCTTTCTTTATCCTACACCCTTTTTAACATTATTATTCAAACTATGCATTTTTCATAAGCCAACTTATGCTAATTGCTATCCAAGTTGATTATGACCTTGCCCGTTTATCTTCAGCTAGCGTTTTTCACGGATTGCTAGTAATTTATTTTCCTTTTTTTTTAAGTGTTATTATTTATAACTATAATAAAGAGAATTCTCTCTCTTGGTCTTTATTTTTTATTGAATTATTGCATCCTTTAATTATTGTCTAAATTATCTATTATTTTAATCCCTTAACTACTTTTTAAATTACTCGTTATACACTCTGTCTTTTATTTTATTTTTATTTTTAAAAAATGAAGAGCCTCTCTATCTCCCTAATATCGATAATTGCTTCTTCTTCTTTTTTTGTATACTATAATCACACTGAGATTCAAACCTATGACGTCATGTATACTACTCCAACTCTACATCACTAGGCCAACCTAGTGGGTTATAATTGCTTTACTTTTCAACAAAGAGAAGAATATCCTTTTATTGAGATAAACCTATGCGGCTATGCCTAGAGCAATGCCGATTGACCATTAAAACACTAACAAATTAACACTATATATAAACCAGCAAATACAATAAAACCTAATAAATGCACAAAACAGTAAACATCCTAGCTCGAAATTGAAAAAAAAAATGACAAATCTATCAATTAATTTCTATGCATAGTGTGAAATGTTTTATATTATCAACTAATTAGAAATTATAGTAAATATGACTTTTAAAATAGTTATTGTAAAAGTTAACAAACTTACCATACATGATTATTTGTGATTGGATGATAATGTAAAATCTCTTTATACTGGCAATGCATAAACGGTTTTCTCAATAAGTTATGTGTATTATCATTATCTCACATATTTCATACGTTTTTATATAATAAATAGGGATAATTATGCTGAATTCCTTTGAAGTTAATGTTAATTACACTTACATCCTTCTTAATTGAAAAACTACATCTACCTTCCTTTTAGCTCCCTCTATTATTATTATTTTTGGGTGAATCTTGGATATCTTCTAATTGGGAGTTAAGGAATAATTTCTTGAAATACTGAAATTCATTTAAAGGTCCAACTTCTCTTACTAGATATTCTTTCTATATGTATATATATAAGTTTGACAATCCAACTTCTGACCACATACTTAAGAAATACTATTAATTATTTGCCAAATTTGCCTCATCATGTTGGTCTTCCTTTATTATTTTTAAGGATACTATATATATGGTTTTGTAGATAAAAATATGAGAGATCAAAGATATGTGTAATGATATCTTTTAAAAACAAGGTTTAATTACATTTTTGGTCTTTATAGTTGCGAATATTTTTTTTTTGGTCCCTATAGTTAGAAATAATCCGTTTTAGTCTCTATACATGCACTTTCAATATTCCGTTTTAATCTCTATACATGCACTCTATATATGGTTTTGTAGATAAAAATATGAGAGATCAAAGATATGTGTAATCATATCTTTTAAAAACAAGGTTTAATTACATTTTTGGTCTTTATAGTTGCGCATATTTTCTCTTTTGGTCCTTATAGTTAGAAATAATCTGTTTTAGTCTCTATACATGTGCTTTCGATATCAGTTCGAGCCTTACTGTTAAGTATGTCTTAACTCAATGAAATAAAACTGTCACAAAATGAAATTTAGCGGTGTAAAACTGTCACAAATTGACATTTTCTGACTTTTTTATTCAATTTGTGGCAGTTTAAAATGTCAGAGACTAAACCAATATCGAAAGTGCATGTATAAAGACTAAAACAGGTTATTTATAACTATAGGAACTAAAAGGAAAAAATATGCAAAACTATAGAGACCTTAAACCTAAAACCAATCAAGTGTTAATGTATAAGCATAACATTTAAAGTAAGGGAAGTGAGAGTAATTTTTCAATTGAAAAACTATGTAAATTTAATTAACATTTGCTCTATAATTCCGAGGAAGAGGAGTTTTTTTTTTTTTTAACAAAGCTTAGATGAAGTTTTTTTCTAAAACAAAACTTGGATAAAGTTTTTTTGGTACCTGATATTATTTAATTTTAATAAAAGCATGATATGTGTATTATTTTTTTCTTTTCATTCTTAATTTTAATTTTTTCATAATTAATTTATAAAAATAATACATGTGTTAATTAGAAAACAACACCATAATGTTCATTATCAAGGATCAATACAAAAAAATTGGATACACTGGTATTATAAAGATTAGTTTCTCATGGTAATCCTTGATTCACATGACAGTCATTAGTTCATTACATATCTAAAACTCCAGCGTTTTATGTGTTTGCATGCTCAAACGAAACGAACAAGTATTTCTTAACATTGGGAGTTTACTTTCTGTACAGAGCTTTCATAGCCTGGGTAAAAATAAATATAAAATACAAGCTTTTCTATATAACATTAAAAAAAAATAAAAAAATCAATCAATCAATAATAAACTTGAATTTGATACAATTTACAAAGGATTTCTCCTAACTGCTAATAATTACATATAAGACACCCTGCATTTTCCCAACAGATAATCCAGCATTGTTATACTAAATTGCTGTACACTATGCAAATACTTGTTTTATACCATCAAAAGAATACTCCATGAAGGAAGGACACAAAGGAAGAAAGGTATAACATGAATTGAAAAAGGAGATGCAGCTGACGCATAATAATAGTAATAGGGATAGGGATAGTTAGGAGGTCCTGAAATCACTGCAGGCTGTCCTGAACCTGATGAAGGTGGGTTGTTGGACTTCAAAGGTGGGGGAGGAGGAGCAGCCCCTGATGGCGGGGTTGGTGGAGGAGTTTGTGACGGCTTTGCTGGTGGGGGTGGCACTAGTGTTGGAGGAGGATATGATAGGAGTGGAGGAGGGGGTGGATTTGATGTCAAGAGGGGAGGAGGGGAAGGGTATGTTAAGAGTGGAGGAGGGGGTGGATTTGATGTCAAGAGTGGAGGAGGGAAAGGGTATGTTAAGAGTGGAGGAGGGGGTGGATATGATGATGGTGTAAGGTGTTGTGGAGGGGGTGGATTTTGTGATGTTAGAGGTGAAGGGGGTGGATGATTTGAATATGATGTTACAAGTGAAGGAGGGGTTGGGGAACATATTGTAGGACATGAGGCACATTCACTGATGCACAGTGAACCACTTAATAAAGGGTCTTCAATTTTTTCCTCTGATGTCACCATGCAGGCACACGAAGCCAACACTATGAATCCAACTTTTGCAATCCATGGAAACCAACCTTTTTGTATGAGTCCCAGATTCTTGCTATGAGCCATTTGAGCTAAAGTGGGTTGAGCTTGGAGAAGCAAGGAAGGTATGTTCGTGTTGTAGTGAAATATGTGTCAGAACTTTGGCTGAGTGATTATATAGATAGAAATAATGGGAGAACCAGGTGAATTCTCCCTCTAGCGTGCATATGGCTTTTTGGAACTTAGAAGTTTGAGTTATATTCTTTGATGCTTCCTTAAGGACGGGGTGTGGTGCGTGGTGGAAAAGTATTAATTCTCCTACTTTATTTTGGCTCATAATATAGTTTATCAGATGCATACCCTTATTATATAGTGTCATTTGCCAATGAATATACTAAGGTCATTTACTTTGACGTATCTATTATTTTAATTTGATATTTATATACTATGATGATATAATTAGGGGACCCGTAACGACAGGATAATATAATAACAGAACACCATGCACCAGCCATTTCTAACATCATTATTTCCTTGGATTTTGGATATTGTAAATATGCACTTCATTTTCATGGTCCGAAGCAAAGCTTCTTTTTACAATCTTTTTCTTTTTTCCATACCTTTCTCCAAACGCAATCCATCTTTACGTTGTTCAATTCTGGTTTCAAAGTATTACTTCATATGCTGATCAGTTTATACTTTACTTTGCAAGCTAGGATTCTGAGCCATCTCTTCACCTTGTGAGTTTTCCGGCAAATTCTTACGATAATAATAATAATAATGATAATCGAGTGTGATGGAAACTATGACACTATGGCTACATCACATGAATGAAACATGACTTGCTGTGAATAACTATGACACGTTGTGTCCACTGTTTTCATTACAAGCAGTACCAAAGTATTCCACCTTTTTTAAGTATCACAAAATATTCTCTAACTTCACAGATAATAAGTCTCTTTAACATCATTTAATATCAATTTCGTGGCACAGTGCTGGTTAAAATATTACGCGAAAACTTGACTAAGTCAACACTATACTTATAAGTTTAATGCTGTTTTATCTTTTGCATCACAATTTTACTTTCCGATCTTGGACTAACAGGCATCTAATTGGATTAAAGGAAGTCTTCCATTACAAGAAAACTGTGGGAAATTTCCATTCACAACACAAACAATGCTTGCTGCAAAGAAGTTAATTGGAGTAAATGTTTCTACACAAAACAACATGGCAGGTAAGCCAACATACCAACATGGAACCTATTTTATGGATTTGATCGTGGACTTCGCGTAGGCATGGGAAGGCGTGGCGAGTGGCTACGGTTCTGATTGTTCTGTGATGTGAACCCAAAGTCCCTTAAACGGTTAAGCTCTAGCACCACCACTGATGCAAGATCAGGCCTGTCCTTTTTGCTGAGTTCTGCACAACGCAATGAGAGTTTGGCAAATGCTAGAGCCTCTTCAATTGGCCAATCAGTGACCACAGGATCAAGCATATCTGAAAATGTTCCCTTTTCAATTGCCCTCCTAACATGATGAGCAAGCCCCATTGGAGGCTTGGCTGTGATTATTTGTAGTAGCATTATCCCTAAGGAGTATATGTCTGATTTTGTTGTCAACATTCCTGTTTGTTGGTACTCAGGGTCAATGTAACAAAATGTTCCAGCAGCTGCAGTCAAGTGATATTGTGTGACAGAATCAGCCACAGAAGGCGGCACTAGTCTTGCAAGACCAACATCACTTATTTTGCTCAAAAAGTTCTTGTCTAGGAGAATGTTGGCGGGTTTAAGGTCCCGGTGCACAATTGGTTCTGGCTTTGTTTGGTGAAGGAAAAGGAGTGCAGTTGCTATCTCAGCAGCTATTTCAAAACGTTTCCACCATGGAATAGGAGGGCTGTCATTTTTCATCAATAATCTATCTTCTAAGCTACCATTGTCCAAGTACTCATACACTAAGCATCCATACTCGGGACACGCACCGAGGAGGAGGACCATGTTAGGATGCCTTATGCTGCATAATACCTCAACCTACGGATGTGAGAAGGAAAATATATTTTGTCAAAATTGCTTAAACATAAGAGTTTAATTTTGATGCACTATCAGTGCAAAGATTTTTATACTATCGATCAAATAAAAATTACCTCAGGTATGACTTTTAAAGTAATGATTACAAAAATCAACAATCTTAGCACACAGGGCAATACATGGTTGAATGACATTGTAAAAGACCTTTACACTGTCAGTATCTTCCAATTAAACTCTAAACATAATCTTGCAGAAGTCAGAAGTTTCTAACAAAAGTAATCAAAGACAATCAGTGTTTTGAGAAAGAGAAGTCAGTAATTATACATACTATTCTTCTAAGGAGAAGCACTTTGAATTTTACATGTAAAGCTTAATTGTTAGAATATGCAAAGTTACATATTAGCATCATGGAGTATGGTAGATTATAAAACATTTTGAAGTGACCAAGTTACTAAAAAGAGATTAATTTCCATGTGGTGTCAGTATAAAGATTTTTAAACACTCAACCAATTAGAAATCATCGTAGATACGACTTTGCATATCTCACGTTAAAAAGCAGTGCACATGTATTATACCTCTTGTTGGAACTGCCTCCTGCCATGGGAAGCATCAGGGTTTAAAATTTTGATTGCAACGGGGGTGTGATCAAGTTGGCCTTTGAACACAGGTCCATATCCACCTTCACCTATCTTCAATGATGGGGAGAACTTTTGAGTAGCATCTTCAATATCGTTTATAGTGTATTTTCTGTATCGAATATCCTTGCTAGCCAACTGATTTAATGCCCGATTCTTTTCTTGTGCCTCTCTCCTGGCCTTCATCTCTGCATGAAATCTTCTTTGTGCTTCCTTTTCAACCATCTTAATGGCTTCCTCAGCTGCTTCCAAGGCAGCTTTGGCTTTAACTTTCTCCTTTTCTGCTAGTGCAAGAGCTGCCTCTTTAGACAGCTTAGTTTGCTCAACTATACGTTCCTCCTCCAGTTTCCATTTGTTAATCTCTTTAGCCTGCCAATATATATTATATAACACCCTTCGAGTTATTTCATTTAACACTTCATTGATTTCATCAAAGTACAATATTCAAGCTCATTAGTCACTGACTCACTATGCTTATTTTATTATTCATATCAAATAGTACTTATCATTACCATTTTAGGTAAAATGTATTTTAGGTCCCTCAAGATTTGATCAAAATTGATAGTATTCACTATATTTTAAAAACCGTGGTTTTAGTTCCCGCATTTCTAAAATGTGTTGGATTTTGTCCCTTACCCTTTACTTCATTTTAACTTGATGAGAGACTAAATCCACCACATTTCAGAAAATACAAAGACTAAAACTACCATTTTTAAAATGTAGGAACTAAAACCAATTTTGACTAAAACTCAAGGACCTTAAGACACATTTGACCTGCCATTTTATTATAGAGGAGTAATAGGTGTGGTCTCTTTGCATCACAATATGTAAATCATTTTAATTGTGAGGTCCTGCTATACATGCTGTGGTGAATGAAGGATTTAATTAGAGGTTTCTTACAGTGATCACATTATTTACATCACCTTGTTTTGGGCTGAGATTGCTTCTTTGCAAGCTGTGCTGTACATGTCCATAGTTTGCTTCAGTTTGAGCCTCAATTTTTTCATCTCAGCTTCCATATCTCCCTGGAATGAAGTAAAATAGTAAATATTCCATAGTTAAATTTTTTACCACTTAATTTTAGCATATTAATTTGGCCACATAATGGTTTTAGTTCTACGACAAAGACAATCCAATTTGTGATAAACTTCTGTTTTTTCGGGCACATACTGAGAATTGGGAATCTGGTGGAAAGCATAAACCACGATCTTGTTTAGTTCCCTCTATTGACCCAAACATATGCGACCCTGAAGAGTCACTTTCACCCGAGCTGTGGCTAAATAGTGACCTCTGTTCCATTGACTGACCAGCTGAAGAACACCTTGACATTTCAGGTAGAGGTGATCTTCCTGATCTTCCATTGGTGCTCCCTCTTCTAAGTGCATGTGTCCTGTTTTCATTGTAGCCAAACAAAAAATATGAAAAAAAAAAAAATTAGCACCCTTTTTACTTACGAGGAGTAATAACAACACACTCTCTAACACGAGAAATTATTAATAGTTCAGGACCACCATGGTTCCCACCAATCTTCACGTAACACATAATTAAATGTCATTAATTCTTTCTCGTAAATTAAAAATCTTGATTATATGTCACATGAAGATTGATTAAGACCACAAACACGTGATGATTCAGGGATCATATAATAATTTCTCCTCTAACATTCGCTCAAGTACTATTTGGTTAAAATTTATTGGAAACTACAAAAATATGAATGAAACTCGTTAAAAGAGAAGTGAAATCCACCAAATTTTATTAGAGAGTTTGTTGTTAGCATTTTTTTTTACTTATATATATATATATATCAGCATGACATACATATATATGGCTATTTGAAAGCTACTCATATGTTTCATTGTGTGGCACCTTACTCCATTTTCTTTTGGTGGTGCAACCACGTTTACCATTGGGCGTATTGCTGGTCGAGCTCCCACTATCTTCCCTTTTGAAATTACGTACACTGAAGTATAATCTGGGGCTGATTTCATTACGCCTGTTGACACATGTTGGCCTTTAAATTTTCTGAGACAGCCACCACATTAAGAAACTTTAACACGTTACATAATATATGTACATGCAAAGGAAACACAACATTGTCACTTAAAGGCCAAATTTTAGGGGGACTAAGGTTATATTAAAAAACTAAAATTATGTCATGTCCCAACACTTAACTTGGTTCCACTCCTCAGGTTTAGAGACCTTGCCCAAGTATTCTTGGTCGAGTAGGGTGCACCAACGACTATAGTATTGACGCGATTTCTATGTGCATATTCCACAATTCCTCTGACAACATCACTATCATCGATTACGGCTTCTTTCAACTTGATCTGAATTAATGAGCAAAATCATTAGCGAGTTGAAAGTTTCAAGTATCACCAACACCATTTGATTGAATACGACAAAAATGAAGTGCTTTCAAAAAAAATAAAAAATCATTTATTTTTATTACTTTAAAAAATAAAAAAGTTATTATTTCTTCAAAATTCTCATATTTGATTGGGATTAATCATGAGAAAATTATTGCTTGTTTTATAAAAGTTCTCTCAAAGAAAGTTAGACAAAAATAAATTATTATTTCTTCATAGAATTTAATTTTCATGCACCACAATTATGAGTAAATATTATAAAAGTTAATAAATTTATTATATATTATAATCTATTGTAGTTATTTTTCAATTAGAATTGAAGTTTTACTTCAATAATTTATGTTGACTTTTTACACAAACCTTTATTAGATCAAATACCATGATGAAACTGTAATTCTATTTGGAAAATGACACTAAAAATACCTAAAAAATTGTATATAACTTTATCATGATTATATTGTAAGAGTATTCTAATTAAAATCTTCTTCAAAATTGGTTAAGCAAATTAAACTATAAATTTAATTTCAACTCAAAAATCAATTACATACGACGTTGGGATGACACATTTGTCGTAAGGGGTGGAAAACATGGGCTATATCGTCTTCGTCGGGAGGAAAAACATTGGTGCCCTCTGCATGCATAATCATAAACAATAAGCAACGCAAATGATCATATCACGACAAAATTACTATACAAAAAATTAAAATTAGTAAAAAAAAAAATTATATAAAACTTTCATAACCTTGGTATTAGTGATGAAAAAACAATTTTGGTCACTGATGCTTCAATTTTTTTGCAGTGAATAAATAAATATAATTGAAGATGAAATTAGACATGGAAAAACATAAGAGGGTACCTACGATGAGGAATGTTTTTGTGCTTGACATGGACCGCAATGATGACTGGGTTGTCGATGTGTTTAGTTGTCCAACGGAAGGCGTGGCTACTGTTCTTGTCTTTGTCTACAGCCACCATGGTGACATTTAAGGGTGGCGTGGTGCCACCACCATGGGAAGACATTGTCTACCACCTCCTGCTCCACGCAAGAAGCTAGGAGGAGGAGGAGAGAAGCTTGGTTAGTTCCTTCTTGGGTTCCTCTTGCGGTGATGGAAATGGGACACCTCATCGAAGGGGGTGACTCAAACATACGGACACAACTATGGTTTCAACGTCATCCTTTCGTTTTTTAGGCACTTTGACTAAGCCTGACCCAATATCGGAAGTTCCTTTTTTCGTTCACACTATCCTTTTCTATTATACGATCATTTTTATTTTTCCAAACACTAGTTATTATTATTATTTATTATTATTATTGTATAAATTACTTGTTACTATACCCTCATTTTAGTCTCTGAATTTGTGAGACATTGTTACAATAATTCTGAAAATTAGAAAAATATCAAATAAATTTCCAAAATTAAAATCTATTAGTCACATTAGTCTTTGTCATTAGTTTCATTATGAACTGTAATGATAGTAAGTTATAAAATGTAAGGATTATAATAATAATAAATTGTACATTTCATAGACTAAAATAATAATAATTTCAATTTTAGAGAATTATTTTACATTTTTTTAATTTCATAAATAATTACAACGACACCTCACAAATTTAAAGACTAAAATAAGAATTTACTCATTAATTGTTCTGGCTATTAGTTACATTTTTGGTAGGCCAACATAATATATATATTAGAAAGTAATGTAAACAAAACTAATTAATCGTGTCACTTAAAATATTCATGTGCTATTCCAGGGATAAACCCAAGTGAATCATAGAAAAAATGAAGACCAAGCAGATGCATTGCTTATTCGGATAGTTTTTTTTTTTTTTTTTAATAGTGGTTGAATTTTGGATACGAAAATTTATTAAGTCCTGACAGTTTTATTTTGTTGGATGTGAGATGGAAAGGAATTGGCAATATGTCTTTACTTTTGATTATTATTGAATCTTGTCATGTTTAATTTGTAGGCAACTAGTTTTACTACTCGTGCAACTGCACTGTAAAGAGTTTATTGATGAGTATTATATTAAAAAAGCAATAAAAACAATAAATTGAAATTATCAATAAAAGCAATTTAATGTCAAATTAGCTGATCTCCACAATGTCTATGTTATAAATAATATCTGATTATGTTGATATTAGAAATAAAATAAATAAGTTTGAAATATAAATTATAAAAATATAAATTTTATAATAATTTATATGCTAATGTACTTTTGTACAAATGTTTATCCTGTTAATATTTTTTATACTAATCAATTGATATATAGATTTTAATGTGTAAAAATAAGAAAATAATAATGATTTATCTACAACTTTTTAAGATTTTAAATTTTAAATATCGTCTAAAAAATTGAAACAATTTTTTAATTAAATTTTAGTTTTTGTTATTTAATTAAATGTAAATTAATTACTTAAGAGAATTTTAAAATTTAATTAGACAAAAGAAAATATTTATTAAATTAGTCAAGTCAAAAGATAGTAAGTAAGAGAAAAATAAATTAAAATTAAAATTATCATAACAATAATTAAAAAGTTAACAAATTATAATAAAGCATAATTTCTTCTAGGTAATTCAAATTTTAAGGTGATTTGAGATAACTTATTTATCCTATAAGTTAGGTCTAAATTTCTCTTTATACTTTCATGAAAAATATTCATCCCCATTGGTTACATTTTTTCATACTTTTTATGTTAAACAAAATAAAACATTCAATAAATTATTTAAGTTGAAAAAGAGAAAGGAATAAAAAAATACAATTAAATTAAAATTACTATAACAATGAATTAAAAAGCATAGTTTCGCCATAATAATTTAGATGTTAATGTTATTTAAAGTAAATTGTTCACCCACATGAATTAAGTGGAAATTTTGTACTTGCTTTTATATATAAAAAAAAAGTTCATCCCCATGTATTATATTGTATATATAATTTATTTTTTAATAAATTAACATATATATACCAATGTATAAAAGAAAATTAAAATATGTCCAAGAAAAAGAAAATATTGAATAATTTATTTAAGTGAGAAGATAATAAATAAGAAATAAATCATGATTTGTCTAAAAATTGATTTTAGACACTAATTTTGCATGGAGAAGATAATAACAATTAAGTATATATTAACTAGGTAAAGAAATTTTAATTTTGATTGGACAAAAATATTTGGTTAAAAAGTTCATCCTAGTGAATTAAGTGTGAAATTTCCTATTTACTCTTATAGAATAAATGATATTTTATGTTATACCAACATGTTGTTGGTCTGAATGGCACTAGACTCAGATCACTTAAGTAAGGTATCAAATTTGAGTCTTGTAGATGGAAAAAACGTAGTTGGAAAGAGAGACTCCACTAAAGATGGCCAACCAGATTCCTCGACGAAGATCGACAAAAGCTAGCGAATATTTCGTACCTATAACATGGTTATCAATATATATACATTCCTATGTGTTATATTTCATAAATAATTTCTATTTTAATCAATTGACATATACATATCAATAAAATTTAAATTTGTTTAGGTAAAAGAAAATATTGAATAATTTATTTAGGTGATAAAATAATAAATAAGAAATGAATAATAATTTACCTAAATTTGATTATAGACACTAATTTTGCACAGAGAAGATAATAATAAGTACATGGATTTAATTTGATTTTTGTTATGTAATTAAATATATACTAATTAGGTAAATAAAATTTACTTTTGATTGGACAAAAATCTATAGTTAAAAAGTTCATCTTCGTGAATTAAGTACAAATTTTCTCATTTGCTTTTGTAAAACAAAATATTCATCCCCATGTGTTATATTGTATGTATAATTTATATTTTAATAAATTTACATATACATATCATTGTATAAAATAAAATTAAAATTTGGCCAGGTAAAAGAAAATCTTGAATAATTTGGTGAAAAAATAATAAATAAGAAATGAATAATGATTTGCCTAAAAATTAATTTTAAACACTAATTTTGTATGGAGAAAATAATAACAATTACATGGATTTAAAGTAACTCGTGCAACGCATGGGTTATATCTGTTTATTATTGAAGTATGGGTGCTATATATAAAAGTCTTTGTTGCTTTTATATGTAAATTTGCTAAAGTATATTGAAAGATAAATACAAATATTTTTTAAATATATAAATAAATGTAATATATTAAAATTATTATAACAATGAATTAAAAAAGTACTAAATTATAATAAAACATATTTTCTCAAATAATTCAAATGTTAACGTGATTTAAGGTAAATTGTTCATCTTGTGAGTTAAGGGTAAATTTTTCTTTGTACTTTCATGGAAAATAGTCATTTGTAGTTGTTATAAGTTATTCGTACTTTCTATGTTAGATAAAAGAAAGCATTCACTAAATTGGTTAAGTCAAAAAAGAGTAAGCAAAAAAATGCATTAATATTAAAATTATTATAACAATGAATTAAAAAAAGTACAATTTCACTCTAATAATTTGATGTCAATGTGGTTTCAAATAATTGTTGATAATTATAATAGTATTTGTGCGAAGTTCAAATTATTGAGTATCAAAGTGTTGGCGATTGATTTGATGCTAAGTCAGCAATATTTAATTGGGTGATTCTATCACCTTTATGAAAGATTGCGTTGACTAATTGCTTTATTTTGTTTTGCAAAATTAGTTCCTTATCTTCTATGATTTTGCCTGAGATAGGATTTATTTCTTTCCTTTCTCAGCTCCTAAATTGCTGTACAGATCAGTTCTATTTTCAAGATAGGATTTGTTCTTTCTTTCCTCTATTAGGATCTTGAGTTTAAGATAATATATGATTCTTCTTTCCTTTATTAGGATCCTGATTTATGTAATATTTCTGTATTTAAGATAATATATGATTCTTCTTTCTTTTATTAGGAATGAAAAATACCATTTTACACAAAATAGTTTAAAATTTTAAAAACCTAAAATCATATATGTCTGAGTGTATATGGACCTTTACCACTCTTGGTCAGGAATGATGTGTCTCTCTTATACTAGTTCTGTTAAAAAAAGTGACACTTGAATTCTCTCTTATATTCGTGATATAAGTCTTCATGATATGTCTCTCTTACATCCCTATTATGTGTTACACAAATTTGATACATGATATGTTTCTCTTATATTAGTTGTCTAAATTGAAAACTACAAAAGTTTGTCATGAATTCTCATCCACGTTGCGAGTTGGGATGTCACACTCCATGATAGCCTAGTCTAAATTTCTATAATCCTTCCTACTTGTTTGTTTTAATCCTTTGTCCTTTTCTGCTTCATAGATTCAGCCTTTGAATTTGGATTCGCAGATTTTAGGATATGTAGAGCAAAGAGACACTAATGAATAAGGAACCTGAGTGTTAATCACTGGCTTTAGATGGGCTGAGAAGGATCATCAATATTCAATCATGCACATGTCCCAGAGACGAACACAGACCTTAAGTCTCCATGTCTATTTATCGGATACACATCCTTCACCAAATCCAAAACATTTATTTTAGGCAGCTCCTCCCATTAACATTCCAATTATATAATTATTTTTATTTTTACCAATCTGCAATTTATCAATTGGCCTTTTGGCAGAATTCTAACTCCTTGAGAGTTTGACAACAATGGCTAGAACAACAAATTGAATGTACCGTATACTTGTGAAGGTTTATTTTTTGATGATTTGGATTTTCTTCTCTAGTTGTTGTACTTCTCAGAAAATGAATCAAAACTGGGCGGTCCGCCAATCCAAATGATGACAGATCAATAGTTACTGCCTTTGTAGCTAAAGGATTGAATTAGGATTTGGGAAGTTCATGCTGTACTTTCTTTAAATGCGGAAAAGATTTGTCAGATAAGGGTACCCCACTGTCACTCTTGTGCAAAAGCCTAAATGCCAAATCAAAATAAGGACCATCTTCGAAAATTGGACTTTTAGCTCCACAAACCTGTGTAAGAAGCAAATATTTTTTAAGTGTGCTGATTTCTATCAAGATTAATAATAGAACATATAAATGGAGTGCTTGAAACATTCAGCACCACACATTACATATGCTACACATAATATTATAATTTATATGGAACAAACACATGAGGCTTAGGAAACACATAATTTGTTCCATGAAACAGAAACTTTACTCACAATACACATTTTTAGCCTGATTCAATAGATAGATCTAAGAAGAGCAAGACAAGACAGGATTCATTCCCAATAAATATTGCCAAACCTGATTGGTAGATCTAAGAAGTAAAAGCAATATATGATAGGCATCACTCTCAATAAACATGGTAGATGACAGCAAAACCCATACATGCAAGCTAAAGTAAAAGATAAAATGAGAAATATGTCAACTATGAGGAAAACTTCCACGCATTGGGAAAGCCAAAGGTGAAGAAAATAAAAATTTAGTAAGCTCATTGATGTTCCTCAAGCATAGAGTTCTCATTTATGTCTCTATTAAAGAGGTCCATTATTCTGCTTCAAGTCTAAAAAACCTGCAAAAGGAGGGAAGGCATACATAAGAATACTCCATGGAATTATGGGTAAGAGACACAAACTGTGGAGGATTCAGTAAGTTCAATTCTCAAAATTCTGACAAACAAAATTAAATGAAAACTTAAGACTATAAGGTCAAAAACCTTTAATATCAGACTAAAGTTCTGAATTTTATCTAGCATAGAAAACCAAAGTGAATCATAGACCCAAGTGAATGTAAACAAAACTAATTAATCATGTCACTTAAAAAATATTCATGTGCTAATTCCAGGGATAAACCCAAGTGAATCAGAGAAAAAATGAAGACCAAGCAGATGCATTGCTTATTCGGATAGTTTTTTTTATTATTATTATTAAATAGTGGTTGAATTTTGTATACGAAAATTTATTAAGTCCTGACAGTTTTATTTTGTTGGACGTGAGATGGAAAGGAATTGGCAATATGTCTTTACTTTTGATTATTATTGAATCTTGTCATGTTTAATTTGTAGGCAATTAGTGTAGTAAAATTAGAGAAAAAACGCGATTTTTTTTTAACGGTAGAGATCTACACGAAATAGCTATTGAACAATTAATTTAGTTAATTAAAGATATGGACATATTTTTTTAACTCCACAGAAATTTAAAGACTCTCTCAAATAGAAATAGATAATAACTAAAGAAATAGAAATAGATAATGGAATAACTAAAGAAAAACGTAAATTGTTATAAATTATAATACTCTTCTTCTAGAGGTAGCGGTGAGCAAGTAAATGACACTCGCTCGAAATCCGACAAATTTGATTTAAAAATATGCATGTCGAATGGGTGAATACGAATATTGGATTAAGTGAAAGAAAGAATAGGTTTCATATGGATAGTTTTAGGCGAGTGCAGGTTGGAAATTTTTTTCCAACGGTACCCGCACCCGACCAAATGCAAAGTGCGTACAGTTGTTTCGCACATTATTGTTTCCTTCAAAAATTACAATTTACAACAAGCTAAAAGTTCCAGGCTATCAAAAGTCACACCTTTAGATTCTCAAAAGTCACATTGGCTTTCCAATTTCCTATTTCCATTATGTGTAGATAGTACAACTTTCTCTCTCACAAGTGCTCAAATGTCCTCAGAGTAGAGAGCTCTTCTTATCTTCTTCATGCTTTCTCACCCAAACCCTTAAATTTTACTTTGTTTCCTTGTTGTAGATAGAGAGAGAAGAGAACCAGTAGAAGAAAAGAGGCTCCACAAGACCACAACAAGATTGTGGGTTTCTCAACCCACTTCATGAATCGGATCTAGAAGGTCCCTATTGCGGCATCTCCCTCAAGCTTCATGAAGAGGAGCATGTAGACCGCATGGGCTTCATCCTCAAAGTCTCTGCCATCAACACCAAGCACATCAAGGTTGACAAAGAAATGCTTTGCAGGCTATTCAAACTTGGAAGGGTTGGTTGGGTATGAAGGGCTTTCTTTTTAGTGATTTCTTAGTTTATTCTGTGAATCTGGAAAAAATGATAGACGTTTCTTCTCTCTAATAATCACCCGACCTAACTGAGAGCACGAACGATCAACATCGATCTATAATAATACTCACTTGGTTTGTGTCGGGTTTGAATTTTTTAGGCCGAATCCGACTAGAACTGACGGATGCTCACCCCTATCTAGAGGGATGATCTAAAAAATAAGCTGTTTTAAATCTATTCGTGTGAAATAAAAAGGTTGACATGGACATTATGGATCATTTTTCTTTTGAGTTTAATAATTATACACTATTAATATAAAAAATTTTATATTATTAATTAATTAGAAATCACTGTTAATATGACTTTTATGTTAATTATTTTAAAAGTTAATAAATTTATTATATATGGTGGTTTATAATTAGATAATAGTGTAAAACTATTTTACATTATCAGTATATAGTCTATTTTGTCTTTTCTTTTATGTTTCCATCTCGTATGTCCTCAACAATTTATTCACTTATGACAACAACTCTCTAGGATTATAGGTGTTTGGATTCGTGATTGGTACCCGCACATGTACAATAAATTGAGGATAAATTAACTAGTAGGTTTTGAATTATTTGAAAATTTTTAATTAGATTTTTAAATTAAAAAAATTTGTAATTGAGTCTTTGATTTTGTAAAATTTTTGTAATTGGGTCCCTAATGTTAGTTTATGATAGCTTGAAACTATTAAAAAATGACAATTTGTAGTAATTTTAAAGTTTTTAGGACTTAATTATAAAAATTTTACAAAATTAAGGACTTAATTGCAAATTTTTTTAGTTTGTGGACCTAATTAAAAATTTTCAAATAGTTCAGGGAGTTACTGATTAATTTAACCATAAATTGAAGCAATAGTTTTGCATTTTTTTTATGTAAAAATGTGGATTCCATTAAAATAACTGCAAAAATTAAATTATTTCAAATCAATTATATGTATAATCAATTCTTGTTATAATTGATTATAATCAAAATACGTTAACAATAAGCTCCTATATGTAATTATTTATTTAAAAGATTAAACTTAATTACATATAAGTTTAAGCTGATTAATTTATTTAGAGATTATTTTTTATTCAAAATATTTTATTATAAAATAAAGTTTTAAATTTGTACTTATAACATGGTTAAACAAAAAAAACACTAAAATTAAGTCAAATTTTAAAAAAGTCAAACTAAATATTAAAAAAAGGACCTATGTCAAATAAATATAAATATGTCATATTTATATTTTAGATTTAGAAATAGAATCAATTTATTTAAACTTTATAAAAATCCAACGTAATATAATCTATTTGCACCTTTATTTATAAGTGTACTAGTGTGTTTACCCATGCAACGCACAAAGAATATGAGAATTGATAATGTAATGATAGTTATATTACAATATGTTATATAGGTTTTGTTATGTAGTCAAATTATATCTTCAATAACTTTTTGTTAAATTCAAATTTAATCAATCCAACCGTTGAATTTACTATTCTTATTAATTAGATTAAGTATACAAAATTTTATATAATTCTAAAATTATTTAGTAGTTCATCACGTCACTTTATTTTAACATACAATATGTTATTAAAATATACGTAAATATTCAATGTTGGATAACATATCTAAAAAGTCTAAATTGTGTGAAATTTGATATATGTGTTCATGAAGATAATATCATATAATTCAACGATTGGATTAGTTAAATTTGCATTCAACAAAAAGTTATTGAAAAGTATAATTTGACTAACTTTGACACCTGGTATCAACGGATCTTGACCCTATATATATATATATATATATATATATATATATATATATATATATATATATATATATATATTCAAGTTCCTAACTAAAACTTGCCAAAAATGGAAAGATTATAATTTTTTTTAAATTGCAATTTTTTACATTTAAATTTAATCATACTAAATGTGCAATCGTGCAACTCATTAATGTTTTCTCAAGTTCTCTCTTTTATTTCATTTTTCAGATTCTTTTCATCATTCTAATTGGTGGTTGATGAAGTAATTGTCTCTCTCTTATAATCTACATTTATTGGAATTGTTTTGAATTTGAATTTTTTTACTTCTTATTTTTGCAACAATTTCCTATGTTTTCTCTCGTCATACTTTTTTCTATCTTTTAACCTTCCATTTCTTTCTTCATGTGTTCTTCATTTCTTCATGCATTCTTTATTTCTCTTATTTATTTCGTCATACTCTCTCTCTTCGGACTATTCACAAGTTTCTAATACTTTCTTATTTCTTCATTTCTCCCTACATTTATTTTTATTCTCTTACACAATTTGATATAAGATTTTCATCATTGTATTACATAATTAATGTTTAGCCATGTTAATTAAATTAGATTATATTATCATGGCAAACTTCTATCCAATTATGTTGACCCATGCATCACTTTTACTTGCCTTTGTTGTGAACATATAATATGTGTTTATAAGTATTGTTATAAAAATTTTATAGGGATTAATTTGTTAAAAATATAGAAAGAACTAATTTTCAGAAAAATAAATTTTAAAATTCATTAGGTTAAAAAATATAAAATTGTAATAATAATAAAAAATTTCTTAAAGTGTGAAAACAAATTAAATGTCTAATGGAAAAGTTTTGTGTCCAAAGTTGTAAGACACTACCAAAATTTACAATAAATCATGCATCGAGCCTGTGTTTTCATAAACTTTCCTACTTTATTTCATAAAAATATGTTCATCCCTATGAGTTTTATTTTATATACAATATAATTTCTATATTTTTATATTAATAAATTTACATATAATATCAACATTTAAGAGAAATTTAAATTTATCGAGGTAAAATTTATTATTATTATTATTATGAATTAAAGAAATTTAATTTCATCCTAATAATTTAGATGTTAATGTGCTTTAGGAAGATTATTCATATTTGTGAGGTAAGTGTAAATTTCTCTATTTGATTTCATAAAAAAATTCATTCTGATGATTTTTATTTTATATTTAATTTCTATATCAATAAATTTACAAATAGATATAGACATCAATATATAAAACAAAATTAATTTACACAGGAGAAAGAAAATCTTTAATAATTTATGTATCAATGCCTTAGGAGTTAGAATTTATTTCTTTACAATTTTTTTTTATAAAATTTAAAACAAATTCAACAAAGAAATATAATTAAGTTTCCTCTTGTTAACTAACTCCGTTACTTTTTTATATGAATTTCATTATCTATCTTTACCTCTTTGTATATAAATACTATTTTGTCAACAAATCATTCATTAGAGAAAAGCACAACATACTTTATCATTTGATTGTTAATAATATTATTTCATGATATTTATAATCCACTTAAAATCCTTAATAACATCGCCAGTAAAGAGTAAAAAAAGAAGAAGAAGTTATATGTTCATTCAACTTATGATTGATTGATTCTTCACGTGTCATCTAGATTCAGATATATTATAAAAATGCCTATTATGATGAAGATAAGGATACGATGGACAATTAGATTTTTTTTTTTTTTGAATATAATGAATCAAACCCATTTCATTTCATGTGACATGTTATAAGAAAATAAATCTATTTAAAATTTATAAATGTATCATATTTAAATTTTAGATTCAGAAATAGGATCAAATTACTTAAATTTTATAAAAAAATCAACTTAATATAATCTATTTTCACCTTTATTTGTAATTGTATTTTAGTTTCATAATAATAAACTAAATCATAGTAATTAGCATATCCTTGAATACCAAGAATTGTGAAATATATTTTTAAATTTTATACACATTCTTTTGTCTAAACATGTTTTAATATTATCTTTTATTGTAATTTTATAAAATATATTTTTTATATTATTTCAAATAAAAAACATTTTCATATTATTATAATTAAACATAAAATAATTCTTAATTTATATAAAAAGTATAAAAGTATTAATTTTAGGCTTAATTGCACTTTTTGCCCTAAAGATTTGCAATCTCGCGTATTTTGCTCTCTAATTTTATTTTTCTTGCAAATTTTGTGCTTTCAATTTACAAAATATCTCGAATTGTGCCTAACATAGAAAAACTGCCACAATTAAGACATTTTGTAGCAATTTTCTATTTGGGGGCAAAATTAGCGATATTTTATAAACTATGGGGCAAATTCGCGGAAAAAAAATTTTAGCAACAAAATTCACAAGATTGCAAAACTTTGGGGCAAAAAGTGTAATTATGCCTAATTTTTATTACAATCTTAAATTTGTTTCTTTATTTACCAAAAGCTTTTTTTTTTTTTTTTCAATTTGCTAAACTATTCTAATAAATAAATAATAAGAGAAAAAAATTGGGAAGAGTTGAGAGGGGACAAACGAACTGTTCTGAAATTCAAAACTAAACCCTCACACAGAGTGGTTGGTGTTATTGGTGAAGTGATCGGAATAGAAGAAAAAGTCGATAGTGTACGTTCTAGAACCTTTGACAAAGGGGAAAGTGGTGGTGAACACCACACGCGAGCCTTTGGACATTGAGCTATGGTCGAAACAGGCTCCAAAAGCCATGAGGAACTTTGTGCAGCTTTGCCTTGAAAACTATTACGACAACACAATCTTCCACTACATCATCAAGGGCTTCCTCATCCAAGGTGGTGACCCTACTAGGATTGACACCGGTATGTCTTATGAGCTTTAATTACCCTTTCTTCTTTCACTTTTCCACATCCTATCTCAAAATTAAAACTAAGCATATTTGTCTTGTTCCATAGTTGCTAGCCAATTAGTGTGATTTGTGGTTGTCGTTTGGTTTGTGACTTGGTGTGTGTTGGATAATCGTTTACAAAATTGATTTTGAATGAAATTGATTTTGTAAAATTGATTTTGGTCAAAATTGATCTTGAAGTAATGTGATTTATGTTTGAACGTAAGTTAGTAGTAAGACTTGGTGAAATTTTTTTGATATAATGCAAAAGCTACTTAAAGTTGCTTCAATTCAAAATCAATTATAGACTCATAATCATTTCTTGAATAAGGAACCAAACATGTGAACATTTGTGTAAAATTTTGTTTTTGACATACCCTTCAATGCTTTTGCTTTATAACCATCCAAAGTTTTGCTAATTAACCCTCCAACATTTTGTGATAAGACTGTCTAACGAAGTTCTTGAACAAAGCATCTATATATATGTTTCAAACTTAGACAGTTCTTTTATCAAGCACGAACCTTTCAAAAGCCATATACGATTTATTTGAAAATTGCTTTTGAAAATTGGCTAAGTTTGTTTATTCACGCAAAATCATTTTGATTCAAACGTTCTAATAACTCCCAAATCATGGTACCATAAAGCACAAAACAGGTCAACTTATTAGCTACGAGCTTTTATCAAAGCGTGAAAAGAAGAGAGAAGCAAAAGAACTTTCAATGTGTCAGAACGTTAGTATACCTCTTAGGTATAACTGTCTGTGCAGCCATATACATCCATTCTCTCTCTTATTGATAAAGACAAAAGGATTTTGGTGTAGCATGTAGAATGTATCTCATGCATTTAATGCACACTAGAACAGGAAGAAATTTTCCTCCAATGGATGCCTTCACTTCAGCTATATAAAGAACCTTCTCACCGAAGAAGAATAAAGAGTTAAATTAACAAGCCATCAAATCAACTATAAGCTCTTAACTAAGTCACTAGACGATACATGTAGTGCTTAAGTTTCATATTCTTTGTAATCACAAAGCTTTGGTGTTTAGAACTTAAGTTTCATATCCTTACTTATGTGAGTTAACTTACAAATAATTTTTATGCAAAAAGGGCTAAAGAGGCTGTAAAGAATACTTGTTGTAAGTGTTGTTAATGAAAAACCTTCAAGTAGAAGAGATTAGATATAGCTCTTAGTAAAAAACTCATTGTGTGTCTTCTCTCATCCCTTATTACCCTTTTTCTTTTATGCACACTTTTGTAGACGATTTGTTTTCTGCTGTTTTATCTTATTACACAAACATATTTGCAAAAAGTTTTCAAAGTGCACAACTCGATCTGACCTGATCTCTGTGTGGGCTGTGTTTTTTGTGGCCCAGCCTTATGTAGGCTACTGGGCTAATTCAGCCTTCGTTTTTTTTTTTTGCCAAAAAAATTATTCTTTATTTGCGTGAAATACATTTACTATCGAGGAATATTAGGATGAAACCTCTAAATCTAATCCCTTAAAGAACAAGTATACATCCAAATTAGAGGGAGGCCATAAACTCATCATTGCCGCTGGAAGGCTTTTTGAATCCAATGTTTCAGCCTAACAAATTGCAACAAAAACAAGGAATGCTTTTGGAAGCATATAAACATGCCTTGCTAAAGTATTGCTTCAGTAATATTTCCTTTACTTATAACACCCTTAACTGTCAACATTTTTGTAACTCAAATTTGAGCTCTAATAACTTAGTAGTAGAAATTAAGGTAGATTTTTTTTTTAAATCCTTTAAAACCGAAATTGTAGCATAATATAAAATGTGAAATCTTTTTCCATGTAAAACGAAATAAGAGTTTTACTACCAAACCATTAATAAAATACTATGATAACAAATACCAATAAAAATGAAATACAATTTAAAACTCTACAAAAATGCAGCTACATATTCTTGACACGAAAAGAGTTTACATCACATTCTAATGACATTATAGTACGGTCTACTACACAACTAGATACTCCTTCAGATTAGAGTATTACCATTCTAATCCTAAGGGAATACCAGTTTTGATACCACACCATATTATTTCGACATATGGTATTATAGAATCAAACCATGAACTCGTCGTTCCATAAGAACAGGTCTTTTACATCTTCAACTACGCTTTCGCCACGCCACTCTGATACCATCTTAGTTGGGGGTTGTAAGCCTTATGATCCATGTAGTGCTTCAAGCCAATGTGACTCTTTTGTCAATACCACGCATTCCTAAGCCATGTACCTGCTCACATATAAATCAAAAGGCAATCCGCTCCTTATTTTCATTCCAAACATCCGCGGATGAAGGAAGGGACGGATTAATCAGGGGCAAGAACAAGACAATTTGAAACCAAGAAATCAAATAAACCTAAAGACCCACCCAAACCATAATTCATATCACAGAATTAGTATGACAAACATTAACAGAGCCATATCATACAATAAATTATAAAACCATGTATTAAACATTACATCATTTAGTAAAGAACACATTCACGATTCATAATAAATTATCACAACATATGTAAATATCATAGTCATTACGCACACATAATGCATCCCATTCCCATGCTACACACAAACAAATATTTAATGTATGACCTATCGTCTTTCTTTTCAATCCATCAATTATTTTTATCAAGTTACTCAATAAATCCAAATGGTAACACTACAAGTCCGTCTGTACTACTACCATCCGTAATTGATGCATCCCATACCACACCAATTCAGGATTTTATTGAGACACTCGTTAATGCAATGCATGTGGGCCCATAATCTACTAAGTGTTCATCAATATCCATAGGAAGTGATTGGGAGTACATATACCTCTCTTACACCAAGGTACAATCCTCCTCATCATCAAAGGAATGAGCAATCTTTCAACTCAGGACATTCATAGTCCAAACAGAGGTATATTCTCACACCAATCCTGGAATACTGAACAGTTGTTGGGATTATCAAGCTTGGTTAGGCAAATATCCCAGCTCAAGGGTACTACCCTAGTCATTGGGACCTTCATCGCTCGATACCTTACCCCCAAGACCTCCACAAGTGGGTCCCTGCCTTTCATTCCTTAGCGTACCAAATTGTGGCTTCCCCATCCATAACACATGCCATCAGTGCATGGTTCACAACATCAATATATATGCGTATGATGTATGAACATCCACAAGAATAATATATTCAATTATAAACATTCATACTTTTCTATAAAATTTAACAAAACCTCCTTTATTTTGGTACATTCCATCATATCTCTCATTAGGCATGGATAATAAATCAATAGAGGGAAACCATGGCCAACATATCCATTCTACAATTTCATTCATTTTATTAAAATTGTCATCACAATCAATTGGCCATTTATAAGTATCATTCACATCACATCTTTCATCAATTCAATTGCATGTCATTTTTATGCCACCATCATAGACTAAATCAATCATTCAGTCAATTCGATTCACTCAAACATATTTTCGTTGATCATTAACCATTCATGCTATTAATTGCCAATTAACAAAAAGATCTCATTTCTTGGTTCAAGAACTCACATCTCATTAACAAACCAACGCTTATTATAATTAAAAGATACTGATTAATCTACACTTGTTCTATCTCAAATTATCTTTTGATTACCAATTTGATGATTCTAATTACCTACCCATACTATAAAACACAAAGCAAAGCTTTAGGAATATCAATTACATCGTAGGCAATTTTTTGTTTTCTATTATATTGTGATACCTTGTTTTTGTTGATTGTTTTGGCATAGCAAATGAATTTTTCTTCCAACCATCTTTTGCATTATCAACCTTCAATATGTTTAGTTTCTAAATATAATTTTTCCTAATTTTTATAAAATCACTTAAGGGTTCAATTGAGCACTTTTTCATGACTGGTTGCTGTCAGGATTTGACAGAACAGCTGTCAAACAAAAATTCACCAATTCATCCCATGGAATTAGATTACAAAATTTTACCGGGATGTTTTAGACATACAGAGGCATCTCTACCAAAAATCATGCAAAAATTCCAACTACACCGGAAATTATACAGGAAAAACAGAGGCTGTTCTATTGCAGTAAAAATTCAGCAACTTGTAATTTAATCTTTAAGCGTTGTAATCAAGCAATTGACATATATTTCAAGCAATTCCATTATCAAGAACATCATACAAGGCCCAACTAAGCTTTATGTGGCTAATCATGCAAGCATATCATAATTAGAATCCTCAAGAGTCATACAAATGAAATTGACAACACACAATTTAACAAAACCACCATCTAGGCCATTATCATCCTTGAAATCAAATTAGTCTAGTTTCTACCCCCTTACCCATAGTGACTCGTGGCTATCCACAAGAGGGGAGAAGAGGGCTTTGCTCATTCATGCTGCTAATCAAGCTCTTAATTGCACAATTAAGACAAAATAAGCTTCAATTAGTGTTCTATAACAAAAGCCCCTTGAGAATTTGAAGAGATTTCAAGAGGAGACAAAGAGGGATTGATGGAGAATGGTAGATGGTGAGGGGTGATGAATTTATGGAGGAGAAAGATGAAGAAGAAGAGATTCCACTCACCTTAGCTTGGTCACCAATGGAATTGGAAGACTTGGTCCTTGGGAAGACCTTGGAGTTTTGAGAGCTTTGGAAGGAGAATGAAAGAAGTGAAGATGAGGGTTTGGGAGAAGGAGGTGCTCGTTGGTTTATAGAAGGTAAGAGAGAAAATACCAAGTTTTTAACTTCTAAGTGTTGACGTGTGTCACTAAAATATTTGATCTTTGTTTTAATTTCGATTCAATAGGCTTAGAGGGAGTTGGTGTTAATGGCATTAGACTTAATCTAGTCCCTCTTTAATCACATATCTAAGATATCTCTGCAAATAAAACTAAAAATAACTAATTTATTTTATAAGTCATTTTATGAGCTATTTACGAACTTATTTTTAGAAAACTATTATAGAGATCTTAGTTTGAGTTCTCCTTGTTCAGGTAAGGTTTAGACACACTAAGGAACTCCTGAATTTTTTTTAATAATTTTTAAAACTTATTTAGTATTTCTAACTGTACTCTATAAGTGCTGGTGAACACTTTTTACTCATACATGTTAAATTATAAAAATTCTCGAAAATTTTTAAAAATTCATGAGAAATTCTGATCATTTTTCTAAGCTTAAAAATTATTTTTCTTAAATTTCTTGACCATTATATGATTTATCTCTTAATTATCTTTCTTTATTCTAATTTATTAATTGCAATAAATCTAATTTTATTTATAGAATTACCAAAAATTATTTTTATTTTTTAGATACCTTTCTAATATTATTCTAAGGCTAGAATATATTTTTTTCAACTTTAGAAATATCTTTGCTAATTATTTAGACATTTCTATATAATTCTAATTATTACCTTTATTATTATTATTATTATTATTATTATTATTATTATTATTATTAAGTCTAGATATTATTTATTCATTGAAACTAAATCAAAGCTTTCAAAATTTATAAATTTCTATCTAGACTTTTGATTAATATCACAAGACAATTAAACAAATAAAAATTATTAGATAATTATTTAAGTAATATTTTGAGGATGTTACATTATCACTCCTCCACACATGCCATAAAAGTATAGTAAATTAATAAATTTGACACAACTTGCAAATATAGTTATCGGGCCAGCTTAGCCTGAGCCCAATTGACTTGCCATACTAAATGGGCCGGGTCAAAATGGCTCGATTTCTTTTGGGTCAGCGTTTTATGAGTCTAATCCAGCTCTTTTTGCGAGAGTTTATTTTGCCAGCTCTATGTACATACACATAATTTAACTCCTTTTCTTGTGTATATCATGTTTATTTCAAGAACAATTCATGTGAAGTGATCCATACACTCAAGTTGGAAACATAATCACAAAAAAAGAATTAAATAAAAATTAAAATTAAGAAAACAAAGTAACAAAGTCTAAGTACATTAAATTCATTAGACTTATTAAATATACATAATAAATAGTAGTAATTAAAAACTCGTTAATATATTTTATTTATCTACTCTTCTCAACATATTTACATAATTAATATATAATTAAAAAATTAAAAAATAAAGAAAATAAAGAAATATAGTATAGATATATTAAATTTATTAGAATTATTAAATATACATAATAAATAGTAGTAATTAAAAACTTATTAATACATTTTAAATAGTATTCAATACGTACGGTATAAAATAAAACAAAATCAAATGTAAATAGGAGCATTTGTAAGAGAATGTCATAGAGAGAAATCAAGAATTCTCATTATTTCTTAAATTTATGGACCCAATTCAATTCAACGGGATTTTTCATTCATATTTTTTTTCCATCAAGAGAGTTTTATAAAACTCTTGGACTCCTGAATTTGGAGTATCGTACTTTCACGCAATTCACAGGGTTCAACAAGCAATCGATATTTCAATTTCACAATCAAGTATGTAATACTCTTTGTAGTAGCGGTCCTTATATATCGTATTAACAATCGAAAAATGGTCAAAAGAAAAAATCTCTATTTGACAGGACTTCTTCCTATACCTATGAATTCCATTGATAGAGAGATTTGGAAATATTAGAAGAAGTAGTATCGCTACCGATCGAGAATTAGTTTCATAAAAAACATCTTTAGGGAGAGACGAAGAGTTTTAAATATAACTAAGGTTATGTTTGACCCAACTTTTTTTTGGCTTAAAAGCTACTTTAAAGTTAAAGCTCAAAATAAGAGTTTTAAAAATAAAATAAAAGTTGTTTGGTAATTTTTATTTTTTTTAGTTTTAAAGCTCCTTTTAAGTTAAAAGTTGTTTGGTAAAAAATTTAAAAATCTTAAATTTACTTAAAAATAATTGCTCCACTCAATAGAATAATATATATATTGATAAAATAAAAATATTATGTAAAGTTAATTTTGAGTTACAGTTATGTAAAATTAATTTAATCTACATAAATTTATTTTAATGATAACAAAAATACATAAAAGTATTAAAATAGATACATTTCAAATTTTTAATTTTAAAAATGTTAAAACTATTTTAATTAATAAAAGTTCATTTTAAATATAATTTATAAATATTTTATTATATATAATACTAATTACAAAAGATAAATTATTTTAAAAAAATTGTATTATTGTTCAATAATATTTTCAGAAGATAAAAAATAATTTATTTAAACAGAATTCAATAATGTCAATATATATTAAATAGTATTTAACAAATAATTGAAAAAGTATTTAATAAATATATTGTTGTAATTAAAAATGAAAAAACTCAACAACATCTAAAGAATAAACATTATAAATATTTTTAAATATAAAATTTTTATTTAACTATATTATTTACTCATTTAGTAACATTTTTTTATTTCATGTAATAAATACATCTAAATTTTTTAATTTTAAAATGTAAAAAATTAATTTAATTAAAAAATAATTTAATAAATTATTTAAAGACAATATACAAATATTTTATTATATATAATATTAATTAAATAAATTTAAGCGTTAACTACAAAAGTTAAAATATTAAAAACTTTTATATTGTTGTTTAATAATATTTTTAGAAGATAAAAAATAATTTATTTAAACAAAATTCAATAATATCAATATATATTAACAATTATTTAATAAATAATCTAGAAATGATTTAATAAATATATTGTTGTAATTAAGAATTCAAAAACTTAACTATAAATTAATTTTATTAAAAAAATATGGCATCTAAATTAAATTTTAAGCATGAAAATTAATATTTTAAAATATAAAAATTTGTTTAACTATATTATTTACTCATGTCATTAATGTTCTTTTATTTTATGTAAAGAATATTTAAAAAGTTAAAAAATAAATAATATTTTTTTAATTTCCTAAAATAAATAATTTAAAAATAAATTAAAACCTTACAATAAATAAACGTAATTAATATAAACTAATATATGTAAGTATTATTTAATGAAAAAGCCAGTGAAGCATTCAAATTGAAAAAATAGTAAAAAATTAAAAAAGATGATATTTTTTATCGTGTTGGGATTTGAAGAAGGGACTACATGAATAAGCTTCCTATAAGCCGAAAAAAGCTCCCCCTACTAACTTAATTATAAGCTACTTTTTTTCAATTTTTGTTTTATAAAAATAAATAGCTTATTTTTTTTAAGAGTTTTTCATGAAATGTGTTTGGTCTAACTTATCTTTTTAAGAAAAAAATAAACTAAAAAAAGTCAAGCCAAACACACTCTAAGCTTCCGACTAAAAATTATTTCTATAGCCGACTCAAAAAACTAAAACTTATCGAAAAATCACAGGATCCCACCAAAAAGTCAAAAGTCTTAACTATAGTGGTTACAAAAAAAACAAAACAAAAATATGACTACATACTATAAACACGTGATTAGGATTTGATCTTCAAATCTACGTGTATAGAAAAATATCTAATAAAACATCAATTCCTTAAATGGATATTAAGAGATTAATCTTGAAAATCGGCTAAGAAATACCTAAGTTCACCCAAAAAAATATATGACTGCCGACTTAATATTTAATTCAGGGACTGATTTTTTTTTAATCAGGATTCAGGGACTGATTTGGTAAACTATTCTAATAAATAATAAGAAAAGAGAACTGAGAAGAGCCGAGAGGGGACGAACCGTTGTAAACGCGATCGAAGAAGATGTCGACGGTGTACGTTCTAGAACCGCCGACGAAGGGGAAAGTGGTGGTGAACACCACGCGCGGGCCTTTGGACATTGAGTTGTGGCCAAAAGAGGCTCCGAAAGCCGTGAGGAACTTCGTGCAGCTCTGCCTCGAAGGCTACTACGAAAACACCATCTTCCACCGCGTCATGAAGGACTTCCTCGTCCAAGGTGGCGACCCCACCGGCACCGGTACTGGTAGGTCCACGCGCTCTAAATCCCCCTCCCTCTTTCACCTTTCCACGTCCTATCTCGAAATTGAAACTAAGCATGTTCGTTCTCTTCCGTAGTTGCTAGCCTAATAGTGTGATTTGTGGTTGCCGTTTGGTTTGTGACTTGGTGTGTGTGTGTTGGGTGAGCGTTTGCAAAATTGATTTTGAATGAAATTGGTTTTGTAGAATTAATTTTGGTTAAAATTGATTTTGAAGTAACGGGATTTATGTTTGAACGTAAGCTAG
The DNA here is from genome assembly GCA_004329165.1 of Spatholobus suberectus. Lineage (NCBI taxonomy): Eukaryota > Viridiplantae > Streptophyta > Magnoliopsida > Fabales > Fabaceae > Spatholobus > Spatholobus suberectus. Next base: position 10,922,224 of record CM014733.1, read on the forward strand.
TATTCAACATGATTCTGGACCATCTAACTTGAATCCAAACACGCTATTATTCTGATTGTTTAGTGGTTTTATAAACTAATTGTTTTGTTGTTGTTGTTGTTGTAGGAGGTGAAAGTATTTATGGTGGTGTTTTTGCTGATGAGTTTCATTCACGTTTAAAATTCAAGCACAGAGGAATAGTTGCAATGGCCAATGCCGGATCTCCAAATTCCAATGGAAGTCAGTTTTTCATCACTCTCGACCGTTGTGACTGGCTGGATCGCAAGCATACCATTTTCGGAAAAGTACGAGTCATTTGGTTTGAGAAAATGAATTCTGTTTTTATTTTCTGTTTTCACTTTTAATTACAAAATGTCAACTTCACATTGTTTTCGCTTTATTTCTTGTTTTCATAGATTTGTATAAGAAACAGTGAACATAGAAAATAAAAACAGAAAACAATAAAAAGTTGTCTTCGTCGTTTTCTATACTTTCGGAAATAGAAAACAAAGTAAAAACAAAATGAAATGGTACTTTTATAATTTAATTTGAAAACAGAATATGAAAACAGAAAACTTTTTCTCAAACAGAACAGTTCCTAAGGAATCCAAATGCAATTATGTTGTAGCAAAACTTTTCTTTTTGTAATTTGTTAAGGATGCATTGATTGTTCTCACTGTTATTTGACTTCAGGTGACAGGAGATACAATGTATAATCTTTTGAGACTGGGTGAAGTTGAAACTGATAAGAATGACCGGCCTTTAGATCCGCATAAGATATTATCAGTTGAGGTTTGTTTTGATTTTGATTGACATCGCTAAAAGATCATTGAAGTTTGTGTCCAGTGAATGGAGAATTTAACCCCCCTAATGTCTTCTTAATATGCTTGTTCTAGGTGTTATGGAATCCATTTGAAGATATTGTTCCAAGAACACTTCAGAAATCTCAGATGGAAGCTAAAGCTGATACAGAAAGTAAAGAGCCAAGGAAGAAAGGCGTAAAGTATGTTCAACTTCCTACCGAAGAAAAATGTCTTCCTAGAATTCAATGCAGAATGTTTACTCTCCAAGCAGCATGATGTTTATTTTTTGGTAAATTGAAATTACAGAAAATTGAACTTGCTTTCATTTGGGGAAGAAGCTGAAGAAGAGGAAAAGGAATTGTCATCAGTGAAGCAAAAGATTAAGAGCAGTCACGATGTCTTGAACGATCCTCGTCTTTTAAAGGAAGAAACTCTTAATAATGAACTGGTAATAAGGCTTTTCTTATAGTATTTCTTCTGATTTTCAAGTAGAACTCTTACTTGACACCTTGTATCTACTAATTGCAATTTTTTAGTACTTTATCTGTTAATAATTTGTGGTAGCTGTTTTTGGCTTACAGCTCCAAGAGTCCCAGTATTACAGAGTCATTTGATAATTTCACCCTGAAAGTTCATATTTCAATGAAAACTATCAATGCAAGTGTTACATCAAATGACTGCACACATAAGATTGCTTGTATTTATTATGCAGAGTTCATCTGATGGTAAATCAAGAAGAGATCTGCAGTTATCTGTAAGGGATGCGCTTAACTCAAACAAAGAAGAGCCTCAGAAAGATTCTGAAGCTGGTAACATGGCTCATCTTGATTCCAGTGACGATGATGAAGCAAATTTTGATGCAAGAATGCGTATGCAAATACTCAAAAAGCGGAAGGAGTTGGGTGATCTCCCTCCCAAGCCAAAGTTGCAAAATGGTACCTCAAATTGTCTTAAATATTATATATTATAGTTTGTAACATTTGAACCTCTGATCTAGGAAGTGTTTCTGTTTCTAACTATGCAAGTTTCAGTGTTATTATAACTGTGACATTGTGCTATCAGAGTTACTGTCAGACTGCCATGTTTATTCCATCTGCATCCCCAACAGAGGATAAATCTTATAGCAATTGAGGCCACTTCCTACTTCTTAATCCCATCAGTAAATTTGAAATCTAAACATGGGAATGAGGTTCTATTGAAGTATCAACATTATGAAATTAAACTCTCACTCTTTTGGTAATGCTTGTTGCACCAGTAGGGAAACAAGAAACATGTAGTAATAGTGAACATTCTGAAAATAAAATTAGAATATTGTGAAAGGCACAGGGTGTGGTAGAATTGAGTCATAGAAATGACATCTGGCATCTGTCAAATGGAATCAAATAATGATACGTGTACTGCATAAAAATGTTAGATGTTGATGTTACTGTATGAAAATTAATTGAGACACCCGCCACTGCTTATAGTATGGTGGATCTTTAAGTTCAGTGTAAATTATAAATGCCTTTTTGCTTTCTCAACATTCTAGGGGAATGTTTACTACATTTTGCAGTTACAAGAGCAAATGAAAATGGCAACGTGCAAAGATGAATTATATATATATATAATTTTTTTTTTCTTATTCAAAATATGGTATTAAGGCTCACCTTATCATTTTAATAAGCAGGAAGATCCAGTCCAGAGAACCATGATACGTCAGCAGTCAGGTAAAAATATCAATATTTGAAATTCTGTTATGGCTTTTCACATTTAGAACTCGAATCTTTTAGCTGTTGCCACAAAAGTGTCAATGTGGATATTGAATGGTGATGGCTTATAATATAATATGATAAAAAATCAAATTTAGCTCTTTTGAATTGTATAATATGGCTGTGAAATGAGAATGATCTATGATTAGGCTCATTATGGGTAGCCTGTGGCCAGTACTTGCTCCATGTTTCCCTACTAGCATAGTTGGGAACAAAGTTATTTGAACTTGTGGCCGAGGACCCAGGGTAGAGGCAATTTTTAGATGGTTGTGCTTGGCTGGCATGGCTGCATATCACATTTAGTTCACATAAGGAACTGTGCCTGTGCAATGAAAACATATTGTACTTGCCTGTTTATTCGTAATCTCATATAAGGATAATATTTCCTAAAATAGTCTTGTAGTTCATTCTCTAGAGTTCCAGGATATGCATAGATTTTAATAAATGTCAGATATTTCTTGCATATTGATATTTGATATTTCTTCTTAAAGAATGTTGGAGATTCCTAATTCATGGCTGCATTACTTGAGAAATCCACTGTAATTAGGTTGCTCTGTCTTGATTCTGTCCTGGCACTTGAAAGTTGCTACTGCTAGTGTTTATCATTGTTTATTTAATTAAAGGAGAAGCATACTCTGTCAGTTATCTGTCAAAGAAATATTTTAAAGTGGCTTCTTGTTGGCCCTTCTACTGCCTATGAAGTTTACTTGCTTAGATTTCCAAATATAGAGTTAGTTCAGATTTGAAAATATTTGATTAACTTGCTTGAGAGTTACACTCTGCAACATTTTATTTATACAGCACAAATCTGATTACAAAAGGGAAAGAAAGGACAGGTTCAGACTAGGAGAACCTGCTCCTATATAGGCTTTTCAGAATACAATAAAAACAGCCTTTTTCTGTGACATAAGATAAAACAGCTTTCCTAACAATAGCTTTTCTAACACTTCCCCTCAAACTGGAGCATACAAGTTAAATGTACCAAGCTTGGAACAAATAAACTGAATGCATGGTCCTCTTAATGGCTTTGTCAGGATGTTTGCAAGTTGATCATTTGAGCTAACAGATTCAGTAATGATCTCTTTGGACAGCACCTTTTCACAAACAAAATGGTAGTCAATCTCCATATGCTTAGACCTCTCATGAAATTCTGGGTTAGAGGCAATATGAAGAGCCGCTTGGTTGTCGCAATATAGCCTCATTTGCTGAATTTCACAAAATTTCAACTCTTGAAGGAGTTGTTTGATCCAGACAAGTTCACAAGTGGCCAAGGCCACAGCCCAATATTTGGCTTCAGTGCTAGATCAGGCAACTACATTTTGTTTCTTGCTTTTCCAAGAAACATTTCCTCTGATGGATATACAGTATCAAGTAGTAGAGCGCTTGTCAATTGGTGATCCTGCCTAATTTGCATCACAATGCTCACTAACCTGAGTATCTCCTTATCTTCATGCAACAATCCCTGACCTAGAGCCTTTTTAATGTATTTGAGAATACAAATCACTGCATTCCAGTGATTAGTAGGAGCTCGCATGAATTGACTAACTACCTCAACTGCAAAATAAATGTCAGGTCTAGTAATAGTGAGGCAGATAAGTTTCCCAACCAATCTCCGATATCTTTCTGGATTAGAGTAAGGTTCATCTTGGTCTGTCATTAATTTCTGATTTGGATCCATGAGACTATCAATGGGTCTACAATCTGCATTACTAGGAGATGTGTGACAATAAAAAACTGAATGATCTGCTTCACTATGTTGTAGACCAAAACATTGCACAACTTTACTGAATTTACCAAACCAAGCTCGCAGAGATTGTTTGAGCCCATAGAGAGACCTGTGAAGCTTGCAAACCAAACCAGACTCCCCTTGAGCAACAAAACTAGGAGGTTGCTCCATATAAATTTCTCTTCAAATTCACCGTCTAGAAAGGCATTTTTAATGTCTAGCTGGTGAAGGGGGCAATGTTGAATTGCAGCCATCGCAAGAAAAAGGCAAACCGTGCTAATTTTGGCCACAGGAGAAAAGGTATCACTGTAATCCAGACCATAGATTTGAGTATACCCCTTTGCCACCAACCTGGCCTTAAGACAATCAACCTCACCATTGGGTCCAACCTTAAGAGTATACACCCATTTGCAACCAACTGCATTCTTCCCTGGGGGAAGAGGGACCAGCTCCCATGTACCACTGTGTTCAAGAGCCTGCATTTTATCAATCATGGCTTGTCGCCATCTAGGATTATCAAATGCTTCGCAAATATTTTTAGGAATTGGAATGGAAGATAGAGAGGATGTGAAATAAAAATAGGAAGGAGACAAACAGTAATAACTAAGAAAATTGTAAATAGGATGAGGATTACGAGTAGATCAAACACTTTTCCTGATAGCAATAGGCAAGCTAAAATTTCCATCATTTGGACCTGTTGTTGGGGTGATTGGTTGAGGAGGACATGAGTCACTTGGCTCTTAATGTAATGGTGGATCAATCCTTTGTATCCTCCTGTGTTGATATGTAATGAGAGGTGGTTGGGATGGTTCTTCTGTTGGAGTGTCAAGTGGAAAATTGTGCTCGATCTCTTGGTTGGGGAACTCTTGGACAACAAACAATGGTGGATTGAAGGATGGAATAGGTTAAACCTGTTGAAGGGATATGGAATCTTGCATGGAAGAAGAAAATAAGGGAGTTGTTTCAAAGAATGTCACATCAACTAACATGTAATATCGTCTAATGTCTAGGAGAATAACACCGGTACCCTTTCTGAAGATGAGAGTATCCAAGGAAAACACACTTGATGGCCCTTGCAGAAAGTTTGTCTAGACCTAGAGAAACATCATGAACAAAACAGGTGCAACCAAAAACACAGGAAGAAACATGGTACAATGGTTCATTTGGAGAAACAATTGAGTGAGGAATCTGGTTTCCAAGAGATGACGAAGACATCCTATTTATTAGGAAACAAGCAGTAAGAATAGCATCACCCCAATGTTTAATAGGAACATTTGCATTAAGTAACAGGGTTCGTGTAGTTTCAACTAGATGTTTGTTTTTTCTTTTTGCTATTCCATTTTGTTGTGGTGTATGAGGACAAATAGATTGATGCAAGATGCCTTGTGAAGATAAAAAGGAAGAGGGATCAGAGGAGAAGTACTCTTTGGCATTGTCACTCCGAAAAGTCTTAATTATTTTTCCAAATTGATTTTATCTCATTGAAGAAGGAAATGAAAATAGACAAACGTTCAGATCTATCTTTCATTAAATATACTTGAGTACATCATGAATATTCATCAATAAAGGTGACTAAATATCTAAAACCAAAAGATATGACACGACTGGGACCTTAAATATCTAAGTGAACAGTAGAGAAGATAGATTTACATCTTGTTTCTATTTGCTTTGGATAAGAAGGACGAACATGTTTTCCTAATTGACAAGACTCACAATCTAACATTTGTAATCTTTCGAGACTAGGGACCATTTTCTTCAACTTTGACAAACTTGGGTGCCTAAACGATCATGAAGGAGCTTTGGAGATGGGGTTGCAACACAGGACACAGAAGAACTTGTCTCTAGATAGTAGAGGCCTCTGGATTCATGTCTTATGCCAATTAGTTGACTCGTACCGCGTTCTTGTATGGCAAAAGAATCAGTATTAAATATTGTAGAGCAATATAATGACCGAGTTAATTAACTTAGAGTAATTATATTGAAAGGACAATTAGGGATAAAAAGGACAAACTCCAAGTTTAAGGAAGGAGAGAGAAAGACTTGACCCACTCCTTTGGAGGCAACCTTAGACCCATTTGCTAAAATAATAAGATGAGGGAATTTAGGTGAGGACATAGAAGAGAACAGAGAATTGTTACCAGAAATGTGGCTAGAAGCACCTGAATCAATTATCCATGGACCTTGACTATCAATAGATTGAGAAATGCAAGTTGTCGAAACACTAAGAGCAAAAGATGATTGAGCTTGACTATTGGACTTTAACCAAAGATATTCTTGATATTCATCTTCAGAAATCTTATGTTCAGATTCTTCAGATTTGGAAACATTAGTTGTCTTTTCAGGAAACCCATGCAAGGAATAGCAAGTGTCCTAAGTATGATCGATTCTCTTACAATAGGAGCATTGAGGACAACCACCTCTACCACCACGTCTTCCTCTATTTTCACAACCTCCTCTTCCATAAGTAGATACCATCGCTGAAGATTCAGCGTGTTCAAGGGAACTTCCACCCTTTTTAAGGGTAGGAACATGAAGAAGTTGTGTTATTAAACTTTCCATTGAAGGAATCCTTTTGACCAGTCAGAATTTGATCACGAATATGATCAAAATCTGAATGCATACCACAAAGAATTAGCATCATATACAGCATGTCATGTTTCTTCCTTATTTCTTCTAATGAGTAAGCTTTTAAGAACAACTTTAGCTCTCCTCAACTGCAGATTGAGTGTAAGCAACATATGATACCATATCATGATCTGTTTGTTTGAGAGAGGCTAACTTTTGGGTAGAATCATACAATTGTTGAATATCATTTGCAAAGATACTTTGGTCCTTCTTCTAGAAAGCGTTGCAAGTTTTGAATGTCCTTAGAGTTCCCAATATGTTGGCCTCCACAGATTGCCATAACAAGGCACAAAGCTGAAAATCAAGCTTTTTCCACAGTTCACAATCTTCTGATGGCATTTTACTGAGATCCTTTTCCAAGTGGTCATGATACCCCTGGCCAAGAAACCACAGTTCCACAGAAGCAGATGAAGATAGATAATTTTTTCCATTAAGTTTCTCTAAAGTTATGGTGGGAGTCCTTGAGATTAAAAAAACAAGACCAAAAGAGCTTGCCATATTGGCTATAACAGAGGAAAATGAGTCCCAAAAGGATGGAAAAATTCAGACCCACTCTCCAGGTAGAAGAAAATGAGAAGTTGAGGCTTGAAACATGATAGAAGAGGCTGACGACTCTATTGCAAGAAGCGTAGCATCAATACGGTGGCCGAAGGGTGGTGCCTAGCACTCATGCGCCTAATAGAGTCGCGACTTTGTGACGGCACGTGTGGGTTTCTCCCTCCGAGAATCTAGGTTTTGCTTCGCACGATGAGGCATTTCAATTTCTGGTGTCAACGGTCTGAATGGTGGCAGATGGCGGCAGTGGACTACCTTGGATAAGGTCAGATGACACCAGAGATTTGACTGGAAGAGAGAGGGCAGAGCGGGATTGAACCCGCTCTGATACCAAGTTCAGATTCGAAAATATTTGATTAAGTTGCTTGAGAGTTACACTCTGCAGCATTTTATTTATACAGCACAAATCTGGTTACAAAAGGGAAAGAAAGGACAGGTTCAGACTAGGGGAACCTGCTCCTATATAGGCTTTTCAGAATACAATAAAAACAGCCTTTTTCTCTGACATAAGATAAAACAACTTTCCTAACATTAGCTTTTCTAATAGAGTTTTTATATCTAATGGATTTTTTACATATGTGAACTTGTTTTGTGGCTTTTATGATTATCCAAGCAGTTTGTAATTATCGTCTAAACTTCAGTAAATGGTGGAATGTCTGATTGTCAGGTCCAATGCTGTAAGTGTTGATGAGGATCAACCAAAGGTGGAAAAATTGTCCTTGAAGAAAAAGGGAGTTGGATCTGAAGCAAGAGCTGAACGAATGGCTATTGCAGATGCAGATTTACAGCTATTGAATGAATCTGAGAGAGGAAGACAATTGCAGAAGCAGAAGAAACGCAGACTTCAAGGACGTGAAGATGAAGTATGTTATGATTTTTTGATTTATACGTTTTATCTTCTGTTTTCTTATTCCCTTTGTATTCTTTTTGGTTTTTTGTGCTTGTGTTCTAGATCATTGCAGACTATCAAGAAATGTGATTATCAGGGAATGATAGTTTGACTGATAATCTGATATGATATGAGACATGCTAAGAGTTGTTGACTGGAAAATTCTAGATAAATTGACAGAAACCTGGTATCTTTACTAGAAAGAATAGGGTAGAAATCCCCAATTTACAAAAAAGAACACACTGCAGAACTTTGAGAGTTTGCACTTCCCTATGCCCAAAGGCCCCACTTCTCTCACAAATGACAAGATACTCCTCTCTTTCCTCCTCTCTTATTTCTCTAATTATCCCAGTCCCGGCTGTCTCACTAATGTAACTAATAAATGGCTTACTAACCAACCTATTGTAGCTAACTACTAATGGGGTTACCTAACAATACTCCCCCCCTAAACATTCACCTTGTCCTCGAGGTAAATAGCAATGGCTACTGCAAACAAACTTCCATTGTGGGTCCAACAAGTATCGTGATCAAGCTAAATCTCACCAGTGCAGCTCAAAATAGCTTTCACTCTTCCTGGCTCAAACACAAACATGTGAATGCTCCCCATGCTCATCTAGTGCTCTGTTTTCTGTAGTAATTCTGGCCATGAAACAGAGCATCAATGCTGCTGCAGTTGTGATGATGTCCCATTGTTCCATTCCATTCTGTTGGGCCCATTTTACTAATCTTAGAAAATCAGTTCCCTTTTCAGAATCACTATTCTTCTCTTTAATCAATCAGGCTTGATAGAAAAAGATCTCAGCCCCTTCTGTTTTTTCTCATCCTTCCTCACTAGGGCCATTCCTTTGCCTTACTTTGTTGGGTTTGGCCCATGAGATTTTGCTGAGAATCAACTTCAGTGGTTGGGACGTGGTCCATTAGGTCAAAGATTTGACCAGGTTTTTGTAATTCCATTGTTGCCCTTGTCTCCATAACCGCACCAGCAGCGTTTCTACTTTGGAGTTGGGGAACAACCCCCACTTCCATCCTCATCTCTAACTCCCGCATAATATCAGCCACCATATGAGTGCCAAGGTCTGGCAGTTCCAGCAGTGGGAGCTTGGCCAGCATGTGTAAGAACCTATGAAGCACGGACTTTGACATGGACACCAGACACGACACGAACACGGACACCCTGACACAGCTAATGTCTAAAATATAAGATATCAAGACACTGCATACACACACAAAAGGAGAAAGACTCTAATGAAATAAAACATGAGTAACATAACGAAAAATACAAGTTGATAATATATTCACTTTTTTAAACCAACCTTCTATGTTTTTTCTATGATAACAAGTCTCAAAAAAGGCAAGAGACGTTATTTTTTTAATATTTTATTTTATATTTTAAGCTAACTTTTATAAAAGTTAAACAATGACTATTTTTTTAATAATAGTAGTGTGTGTCCATTCATATGGAAGTGTCGGCTCGAGTGTCCAAGGTGTGTAGAGGTGTCGGCTTAAGTGTATTAGCCAACAATTTTTTTTTTTATTGGACACCTAATTGGAAGTGTCCGACAAGTGTCGGGGAGTGTCGGTGTCAGAAACGTGTCTGACACCGTGATACTTTGAACATGAGAGGTGTCGGTGCTTCATAGGTAAGAACCCAATTTCCATCACAGCGGATGATCCATTGGCTCCCCTAGCCAAATCCAATTCAGGTGGCACCAATGGTGGTGGTGAGTTGACCGAATTGTCCAAGAACCAAACCTCTGCGGCTAGCACGTCCTCTTTGCTACTTTGCTTTCCCCACGTGCCACCACCCATAGAGCAAACTTCCCTCTTTGGTTCTGGTTCGCTAAAGTTTGCTTCTTCTCCAGAGTGGTTCTTGTTTTCCACCTTCAAATTTTCATCTATGTTTCTGTCTTCAAGTTCTTGATTCAGAATGTTGAGTGGTTGCTATTTTCTTGCTTCTCTACCCTCGGTTTCTCCCTCCTCATCATGTTTCTTCCATTCTTCTAGATCTTGCTTCTCTACTTGCTGTTTTGTTGGGTTTCTCCCTCTTGGGATGTTTCCTTTTCCAAGATTTCTGCTTCCACCATATCAGTGGGCCCTCCATCATGACTTCCTCCTCCTCTTTATTTTCATGCTCCCAGGATTCTCCCCCATCTTTCAAGACTTCAGTGTCCCTTCTGTTATCCGTCCAAGGACTGTCATTCTTCTTCTCTTCTGTGTTTTTGTACCAACAGTTCTCATTCTTCCTTGAGTTCTCTTCTAAAACTTGCTATCTCTGTCCTCATTTCTTCAAGAATGTATTGCTTCATTCTTGCTGAACCCAAACAGCTCTTGAATCCTCCCATCTGCACTACCTACAGCTCCAAGATCGGAGCTATGAACCAGTGATAGAAACCTGGTATCTTTACTAGAAAGAATAGGGAAGAAATCCCGAAGTTACAGAAAAGAACACACACTGCAGAACATCGAGATTCTGCACCTCCCAATGCCCAAAGGCCCTACTTCTCTCACAAATGACGAGATACTCCTCTCTTTCCACCTCTTCTCTATTTATAGGCAACATGCCTTATTTCTCTAATTATCCCAGCCCCAACTAACTAACTAATGTAACTAACAAATGGCTAACTAACTAACCTATTGTAACTAACTTCTAATGGGGTTACCTAACATAAATGAAGAAATGATTGACAGCTGATTGAACGTTTAATGATGTCTGACAACTTTCAGATTATGGGGTTAATGTGTTTCTAAATTTCTAGTCTTCTATGGGTTCCTTTGTGATAATATGTTTGTGTATTTTCAATTGCTATTCATGTGTAACATTGTTTCTTTTCTATCTCTATCTTTAGGTTCTGGCAAAACTTGAAAAATTTAAGAATTCTTTATCAGCAAAGGAGACACCCCCAACTGGTGAATCTGGAGATGTTAATAATGAGGAATTGTCTGACTGGAGAGGTGTTAATTTAAAATTTGCCCGTGAGGCCGGCAAGGTGAGTTTTCTCTCCACATTTCATGTCGATGGGGCTGTATAAACTGTAGATATGGAATCATTTTATTTTCCATCCACATCATGTGTCTTACGTATCTTTTCATTTTTCACTTGTCATAGAGAAAACAATCTGAAACAATGCTTATCAATACATGCAGAAATTCATTGAAATTAGACAATTCTATTGAAATCTATATACTCGTGCTAAGATATGTACACTAATTTTATAATTTGAAATAATTACTTTCTGAAATCAAACCACATCAGTCCTTTTTTACTGCCTTAAATTTTGCCTGTAATTTTCTTGTAAATATGCAGGACCGCATGTCTCGCAATGAGGACCCAAATGACTATGTTGTGCACGACCCTCTTTTGGAGAAGGGGAAAGAGAAGTTTAATAGGATGATAGCCAAACAAAAGAGACGAGAACGGGAGTGGGCTGGGAGATCCCTTACTTGATCTTACATGTGCCAACATGGCTATGTAAATATACAAAGCTGATTGGTTTTGAAGGCTAACATATCACTGCGCTGCTGGGAAAGGAAACTTGCTCTAATAGTAACTGAGGAGAAAGTTGTTGCATTGAGGAGTTTAGCAGACATGGTAGGCAAGGACGCTGGTATTGGTGAGTGAGATGTGGGGTTACTGTGTTAATCTATGCTGCATCCTAGCTAATTCCCTACCTCGAGTTTAAACCAAGTAATGAAGAACTCATGAAAGGATCTTCTCATTCATTAGGCCCTCGTGAAAGGACCTACTTTGAGTTTTTCGTAATCCAATGGCAACAGATGTATTGTATAGCTTTTAACACACCTAGTTGTTTTGTTTTAATATTAGGATTTAGGATTCTGGACGCATGTTGTATTATTGTGGAATTAATGATTTTTTGCAGATGAAGACTTTAGTTGGATGACAGAATTTATGTTAGTTGAGGTGGGTTGGACTTGGAGCTTTGGGGGGATATATTTACGGAGATTTCCATTGAAATATGATTTTTTCTTTTCTTGGGAACTAAGCTGAAAACTATTTATATGGGCACGATCTATCATGGGCATTCAAATCATCAGTTAAATGTCTAAAGCTGGTGTGTTACATTAAAAATTAACATTTGCATAGATGTGCTTTTGTATGTCTACTGTTGATGATATGTGTGCTTGTGGAAAATCGATTATTTTCTTTAAAGTCATTACAACAAGTTATGATACAAATTATTGATGAATCACAAACTAGGATGTGGATGCTACTATTTAGCTCCTACACTAATGCGCGCCTTTGATTTGTATACCACCAGATATCACCTTGTTCTTTAGCGAAAGCTTCGCTGTCGGTTTGGGACTATGGGTTTTCCACTATTGGGACTACCAGATGGAGATCATTGCTAGTGTTTGATGGTGAAAGGTTGAAATCTTGTTATGGCGTTGTTGGCAGTTAGTGCTATGGCAGAGGAGCGGGGTCCTAACGGTGCGCCAACAGTAAGGTAATGTTTTAACGGATTGACTTTAATAGAAAATTTTAAAACTAACAACCAAGTTACAAACTCGTACAACCATGTGAGGCAAATTAAAAAATCTCAAATAATATATGAACTCCAAATTAATTTAACCTTTTGAAATCTTAAACTAACATTTTTGTGGGACCTTTATGGCTTTTGTTGAAGAATAATTTAGGTAATTTGCCACTTTATCTTCTTAACTGGTTTTGGACCTAACTTTGTGAATTTGAATTCAATGGATATTAGGCTAATTGATCAAATTTGGGTTATTTTGGAATTTATTTATCATTTGGGGATGCTTTTAAAAGTATTTTTCACGTTGAGTCTTTTTTTTTTTTCGCCATGAAATGTACTAGTCCATATGGTGCTCCACATGACAGTGTCCCCTAAAAGACCTTTTCAAATTTTATGAATGTTAGTGTTTACACATAGTATCTCGCATAAATTTATATTATAATTAAAAAATTAGGATTAGATGGAGGATGTCTTGAAGACATTAATTGAGAAACATTAAGTACATCTTATTAAATATAATTGAAAAATGATGAATGACTTTTGCATTCTTGATACAGTAAATGTCTCATTTTTTAATAAAATTTGGAGTCTTGCTAACCTGGACTATTTTTTATTGGATTCGATCCAGAATTTCCTCAAACCTAATGTGATCGGTCATCACCGTAATCAGCAAGAGAATTGACAATTTGATGCATGTATAGTTGAATCTATATATAAACACGTACTTATTTTTTATAAAAAAAAAGCTTAAAGAGTATTTTAACTATTGATTTATAATTTGGATATTTTTATTACTTATAATGAGGTATTTAATACTTTGAATACTTTTTTATTATGATTATCAAGAATTTGATGTTTTTATTTAACATATGTTATCCACAATAATAAATGAAGCTAAAATCGAATAACCAATCCAATTCAAATTACAAAAGATCGGATTAGATTTGATGTTATATTCAAACGGATTGAAACCGAATTGTGAACATTCCTAACAAAAATTATTTTGAGGTGAGAAATTATTTAAAAACAAAACAATAATTTTAGGCTTAATTGTAATTTTGGTCTCCTATTATTGTCTTTTCATGAATTTGGTCCCTCCAATTTTTTTTTGACAAATTTGGTATCTCTATTATTTTAATTGTACAATTTTGGTACATTTATTAATTTGATATTCAATAGTTAATGAAAATATTGACATGACACTATTGCCCTCGTAAGCACTCTATTACAGCAATTGCACAATTAAATTAATGAGAAAACTGAAATCAGAAAAATATAATGGTAGAACAAATTCGAGAAAAAAATTATAATAAGGGGTCACAATTACAATTAAACTGTAATTTTAAAATAACACCAAATTGGTGAATTAGCTCAATATTGATACCGTGACGATGTGAGTGAGAGACATGCTTGATGGACAATTCAGGGGAAATTCTTATAGGATAGACATTAGATACTCACAGAAAAGAGTCTAAAAAAAGACATATAAAACATAGGAAGGGTAGTTGAGAATTTTTTTCATCAATCATTCATTTGTTTTTACACTTAACTGAAAATATTTCAAACACCTTTACGTTATGAAATAAGGCTTTTATGAAGAGACTTTTTATTTGAGTATCTATCATTTTTCTACATGCACAAGATATGATACTTTGCACTTGCAGAGCGCAAATTGAGTTAGCACATTCACTACTTTTAGCACATTCGCTTACTTGTTACCCTGGCTATGGCTAGGCAGACAAAAGGTCAAAAGTAGCGTATATTGTTGAATTATGATATCATGCTATAGGAGAGTAGGACCCATCTAGGACAATCTGAAGTATGCACATGCATGCTCAATGTCAAAGTCTCCCATGTTCATGCCTTATTAGAAAAGAATGGCTAATCCCAACAAGCACAATTTTTAACAAAACGATAAACCAACTGCCTGCCTAATAAATGCCTCTAATATAGTGTCATGCTGGCGCGCTTATTGTTTTAAAATTATGATATATATTATCAAAGTGTGATTGCTTCTAATATTCTAAAAGGAACCAAAATTACGTGATTATAAGTTTATCAAAATATAAATACAAAAAATTGTTTATGAAAAAAAAAATTACACTAAGGGGATTAACTCTACATATTGTAAATATTTCTAACTCAAATAAGATTGTCTCTCTCAAAGATATATGTGTGGTCTTGGGAAAAAATACAATTAGATGAAATTTCATAATGACATAATTTTAAATGTTAAATTTAAAATATCTTGCATTTGGTCAAAAGTTAGTAACATATTAATGATTGATTCAAGTTTATATGTTTGATTTCTCTTAAATAATGTTGAGTTTAAATCATGTGTATGAAGAGAATATTGTTGACTTAAATAGGATTGTTTTTTAGGGAGGATATTTATAATTCTAGACAAATAATGTTGAGTAATATATACGAATTTATGGTATGTTTGGGAAAAAAATATTTTTCAAACACTATTTTTTGAAGAAAAAAAAAACTTTTAGGAAGTTGTAAAATTATGATTATTTTCCAAATGAGCTATTCTAAACATGTAGTAAGTACTAATCAAATTTAATCTAATTAGAATGAGTCCATATGTTTATTTTTTAACAGCAAATAATTAAAAGGATGTTTAAAAATTTATAATAATTATGTAATTTAAAAAAAGTTTCAAATAAAGTATGAGTTTAATTTTTGTGCATTATCAATGTAAAAAATTTTACACTATCAACTAGTCACAAATCATCCTTAGGATGACTTTTAAGGTAGTCATTATTTTTTGATTAAACCTAAGATATCTCTCAACTGAGAACCAAAAACCAATGTTTTGAAAACTGGCTCGGACCGGCCGGTTGACCGGTCCGACCGAAAACCGATGGTTTAATTGATTTGAATCTCTAGTTGGATTGGACGTGCATGTGACTCGTTAGAAACCAGTACGAACCGGCCGGGTTTCCGGTCTAACCAGTAACCCGCGAGTTTGTGTGATTGGGATTGGGTTAATGTAAAGCTTATTTTAATTTTTTTTTTAAAAAAACTAGGCAAAACGACGTCATTTTTCTTTTACCCCATTTTTTCATTTAGGGTTCCAGAATCGGGTTGCGCAAGGCAGTGAAGGCACCCTCTGTTCTGTTGTGTGAACTGTGAAGATCCAAAACCTAACCCACGTGAGCCTATCCGTCGTGAGCCCATCCACCGTGACCTCGTCCGCCGTCGCTGTCGAGCAAAGGCCGTCGTGCAAGGCTGTTGTCCACTCGTCGGAATCATCGTTGGCCCGTCCCTACAGCGGCGTGAAAATTGCTGTCTCTGTATCTCATTTTCGTTCCTCCTTGCGCGTTTGAGTGCTGTCTGTTGTAGGGAGGTTGATTCTCTCTATCCATACTTGCTCTTGGTTGTGCTGAGTGCTGGATATAATGTAGAGTTTTTTGGTTGTGCTGACTGCTGGATATAATGTAGAATTTCTGTTTGCAGTCCTTGTTTGATATGCTGCGAATTTTTGTTATGTGAGTTTGTTACTTATTTGAACTTAGATATCATTAGAAATTTGGAACTTATGTGAGTTTGTTGCTTGTTGAGAATTTGTTTTATTTGTTTAGACTTAGAACTCATGGGTGATCAATGTCAATAAATATGAATTTGAAGAATGCTCTTGTAGATTTATGTTAATTTGTGTTGTCATTTTTTTGGGGATTTTTTTAAAGCATGGTATAAAATTTTATAGGTATCAAATTTGTATGTTATAAATATTTTTAATTTTTTTAATAGAGATCGAGTCATGCGGTTCGACCATGACCATCAGTCACCATTGACCCAGTGACTCAATGTCTTAACCGAGTCGATGACCGGTCCAAGTTTTAAAACACTGCTAGAAACTAATCTCTGAAGGTATGAGAGATCCATCTGTGATTGGATGACGATATAAAAAACAATACATCCTCTCTCTCTCTCTCTATAAATTAGAATCGTTATCTTGAACGAGAATGTTTTTAGCAGCTATTTTCAACGAAGGTATTTTTAGTTGTCATTTTTCAAGAGAGTGATTTTAGGGATTTTTTTAATATCTTATCTCTTTCAATTTATCATTTTCAATATCTTTAATTCTAAATTGAATTTCAATATTTTTTTAAAAATTATCAATAATTAAAAATTAATATTGTATTACAATTATTGTTTGTTATAAATATATTCTATATATTTAAAAATATTTATTTATTATGAATTTTAATTATAATATAATTTATATATTCAAAAGTATTTATTTATTATAAATTTAAGTTACATAAAATAAATATTTATTCTGTGCAATGCACAGGTTAAAATACTAGTTTTAGTTAAACTCGAAAGGTAATTTAACACTTAAGCTAAAACCAGTAACATTAATATTTCAGTAACATTAACATTTGAAAAAGAAAACAGAAAAATTATATCACAATCACTTTTTGTAATTTGAACAAATCTTGTATTAAAAACTGAGAAGTATTTTTTATAAATAGTATGCACATTAAAATAAACTTAATCCAAATTCACAAGTAGATCACAATATTATCGTCTACGAGGTTTAGATAATTTACAAAAAATAAAATAAAAATGTAAGCTTCTCTACCGTTATCTTCAATTAGTGGTCTTACCCCACATTTTTTGTTATGGATATGTTCGTGATTGGTCTCACTGTCTCCACGCGGCCACGCCCTACATTCTATTAGCATCGAAGCACCAGGCCCACAAGATCCCGTGAATACCCCCAAAAGAAAAATATTTTAAGAATTAACTAATATTAGTACAATAAATTTGAGCCTTTTCGGTGTGTTTAATACTGAATGAATTAAAAAAAGATAATTATTTGAGATATAAAATGAAAAAAAATAAAAAAATTAACGTAGGTGCTTAGCTTTTATTATATCATCTGAGAATCCCATCCAATGAATGAAAAGTTTCACTATTGCGAAGGTGAGCAGAATCAGAACATAAATTAGGAAAATTCCAAGACTGCGTCTGTCCTATACCTGACACCGCCAAATCCAATCTCTAAAAATTCCAATCGTGAATCGTGTTCACACTAGCACCGTTCTCTTTGTTCGTCGTATCCTCTCTTGTTCCTACGTCATCCTTCGCTGGACCTCTTACTAAGGTTATCAAGTATAATATAACACCTTGCTTTTTCCTTTTTATTCCATTGGCATTAATGTAGATAGTGATTAAACATACATATAAAAATAGAGATATTTATTGTATATTTATAGAATGATAATATAAAAAGTATTAAATACATTATATTGAAAATTTAATTAAGATATGTTAGTATAAAATTTTTTACACCATTGTTCATTCACATATTATCATGTATAATAAAATTATTGAACTTTATAATAATTATTTTAAAATTCATATGAAATTTTTAATTAATTGATATTTTAAAAACGTTTATACTGATAATATATTAAAATTGAACTCTTATATTAAATACTTAAAATGCTTTTATTATTTTTTATAATTTGAATTTTGATACATTATAGTGTAAACACTTTTACTTTTTTTGCACTGACAACCAATTTAAAATTTTCGTAGATATATCATTTGAAAGAATTATCAGAAAAGTCAATGATCTTTCTTTGTATGAGAATCCATAATTAGATGAATGTATTAAAAAAAAATTAAAACCATTAATATATTTTAATTAAATTCTTTTTTTTATTTTAACTTCTTATCTTGTACTCACAGATACATAATAGAAATATTTATGAAAAATAAAAAAATTACAAAATTGCCATAAATATTATTAGTGTTATTTTATAATCAAAATATCTATTTTATCTCAATAATCCCCGTTGGTTTAATTTATGAGAAAATAGCTATATACTGACAGTATAAAGTAATTTTATACTGTCATTCAATCATAATTCACCATGTATAGTAAGTTTGTTGACTTTAATAATAACTATCTTAAAAGTCACACTAAAGTTGACTTTCAATTGGCTGACAATGCATAACAATTAAACTCTTAATTTATTTTGGTTTTAATCATTACTTTTATATTTTTAAAGATATTCTAAAAATAAAAAAAAAAAAACATAACTATCACCTTAGGTACATTAACTTAAAGACACAAGCTGTTCATTTATATATACACAATTGTAAAACCAACAAACACACGAAAACCAACGACCTACGTTTCGTTTTTTAGATTTGTTCCCTTGCGACAGTCTGTCAATTAAACATCTATCTGTCAATTAAACAAATCGAACGAAAAACGGAAAGTCCAAAGCCCCATCATACGCTAAATTAATTAATTAATTATTGAGTTAAACAATACTCATTTCAGTGGCATCTCTTCGCTCCATATTTTCCTCAAACTTCAATCTCCGCGTTCACACCACACCACGCGTTCACACCTCACACATATATAATATAAAATAAAATAATTCACCCCAAAACCAAAACTCAACGCAAAGAGAGAAATAGCCACGACACAACACAAGCCTAGTTGTGTAGTTGTTTAGTTCTCTGTTCCCTCACAACCACAAAACAGTAACATCTAAAGCCTCTTTTTTTTGTTTCTCTGTTCGTGTTTTGTTTTTCATTTGTCTTTATGAAACTCCCAACAACGTTTGCAGACCCAGAATCCCTGTCTGCCCTTTACACCTTGCTCCAATCTTCCTTCGATCAAATGAACGACCCCAGCAGCAATAACAACAATAATAACAACAACAACACTTCCACAACCGCCAGAAAGCGCCGCAGAAAAACGAAGATGATGATGATGATGATGATGATGATGATGGTTCGTCCAACAACAACAACAACCAAGGAGAACAAGGAAGCAACAAGAGGAACAACAAGAAGAAGAAGAAGGAGGAGCTAAAGGGTATCCTCACTTCGATTTTGTTGTTGGATGAACAAGAGAAGCTCGAGCAACAACAAAACAACAAGGTCTCGGAGGAAGAGAAGTTTTCATTGGAAACGAATCACAAGAAGAAAACCAAGGCCATGCTTCAGTACTACTCGAACCTGGATGAGTATTACAGCCACGTGGAGGAATCTGATAGGGTGAAGAGGAAGAAGCACCGCGGGATGGCACGTGCGGTGGCTGTTGCGGCGTGTGGGATGGAAGGTCGTGAAGGTGAAAGTGTTGAAGGGGCGAAATCTGGCGTGGGGGGTTCACAGAGAAGGTTGTGGGTGAAGGATCGATCAGGGGCGTGGTGGGATGAATGTAACAAAGAGGATTTTCCTGAGGAAGAGTTTAGGAAGGCTTTTAGGATGGGGAGGGAAACTTTTGACATGATATGTGAGGAGTTGAATTCTGCAATTGTGAAGGAAGACACCACTTTGAGGAATGCTATTCCTGTGAGGCAAAGGGTGGCTGTTTGTTTGTGGAGATTGGCCACTGGTGACCCTCTTAGGATTGTGTCTAAGAGGTTTGGTTTGGGGATATCAACTTGTCATAAGTTGGTCCTTGAGGTTTGCACTGCTATTAAGAGGGTGCTTATGCCTAAGTACTTGCAGTGGCCTGATGATGGTGCATTGAGGAGGGTGAAAAGTGAGTTTGAGGCTGTTTCTGGGATTCCTAATGTGGTGGGGTCTATGTATACTTCTCATGTGCCCATTATAGCTCCTAAGATTAGTGTGGCTGCTTATTTCAACAAGAGGCATACCGAGAGGAATCAGAAGACTTCTTATAGTATTACTGTTCAGGGGGTTGTGGATCATAGAGGGGTGTTTACTGATGTGTGCATTGGTTGGCCTGGTTCAATGCCTGATGATCAGGTGTTGGAGAAGAGTGCCCTTTTTCAAAGGGCTAATGGGGGGCTTTTGAAGGGTGTGTGGATTGTGGGGAGTTCAGGGTACCCTTTGATGGATTGGGTGTTGGTGCCTTATAGTCAGCAGAATCTGACTTGGACTCAGCATGCTTTCAATGAGAAGATTGGGGAGGTTCAGAGGGTGGCTAGGGATGCTTTTGCCAGGCTAAAAGGGAGGTGGTGTTGCTTGCAGAAGAGGACTGAGGTGAAGCTGCAGGACTTGCCGGTTGTGCTCGGGGCTTGCTGTGTGCTGCATAATATATGTGAGTTGAAGGGGGAGAAGATGGAGCCTGAGCTGAAGATTGATTTGGTGGATGATGAGATGGTGCCTGAGGTTGCCTTGAGGTCAATGAGCTCCATGAAGGCTAGGGATGCGATTGCGCATAATCTTCTGCATCATGGCCTGGCTGGCACTTCTTTTCTTTAGATGAAAGGTTGTGTTTGATAATGATGTATACCGTATTGCTGCTTGAGGTCGTGATTCTTTTGCTTGTTTACATGGTGTTGAAGTCATTGGTCATTGTTTGTTGAAGGGGTTTTGTATGTAAAACATGTATTGGCCCTTTCAACAGATATGTGATGATAGTCTGCACAGGGTTAGATCCTGAATTTGTAACCCAATTCCATACTTTAATTGCCAAATAAGAGATTGATAAATAAAATTAGAACATTCTTTTGTACCATTCCTTTTCTTCCATGGATTCTATTGTTAACTTGATGTCATAATTTTGTATAATCATGTACTTGACCAATGTTCTTTTTCTGCTTGTACAATGTTTGTGGCTTCCTACGCTCCAATTCCAATACTTGGAAGCTAGTATGCTTTAAGCTCCCCGTCTAGTGAGGTCTCCAAAGGGTAGATGTCTACAGCCTTACCCTCAAGCAGAGAGATTATATTTTGGATTTGAATCCTTGACCTTAAGGTCACAAGCCAACAGCCTCTCCATTGTGTCAAGGCTTACCCCGGAAGTTAGTATACTTAGGGTGTGCTTGGAATAACTTATTTTCAACTTATTTAGACGTATGATACGACATAAACACTTGTGTAAGTGTTTGACAAAACTTATGAAAATAGTTTATAATATGCCTATAATCTGTTTTCAGCTTATTTCCATAAACTCTCATAGTTTATGAAAATAAGTTACAACTTATATGAAAACAATTTAATCTTATTTCTTCTTCGATTATTGAAATACGTGCTTACATGATAAACACATGTTCATTAAACACTTAATTAAGTTGTTTGCCTCAGTACACTTCTAGTTTTTTATCCTGTCCATCATTATCTGAAGATTATTTAATATAGCTCACTTGCATCTGTTTGTGGAAGCACTCCTATTGACAGAGGAATGACGCAACCTTCCTATGGAAGACAGGATTACATCATCATAAATAAGACTCTACATTCCTGAGAGGATCTTGTATCAGTCTTGTGCAATGTCTTTCTTGTCTGTTAGCCAGAAAAATGCATTGTTTGATGGACCTACACTAAAATAGAATCATTCTCGGACCACCTTTTCTATGTAATTAAAGTCAACGGTGATCAATTATTGACTGGGATGGTGACCATTGAAGTGTAAGAAAATGGTGTAATAACAGTTTGTGGTTATATCAAGTGATTGATGCTGATTCTTATATACATTACTTCTGCACCATTCAATTTCACATAATGGTTAAGCATATATCTATTTCATAGGTAATGCTATTCTCACTCATGTTTTTTCCACAACACTTTTTACTTTAAGGAGAGAGAAAGAAGGAGAGGAGGGAAAAGTGTAATTACGAAGGGTGATGCAATAGAGACAAATATAAAGAAAGAATGAGTTGTAAAAGTATGTTACGAAAAAGTATGTGTGAATAGCATTATTCTTATCTCGTAGTTCTACTCATTCTTAGGAACAGTTGTCTAGTTTAAATTGTTGACCAGCAAGGCTCCCCATGATCTGTATCAGTCCTTTTCAACTCAATAGGATGACTTTTATGCCAAATTTTTTGACTGACGAGGTTGAGATTGAGAGCTGTGAGTGCTGCAAATCTACCACCATCCAAATTTTTCTGCTTCTGCGCCGCTTTGGCTTGAAAAATGAAGCTTATATTCTATCTCCTGTTAGGCCAATGACTTAGCTCTGTACAATAAATAAGAGAAACACATCCACGTTACTGTCATATTCATCCATATTTCTTGGTTCATAGAGCTTCATCATAAATTATGGGTTCATTTAAAAAAAGATAAAACTTAGATACAATTTTTTAGATTTTTTTTTTATATTATTCTCTAATTAAAATTGAAGTCTCACTAAAGTAACTTATGTTGACTTTTAATGTAAACCTTTATTACCTAGATTACCAAAGTGACACTTTAATTTTAATTGGATGACAACAAACTATGCCTAAATTTTATTGTTTAGGGAAACATTTCAATTAAGTACTTATTCAATTACTTATCAAGTAAGAGTTTATTTGTAAACTTTACTGAGAAGTTTATTAAAATAAGTTAAAAAATATATTTTGAAAAATCTCTGTATTAAGCTTTTCAGAATAAGCCAAAATAAATTTGAGTTTAATTTTTATGCATTGTTAGTATAAAAATTCTACACTATCAACCTACTAAAAATCATAATAGGTATAGTTGTTAAGATAGTTATTAACAAACTTAACATACATAACAATTTATTATTAAATGACAATATAAAAGAGTTTTAACACTATCGGTGTATAGACTATTTTTTCAATAAATTTATAAAGTGGTCATAAGCATTTTTTGTTAGTTCAAAAAAGTTATGTACAAACTCTTCCAGACATTTCCTCCCTAAATAGATTGCTGTATTGGATAGTTTCATCCTTGCAGAGAATTGGCATCAGAGTGAAAGAAATCAGCACTTTCTTCTTCAATCATTGTAATCTGTTCCCAGCAAATTGCTTTAAGACCAGTACTTTACTCGTCAAAATTTTGCCCATGATTTTTTCTTTTTGTTTACTGTTATACCATGCTTGATACCTTAACTCTTACATAAGTTTCCCATTCTCTTCTTTTAAAGTATACTATATTATTAACATGTAGTTGAACTCAAAACACTCACATTTCCATACATCTGTGTGAAATTTAGACAAAACCAGCGCAAAAAAGAAAAGAAAGAAAGAAAGAAAGAAAATGAGCGCATGACTTGCAATTTTGCTTTCCATATTTAACGTATAGTTGAAGCGTTGGACAGAGGTATTTACACGTTTTCTTCTTCAGAAATTTATTGGTCTTTGGTCCAGAGGCCAAGTCGCCGTAGATCTCGGAACTGTGTGGTTCACATTAAAGAAGCTTTAGGTCGGTCCATGCATCAGAATAAGAGTTTTTTGTCAAAATTCCAGAAGACAGAAGTTAGTTGGAGCTCAACTACTTGTTTAAGGGATTAAGCGTCAGTTTGTTACAGTATTATTACTATTTTTTTTTAAGAATCACTTTTTTTAAAAAAATAATTATTTTTAAAGATTTTTCATGCATATGTTTCCTATTTTCAAAAGGGAAAAAAATGTAATTTTAGTTTCTATATTTTCAGTCAAATATGGTCAATGTCCTTGTAATTTATATTGATGAATTTGGTTATCAAACTTTAAAAAATATGTGAATTTAGTCTTTTCTAGATTTAAAAAACATGATGAATTCTTAGAGAAGATGGACTATATTTACATTTTTTTTTTAAATTTGAAGACTAAATTTATCTATATGGAAATACAGAGACCTTGACCATATGACTGAAAGTTTAAGGATTAAAAATACATTTTTTTTCCTTTTCAAAATTATCTGAAAAGAATCTAAAATATGATTAAAATTAGAAGTTATTTTGAAGAACTTCTTTTAAAAAAAATTTGTGAGTGTAAACAATCGTAAATTAGTTTAAGCTTTTTTAAAATTTCTAAAAAAATAATTATCAGATTATTTTACATCAGAATCATTTTTTTAATCTATAACTGTTAGCCGACTGACAGTATGACAATTCCTGAGGCGTGCGACAGCACTGCCCTAAAGGACTTATCCGCGTGGTACGCGCAAGTCCCCCAGGGTACAACAGGATCTTCTCGAAACGTATCCGAGGCTCAGAACTGGCAAGAAAGAACACTGTAGGTCTCGGAACCCAGAGCAGAAAGGTTTTAGGTTGAAGAAACCAAAAGCCAATGACATTCGTATTGAAAACGGGACCTTTATAAAACTGCCCACAACACATTAAAAACCAAAACCGTCCACTAACTCTAACATCTAAGAAAAACGTTCACATAATGGCTATATTTTTCGGAGAGGATCAAGGAAAAGAGTTATTGACTCGTTCAAAATGCAACGGTTACAAAACGAGGGTTTTCAGAGATAAGCTCATTCAAAATTTAAAAACAATTTAATTTAAAAAAAAATTAATAAAACCAAGGCTAAAAATATTTTGAGGCCTATGATCGTACGCGCAGTGAGGGGGAACGGCAGATTTGCACTACAACAGGCCCACTAGGCCCATTCTCATGCGCGCGAGCCTCCTCCACTTTGCTAGCTACTTTGGGATCCAATATCACATTTTGATATATAAACACTAGATGGAAACCCAAGCTAGGCAATGTGGGACATGAGACTTTTGAAATATCTATAACATACAACAATCCCCCACATATTTCAAAAGGCTAAAAAAAATTTTAAAACAGAAGGGTAAGAAAAGAAAAGGAAAAGAGACTGGGTTCTCTAATAGGATGTAATGTGTCAGACTTGGTGTAGCAAGCTATTGAACCAGACCTAGATTGATAAGACTTGACACACAATGTAGTTGGTATAGCAAGCTATTGAACCAAAAACACTTTATGTGTGTTAGTGGTTTATCAATCACATTATACCCCCACAATCCTTGCCGTTATCGTTGTTTTGCGCTACTAGGCCATGCGCGCGCCCGGTATTCATGAGTGCTCTAGAGATTTTGCCAAGATCTCATACAAGCGGCCCCACTTGACACTCATATAGGTGATTTCATCAAGTGTATGCTGCAAATCATACATCACCCATAAGGGATATGAAAATCATTTAAAAGCTTTATAAGCTGTAAAGCTTCCTCAACCACACAAAGCTTTACTATAAGGCTTAACCTCTCACTAATGCAGTATCTAGCACTTTCTCACATCATAGGAAGGGACAAAAATCAATTAAGATTGATTTTAGTGCTAACAGAACTAACAAGTGACTTGTTCTTCCCATTGAACCTTCTTCATGGGATCTCCAATCACAAAGGTTGGGTTACCATCACTTGTTTGTTTTCAAGTGGCTTAAGTCCCATTCCTCTCAATGTTTCAAAAATCATTTTCCTCCCTAGGGGTTTTGTTAGAGGATCTACTAAGTTTCCTTATGACTTCACATAGTCAATGGAAATTGTTCCATCCTTTAGCAGCTGCTTTACCACATTATGTCTCAATTGTATATGTCTATTTTTCCCATTATAAGTTTTGTTCTCAGTTATAGCTATTGTCGATTGGCAATCACAATGCATTGACACTGATGGTGTTGGTTTCATTCCCAAAGGAATATTTGCCAAGAAGTTTCTTAACCACTCAGCCTCACTACTAGCCATCTCTAGAGCTATAAACTCTGACTCCATTGTTGATCTAGCAATTATTGTTTGCCTGGCTGATCTCCATGAAACCGCACCACCACTAAGTGTAAACACATACCCACTAGTGGATTTTGTCTCATCTAAATCAGAGATCCAGTTAGCATCACTGTAACCTTCTAGTACAGCGGAAAATCCACTATATTGAATACCATAATCCATGGTACCTCTCAAGTATCTCATGAGTCTCGCAAGTGCATCCCAATGGTCCTGATTAGAACTTTGAGTGTATCTACTCAGTCTGCCTACCGCATAAGCAATATCAGGTCTAGAAAAATTCATTAAATGTAGTAGGCTCCCAATAATTTGGGCATATTGAGATTGAGCAATAAAATCTCCTCTATTTTTTTTTAATTGTGAGTTAGCATCGTAAGGGGTACTCACTGACTTAAAGTCGTAATAACCAAACTTCCTAAGAAGTTTCTCGACATAATGTCCTTGGGATAATAATATACTATCACCCTTCCTTACGATTCTAACTCCCAAAATTACACTTGCTTCACCTATGTCTTTCATGTCAAATTTAGATGCAAGAAAAGATTTAGTTTTGAAAACTATATCAATGCATGTACCAAAAATTAACATGTCATCCACATATAAGCATATAATCACACAATCACCATTCACAACTTTAGTGTACACACATTTATCAGCATTACTAGAAGAAAAACCATCTCCAAGTAAAATATGATCAAATTTCTCATGCCATTGTTTTGGTGCTTGTTTTAGACCATATAGAGACTTTAAAAGTTTGCACACTTTGTTCTCTTGACTAGGAACCACACACCCTTCAGGTTGAGACATGTAAATCTCTTCCTCTAGATCACCATTCAGGAAAGCAGTTTTTACATCCATCTGGTGAATCACAAGCTTAGGGATGGAAGCTAAAGCTATCAATACTCGAATAGAGGAAATCCTAGTCACAAGAGCAAAGGTATCAAAGTAATCTACATCTTGTTTTTGGGTAAAACCTTTAGCTACTAACCTTGCCTTATATTTCTCTATTGATCCATCAGGGTTATATTTCCTCTTAAAGATCCACTTACACCCAATTGGTTTTGCTCCTTTAGGTAGGTCCACTAATGTCCAAGCATTATTTTTCTTAATAGAATCAATTTCAATCTTAATAGCTTCTTTCCATAGTTTTGCATCAGAAGAACTAACAGCTTCCAAATAACTTATAGGATCATCCTCAACTAGATAGGTGTAAAAATGTTCTCCAAAAGATGTTTCTTTCCTTTGTCTTTTACTCCTCCTTAAACCCTCAACCACAGTTTCATTTGGGGCTTCTATAGGTTGTGAAGAACTAGTTGTTGACCTTAAAGGGAACATGTGCTCAAAAAACTCAGCATTCTTAGTCTCTACTATGGTATTGCAATCAATGATATCACTCTTAAGAACAAGAAACCTATAGGCAGCACTATGTTCAGCATAACCTATAAACATGCAATCAGAAGTCTTAGACCCTATCTTCCTTTTCTTAGGATCAGGTAGCATCACTTTAGCTAGGCACCCCCACACTCTCAAATACTTCAAATTAGGTTGATATCCTTTCCACAACTCATAGGGTGTTTTACCAGTTTTCTTATGTGGTATCCTGTTTTGTAAAAAACATGCAGTTAGAAGGGCTTCTCCCCAAAGGTTATTAGGTGCTGAAGAACTAATTAGTAAAGCATTCATCATTTCCTTAAGGGTTCTATTTTTTCTCTCAGCTACTCCATTGGATTCAGGTGAATAAGGTGGGGTTACCTCATGTATAATACCTTCCTTTTCACAAAAATCATTAAACAAAGTGTACTCACCGCCTCTATCTGATCTTATCCTTTTAATCTTTCTATTTAATTGATTTTCTACTTCAACTTTATATGATAAAAACATGTCAAAAGCTTCATCCTTATGTCTGATTAGATAAACTTTAGTGTATCTAGAAAAATCATCTATAAAAGTTACAAAATAACTTTTACCACCTCTGGATACAATTTGTTTTAAATTTGCAAGATCGGAATGAATTAAACTAAGAGGTTCAGTTACACGTTGCACGGAAGGACAAGGTGTTTTAGTTAGTTTTGATTCAACACATATTTCACATTTCTTAATTTGTTTATCATGCAAATTAATCATGCCAAGTCGTTGTAATTTAATAACATATGAGGAATTTGTATGTCCTAACCTAGCATGCCATATATCATATGAATCAACCATATAAGCAGAAGACGATCCAAATTCATTCATAGTTTCAGAAATATTAAGTACAAAAAGTCCTTGATCACAATATCCCTTTCCCACAAACACATTATTCTTTGTCATTACAATCTTGTCAGACTCAAATGACACTTTAACCCCAACCTTTCCCAGTAGTGCTACAGAAATTAAATTAACCCTAATAGAGGGCACATGCAGCACATCACTCAAAGCTAGTGTCTTTCCATATGTGAGCTTTAGAAGAACTTTTCCTTTCCCTAGAACTGGAGTAGTCCTAGAGTCACCCAGATACACTTGTTCTTCTCCATCTCCTACAGCAGTGTAGGAGGTAAAAGCATTTCTGCTTGCACATATATGTCGGGTAGCCCTAGAGTCTACCACCCATTTGCTCACATCAGTCATCATATTAACTTGAGAAACGACCGCAACAATCACATCATCTCCTTCAGCCAGGTTGGCCTTAGCCTTAGGAGAGTTGTCGTTTCTCTTCATTCGATGCCTGCATTAAGGTGCATGATGACCTGGATTTCCACACACATAACAATTGCCCTTCCTCTTGAAGGTGAGGTTAGTAATACGAGGGAAATGGAATTTATTTTTAAGTTTATTTTTCTTATGGTGATCAGTCTTTTGTTCATACCTTTTTGGATTTAGTTTGTCTTGTACCATATTTGCCTTTGCGGCCAAGGCTTTGGCCCTTGCAACAGCACACTCCTTTCTGTTGGTGTCTTCAATGATTATGTGAGTGATTAGGTCTGATAGAGACATCTGTTTGTGCCTGTGCTTCAGCTGTTGTTTGTATTCGGTCCATGACTCAGGCAGCTTCTCAATCAACACTTCGGACACGAACTCATCAGGAAGCTTGATGTTTTCGGCCTTTAGGTCTTCAAGCAGTTTGTGATACTCATTTATTTGAACTTTGATGTCTTTTCCTTCAACCATCTCCCAGTGGTAGTAATTTCCGATAATGAACCGTTGTCTGACCACGTCCTCGACAGTATACTTTAGTACCATGGAGTCCCATATCTCCTTCGCTTGCTTGTAAGAACAATACACATCGAACAACTCATTAGATAGTGTACTAATTAGGGTGTGGCGGCATACCTTATTCGCATGGGTCCAATCTTCTATTTGCTTATCTGTTGCGGCAGAGTCAGGTTTTGGAGTTGTGAGTGCAAAAACGACTCCGTGCATGTTGAGCATGGTGTAAACACGTTCCTGCCATCGACGAAAATTCTGGCTGGCAAAGACCTCAATTTTTGAGACGTTGGGAAGTGGTTTGGCGTAAGCAACCGAGACGGCGGGAAGGGTAGGTTGCACAGCAGCGTCAATTTGCATGTCGTCAGCCATAAGTCCTTTAGATTGTTAGCCGACTGACAGTATGACAATTCCTGAGGCTTGCGACAGCACTGCCCTAAAGGACTTATCCGCGTGGTACGCGCAAGTCCCCCAGGGTACAACAGGATCCTCTCGAAACGTATCCGAGGCTCAGAACTGGCAAGAAAGAACACTGTAGGTCTCGGAACCCAGAGCAGAAAGGTTTTAGGTTGAAGAAATCAAAAGCCAATGACATTCGTATTGAAAACGAGACCTTTATAAAACTGCCCACAACACATTAAAAACCAAAACCGTCCACTAACTCTAACGTCTATGAAAAACGTTCACATAGTGGCTATATTTTTCAGAGAGGATCAAGGAAAGGAGTTATTTACTTGTTCAAAAATGCAACGGTTACAAAACGAGGGTTTTCAGAGATAAGCTCATTCAAAATTTAAAAACAATTTAATTTTAAAAAAAATTTAATAAAACCAAGGCTAAAAATATTTTGAGGCCTATGATTGTATGCACAGGGGGGGAGGGAGAAACGGCAGATTTGCACTACAACAGGCCCACGAGGCCCATTCTCATGCGCATGAGCCTCCTCCACTTTGCTAGCTACTTTGGAATCCAATATCACATTTTGATATATAAACACTAGATGGAAACCCAAGCTAGGCAATGTGGGACATGAGACTTTTGAAATATCTATAACGTACAACAGTAACAAACTAAACCCTAAAACCCTTTGTGTTTTTTTTTTTTTTTTTCCATTTATAAGATTGTAATTTGAGGTCTTATTTAAAGAAAATCAAGTTTCTTGACATTTGAATAAATTGACATTGATCAACAAGAATGAAAAATTATCTATCCATTTTAGAAAATAACAAAAAAATTAAAAAATTGTAATTAATATTTTCATTTTTGTTAAAATTATTTTTAATTTCTTAATTTAACGTTTATTATGTTATTTTATTATTCAAGATAAATATGTAAAATATTTAAGAATTTAATAGAAATAAGTAAATGAACTTATTCGAGTTTGAATACGATAGTATAGTATCCATTTCTATATTGCGGTTTTAAATAAATATCCATCCCATACCATACTTGTATAGAGAACAATTTTAGTGTACATGAGTAGTTATATACTTATTTCTAAATACATTACATGTACTCTAGTTACACAAAAGTGATATATCATATATTAATTATAAAACAAAAGAATTAATATACAAATCCAATTCAACTACTGCATAAAAAATCCCAATTCACCAACAAAACAAAAATAAAAAGGGAAATCCCAACAACACAGCAAATCCTACACAGTAAGTTTTTTTAGCTCAAATGGAAATTATCAACCGTTAATGAATTTTAGGAAAATAACTTGCTTGTTGAATCTGATTTTGTGTATGTTTGGTTTTGCGTTTTTCACTTTAAATGCACGTAAATTACGTGAATTTTGGAAGCTACTAAGAGTAGCTTTAGGGTTGGACGTGGAATTGATGTGCCATACGTGAGTTTTCAAATCAAAACCAAACACACATTTCACTGATGTTCGGTTGAAGCATGACATACTCTTTGATTTGCCTGTTTAAGATAAATACTCTTTTAAGATGAAATTGCTCCTTGAAGACGAATATGACAATAAATAAAATGAAGTCACAACAACAACTTCAACTATGAAAACAGTGTTAGACACTGATAGTAACTTTTGTGTATTTCGGAAAAATAATCTATTTTTTATCAGCTTTTTGAGAGATGTTTTAAAAATTAATCGATTAATTTTGAGAAATTAATCTGTTCTAAATATGCACTTAGAGATTTTAATTTTGAAATGAAAAAACTAAGTTATTAATACTATATCTTTAAATTACAAGCGTAAATTGTGAAGGTCACGAGTGTGATTTTAATTTTTTGTTTTAAATTTAATATATTTAATAAAATGCTAGTATAGAGAGGAGTAGATACTAAATTACTCATATCCTACACCTGTTCATAAATTTTTGTGGGTAACTATAAGTATCTTCTCTCCTTAACATAATTTTTTTTTTGTAAGTATCCATTAGGTACAGATTCAATTATTTATCCTTAAAATTTGGTGAAAATAAGGACATAATATATAAGATAGTAATTAATATTGTTTTAGATTTATAAAATGACAGATAAATGAAAACAAAAATTATTCTAGAAAGGACGAAATGAAGGGAGTAAGCGATACTCATTAAAAGAGGATAAAAACTACACCCTTTGGAGGAACTTATATGAATTTT
The DNA here is from genome assembly GCA_004329165.1 of Spatholobus suberectus. Lineage (NCBI taxonomy): Eukaryota > Viridiplantae > Streptophyta > Magnoliopsida > Fabales > Fabaceae > Spatholobus > Spatholobus suberectus. Next base: position 10,954,245 of record CM014733.1, read on the forward strand.
ACATAATAATGAAACGTGTATTAGGGAATATATTGTTAATATTTTTAAAAAAATCTGATTTTATTTTTTCTAATTCCAAAAATAATTATAAAAATTATTTTTTATTTATTTCTTATTTTCATATATTCGTATAAGAAATTATAAATTAAGGCTTGTTATTTTTTATAAATATTTAAAATTAAGAAACAAAATAAAAATAATATAACTTTTTTACGTTTTTATAAAAATAGAAAATAAAAAGAGAAAGTAATTTTCTCAAACCACCCTTAAACAATGGAAGTCAATTTTACTTTCTGTCAATACATTTTTCATAATGTTCTTCCAATTCAGAGTCAAGCTTTTGGAAGATTTCTCAATATTTATAACTATGATTAATTAACGATTTAATCGTGTCAAAATAAATTTTAATATAGAGCTTGTTATCTTTTTATTATTATATTGAAACATTTTGAGCTTTTAATTATATTTATGAATATATTAATAAAAAATATATTTACGAATATTACGCTCATACAAGAATCATTCAAAAAATCAAAGGAAAAAAAATGGAATTACAAACTTTGATTGGAGCACTTTATATTATAGTGATGTCGCCGCCTTTAAAAGTCCACAGGCCTCACCTAAGGCTTTTTCTTTTTGACCCACACCTCGCCTATGTCTCACCTGCTGCATGTTGACAAACATAATTGGGCCATTTTTCCGATTAATGACATGAATTGGGCCACATAATCTGGGGTGCATGTGTTGATACAAATTTTGACACCTACCATTGTTCAAGTAAGATTTATAGTCTCGACCGAAAAAAATTAATATAGTAAAACAAACTTTAATTTTATTATTTAATGCAAATTTTATCACAAACATTTTAAATTAAAAAAAAAAACATGTCATGAAAAATAGAAGGTTTAAATATATTTTAAGTCTCTGTAAATATGATCCTGTCTGGTTTTAGCCATTACAAAATTTTTTATTAGTTTTATATCCTTGATATTTTTTTAGTGTTCTTTTTTAATTCTTATCATTAACTCTAGTTAACATGGCTAATACAATAAAGGATATTAATTAAAATAATTAAGGTAATGAAAAATATTTTAAATTAAGATAATTAGATTATTTTTAGGTTCATAATTTAATTAAGTGATGTATTTATTATTTTATATAAATAAGGTAATTACATGTAATTTATTTTTAAATTTTAACATATTATAAACAGTAGTTTTTACTATTCTTAATATTGTTCTTACTTTTTAATTCACTAATTTATTTTTAACATTGTACTTTTTTTAAAAAAAAATTATAATTTACTTTTAATATATTACTTTTATCTTTGGAGACAAAATCACTGCTTATAATATATAAAAAAAATTATATTAAAGTAAATTATAAGTGTCTAAATAAATTATAATATTTTTAAAAATTACAATGTTAAAAATAAATTAGTGAATTAAAAAGTAATAATAATATTAAAAGTAATAAAAATCATTGTCCACAATATATTAAAAATTAAAAATAAATTATAAAATTAAATTATATATAATTACCTTATTTATATAAAATAATAAATACATTACTTAATTGAGTTACGCACCTAAAAATAATCTAATTATCTTATTTTAAAATATTCTCCATTACCTTAATTAACTTAATTAATATTCTTTAATTTGCTAGCCAAATCAACACTAAATAGTTAATGATAGGGACTAAAAAAGAATACTAAAAAATATTAAGGATCTAAAAGTAACAAAAAGTTTTGTAAGGACTAAAATCAAATAGAATCATATTTGTAGGGACTTAAAACATATTTAAGCCAAAATAGAATAATGCACAAAATAAGGCTTAATCAACATTTTAGTTTGTATAAAATACATCTTTTTTTGCTTTTAGTCCTTATATATATTTTTCGAAATGGTCTCCATAATATGATAGTAGTAGTAGTTACTACCATTGCGATGATGAGTTCCCTCTCCCCCCCTTAATTCATGAGTTTGCTTAAGTTTGCTTTTTAGAATGAGAGTGTTGATTTACACCCAAAAAGAGGTTCCTTCCTAACTTCAAGCTTCAAGGAACACAAGGAATGCAAAAATGGCTTGTGATACCATGTTTTGTGTGCCCTAATATTTTTTACTATGGCCGAGAATGATAGCCCAAATTTTGGAGTTTCACACAATTGAAGTAGCCAAAAAAAAAAGAAAAGAAATAAACTGCAACATCTATAGCTATAGACACAAAAAAAGAGAGGTTATTTGAAGTTGTGCTAATGGTGGTCAAGGACAAGTTAATAGTTTTAGTGGGGGACATTAAATCTGCATAAGAAATATGGGAGACTCCACAGAGAATGTCTGAGTTAGTGATAATGGTAAACATGAAGTTTCTTTTACAATGATTTTTTCCAAGCAAGAGGCAAGAAGGAACGAATGTGAGTTAGCACTAAGGCAAAAACTGAAAAATGATTTGAACAACAATCCAAAAAAAGACCAACATTGTGCAAAAGAGATTTGAAGTTGAAAAAAATTTAAACAAAAATTCAAAACAAAAAAAAGACTAATGTTGAGCAAGAGAATATATTAGATACATGGCTTTGTTTTAATTGGACTAGCCAATCATCCTTACCCTTTTTCCTAAAAGGGAGCGTAGGGATTAGAGAGACCTCATGTTGTGCTTGCCTTTCTACCACTCTCTATATTTCATTCGTCCACGCTTTTTTTAGATTTAGTTTCTCTATACTTATTTTTTATTTTAGTCCTTATAAAATATTTTTTAAATGGTTCCTATAATATTTCTTTTTCAAAATGGTCATTATAATATTTATTTTTCCATTTTGGTCCCTGACATTAGTATGTCACTGTTAAGTGCTAGCGTGTAGTTCTATGTAGCATGCTGACATGGCCTTCCATAAACCACATAAGAACTTAATAGGCTAACTAAAGGCATGGACCAAAATGAAAAAAATATTATATTATAGGGACCATTTCAAAAAAAGTATAAGGACTAAAAACAAAAAAAAATGTATTTTATAGGGACCAAAATATTGATTAAGGTTATGATATTTATCTTTACACTCCTACACAATTATTCTAATGTTAATGAATCATATTAGAGCAATCAAAATTGGCCCCACTTGGGCCAAACTTGTAAAATGTTGGCCCAAAAATCATTGGGTCTATTTGTCTTGGTATTGTTATTATTATTATTATTCCTTTTAAAATTCATTGAAATTTAAATTAAAAAAATAAACGAGCCAATTTTGGCTTGGCTCGACAAGTCTACGAGCCAAAGTGGGCCAACAAAAACATAGTTCGTAAGAGATTTGGTCCGGCCGAACTAGCCCACTTTCCACCATTTGACCCAACAGACCGACCCATTTGACAACTCCAAATTATACTTAACATTATCTTATTTTGTTTTTTTTATTAATTGAATGAGATCAATCTTCACACTATTTCCCTCGCTCTATTTAACCATTTGAATTAAATTCAAAAACCTCATGAATTCTATTTATAATAATTAAAGGGCTGTTTAATTATTGTTTTTAAAAACTAGTTTTTGTTTTTTTAAAAAAGTTTGTTTTGGTTTTAAGTTTTAAAAATAAATTTCAAAACTTTGTTTTAAAAACAAGAAAACAAAACTAGTTAGAGATGTTTTCAAACAAATAGAACCCTCTTGATGAGGTTTGTTTTCTTTTCAAAATACATGGGAAAATTTCTCGACCAATTTTTGTAAGTTAATAGGTTTGTAGAAACTGGCAGTATGTATTCAATTTCAAATCTCTATGTCAAGATTCGTATCAACACACGATAACTATGTCTAAAAATTTAAAGCTTTTGTGGGAAAATAACTTTACCTAAACCCTCAAAAAAAGAAAAAAACTTTATCTAAAGATTTGATGTGGATTTAATTATTCTTTTTATCCACTCCTATAATTAAGGAGCTTCTAATTACATTTTGCATCTATTACTTTTGTAATTTGTATCTATTTCTTCAAATAGAATACTTAAATGTATCCTAACTAGTATTTTAGTTTGTGCATTACACAACATAAATATTTATTTTATATAATTAAAATTTATAATAAATAAATAATTCTAAATATATAAATTATATTATAATTAAAATTTATAATAAATAAATATTTTAGAACATATAAATTATATTTTAAATTTATGATAAATACTTTATATTATGATACAATATTATTTTTAATTATTGATAATTTTTTTAAAAAATATTGAAATTCAAGTTAAAACTAAAGATAATGAAAATAATAGATTGAAAGATAATAATAATAATAATAATAATAGATTGAAAGAGATAAGAGGTTAAAACCTTAAAAACGCTCTTGTTGAAGAATGACAGCTAAAAATGCTTTCGAAAGAATATCATATACATGTTAGGAGCGTATTTGAATTTGAAGATTATATATATGGGGCAGGATCCGTTAACACCAGGTGTAAGAGTTAGTCAAATTACACATTCAATAACTTTTTGTATAATGCAAATTTAACTAATCTAACCGTTGAATTTGATGTTCTTATTAATTAGATTAAGTATACAAAATTTCATACAATTCTAAAATTATTTAATAGTTCATTAAATCACTTTATTTTAACGTACAATATGATATTAAAATATATGTAAATATTCAATATTAGATAACATATTTAGAAAAGTCCACATGATGTGAAATTTGATATACATAATTATAAAGATAATATCATCAAATTTAACAGTTGGATTGGTTAAATTTATATTATACAAAAAGTTATTGAAGGTGTAATTTGATTAACTTTGACACCTGGTGTTAACGGATCCTAACCCATATATATATATTCGAAATTGGTTTCTGATATTTACTTACAATTTGTTAAACCGTTCAGTTAATATTAAAAGCATAAAAGGATATATCAGATGCATATTAGGAGCAATTTTGAAAATAAAATATATATATTTGAAATTAGTTTTTAATATTTAGTTACAACTTGTTAAACCATTTAGTTGATATTAAAAGCATAAAAAGATATACCAATGCATCTTAAGATAGTGAAGTCCACCTCTTCGTGAAAGGGAGTATTCAAATGAAATTGAATGTGAAGGAGAGTGGAGGCATGAGAAAGTAGATAATTTTACATGTTTATATATATACAGAGGGAATGTAGCCGTAACTTATCTACAATTGTTATATTACTTTTGTTATTTGTATGTATTTTTCAAATAGAGTATTTTAATGTATCTCCTAATTGTAACCGTAACTTATCTAAATTGTTATATTTCTTTTGTTATTTGTATCTATTTCTCAAATAGAATATTTTAATGTATCCTAATTGTAACCATGACATGAATATGTGATAAGATGTGCAATTTGATATGTGATACGTATATCTCCACAAATATAGCTACCATCTGATAAGAAACTTATCTTTATGGCCCAAAGCTACTATCTGATATGACAACAAGTTCTTGATAGTTAGGCAACATGATATGCTGATAAAAAACTATTTATCACTCAATAGCCATGTTAAAACTATTTATCTCCGCAATTAGCCCAGGCATATATACCAATGACTGAGGTAAGGAACCCCATCTTAAATTTATGTATGGGCTATTTAATATATATATATATATATATATATATATATATATGGGTGGGGATCAAGTTACTCCTAGAGCAACTCTTAGTAGAGTTACTCCACTCAATAACTCTTGATATGTATTAAATTTTAACGATCCAACCGTTGAATTAAAAGATTATATGCCGATGATCATGTACACCAAATTCTAGGTAAATCGGACATTTGTAGCTAGTTAATCTTATAGTTGATATTTACTTATAATTTAGAAAAATATATTATAAGTCAATTTGAATCTATTTAAGGAAGTATCAAATAGTTTTCAAACTTTATAAAAATTTGTAGACTTGCTCTACTTAATATAATCTTTTAATTCAACGGTTGGATCGTTGAAATTTAATAAGATAAAGTGATGCGATGAATTACTAAATAATTTTAGAATTCTATGAAATTTTGTATGCTTAATCTAATTAATAAGAACATCAAATTCAACGATTAGATCGATTAAATTTGCATTCTACAAAAAATTATTGAAGGTGTAATTTAACTAACTTTGACACCTAGTGTCAACGAATCCTGATCCACACACACACACACATACAAGGTGTAATTTAACTAACTTTGACACCTAGTGTCAACGAATTCTCTCTCTCTCTCTCACACACACACACACAAAAGATATCAAATTATGTAAAATTTGATATGCATGATCATGAAGATAATATCACACAATAAGATATCAAATTATGTGAAATTTGATATACATGATCATGAAGATAATATCACACAATTCAACGGTTGGATTGGTTAAATTTGTATTCTACAAAAAGTTATTAAAGGTGTTATTGAATGTGTAATTTGACTAACTTTAACACCTGATGTCAAAGGATCATATATATATATATATATATATATATATATATGGTGGGATCAAGTTACTCTAAGAGTAACTCTTGGTAAAGTTACTCCGCTTAATAACTCTTGTTATATATTAAATTTTAACGATCCAATTGTTGAATATTTTAATATTATGTCAACGATCATACACACCAAATTTTAGACAAATCGGACATTTGTAACTAGTTAATCTTATAGTCGATATTTACTTATAATTTAGAAAAGTATATTAAACGTTAATTTGAATTTATTTAATAAAGTATCAAATATTTTTCAAACTTTATAAAATTTTGTAAACTTGATCTACTCAATAAAATCTTTTAATTCAATAGTTGGATCTTTGAAATTTAATATATATCAAGAGTTATTGAGTGGAGTAACTCTACCAAGAGTTACTCTTAGAGTAACTTGATCCTCACCTATATATATATATATATATATATATATATATAGGGTCAGGATCCTTTGACACCAGGTGTCAAAATTAGTCAAATTACACCTTCAATAATTTTTTTGTAGAACGCAAATTTAACCAATCTAACCGTTGAATTGTGTGATATTATCTTCATGATCATGTATATCAAATTTCACATAATTTGGACTTTTCTAGATATCTTATCTAACATTGAGTATTTACATATATTTTAATATCATATTGTACATTAAAATAAAGTGATGCAATGAATTACTAAATAATTTTAGAATTCTATGAAGTGACACCGGTGTAACTTACACCAACTATTATACCACTTAATAACTTTTAATTGAAAAAGTTTATCTCAAAACCCACCGTTGAATTGAAAGTTCCTTTAACATAGATTATATGTACAAAATTTTATATTAATCCAAAATTATTTGATACCTTATTCATATAGATCAAAATGGATGTAATATAGACATTTCAAAATATAGTAAAACATGAATCATTTGATTACCTTCTTATTGTTATTTAATTTTGACAAAATTTGATATAAACAATCTTGGTAATATGAAATTATAATTTAACGGTTGGATTGATAAAAATCACATTCTATATCAAGTTATTGAATGGTGTAATAGTTGATGTAAGTTATACCGGTATCATTTGATCTCTCCCCTATATATATATATATATATATATATATATATATTGTGCAATGTGCATATACCAATGACTAAGGTAAGGAACTCATATACCAGTGACTGAGGTAAGGAACCACGTCTTAAATTTATGTGTGGGTATTTTTTTTATTTATTTTGTGCATATAAAATAACTGGAGTTGTTGGATTGGAAAAATCAATATCACTTTTCTTGAATGACAATTTCTTCTATTTTATCTTTATCTTTTATGTTCCATTCCTTCTTCTGCTTCTTCGTGAGTTTATCTGCTCAATGCAACCACTATGTCGAATGTTTCCTCTTCAATTTCTTTTGTTTAAATATGGTTATAATTTTTATTTGCAGGGTATTTGTTGTAGATTTTGAGTGTGTATTTCTTAATTAGTTCTTCCGTTGCGGGACAAGGGTGCCATCTCATTAAGGTTATCAAGTCTGCTGTGACTGTGATAGTCCAAATAAAGAGGCAAGCAACCAATCTTTATTTTATTGCAAGTGTCCATTTGCGAACTGTCCATTTTTTGAAATTTATAAAATCTATTCTAGCTACCAATTAACATTTAGAATTTGTTTTATCAATCTAAAGGAAATACTCAAACAAGATTGACACTTGTTGCGAACATATTGAAATAAGATTAATATTTGTTAATTGCTTGGATATAAAACAAAAAAATGACAGGAGTTGATTATTCTGTAACTCTGAATATTGGGGATTAATTCAGTATTTTATTTGAAATTTCTTTTTATTATCAATTATTTTTTACCCTTGCATCCTCATCTTCCATGTGCAGTGTACGTGGTGTTGTTTATGTGTTGGGTGTGGGAAATCCTATGAAACCTCTTTGGTAGAATAAAGGTGCTATATATTATGAAATTATTAGTTGAATCAATATTTACAATCACTAATGATTTATTTATGTGTGAGAAAGACTCTCAACTAGGCCCGAGTTTGTGATGGGAAAAATTGTTCTATCTTAGGATAGTCTTTTTTTAAAAAAAATAAAAAATGTTCTGCTTCAGATCCCATATATTAATAAAAAGAATTGCTAATAATTTTTTTTTCAAAAACTAAATTATTGATTAACAAGCAAACACCAAGTTGCAGCCCTAAGGCGGGATTGATCATAGCCTATTGAGTCTTGCTGTCTCAAGTCTGACCGAATCATATCATAATCGTGTCACTATTTTTCCAAACAAAAAAATAAAATAGCGCGGATTTCATTTTAATTTAATTAGCTATAATGCTGATTATTTCAAAAGCTAGAAGATTCTATGCTAAATTATATTTTTGGTCCTCTTATTTTTCTTAATTCGCAATTTTAGTTACCTTGCTTTTGTTTATAAATATTTAGTCTTCCTATTTTTAAAAATTCGTAATTTTAGTTCACCTATTTTTTTAAAGATATTTAGTCTTTATATTTTTAAAAATTCACAATTTTGGCCCCTCCATCAAATTTTTTGCATTGATCGTTAGTGGTTTAACGTTGACTCTGATGTGTCAATATTAACTCCTACTTTAACATGTCATTTAACTATTGATACGTCAGAATTAACATTAAATTACTAACGGTTAACACAAGAAATTTGACGGAGGCACTAAAATTACAGATTTTTAAAAATAAGAGAACTAAATGTCTCTAAAAAAATAAAGAGACCAAAATTGTGAATTAAAAAAAATTAGGGGACTAAAAATACAATGTAGTAAAGATTCTATTTGTCTCCTTCACTCATTTAATATATCCTCAACAGGAGAGAGAGAAGGAGTTGGCGTCAAGAAAAAGTAGTAAGCGGCAATCTTCCTCATCTCCTCTCATTTTTTTTAAGTTAAATATCATTATTATTCAAATAACAAAATATGAATTTACAATTATTATCATGAAAACAGTTCATATATACTCATTTATTTTCTAAAAAGTATATTTATAGAGTTTAATTTCATACAGTATAAGTATAAAAAAATTTACACTTCAATTAATTAAAAATTACTTTAAGCATAACATTTAAAATAATTATTAAAAAAACGAACAATTTTATTGTACAAGACAATTTATTATGAGATGAAAATATAAATCTAATTAAATTCTTTAATGTAACTTTTTAAAACACTTTCTTTGAAAGTCTCCTTAAAAGTGTTTTTACAAATTTAAAATTTAAAATTATATTTTATTGTTAGTAGTAGTAGTAAAAATGATAGGCAGTGTCATGTCTCTTTGTATTTTTTTATTTTTTAGGTAAGAAATTAAATTTGATTTCTTTTAATAATTTTTTTCTTGAAAGAAAAAGTTATTATAATTCTATCTTTCTTAAGTGATTTTAACATGCTTAACTTGATGTAAGAGTTTGAAATAGAGTAGGAAGTGATTTGGTGAGTTGTTAAAGGGTAACATCGTTTAATAAAATGTGTACACCAAATAAAATATTTTCTTTATTATTGTTATAGATTATAGATATAGATAGGGATGACAATGGAGCAAGACAGGCGTGGGTAGTAGCCCCCATTATCTGCCTTGTATCGCACGAGTAGCCGTTAAGTAGGTATCCACAAATTATATATATATATATATATATATATGGATTGACTAATGTACATACACTTATTTTTTAGTTGGAGTATATTAGCAAGTTACACTGTAGGTAATTTTTAAGGATCGTTGACACTGTAACATCCTCAAAATAGGCTAATACTAATCATGTTAATAATAGATAAATAATTATCTTTGATATTGTTTTCATTAGTATTCTATATAGGATAGGACATTACTCTGCCTTATATTATTAGTGGGCCAGAGTCAATTAATTGAGAAAAAGAACTATTGGCCCAATAAGAGCCCAAATCCTTTTTGTCATAAAACCCCTCTCCTCACCCTTATTCTCATACACACACACCCTTAGTCTTAGAAGGGAAAAGAGAAAAGAAAAGAGAAGGAGAAGGAGCAAGGACCACCCACTAACTCAATCACTCTTGGAACTAATTGTGAGTGCTTCATCTTCATCTTCTTTCCTTTTTTCCCCCTTGATTATGTGGTTTTGTGATTGGATTTCAAGTTTTGAGTTTTGAATCCTAACAAAGGGGATTTTGGGATTTGTTGTAGTTTTGCATGATTGATGAGTTATTTGGTGTTGGATTGAGGTTTAGAGAGATTTAGAATCAATTTTGAACCATTTATAATGAATTTGGACCCTTGGTGTGGTCATAGTGGGCCTAGAATGTGTAGAAATCGCAAAAAACATGATTCTACGAAGTCGCGCTCTAGCTGAGTGAGCCATCCTTTGGCTGAGCGAAAATCCAACTTTCACTAAGCGAGAAAATGTCTAGCTCAGCGAAAATACCTCTAGAGACAGGTTTGGAAACCTCATGTATTTTCGCTAAGCGAGAAAGGCTCTAGAGAACAGGTTTGGAACCCCTGTTTTTTTGGTTCTCTGAGTGGCTCCTTGGCTCGCTAAGCGACAAGGTCTTACTCACTAAGCGAGGATATGCCTTCGCTAAGCGAGAGACCCTTGGAACATATGTGAGTTTCTTTTGAGTCTCCATTGGAGAAGGAGGTTTGTAACCCCTCCGGACACCGATGGAAAGCCAAATGCTTTTGTTAAGAAAAAGGATGCGTGCTAAGACTGAGGTGCCCTTTTTGGGTGAATAGGTGGGGTTCCATCACTTCCCATTTTCCCAAAGGCTAGTGGCTAAACCCCTCAGACCAGAGGGGTATATAAATACGAGGTCAGGGTATAAGGACAAGGTGGATGCTCCTTGAAAGATTGAGCTCAATACTTTGCCGTAGGATAGAAAAGAGAAAGAGATTAATGTTAAGCATGCGAAAAGTAAATGTTTAAATTATGTTCATGAAAATGTAAAGGTTTAAGAAAATTCTTAGATAAATGATGCATTCATGAGGCATATCTATATTGTTGCATATTTATAGCACTCATTGAGACCTTGTCTCATTAGTTTAGTTTCATGTTCCAGATTGAACAGGTTATGAAAGGAGACGAAGCAACGTAGGAGATAATTATATTTTGTACAATGTTATCTTCTTAGGCTAGTTTTTGAGAGACTATGATACTATATTATATTCTTTTGTATTTTTTTTCCTTTCTTTTCTTTTCCTCTATGACGTATGTGATTAAATTACTTAAGAATTATGTAGAATCATGAACAGTGAATTTCTTGAGTAATGACATCACATATAGTGTTTTTATATATACATGTATGTTGTATTATCCACACTCTGATGGCGAAAAGGTATCAACTAAGGTAGTATCCCTTAGGGTGTTACATTTTGGTATCAGAGCAGTTCAATCCTTTGGACTATGGATAATGTGTGCTAGTTTATACTGTTCATTAGTCTTGCTTGTTCTTGCCATGAGTTTTGCCTTATTTGGTTACTTGTGTATTGAGCCTAATCAACTCAATATATGGTGTTGTATAGGTAGAGAAGATGGCAGGAAGAGGGAGACCACCTAAGAACCCATGCATTCTAGAGGTAGCAGCCATGGAAATGATGGCTAATGCCATAAGAGAACAAATTGCAGCAACCAACAACCTCATCAACCAGGTGTTGAGAGGACCTCCAAGAAGCTCCACAGAGGCTAATAACCAAGGGGGTGGTACTCAAAATGTTGGGTTCTCTGATTTTGAAAGAATCTCCCATCATCCTTTAAAGGGGAATATGACCCATCAACAGCTGAGTCCTGGCTCCAAGAGATGGAGAATATCTTTGAGGTGGTGCCATGCACTGAAGAACAGAAAGTTACCTACGCCACATTTATGCTGAAGGATGAGGTGAAGAATTGGTGGAGAGGTGCTAAGGAGAGAATGTTGAACTTGGAGACTCCTATTACCTGGGAGAACTTCAAGGCCACTTTTTTAGACAAGTATTTCCCCTATAGCATCATGAATCAAAAAGAGGCTGAGTTTTTGCAACTTAAGCAAGGGAGCATATCGATAGGTCAATATGTGGCCAAATTTGAAGAGTTGGCTAGGTTTTCAAGACACCTTTGCAACCAATCGGATAAAGAGTGGAAGTCCTTAAAATTTGAGCAAGGCTTGAGGTCTGACATTTTGAGTTAAGTCGGGACCTTCGAAATCAGGGACTACTCCACCCTAGTTAACAAGTGTCTCATAGTGGAGGGAAATCTAAACAAAGTGGAGGCAGACCGACAACAAGTGGTCAAAAGGAAGGGAGAAGAGAAGTTCAATTCCGCCACTAAGTTCAAGAAGGAAGGCTTCAAGGGTAAGAAGGTGGCAACCCAAGGAACTCCAAAGGTAGAGGTATGCCGCAAGTACGGCAAAGCTCACAAAGGGACATACATGTTTGGCCAGAATGTCTACTATAGATGTAAACAACCTGGGCATTTCTCTATGGAGTGTCCGTTTTCAAAGAAGGGAGGAGCATCCGACCAAGCACCTCCAACCAAAGGAAGGGTCTTCACCTTGAGTGGAGAAAAAGCAAAAAGGCCCAACAACTTGATTCAAGGTATATGTTTCCTAAACCAAACACCCTTAATTGTCTTGTATGACTCTGGGGCGACCTATTCTTTTGTGTCCTACGATTGTGTGCATCGTTTAAAATTGTCTATCGCACCCTTACCAGTTTTGTTGGATGTCATTACTCCTGCTGAGGGTAGTATCTCTGCTTCTCATATTTGTGTAGACCGCCCTCTTGTTATCCAAGATAGACTTTTTCTTGTTAATCTGATATGTGTTGCCTTTGACTAGACTTGATGTTATACTTGGAATGGATTGGCTTTTTGCCAACCAAGTTATGTTAAATTGTTTCAATCGTACAATAGAATTTCCTTCTAATGTTTCCTTTACCCCCAAGTCCAATCCTTTTCTATTCTTTAGCATTTCCCAAGTCTCCTAAAGCTTAGTGGAAGAGGGCCAAGTTTTTCTTTTGTTACTTTCCTCAAAGGTAGAGGTTAAGTTAGAATTTGCATCTATCCCAATTGTTAGAGAGTTTGAGGATGTGTTTCCTAAGGAGGTCATGAAAAGCCCAAATTATATAAAATTTGATATACATGATCATGAAGATAATATTACATAATTCAACGGTTGGATTGGTTAAATTTACATTCTATAAAAACTTATTGAAGGTGCAATTTAACTAATTTTGACACCTAGTATCAACGGATCCTGACCCTATGTATGCACACACACACACACATACATGAGTATCCACGGATATTTGTGGATATATGTTAAAATATAAAATTTTAAATGAAATGTAAAAAATAAAATAAAAATAAATATTTTTTAAACATATATTTATAATAAAAATAAATAATTTTAAAATATATATTTATACCAAAATTAAATTAGAGCAATTTACTTTATATATAATTAAGGGTATTTAATTGATTTCAAAGTGTTGGTACCTGCAAATATAGGCAGCTTACTACCCTCTCCTGCCTCGTTAATAAGCGGGTATCCATTAAATTATTCATTTCCAATCCGTAGCAGGTTTTACCTGTGGAGGTATTTGCGGGTATAGGTTCTTGTCATCCCTAGACATAGATATTGAATCTGTATGTACCAAACAATTTTTCTTATACATGTTAATAATATTAAGATAAAAATTAGATATAGATATGCATTAAAATTATGCAAATTACCGAGGTGAAACTCCACTTCTGATTGGAGAATAACACCAACAACACCTAAAGTACTGTATCTAAGTTTTGTCCATAATATTATCCCATATCTCAAATATGACAAATATAACAATGGTAAGAATATATTTACTATAGTCTTAAATATGTTTTTAGTCCTTCAAATTTAGGGTAAGTTTTTTTTTGGTCCCAAATTTAAAATTAATATTTTTAGTACTAGTAATTTGAAAAAAAAAAACTGTTTTAGTTTCTTAGGACCACCTACAACATCATTGACATGGGTAGATTAAGTCAGTTGTGCAATATCAACTGAGTTTGGTGTGATGTTTTCACTATTAGGGAAACTAGTAGGTGAGTTTTGTGTGATAGATTCACTAATGACGTTTGAGTAAAGGAACTAAAACATTTTTTTTTCTAATTACAGAGACTAACAAGATTAATTTGAAATTTAAGGAATAAAAAAAACTTATCTCAAATTTGAGGGACTAAAAACATATTTAAACTTGTAATATATTTCATTAAATTGACTTTTAATCATTAAATATAATAATCTTAAAATATTTAAAGGTTGATGCACGTTGATAAGAATATTTTTTACGGAAATGGGAGTACATAAAAAATTAGATATAATGTGTTTTTAATGTTTGTAAATATAGTTAAATTTAACTATTATTTTTGAAATATTTTTGTAAATTTTATTTTTTTATTAATTTTATTATTTTAAATAATTTTTATAGATTACTTATAGATAACATGATATATATTTAAATATATCATGTCACATCTTATTTCTCCATAATTACTTATATGGTATATATTATATGATATGTATATAAATATATGTGACATTGCCACTAAATATTGATAAAGAATCATTTTAAAATATTTTAAATTTATAAATATTAAAATTGACTAAATGTTTCTTATCTCATTAAAGTAAATTAAAAGTATACTGTGGAATGAAAATGAAAATGTAAAGGGTATAATGTAAAGAAAAATATATAATTAAGCGCACAAACACAATTATTTTCAATTAATTATCTTTTATCTAACTTTCTATCTCTATGTCGTATTTGAATGTTATTGCACAACATAAAATACATTAGAATATAACTTTCTATCTTTTATCTAACTTTCTTTTTGAACTTTTTTATTTTTCAATTAATTATCTTTTATCTACCTTTCTATCTCTATCGTATTTGTATGTTATTGCACAATGTAAAACACATTAGACTTGACTATTTTAATCTATAACAATGTAAGATCATGACATTGTTTTATGAATTTTATATAAACAAGCAAAAATACAAGTATTGTCGTGCTTGTATACTACATTTTTATTGTGTTAACACATTTTTATTACACTAAATTTGATATATTGTAACGATTTCCCTTATTATGCATTGATGTGTATATTAATTTTAGTTTAATATTTTCTTTTTAAATACATGTTTATATATATGAATTTTTTTTACTTCTTACGCCTCCATTATTTATGGTAATATGGTAATTTAACATATTATTTTTGGTGTACTATACAGAGTCATATTGTAATAGCATAAAGAACTTTGATTATTACATTACAGACATAAAAAATAATGTTATAAATATTATGCTGCACATAAATGTAAATAAATATACATAAAAGTCAATGAAAAGATATTATATGTCTACAATTAACATTATTTTGTTCATAAAATCTTCTTTAATTGGGAGACCAAATAGTAATTGCATTTCAAGACTATTTTTAGCTTCCCTGTGATTTATCGAAAAAATGTCAAATTTGTCATTATTTTTAGTTAACCCATAAAAAAGCATATCAATAAATAAAAAATGACAATGTTGAATAGTTGTGTACTTTTCAAGGATTCTTCTCAATTTTTTGTAGAACTCATCATCCATAATTTTTGGATTTTGAAAAACTACAAAATAGCTCACATAATGTCACTTTTAAATATGACATATTCAACATCTCATCTAATGTATAGTTAATTAAAGAACTAATTAGAATCTCAAGAACGCAGATATTTTGTTATACATGAAATTTGTTAATATGACAATTGTCACTTGATATTGTATCTTCAAGTTTTCTAATATTGAGAAAAAGTGAGTTAGAATTGATTTAAAGTGCGAAAATGTTACAACTAATTCTATAATAGCTTTGTGTTTATTATAACCACTACATTTTTGCATCAATTAAATTTGCACACATAAAATGTTTTAAAGCAATCCTTATCTTTCCATTTTTTGAGACAATAGTTCCTCTTTTTTTTTAATCATTTTTCAAAGTTGGGTTTTGTCTGCTATTATCATGGAATCCCCCCAATAGAATATATTTTTAGAGGATGAACCTATAATAAAGAAATTAAAAAATTTAGTGGATTGACAATGGCTTAATATGAAGACTTTAGTATAAATTTTGATTTAACCTTATTGTCGATTGGGCAAATTGATGTGAGTGATTGCTCATAGCAATCACTCACATCCATTTGCCCAATCGAAAACTAGGTTAAATCAAAATTAATACTAACATTTCATTTTATGTCATTGTTAATCCACTAAATTTTTGAATTTCTTTATTGTAAGTTCATCATCTAAAAAAATATTCTATTGGGTGGGGTTCCACAATAATAGCAAATAAAACCCAACTTTGGAGAATGGTAAAAAAAAATTATTGTCTCAAAAGATAAAGGTAATATAATAGGATTGTTTTAAAAATTTTATCTATGTAAATTTAATTGAAGCAGAAATGTAATAGTTATAATAAAACACAAAGCTATCATATAATTAGTTGTAACATATTTCATTTTAAATCAATTTTAACTCATTTTTTTTCTCAATATTAGAAAACTTGAAAATGCAATATCAAGTGGTAGCTATCATATTAACAAATTTCATGCAAAGCAAAATATATGCATTCTTGAGGTTCTAATTAGATTTTTAA
Organism: Spatholobus suberectus; assembly: GCA_004329165.1. NCBI lineage: Eukaryota > Viridiplantae > Streptophyta > Magnoliopsida > Fabales > Fabaceae > Spatholobus > Spatholobus suberectus. Next base: position 10,971,352 of record CM014733.1, read on the forward strand.
TTAACTATAAAGTAGATGAGATGTTAAATATGTCATATGTCATATTTATAAGTGACATTGTTTGAGTTATTTTGTAGTTTTCAAAAACCAAGAAATTATGGATGATGAGTTTTACACAAAATTGAGAAGAATCCTTGAAAGATACGTAACTATTCAACTTTATCATTTTTTTATTTATTGATGTGCTTTCTTATGGGTTAACTAAAAATAATGATAAATTCAACATTTTTTTTTATAAATTATATGGAAGTTGAAAATTGTCTTGAAATGCAATAACTGTTTGGTCTCCTAATTAAGGAAGATTTTATGATTACAGAGCAATGATAATTGTAAATATATAATATATTTTCATTGACTTTAATGTATGTTTACAATTATGTACAATGTACTATTTTGAACATATATTTTTTATGTCTCTGTATATAATAATCAAAGTTCTTTATACTATTGCAGTATGACTCTATGCAATGCACAAAAAACAATATGTTAAATTACCATAAACAGTAGAGGCATAAAAAGTAAAAAAAAATAAAATTGTATAGATAAACATGTATTTAGAAAAAAAATATTAAACTAAAATTAATATATACTCGATGCATAATAAAGAAAAAAGTAAATTACACTCACATCCCCTCGTATCTTTTTCATATTGCTTTTGATACCCCTTCATTATTTGGCATTACTTTGGGCCCCTTATTTAAATGGCATTAAATAATATTTTCATTTTTTGTCTAATGATAATACCCTTTTTTTCGTGAGAAACCACAGTTATCCTTATCACTTAACCCCAAATCTGTGTTTATGATTTTCAAATGTGAAGTGTTGTAAGGTTTTTGAAAGCTATGGTTTCAAAAAAGGAAAGTCATGGCTGTCTCAAGCAGCAATGGTTTAATCCTTGTCATTTTATTTACAATCTTTACAATGCATATTAATGTAGAAACTTAAACCTACAGCAACCGTAGAAGTCCATACTTTCTTAAGAAAATACAATGCCCTATCGAGTGCCCTTCAAAGTAACTAGTTAACCCAAAAGCCAAAGTTTGCTATCTTGTCTATGATTCTCCCATATGTAAAACTCAATACAAAAGTAAGATCATTTTACGTTTTGTGACATTATCACTTTAGATAAAATACAATTGCATGTTGAAGATCTACTCTTGGCTACAACACCAATTCCCTTTCCTGTTACTTGGAAATCGACTTTCTTTTTACTTCTTTCTTTGCCTTCATTATAAGGCTATTGATTAGGACCATTTGTCACTACAACTTTCTGACCATTACTTTGGTCCGGAACACTCTCAATTGATCTCTCATTTGATTTGTTTGCATTGGGAATAGAGAAATTATGTTGGGGTGTACTATCCTGAGGAGAACCTCCTGATATCCCATCCTAATATAATTCATGTGCACAATTTTAACATTTACTAATATAGTATAAAGATGCATATGCAAAAGCATGTATTGTGCGCGAGATTGTCTAAATGTAGCATCAACAACATGGTGAAACTGTGAAAAGGGCAATGTTGTCAGTAGAGAAGTCAGAAAATGCAAACATGTTTCCATTTCTCAACACATGTCCATATTGCCAAAAATTTCAATTCCAAATGGAGTATTATGAGTTCCCTAGCACATGGACTTATTATAGATGAAGCTTAGGACATGTTGTTAGAAGTTCTAAAAATAGTTAATTCTTTGAGGACAGTAAGCAGTGTACACCCCAAAATTAAGTGTGTAGCTTAGAAGCCAACACTAACTATATTCTAATCTTCTTTTTAATTCCTCTAGCCGAGAAAACTGAGAGTTACTGCTTTCTTGAACAAAGATTGTTAATATCAAACAACCAACTAAAAAGTAGCATATTCATTTATATAGTTTATTCATTTTCTAAAGAACTTTTTATTGTAACTTGTAAGAACAAAAGCATTGTAACTTGCTTATGGGCAGAAAAAAAAAGGAATTACAAAAGCATTAACAAATGGAAAATAACATTATGCCACAAGATTCTGATCAATGATTTGATCAAGCCTTCCTTTGTTTTGCTAGTTCATTGCCCACTCAGCTATATGTTAACCTGCTCTCTAGGAAGAACAAGGTTTGATGTTGGTCTTATGCATAACACTTCCATTAAAACTACTCCAACTACTCCAAATGAATAAACATTTCATTTCTCTGTAAGTTGTTGCCTTCTAAATTATTCAAGATCAAGATAACTGAAAATGCCTTTAACATCAATGCTTACATGAGTCTAATCAAGAGCAGGACCAATTTTGGAGAGGCCAAAGTCAGCAACCTTAGCGACAAAGTTATCATTTAAGAAAATGTTAAACTTATATTGTAAAGTCATTCTATTGATGTGTTGCTTCTGGTCCCTTTGCTTACTTGTTGCCATGAAAACCAACCGCTGTTTGAACATTTATTCTGATAAGTATAGAATTGGCTAAAAGATAGGAAGTGAAGGAAAATTCTGTTATTTTGTATTTTCAATATGTCTTCATCTCATATTGTTCTCTAGTTCTAGTTGATTCTGATTTTGTGTTTAGCTTGAGGTATTAAAACATAAGTATAACATTGAAGGTGAACCAACAATTATTGTTATAGTGATAGCATGCTTTTAATCCTTGTGGCTTAACAATCACCTTTTTTGAACTACTTCAGCATGTTGCCTATAAGACAAGCTTGTTTTATGGTTTTGTCCTCTCTCTGGCTCATGCCCATTCTAGAAAACATAAGATTCAACCATATTCTCCCCACCTTCTTGCTCTTTGCAATCAAATTAGGCCACATCTGAAAATATACCAAATACATAATAAGACATAGTAATAAATCAAATTTCAAAAAGCTAACGTCACAAATTTTAACATCATACTTTCATATCTTCTACCTATGTCACTCTTACTCTATACTCAATTGCTATTATGCAAACGCAAATGCATATCATTGCCACTGTCATCTCTTACCTATTCTTTCCTAATCCTAATCCTCCTTTAGAATTGGAATTTCGCAACATCTTGTTCAACTATGCTCTTCCTATTCTTGTGACTTTACAACCTTGTATGGCTAGTTCGTAACGCAATTACAACCACTGTTGAAAACTATATACCAATTGACTACACGGATGAATGATTCCTTCACCTTCGTATTAACTAATATCACTATATGAGTCAAATGTGAAGTTTCTTAGGGTTTTCTATTCCCTGGAGCTGCAGCAAGACGCCTACGATTAAAGGAAGGGATGAGGACAATTTTGGAACAAAAAATTATTTAATCCTCACGTGCAGATCATATGTTAGCTTCTGTCAATACTTTCAACAACATTTGGGGGAGAGGGGTACACAGTGTTATATGTGGACAACATTAAGGGGGGGGGGGGTGGTTGCAGGTAGAAATAACAGAAGGGTATCGAGAGCAATACAAAAAAAACACAAAGGGTGCAAGTGTAATTTACTCTAAATAGAAATGCATTAGCGCAATAAAGATGCAGACATCGTGCTTGTGTTTTAGCTAGTTATTGATGTTGTTGTTGTTGTTGTTGTTGTTATTATTATTATCATTATTATTATTATTATCAATTGATTTAGGTTTGTAGTGTTTTCTAGTCTAGGTTAGTTTAAATTTTAATTGTATGGGCTTGATTGGTATTACTGTGAATCTGGCCTCGTAGTTTGCTAACATTTTTACTTTCTTTCCTATTTGTGCATTTTGGGCCTGATTAAAATAGGTTAACTAAGTTCTGCGTGTAGGTTTTTGTTTGGCAATTGCTATTTACACCCCTTTGTTTACTAAATATACCCTGTTTTTCCCCATAAATTTATGTAAATACTTTTTATATTTTATCTCTCTTTATTATTTTCAAAAATCTCTCCTAAACGTTACACTCCTTTAAAGAGGAAAAAGAACATCCCTCTCATGAAAAACAACACTGAATATTCCATTCCCCCAATGCAGGAAACATCCTTCTCACAAAACAACACTAAAATCCCTCTAGGGTTTCAAACCACATTTCATCGTTCAACCACATCGTTTGAAACCACTACTGTAAACCACATTATTGCCCTCTCCAATGAAGAACATCCTTCTCATTTGTTTATGTTCTCTAGCATACCTTTCATCAAGTGATCACTTCCTTTTTTAATAAGGTATATGTTCTCCATTTTCTAGTTTTCATGTTTTTTATATTTGTAATGTGTTCCAAAAAGTTGTTTTCAAAGCTTTTTTTTGTTATGCTTTACGTTTCGGTATATTAGATTATAAATATAATAAAAAGTAGGTATGTTTAGTAATTAGGGGGTATGAATAGCAATTATCTGATTATTTCATTATTCAAGTTCTACTAATTGTTGGATTTTTGGGTGTTATGGTGAAAAATCTAAACAAAAATATATATATATATAAACACATAATAAAATAAAAATTTATTAGAATGTATGATAGTGCAAACTGTCATCCAATCAGAGATTGTAAATAATTACTTTAAAAGTTATATCTAAACTGATTTTTGATTAGTTGGTAGTGAAAAAATCTTTACACCAATAATGCATGAAAACTAAACTCATAAAATAAAATACATGATAATAGAAAATGAATAATAATGATGGAAAATTAAAAAAAAAATTGCTCTTTTATAATTTTATTCGTGTTTACAATATGCACATTTTTATTTTCTTCATGTATTTGGTTGGAATTTGTGCTTTGTATTTATTTATTTTTTGCTTGAGAATAATTTTTACTTAAATATGTTATACTTTGAGTATAGTTTTCTCATTATAAAAATATATTGTGTCACTAACCTATTGAGTAAATTATATTGACACCCCTTGAAAATTTTCAAAATTGCACAACCCCTTGTTTTTTTTAACGTTTACAACAATCTCTCTCAGTGTAATGTTTTTCAAACAATTAAGGGGTTAATGTGATTTATAAGAGGTGTCAGTATAATATTTTTCAAACAATTAAAAGAGTTAGTGTAGGGGTAAAAAAGAAGGATATTGGAAAAAATTTGACGAAACCTCAAGGGCTATTGGTATAATTTATTCTAAACTATTTTACTTAAAAGGGGTTAATCAGAAGTAATGTATTATTAATCTTACAAATTTTAACTTGGGATTGTTGAGTTATAATAACTTGGTGATCTCAAACCTATTTATTTTGTTATTCAATTATATTTTACTTATTTCTTTTTTATTTACAATTATTTTATTTTACACTAAAGCATTAATTTAAGTATGATGCCTCATTAATTCTATGATTTTAATTTCAGACACCTAAGTTGTGTTAACTTTTAGATTTTGAATTTATTTTATTTTGTCTATTTTTTTATTTTGTATTTACTTGTTTTATTTATTGTTAGGTTTAATTGCACATTTTGTCTCCTATCTTTCAGGATTTCATGAAATTTTGCCACCTAACTTTGTTTTGCACATTTATTGCCAAATTTTTAAATTTTTTGCAAATTTTGCCTTGATGTTAGTTAATTGTCAAGTTTCATTAGTTGACTGCTGACGTGGCAATTTGACCATCAATGTGGTGGGTAGTGTTGGCTTGGGTTTCTAACGTGGCAATTTGATATTGACCTGACAGTGCATAGGATATTAACATGGACTGCTAACATGGAAGCTCATGTGATAAAGGAATTAAATTGCACATTTTTCCTGTACTTTCAAAATATTGCGCATTTTGCCATCTAACTTGTTTTTTGCACATTTTTCCTTTGATTTTTTTTTCACACATTTTAACACTTGAATTTCAAAATTTTGTGCATTTTGCCTCTACATTGTAATTAAGCATTTTTCAGTTAGAACAAAATAATAAAAATTGAAATACAAAATATGTACAATAAAAAATAAAATACAAAAAAACACTAAAAAAAGAAAAAATGAAAAAAATAGCAAAAACATGTTGCAACAACGTCATGGTTACTACTTTTGGTTTGGGCAAAATGCTCTTTTCTATTGTGTTCTCCTTTTTTTTTTTCACGATTTGCCACACAAAAACACTCTACAGCCTACAAAAAACTATTAGTAGCCATTGCCTTTGATTCACCGTCTCTCTTTCTCTTTCACACATAAAGCATATCCCCCTATTCATACTCTTTTTTTATTTCCTAAGCACTCACATCCACTATCTTCATGTTCACATAACACACCCACTCAACAAAACCCAACACTCCAATACACTAAAAGCTTTATCATTCTCACATATTCTTATTACTACAGGTTTTACACATATACACATTCACTCACAGGGACTACACTCTTCACTCAGAAAAAAGAACCCCTCCATTCTCCCTTTTCTGACACACACAATACACAATAACTCTCCTTGATTGTTGCAAAGTAGCTTACAGCCACAATTTCCTTAACTTTCGCTCACACAAAGTCACTTTATAGCATAGATCATAGACTGCAAAATATACACATAGTAAGGACACACATTAAAACCTCTCTTTTTTGAAAAAGCTTACTCACAGAAGTGGTGGCCTTGCCACTGTCTTGCCACAAAACCACTATGGCCATAACATCACATCAAGTGATGCGACATTATATTGCCTATAACAGCCAACCATGGTGGATGTGAGTAGGGATGGTCTTGCATTCGATGCTATAGCTCAAGTTCATTATTCTCATTTGTTTAAAGGTACACTGCTATCTTTCTTGTGCTTAAATTATTTATTTTCTCCCTTCTAATCGTAACATCTTCTTATATATTTCTGTTTATCGTCGTACATCATTTGTCATATTCTTTTCTTCTATTTCTATTATAATTTATTTTAATGTGTTTAAATAATTTATAAATTTATATAATTAAAATGAAGTAAGAGACAAAATGTGTAAAAAAAAAAGTTAGGTGACAACATATGCAAAAAAAGTTGGCGGCAAAATGCACAAAATTTTAAAAGTAGGGGGCAAAAAGTGTAATCTAATTTCTTTGCCATGTCAACACCTTTATGCATTGCCACATCATCACCAAACTACCACGTCAGTAGTTAATGTCAGCACTACCCTACCACAATAGTTGTCAAACTGCCACATTAGCGATCAACTAATAGTCAATTAATGGTAAGGCAAAATGCACGAAATTTTGAAACTTTAGGGTCAAATGTAAAAAAAAAAAAAGGTTGGGTGGAAAAATTCACAAAAATATGAAAGATAGTGGACAAAACGTGCAACTAAGTTTTATTTTTATTTACAAATAGATTATTTATGCAAAAATGGTTAATTTAGGCATGACAACTTATTGATCCTATGATTAAATTTGGAACACATGAGTTGTGACAACTTTGTGATCCTGAGATTAATTTAAATATATATTTACAATTAATTTATTTTACTCAAAAAGATTAATTTGGGCATGATGCCTTGTTAATCATGTAGTTAATCTAGGACATTTGAGTTGTAACTAATTGGTAATGATGACCTTATTTTATTTTATTTATTCATTTATTATTTATAGTTAATTTATTTTATGCAAAAACTGTTAATTCAAGTTTGAGGCCTTGTTAATCTTCAGATTGATATATTTTTTTTATTAGAGATCACAGGTATCTTTCACAAGATTCTTTTCGAGCCGGATAAAATCACTATAGGAGGTAAAACTCTCCCTCTGAGTATTCAATGCAGCTGTATACCCATGACTCAAACTCGAGACCACAAGTTAAGGTATGAACAACCTCACACTAGTTGATCCACGCACTCAGTGGTTTTTAAGATTGAATTTGAGACACTTGAGTTGTGATAACTTGTTGATCCTGCACTTATTTTAAATAAACTTTTTTTTACAATTATTTTATTTTTATTTTACGCAAAAGAGTTAATTTAGATGTGATGCCATGTTCGTCTTGTAATTTAATTTGGTACACTTATGTTGTGACAACTTAGTGGTTCTAAACTTTTTGTAAATTTTTTTCTACAATTATTATTTTTATTGTATGATTAAAAGATTAATTTAGCTGTAATTCATTGTTAATTTTGCATTTTTAATTTAGAGCACCTACATGTCATTTTATCAATTTAACTCATAATTTATTTTATTTTAAGAATGTGTAGCTTTGAATTCCTTATTAGATGGAAGGGATATGTCAAAGCAGGGGAACCTGCTATTGAGTTAAAATAAATTTTAAATTTTTTTTGTTTTTATTATTAATAGTCTCTTGTTTTATTTACTTTCTTAATTTATTTTGGGGTTAGAACAAATACTTAAAAGTTATTAATAATTACATAGTTAATTATAAAATAGTCATTTTTCATGGGTGCATTAGGGATGTTGTAAGATTATGTTTCTACTCTTTCTTTCCTATGCATAACTGACTTTTGAACCTAATTTGATTTTTGTACAACATTTTTTATAAAAAAGATTTTTCAAGTTTTTTCCAATTCAATAAACTTTGGTGATGATTAGAAAACATCAATTATAAAAATAATTTCATTTTTTTTTCTTTTCATTATGTTCCCCACCATGATATTAGTCATGATAACCACATTACTATCACATTAACCACAAAAAATGACAAAACTATATATTTTCCTTTTTGTAACAAACATTTTGGGGTTTTAAAGCAAATAATACGTTGAACAATCTATCGCATTGTGGTAACTATTAGATCAAAGAATAATCTATAACCCTTAAGGTTATAATGACAACAAACAAAATATATGAACTTATTTTAAATAAAAAAAATACTAATGAGTTATGTTATTCATCCTATACAAGTCTCCTTTTGAACATTAGCACTAGGACCATCTATCAAGCATTGTGTTTGCTCAAATGCTCAACTTGCATCATCCCAAGAAGATGGTACATCCATGAAGAAGGATAGGCCTATCATATAAGCTTTGAAATGTATAATGAAAGCTTCAATGGCTTTGTCCTTCAAGCAACCTAAGTCAAACCTTGAAGTCTACCAACTTTATTAAAAGGTATGCAAATAAAAGGAAGCAGCGAACAAGATAGCTTGATTAGAGATGACAATGTACCATGTTCTGAAAAGGAAATATGACTAGTTGTAATACGACGTTTGTACTATAAAGGAATGATAACCAACATGCTTTATCAAATCCTACAAGACTGGTAGGTAAAAATATTAAATGAAACATTTAAGGTTTAAATATGTTTTTCGTCCTTGTAATTTAGCGTTTTTTCGTTTTTGTCTTTGTAATTTTTTTTTTCAAAATCATCCCTATAAGTGTCAAACCTTTCAATTTTAGTCCCTACTGTCCAACTCTGTTACAAAAAAGTTAATTTGCTAACGTCATGATGACCTCATCGCATGCCACATCAGCAAAGACGTCATCATGCTGACGTTAGCAATAGTGCCACGTCGTCACTATAGTAGATGGACTAAAAATGAATTTATAAGGACTAAATAAATTATAGAGACGAAAAATGAAAAAAATTAAATTGACTAAAAGAAAAAAGGTGACATATTTATAGGCACAAACAAATATTTAAGCTCAAATATAATGTATAAATTTAATTTAAAATGAATCTAAAATAAAAAACTTAAATAACAAAAAAAATATTTTTAATTAATCCTGCATTCTCTCAATCTTTCTTCATTTTTTTTTTCTCGTTCAATATTATAAAATCACTCACACAGTGCATAAACAAAGAATGCGTCTTAGTTACCTAAAATTAATATCACTTAACTTTAGTTTTGTTGGTCCAAACACCATACATACTAACTCAGATTTAAAATTTTTATTAAAAAGGCTAGATTTATGTTTTTTAAGAAGTCTTTTTAAGTAAAAAGGCCTAGTCTTTATTAACTTAAATTTAATGTCACTTAACTACAGTTTTTGTTGTCTTATTGGACATACTAGGAGAGTGTGCAATGAAGTTGAGAATCAGCAAAACGATGTTGCCGAGGCTACAAGCCTCTTGGCTGAGATAGCATTGGCAAAGAACGATAGAGATAACATAAGTGTCATTGTAGTTGAGTTAAGAGGAACAGTGATTAAGGCCTTATTTTTTGCCCAAACATGTATCTTTTTTTCTTCTTTTTCACTTCTTGACTTGTTGTTTTTGGACTAATATCCACTCAAGTTGTACGTCCTCAATGCCACATGAATCATGTTCAAAAAATTCAATTGTAATTAAATTCTACATAACAATATTTTTTTTCTCCTTTTTTTTTTTCATGTCCTTAATTCCACTCTAGTTATCTAAAACAAACATAACAATATTTTTTCTTTTTTTTCATGTTTAGAAAATTCAATTGTAATTAAATTCCACAGGAATCAATCTTGGCCTCCATGAGTTTAATTTGGGCAAATCCAACTCTATATTTTGATCAGGTGAAGTCTTTTGAACCTAATACTAATTGTAGTACGTCTCAATTAATTCTACATTATAAATTAATTTTAAATTATTTTATATTAATTTAAAATTAAATTTATACATTATTTTAATGCTTTTTTTTGTACCTGCAAATATGTCCTTTTTTTTTCTGTTAGTCCATGTATTTTTTATTTTTTGTCCTTGTAAATTATTTTTTTCCATTTTAAGTCCCTGTAAATGTTTTTTTTTTATCTTTAGTCCCTATACAGTAATGATGACGTTACACTATTGCTGATGTGGCACTGTTGATGACATGGCATTTTTGTTGATGTGGCATTGATGATGTGTCACTATGCTAATGTGTCACTTGATGACATCATTTTTGCTAACATGGCACGTGCTAACATTAAGATGACGTCATCAAATTAACTTTTGTAACAAAGTTGGACATTAGGGACTAAAAATAAAAGGTTTCAAACTTACAGGGATGATTCTAAAAAAAAAAATTACAGGGACAAAAATCATATTTAAGCCAACATTTAATGCTTCAACATTCAAAATCAAGGAGAACAAGAAGGAACTCTTCAACTGTCCTTATTAGACATTTCAAACAACTCTTTATAAAAGACTCACAAGACTAAGTGAAGATGGTGACTTTAAACAAACATACTATGAATTCTCTAAGTGTTTTCTTTTTGTATCTCAGCGCTTTCTTTCTGAGTGCAAAGGCTAGATAAAAAGATAATATACATCTGCTAGGACAATAGATTAATGAAATTACCCTTATAGCTTTCTAAGTGAAATTGTTGAGATCTTGGAGAGGCTTTGCCAATAAAGAATACTCGTGTATTGCTTCAAGAGGCAAATTAGTAAAGAATACTTATGTGTGAGCCCAAAGGTTCTTGAAGAAAAATAATACTTGTAATAGCTTGGAACAATTGTTCTTATAAGTCTGCTAATGAAATTCTTGTTGGAAAGCTAAGGACTAGATGTAGTATTTGGGTGAGACAAAATAATATAAATCTCATGTATTATTTCTTTATCCCTTAACTCGTTTACTTCTTTCTAACCAAAGGGAATTAAATTGCTTGTATCATGTTCTGTTTACGAACTTATTTTAATCTCCTTAAAGTTTTCTTTAATGATAGGACAATCCATTTGTTTGTTTACCAAAACTCATTTTTAAGAAAAGATTTATGACAATTTCTGAAAACACAATTCAAACACCCTTCTTGTGTTTTCTTGTGTTTTATAGTAACCTTGAAAAGTGACCACCACTATGTCAAACTACAGCTTAGAAAAGTAGTAAAATTCAATGGATGTTCATTATCAAATTATTTATGCCCTTACCATTCTCAAAAGTTACTATTATCAACTTTAAAGTAGTTTTTACCAACTATTTACAATTAGTTAATTAAATAGGGTATTGCCTATTCATATAGTCCTAAGGTACATATTGTGGAGAAAAAAGGTAACACTTCCCATATACTAGTTTATTCTCTAAATTATTCAACCAAGGATATAAATTAACCACATTTTTACTCATAATTAACTATACAAAATCTGAGGAAAGTCAATGATAAATTCATATTTGATGAATTTGTGTGCATAATTTCAATGAAAAAAGAAAAGAAAAATAAATATAAAAAGAAGAAAATTCATAAAAACTCATAAAGATAGTTTGTTCTTAATTGTTTGTAAATAAATACACTTTTGAGGAATTTCTTTCTTATTTTGTAGGAAAATAAAGCAAAACACTTGCAACTAGAATGTAGCGTCCAAGACGTTGGAGTGGCGTCCCACATCATGAAGAAAAGAAGTAAGCTTTCCTCTAGAAGCTCAATGTTGGATGTTGAGATTGAGTGTAGAAGTTGGCTCACATGTTAGGATTACTAGAATTCTATAATAAGCTAGTGTGGGTGATGTCAGATACACAATGAGACATTGAATGAGACGTTGTAGCACAAAATTCTCACTAGTGGATTAGTGTCTAGCTTCTTTAAGCCTATTAGATATTTTTTTGCCCAACATCCTAGACTTTTGGCCAATGTCAAACATTGGTAGCAACTTACTTGAGGGTTGTAACAAAATTTGTTGACAAGTTGGGCTAATTTTAACTAATATTTAAATCCTTTTACAAGGCCCATTCATGGTAGAATGCGTTGGAAGACCATTTCTTGCATCACTCACCCTAAATCTTAGGATTTTTTACTCCATTTTCTCCATTGAAGAAACAACCCTTAGAAGTGAGTTTAAAGATTCAGTGTATTCACCATCATCCATGACCATTTCACTTTTGTTCATTTTTTCTTTCAACATGTTTTGCTAAAACTTCATTGTAGTTAGGGTTAGATGATCTTTGTGGGTTTCCTCTGTATTGAACCTTCATTTGATGTAATTTCTTGTGTTTAGAATAATCCACTTTGTTTTTACTGTTTCTTGCAATTACCAATTATTGAGATTGATTTTGAATGTGTGTATCATGAGAAATCATATACATGTGTTTTGAATTGGGTGAGACTATCATGTCTTATGTTGAGCCTAGGAATAGTACTTCTTAAGATATATGTTCTTATGGAATTCAAAATTAATGATTTAGTTGATTTCAATGGATTAATGAAAGTAGAATATTGGGTTAATTCAAAGTAATTTTATACCAAGGAATTGAAGTTAATCTACATTAGTGAAATATGAACTTCTAATCCAAGTTAGAATTATATTGAATTTTATGGGGAAATTTAGAGGATGAACACAAAGAAATTTAAATCCCTAACTACTCTTACCATCATTGTTATAAATCCTTGAAAATTTATAAACATAACAGTAATTTATTTTTGTGCAATTTAATTTTTAGCATTTGTGTCCATAACAAAACATTTTGCTAGCCTTTATAGTGATTGTGTGATTGAATTAAGTCATAGTGCCCCAATCCCATGAAGAATGATTCACTAATCATTGGGTTTTACAACTTGTCGACCAGTACACTTACTGGAAAGGAACATAAAAATTATATATGTACATATTTTTTAAAGCATCAATGATGTAATGTCATTTTGTTTTTATTAACATTCTTGTTATTCTAAAATATAGGATTATATTTGTTATTATTTTATAAGGCATAGTTTTATTTTCCATATTTTATCTTATTCATAATTTTATTCTATACAAATTAATGATTAAGTAATTAAAAATTCTTACATAAAAAAAATACTAGAAAACATAAATAAATGAAACTAGATTATGTATATTTCAAGTACAACCGTACTTAAGCAAAACAACTTCGATTTGTTTATACATACTACTTAGATAGAGAGGAAAAACATTTTTATTTATATACAATCTTTTCTTAATGCATACTATTCTTCGTCCTTCACATGAGTGGTGGTAAGAAAAGGACCAAAGGGTTGGCGTGGTTTGCTGGTGGAAGAGTAAAGGTCACAACAATTGGTTCATCGAGGACAAATGGGTCTTGTTGGGGATGAAGCATTATAGATGAAGCTCCTTGTCCTCTAAAAGTTACTACGTTATTGACTACATCTAAATTCAAATTACTTCTTGGGCTGACAACTTGGATTATTAGGTCCAGGTATGATTGGTGCATCCATCTATTCAATTTATTACAATAAAATTTATTTCAAAAACAAAAGAAACATGAAGGAGTAATAAGACAACAAAATAAAGCAAATAAGATGATAATAATTGAACAAGATAGAAATAAATCAAATAAGATGGGGTTAAGGACACCCCACCACACACCTACCTTTTATATATTTTCTTCAAAATCAAGTAAAATGGGGTTAAGGCCTTGATAAATACCTCTTCCCCTACCTTTTATATATTTTCTTCTCAAACTTGTGAAAAGTTTTGGTCCTACAATTCGTTTGCAATAAGTTTTGGGACTATCGAGTGATCTTATTTATAGCATTTATGAGGGCTGATCTTTGTAAAATCAATTTGGCTTATGTGGCTGAAGCATTAAAAGCTTATGATGATGACCATAAAAGGCTATTTCTCATGCAATTCCCCATCTTGCCACCTAACACATTCATAGGCATAAGCTAATCATTGGTTCTAGTAAAGTTTTAATTATTTGTTAGCTTAATTTAGTTGAAGTTGAACTAATTAAATTAGTATAGTTTAGTTGTGTTTTAATTGTTTTCATAGAAATCTAATTGCTTGCAATCATAATTCATAATGAATATAGGAAAGGAAGTATTCTTTTCCTCATAAAAAACATCTATCACTTCTACTTGTCAAAAATAATCATGATGTATCCCAAGTGGTTTACAATAGGAATAAAAACATGGTTACTTGTGTTGCAATATGTAGTTTATATATTTTTCTTTTGTTTTGTTCATTTTATAACCATATAATTTGTAGATTTGTTAAAAAATAGTTTTAGTTTCAGGTCTTTAAGAACTAATTTACACATATGTATAGTATATATAAAACTGTTCCTATTTAATTAAACATACATATTTTTGTCTTAGTGTTAATTAATTTAGTTGTGTCTTTTTATTCCTATTTTCTCTAATAATTAAAATGAAGTTGAGTAAACAACCACTTTAATCCTTGAAAATGGAAGACACTATCACATTAATTCCTAAATTGAAGGAAATTAAAAAAAAAGGTTCCTTGAAATGTCAAATAAGTCTCTAAATTTAATTATTTACTGTCATTTTAGTCCCTAAATATATGTTAATATCATCACTTTAGTCACACATTTTTATCACTTTAGTCACATTTTTTTTTTAATTTTGGACTAATGTGATTGTCAATTTGCATTTTCAAGGACTTTTTTTTTCTTTAATTTCCTTCAATTCAGGAACTAATGTGATAGGGCCTTCCAGTTTCAGGAACTAAAGTATCTGTGCACTCAATGAAGTTTAACTAATCTAGCTTAATCATAAGTGATATATGTTTAATTACAAGCTCTAAGAATTTAAGTTGATTTTTAGTTAAAAAATAATACTTATATATTTTAATTAATTCTAATTATCTTATTAACTAACTTCATTTTAATTAATTAAAATTGAGTAGAATAGATTCGATTAGGTAATATAGGTTTCCAATATTACTCATAAATTAAGACAAAATTTTAATACTGCTTCTAAAAATTTTATGTTTGTAAAGTCTTATTTCAACTTTGAAAAATTTCTTCTAGTGTTTAAGTAAAAACAAGGTGTAAATATAAACTTAATGAACTTAAGAAGTAAATAGAAAAGAGTAATATTTTTATTTCAGGTAGAAAATTCAAGATGTTACAAATGAGTTCCAACCATCGATACCTCACCTTTTGGACTTAATGTTTCAAAGACATTGTGACAATCCATAAAAATAACAATCACCATATATATCTTAGGCTAATAGTTATCATAAGGGCCTATAATTCTTGGTATCTTAGTTATCATATTGTTAGTTAATGTAATTACCACTCAAGTAGTCATAAGTTATCAATCTTAGAGTATCAATTACCATTTACTTAGTGATATGACACATTCAATGGTGAAAAAGCTTATACCTTTCAAACGAGAGCTGAATCAATAAATTTACATTGTGTTTAGATTAGCCACATTATTACTTAGAATCAATCATATAAATTTAAGGGAACAAATGTGTCCTTACCTAGGGTCATAGGATATAGACCATAATGGTGTTTTTAGTTTTTCAGTTTCTACAATATCTTGATACATTAGGTCTAATAGGGAAGCCCTTCGTACCATAATAAATATAGACTGTAATTGTGTTTTTGGTTAACCATTTGTAAGTACATGTGGTTAATTTAGGCACAAATATAGTTATTTAGTGGATAATAGATTAATAGTAGCACACTTAACATTTTTATTTTTATAACTTACATCCTACACCCCACTGGGCTTTTATTAGCAAAAAACCCAAATAAAGTGGTAGTTTCTTATGGTTAACCATTTTTGTGGGTTTTATGTTTTATTCTTTTTGTGATTAACCAATAGTAAAAACTTGGTTATTCATGGCATAAAGTAATTTAATAATAACTTTCAAATTAAGTTTAGTTAGCATTAGAAGCCAAATAAAGTGATAATTTCATAACATGATGTCCTTATTCAAAATAAAGCATTCAGTACTAATAATGTAGAAGTTTATACTTCATCCGTATGAATTTTTGTGGTTAACTATTTGTAAAAATATGGTTTATTAAAGCATGAATGTGGATAACTTAGTCATGATTGTAACACAATATTTTGATAAATTACATCCTAAACCTTATAAATCTTTAATCAATAAGGAAGCCAAAGAAAGTGGTGGTTTCACGATGAAATGTCCTAATTTGTAGAAATATTAGGTCTTGAAGTTAAGTATTTTATCCATGTAATTTGTTGTGGTTAACCATTTGTAACAATAAGGCTTATCATAAATTTGGTAATAACCTTTGAATTGGATTTTGTTATCATGTATGTGTATCAAATATTTAAATATATTGTAATACATCTTATTTAATATTAATTTAGCCTTTCCTTTATCTTTTATCACATTTTCTCCCTCAATATCTAAAATTATATAACTTCAACACGGCATCAGAGTAATGGCATCCTCCATGACTTGTTGGTAACAATTTCGTTGTTACGTTCATAAAAACATGAAACTATTTCATTTTTAATAACTTTCTCTATTGTTGTACATGCCTACCTTTGTCCATATCTGTGCTTACATCCTCAACTTTGGACCTCTTGTTGGGTGCATCTCCTCCTACAATATGTTTTTGTCATAGTTTCGCTTTATGACACCACTTGCATCCTTTGAATTTTTGGTTGCACCTATATTTTCTACTTTATTGCTATTTGTCTAGTGCTATTTGGCTTTCACTAATTTTTTTTTCGTTTGGTCTGTGGATCTCTTTTTTGACAGATCCATTTGTTGTTTGGTTGTTGCCTTAGTTTTTGTTTAATTGTTTAGTTGTTATGCTTGACTTCCTATGTCTTTGTATTTGTTACGCCCTTCTTCTTCTTTGATGGGTGTACTTGGTTTGTTGCACCCTTCTTGTTTGGCGAGTGTACTTTGTTATATCTATCTTTTTGTTTGGTAACTTTGCTTGGGTTGTTGTGCCCTACTCATTGTTTGGCAATTTCCCTCTTCTTCTTATTTGGCAACTATATTTGGTTTCCCTTTAGTTGTTTAGTGGTTGTGCTTGATTTCTAGATTGTTCTTGCCCTAATATCTATGTTTAGTGCGTTGTTTGTTTTTTTATTAAAAATGGTTTATTCGTCGCTAGCTTAAAGCTTAGTAAGCTTTAAGGGGAGTATTGAAAAGAACTTTATACCAATTGAACATACCAAATGTAAGACTTAATTGTCTTATGTGTATGTAACATATAATGAGTTAAATAAATAATTATTTATTTATAAAGGACTAATCACAATTGAATATATAAAGTGATGCTTTTAAAGTCATTAACTTGATGGAAATTTGTGTGTCCTTAAGGAGTTTATGCTTATATATATGAAAAATTGAGTAGATATTGTCTTCATCATCACTAACATAGAAGAAATAAATAAATAAATGGTTTAATTATTTATTTGCTCTCTATAATTGTACAAACTTTACCTTTTAGTCCTTATAGTTAAAAACCATTCGTTTTAGTCCTTATACATGGCTTTTTTAATCATTTTTGGTCTCTGCCATCTATAGTCGCCTAATGCCATTTGTGTAGATATGATGTGTCTCACCTAGTGCATGTGGTGCTGATGTGTGTGGTGAGGTGGACGATTAAGTAGCTTGTTATTATTTGGGGAGGGGAATGATGCTTCTTATTTTTTATTTTTTTCTTCGTCTTCAATAAAGTGTCCATAAGAAGAAACATTGCAAAACCTAGCAAAGGTAGCGACTTTCATCCATTTGAATCTTGATTGGCGATGGTTGACGAAGGTAGATGATGTTCATCCTTTCTAATCCATTTTGTAGTGGAGCACGCTGGTGTTGCTGGGTTTTAGGGAGGGGGGAGTTATCATGTCGAAATCAAAAGCAAGACGTATTATGTTTTTGAAGAATTTCATTTTGAGTCAAAGTAAGCATGTATCCACACATGTTTATTGCTCATTGAACTTTCTTCCTCCTCCTTTGAAGAAAAGTGACTCATGCTCATCTCGATCACACCCAAACCTTCTACAAACACCAACCACCATCACCTCCAACAATGCTCGTTGTGATTAAAGAGTAAACCCACACTTGCACCAATGACCATCGCAAATTGAAGGAGAAGAAGACCCTACTCTTGGTTTACTTCACCAAATACAAGGAAAGCCCATGTTAGAAACACCCACTTGGAAACCAACATGCCACTTCGATAATCACAAGCCATGTCACCTTCATTTAAAAAGATGTTAGTGGACAACAGGGACTAAAAGGAATTAAAAATGACATATGTAGGGACTAAAAAGAAAGATTTTTAATTGTAGGGACTAAAAGGTAAAGTTTGTGCAACTATAGAGATCAAATGAGTAATTAAACCTAATGAAATCTATGATATAGAAATCGGTTTCTCTCTCTTCCTCTCTTTGAGCAAATAGATGACATTGAAGAATTCTTTCCAACTCTAACAATGAATATAGGTAATTAATTGTTTCTTCTATGATATAATAATGTGATAATCTTGAAATACTAATATATTAATGTTGTGGCTGTAACGAGTGACATAAACCACAATTTACATGTAACTTCATGACATTAAGTCAAAGAATTCATATTTTTAATTAAAATTTATATTTCTTCGTGAACCTTAATTATGAAATTTAAGACTTGGATGTTAAAAAAAAATTGAATAATTTTAATATTCAATTGAAGCATAAATTGTATGTTTATGATTATTTGGGAGTCGATGTCTTATTGCAACTTTTGCAATGTGAAATCTAATTTGGAAATTTTAATTATTTGTTAATAATTCGAAGAGAGGTTTCATATTATTGTTTTTAAGTATGGCATCTGACAGCACTTATAAAATGATGGACAAAAGATTTACACCAATGTCATAGGTAGTTTTAAAGGTCATTCTTTGATCCCATACTTTAAACAACTATTCTTATTATAAAGTAAAGCTAGCAAAATGGGTCCAGCTCAATGAGCCTGCCCGAACAACCCGAAAAAAGGGGCTAGGCTAGGCATAAAAAAAGGTAGCCCAAATAAAACCGAGCTTTTTTGGCCCGGCCTGTTTAGCTCGACGGGCCAAGTGGGCTCGGGCTGGGCTGGCCCGATAGCTAACTTACTCTTGCTAAATTTAGAACGTGTCCTTCTCTTCAAGTTGTATAATATGCATAAAAGAGGCGCTGCAGAACCTACACAAGTTAATGGAAAGCTAAAAGAACAAAGATCGCACAAGAAGGGGGGTTGAATTGTGTGTTTAAAAACTTTTTAACTTAAACAAAATGAGTTCAAGAAATAGTTAAAAAAAAAAAGGAAGAACAAGACATAGAGAGCTTTTATACTGGTTCACTTAAACTTGAGTTACGTCCAGTCCCTTCGTCCTGAAGGTGTTCAACTAACCAACCTTAGATTATACACAAGTATTCTTCTCGGCTTTTTCAGGCTTTACAAAGCAATCTACCCAGATTGTTTAACCACCCAAGTATTCTTTTTCACTAAGCCTATAAAAAGGTTTTTTAACTTACAATGTGAGGATATGAAAATTTAAGTACGGTACAAGAACTTTTACAAAGAATTTGAAAGAAATATTTCAACATCGTCCAATAAGCGCAAGGATTTGTCGTTGTACATTTCATATCTCCTATTTCTTCTTTTCTCTTGAGCTGATATATATAGTCTTTAGAAAATAGTTGTTGAAGTATTCAACTTTAGTCTTCAAGAGAGAAACGTGTGCGTGTATCAAGTTTTCAATAGAGTCAAAAAAGTAACTTTTGTTCTTGCACTAAAGTGAAAGGTGCAGAACTGAGTTTAAACACTACTTTTCTAAACATTCTTTATTCAGCTTGCCAGCTTGATAAGTTGACTTCCTTTTTCTACAACACTATGCTTATACACTAACATGTATTTGTCTTTCATTTAATACTTAGATATTTGAATGTTAAATCACTCTAATAGGTAAAACATTAGTCTTAAGATATTCATGTGAGAAACATATAGCTTAGACAAGCTTTAAATGCTTAGTTGTTAGAGATAGCCTTACATTTGGACAATCATCATGCGCTAGTCAAATGGACGCTTGTTAAAACTGGCACATTAGATGCCTTGATAAAACACGCAATGGACACTGTAAAAGATATTCTTTACAATAGAAACTGAAAACTTAATAAGTTTATTATCTTCAATATTTGAGGGACTAAATGTTTCACACGTCTTTGGTTCCAACAATCTCCCCCTTTTTTATGACGACAAACCTTATTAGTTTTTAAGTTTTGCGAGTATATATATATTAAAAAAAACACATCGCATATGATAAGATTCGATAGACTTACTTTTAGACTCCTCTTGAGTTTGATATTCCAAGCAAGTTTGCACATATGCACACATTATATATCAAACAGATCAATATCCATAATAAGCACAGATCATATGTCAAGTATATGCATGAATATGATGAAGGATAACTACTTAGTAAAAAGATTTTATAAAGGCTACAAACACTTTACAAAGAGTAACAAAAAAAACTTAAAAGAAACTTTATTGCCTTTATTTTTCTCCCCCTTTTGACATTATCAAAAAAAAAGGGAAAGGAGAAAGAAAATCATCACAGTCACTAAGGTGCCGAGGGAGGTGGAGGCAGGGATGGAGATAGTTGAGTGGTTCAGAGAAGTTCTTGTTGGTTTTGAAGGATTTGTGGGAGAAGTGTCATGATGGGTTGGAGTTGGGTGGTGACATAGTGTTGGACAACGGGATCAACAGGTGGAAGAGTGGAAAGGGCAATAAGGGCAGTAGGAAGGCTTGTGGAGGCTTGGGATCCAGGGGTTGGAGGAGGCAGAGGTGTTGGTGAAGGTGGTTGAAATAGTGAGAGTGGTGGAACAGTAGAGGGTGGAGGAGGGGCTTCCAAAAACTTGAGACTTGGAATGTGTAGTTGGTGTGGGCGAGGTGTTTCCCATGGATATGGTGGCTTGAAGGATTTGGGTTTAGTGATGGCAGCAAGAATGGCATAGATGATAAACGTTTTTGTGCCAATGAAAAGGCGCTCGTTTGCTGGATAGACGAAGGCGACGGATGTATCAAAAAAATGAAAGACACGAGCTGGATGCTACGTGTACTAACAATTCTTCATCGTTGGAGTTTCTACCTTGTTGTCCACTAAGAGTCCATTACCAGACGCTTCTTGCTTACAACTGAACATGTGCTGACGCCAGAAACATTCAGCATTATCCTCATCCATGTCTTGCGATAGACACCTAGCCATGTACCATTCTAGAGTAGTGTTGGGATTCTATTGAAACTCAACTCTAGAAGGTAAAGGTAGTAAGGGTGGCTTGGTTAGCAACTTCTTCTTATTATTCACGTTCAAGGTAGGAAGCCTCGAACAGACACGATCTGGCTGGATGTGAATTGTTGTGAACGGTGAGATATGTTGAGAGGGTGGAATGTATAGTTGAAACTTCAAAGTTGCAGAGCTCTTCGAAGAGTTGCAAAACATCTGCTCGAAGGGAGTAAGGAAGAAACCAATTTCGGAAGGATCCAAAGGCCTGAGCTTCAAATCAGCAAGCCTGAGTTGGATGAGCCTTTTTGGCATTCAGTCTCGCCTTTGTTGCAACCCTTGTTTAATTTCCTCAACTGGAGGTACTCTGTGTTGAAGTACTCTAGGAGGGTGTGCATTAAAGCTCTATGCTCGAACAAGTCTTGGATACCTCCTTCTAATGAACCATTTTAGCAACAAGTGTTCAATTTTTCCTAGAGGCAAAGCCAAATATTCAGTAGAAGGTTGGTGGGTGTAGTCTTCCACGTATGGTTCGAAAGAGACTGGCGAGTAGTCGAACCCATACTCTATGTAACACCCTAAGGGGTATTACTGTAACTAGGTCTAGATTTCTATGAATGAAAAAAAAAAAACAAACTTAAAAATATAGAAATAACATGCAAATACTACTCATAAATATAATTAGATATTATATATGAACAATACAATAAAAAAACACATACGTGCCTAATACAACTCATCTATCACCCGAAGGTGTCGTACAAAATATAAAGAATACAAAAACACAACGTAAACCAAGCTATGTCTTCTTGCATGTGACTCTAAGCTCCATCCGCACATGCCTTCACCTGTATCCTAAAAAAAGATTGTTTTATCTACCTTTAATTTTTCATTCTCTCTTATAGTATCTTTGTAGTTCTTTTTGAGCAAATTAAATTCTTTTGATATTTTTTAAAACTTCCTTTTTAATTCTTTATAGGCTACTAAGAGAGTTGAAGAATTAGAGAGCATTTCATTGTATGTCTCTTGAAGAGAAGATAAGTCATTGAAATTTACCTCTTCATCTTGCTCATTTTCTGAGCTTTCTAAACTTGTCTCAGCCATGAGACACAAGTTTGCTTCATCTTTTGCTTCTTCTTCTGAGGAAGATAGATCCATATCTTCCTAGGTTGCCGTGAATCCTTTCTTTTTCTTTTTGAAGAAGGCTTTCTTCTTCTCCTTCTATAGACTTGGACATTTAGCTTTGAAGTGTCCAGGCTTCTTGCATTCGAAGAAGACTAGTGGACTCTTTTCTTTGGGTTCCTTACTAAACTTTTTGGTAAAGTTTCATGCTCTGGACCCTCTTTTCTTTCTCCACATATCTTGTATTTTTCTAGATATGAAGGATATCTTGTCCTCCTCTGAGTCATCTTCTTCGGACGCTTCCTCAGAGGATTCTTCCACATTTAGAGCTTTGGACGACAATCCCTTTACTGGACATTGGACGCTTAGAGCAATGGACTTTCCTTTTCTCAGTCCTACATCCTGCTTCAGCTCTAACTCGTGAACCTTGAGAGTTCCAAGTAGCTCTTCCATGGAAAGTGTTGTTAAGTCTTTGGACACTCTTAAAGTTGTAACCTGTGGTCTCCATTGTCTAGACAAACTTCTCAAAATTTTGTTAATATGATCATAGTTGTCATAGGTTTTACCCAGGGATCTCAGGTTGTTTATAATAGTTTGAAATCTACCAATAGTTTCATTATCTTCCATAGTAAATAATTCATACTGTCTTACAAGCAGACTTAGCTTAGATCTTTTACTTATGAAGTACCCTCATATGCAAGAGCTAAGGTATCCTACATCTTTTTAGCATTTCTCAAGCTATGCACTTTTTCATATTCAGATTCAGACAAAGCACACATAATAGCATTTCAAGCTTTAGAGTTAAGCAGGTACCTTTGTTTATGTGGTTCTGTCCACTAACCTCTAGGCAGCTCAGTTCCATTTTGGTCTATAGGTAGATAGTCACCTGTTTCCACCACATCCCACATGTCGATGTGACATGCATCAAAGAAGGCTATCAGTCTTTGTTTCCAGTAGTCATAATTTTGACCTTTGAAGAGAGGTGGTCTGTTGACAACTAGTCCTTCATTATCCATGTGTTCTCAGAATCTTTTATCCTTGCATTGTTGATGCTCAACCCCAAGAGGCCGAGCTCTAATACTAATTGAAAGAACAAAGATCACACAAGAAGAGGGGGTTGAATTGTGCGTTTAAAAACTTTTTAACTTAAACAAAATGAGTTCAAGAAATAGTTAAAAAAAAGGAAGAACAAGACATAGAGAGCTTTTATACTGGTTCACTCAAACTTGAGTTACGTTCAGTCCCTTCGTCTTGAAGGTGTTCAACTAACCAACCTTAGGTTACACACAAGTATTCTTCTCGGCCTCTTCAGGCTTTACAAAGCAATCTACTCAGATTGCTTAACCACCTAAGTATTCTTTTTCACTAAGCCTCTCCAGGCTTTCACAACATAAACAGTTGATAAAAAGGTTTTTCATCTCACAATGTGAGGATATGAAAATTTAAGTGCGGTACAAGAACTTTTACAAAGAATTTGAAAGAAATATTTCAACGTCGTCCAGTAAGCACAAGGATTTGTCATTGTACACTTCGTATCTCCTATTTCTTCTTTTCTCCTGAGCTGATATATATAGTCTTTAGAAAATAGTCGTTGAAGTATTCAGCTTCAGTCTTCAAGAGAGAAACGTGTGCGTGTATTGAGTTTTTAGCAAAGTCAAAAAAATGACTTTTGTTCTTGCACTAAAATGAAAGGTGCAGAACTGCATTGAAGCACTACTTTTCTAAACATTCTTTATTTGGCTTGCCAACTTGATAAGTTGACTTCCTTTTTCTGCAACACTACGCTTATACACTAACATGTATCTGTCTTTCATTTAATGCTTAGATATTTGAATGTTATATCACTCTAATAGGCAAAGCGTTAGTCTCAAGATATTCATGTGAGAAACGTATAGCTTAGACAAGCTTTAAATACTTAGTTGTTAGAGACAGTCTTATGTTTGGACGATCATCATGCACAAGTCAAATGAACACTTGTTAAAACTAGCTCATTGGACGCCTTGATAAAACACGTAATGGACGCTGTAGAAGACATTTTTTACAACAGAAACTTAAAACTTAATAAGTTTGTTATTTTCAAAATTTGAGGGACTAGACGCTTCACACGTCTTTGGTTCCAACAAAAGCTAATTTTTAACTTTTAAATGTTACATGTTGTTGGGTTTTAAATTAATAGTGAGAAAAAAACTCAGAGGAAGGTTACTTCATAATTGTTGGTCGCCTTTATATTATTGAATGGGGCAGGGGATGACGAGCTTTAAAATGGGGAAGGTGGCGTATAAGTGACTTATGGAGCTGGTTGGATATGCAAATAGCATACCAATATCCAATGTCAAGATGCAATAGGATTGATAAATGTTTGGTGCGAAAGGTGATACCAAGTAGTATGAAATTTCGAAATTCAAGGAATTTTCAAGGATGCAATAGAATTTTTTTAATTTTCTTAATTTAGGCTAATTTGGCCTGATGGCCCAAAGGCCTAGGGTTGAGCTAGGCCTAAAAATCACTAGCTTGAAAGAAATATGGGCCAGGTCGGCCCAGTTTGATTTTTAGGCTCGACGGGCCGGGCTGGGCCCGACGGCTGCTTGTTTTGCCAGTTTTATTATAAAGTAACCTTAAATGAAAAATTTGTTGCATATAAAAAAGACAACATCGGCCTAGCAACAATTTTTAACTTCTAACAATTGATTAGCATCACTTAAAAAGTTGTTTCCGAATTATTACCTATAATTTTAGCAAATATTTTTCATTGTTGCCGAAAATAAAAAATGTTTTAATGTATGAATACAACTAATGAATTTAATGGTCATGTCAGTATAAAGACTTTTACAATGTCAACTAATTAGAAATTACTGTTTGTATGACTTTTAAATGGTGGTTTGCGATTAAATGACAATATAATCAGTGCATAACCTATTTTTTCTACAACTAATTAACCTTTTAGCTACTGGTAAATACCTTATAACTATAAATCATGTTGTTCATATTTTTTTTGGTAAAAAAGGGTAAAATTACAAAAAAAAAACAAGAGACAAAAATCGTGGATAAAATATCTGCTAACACAGAAGAATAATAAAAGGCTTAAATATACTTTTGGTCTTTTATATTTTTATTAAAATTCGTTTTGGTTCTTTATCTTTTAAAATATTTATTTTGGTCTTTTAACTCTTAAATTTGAGTCAATATTGTCCTTTTGTTAACAATGATCATTTTTAATTTTTGATCACGATTTTGAACCTTTTTTTGATCGATTCAAGACCTGAAACTTGTCTCATTAGATTCACCTATGTGAAAATTATAAAACTCAACTAAAGTTCGATCTAAAAAGAGGCATAAATATGGTTAACAATACGTGAAAAGTGAGTCCTACGAGTAACTGAAAAAGAATCGATATTAGATTTTTCAGTTTTCAAGTTACTTGTGAAACTCACTTTTCACGTATTTTTCACCATTTTATGGTGTTTTTTGGTTCGAACATTAGGTAGGTTCTATAGTTTTTATGTAAGTGAATCTAATGGGACAAATTTCAGGTCTTGAATCAGTCAAAAAAGGATGCAAAATCGTGTCTCAAAATAAAAAACGATCACGGTTAACAAAAAGACAATATTGACTCAAATTTAAAAGTTAAATAACCAAAATAAATCTTTTAAAAGATAAAAGACTAAAACAAATTTTAGTACAAAGATAAAATACTAAAATTATATTTAAGCCATAATAAAATTAAGAGCTAAATCGAAATTTCTAAATGAAACCTCACTAATCACTATCAATACTATACTTAACCACAGCATCCGTAACTTCGTTACCTTCTATTAAAATGTGAGAACATTGGACACTTCCTCCTCGGTCCATCATACGTTTTAAATGAATCATGTAGTGTATATAGCATCAAATTTATGAATACCTGATATATATTGATATAATTTAAAATTAAACAAACTTACGCATTTGACTGTTTTAGTGATTAGTAACTTTTTTATAATATAATTTCAAATTAATGCATTTTCTCATAAAAGTTCTGTTAATCAAATTTAACACCACGTGTTAAGCATTAGTAATTTCATTTATCTAAAATTAATACCCAAAATCTAGATAATTCAAAGTCAAAAATTATAACAGTAAAATATTAATTCATAGCTGAGCTGTTATTATTTAATGGGTCAGAATTAAAAAAAAATAAAAAATAAACACTCATATCTTGGCTTTTGTTGTTTAATGGTGCTTTGGTCCTTTTTTTTTTCAATTCATGGGTTCCAGGTGTCAAAGTGAGAAGGAACAAAATAGAGCAAAAAGAGTGAGAGAGAGAGAAGGGAAGCAACCGTTGACAAAATTAGGTAGTGACTCACCCTTCTTCTAATTGTTTTTGTTTTTTCTTTAATTTTCTTCTCACTTCTTATGCTTTCTTTTATTATTACTAGAGACCGCGCGCGCCTGTGATGTGTTGCGTTGCCTCAGATCCAGGCAACTCATGGTGGTAGGTGGAAAAAAAAGTTGTTATCTTTTTAGGGTTTCCTTGTGATTCTCGAGACTTTACCTTTTCTGGGTTTCTTTTTCATGACCTCTTACTTCTTTCTTGTGTTTAGAGATAAGGGGTGTTTTTGTTTTTGAAATTTGTTTCTTTTTAACTGGTGGGGTTTAATATTTATGAGTGCAATCTGTTTTTGTGCAGATAAAGTTTGTTTTTTTGTTTTTGTTTTAATGTTTTTTCAGGCTGGTTCTCTCTCACTAGAGTTGGCAAAGGTAGATAGAGGAGAGTTCGGAGGAGAAGTTGGTAATGCTTGAGAAGGGTGTGTGTGGCAATTGGCATAGCTATTTATGATTAAAAGTTTTCCAAAAATGGAAGTTGGGATCCTTTGATGTTGACCAGATCTGAGTACCCCATTTCACTTTCACCACCTTTTAGCTCTAGTTCATGCCTTGCATAGCCTGAATTTACCTCCTCTTTTGTCTTATAGGGCTCATTAGGAATGGAAAATGCCACCCTTCACAGTCTAAGATCCTATTCAATCAGAAAAGCAGGTGGCAAATTAGTTGAAGTATGACAGGTTTTGTGATAGCAGAGGGCTGGGAAGGTAACTTTGTCCTACCTAGATAGGGATTTCAATGGAGGAGATGTCCTTTGTGGTTGCAGTGCCATTAAGAGTAGGTAATTGTAATTCAGTCTGTGATAACCCAACCATAGCTCCCCACATGGATGTATCCAGATTTAAGCTGATGACGGATACAGGGTTGTTATCTAATTCTGTAACTAAGGTTTTCACTGAGACGGATGCAGGTTCTGATGATTGTCATGATAGTGGCAATTTGGAGGATGAAGTTGGTATTACTGAAGCCATACCACCAAAACAGGATAGGGAAGGAGAGAGTCTTATGTTGGATATGATATCCCAAAATAGAAGCACTTTGGTTGCTGGTGATGAAGTGTTAGCTGCGGAAATTGAAGAGGAGGATTTCTTGTCATTGGAAGGTGACCAGGTTGTTGATAGCTCGTGTTCTCTTTTGGCGGCCAGTGAGAACAGTAGTGTGTGGGGGGAGGAGTCCTTCTGCTTTGATGCTACCTCAGATGTTGGGACACTGTGTTCTGCAGACGTAGAGAAGAGCATCTGCGCAGTCAATATTGTTGCCAAGGCTGTTGAGTTGGGGGAGCCAAATGTTGACACAGATATTATGACTGAACCTCTTGCTGTGGCAGCGAGCCTTGAAGAAGAGAATGAAGTTAGATCTGGCACAAAGACTTCTGCTGCTGTTCTTCATCAGTTGCCTCAGGAAAACGGGGTGAGTGGAACGGTTGGTCGGAGTGTTTTTGAATTGGACTATACCCCACTTTATGGATTCATATCTCTGTGTGGAAGAAGGCCTGAGATGGAAGATGCAGTTGCAACTGTACCTAGATTTTTGAAAATTCCTATTCAAATGCTAATTGGCGATCGGGTACTAGATGGAATAAACAAGAGTTTTAGTCAGCAGATGACCCATTTCTTTGGAGTCTATGATGGCCATGGTGGCTCTCAGGTAGAGTTTGATTTTGTTCGTTATTATCATGATTCTTGTGTCCAATGATTTTAGCTTTATCTGTAATACCCTTCACGCAGAGCTTGCTTTCCTCATTCAGGTTGCAAAGTATTGTCGTGATCGTATCCATTTGGCGTTGGCTGAGGAAATAGAGTTTGTCAAGGAAGGTCTAATCAATGGAAGTATCAAGGATGGTTGTCAAGATCAGTGGAAAAAAGCTTTCACCAATTGTTTCTTGAAGGTTGATGCTGAAGTTGGAGGAAAAGTTAATAATGAACCTGTTGCCCCAGAAACTGTTGGCTCCACTGCTGTTGTCGCTGTTGTTTGTTCATCTCATATCATGGTTGCAAATTGTGGTGATTCAAGAGCAGTTCTATGTCGTGGCAAAGAACCCATGGCATTATCAGTGGACCATAAAGTAAGTTGCTCCAATTATAGTTATAGATCTCCTTTAAAATTTTAAATTTTTAACTGGCGATTTGTGGTTGTGATATGTTAGCCTAACCGAGATGATGAATATGCAAGAATTGAGGCAGCTGGAGGAAAGGTGTTTCAATGGAATGGCCATCGTGTATTTGGTGTTCTTGCAATGTCAAGGTCTATTGGTATGTACTTCTTTCTTTAATCATAAATTTTATTTTATTTGCGGTGTCTCTCTTGTGGACTAGTTTGAGTTTCATGGAAATCTTTTAGTGAAAGTGGCTTATTACAAGGGCCTCCTTCTCTCAATACGTTTGTCATTATTATCTTACTTTACAAATGAAAAAGGCCGATGCTAATTGCATCCCCCTTGTATGTACCCTAATCTCTAATGAATTTGATTTACTTGAAATATATAAATTTCTAGCAGAACAGTAATACTGAAAAGGTGAGCACTCCTTCCATTCAGTTTTTGACAAGACAAGTAAGCTACTTTTTAAACTTGGGTGAGGAAATAGTTACATACTTATCTGAAAGTGAATGGTAGGAAGTGTACTAACGTTTTTAGTATTATAGTAGGACAATAAGTTTAACTTTTTAAATTATTTAAGAAATTGTTTGGATCAGGGGTGGTAAAAGAGATGAAACAGGAAAGGATTGAAAGAGAATAATTACCCTATTTGAGAGTTTAAAATTTAAGAATTTATGGAGTGGAATTGAATGTGTGAGGGAAATCATTCCCTCTGAAAATAACTTTTTGTTCCCTTCTGAATTGGGATAATGAGAGAGAATATCTCTACTTTC
The DNA here is from genome assembly GCA_004329165.1 of Spatholobus suberectus. Lineage (NCBI taxonomy): Eukaryota > Viridiplantae > Streptophyta > Magnoliopsida > Fabales > Fabaceae > Spatholobus > Spatholobus suberectus. The sequence continues at coordinate 11,001,365 of CM014733.1, forward strand.
ATTTTAAAATATCATCTGCAATTTTACCTCGTATATTGGGTTACCTAGAAGTTCATAAGGGTTATATTGAATTTTTATACTTACAACAATTTAACTTTCCCTTTATTCCCTTATTAATCATCCAAGCACAGGGAAGAAAATTTTTCCCACTCCATCTTGTTCTCTCTAGAACGTCTGAACATTGCCCTTCGCTGTCAGTTTGCGATAATTATTGAAAATGTATCCTGTTGAACATAAACTACAAATCATGGATAAGCTCCTCTACCCTTTATTTTTGGTTTTCAAAATATCATTTTTTTTATGTTTTGTTAAGCTAAGTGCCTAAGCCCAAAGATGATTGCAGGAGGCAAGTAAAATCAATTATTTGCATTTAGGTGTCCTGAGTCCAGATCTAATTGCTTGTATATTATTAGTGTAGTTGCAATAACAAAAGGCTTTTATGTCTGGTAAGAGATTATGATTATTTTTTATCAAAATTTTGTAAGTCTATATATACTGCACCAAAGCTCTTAAGGGAGAGGACCAAGTACTCAAGTTTAGTTTAGATTTGAATGGACAATGCACAAAATTAGCATAATTTTTGTTTGTTCAACAAGTTAATAATATTTGTCATGCAAAAGGATGATGACCAGCTAGCTTGTCTTTGCAACTGGGATTCCTGCAATTATTATTCTGTTGTTTATTCAGCTGAAATTATTTCTGCTTATCCTTGCTGTGACTTTCAGGCGATAGATATTTGAAGCCGTGGATTATTCCTGAACCAGAAGTTACGTTTCTTCCCCGTACAAAAGACGATGAGTGTCTCATTCTGGCCAGTGATGGTCTGTGGGATGTTATGACGAACGAAGAGGTGTGTGACCTTGCTCGGCGACGAATACTTCTCTGGTACAAGAAAAATGACTTGGAACAACCCTCATCAGAAAGGGGAGAGGGCATTGATCCTGCTGCACAAGCAGCAGTAGAATGCCTATCAAACCGCGCCCTTCAGAAAGGAAGCAAAGATAACATCACTGTGATTGTGGTTGATTTGAAACCTCAAAGAAAATATAAGAGCAAGACATGATGATGATTTCAACTGCACGTGGTTATTTGAAGATATGATAGAAAGCTTAATATATAATCCAATATAGTTTTTGCCCTCAAATTTTTCACAGGGCATTTCCCTTAGCTCAACAAGATTAGCACTATATACTATAATACATATCCATCTTCCCCTAGAAACTCTCAACTAATTAGTGTCTCCTTGTTTGTTATGCTGCATTGGGGACTTTTGTATTCATTATTATGCCTCCGAGTGCAAATGCTCTGTGAGGCATTTACTTAATATTATTTTAGCCTGTTTGTTTATAAAGAAGCAGTAGCTAATTGGCAAGAGCGGCTTTCAAGGTGTGATCCACTTTCACAGGTTTCACTGTTACCTGATTCCTCCTCTTAATTATGAAGCAAAATGGAGCTTGGTCCTGAAATTTGTGTCGGTGGTGGATTCATATCAATGGCCATGATCCAAGTCCAGTGGTTACATTACACTGCAATTATGGTGGGGGACAAGGACAAAGAAAGGTGTCTGAGAAGAATCACAGTTCCTTTATGCATTTTGGGGACTATGAATGGTGTACCTGTGCATAATGTTGTGATGTTCCACGTAATTCTGAAAGTAACTAGTTGTAAATAGGCTTTTGGCTTATCAATTAATTGGTGCACTCTGATGCATTCTTCTCTCAAGGAATGTTTCATTTTCTTTTAATAAGTCTTTGTTTGATAGAGAGGAGAGAAATAGATAGGAAAAAAAATAAGTAAGAAATAAGTTAAGAGATAAAAAATAGATAAGAAATAATTTGAAATTTTAGATAGGTGAGTGAATGAAAGTAGATGAAAAATAGAATAAAAATAAATAGTGAGGTTTACAAAATTTTAAAAATCTCCTTCCTTTTTTCTATTGAATCAAACCAATAAAATTTTTAAAAGTTTAAAAATTTCGTCTCTTTTCTTCCCCTCTCCATCATATCAAACAAGCTGTAAGTTTTGATGAAGTAGTTTCACTTAGTTAGTTAGGCGTCCAAATATTGAATAAGGTTGTAATACTAATTTTCTCATTTGAGCCTAATTTAAGGTGGTTTTTATTTCGTCTAATTTAAATTGAACCATAGGGATTAGCAATCTAATTTAATTATAATATTTTAATTTTTTTAATTAAATGATGTTTTTTTAAAGAAAAACAATGCTTTTTGTGGGGAGGAAGAAAAACAATGCTTTTATTAATAAAGTTGAACCATAGATTTTTCACAAAAACAGTTAGACAAAAGTTTGTTCATCAACAACATTTACATGTCACTTCAATAGGCTGGGTGACAATTTGACAAATCTTTCATTCTTTGCAAAGGAATGTTGACTTTCTAAATGTTATTAACAATATTGTATTTGAAATGATAAAAATGTAGAATGAATTTAATTTGACATTAATTTGATTTTATTTTAAGGCCAATTTTTATCTTTAGTATATCATAAACTATTTTAGTAATCGTATCTTGTCAAATTATATCATACAACATTTTTCGCATCGCTTTTTCTTAGTTTAGGCGGGAATCAGCCTTGATTTTTATACACTATCTTATTTAAGTAATCGTATCTTGTCAAATCATATCATACAACAGTTTTTGCTTTGCTTTTTCTTAGTTTTGGACCGTTGGATTATATTCTTGAGTTTTTATCCATTATAACATAATCAACCTTTTATAATATCATTTACATCTTTTTTTCTTGATTTTGTTGAGAATCATTTCGGATTATTAGATTTTCAAACTTTTAACATTTGAACATTATTAATAATGGTCGACCTTTTTTGTGATTTGTTGCTCTTAATTGAACATAAATTGATAAAATAACTTAAATTATTCAAAATTAAATATTTTTATTGAAATAATAAAAAGGCGACAGTTCATGTAGGTAAACACACCATCCCACCCTCAATTTTGAGCAACTCTAGATCAATAATTTGTAATATGGAAAATTGGTTAAACTGTTTCAGTCGGGTATAATACCATGCATGAATTATTCTTAGTTTTAGATATTTTTTTTTCTCACTTAATGGCCATCAAAACTTTGTTTTGAATAGGACTAAACTTTTTCTTGAAACGTAAAACTTGGACTTGAGCTGAAGGCACATATTGCATTACTATAAACCATATGTTTTTAAAAATTTTATTTTCAGGCACATTAATGGAAGCCAAAATTGAAATGCTAAAGAGGTTCTTATAAATCTCATGACTATTTCAATATTCACAAATCTTAAATCCAAATTTCTTTACATTCATAAAATAATATTATGTTAATATGTTACCGAAAGTGACAAATCAAAATATATTAAGATCGATCTATATTAGCATTTAGTTTGAACATTTTAGATTGGAGGAACTTGTAGGGCTTGGATTGGTGAATACTTCAATTGCTTGGTGATGGTGAGCTTTATAGTTGTCCTACGAGTGGTGCGTGACCACCTTCAAATACCCCGACACTCAAATAAGCTGGTACTCAAATGAAGGACTATGAGAAGAGAACACACCTTGACGGGGAAGACTCCTAGTGTTATATAATAACTTACTAGTGGGGCAAGTGAGGTTAGGTGATACACAGTAATTTGAGATAGAGTGGGAAAGTGGTTCACTTGTTGACGTGTCTTTTACGCCACTTAAAGAGATACAATCCTTGTCAAATTATAGACTAAGGATATATAAAGGGAGAGAAAATGGAGTGTCTAGATACACTTCTAAAACAATTAGATAACCAAAGTCTCAAAAAATTTAGAAGCCTAGACCCTAACCATGTCCCAAGCAACCTATTAATAAACAACCTTGAACTGAAAAATAGCCTCTTGAATGCCCTTACCATTACTTAGTTCTTGACAATCCATGAAATTGAATTCCTACATGTAACGAGTCCTTTTCAAAATCAGGCTAGTTACCAACGTAGTTAGGTACAAGAGCTTATGCTACTAAGAGGTGTCAAAAACAATAAAACTAAGATACACCATAGCACTAATGTTGTCAACAAAGAGTAATGCTAAAATTATCTTGATCGTAGAAGAAAATTTGTTTACGAGCTATAATAGAATTAAGAAAGGAGAATTTCTTGGTGGTTTTCAAACTACCGTGCCAAGACACTAATAATCACTTATTCAATGAATAGGTATAATAAAAAAATTCAACAAAACGTTTGTCCTTTGATCCAAAGTAAGATAAATGTAAGCTTCGGAAGCTTGAAAAGATGAAAATTATTCAATTTATTTTTATAATTCTTTGAAAAGTTTTTTAAGTCTGATTGCGAGGTCTAAATATTAAATATGAATCATAGTTCTAATATTTTTAGAATCTATTTTCTATATTATGTTTATCTAAGGTCACTGATCTTGTCATTAATTATATTGATGATAACCATATTATTAAAGTATTGTTTGGTTCAACTTATTTTGCACATTGCTTCTCCTTAAAAAGGGAAGTTAAATCAACCAGAATTTTAACCAAAAAATAAAAAAACTTTTAATAAGAAACTTTTTTTTTAATCAAGAAAACTTTAAAATAAAAGAAGTTAAAAAAAATAGTTTTACAACTTTTTTACTCTATTTTTCTTTTTCATTATTTATTTCAACTCTCAAGATATTATATATAAGTATTCTTAATTTAAAAATAAATTTTAAATTAAAAGAGTATAAATTTATCAAACTATTTTTTTTTGTGTACAATGACAGCAATAAGGTTGGAATCTAAGACCTTGTGCATACTATCTCGTCTTCCCATCACTAGGCCAACCATAGTGAGTTAATTTATCAAACAGTTTTAGCACTAAATTTAAAATCATTATAAATTTATAATAGAATACAATGTAAATATATAAACGGTTGTTGAACCCTGACCTGGACTTCGAGGCTGTAGAGGGGTAGACAACTTGCAAGGTGGCATGAAAATAAAAATAAGAATAAAATTCAGAGTCCCGTAGAAGAAAACTATTGAAACATTTTAATAAGAAAAGCATGTGTGCAGAGGATAAACAAACCTCGTCATCATTGTGCCACAAGAAAAACCATCACAACTGCAAATTTATATATAACTTAATAACTTCTTTGGCCAAAAAAGAAAGAAGGTTAAACTAATAATTTAGTCATATATGTGTCGCTAATTCTTAATTTAGTCTTTATACATAAAAACTTATTAAATTGGTTTCTACACATGTAGGGCATTCTTAATTTAGTCCCTACAGTTATGACACCGTTTATGAATTTTTAATTTGGTCCCTATAGATGTGGCATATTCTTAATTTGGTCCTTATACGTATAGTACATTCTTAATTTGGTTCCTATACATGTAGAGCATTCTTAATTCTTACGACAACCAAATTAAAAATGAGTTACACATATAGAAACCAAATTAAGAATGCGCTAAACGTATAGGGACCAAATTAAGAATACGTTATATCTAGAGACTAAATTAAGAATCCGTACATGAAGTCATGATAGTAAAGACCAAACTGGTAATGTTTGCAAGCATAAGAATTGATTTGATAAGTTTTTATGTATAAGGACCAAATTAATAATCTGTGATATGTATAGGAACTAAATTATATATTTAACCAAGAAAGAAAAAGAGAAATAATTAAGACAGAAAGAAAAAAGAAAGAAAAGATTTAGAACTACCTTTTGAACAAGCAGCAACATAGTACTTCTCAAACCGTACTCTTCAGAAAGGGAACAGGCATAATACCATTGTGATTGTGGTGGATTTGAAACCTAAAAGGAAATTTAGAGAACATAACCGATGAATCATCTTCAAATCACCAAGTGAAATTGAAGAAATCGTTCTAAAATTTTCTGAGGTTTCAAATCCACCACAGTCACGTTGATGTTACACATCATGATCATGATTTGATAGAAAGCTTAGCATAACCCGAAATAGTCTTGCCCATTAATTTCCCACCTGGGCATCTCTTGGCTCAATGAGGATAGCACTCTGTGCCATAAAAAGCCTCCGATTTAAATTGTAACGAAATAGGATAAGATAAGATTGCGTTAGTTTTGTAAAACATAGTTAGAAGCTCCTTAATTATAGGAGGGGATTAACAGAATAAGTAAAATCATAACAAATGCTTAGATAAAGTTTTTCCCCCCCCTAAAGCTTTAAATTTTGATATAGTTATCGTGTGTTGATTTTGGATTATGACATAACTCTGAGATTTAAAATTGAATGCATATTCCTCTCCAAAAACACAATAATAATAATAAAAATAAAAATTGAATGCATATCGCCAGGTTACAAGCCTGTTAACTTGCGAAAATTCGTTGAGAAATTTGCTCATGTGTCTTGAAAAGAAAACAAACCTCACCAAGGGGTTCTCTTTATTTGAAAACATATCTAACTTCCTTTTGTTTTCTTGTTTCTAAAAAGAAACTTTTGAAATTTGTTTTTAAAACTTTAAACAGAAACAACCTATAGCAGACAGTTTTTTTTTTTTTTTTATTGTTTTTAACTGTATTTAAAAATAGTAATTAAACATGTCTTAAGTTTTTTATTTTTCTCTTTTTAAAACAAAATAATTGTTTTTAAAAATAGTAATCAAACAGCCCCTTAATGTTACATTAATGGAAGTCCAACATTTAAATGCTGAAAGAGGTTCTTATAAATCTCATGATTGTTCCTCTATTCACAAATTTCAAAGCCAAATTTCTTTACATTTATGAAATTAGGTTACAGACCAACAATATGATTGACAGATAACCATGTTTCTTAAGCATGTAGTTTGGAGTTCGATTTCCAAGTCCATATGTATGAAAGAGTATATGTTAGAAGATGTCAACCTCTTTAATATATTTTCGTATCTTGATACATTAGTTTTTGGCTTTTGGCTAGGGATACCTGGACAACCAAAATAAAATAAGGTTATATTACTACACTGCCACCAAGAGTGATAAACCAGAATATATTAAGATCTATATTAGATAATCAAAGTCTTAAAATTGTAAAAGTGTTACACAAAATAAAGTGTAGAAGCCTAGAAGGTAACCATGTCCCAAGTAACCTATTAATAAACAACCTGGAGCTGAAAAATAGCCTCTTGAACACCCTACATGGAACTTGTAATCTGCTCTTGACAATTCATGAAATTGAATTCCTGCAAGTAACGAGTACTTTTCAAAATCAATCTAGTTATCAGTGTAGTCAGAGATGAGAGTTGATACAAGTGTCGGAGACAATAAAACTAAGGTGCTTCATACCCCTAGACAATGTTGTCAACAAAGAGTAATACTAAACTTATCTTGATCTTATAAGAAATTTGTTTACGAGCTATATATAACAGAATTAAGAACGGAGAATTTCTTGGTGGTTATGAAACTACCGTGCCAAGACACTGGTGTTACCTTGATCGTGTTTGCTGCCAACTATTTTTCACTATGGCCGAAGCAAGTACTTTTCACTGAATCACCGGTGTTGTCGTATTAAAAGCAGACACAATGTGAGAAGCAAATAACCTCTATTGGGGTAGGTTAGACAACCCTTGTGTCTAACTTACCTCAAGTAAAAATGGGGTTAAACAACCCCATTTTGATGGGGTTGTTTAACCTCATTTTTACTTGAGGTAAGACAACCCCTTTTATTTTGTATGCTCCTGGTTTTCCTAAGTACAGAAGAGTGAGAATAGTTAAGTTAATTCACAGCTATTCGAAACCTCTTGGCATTCCAAGAGAGGGTTATGTTGGGATAATATTAAATTAAATAGAGTTATATTAAAACCCAATAACAAAATGATGAAATTAATTGCTGACAGCAAGGCAAGGATAGTGACCACACGTGTATTGCAAGCTAAGGATAGATCACCTGCCATTGTTAGAATAAATGAATGGTTCAAGAAATTTTCATAGAGAAGGCAACAAGAATGGACTAATATTTCAAAATTGCAATATGCTTTTTCCCAATTTTGATCGGCAACCCTTTCAAGGTTAGCTATAAGTAAGCTTTTTTTGCTTCTTTTTTTTTTTAGTTCTACTGCTCTTATTTGTGGTTCTTCTGCTCCTTCTTTTTTGTTCATTAGAAGCAGTAGAGCTTCTGCTGGAGGCAAAACAATGCATGTAAGTGCTGATTTTTGTTTCAAAGGAAAAATATAACATATTGTACGTAGTTGAATTCCGAGGCTAGGAATACAACTTGAATCATTGTCCTGTAGAGCCAGATTCCTCCCTTGAAAAATTTCAAATTCTATGCTCCAATCTAAGGATGCATTCATGTCCACATTATAAATTTATAATATAGAAACTTCGTACATAAACTTGTATCAATTTTTCATTTTCAAACTAGATGGAGTGAAAGGGATAGGGATGGTTGGAAATTGTAAGTTGGGCATGTTGCCATTTTCACACAAAATATCTATTATCTTGTCATACTCTTTTGCAAGACGGAAAAACACACACATGCAAAGATAGCTTGAACTGCCATAAATAAAAACTTTGCAAGAAATTTGAGTATGAGTACATGAGGCCAAATGGTGATTGTGTTCATCCATAAAAAATAATCTAGGGTGTAACTACCAGAAGCATGAAAGAAATGCACCAGAATCAACTCTTTTATTTTGATGGAAGGGTGGGTTTGTGTGAATTTTCATTTAAACTCCTTAGCAAAAGCATGAGTTGACTGCATATAATTATAAGAGTATATGTGTTTTATTTTGTATGTTTGTTTCCTTTACAGACCCAGCTCATGCTTGATTAGCCCTTTGATCTTCAACGTCAGGTATGAGAACACTTTTGCTTTCCTTTGCCACTGTTTGCCATCTTCTGCCAGTACCACCATTTTGCTTACCAATTCATTGCTAAATGAGGCTAACAGGTCTATATTAGACAAAGGGTAAGTTACAACTCATCAATTTATGTAAAAATGCATAATCTCTCATAATGGCACATTAATTGGCAATGAGAGTTGGAAGCTGACTTTGTGCATCTAATTTTTTGTATCCTGAATTCCTGATACTCCAATGCGTTTGTTTCCTGGTATATTTTTTTTCATTCCAAAAATTAAAAATTAAGAATATGATAAAATCAAGAAATTGCCTATTATATCTGCTTTGTTCCGGGTAGTTGCGGTACCTTATAGCCTTTTTGGAGATCAAGTTTTTTAGCATGATTTAGGATTAAGAAAATTTCAGACTTCTGCTATATTACATAATATCTTTAATTGGCTGAATTGCAAATTACTTTATTAAAGTGTTCTTCTTGGCTTTTAGTCTCTTTTCTCATATGTGCTTGGCAGGGGAGGGGTCTCTAACAACTATTGCTCCATCATAATCTACCGTATTCACGAAACACATAGGAGCAAAATGCACATGAATGGTGTCCAAAGAAACCTACACTGGTATAATTCTTAAATCAGTCTTGATGAATCCTTTTGGTTTTCTTTTCAAGCTTCAATTGTTAAGCAAAGAGTGTACTCTTACAATTCTTTTCATATGCAGTTGTTTAACTGAGGTATGTTCTCAATATATTTTAGAAATCATAAGATTGTTGCTAATGAATTTCAAGCATTCCTCTCTCAGTTTTTCACATTTTTAGGTGCTTCTTTAAGAGTTTTCATTTCAAGTCCTTATCTTGAAGCATTTGAGTCTGCAGTTGTTGATATTGAAAGTGTGGTGTGAATCTTTTTCACATTTCTCTAATCTACTAATATACTACTTCCATGCTAACTATGTGACTAAAATATATTCATAATATCATGCCCAGACATGAATACACAAATCAATAGCAAAAAGATTTCAACAGAGGTGCGCTTGAAGAGAAAATTAGTTACACATGAAAAACTTATTAACAGATTCAGGAGTTTCAATGAAAATAAAAATTAGTCTCATGAACAGAATCATGGTATTGCTCAACCTATTTTAGTCTCATCAACACCCTTTTGTAAACCTGCCCCGAAGCTCCTTGTCCAAGCCTTCCATCATCCGAAAACCCATTGGTAGCATCAACGAGTTCTTTATACTCAAACCTTCTCGGAATAGTTCCCTTATCCAAATCAAACTTAACCGATGTGGGACCAAGACCAAGTTCATCGTCTCCATACAGCATACAACTATCCCTTCTTCTCTTCTTCCTTGTCAACAAAACAGCAACACTCAACACCACAAACACCAACACCACTGGACAAACAACAGCGAAAATCATCACAACCGTGTTTGACTTTGACCCTTTGTGTGCTGCGTTATCGAAACCACCGGAACCATTCAAAGTGGAACTAAACTCCCACGAATAAATAACGTTGCGTTCAGTGGAAAGTCCAGTTGAGGCAGAGAACCCAATGTTCACCCACTCGGGTAGAAGCTTCTTGAGGTCAATCTGGTAAGATATAGAAGACTCGTTGTTGTTGTTGTTGTTGTGGTGGGTCTTCCTTTGAAGGACCAAGAAACGAAGAGGCTTTGAGTGGAGGCGGTGTAGGTGACCAAAAGCGTGACACATTTTTCCGAGGTTGTTGTCGACGTCGAACTTGGCGAAGGCCAACGAGGTTAGACCATTAGAGAGTTGTCGTCTATTCCGACGTGTCGCATGAGCCGGCCCTTGATTAAAGGAAGGCAACTATAAATTTTTTTAAGAAAAAACTTAAATACAGTACCAATCAAAATTGAAGATTTGTTTCGGTAATTTTCATAAAAAAAAATATGTATTAAAGAATTTTGTAAATTATTGAAGTGAATTTCTAATTTTGATTGGAAAACAATACTTACGGTACTGTATTTAAGTTTTTTCATTTTCTTATCTATCAAATATATATATATATATATATAATTTTATATATATTTTGAAACATTGATTTTTGTTTAGATAAATAAATTAAATTTTATATAAAATTTTTATAACTATATATTTTGAAACATTGATTTTTGTTTAGATAAATAAATATTTATCTAAACAAAAATCAATATAACAAACATTATTTTAACATACTTAATATAATTTTAATTAATGAAGAATAAGCAAATTGTATATGCTATTTCTTTTTATATTCAAGTCAAGAATACTTTTTTTCTTTTGTTTTCCTCAATATCTCAGTATTATTGTAATAAAAGAACATATAATAGTAAATATATTTACACATAAGATAAACTAAACATCTTTTTTTATAGATCTAAAATTACATATGTTAATCATCAATTTCACAAGTCACCAAGAATCATTATGAATTTATAATAAAAACTGGTACATACGTTAACCATAATTTTTCAAAAAAATGTCCTATATGAATTATGTTTTAAAAATTTACAAAATCGAAACGAAATATGTTACTCACCAGAGTATCTTTTAAGACAATAATAGCCAATAATCATTGAAAAAGAATTTGCTCTCAAATTGTTGTAAAGTAGAAGAAGAATATTATGTCATGGCAATGGCCACCCAGTGCAATCAGATATCTACTTTGCTTTCCCAAAGTTTACACATTGGCGTTGGAGCCTCACAAACAATGTTCAGAAGACAAAGATAGGTAGGAGGAAAACAAAGAAAATATAGGAAGAATTGTGATATAAGAAGAAAATATTTGTTGGTGTGTCTTGAAATTCAAGATATTAATCCCTTATATTAGTATTCAAAAGCTTATGTCACACCACATAATACCAAAGTTCGTATCATAGCATCGCCCTTGAGAGTTGATGTCTCGGTGGCTCACACTCTACGACACTTCACTCAACTTTCTCGTTGGCTAGAACCTCCATTGGTCAGAACCCTCTGTAGGTAACCCTTTCCGTGACATCGACAACGAGCTTTGATACCACTTTATAAGGCTTAATCGCTTTTTAGGATTGATAACTATCCCCACAAACCAATACAAGACATTTTAACGTGCTTTTTTCTCACTCACACGCTTCCTAGAAAACTTCACAAGATGTCACCCATCCCAGAATTGCTCCAAGTCAAGCACGCTTAACTGTGAAGTTCTTAAGTGATATGCTACCATAAAGTAGATGCATCTTATTAATATAGGTAGTAGTAATTAATTCTTTTAAGCTATCTCAACTGTACAGTCTCATACCTGCACAGCCTCTAGATCCCTCTCATTCCGGTATGTATTCAATTCATTCATGTATCCCTCCTACTAGAAGCCTATCAAGAGCTGCTCCTTGTGCATGCCTTATCTCTTTTGTACTAGTGATCACTCTTTGCCCTCATCAGTGTCTAGGATGTTACAGCTTACTCCATTGGTTAAAGGTTAATAAATAGCTTTTAATTCTAAATCAATATACATGGAAAACTAATAAAAACATTTGATTACAAATGTAATTATTTATATTCTTTAAAATAACAATAATAAATTATAAAAGAAAAATATTATTAGAAAGAAAAATAAATGATACTTGAATATTTTGTCTAAAAGGAAAAAAGAATACAATTATCTTCACCATAAAAATTATAAAAAAATAAAATATCTATCTAAAAAGAAAAAATATCATTATTTTTACAACAAAACTATAAAAGAAGAATAAAATATTACCAAAAATGATTAAAAATGATAAATAATACTTAAACACCATTACCTCCAAAATTAAAGCTTATTAAATTAAAATAAATACCCTAAGTTGGTTATAAAAAGTTAAGGAGGGGGGGGGGGGCGAGGGTGCAATCAGCATACCTTTGTCCCTGGGGGGTCGATGGATCCGACGAAGGTGTCGAACTCGAAGACGACAATGTGGTGTTCAGGAAGGTTGTTGGTGGTTGAGTCATTGAAGAGGTCGAAGGTGCCGCTGGCAGAGTTTGGTTGGATCTGGTACCCCGAGGGGGCGAAGTAAAATGTGAAGTCGTTGTCGTAGGTGGTGTCAGTGAAGTTTACTTTGTCAATGGTGAAGAAGAAGCACGTGGTGAAGTCAGTAGTGAGATTAGAGGAGGGGTCCTAGAGTTGGAGAGGTTTGGAGTAAAGGGCCTTTCCGACACGAAAGAGGTAGATGACTTTGTTGAGGTAGATGGAGCCATTGCTAGCTCTGTCGTCGCCTTGGTAGGATATGGCAGTTGAGGTTATCAGATCATCATAGTTAGTTATATTGAAGAAGAGGGAGTGGGTTGGGGAGAGGAAGAAGGTGAAGGTAATGAGGAAAAATAGTATAAGTGTGTGGGGAGGGACTAACATGGTTGGTTAGGGGAGAGTGGATTGGGATGAGAACTTTAGAAGGTGGTGCACCCATCACACTTGTGTGTATATATATAAGAGAAAGGACAACATTAACATCACATTTTCTCATGCAAAAATGATTTTTGTACATCTTATATACTGTTTGACAACTATTGAAATAAAGAAATAGAAGAGAAAAATATAAGCATGATAGGTGATAGTTCTTATTAACATATATCACATTTTTTAACAATTTACTTTTGCCTCATTTTTTTCCTTATCTCTCTATATGTCTTATCACATACTAGGGGTTTTCTAACTTACTCCAAGTAAAAATGAGGATAAACAACTCCATAAAAAATGATTGGTGCACTTATTTTGTTGTACTAACCATATTTAAGTACATAAAAATTGCATCAATCATTTTTTATTGGTTGTTTAACCCTATTTTTACTTGGGGTAAGTTAAATAACCCCCCACATAATATGTCACTTTTATCACTTTCTCTTTACCGTTTCTTTCTTCTATATGTCTCTCTCCTCCCTCCACCTAATCCATTAGTGCAAAAATGGGATTTTATAACATATTTTTAGATCAGTTGTTTAACAACCGATGTAAAAAAAATTGCAGTGAGATGTTTGTAATTAAGTTAAACTTTTTTAGATTGGTTTCAATTTAACCAATCTAAAAAAGGCTTTTCACATCAATTAAAATTATAACCAATGTAAAAAGACTTGTTTACATCAGTTAAAATTATAACGATGTAAAAAGTCTTTTTTACATCAGTTATAATTATAATTGATCTAAAAGAGCTTTTAAAAGTTGCTTTGTAACTCGACAAACCCTAATGTTCTTCTTCTTTTTCCCTTCTTCGCATTGTGCCTCTACTCTTGACAAACCACTAACAACACATTGACGACAACACGCTACCAACGAACCCAGGTATGTTGTTTTCTTCCTCAACTCTTCTTCTTCTTCTTCTTCCCCATCTAAACTGTAGGGAACACCCGCCCCCTAACTGTCGCCACCAAACGCCACCTTGACCCTTAACGTGCAAACCTCTTGACATTGTGCTCACTCCTCGAGGTACACCACGAACAATGGTGTACGCTGTGATAAAGCCCACAAAGTGGATGGTGATGGTGACATTTTAAGCCACATGCTGTACTGCAATAGGCTCGCAAGGACGTTCAACTAGTGCATGTTCGTTTTTGTTTTTATTCTTTACTTCTTATATTGTAAGGTTTCTAAATGTTTGAATCTTTGTTTTGTTGTTTTTAATTAGTCCTATTCAATATTTGGATCTTGTAAGTTTCTCTTTGAATATGTTAATCTTTGTTTATGATAGAATAGAACTGAATTTTTTAGATCTCATTCCGTAAAAAAATTGGTGTTAGGGAGGAAAACATGACATGAGACAGAATTGAATATTTTTTTTACCAACTTATGTATTTGGCTTTTGTTGGTGTTCGAGGTCTTGTGTTAGCATAGAAATGAAGAGTGTGAGAATAGACTTTGTTTTCGTATATCTCATTCCTAAGAATGGGTGTTACGAAGCAATGACACCTCCATTCCAATAGCTAAATGCATAGGACCACTATTGGGCTATGAGGAGCATTGAGGTTCATAATCTCTTTTTACATCGATGTAAAAAGTGTTTTTTACATCAGTTCAATATCCGATGTAAAAAGTTATCACATTTTATATCTCCTGAATCTATAACGAACGTATAATCGATGTAAAAAGTCATTTTTAACTTAGCAATAGTGATCCACCCTAAAATGGGGCGGACATTTATCATTTATCTAGGTGATATGATATGATAGGAAGATAAAGATAAAGAGAAATGATAGGTGTTGATGCAGTGTTTGTAATTAAAGGTTGTTCATATATCATTGTTCTTTTTCATGTTATATTTTCTACGCACTTTTCCAAAATTAATAAGACTCGGATATATTTTAATTAATAAAAAATAAAATTTAATTAAAATGTAGTAAGAGTGTAAAAGACTTTATGTCATATATAGTAAGATTTTGCACTTATAAAAGCGTGGACGGACAAAATGTGGTTAAGAAGGAAGACTTCATTAAAAGTGGTCAGTTTGGTTTTATGGCAAAAATTAGTTATTGATAAAGTCGGTAGATACTTCACACCTAACATGATAACTAAAAAAAATACATGATAAGTTTTTTGGGTTTAATGACTATGCACTGTCAATGTAAAAACTTTTATACTGTCAACCAATCAGAAATCACAATTGGTTTGACTTTTAAGGTAATTATTGTGAAAGTCAATAAAATTACCACACATAATGGTTTATGATTAGATGATAGCGTAAAATTATTTTACACTGTCAATGCAAGCCTATTTTTCAAGTTTTTTTTCACATATATTATAATAACTATTACTTTATAAGTCATACCTCAAATAATTTCTTATTATTTAATAATATAAAAAATATATACAAGAAAATTAAATATTGTATTAAGAAAATAGTGTCATATATTATTTTGTTATTTAGTAATGTCTTATAGACAATTTTTTATTTTAAATATTTGATAAACCATTATTATTGTGTGATTTGTGGGGGGAAACTATCATATTTTCTTAAGTTTTTGGTTCAGACTTCACCCATTTTTCTTAAGTTTGACACAGATGAGGAGATACCAAGAAAACTATGGAAAGAAGCAAAGTTCAAGCACTGTTGCACTAATTTGAAGCTAATGTCAAGTAGCACAACTGTGCTAAATCCACCACAGTTGTGTTGGCAGTCGTGAAAACAAAGTCAACCCTAGGAGTTTAGCACGGTTGTGCTTGAAAGTTAAGGACTCCTCTTCGTAAAGGAAGCACGCCCATCCTATCATGAAGCATGCCCTGTGTATTGGAGCATGACCGTGCTAAATCCAACACGGTCGTGTTGGTTTTTTTGAGATTCTGCTTTGTATTTGCAACATGATAAACCCTCAATTATTATGATTGGCATGAGGAATTTGGGTAAATATTTGCTAAATTCAGCTTCCTTACATGGGCATTTTGACCTATTTTCCTCTATTATTGTGTAGGGATAAAAAGGAACAACACTTTGGAAGAAATGGATAAGTTAGAGAAAAGAATTGTTGCTGTCAGAGATGCACAACCGTGCTTTGACTTCGGGGTTACGCTTACAAGAAGATGCACAGTCATGCTTCACCATGCACAACCGTGCTTGGTTGACAAGACTTCGCTTACGAGAAGATGCACTGCCTAAGCATGACCATGCTTCAGAAGACATGCATAGCCATGCTTCAAAAGACATGCATAACCGTGCTTCACTATGCATGGTCGTGCGTTGATCAAGCCCACTGAGGATTTAAATAAGGGAGTTTACACAGCCAAATGGCACATTCTTACTCTACTTTTTCTGATCCTTTTGGGTTTTGGCTGAAAGGAAACTCCCTAAAGCTTCAAAGGACTTCCCTTGCATCCCACTAGACAGAGATTGAGGATTAGCCTTTTGATTGAGATTTTTCCTTGATTTCTGATGATTCACATTGTAATGGGTTGCTTCTCTACAGTTATGAAGAATTAAACCCTTAGCTAAGATGGTGGTGTGGCCATGCTTGAAATGACTAGAACCTTATTTTAATTATTAATTTTATTTCCCTTTTTCTTTCAATTGAATTGCCTTAGCATTCTTTAATTTATTGTTTGGAATTGATCACTCCTTGCATGTTTTTTTATTAGTTAATTAATCAGGGGTCGTATCGTAATTAATTGGTAGACCTCTATGGTAATTGGATTTGGGATGTTAAATGATCAAGCTGTGAACCAAACTCTCAATCGAATTCGTTCACCCTCTTTACTCCTATTCCTTTCTTGGATTAAACCACTACATGAACAAACCACAGGTTTAATACAGGAAAGAGTTTTTACAACCCATGACCAAAGATTGTGAAAGTATTCGGTAAAGGGAAATTGACAATTGAATTAGGAAATAAGATTACAATTTAATTAGGGGAGAAAAAGTTGAAGGCATAAGTGAACCCATAATCGAAAGTTTTTCTCTCACTAAAATCCAATTTTACTCTAAGCAATTTTCTTTTAATTCTTTCATTCAAAAACCTTTTTTTGAACAACCTACACAATATAGAAATTTGTCCGAAAGGTACTCCATATCAATCCCTTAGGTATGATATTTGGACTTAGTTCATTGTTACTACTACAATAAGGTACGTTTGCCCTTAAGCATGTTTTAGACACATCAAGTTTCTAACACTGTTGTCGGGGACAGATTACGCAATATCAAGGAAGAAAATTCCAATTGGATTAGGCTTTTTTTATTTTATTTTATTCTTATCTTATCTGATCTCATCTTATTTTATTCTTATTTTATTTTTATTTGATCTTATTTTGTATTAAGTTACTTCATTTATTTATTTTATTTTATTTTTATCTTATCTTATCTTATTTCCTCCCCTCTTATCTGATCTCACTCTTATTTCCTTGGTTGGTGCTTAGCACATTCACTCTATCTCCTTCCGTTGGTTTATGCTAACTCATTCTTACAAGCCTGTGCTATAGTTTATTCTTGAGATTGAAAGGCATTGCAGCAAGTTAAGGAGAGAGTAGAGACTAATGGCCAGAGAAGCACCCAAGGAAACCCGCCAGCTAAAACCTACACTAATCCCCATGGTGCAGAACTTAGACAATTTGGGGGGCCTACCATCCAAAGACCCCCTAGGTCATCTGAAGAAGTTCTTAAGGATCACAGACACCGTGAAATACAATGGTGTCACGTTTGACGCCATTAAGCTTGACCTATTCCTTTTCTCTCTAATGGCAAGGCGTTAGACTGGTTGTCTTCTCATTTTGCTTGTGAGACTCACTTTTCATGCGATTTGTACCATGTTTATGATCCTTTTTTATTCAAACATTAGTTGGATTTCATAGTTTTCATGTAAGTAAATCTAATGAGACAAGTTTCACGTCTTGAATCAATAAAAAAAGGTTCAAAATTGTGTCCTAAAACTGAAAACGGTTATTGTTTTGGAAGGGCAATATTATCTCAAATTTAAGAGTTAAAAGAACCAAAATGAGTCGTTTAAAAGATGAAAAACCAAAACGAATTTTAGTAAAAAAAAATAAGGGGACTAAAATATATTTTAACCAAAAATAAAACAAAAAAAATGATTCCAAAAAATGACATTAACATATTCATGTCTATTTTTTTTAATCTTATTTTGCATCATTTTTGGGTAACCATGTTATAGGTGCAAAATATCTATCGATTTTGTTGATGACTAATCTCTGCCAGAGAACCTGGCTAACCACCTTTAGTGGGTCTTCCTTCCCAACTAGGTTTTACCACTCACAAGGCTCAAACTTGAGACTTTACTGAAGAGATCCGAGTCTAGTACCACTCGAACCAGTGGCATGTTGGTTATTTTGTGTCATTTTATTGTCTTCAATCCTAAATGTTATTCCAAAGGAAAAAACAAATATTTGGGAAAAATAAAGGAAATTAGTATCTCCCTTTTTTTTTGGTTTAATTACCTTTTTGGTCTTTATAGTTTCGCGAACTTTACCTTTTGGTCTCTATAGTTGAAAATAATCCCTTTTAGTTCCCATACATGCACTTTTGATGCTAGTTTGGTTCCTACCGTTTTAAACCACCACAAATTGAATAAAAAAAATGCCAAAAATGTCAATTTGTGATAGTTTTTCACTACCAATTTTCATTTTGTGACAGTTTTCTTTCACCAAGTTAAGACACACTTGATGGCAAGAACCAAACCAGTATCAAAAGTGCATGTATAGGGACTAAAAGAGATTATTGTCAACTATAGAGATCATAAGGTAAAGTTCGCACAACTATAGAGACCAAAAGGTAAAGTTCGCGCAACTATGGGGACTAAAAAGGTAATTAAACTTTTTTTTTCATTCCATGTTTTTATTCTTTTACGTTAGGATTTCACAATGAAATTAATTCTTAAAATTTATTGACGTAAAATATAAAATGGGAATTTTCTCCCTCTTCTTAAGGCACTTGTTCTACTCTATTTTAGTGCAATTATTAGATATTTAAATCAATATTAAATTCCTCTTTTAAAATAATAAAACTTCTTTTAAATTCTAAACATAATAATACATAAAACCTATAGATTTAGTAATTATCATGTTGGATCTATTGACTGCTTGATTATCAAGAAAATCTTGTTTGGAGTACGATTCTGCATGAGTATCGCATATCTGTTAGGTCACCTATCGTTGTAATTGACATTTTGTAGAAGATTTTAGCTCTAAATACCAAGAAATGCCTAAGATTTTGACATCTTGACAATTCTTATTCTATCTAAACCAAAAAATTAAAATCTTTCAACACAAAAAATGTATTTCTATCAAAGGAACCACGTAACCTTGTTGGGCTAAAAAAATATTTTCATAAATATCCCTCTCCCCAAAATTCATTAATAAAATGATTAAAATACCAGATAATAATAATAAAAGGAAAGACAATAATAAAAATAAAATACACTTTATAATAAAATAAAATAAATCCAAATAAATAAAATTTAATAATGAATAAGAGAGTAAGACAATTATTAGTTTCACACATTAAGTTTAGGGTAATCATTCTTTATAACAAATGTCGTAAAGTGCTAACAATTTTCTTTTTGGTTTTTTCATGAATTTTTTCTTAATAAACTATGGTAGATACCTCTCTGTTTTTTATATATTTTCGTCGTTCCATCATGACCCTGATTGCAACAAGATGTTAACAAATTTTATTAAATTTTGGATGCTAAGTTGATAGATGAATCCAATTTTAACATATGATTAAATTCAGACACTACAATCGTTCAATTAAAAATATAAAAACCAAAATTGTACAAACATTAAAATAACGAGACTAAAATTATATTTAAACCTAAACTTCATGTAAATTACGTCATAAGTCATTCGTAAGCTGACTAAACTTATTTCCACCGTTAGTCGCGCCACCCACGGATTTGAGACGCAAGTGCAACTCAATACCAAGATTAACTATGCTACCAGATAAAGTTGTGTGGGTCTACAAAGTCTAATATGACACAATTTTATTGGTCAGGAGGATGATAAATAAAGGTTTGCCCCAAGAAGATGTATATATATATATACACACACACACACACAAGAATCTATCTTTGTAGCAACTTGCATGCAATGAGCTGGAACCGCCCTATAAAAAAAACGTGGGTCATTTTAACCACTAACTTGCAGTAGGCGCAGTTTTGACCAAGATTATGTATATTCCTTTCCTTTTTTTAAGAAAACATTTATATAAAGTAGTGTTTAAGTTAAATGCATCTTACATATATTCTACACTATCATTCAATCATAAATTATTATATATGATAAAATTATTATTGACTTTTATAATAAAAAGAATACTAACAACGTACTTTTCATCATACTTTTTGTAACACATTCTTTACTGTTAGTTAAAATTTATTAAAAAGTTAAAAATCACAAATGAAACTCACTAAATAAGAAGTGAGCTTCATAAAATTTAACGATTTCTAATAAATTTTAGTTAATAATAAAAAAAATGTGTTAATATATTAAAAAATGTGTTATTAGCATTTCTCTTATAATAATTATTTTTAAAATCATACGTAAACTGATTTTTCTTTATTTGTTAAAAGTATAAAAAAATTTGTATTGACAACATATGAAAATTAAATTCTTTAGAATATTATTTATAAAATGGGTAAGTAACGAAATATTTTTTTCTAAATTTTATTTTTTTATAATAATAATTTTAAATAAAACGACAACAAAATATACTTTTACATATTAAAATATGCTCGTTAGAAAATAATCTTACTGATTATTTTTAATTAGGCATTATTATGCTAAAACTACTTTTGTTATGGCATTATTATGCTACTTCTTAGCACTTTCGTTTCTATATGAATTTCTTGGCACTACCAAAGAATGCGAAATTGAAGAACGTTTTGAAAAGTGTATTAGTTGTAGAAAAAAAAAAGTTTAAAAACTAAAAAGTGACAAAAATTACTTTATATTTTTATTATTTGAACATAAAAACATTAATATTATATATCATTAATATTTTTATTTTTTATATACATGCATATAAAAAAAATATCCCAAAACAAATGAGATAATTTATGTTGCACAACTTCTGTTCATAAAATATTTTTCATTACTTTAATTTAGATTAATTATATAGAGTTTAATTTTGATACATTAACAGTGTAAATTTTTTTCTTATCAGTACATTCTAATTAAATTTCAATACTATTTGTATAACAAACTTTTACAATAATTTTTATATAAAGGAGAGAGATTGGAAATCGGAAGGAAAAAAAAATATAAGTATTTTTTATTTTATTTTTGGTAAAATGAGATAAGATAGATAATATAATGGAGAGATAAAAAGAAAAGGTTAATATGTAAAAATAATTTAAAAATTATTGTAAGAAAAACATGACTTTAAAAAAAAAATTACCCAACTCTGGCGTCCATAATAATTCCATTATCATCAGTCATTCTAATTTCCAAGTCTTTCTTTCGAATGTTTATTTTTTTTAGGTGCTTTGGAAAAACAACAACAACAACAAAATAACAAAGACTAGACTCTAACCTTGTTCACACCAACGGCATCATAGAAAAACCGTGGTGCTCAGCTCCTGAGGACAAGAGTTCCATATCCTATATTGATCGTCATTCCCTGACTCATTCTTATCTAACCAATCTATACAAGAGGGATAAAAACTAAATGTATACCCTAATTTTGGAGTGTATGAGCGGAAGGAATAGTAAGATATTGAGAAAAAAAAATTAAAAAAGTGAGAAATTGATAATTTTTTTTTTATAATCATGTTATAAGTGTGAAATATTCACTGGTTGTGTCAGTAATTAATCTTTACCAAAAAACTGGCTAGCAACTTTTAGTAGAGTTTTCCTTTCCAATCATTTTTTTCTATCCACAATACTCGAATTTGAGACATTGTTTAAGAAAAGAAATTGATAGATATGACAAATAATACTATAAAAAATGAAAAAAGATATAGAAAAAAATGAGATGAAAATAAGATAAAAAAAAAATTGAATGCATGATAATAATAATCCACACAAGAGTTTGCACCTTCCCGTACGTACTTCCAACATAACATTCCAGTCCTTTGAGATGAGATGTTTGATATTATATCAATATCAAACATGTTTGATAATAATCTACAATGCAAGCATATTGGTGTTAACCCTTTCTTCCCTTAAGATCGATCTGACTTTAGTTTATATAACTTACATATACTCTTATAACATTTAATATTTTTAATTGAACAATTTTATTTTAAAATTCATTGTTAATGGAAAGTTCTTATTCTACAAAGAGTAATATTGTTATATCCACAATAATTTCTAAAATAAGGAAAGAGATAGACACATAATCGAAAGAAGTAAGATAAAATTAAATGAGTAATGCGTTCAAAAGATATATATATATATATAGAGAGAGAGAGAGAGAGAGAGAGAGAGAGGTTATGAAAAAGTGTTGTAGAAATTATGAATAGAAATAACATTATACTCATTCTTGTACAAATTATGTCGATTAAATTTTATATTAATTTAAAATTAGTTTATATTTTATTAATATACATCACAATATATATTTTTAACATGTAAAAAAATAAGACCTGTCTAATTAATTATACTTTTTTATTGTTTAATTTTTATAAAATTTAACACAAAGAGCTACAATTTAATAATTAAATTAATATAAATTGCATTTTTATATAAAGTTATTAAATGATATAAAAATGTTATTCTATTTATATATTATATAAATGAGAAATTATTTTTATATGGGAATAAAAAATATAAATTATTATTTTACATGAATAACTAAAAATTAACATATAATAATCACGTAATTTTTAAGTAGGAAAATATTTTTGGATAATAAAATGAAAATAATAAATAAAAATATAAGATTAGTATAACAATAAAGGTGTGCAAATATTGGTCACTATATTTTTTTATAATGATAAACATATTTTCATTTTCTCTTTTATATTTATTTTATTTTTCTTATCACATAACTTATCATATCTCTTTCTTTTCTTTTTTTAATTCTCTTTCCTATATCTATCTATTCAAAAATTGGGTGTATTTTAACATTTTGCTTTACTTTTTCCCTTTTACGTACGCAACATGTATATACGCACAATTAGCACTTAGTTGTACTCCAATCATGACTACAGCAAGCTTGTGAGCTGGGAGTCAGAAAAGTCTCGGCTCCACTGTGAATACAATAATGCCATTTGGCGTTACCGTTTCGTCCTAACAATCTTCAATTATATATAGAGCAGCGCTGGATTCGTGGAAATATAGGTATAATCATGTAATAAAAAGAAAAATAAAAAAAATAAAATTTAGATACATTTTTTTTAAGTACTTTTAATTTTGTTGTCTCGTTAGAATTAGAATTTTATCTTAATAATTTATATTTATCTTTAATATAAATTTTTATTATTTAGATTATCGAAATAAAACTTTAATTTTAATTAAAAAAATTACCAAAACATCTAACTGACCAAAGCAATTATATCTAAATTTTGTCGGAAAAAAATGATAGATATTATGAGATATTTAAAATATAATATTGCCCACAAATCATGACTAAATAACAACATATCTGACTCTCCTTTCTCAATACAATATATACATTTTTAGTATAAAATTTTTTATATTATTAAATAATTAAAAATTATTTAAGGTATGACTTATAAAGTAATAGTTGTTATAATAAGTAGTAAACTTGTCGTATATTATGTAAAAAAAAAATTGGTTAAATTATTCCATAGATTCCTAAACTTTTAGGCAATTTTTAATTAGGTTCTTATACTAATTTATTTTAATTGAGTCATTAATCTTTTAAATTTTTTTAATTGAGTCCCTAGAGTTCACTTTTGTTTGATTGATGTTTGTCTCAAGAACAAAATTAAAAAAATTAAAAGATTAAGGACTCAATTAAAAATAATAATACTGGGATCTAATTAAAAATTACTTAAAAATTCAGGGACCTACTCAATAGTTTAACATTTAATTTACTAACATTATGTTAGTCCAATAAGGTCTTGGGTTTAAGCCTTATAGATGAAAAAAGGAGGTTGGGAAAAGATACTTCATTAAAGTGATTAGCGAAATTCTCCAGAAAAGATTATCCTATCAAAGTGAGCCAACCCAGCTCACCCGGATTGGCTCACCACAGGTTGGTCAAAAAGTGAGCTAACCCAACCTTGCTCACTTTTTGGTGAGCCAAAAAATGTTCAATCCGACTCAACCCACTACAGGTTGATGAGTTATGGGAGTTGGCTCACTTAAAATTAAAAAAATAAAAAAAATAGAATACATAATTAAAAAAGTATCAAAAAAATATACAAAAATTAAATTAAAGTTATAAAAAAATTTATGCGCTTAATGAAAACCAAAGTATCAATAGGTTTATTATATTGTGTCTCACAATGTATATATATTAATGATTTGAAAAGTCATATTCACATTCCAATTCTATATCTATATATAAAAAGATAAGTTAGTATACTACTATCCTTTATTATGATTGGAATAGAATTAAATAACTGGGTTTATATGTTACTTACTTTAATTACTAACAAAGTTAGTATAGTAAGCTATATTAAAAAAAAAAAAAAAACCTCAACCCATGAGCCAACTCGACTCACAACAAGTTCAACCCAGGTGAGCTACGAGTCAAGTGAACTGAGTCCAATTGACCAACCATTTAGACGAGCCAAATTTTACCAACCCAACCGGGCTCGAACCCGTGGTGAGCCGGGTTAGCTCACGAGCCATAACCCATTTTGATAGCTCTAAGTTATCTACAAAACCAATAAATACTTTGTATCTATTTTTAATTCTACGATTTTAGTCTTTCAAATTTTAAAAATCTGCAATTATGGTCCAACTATTAAATGTTCATTTGTTGATTGTTAATGCCTTCACGTTAACTATGATGTGGCATAGACTAAATACGTAGTAGAAAATATTTAACAAACTAATGTCACGTTACAATCAACATTGAGACATTAACGATCAATGAATAAACATTTAACAGTTAGACTAAAATTGCAAATTTTTAAAATTTGGAGACTAAAATCATGGAATTAAAAATAGGAATCTACAATTGAGGATTTTTAAAAATTAGAAGACTAAAATTACAAAATTAAAAATAGGAAGACCAAAATCACAAATTGAGAATTATAAGGGAATCAAAAATGTAATTTAACCATATAATAATAATGCGATAACATTTGAATATTGAAAAATGCTTTTTGCCCCTTTTTATAATTTTTTCTTTTTTCTAAAACAAAACAAAGGCAAAATCAAGATAAAAATAATAATAAAAAGGTTAAATTATTGAGTAGGTCTCTAAACTTTTAGATAATTTTTAATTAGGTCCCTATACCATTTATTTTTTAATTGAGTCCTTATCAGAGAATATTCTATCCAAGTTAACAGAATATTCATAACAATTTAACTCCAAGGACCTAATTAAAAAAATTTAAAAGATTAAGGACTCAATTAAAAAAATTAGTATAAGGACCTAATAAAAAATTACCTAAAAGTTCAGAGACCTACAAAATAATTTAACCAAAAAAATTATCATATATTTTATTTAGTTATTAATTATGTTATCAGTGTGAATTATTTACCAATTTTGTCAACTTTATCAATGACTAATTTTCACAAAAAAACTTAACTGACTACATTTTTTCTATTCACATTTTTTATAGGTGCAAAAACTAGATCATGACAATACGAGATTAGCTCTTGAGTGATGATCATCGTACATCTAAAAATGTCTACCAAACTTCCACCCAAATATCTGGTTAACTACATACGTAAATATGGTTAATTTTAGTTTATAAGTGGTTAAGAATAAATGAACATAATTGTATGTAATTATCGAATGTGGTTAATATTAACCACTTCTAAGGCACAATTAACCACTATTAGACATTTCAATAACCTCATGATACTATTAATTACTTGAAAAGCAAAATTAACCACTATTAAACATTTTAATAAACTTATGACACTATTAACTACATATTAAAAATTATATACAAATGTGTTTATTTACTATCAATTACTTGTGAGATAAAATTAACCGTATTTTTATATATTATCAATCACATGTTGGGATATGTAGGGTGTACAAATTTTGTGTGTATGTTACTAAGCGCAGAAAAGATAACATGAAAAATCATTTATCTTATATATGCACATATTATAAACAAGTTGATGGGTACACCACCTTCCAACGCTCTCATCCCAATCCACCCTCCCCCAACCAACCATGTTAGGCCCTCCCTACACCCTTGTACTGTTCCTGCACACAACCTTCACCTTCTTCTTCTTCTTCTTCTCCCTATCCCACTCCCTCTTCTTCAACATAACCAACTTCGACGACCCCGCAACCTCGACCGCCATATCCTACCAGGGCGACGGAAGAGCCAGCAACGGCTCCATGGACCTCAACAAAGTCAGCTACCTCTTCCGTGTCGGAAGGGCCCTCTACTCCCAACCCCTCCACTTGTGGGACCCATCCTCCAACCTTACCACCGACTTCGCCACGCGCTTCTCCTTCACCATCGACAGAGTAAATGACACTGACACCTCCTACGGCGACGGCTTTGCCTTCTACTTGGCCCCGTTAGCGTACCAGATCCCGCCGAACTCCGCCGGCGGCACCTTCGCCCTCTTCAACGCCACCACCAACAGCAACCTCCCCGAAAACCACGTCGTCGCCGTCGAGTTCGACACCTTTGTCGGATCCACCGACCCCCCCATGCGACACGTCGGAATAGACGACAACTCATTAACCTCCGTGGCCTTCGCCAAGTTCGACATTGACAACAACCTCGGAAAAATGTGTCACGCTTTGGTCACCTACACCGCCTCCACTCAAAGCCTCTTCGTTTCTTGGTCCTTCAAAGGAAGACCCACCACAAACAACAACAACAACAACAACAGCGAGTCTTCTTTATCTTACCAGATTGACCTCAAGAAGCTTCTACCCGAGTGGGTGAACATTGGGTTCTCTGCCTCAACTGGACTTTCCACTGAACGCAACGTTATTTATTCGTGGGAGTTTAGTTCCACTTTGAATGGTTCCGGTGGTTTCGATAACGCAGCACACAAAGGGTCAAAGTCAAACACGGTTGTGATGATTTTCGCTGTTGTTTGTCCAGTGGTGTTGGTGTTTGTGGTGTTGAGTGTTGCTGTTTTGTTGATAAGGAAGAAGAGAAGAAGGGATAGTTGTATGCTGTATGGAGACGATGAACTTGGTCTTGGTCCCACATCGGTTAAGTTTGATTTGGATAAGGGAACTATTCCGAGAAGGTTTGAGTATAAAGAACTCGTTGATGCTACCAATGGGTTTTCGGATGATGGAAGGCTTGGACAAGGAGCTTCGGGGCAGGTTTACAAAGGGGTGTTGAGTTATCTGGGAAGAGTTGTTGCGGTGAAGAGAATTTTCGCCGACTTTGAGAACTCAGAGAGAGTTTTCATCAACGAGGTGAGGATCATAAGCCGGCTTATACACAAAAACTTGGTTCAATTCATAGGGTGGTGTCATGAACAAGGTGAGTTTCTGTTGGTTTTTGAGTACATGCCGAATGGGAGCCTCGATACACACTTGTTCGGGAACAAGAGGACGTTGGAGTGGCACGTGAGGTACAAGGTGGCGTTGGGGGTTGTAACCGCGCTTCGTTATCTTCACGAGGACGCTGAGCAGTGTGTGCTTCACAGGGACATCAAGTCCGCGAATGTGTTGTTGGACACGGAGTTTAACACCAAGGTTGGGGATTTCGGAATGGCGAAGTTGGTGGATCCGAGGTTGAGGACTCAGAGAACGGGTGTGGTGGGGACTTACGGTTACTTAGCGCCCGAATACGTGAACGGAGGGAGGGCCAGTAGGGAATCGGACATGTACAGTTTTGGGGTGGTGGCGTTGGAGATTGCGACTGGCAGGAGGACGTATCAGGATGGGGAGTTTCACGTGAGTTTGATGAATTGGGTGTGGCAGTTGTACGTTGAAGGGCAGATTCTCAGGGCCGCGGATGAGAAACTGAACAATGTGTTTGATGTGAATGAAATGAAGAGTCTGCTCGTGGTGGGGCTGTGGTGTACGAACCCGAATGAGAAGGAGAGGCCCAAGGCGGCGCAACTGATTAAGGTTCTGCAGCTCGAGGCGCCTTTGCCGGTGCTTCCGCTTGATATGTACGAACGTGCTCCTCCGATGCAACAGATTGGGATGCCCCATCATCATAACCATTCGTCCCAATCGCCACCCATTACCAATAGTCTTGTCAGTGTTGGACGATGATTTGCTGAATGGATCTGTTTCTGGATGGAGGCTGAGGTTTTTTTACTTTTTGGGTTCAATTGATTTCATTGTGTGTATTTTGATTACTTTTTCAGAAAAATTTGATAACGGGTTGGGACTTGAGATAGGTAGTTTTCTTTTTTGTTCAATTGCAGAAGTGTTTATACAATAATGCTGAGTAGGATGAATGGGAGGCACTACGAATATGTACGAATCTAGCTAACGTGCTATCCTTTACAATTATTTACCCAACTTGTATGGTCACCGGCCCTTAATTTTGTAAATTAATTTAATTGGTTGAAATAGAATTAGTGTGATGGATTGTCGTGTGCTTTTGTTTGTGCATTATAGCCCTTCTGGTTTTTATTAAATTATTCTGATTGACCCCCACCAAGGAATCTAGGATCATCACTATTTTATTATCCAGGACTATGCACCATTACTGTTATGACTATATACCATCAGTCAATTAAAAATTATGATTAGTATAACTTTTAATATAATTATTATAAAAATTAATAAACTTATCATATGTAATTGTTTGTAATTAAATGACAGAATAAAATTGTTTTATATTATTAATACATAGTCTATTTTTTTAATTTTATTATTATAAGTTTTTAATGTTTTTCTTATTCTCGGATATGTACCTGCCACCGATTAATATTCACAAGGAAATCCATGCTTAAAAGTTAAAACTGTCCTCTCAAAATCATCTTATGCTTCTTCTTTTTTTTCCTTATCTTTCACGTTATATACAAACAAGTTGCATGATTTAAATCTACACTGGCTTGCTATTTTTCTGTATTTAAAATTGAGAATCCAAAAGAATGTCTTTTCGCTTGGCTATTTAACACCAATTAACACCGTGAACAAGGACACTAATTCAACATTTTTGGTTCCAAAAGTGTCATGAGCTACCTTTGAATTAATCTATAGTCAGCAGGTTAAAATTATTTCTATTAAAATTAGTTTCCCTCGACACAATCAGAGCTGGAAGCTATTTCTTTTGACGTGTAATCGATTTCATTATATGTATTTTTGTTTACTTTCTGTGCACAAATTATTTAATAAATTATAAATGGATGGGGGACAGACTAGGTTTCCTTTTTCCGATGAAATTCCTAACCCCAAACTGCAACTTATAAAATTATTTTTGATTGACACCATTTCTCACGATTATTTAGTATTGCAAGTGGCTCGGGTACCTTGCATGATTCGGCTGGCGCGCTCCTTATTAAATATCTTTATGTGCATACGACCTGGCTACTAGGGATGTCAAAATACCCTACTCGAGATATCTGTGGATAAATTCGTCACGGGTAGAAATGGATACTTAAATGATACTGCGGATATTCTAAACGGGTATACCCGCTACCCGTTTATTACGGGGCGGGTACGGATATCATGGTATCCATACCGCGATTACCGCTACCCGCAGCAAATCCTTTTAATATTAACATAAATTATTCAAAATTTCAAAAATGTTAATAGAGAGAAATCTTATACAATAATTACAAGAAAAAAGAACAAATTTGGCATTCTATTTCTTTTTAGCGAATAATAAAATTATGTTTATTTTTTAATTATGATTTTAAATTAAATTTAAAAGTGAAATTTCAACACTAAATCCACAACAATAAAAATATTTTTTTTTTTTGTTTTTTTTAAGTCACGGATCCGGGATGTAAAATCCCGGGTATCCCTTAACGGATACCGCGCGGTAATGGGGCGGTACGGGTATAGTGGGCGGACTCGGGTGCTACTACCGTACCCGCCCGCCCCATTACATCCCAAGGCTCCAACTGTTACAAAAGACATTATCTTTCTTTTTATTAGTCTCAATTTTAAATCAAATGATCCAAAGACAAAAGCTTGCGGTTATTAATAATTACAAACAAATCTAATATGATTAAGTTTGTCCCAAAATTTGCTCTCTAAAAAAATTAACCATTGATATTTTAATATATTTATAAATATACCAAGGGCTTACTTTACATAAATATCTTACCACCGATTAATATTCATTAGGAAATCCTCATCTTGAATGAATATCAACCCATAAAAATATACCAAGGGCTTACTTTACATAAATACCCTACAACAGATTAATATTCACTAGGAAATCGTCATCTTGAATGAATATCAACCCATAAAAATATTCCAAGGGCGTACTTTACATAAATATCCTACCACCGATTAATATTCATTAGGAAATCCACATCTACTTAGAGCTGATCTCTCAAGATCATCTTATTATTATTATTTTTTTCCACATTAAATGCAAACAAATTGCACGATTTAATTCTACATTGGCTAGGTAATTTCCTGTATATGGAATTGATAATCTAAAAGAATGTCTTTCCACTCAACTATTTACCATCAACACTGTGTACAAGGGACTCCAATTCAACATTTTTGGTGTCTGAGGTGTCAATAGTCACCTTTGAATTCATGCTTTCAGTTGGAAGAATGGAAGAGTTGGGGTCAGCTCTAGGCACCAAAAACAGCAGTCCAAGTGGAGTAATCCTTAAAATGTTCCGGATCAAAATAGCAAACCAAATATTATCAAACCTTGTTCTTGTGATCCTTAGTATGTGGAGTACAAAGCCTCCACCCCATGATGCTGAGAGAAGTCCAACATTATCAATTGACATTAGGAGAGCAAAAAAGGTGCCTTCAATACCTGAGGGACAAAGCTTTGAGCTCAGTACAAGCATAGGCATCCACTTGAGCCTAATAGTCATTTGAGCTATGCTTTCAACAATCACAACAAAGAAGTAATCTGGTATGCCAAACTTAAGGTTCCATCTCAAGACCAGAATCAGATCAAGCATCCCTGACAAACCATAAAGCAACTGAGTCCAGAAGAGCAAGTTCCTGAATGCATAATCCTTTAGAGCATACTGGTATAGTATTGCACCTAAAAGGGCCCCCACTGAACTAATTGAAAATATAAAACCGACACTCTCCTGTGTAAGAAAAATGGAAGATAACGGTTACTGGCATTCCATAGTATCATCTTCAATTTAACAATATTATTATAGGTTTAAATTATTTTTTTTCCCTAAAAATATCACTTTTTTTTTTAGTCCCCATATTTAACAAAATGATAATGATGTGGTTTTAATCCTTTACTAGTTAAGGACTAAAACTACATCATTTTAGAAAATATGAAGACTAAAAATGAACAAAATTTTTATAGAAACTAGAACAAAAAATCATGATATTTTCAGGGACCAATAACATATTTAACTCATTGTTATATAATAAGAGTAATATTATAGAAAGATAATTTAATTAGGCATGGTAAAACAATGCCACAAATAATCACAAGGATTCAATATCTCGTTTATCCCATCAGGTTAACAACTTTAATCAGATAGGGAAAAAAATCCAGGGGACATACATAACAAGGGAACGAACCTATGTGTTACCTAGAGAAAAGACTTTTAGCTAACTTTTCTGTTTTTCTATGCTCTCTATTAATGGAAAATAATCATATTATGTACCAGAGTCAATCTCATGGTAAGGTGGGTGGAAAGAAAGTCTGATTTAGAGGTGGAGTATGTGGAATTTCCTCCTTCACCTCATTATTGGAAGCAAAACAAGTGCATAATTATGATGTTGAATTCGAAACAAAGCGCCTTTTTGTCTTGCATTAAATGAGATGAGGAAAATATTTCCACTCGCTGTAAAGTAAGAATTTCTACTACGGTGGGGTTATAAAATGGATACCATCTTCATGGGTATTGCCCTCCTCACCTAGACACGAGGGAATGGAAGCCAGAGGCTTCCATTGTCACATCGACATGTGTGCTACTTTTACACATTCAGATAGGAAGGAGTCGTGAGACCCACATAGAAGGGAAGATAAAATTTATTAGGATAAACTTCTTCATAACACTTATAAAAGGAAAAAATAAGGAGGTAAAATGCATTAAGCTTCTCCATAAGCTAAAATCAACTTATACACCTTGACTTTTGGAAAAGATAAATGAAAAGAGCTTCTATAGAAGTCAAGTACATAATTGTACTATGCGAAAATTCAATTCATTTTATCTTCTAATTCTCTTCTCCTCTAAGAGTTTAGAGACAAGTTTATCAAAACAAAGCCTAAATCTCCTATTAAATATCCCAACAATAACATTGATCAATATATCAAACCAAATACCTGAGAGAAAGATGGTCCACCCTTTGAGTCTGTATACCAATAAAACATTCCTTCACGGATATCCAAACTCAATGCAAGGGATAAATACATGTATAAACAAGGCCCCCATACATCTTCACTCCTCAACGTAGTCCACATAGCCTTGCCAGCATCAAGAAAATTTTGTTTCACCTAGACACAACATGGAAAATCAGAATATGAGTGTATCAGGACCATGGAAATGACATAAGCTAGCCATACCTGTCTGTAAGATGTGTTGTGCATACGAGGCTCATCAAGCAGAAAACCAACCAAAATTACAAGTCCAGCTGGGATAGTCATCAAACCAAACACCCCCTTTGAGGAAAAAAAGCTCTCATTAAAATACAAGTAATGAAGTACATAAAAAACGAGGAAATTTTGCATGTTTTAGGGGAAAAAGTTTTCAAAGGCTAACCATAGGGCCTATAAGGTGAACAAAGATACCACTAATGAAGAATCCAATTAGTGCTCCAACAGAAGAACTGAAGGCACATAAACTTTGCATGTCAGTGGCGAGTGAGGGATGAGAGATACTGTTCTGTGCCACACAGGCATCAATGGTCACATCTGCTATTGCCACCCCAGCACTCCCAGCTGTTAATGACAATAGGGCCAACACAAGATGCAGGTTTTCATGCAAAGATAACAAAAGCATGGCAATCACTCCTATGAAACCTGTAACCATCAAAGAGGGGCTAAAAGTTAGACTACTATGTTAGTGAAGCAATTTCTGAATCTCTTCACCAATACTTACTAGCAGGCATCATTAATATGTGACGAAGTACAAAGTTAATCCT
The DNA here is from genome assembly GCA_004329165.1 of Spatholobus suberectus. Classification (NCBI taxonomy): domain Eukaryota; kingdom Viridiplantae; phylum Streptophyta; class Magnoliopsida; order Fabales; family Fabaceae; genus Spatholobus; species Spatholobus suberectus. The sequence continues at coordinate 11,034,872 of CM014733.1, forward strand.
CAATAAGAAATTCATAAAATGCAAACATTCCTGGTTGACCCTTCTAAGGTTGTTGGAAGAAAAGCTAACTATACTCATGCTTAATACACATTGTACAAAAGTAAAAGTAAAAATTCATCTTCCTAGAGATTGCATCACTTTCAAGTTCCATCCCTTGTTAAGGATATGATATGTCAAGAAGTAGTTAATTAGCTGACATTTGAAAGAATTTTTACGAAGCTTATTTGGACTAATCTTATTATATAAACACTTAACCAGGTATGTGGTTATGCTTACAAAAGTGGCTGTGACTATAAGCTCCTTTAACTTATATATTTCAATAAGCTTCATGGCTTATCAGAATAAGCTATAAGCTCTCATGTAATCTGCAGGCAAATACACGTGTGTAAACTGTTAAAGTTTCTCACACAAAGCACCTAAAGCACCTGATTTTTCCACCATTTCTTTGTTGAGATCTTACATCAAATAGAGATACGGTCATTGTAATCTTGATAAGGCTTGGGCATTCATTACTTTATAAGCTGGTTTTGTAGGGTTGAATTAGGCTCTAACTCAACTTCAAAGATGGTATCATAGCCTATCCTAAATTTGTTATTGAATCACCCGTATTTGTCCATGCTCTGGATGTCTATTCCTAGGCGTGAGAGGGTGTTGTTACTAGGCAACGATTCCACATCAACTAAAGATAAGACTAATATAGTCCTTATATAAATCTTGGGCAGTTTTCACTTTACGAGCCAATTTTGCGGAGTTGAGTTAGACTCTAAGCCCAAATTTTAAGATGCTATTGAAGGGATGTTGTTATTGGGCCACTTGCATTTGTCCACACTCCAAATATCCAGTCCTACGAGGGATTGTGTTGAGATCCTACATTGACTATAGATATGACCAATGTAGTCTTATAAGGCTTGGATAGTCCTTATCTTATAAGTCAGTTTTGTGAGGTTGAGATATGTCCTAAAGCCCAAATTCTAAGATTCTCAAAAAGAAAGGCGTGCCATCAGAACTCAATGGTCATTGATGGCTCTAGATGTCTATTCTTAGGCATGAGGGGGTGTTGCTACTAGGCAATAATCCCTCCATGGCTAATATAATCCTTATAAAGTTGGGTAGTCCTCATTTTACAAGCCAATTTTGTGGAATTGAGTTTGACCTTAAGCCCAAATGTCTAGTCCTATGCATGAGAGGATGTGTTGAGATCCTACATTGACTAAAAATATGACCAATGTAGTCCTTATAAAGCTTGGATAGTCCTTACCGTACAAGTCAGTTTTGTGAAGTAGAAATAGGTCCTAAAGCCCAAATTTTAAGATTCTCAAAAAGAAGAGCATGCCATCAAAACTCAATGGTCACTGATGGCTTCATGTGATGAGAAGCAGTTTATCCACTCCTGCTAATGCTACATTACAGAAGTAATCTTGTTAATGTCGGACTGAAACCTCTGTCCGAGTGCACTGAGTCACTGACCAATATTCCGTAACATCTTAGGAAGTCAAAGGAGATAGTGACCGTTTAGAGACATCATCAAATACGTTTCAGCACGGAGATATACCAACCCCAGAACTATAATACTGTTGCTTAGGTCCTGATTCACTTATCAGACCCCAAAAGTCTATTAGAAATTATTTAAGCATCTGAGCCTAACTCAATCCTAAAAGTTATCTCACAGGAGAGATTGTCCAAACTTTATAAGGAATATTTTGACCATATTCCTAGTTAATTAGAGACATCTATCACTACTGAGCTTCAACTCTGTATAATGTGCTTACAAGTCACGGCGTTGACAGTTTAGCATCCATTTAAGTTCTTTGAAACTGATAAAGATCTAGGAAAACATCCAGAAGTAAAGGGTACAAGGAAAAAAAAATCTGCAAAATATTTAACAAATTACTTAAATTCCCACCTAAAACAATAATTGAGTTGAAATATATGTTAACCTATCTGAACTTAGGAAGATCAGAGAAGATGTGCACAATGCATTACATACCAGCAAAAATGAAATAAGGTCGCCTGCGATACCCAAAAAATGGGAGAACATCAGTGAGAAGACCCCACAGAGGCTTCACAATCCAAGGAATGGATGTGATTCCTGCATAAACCTGTGCCTCAGATGGCTGCACCTTCTGAACATCTTTCATGTAATACTTAGTGCCAACTTGAGCAAGAGCTCCACCAAGTCCCTGGCTTATTCCATAAACAACCACGACCCCAAATACAAAGCTCCAATGCATTTCCCTAGAAAGCATGCTAAACCAATGGATGGGGATGCAAAAACAGTCCCGAACCCCCTTTTTGGGTTCATTTCCTCCATAGATTCACCATATGGATCTTCCTGATTTTCCTCCTCCTGCATTATCCCACCTTCGATACACCCTTCACAGCAAAGATTCAATCAGCTTGAAAGAAAATCCTCCAAATTTTGTTCTATCTACTACACATGATGGGAATCAAACACTAACAGGTCTGAGATCATTTTTTGTCCCCTGATTTCAGTTTCCAACAAATAATAAAGAAGGGATTTTAAAAAGTAAACAATTAGCTGGACAAGTAGGTAGTAGGATAAAGAAACAAAGAGGGGAACAAAATGAAGGAAAATGAAGCCTATGAGTTTCAATGTGTATGAATGGAAATTAACCCCACTTGGTTCATGCCTTGTGGTTCCGATTCTATTTGTGAAATCTTAAAAGCGACTAAAGGACAAGTCAATATTAACCTTTTAAGATAACAAATGGGTATTTTGATTATATCTCCATGTCCGACCAATCAAACGAGAAAACGTCAAATTTACATCTGTTTTTTTTTTTTCCTTCATTTTCCCTCTTTTAATGTTTCTCTTTCTTTTTCCTCTATTAAGGTATTGAGCATCTAATCAAACAGCAAAATCAAGAAACTTCGCTGAGGCTTGACAATTTTCTTAACATTGTTTTTTTTATTACAGTCGATTTTCTTAAAATTGTTGTTTATGGTAAAGAAAAATTGTAATTGTAATGAAGGGGGAAAGTTTTGTAGCATGTAAGTGAATTCACTAGATATTTATGTTTTATAGTTATTAAATGGAGAAAGGTTTTCTTAATTTTGTGATCGTGGAGCTACGCCATTGGTGGAGACAGTGGAAGTGGGCCCCCACACGGGTAAGATCTTGTTGCCCCCGTTCGTGACGCCATGGTGGCTGTTGACTCAACTCAACTGACTGTGTCCAAAAAGATTAAAGGACCGGAACCAGATCTAATGGTCCATTCCAAAAGTTTGTGGAGTGCGAAAGCAAAAGTGAACACGGTTTTGTTTGATTTAAATTTTATAGAATTGATTTTGAAAGACAGAATTAGTTTAAAAAAATTAAAGTAAACGAATTTATGTGTTAAAAAAATATTTTTAGAATTAATTTAGAAAACAATTTTATTTGAATAATAAAGTAAAATTAGTATAAATATAAAGAATTTTTAAATTTCATATTTGCCGTCAATTCTATTTAATTAAAAAGTATACACTTTTATATTCCTTAAAATTAATTTAACTTACCACAAAATTATATTTATATTTCTCATGTTTTTCACTTAAACACACACTGTTGTAAACATGGCGAAGAGAGGGGTAACCCACAGAAACTACGGTCACTCCCAAATTTTTAAGTGTATTTATATTGTTAAATAAGATTTTTATTTTATTTTTTGCCCCTCATCCCACCGTGAAAAGTAAAAAAAAAAATGATTTTATCGATTCATTTTATTCCTTTTCAAACATGTTATCTTGCTTTTGCTCCCTTTGTAGTGTCTTCTTTGAGGGTGTGTTTGGTAGAAAAGAAAGGAAAGGAAGATAAGATAAGAGAAATAGGTGAGAAATAGAGTAAAAGCTAAGATTGTTTGGTTGAAAAAAAATAAAGAGAAAGTTAATTTTTGAGATTATTTTTCATTTTAATCATTATTATTATTAATATTATTTTTATTATTATTAATCTTATTTATTTTTATTATTAATAATATTTTTATTATTATATAAAACAGGGGGCATATTTGAATAAAGGGGTGGGTGGGGGGAGATAATCGATTACCGGTGGTGGGGGTCATATAATTGATTATACACATTGTATATTTGATAACATGTGCTACATATAATTGAATATACAATGTGTATAATCAATTATATACCATTCCGTTTCAATTTCGCGCACTTGAGAGCAAATTAAAAAATGCATGGGTCCCACTAAAAATTTTGACGCCACTTCATCCTACCAAATGAATGCAAATAGTACACTTCTCTTCTATCGTCTTCTCTTCACTTCCTCATTACTTTTTTTTACCAAACACAGCGTTAACAATTCTATTCTTCTTCAATTCCTCTACCTCCCATTCTTCTACACTTTTCTTCATTCTTCTCTGCTCTTGTTTGGTTTACCACCTATGTTTGTAATGTTATATTGTTACGTTGTGGTGTTAGGTATGTTGTGTACAATGCATATATCGAAGATGATTATGTGAGATTATAGAAAAACAAACATAAGCTTATGAGAATCTAATGTCCAAAAGATAAAGATTTCACCTTGTTTATTTATGAGTTATGACATTTAGTAGTCAGAATATTATCTTCAAGTAATACTTAGTTTCCATTAACTTTTTCTGTTGACTCATTTATTGTAAAGATAAATAATATTTCTCTTATAAGAACCTACTTTGGATAAATCCAACTAAAAGATGTTAAAGATGTATTCAAGTTACTTAATGCAGTGACGTTTGTAATCTTGTTAAGAAAATTTACTTTTTGGATTTTTCTAACCAAAAAAAAAAAAGTTCAATTAGAATATAATTGCACATCATAAATTTGATGTGCAAAAAGATATCGACTTTTAGAATTTGTTCACTATTGGTGAATTATGCCAAAAATTAGATGAGATTGGAAAATCACATGTTTATCCTTTGGTTGATAGATCTCTACAACTTGTTTTTCACACTCTTCCTATGTCAACAACAACCGTAAACTGTGCTTTTTCAATGATGAAAGTTATATTAACAAGGTTACGCAACAAGATGAAAGATAATTTTCCTACTAATTACATGATTGTTTATATTAAAAATGAAACTACTTAAATATTTATCACAAATATAATAATTGATTATTTTCACTCTATGAAACAACAACAAGCACAACTTTAGAAATAAAGGTCTATGTTTGATCTTTTTATATGTTTGACAACATTAACTATGAATTTATCTTGTTTTACCCTTCTCAAATTGATTGTTAAATCCTACGTGTTGGCTAAGCTTTCATTGACATTGTTAAACTATTGTATGTTGTTATAAAGGCTTAATTAATAGTGTTATTGATCTTATAATTTGTTTGTTTCATCTTCATTTGGGAGATAATAGTTACTATTTATTTGTTATTTTTAGAGGGTGCTTATATGATGGTTGCGATTGTTGGTTAGTACCTTTTATACTTATTTTTGTTATAGATTTATTTTACTTCTAAGAAAATATTAGACATGTTTTTTATGGTGAATTAGACACACACACACACACACAAAAGTTTTTTGCTAATGTTATGTATGTAGAAATTTGAATTTTCTTTACTAAGTTATGTTTTTTGCTATTAGCTCACCTTAAATCAAACTTCTAGCTTCTTTCTTGATTGGAAATGTGTCTTGAAATGTTTAATACTGTTAGCACAATCTTAAGCATAGAAACATAAAAGAGTAAATCCTTTACTTAGTCCTTGACATTGTTGCGCGTTGTCACTTCAGTCCTTAGAACTAACAAATTTCAAAAAAGCTATTGGAAATGTAATTGGTTACTCACATTAATCCAAGCATTAAGTCAAGTTTGTTTTGTCTGATGGACTAGTCAATGTTGCATATTAAGTGCCTACATGACACACATCTAGTGACACATAAATGTCTTACTTGATAGGGATAATTTAAAAAGGAAAAATTTTATTTTAAAGTCGATTGTCTTGATAACTTGTCTACCCTCCTTTTCTGCTATTGCACTTTTACTTTGTTGAAGTCATAAAGCTCTAACACGTTCTTCATGATGCTTTTCAATGCAAGTGTTACCATTTTATTAGGTAACTTTTGCAAGGAAGCTAACAAATTGTTGCATATCTACAATAATGGTGGTCCATTGACTTAGTATGGCATGACAACATTTTTGCTTCATGATATATCATTATCAATATCGCATGCTCCAAATCACAACCAGTAAGAGCACATTCTTCAATTTCACCATTAGTGTGTGAAACTTTGAAGGATCCACTAGCACTAACTTTGTAAGTCATCACCAGATTATAGAGAACTTAATGTAATTTTCCACATTGTGAAAAGGTTGAACAAAACATTGATAGCACGATTCCACTGAATTAAAAATTTTGGAACTCACCTTGCTTGCTTAAACTTTGGAACTCACCATGATATCATTCATATATGGTTAGGTCACTCTCAAGTTATTGTGTTGTGCCAAAGAAAGGATCATCCTTAATATCTATATATTCATATGATCTTCATTGTGATGATCATTTATTTTGTTAGTCAACATGTACCTAACAAAAATTCATTTCAACTTCGTTATCACTCTTTCTATGAGAAATTGTGAAATTGAAAGTCTCATCATCATTGATATTCTCATAGGCCCTACTCCTATATTTGATGTATTTTTTTTTATTTGATCTAGTAATAATTAAAATCCTTCTTCTAAGGTATCTATTTTTCCATCTCTTTTATTCCACATCTCTATGATCATTAGCCTCCCACATCATTTTATAAATAATTTGATCTCTATCAAAGTTGTCACCATTGCTTTGTAAGTGCCAACACACCCATTTTCTATTTCAATCCTTCCATCTTTTCATGTTCATCATATACAATTTTATGAAACCACCAAGGTTAGATTCAATTTCAAGTAAACTGGCCTAGCCTACATGCATGAAAAGTTGATGGTAATTTAAGGAAATTATATATGATGAAAATGGAAATTGAAAAGGGATAAAAAAGAGAGTGAACGTTGAAGCATAAAAAGTTATGGTGGTAGCTTTGACAGAGATTAATGTTTATAATTTGAGTGGGAGGTTTATAATCACCAAAATGTTAAACAACAGAGAAGGAAGGAGAACCACCTTAGAAGAAGGGTTTTGATTTTTATTAGATCAAATGAAAACAAAAAAGGAAGGAAAATATATTAAATAGAGGAACAAGACCCACGAGAATATCAATGGTGATGAGGTGTCTAATTTTAAATACCATGTAAGAAAATTTGATAGCAAGGTATATATAGGCTATTTTTAGGTACATGTTTTTAAGATCAAAAGAAACACAAAAAGGAAGTTAAATTGTATTTCTTATAAAATTTTCACTAATCCTTTCAAAAACATGTTAAAAACAGATAAATAATTAAAACGTTCAAAAATTTGAACAACAAAATAAGATGAAACAAAAATATCATCCTATGGATGATGTACAATTTTTTAAAATTTATTGTTCAAAACTAAAAACGTTTTCTCATAAGTTTAGCTCCCTTAATGTTAGTATAAATAAAAGAGACAAGGGAAGAGAGAAAGGGATACAAGTGGAGCAAGAAAAAGGAAGCAGACCAAAAGGAACATAACAATGATCATTACAAAAAATAAGAAATGGAAAAAGAAGAAATGAACAATCATAATTAGAAACTATCTAAACTAAAAGAAATAAAATGAATGAAATAGTAACAATAAAATATGATGTAGCTTTAAATAAAAAGGTTTGTTTTCTGCAACACCCATTTAATTTTAAATATAATTCATATTAATTTAGTTATTAAGTTTAAGTAAATAAAAATGTGTGTAAAATTTTTCCAGTTTTAAAAGAAATTCCAAACTTAACAGAATTTGGAAATGGTAATAAAATATGAAAGATATATACATATATTTCATAAAACTGTACATCATGGTTTAAGTAATACATAACAGTCAGAAACAAAAGTACATCGAAATACATATACTACCTAGCCCACTATATACATCAAAAGAGATCCTATACAGAGCAGTATTTATCTACCCTATCCCTTATACAAAAAGAAAATACTATAGGTCTTCAGGTCCTCCTTCGTTGAGACGTTCTCTATCTCGTACTCAGCATCACGGAGCGTTAATGTCGTCTTCAATAATCACGACCAATCATACACAAAAGAAAATAATGGAGTGAGGTGTTTTGTTCTAAAATCACTTTTACATGTGCGGTAGGAAATCTACCATAAAACAAAGACAAAACACAACTGACAACACAAGAGATCCTAAGATTCATTCTAAGTTGTATCCGACTACCCTTGACTAGGTATGGATCCATACTTCCCATTAGTGGGTAATAGTTCTCAACAGAACCTGGGAAGTGACTGGGAGTACATATACCTCTCTCAACACCATCACATGGTACAGTCTTTGTCATCATTGAGGAACAAAATAACAATTTAGGACATCCATTTATAGAAGTATACTCTCAAACCAATCTTGGAATGCTGAGCAGTTGTCGGGATTATCGAGTTTGGTCAGGCGAATATCCCGGCTCAAGGGGGCTACCCTGGCCATTGGGACCTTCACCACTCGATGCCTACCCCCAAGACCTCCGCAAGTGGGTCCCTGCCTTTCATTCCTCAGCGTACCAAACTGTGGCTTCCCTAGCAGGGTGCCATGTCACTACATGCCACTTGCTTTACATTACTCACTAAACTATCAATTCCTAACTTCTCAAGCAGAGGTTTCCCTAGTCTCATTTAACTTGAGCACCAGTACAATCAACATTTCTGCCTTATTTTGCAGAAATTGCACAATACCAGAATTTTAACAGAATAACGACATAGCAATTATAGTATAATTACTAAAATTTTGGCAGAATAACAACTAAATAAATACATTTTAATTTTCTAAAATTGAGCAGAGTAACAGCTTAGCAAGCGCATTTTAATTTTCTAAAATTGAAAAGAGTAACAGCTTAGCAAGTATAATTTAATAATTAAAATTTGAGCAGAGTAACAATTTAGTAATTATGATTTAATAATCTAAATTTGGGCAGAGTAACAACTTAGTAAAAATTAAAGTTTAACTTAAACAATAATAACAATACTAAAATTTAAGCCTAAACGGGTTTAGGGGAAAACCCTTCCTACCAACATGCAAAGTGACAGTAATTTAGAACCAACCCCACTCCCCCCATTACCTCTAAGATAGTTGATGAAGAGGATGGAATTGTTGGTGCAAAGCTTCTAAGAGGAGAAATTCTACTAGTTGAAAACTAGCAAAATTTTAACATAAAAACTAGATAAAAAAATATTTTAGAGAGAGAAAACTTTAGAAAGAGAAGTTCTCTAGCTTGGGAGAGGAAAGGATGAGTGAAAACCTGAAAACTTTGAGGCCTATTTATAGAAGAAGGAGGGGGGTTAGGTGTCCAAATATTTACATCATCCATTATGTCACCATTATGTCATAAATCCAATTTTTATTTATTTTTAATCCAATTTAGGAACACATATCTCAAATAGGTGGTGAATCAGCTATTTTAGGGTTGGGGACGTGCTCCACCAGCTGTCCCAAGCCTCCATGTGTCAAATTTATCTGTAGGTGAATTAACCGGTACCGACAAAAACGCCTAAACTTGAAAAAATTAGCTTTTAATATCAAAATAATTTATTTTAATGCAAACTGGATAAATACATTAATTTTCATCAAAAATAAATTTCTAATAATAAATTTTAATTTTTATTAATTTATTTCAAATTATATGTTTTTATTTTATATTTTTAAGCTAGAAAATTCATAGAAAATCCATTTTAATTCAATAAATACCAAAATTTGTATCAAAATTATAAAATTAAATATTTTACCCATAATTAAACTAAAATTACTATTTTCACCCTTTTTGAGTGTCAAACCAGTACTGGCTGACTTATTAGACACGCAGGGCATTTTGGTCATTTTACACAGAAATTCCAAAAAATTCCCAAAAATTCCCAAAATTATATTTTAATATATATGACATAATTCCAAGCTCAAATTGACATTTTAATGTCAATTGAATCTTTTCCTCATGTCAGTTCTTAATGTTGAGAAATAGGGATAAAATTGTCATTTTTCTAATTTCTCCAGGCTCCGGCTCGGAAAAATTATTAAAAATCACGATTAAATAACTCTTGAGATTTTGAGCAAAATGGTGGGAGTCAGAATTTCAAAATTCCTTTTCGATTTTTCAGAATTGTAGTGCCAAATATATATAAAAAATAGTGGAAGAATTAAAATAGGATTATTATATTTTTCACTACTTTTTTCTCAAAATAAAGTTTTTATAATGAGAGATATTTAATATAAAATTTTCAAAATATTTTGAGGTCAAAAAGTCTCCGATTGGTTCCAACAGTCAACCAGGGGTATTTTTGTCATTTTACAAAAATTATCTCAATAAATTCTAGAAAAATTTCTAAAATTATTATTAATTGTTCTAAATACATTGATGACTTAAAAACAATTTTTAAACATACAGAATAATTTAATATACAAAAGTAGGGGTGTTACATTTTCAATCCTAAAAATGTTGTTGGAAGCACCTATTGAAAGGAGAAAAAGTGAGGAAGTCCAAAAAATGAATAAGAGGTGCTAACTTTTATTTCGCAACTCCTCATTGTTATCCATTGCAGCGCTAATCTTCTCCTTCAAGATGACCAAGCTGTGACATACCACCAAGATATAAACTCTACAACAACATGCAAATTATAAATCCATTCTCTTGCATTATGACAAAATAAAAACAATGTAAACCATTAACATTCCAAGACAACGTAAAATGGCAAAGTGATAAGACAAATGTACTCCATTGCAATTGCAAGCAAGATGATGAGCAACAACAATGGTGGAATAACAAGGAGGAGTCGCAAAGGGAATGAAGAGAAAGAAACAAAAGCGAGGGAGAAGTGGGAACAAAGGACATAAAATATATTTACAAACCAACTATATAGTGCTTTCTACAAAAAAGGTTATGTGAAAAAGAAATACAATTGCACTTTATTAAAAAAGTGTTGTTTGAATAAAGAAACAAAATAGCACTTCCTATAAAAAGCGTCATCTAATTTTATGTAATTTAAAAAAAAAAACAATAATTTAGACATGGCTATTTATTTGAAAAGCGCTATGTAATGTTAAACTTGAACATCCTTTTTTTAAGAAAGTTCTATATAAAAGCTCATTGCTTTTGCTAATAACACTTTTGTCAAAAGAACAATATCTCAAATGCACTATCTAAATGGAATTTTGACATAGTATCCTTCATTTTCTCTCTTCTTTATTTCTCTTCAATTAAACACATTGTAAGCATATGCACTCTCTTAATTAGATTATAATCAAAGTTCATACATTGATTATCAATGATTTCTAAAAGGTTTTTCTAGAGTGATTATCTTCAAAATTTTGATAAAGAATTTCTTATACTTTTTTATCATAAAGGGATGAAAATGAAACTTAAAAGTTAAGGGGAAAATATGTGTACTTTTTTAACCTCTATATTTGTTCATTAAAATAAATTATGATTTTTTAAATAAATTGTTTATTTAAAATCACACATTTTTCATGAAATTTAGCTAAATAAAACATGATTAGATGTCTTTATTAAATTTTCAAAATGCATCATATCAATACAACAATATAACTAATATGGTGTGGTATGGTTGACAAGTAATTATGCCGCCCGTTAAAAATGTGGTGAGGGTTCGGTCTCTAGATTTGTGTGTATAAAAGAGCATCTGTTGATGAGGTCAACTTCTTAAATGAATCTTTATATCTAAAAAAATTAGTCTCTAACTTTTGGCCAAAAAATACCCTAAGCACCAAAAAAAATGAGAGTATGACTTGAGGTTTACACAAAAAGTTGGGATCAATATGCTTATTTTATATTACTTAAAGTAAAAGACATTAGGGAATTTTTCCTCCCAAAGAGTTTGTCAAAACTTAAAAATCTGCTCAAAGTTAGGAGTAATACCGTAATTTGATCTTTAGGTGGAAAGTTGTGAAAATTAAATTTCAAAATAAGAGAAAATTATTAGCATTTAATAACAGTTTCAAATTAATTTAAAATGAATAGTGAATAATTTTAGGGAAAATAATTTCGATGATCATTTAATGGCACCAAATGAGTTACAATTTTGTTAATCACCATTATATTATACACTGTTTCTAGAATTAGAGATTTGACACCATTTAATGGTCATTCCGTGATGCCATCTTTTATTCAATTATTTTAATTGAAATTATTCAATTTAATATATTGTTAAGACATATTTTATCCAATTACCATATTATAAGATTTTCCAAGATTGCTTCGTCAATCACTTTTTCCATTATATTATATTGCCTGATAAATTTTTTTCTTATATCTACTCAAAATTTCGAGTAATCCTACGAGCAGGGATTTTAAATTACTACTATTTCATTATCTTTCCATTATTAATGGAAAATTATCATATATTAAACTCGCTAATTTCCCATTAAATAAGTATTTAATATTGGTTTTGTAACACCCCTACTTTTGTATATTAAATTATTCTGTATGTTTAAAAATTGTTTTTAAGTCATCAATGTATTTAGAACAATTAATAATAATTTTAGAAATTTTTCTAGAATTTATTGAGATAATTTTTGTAAAATGACAAAAATACCCCTGGTTGACTGTTGGAACCAATCGGAGACTTTTTGACCTCAAAGTATTTTGAAAATTTTATGTTAAATATCTCTCATTATAAAAACTTTATTTTGAGAGAAAATTAGTGAAAAATATAATAATCCTATTTTAATTCTTCCACTGTTTTTTATATATATTTGGCACTACAATTCTGAAAAATCAGAAAGGAATTTTGAAATTCTGACTCCCACCATTTTGCTCAAAATCTCAAGAGCTATGTAATCGTGATTTTTAATAATTTTTCCGAGCCGGAGTCTGGAGAAATTAGAAAATGACAATTTTATCCCTATTTCTCAACATTAAGAACTGACATGAGGAAAAGATTCAATTGACATTAAAATGTCAATTTGAGCTTGGAATTATATCATATATATTAAAATATAATTTTGGGAATTTTTGGGAATTTTTTGGAATTTCTGTGTAAAATGACCAAAATGCCCTTGCGTGTCTAATAAGCCAGCCAGTACTGGTTTGACACTCAAAAAGGGTGAAAATAGTAATTTTAGTTTAATTATGGGTAAAATATTTAATTTTATAATTTTGATACAAATTTTGGTATTTATTGAATTAAAATGGATTTTCTATGAATTTTCTAGCTTAAAATATAAAATAAAAACATATAATTTGAAATAAATTAATAAAAATTAAAATTTATTATTAGAAATTTATTTTTGATGAAAATTAATGTATTTATCCAGTTTTGCATTAAAATACATTATTTTGATATTAAAAGCTAATTTTTTCAAGTTTAGGCGTTTTTGTCGGTACCGGTTAATTTACCTACAGATAAAATTTGACACATGGAGGCTTGGGACAGCTGGTGGAGCACGTCCCCAACCCTAAAATAGGTGATTCACCACCTATTTGAGATATGTGTCCCTAAATTGGATTAAAAATAAATAAAAATTGGATTTATGACATAATGGTGACATAATGGATGATGTAAATATTTGGACACCTAACCCCCCTCCTTCTTCTATAAATAGGCCTCAAAGTTTTCAGATTTTCACTCATCCTTTCCTCTCCCAAGCTAGAGAGCTTCTCTTTCTAAAGATTTCTCTCTCTAAAATATTTTTTTGCCTAGTTTTTATGTTAAAATTTTGCTAGTTTTCAACTAGTAGAATTTCTCCTCCTAGAAGCTTTGCACCAACAATTCCATTCTCTTCATCAACTATCTTAGAGGTAATGGGGGGAGTGGGGTTGGTTCTAAATTACTGTCACTTTGCATGTTGGTAGGAAGGGTTTTCCCCTAAACCCGTTTAGGCTTAAATTTTAGTATTGTTATTATTGTTTAAAGTTAAACTTTAATTTTTACTAAGTTGTTACTCTACCCAAATTTAGATTATTAAATCATAATTACTAAATTGTTACTCTGCTCAAATTTTAATTATTAAATTATACTTGCTAAGCTGTTACTCTGTTCAATTTTAGAAAATTAAAATGCGCTTGCTAAGCTGCTACTCTTCTCAATTTTAGAAAATTAAAATGTATTTATTTAGTTGTTATTCTGCCAAAATTTTAGTAATTATACTATAATTGCTATGTCGTTATTCTGTTAAAATTCTGGTATTGTGCAATTTCTGCAAAATAAGGCAGAAATGTTGATTGTACTGGTGCTCAAGTTAAATGAGACCAGGGAAACCTCTGCTTGAGAAGTTAGGAATTGATAGTTTAGTAAGTAATGTAAAGCAAGTGGCATGTAGTGACATGGCACCCTGCTAGGGAAGCCACAGTTTGGTACGCTGAGGAATGAAAGGCAGGGACCCACTTGCAGAGGTCTTGGGGGTAGGCATCGAGTGGTGAAGGTCCCAATGGCCAGGGTAGCCCCCTTGAGCCGGGATATTCGCCTGACCAAACTCGATAATCCCGACAACTGCTCAGCATTCCAAGATTGGTTTGAGAGTATACTTCTATAAATGAATGTCCTAAATTGTTATTTTGTTCCTCAATGATGACAAAGACTGTACCATGTGATGGTGTTGAGAGAGGTATATGTACTCCCAGTCACTTCCCAGGTTCTGTTGAGAACTATTACCCACTAATGGGAAGTATGGATCCATACCTAGTCAAGGGTAGTCGGATACAACTTAGAATGAATCTTAGGATCTCTTGTGTTGTCAGTTGTGTTTTGTCTTTGTTTTATGGTAGATTTCCTACCGCACATGTAAAAGTGATTTTAGAACAAAACACCTCACTCCATTATTTTCTTTTGTGTATGATTGGTCGTGATTATTGAAGACGACATTAACGCTCCGTGATGCTGAGTACGAGATAGAGAACGTCTCAACGAAGGAGGACCTGAAGACCTATAGTATTTTCTTTTTGTATAAGGGATAGGGTAGATAAATACTGCTCTGTATAGGATCTCTTTTGATGTATATAGTGGGCTAGGTAGTATATGTATTTCGATGTACTTTTGTTTTTGACTGTTATGTATTACTCAAACCATGATGTACAGTTTTATGAAATATATGTATATATCTTTCATATTTTACTACCATTTCCAAATTCTGTTAAGTTTGGAATTTCTTTTAAAACTGGAAAAATTTTACACATATTTTTATTTACTTAAACTTAATAACTAAATTAATATGAATTATATTTAAAATTAAATGGGTGTTACAGGTTTCCCTAATTACGTTACTTAATATGGTCCTATTTAAGTGACCCATTCCTAGAGAGTTGTTGAGTTAATTTTCAAAAAGCACACGAGGTGTTTGATAAGCAGTAATAAAATGGATATTCCCTAACTTAATGAAGATGTCAACAATATGCTTAATAGGAGATAGGATAGAACGCTATCCCATGCAAATGTTAACAAAGGTTAAACTTTAGTGGGTTCATTCTTGATGTTAGTTTTATTATTTTTATGTTGAATTAATTTTTTTCCATCATTCTTTGTTTTCTTTTTTGCTATCAACGAGCTTACTTCATATATATATATATATATATATATATATATATATATATATATATATATATATATCTACATACATGTATACACACATACAAACACACACACACATATATATAGTGTCTAATCTTATATTATCCTGTCTTATTTTGTTTTTTGTTTTTTTTTGTGAACTCAATCAAAAGTCAAGGACTAATTCCTCGAGGTACTAAAACTCATTTAAGAGGTTAATATTTCCTCAACAAATATTTTTCTATACACACGGACCCAGGAATTGAACCTTATCCCATTTTGTTTGACGTTTAAGGTTTTGGCCCAAAAATTAAGATATGCAATTACTATTTTAGATTTCATAACATTTATTATGCAGTTTCCTAATATACCTCTTATCTTTCATATTAATTAGATACTTTATCTTTTTATATTTTCTCTTTCTACAATAAATGTTTAAGGATATAATAGAAAAAAAATATTTAATATTTCATTGATATTCTAAGATGACAATTGAAATGGAACAAAAAAATTTGGCTAAAACATCAAATAAAATGGGACAGAGGTAGTATCAATATCAAACACGAATTTATTTTTTTTTATTGATGATAACTGTAAATGGAAAAAGAAAAAGAAAAAGAAAAACCTTTGACTTGATTAGGTCAAGTGGTAGTTCACCTAACTTGGTTCCATCTTTTTTAATCACTTTTTCCCAGGACTGTCTCATTTCATGGTTTTATTAATCATAGTTATTTTTGGGCCATGTTGTTGCCAGTTTTAATGCCGCTCATAACATTAGGTGAGCATTAGTAAATTTGTAGAAACAGGGAATCCATCCAAATTGTTCTTTTTAATACATTATTATGTTTTATCCTGCGTTCTAGAAAACTTTATTCTTAAATAAATAAATGTTATTTTACGCACATAGCTTTCAATTAATTTTTGTGTTATTTTTTTTTAATATTCTTTCTAGAAAACCTCGAAGTTCTTTCTTTTACAAAAATTAATTTGAGTAAGATCATTTACATTCAATAAAATATAGATTAGCATAATCAAGAATTAAATGTCAAAAGATTCATATCAAACTAATTAAGATCATTTAAGCATATAATTCTAGATCCGATTCAAGTTTTTATGTATGTGTTTAAAAAAAATTAGGAGAAGTACTCCTAGCCATTGACGCCAGGCCATATGGATTTTCTTCCAAGAAATGGAGGTAAACCTCCAGGGTCGCACTCTATGACACTTGGTGGATAAAATCTTTTCTTTTGGAATTCTTTCTTCCACAAACGTTTACCTTCTTTCATCATATGGAAAGAGTCTTCGAAGTGTACTAGGACTTAAAGTTCTACCAAATTCACTCCTAAGCTTACTTTGTTGTAGTATATTGATTAATCCCAAAGTGCTGGAGAAAAGAGAAAGTAGTAAAAACCCTTGTGATTCACTCACCAAATAGTCAAACACTCTTCAATAACCCAAGATGACTCATTTGTTGTATATCCACCCTATCCTTGAAAGGTGAAAGAAAGAAATGTAATATAAATTAGGATTTTTCTTTAAGGAGAGACATTTCAAGTGAGGGATTTACGAGATGGAGGGGTAAATACCAACGGTTGAATCTTACTATAATAATCAAAATTAAAACACATAAGTCTTGTAATTCTTTGAAGTTATTATGTGATTTTAAATAGTATGCATGAGGTCATAGGTTCTAATCTTAGTATGACCATTGTACACCAAAATGTGATTTTAAATAGTCTTTAATTTTGATCATTTGTACATGATTTTATGGTCAAAATTTAATCTTATTTATTTACGTAGTTTTGCTTATTTGGTGTCTTAATGATTACTTTACTATAATATGTAAATTAGTAACTCAAAATAATTGATCTAGTAGAGGAGGTTTAAAGTAATTTGCATGAGATTTTAGATTCAAATTTTGTCATCGTCATTATACACACACAAAAAATAAAAGAAAATAGATTTCCTGCATTCAAATATTCATGTATTCATAAATTAGAACTGTCAGATAAACATGGGATGATTCACATTTCAAATACATTTTTAAATTAGATTTATCAAGATAAAATATGAGTTGTTCAATCTTCATTGAATAGATGTGATTAGCCAAATGAATGAAAGGTGAAATTTCCTAACTGCAGGAAAGCCCGATTCAAAAAATAATCGGCAAATTAATTCTTGGCAGACTTGCTAATTATGACTACCTATGTGCGCTTGCTTGGTCTATAGAATATTTATAATAGTTGCTAATTTTATAGCTTAAACCTTGAGATCCCGTTTCACGGTTGTTTTACCAAAATAATATAAAAGAAAACATTAATTCCCAAACTACCTCACATGCAACAATATTTCCCAAAATACCTCAATTTACTGTTCACGTGAGAAAGCAAGCTTTCCAATGTTTTTTTTTTTTTCACGTAGGGATTTTTTACCAAAATATATAATGGTTTTTTTAACAATATATATAATGGTCTTTTTACCAAAATAAATTAAAAAAAAACAATATTTCCCAAAGTACCATACATGAAACATTATTTACCAATCTACAGTAATTTACTATTCACCTAAGAAGCCTTTTCTTCAACCACCGAATTCTCTCTTTAGTTTTGCAAAAATTTTGATATTTGTCTCATGAAGTTTGGGTCTCCAAGACCCGACTTCTTAGAGGCTTTTTTTTTTTTTTTGTGCTTTTCAATTTTGGTGAATATACTTAATCAAATTTTATTTTAATTACAGGTTAATTTAAATGTCCAATTTTTTTTTGAAATTATGGTTAAATAATATATTTAGTGGTTAATTAAAATAAGTACAACAACAAAAAAATTAAATAAGAAGATTTCTATTAATTAAAGTTATTTAATCAAATTAAATTAATTACTATGTTTATTAGGTTTGTTAGTTTAGGAAAAATTAAGACAAAAATAATATTGACAAATGTAATTAAAATAATTACTATGTTTAATTTTAATTATGAATTAATTCTATAAAAAATTGAAATTGTGGTTAAATAATACATTAAGTGCTTAATTAGAATAAGTACAATAAAGGAAAAAATTAATAAAAATAATTAAATTATTTAAATTTTCTTAATTTTATTATTTTTTTTAAATATAAATTTAATTTAATTATTATTATAATTATAGGTTAAATAATATAGTTAAATAATACATGTAGCGGTTAATTAAAATAATTATACCTAACCAACCACATTAAATATTAGATAATCGTATTAAACTAGTTGTTATTTTTGGCAAATTAAAATAATTAATATTGTCATTCGTCATTAAAATAATTAGTTGGAAATAAAATAACTAAATATTACATAAGAGGCAGGAGACCTAATCTCCGTAATGGTGTCTAGTTCCACACAATAGAGGTTGCCTTCTACGCGGAGGATTTCGACGGATTTGTCTTTGTTGTCGTACAACATTCTCCTCGTCATCAACAGTTGGTTGAGAAGTTGCATAATGGTTAACGTGTGGTGTTGACGAACTTCAAGCAAGCTGATGGTGAAGCGATGGAATGGCTATACTCTGCATATAAGCTTGAGCCGATTCTGGAGTTTGAATGTCTGCACCAAACAAGTTGCTCATGAAATCCGCTGAACTAGATGTAAATAAGTGTCGACGATACTCAACATTTTCATCAGCCTGTTGTTCTGATGGAGTGAATGCAAATCAATGACGAGGTGGTTCAAAGTCTTCCTCTTGCATTATTTGAACAACTTGGGGGCTAGGGTGGGGAGGTGTACTCTGTTGCCATGCACCTTGTGGTGTTGGAGTTTGCTGTGTTGCATGTGTTGTGTTGCCAACATCCATGTTACATGCAAGTCGTGGGTCTTGCAATTGTTGTGGCACAGATAGAAAAGGTATCGAATTTGCACAATACCATTGCATATAGTCCTTCCAAATTCCAAGCCAGTTGGCATGCTCTTCTGCCCAGTTCGTGTAATTATTTCCTCGCATGTCCAATCGATGAAGGTGATCTAAATTATTAGGTGGTTGTGGCACTTCTTGCCATAGTCCAAATTATTAGGTGGATCGGGGCAATCTGGATTGCCGATTCTGTCGATGCGATCACGACCGTCCCTTTTTCCTGACGAAGGGGACAAGACCCTGCAGGATTCCCTGATGGATGAATAGTGAACGCGCTTGGATCAGGGCGATCTGGATCGTCGATTCCGTCGGTGCAATCACAATCGTCCCTTTTCCTAAAGAAGGGGACAAGACCCTACAGGATACCCTGACAGATGAACAGTGAACGCGCTTGGATCGAGGCGATCTGGATCGTCGATTGTGTCAGTGCGATCATGATTGTCCCTTTTCCTGACAAAGGGGACAAGACCCTGCAGGATTCCCTGACAGATGAACAGTGAACGCGCTTGGATCGGGGCAATCTGGATCGTCAATTCCGTCGATGCGATCACAATCGTCCCTTTTCCTGACGAAGGGGACAAGACCCTACAGGATTCCCTGACAGATGAACAGTGAACGCGCTTGGATCGAGGCGATCTGGATCGTCGATTGCGTCGGTGCGATCATGACCGTCCCTTTTCCTGACGAAGGGGACAAGACCCTGCAGGATTCCCTGACGGATGAACAATGAACGCGCTTGGATCAGGGTGATCTGGATCGTCGATTTTGTCGGTGTGATCACGACCGTTGCTTTTTCTATCAACACAATCGTAAATGTTTGCATCGGGTAAACAGTGTATAAATGTAACATGTGTGGACGTTAAATTCGACAACACACGCATCATTTCATCAATCATCCTATGTCTAAACCTTAAGCCGTACACTAGCCATGGCATCTAGACTTGTATTTGCTTTTGTATATTACAATGGGGAGATGAAAGAAACTAAGCATAGGTCAACCTTTGTCAGTAATGACCCAAAGATACTCCAAGTCAACACAAGTATGAAACTTAATGTGTTGAAGCAAGCCATTCAAAATAAGATTAAACTGGGGGATGGAAAATTGGTGGCGCACCTCCATTTCCGATGTCCAATATCCTTTTTGGGCGGTTGTTTTCAATATAGTGCGTGCAAACTTGAAGAAAATGAGGATGTACACACAATGTTTGTTGTATTCGCTGAAGTGCCTAACTTGACGTCCGTTGAGTTATACGCGACTATCGAGGATCAGCAAACACAGGCATCTAATCAACCACAGTCCTATCTGTCAAGCTCATGGTTATGGGATGGCTTGTCAGAATATCTTGATGAAACCATGAATCTTGGATCTCATTATACGGAAGATGAGAAGATTTGATAAGACCACTTTATGAATCGCATGTATCGAAGTGTTATAATTTAATGAAATGTTTTGTTTAGTTGTGTTCTACATTAATAGTTATTAGTATTGTTATTCTAATTTTTTTAACACAATTTAAGTCATAAACAAAAAATTGTTTAGAGATTCCTTGAAAGTAGATGCCTTCAAAAGTTGTTGTCATATGACCATTGAAGTACACGAATGCAAGTTCTGAATCCATGTTTTTCTGAGGAAAAAATAGTAAAATAAGTGAAAAAGAAAGGTTATTTTTTACTTTGCGTCAGTGCGTCAGAGATTCCTTACTTTGCGTCAGTCTAAAAAAACGAACGGCCCAGATTGTATTGACAAATCCAACGGTCTAGATTCAATCGTTTTAGTGGTCTATATATAGACCATGACTCAACTTCAGTTTGCAAACCAGAAATATATCCTCACTCAACATCCATTCTCAGCCAAAAACCTTAAACTCTCCACCTTCGTCATGACTTCATCCAACTTTAATCTTATTATCTACTACAATGGCCAGATGATTCGATCCGAGGAGGGGGCAAAGTTTGAATGCCCAAACCCAGTCATCCTCACCATCAAGAGAGCCCTTTCACTTAAGGCCTTAAAGCGGAGAATCCAGCAAAAGCTCAAACTTCAACCAACAACAATGGTTGACAGTATCTTTCATCGATACCCTTTATGTGTTGGCAAAGGAGTTCTACGTTATGAGGCGGTGAAACTTTTAGACGATGAGGACGTCCAAAGTATGTTCACAATTTCTACCCAATACAAGACACTTGGATGCATAAAGCTCTATGTCACGTTAGAGGACACACCCTCTACAACATATCCTGAACCTGACAATGCTTTCTTACCCACAACATCACATGCATTTCCCACATCGTCACATGCAACAACATTTGATCTTAACCAACAGTATACCCACCAAATGAATGGGAGACAACTCCCTCTTCTGCCCTACTCCCACCATATGCCCCTTCTTTTGATTTAAACAGCACGCAGTTTAATTTTTCTGAATTTGCGCCAGCCACCTCCTCTTTCACCCAACTACTGTCAACATCTCCATACATCGAACAACCTCCATCCCAACCTAACGAGCCACAACAAGTTGATGATGCTAGGGCTGGTCCACATGACGAATATGTTGGCCCTTTTAGTGATAATGAAGAAGACATTCTAGAACACCATGTGAATGACAACAATGATGAAGATGACAACCAACAGCAAGACGTAGGCCCCTCAACAACCAACAATGCTTACAGTCCGCCCCCACACATGCATGCTGTCGAACTGGACGCAACAGAAGATGATGCAGAGTTTATGCATGTCTTGGATCGTGAAGGCATTTCATGTGCAGCACCTAGATCCCTTTACGTTAGGATGCAGTTCCATGACAAAGATTCATGCCTGTTTGCAATTAGGGAACACCACATCAGGAACCATGTGGACTTCAAAGTTGTAAGTTCTGACCAACAACTATTTGTTGCAAAATGTCGTGTTGAAGGATGTGCATGGAGGTGTAGAGCAGCATATGGCAAGGTTTGCAGACAATGGGAGATCAGAAAACTACAAGGACCCCATACATGTGTGTCACCAATGTTGTCTCAAGATCATCGTCAACTTACGTCAACGATGATCAGTAAAGAGATTGAGGCACTGGTTAGAAATGATCCCTCGATCTCGGTGCCATTACGGATTGAACACATAAAAACAACTAAGCAGTTGACCACCTCCTACAAAAAGGCGTGGTTGGGAAAGCAAAAGGCTATAGAAACAATCTACGGCAATTGGGAGCAGTCATACAAGGATTTACCACAATTGCTCTAGGTAATCCAAATGACTAATCTTGGGACGATTGTTAAGATGCAGACGCTGCCATGTAACAACCAAGATGGTGACATTAACATTTTCCATCGTCTTTTTTGGAGTTTTAAACCATGCATCGATGGGTTTTCCTACTGTAAGCCCACAGTTCAAGTTAATGGCACTTGGTTGTATGGAAAGTACAAAGGTACTCTTTTGGTAGCAGTTGCACAGGATGGGAACAACCATATTCTTCCAATAGCTTTTGCCATAGTGGAGGGGGAGACAACAGATGCTTGGTTCTTCTTCCTCAAGTACTTAAGAAAGTACATCACACCCCAACATGGTCTATGCCTAATATCAGACAGGCATGAAGCGATAAAGAGTGCCTATGCACGACGGGGGAGTGGTTGGACAGAACAAGATTCAGTGCATGTGTTTTGCATTCGACACATCGCACAAAATTTCATAAGGCACTTCAGGAATGCTGATCAAAAGAAACAAGTTGTAAATATGGGTACGTATTGCATACATGTTAATTATTTTTTTAAATATTCTCATCATAACATTACTGACAATCCTTCATTCCAACTCCTCAGCATATGCCATGACGGAGAGAAACTTTTTCTACTACTACAACAATCTTCATCATGTGCATCAGAAGCCACGCAATGGCTCGATGAAATCCTAAGGCCAAAATGGACTCTTGCATGGGATGGAGGGCAACGTTGGGGACACATGACCACCAATCTCGTGGAGGCAATCAACTCAGTACTTAAAAAAACTAGAAACCTACCCATTTCAGCATTGGTCGAAGCAACATATTTTAGGTGTAATGAATTATTCGTCAGAAGGGGAGGGAAGCAACAACGATGATAAACTCTGGAAAAAAATATACAGAGATTCTTAACAAGGCCGTACAAGATGCAACAACAAAGGCAAATACACACTACGTGAAGGACTTCGATCAAGACGGTTCAACGTTCTTAGGTGCAGGAATTGATTAACCCTTTAGAAGGGCGACTTGCAGGGCATTTCAGTGTTAGATTGGAGCAGCAACTATGTGAATGTGGAAAGTTCCAAAAATTGCACATCCCATGTGCGCATGTCGTTGCTGCTTGTAACCAAATTCACCATGACTATATGCAATATGTGAGTCCGGTGTACACGTTGGAATATGTATCGAATGTTTATGGCGGAAGGTTCCACATGTTGCCCAATAAAGGGTCATGGCCAACATATGACAAACCAGAATTGTCCCACAATCCTACTATGCGCAGGAATATCAGTGGACGCCCGAAATCAACTCGAATACGTACTGAGATGGACCTCAGAGAAAGGGGTCAACCAAAAAGATGTTCAGCATGTCGCACACCAGGACATACCAAAAATAAATGTCCTAACCGTGCTGAAACGTCAAGGCGACCCCAATGATTTTTAATCCTATGTAACTTTATTAATGTAGTTCATTATTAATTTAATCCTTCCTTCTGTTTTTTGTTTAAAATCATTTGCTTATTTAACCACAATTTCATTTTTCCATAAAATTACCACATTAGTAAAATTAAACATATTAATTATTTTAATTTGCCAATAATAACAACTAGTTTAATACTTATTTTAATTAACCGCTACATGTATTATTTAACCATATTGTTTAACCTATAATTATAATAATAATTAAATTAAATTTATATTTAACAAAAATAATAAATTAAGAAAATTTAAATACTTTAATTATTTTTATTAATTTTTTCCTTTATTGTACTTATTCTAATTAAGCACTTAATGTATTATTTAACCACAATTTCAATTTTTTTATAGAATTAATTCATAATTAAAATTAAACATAGTAATTATTTTAATTGCATTTGTCAATATTATTTTTGTCTTAATTTTTCCTAAACTAACAAACCTAATAAACATAGTAATTAATTTAATTTGATTAAATAACTTTAATTAATAGAAATCTTCTTATTTAATTTTTTTGTGGTTGTACTTATTTTAATTAACCACTAAATATATTATTTAACCATAATTTCAAAAAAAAATTGGACATTTAAATTAACCTGTAATTAAAATAAAATTTGATTAAGTATATTCACCAAAATTGAAAAGCACAAAAAAAAAAAAAGCCTCTAAGAAGTCGGGTCTTGGAGACCCAAACTTCATGAGGCAAATATCAAAATTTTTGCAAAACTAAAGAGAGAATTCGGTGGTTGAATAAAAGGCTTCTTAGGTGAATAGTAAATTACTGTAGATTGGTAAATAATGTTTCATGTATGGTACTTTGGGAAATATTGTTTTTTTTTTAATTTATTTTGGTAAAAAAACCATTATATATATTGTTAAAAAAATCATTATATATTTTGGTAAAAAATCCCTATGTGAAGAAAAAAAAAAAGCATTGGAAAGCTTGCTTTTTCACGTGAACAGTAAATTGAGGTATTTTGGGAAATATTGTTGCATGTGAGGTAGTTTGGGAATTAATGTTTTCTTTTATATTATTTTGGTAAAAAAACTCCGTTTCACACGGCTTTTTTTTATGTCCTAAAACCCATCTTTCATTTTTTTGGTCCATATCCTAAAACCCATCCGAAGATCTAAGTTCTCAATTTGTTGTATTTTTTTGACTATCGAATAAGAAGTAGAAGTAATAATGGTCAAGGACACTGAATAATAAATAGTCCCAAAGGTGGAGGGCCACCATTAAATCAAATCATACATAGAAAAAAAGAAAAAGTATATCACTCCTGAACCCCCTGCTATCAAGTATCAACCTATAGCCTCTGTCCATAGAAGACTAGCACAGTAGCACTACTTTTTATTTTAGTTGGATACCTCACCATTTCTTCATCTTTAAGTTTGTTCTTAACCTTTATATCTTTTCACTTTTTTTTATGTTTTAGGGAGGCCCCATTTGAAGGAACGGGCAATGGAATTGTAAGAGGTAGAAACCCCATCATGTAACCTGAAATTTTTTTATTCTGTAATACTTACTCCTTTCATTATAATAATAACACCTGTCCTTATATGGTTATTTTCTCTCCGTGTTAAAATTTTAAAATAAAAAGAATTTTTTTCTAAATTTAAAAAATTAACTGCAAGAGAATAGCTACTACAAGAGTATAACAAATTTACTATATGTAACCAAGTCTTCCTTCCTGGAATAGACAAGAGCAGATACCGAGCTACTAAGTTGATGGTGTGCTCTGAACCTTAAACACCATCAAATCCTGAATTATAAACAATGGTCCATATTAAATAAAGGTGGAAGATAAAATGCGAGACACAGATATCTTTAGTGAAATCCATTTTCCCCATTTGATTCTAAATTTATCTTGAACGTTTGAATGTCTAAATGTGTAAAAACATATATATGACATAGTGACACGTGGTCATCCTATTATCAATGAACTACTTTCTTGACTTCAATATAAGATATTATTAATCACATAGCAGCATTTTTCACTCAATCAGTAAACATAACTTCAAGTTAGAGCGATAATATTCCTCACATCACCTTTAAAAGAATCGTCTTCAACAAAACCCTTGTCTATTGTGCACCAAAGAAGCAACCCATTTAAGTAATCTGCACTCTCACAATAAAAGGCAGATATAATGCAATGTGCACATTGGACATGAGTATTACAATGTCCTTGTTAGATACAGGAATTACAGTCATTCACATAATCTCCTTTTTGCCCTCAACTTTCTTTTTCTCCACACTTCACTTGGTGGAGACAGAAAGTAAAAATGGTTGTTGAACAACTTTTGTTAGCATCAGTTGAAAAGAGTTATGTACATGACTACCTGCAATTAAAGAATATGAGTAAGCATACTGTGAAAAGTTGTGAAGGAGTTGAGTCACTTCTGGCTCTCCTTGATCTTTGTTTCAATGCTGCCAATGACATAATCACATGCAAATATTCAATTAGAATCAAGTTAGCAACCTGGCTTCTCGTTCCCAAACCCGTGTTGTGGCAGTCTGAATTTTTAAGATGCATATTGCAAATCCATCTCGTTAATTATGATATAAATTGTGATTCTCCAAACCTGAGGGAAAATCAGAAGAAAAATAAATTCCCTCATTGAGCATCAAGCTGGCTTTCAATGATATATAAAACACACATTATAATCCACTCTTTGATTGTCATGTACTCCCTTTAAAATCCTCCTCTCTAGCAACACCCAGCAATAGGAAGAAATAGCTCTCTTCCGGGGGAATTCGGCAGGTGACTCAGGTCTTCATTTGCTTTATTGTACAGTTTTTTTTGCACATAGAAAATCATGTAACACTGTGAAGCTCTGACTGTAGCCTCATCAACCTCAGTTATCCAAGCATCATCACATCTGTACCATTGATTCCTTAAACGCACGAACGAAACATAATGGCCAGACTCAAGTGTCCCCGAATGTGTCACTACTGCAAAAATCTCGAACTCAGAAAGCATATCTGATTCATCTCCCCCAGAACTATAAATTCTATTTCCATATCTGGCTCTGAGGATTGAGGAGGACAAATATGGAGTCATGTCTAAGGAAAATGGAAAGTGTAGGTAGCGATCTATTTTTCTTGAACACTTCTTGACAAAAGAGTGCTCAAATCGTTTTACATGCAAACTAAGTACTAATGGAAGCTTTCTAATGGACATTTGCTTGAATGAGTCCTGCCTTTCCTGACAATTCTGGCAGTAAAGTTTCTGGTCTGACCCCAACTTCTCTGGCCTTGTGAACAAATCTAAACAACCCGAAAGTGTAGACATACTATCATCCTCATTCCGTTTGGTAGGTTTTTCACCCTTTTCCGTTGAAGAGACACTGGTGCCCAAGTTAAGTGAAATATCCACACAAGGGTCATAGGTTGTTGAGGTGAATCCACAAGCCATACAGGTAACATCTGATCTCAATAACCCATAGAACACCCTATGAGCAATGCATTGACAGTCTCCATTACCTGTATAAAACAATAACCACGCATCGTGCATTTGAGTAAAACATAACAATTGAATAATGTGACAAGACTACATTTTCTCAGTTATTGAGTTTCCCAGACAGCAAAAACTTTGGAATGAATATTTGGTGTTGAAGTTGTTCATGTGTTCACAGACTAAATCTCCCAGCCAGTGACATCAGTATTTTTTTTTTTTTTTAAATTATTATTATTATGTTAGATAAAGTGCACCATTATGAAAACAGCTACAATTATAACACAAAGTAGCATTGTGCATATAGAACAAAATTGTAGGAAAACATCAAATCTCAGCATTTAATTACCTTTGCTTCCGTTCCTTGCTTTGCTCTCTTTCTCATGGATTGCATCTAACATCGAAATGAAAAACTCGTGAGCATCCTGCTGCTCATAACTCGCCAAATTTGCTGAATGCTGCCACCAGCTTAAAACAAAAACAAAAAGTTTCACCATTCAAAAGAAACAAGAATTTGAGCAGCAAATCCAAAGTCATAAAATTTATTGGTTTCAATTGGCATTGCTCCTGCTAACTTGCAACGAGATTCATACAAACAGATTATCAACTTCAAACTTATCATGAAAAGCAACAAGTTAGATCTGACAGACAGCATATGTGCTCAAAACTCATGCTTGCTTTAGTCACAGAAACCTTCACAGGAGAACATGCCACTTTTGTTACTTCAGTCAGACCAAATTGCATATTTTCATAATAATTGACCAGCTCATGGAATCAATGAATTTCCTCTTTTCTAAGCTTATATTCAAACAAATTCATCTCCAGCTGGTTGACTGTCAGAAAACTCAACTCCAACAACAACAAAAGTCTTATCCCACTATGTGAGGTTAGCTACATGGATCACATGATGCCATTGGATTCGATCAAAGACCAAATTCTCAAAGACGTTATCCACCATGAGATATCTCATAACAACTATCAGAGAACTCAAAATCAAGTAATTCACAAATGAACCAATTTTTTTAATCAGGAGCATTTAAAAGCACCACAAAAGCATACTGAAGCAGATCATTAGATCCCTCTGATAAATGCCGGCCACTATTTTCATTAGACAAAATCTAAAATGCAAGAGTATGAATATCAGAATATGACATAAAGAGCAGTATCAGACCTGTAGAGAAACTGAGCAGGACTATATGGATTTCGATCCCCCGAATACACAGCTGAAAAAATAGCATTGACATCACAAAGCAAACACACCCGATCCATGGTTCTTCTGTGATGGCAAGCTTCCAAACGGTATCCACCACTCAGGAAATAGTCCCTGAACGGAGGTGCGTGAAGCAGCACTTGCAGCACAGAGTTCATGAAGCACGTGCTACCCAGATTGTTCAACCCTCTCAACCCCATAGGATAACAAGATTTAGCCCTCAGATCTTTGGTGGAAACAACTCTGCACTTAGACTTTTGCAAATTCAATCCAACCCCAGAAACTAATCTCCTCCTCTTGATCAACCTCTGGCCAATGCTTTCACTCCCAGTGGCACCACCTGCCACCCCCATTGAGTGCTTAGACATCACAACTTGGTCAAAATCAGGGTCGTACAATTGATCACGGCACACCCCACAATAAAGTTCAGCCCTTTCAATGTCCACAAAAACAGCATGACCGGTCTCTGATTGAGGGTGCAAAAGGGTGTGATCCAAACATGAGAATGAAGAGCAAATCAGGCATAAATAGAACCTCCCTTCACACCCATTACAGAAACTGCATCTGGGTAACTTTGTGTTGGGTTTCTTCACACTGGTTTTCCCAATTGGAGAGATCACAAGGAGCTTCTGGATGGCTTTGTAGCCATTGAAGCCATGCTTGAGCTTGTACTCAAGAAGGTGCTGGCAAGGTTCTGGGTTTGTGTACGAAGGGTTTCTTGGGAACATAACGGTGGGATTTCAAAGAAGGGTCAATTGGACGTTTGAAAACAAAACAAAAAATTATGATTGTTGCAGAAACTGAAGTGTTGTTAATGGTCTTGTTGACAATGATGTGATCGGAAAAGAATGAATGAAGATGAAAGAACAGAGACAACAACAACGATTGAAACGTGAAAAAGAAGCGGATCTTCACTTTTGATTAGTTATTGGTTTTGTCAAGGAAAGATGATCACGATTCAAGATATAACTAAAAACAAAATATAATAAAATAACCAAAACACGATTCAATCAATAGATAGATGCTTGTTGCCGCAGAGTCTAAAGAGAAGACCCAGCAGAAATTGGTTGTGAGCTTTAGCTTTTCTATTGAAAAGAAAAAAATAAAAATAGAAAAAAGAAACCGACTCGGTAGCTTATTGAGTCATTGGTCATACAATATAATATAAGATGATAATAATAATAATAATAATAATAATAATAATAATAATAATAATAGTAGTAGAGGTTTAATGTTCATGTGCTGCACTGACTGTGTAAAGTAGTTTTATATTGTTATTCAATCACAAATTATTATTTATTATAAGTTTGTTGACTTTTATAATAAATACTTTAAAAGTCATATTAATACTGATTTTTGATTGAATAACAGTGTAAAAAATTTTACAATGACAATACATAACCATTAAATTCATGGTAGTAGTACAAATAATATAATAATACAAAAGAAAAGTATCATTGTTTTGGGTAAGGACCTCTCTACTAGTGACAAGAATGAAAAATTATGTGAAAGTAATGTAATAATTATACGATGAACACATAAATCAAATATAAAATTACTTCAGCTTAATAAATAGTTTTAAATTTTAATTTTAAATATGCAGTTGTACTAAATTTTTGAAAGAAAAATTTGGTTACTCATGATGATTTAATAATCTTATTTAACTTGAATATAATTGTTTTTCATAAAAGATATGTTTAGTTCGTAAAAAAAAATAATAAACCTAATATAGCAACATAATTTTATTGATATTATTATAATATTTTTTATTATTGAAGGAAATCTTACATTAGTTCGATAGTATATAAAGAAATTAGATTATTCAGTAAAATTGAGAAGATAGAATTTTTAGTTAATGATAAATAAACATTAGTATAAGTGTTAATAGTAAACATTAGAACAGGATTAGGAAATAAAATTCTAGAGGAATCTGAGCCGGTGGTCGACGAAGGTGATGATAGATAGATAGTTGCGTGCCTTTGCTTCCTATTCTTCTTGGTTTTAGGGTAAAAATTTGTTGGTCACCTTATTTGTGGGCCATTTGTTTCGTTTTTTTTCTTAGTCACGTGGCTCTTGACCTATTGTTGGTATTTGGGTTGGGTCAATTTAGGGGCTAAATTTACGGTTTAGGAAATGTTTGGATTAACTTTTCCATAAATACTTGTAAGAGAAAAAAAATAAGAAAATAAATGAAATAAATGCATAAGTTAAAATTAGTTTATGTATAAGTTGAAAATTAGACTTTGAAGAAGCTAATATGAGAAAGTTTCTACAAATTAGCTTATGCATAAGCTTCTTATTTTTTTCTCCCATAAATACTTATTAAAAAGTTTTATCCAAACAAGCCCTTAGTAAGGGAGCTATGGCAGGTGGAATGAAAATAAAATATAAGTAGAGTATTATAGGAGGGATAGGTTATTTTAGTAGTCATTTTTAGTAAATTTATTTTTTAATAATTTTTCATATATATTAAATTTTCTTAATTTAATTGTTGAATATTTCAATAAATTGAACACTTGTAGTTATGTAATTTTATAGTTAATATTTATTTCTATTTTTAAAAAATATAATATATGTTAAATCAAATTTATTTAATAAAATATTAAATAGTTTTAAAATTTTATAAAATGTGTAAAATTTATCTATTCAATAAAAACTTTTAATTTAACAATAAGATAAATAAAAGTTACTATGTACCAAAAATTATTACAAATAATAACTTTGTCAAGAATTACTCTTAGATTAATTCGACTCCTCTCATTTATTATAATATTTGTTTTTATACTCACATTTTAAAATGTTTGTACTTAGATTTATATTCTTATAAATAGAAATTTTAATATTTATATTCGTATTATATTTTAATTAACTTAAATATGAGTTTTCATTATTCATTTATTTAACAAATTAATAAAATATACATATTATTATAATATGAATATTAATTATAAAAGCTAATAAAAATAACATTAATTGAATACAAAATATATAACTTAGTTGAAAAATATTTAAAAATAATTCAACTCTTAATTATAAAATATTATGAATTGAATTATTTAACTTAATTAAAAATTATTAAAAAAATTTCAAAACTTAATAATAAAATTAAATAAATATATTATACAAATATAAATAAGACTCGTACCTGAAAAATTTTATGAATAATTATTTATGTTCAAACTAAACTTTTTTATAGACAAATACATTACTCGGGATAAAAAAAAAATGTTAGTAATTTTTAAATTTGTGTCCAATTAAAAGCGCGATGTGGCCGTGGAATATGGGTTAGAAACAAAGGGTAGACTGAACGTGTCTTTTTTTTTTGAGGGGAGACTAAACGTGTCTTGAGCAGTGGTCAATTGTCAATTATATTTTTCTTTTTTCTTTTTCTTTTTTTTTTTGAAGAAATGTCATTTGTCAGTTGTCAATTAGGAGAAAAGATTAGGATTTACCCCAAAAGAAAAGGTTGTCCAAGGAAAGTGTTGTAAAGTGATTTGCTTTTTCTTAGTTTCTTTCTGTTATAAAATTAAAAAGACTTTTTAAAGAATTTATTATTTTTTTTAATTATTATGTTATAGGTGCAAAATATTTTGTCGATGATTAATTTATACCAAAGAACTTGACTAACCATTTTTAGTAGGATCCATCCTTTCTAACACATTTTTTTTCATTCATAAGATTCAAACTCGAGACTTTATTTAAGGAATTCAAGCTCAATTTTACTCACCACAACATAATATTGGTTGAGAAATTTATTATGATTCCCGTAAAATTTATTAAGTATATTTGCATTTTTCTCTTCATAATATATCAAAAAGACATAAAGAAGAAATATGAGTTAACTCAAATTTTTAAAGCTTATATTTAATGAAAATGTATTTAATAATGTAAATATGCGTATATTGAAAGGAACAATATATAATAAAGTCTTTTTTTATTTTTATGCTTGTTAAATATAATTTTTTTCTTTTGGTTAGTAGATTAATACTTGCATCATTCTCAGCTTAAATTTTGTGTAAAATATATTATATTTCGATTTAACTTGGTCATCTAAGTTTTGGTATTATTAAAAATTGATTTCACTGCATAGCTTAATTTTTTTTATGAAAAGATATTTGTAATATAAATTTCAAAATAAAAGGGATAAGTAGAATATTTTATTGATTGAATTATACTTAAGTTTGTTCTAATTATTTTATTACATTTTTAAGTAAGTCATTATAATTTAAATTTTTATTAAATTTTTATATTTTGAAAATATTTAAACAAATAAGTATAATTTAACTAAGTTTTTAATTAAATCTCTTATTGTGACATTTTATAACCAAACTCATAAAACACATAAATAATAATAATAATAATAATAATAATAATAATAATAATAATAATAGAGAAAACAGGTCATGCACTGACAGTGTAAAGTAGTTTTACACTATCATCCAATCATAAACCACCATTTATTGTAAGTTTATTGACTTTTATAATAAATACTTTAAAAGTCATACCAATGGTGAATTCTAATTGGTTGAGAATGTAAAACTTTTTACACTGACAGTGCATGACCATTAAATTCATAATAATAATACAAAATGATTTACAAATTATTATAAATAGAGACATAATCATTTGACACCGGTATAAATTTCTATACTTACGGAATTTAATAATTTTCTATAGAATATGAAATTAATTAATTTAATTATTAAATTGAAAATTCTTATAAAATAAATAAAAGTGTTAATTATGTTTTTTATCCTTCATTTTTAGTCGATTTATGCTTTTAGTCCTTCAAAAAAACTTTGACTAGTCATAATCCTTTATAAAGTTTTTGTTTATATTTTTAGTCTATGTCATTAACTTAGACTGTTAAGTGATAACATGACATTCACATTAGCAGCAACTTGGCTTGCCACATGAATTACTAGTTTGATGTGACAGCCACATGATAAAATATTATTTTTTAAAAATTAATATAGATTTTTTGGTGTTTTCTCAATTGCCAAAAAAGGTAAATTATGAAAATAGTCCTTCAATTGCCAATTCTGGTGGTTTAACTACTAGTCTTGGTCTCTCAAAATTTTATTGTTTGTGTTTTTAGTTCCTATCATTGACTTAGACCATTAAACTTAATAACTAATTAATTATTATTTTTCACATAATTTATATTATTATTTTACACTCATACAAGTTTTTTCCTCAAAATATATTCTAATTAAGTTATAATTTATTAATTGATTATAACTCAAAAGCTTATCATTGTACTTTTCTTACCTCTTCATCACTATACTTCAATAATTCAAGATATTCAAGATCTCTTATCAAAAGACTAGCAATCTAACATCTTTGATCATTCTTCTCATGTAACCTTTTTTTTTTTGTGTTTTTGCTATTTGTTTTCTCCAACTACCAAAAAAGATATCTTAATTCAAATTGATTTCAACTCTTAAGGTTGCTTGAGAAGTCTACTTAATTCCATCATTTTGTTTCTTTCAAGATGATCTTATGATAATTATTTTTATTGTCATATTTATTTTAGTGTAATAAATAAAATATAAATAATTATGTTATTTTATTATTACATTTAGGAAAAGAATGAAAAGATAAATAGTGTGACTATTCTTAATATGAAAAGCTCTCTTAGTTTTATTCTTAACAAAATTAGAAAAAGTAGCGGGCAGTGTGCGACCTGCCACCAAAATTAGGACCTTAACCCTCTACATGATTGAGAAACAATTAAAATAAAACCTTTCCTAATAAAATGAGGGAAATAATGGGTAAATTTTTTTTTCCTTTTGAACTTAAATTTGTATTACAAATTAATCATGTTTAAAATTTGGTTAAAATAAAATAAAGTAATGTCTCCACGCACCTAATGAGCAATTTATAAAATCTAAAGGCACGATACATTTTCTAAAAATCTAACTACCATAAACGTTCAACTTTCAATCTTTTTCATGTACAAGTACATGATGAATAGCTTATATAATCTAATTTCATAATACATATCAAACTCAAGAAAATCATGAATAATCCAAAATAGTATACTTATATCTCCTTAGATACTTGATAGACAGATATAATGGTATGAAACTCAAGATAAAGGTAATAATTTACTGTGATCGAGTATAGATACTTGTATAATCATTAACAGACTATTTAACTATGCATGGTAAAACTTAAAACATACATCATTAGTTTGAAATTTCTGAAGTATTCAAAACAAAGTAAACCATCAATTTCGTCCTCGAAGTATCAATCTCTCTCCTACTTAGTCCCTCAAGTATTGAAAAAAAATAAGTAGTCCCTAACGTTTTGTTAAATCCGTCCCATTAGTCCTTCTTGTTAATTAAACGGTTCTTGGAATCCTAATGGGAAAGACTAACGGGATGGATTTAACAAAACGTTAAGGACTACTTATTATTTTTCAATACTTGAGGGACTAAATAGAAGAGAGATTGATACTTCGAGGACGAAATTGATGGTTTACTCATTCAAAACAAGTTGACAAACTCCAGTCATTTATATATATAACTACAAACCTAAAAAGGTAGGATAAGGCCTAACTCGACGTGGCCTTTATAAAAGCGTCTACACAAGTATGAAAAACAAAAATATTATACACATCATAAACCATCCTACACAATTACCACAAAATGGCCCTACACTCTGTCAAGGCTAACATTTAGACATTCAGCCCTTAGTGCCTAGATTGAGCGTTCCCTAGACTCTCACAATTGATCCTTTTGTGACATTGCTCATCCATCGATTACTTACATCAAGCATAAATAAAAAAAAAGGTTTAAATGTACTTTTAGTCCCTTAAATTTGAGGTAAGTTTGTTTTTGATCCCCCAAATTTAAAACTAATATTTTTAGTCCTTGTAATTTGAAAAGAAAAAAAAAAGTTGTTTTAGTCTCTCAAGACCACCTGCAGCATCATTGACAAAGGCAGATTGAGTCAATTGCACAGCATCAACTGAGTTTGGTGTGATGTTTTCACAAACAGGGACACTAGTAAGTGGGTTTTGTGTGGTAGATTTAGTAGTAAGTGAAGTGAATCAGAAAGTCACTAAAAGGGGGTTGAACACTACCTTTAACAATTTTGGCCCTTTTTTCTGCATTGTCTAGAAATAGCTTCTGATTTTAAATGCTCAAGATGTTTCTTAGCAATCAGAAGTTGGTTAGTATCAAAGAAGAAACTTTCACTAACTTAACTCTAAATGATTTGATAAGGCAACTTAAATAATCTTTGAAAATGAGTTTTTCTATAAGTTTCAAATTTAGATCAAAACTTGGTTTTCTGATTAAAAAAAATGTAGTATTTCTACTTCTGAATTTAGAAAAACAATTTTATATCCTTTAGACTTGGTACAAAAATGAGTTAAGTTATGAATAAGTTCTTTTAAAGCATAAAACACACAATGAGAAGTAATTAACAATGAGAAGCAAGGGGAAGAGATTATGCACACAGTATTTTATAATGGTTCACGCTTTAACATTGGCTACATCCAGTCCCTACACTATAAGATTTCCACTAAAGAAACTTAGCCAATTACAGTAGGTATTTGTTGACCTCAAGCCTCCATATAAATTTACACCAGTATTCTGTTGGAACCAAAGACGTAGAAGCATCTAAACCTTCAATGTTTTGAAGATAACAAAGCTTATTAATGTTCATATTTGCGCGTATAGACTAACCCTGTCACAACTAAGAAGAAGACTCGCCAATAAGGACCGTCCAGTGTCATGTTAAAGACCGTCCAGTAGATGTGTCAAAGACTGTCCAGTAGACGTGTTTAAAGACCATCCAGTTGAACAAACTGGAGGCGACCGTCCAAGTCTCCAAGATCATATATTCAAACGGCTAAGTTTTTAGTCTGAACGTCAATTAGAGTTATGCTAAGTCTGCCTCGTAAATTACATATTACTACTCTAGTGAACTAACATTCAAATCTGATTGAAGCATCAACATCAATTCAGTACAAAAGCACAACAAAATAGATAAAGCAAGTCAACTTATCAAGTTGACAAGACAAATGAAGAAGGTTCAGAAGAACAGACTGCCAGCGCAATCCTGCACCTTCCCTTGTAGTGCAAGTCTACAACTGCCACGCCTGACATTTCTGAAAAGATAGTCTGCACGCTTCTCATTGCGTAAAGAGTCAAATTATCTACAACGGATCTTTTTCCTGAAGACTATATATACATGCACCAACGAAAAACGAAACAGGGTGGATAGAAAAAGGCGAAGTCTGTCAAAAAGAACAAGAACGTAAAGATTTGTGTAATACTCTGTTAAAAGGGTCCAATGGACGATAGCAAAATTTTGTAAAGATCCTCAAAGTGATCTTGAGCTAAATCTTTCAAATCCTCACTACGTGAGCTGACCCTTCCTCTTAAAAACACTTGTGTGTTGTGAAAACTTGGAGAGGCTTAGTGTAAAAGAATACTTGGGTTAAGCAATCTAGGGAGATTGCGTTGTAAAGCCTAAAGAGGCCACGAACAATACTTGTAACCTAAGATTGGTTAGTAGATACCTTCTGGGTGAAAGGACTGGACGTAGCTCAGGTTGAGTGAATCAGTATAAAACCGTTTGTGTTTTCTCTTCTCTCTTTCCTACGCTTGAAAATGTTTTTGTTTGATCTACTTATTT
The DNA here is from genome assembly GCA_004329165.1 of Spatholobus suberectus. Lineage (NCBI taxonomy): Eukaryota > Viridiplantae > Streptophyta > Magnoliopsida > Fabales > Fabaceae > Spatholobus > Spatholobus suberectus. The sequence goes on from CM014733.1 coordinate 11,072,350, forward strand.
CGAAAAAGGTTTTACAAGGCACAATTCAACCCTCCCTTCTTGTGCGCTTTTTCGTATTTCAATTAGTATCAGAGCTCGGCCTCTTAGGGTTGAGCATCTAACACTGTAGGGGTAAAAACGATCTTGATCACTCATGGAAAATGAAGGACAAGTCGTTAACAGACCGCCTCTTTTCAAAGGTCAGAACTACGATTACTGGAAGCAAAGACTGATAGCATTCTTTGATGCATGTCACATAGACATGTGGGACGTAGTAGAAACTGGCGATTACCTGCCTCTTGACCATGATGGAGTGGAACTCCCAAGAAGTCAATGGACAAAATCTCACAAACAGAGGTATCTCCTAAACTCAAAGGCTAGAAATGCTATGATGTGTGCCTTATCTGAATCTGAATATGAAAAGGTACACAGTCTAAAAAGTGCTAAGAAAATGTGGGACACCCTTGCTCTTGCTTACGAGGGCACCTCACAAATAAAGAGGTCCAAATTGAGCTTACTCGTAAGACAATATGAACTATTTACTATGGAAGAAAATGAAACTATCGAACTTATGTTTGGTAGATTTCAAACCATAACAAACAACCTGAGGTCCTTAGGCAAAACCTATGATAATTATGATCACATTGACAAAATCTTGAGAAGTTTGCCTAGGCAATGGAGACCACAGGTTACAGCCTTAAGAGCTTCCAAGGATCTAACAGCAGTCTCAATAGAAGAGTTACTTGGAACTCTTAAAGTACACGAATTGGAGCTGAAGCAAGACGAAGGATAGAAGAAGAAGTCCATCGCTCTAAGCGTCCAGCGACCATCCAGAAGATCAGTCTCCAAGGCACTAAACGTGGAAGAATCCTTTGAGGAAGTATTTGAGAAGGACGACTCTGATGAGGATGAGATATCCTTCATCTTAAGGAAAATACAGGCTATGTGGAGGAAGAAAGGAGGATCAAGAGCCCAAAACTTCACAAAGAAGTTTAACAAAACTCCAAAATAAAAAAGTCCTTCAGTATGCTACGAATGCAAGAAGCCTGGACATTTCAGAGCTGAATGTCTCAGTCTACAAAAAAGCAAAAAGAAGACATTCTCCAAGAAAAAAGGCCACATGGCTACCTGGGAAGACATGGACCTATCTTCATCAGATGAAGAAGGAGAAGAAGAAGTCAACCTGTGTCTCATGGCAAGAACCAACTCTGATAGCTCAGACAATGAGCAAGACGAAGAGGTAAGCTTCGACAACTTAATCTCCCTACAAAAAGCTTATAATGACTTGCTTGCTAACTCCTCAACTCTTTCAGTAGGATATAAAGAACTGAAAAAGAAATTTTCAAAAATAACAAAAGAATTCAATTTGCTCAACGAAGAGCATAAAAAGGTCTTGAAAGAAAATGAGGTTTTGAAAACTAAAAATATTTCAGAAGAAACATATTCTCATGAAGTCTTAAAACTTCAAAAAGAAGTTATTCATCTAAAAGAAAGTTTTTCTAAATTTGTCAGTGGAACTGAAAATCTAGACAAAATTCTATCGTATAAAAAAAGTCCTCATGACAAATCTGGACTTGGTTTTGTTAAAAAAAATATAACATTTTGTAAAATTTGTGGAAAGAATGGGCATGAATCAACACAATGTAGATATCATCCAACAAAGAAGGCGTCCAATGCCTTCAGAACTAACCAAAAAGGACCCAAGTCTATTTGGGTATCTAAGTCCATGATAATACCTATTGCAGATTTGCTTGACAACCGAAAGAATACCCCAGTCATGGTACTTGGACAGTGGTTGCTCATGACACATGACGGGAGAAAAGTGTATGTTCCAAAGCTTGCAACCCAAGAATGGTGGGTGGGTCACCTTTGGAGGAAACCAGAGGGGAAAGATCACAGGTATAGGAACAATCGGTAAGCATTCCTTCCCTTCTATTGAAAATGTTTTGTATGTTGAAGGCCTCAGACATAATCTACTGAGCATAAGTCAATTATGTGACAATGGACACAATGTCTCCTTTGACAAAGAAAAATGTAATGTCAAGAATCTATATGGATCTATTTATTCTCTACTAAAAGGGAAGGCAATCTTTATAAGATTGATCTAGTTGACCTCACAAATCAAAACGTATCTTGTCTAGTATCCATCAAGGAAAATCAATGGATTTGGCACAAGAAGCTTGGACATGTAAGCTTAAGATTAATTTCAAAGCTAAATAAGCATAACCTCGTAAGAGGACTTCCAAATCTTACTTACAAGTATAATATTCTCTATGATGCTTGTCAAAAAGGGAAACAAGTAAAAAGCTCTTTTGAATCAAAAAATACTGTTTCCAAAACTAGACCTCTTGAGCTATTACATATTGACTTGTTCGGTCCAACTAGAACAGCTTCCCTGGGCAGAAAACGATATGGACTAGTCATAGTGGATGACTACTCTAGATAGACATAGGTTATGTTCTTAAAACACAAGGATGAGTCTTATAAAATCTTTTCTACCTTTTGCAAAAGGATACAAAATGAAAAAGGTGTTTGTATAGCTTCAATAAGAAATGATCACGGAGGAAAGTTTGAAAACGAAAGTTTTCAAGGGTTCTGTGAGGAGAACGGAATTCTCCACAACTTCTCTGTACCACGAACACCACAACAAAATGGTGTGGTAAAGAGAAAGAACAGGTCATTGCAAGAAATGGCTAAAACCATGCTAAATGATAACTCAACTCCTAAGCATTTCTGAACTGAAGCCGTAAACACTGCATGTTATTTACAAAATAGAATTTATATAAGACCTTTTCTGACAAAGACTCCCTATGAATTGTGGAAAGGACGAAAACCCAATATATCATATTTTCATCCCTTTGGATGTCAATGTTTCATTCTAAACACTAAGGACAACCTTGGTAAGTTTGATTCAAAGCGTGATGATGGAATACTATTAGGCTATTCTGAAACATCCAAGGCTTATAGAGTTTACAACTCTAGAACCTTAGCAGTTGAAGAAGCCATCCACGTTAAGTTCAATGACAAAAAGCCTGATAACGAAATATCAGAGCTAGACGATTCATTTGCAGATATGAAGCTGGACGATGCCAGACCTTCAGCGTCTAGAGATCAAATGGACGATCCAAAAGCATAAGAAAAAGAATCAACTGGACGTTCTTGGCAAATGAAGATCTTTCATCCAGAAAATCAAATTCTTGGAAACGTTCAAGATCATGTTAGGCCAAGATCGACCTTCAAGGAACAAGCTCAAACTGCTTTGATTTCTTAACTAGAACCAAAGACAGTAGACGAAGCTCTCCTGGATGATGGCTGGATTAACGCCATGAAGGATGAACTTAGTCAATTAAAAAAGAATGATGTCTGGATGCTAGTTCCCGCACCCAAGGACAGGTCTATCATTGGAACAAAGTGGGTATTCCACAACAAGCTTGATGAAGCTGGCAATGTGGTAAAAAAATAAAGCAAGACTTGTAGCACAAGGCTAATCTCAACAAGAAGGTATAGACTTTACCGAAACTTTTGCACCAGTAGCTAGATTAGAAGCCATTCGCATCTTACTTTCATTTGCTACTCATAGCAATATGAAGCTCTACCAAATGGATGTAAAAAGTGCATTCTTAAATGGCATAATAAACGAGGAAGTTTATGTGAAACAACCTCCTGGTTTTGAGTGTGATATTTTCCCAAACATGTTTTCAAACTTAAAAAGGCTTTATATGGTCTTAAACAAGCTTCAAGAGCTTGGTATGAAAAACTAAGTTCTTTTCTTTTAGAAAATGGTTTCTCTAGAGGAAAAGTAGATACCACTCTCTTTCGCAAAGACGTCAAAACACATTTTATCATTGCACAAATATATGTAGACGACATTATTTTTGGAGCTACTAATGACGGGATATGCAAGGATTTTTCTAAGATTATGACAGCAGAATTCGAGATGAGTATGATGGGAGAACTAAAATTCTTCCTGGGGTTGCAAGTAAAGCAGACTGGAAATGGCATATTCATACATCAGACAAAGTATGTCAACGAACTTTTGAAAAAGTATAAGATGGACGATGCAAAAGAAATGAGTACACCCATGCATCTATCATCAATACTTAGCCTGGATGACACTTCTAAAAAGGTAGATCAATCTACATATCGAGGTATGATTGGATCCCTTTTATATCTCACAGCATCCAGACCTGACATTATGTTCAGCGTATGTCTATGTGCTCGCTTTCAGTCTGATCCTAAAGAAACTCATCTAACAGCAATTAAGAGAATCTTTGGATACTTAAAAAGAACCACTAATCTTGGTTTATGTTTTAAGTCAACCAAAGAATACAGATTAGTTGGTTTTTGCGATGCTGACTATGCGGGAGATAAAGTAGAACGCAAGAGCACCAGCGGAGGATGTCACCTCATTGGTGGGAATCTAGTCTCCTGGACGAGTAAAAGACAAGGGACAATGGCCCTATCCACAGTGGAAGCAGAGTATGTCTCAGCTGCGTCTTGTTGCTCACAACTATTATGGATCAAGCATTAATTAGAAGACTATAGTATCTACAATAGTAACATTCCTATTTTCTGTGATAACACTGCTGCTATAAATCTGTCAAAAAAATCCTATCCTGCATTTTAGGGCAAAGCATATTGAAATAAAACATCATTTTATAAGAGATTATGTTCAGAAGGGAGTTGTCGATATTCAGTTTATTAACACTGAAAATCAATTGGCAAATATATTTACAAAACCTCTTCCTGAAGATAAACTCATCTATATTCAAGATCTTCTAGGTATGGAATTTATAAGTGAATAGTTCTATTCAACATGCCTTGACCGTCCAAGGTTCGGTAGCGTCCAATGTTTTCATAGCCTCCAATATTTCATCGTCCACTTGCATATATTTTTGCATTACATAACGACTTTCATTTGTGTGTACATCCTTATCCGTGCTTAATCATGTTTTCTCTAAAAATGATTTGTAATAAATGCTTTCTTTTTTGTCTGAGTCACTCATGCGCCGTATAACCAACCTCGAGAAATGTAAACGCCAGACCCAACATTTATTACACATCACCTCTCTCTTAGAAAGTAAAAGAACCGTCAAAAGCAAAACTCTTCGGTTTCGTTATATACACTCAAACCCAAACCAAATACTCACCTCTTTTCAAATCCACCTGAACTCCCTGAACTTCTCAAACCTTAACCTTCCTTTAAGCTCTCAGATATGGCAACTGAAAAGGCTGGTCCCACTGCAAAGGCCGTGGCTCGTGTGGAAAGCCTAGACAAGGCTATTATTCTCATCGAAAGCCGCTTCGATATCCAAGCTCTCGACGACATAGGGGTGTATGTAAAGGATAACTTGCTCAGATGTGCAATTCTTAACTACTTCCACCTGAACAAAATCATATACCCAGAACTCATCTGACAGTTCTGGAATTTTGCAGTTTTCTCAAAGACGGACATCACTGGAACCGTTCTGGGAGTTAAGGTCACACTAGACCTAGGCTCTATCGCCTAAGCCATTGGCTGTGAGAGGGCTGGATCCTGCATCAAAAACGGCTGGGAAGATAGCTTTGGAGGACATGACACAGTTGATGCTGCACTAATGGGTCTCGAAGGACAAAGCCCAGTCGAGTACAGCAAACTGACAAAAGAAGGGAAGATATTCCAGCAGTTTCTGAACAAGGGAATTCTTCACAAGGCTGGATCCAAGGACAGCGTTACCTTCCTGCACCAGTTTGCGTTGTTCCACATGATCACTGGTCAACAGTTCAATTTGCCGCACCTCATCCTGAGCAACATCTTCAGGACCATGAGAGGACGCGGGGAGCACGACCAGATTACCTATGCTGCACTTCTTAACAGAATCTTCTGGCAACAGCATGTATTTCATGCTTTCTTTGCTCTTTCTCTTGGGGAGTAAAACAAGATTCAAATTCTGGGTGGTGGCCATAGATTCACACAACTTCCATTCGGACGCAACAATGTTGCGCAGATGAAGGCTGGGTTCGTGCCGAAGCCTTTAGAAACCACGTCCAAACTCATGGACGTCAAAGAAGAAGCTATTGAGATGGCACCCCTACAAACAGTAGCGCCAGTTGTCCAGCATGTCACACCAATGGACGACAAGGTACTATTTGAAAATCCAATTGCTGCCAGACTGTCCACTAGAAGGAGGTCGTCCAAGACACAAGCGACCAGAGTTACAAGGTCCAAGACCCAACGACCTTCAGCTCCACCTGTTCCCCTTGCAGCTGCTCCTACTGTTGCATCTGATCCTTCTCTTGCACCAACTACAATTCCTGCTAAGAGATGGTTGATCGTCGCCTCTGATGATGAAGACGATGAGCCTATTGGTAAGCTTGTCAAGAAACAGAAAGCTGCCATGGATGTTGTCCCTGTTCAACCATAATCCCAACCACCTACCTCACCCAAACGACCAACAGACACACCGTCAAGGGAAGCACAGTCCAAGAAACGTAAGCCTTCCTCTCCTGTTGCTGTTGATGAACCTGTAAATGATTTTATCGAATCTATTCTCATTGAACCATATGAACCTATTACCCAACCACATACCGAAACACAAGCCACACCTGAACTAAAAATGTTGTTGCCTGGTGATGAAGGTTATACCTGCACCATTCCTACCCCTAGTATCCCAAAAACTTACCTCTCCATTACACCTCCTAAATCACCTCCCTCCTCAACCATCATTTCCTTACCTACCTCTTCCTCAGAAACCTTGGCATAAACCAAACAGAAATGGCCTCTACTTTTTGTTGAAGGCAATCTCCAAAACCTCTTGGACCGAAATGCCATCATTTTGAGTCCAGAGCTTCCTGAACCAAACTTCGGTTTTGATTACTCTCCAATCGTCATGGAGAAGTACATGGACGACTATGTCCATCAGCCGTTGGAAGAATACCTGGCACTACCTCCTGGAGCCATTGAACACCTACCACTTAAGCGATTTATTAAACGGAGGTATCCTAGAGTTGTACGAGCTTGGCGCATAAATGCTCATCCTCTTGGAGTACTTCAACACAGAGTACCTCCAATCGAAGACACCGAGAAAGCTCTACAACAAAGAGGACCAACGGACGAGCGGATCATTCATCTACGGCCTGTAGATTTGAAGTTTCGGCCTATAGATCCGGAAGAAGATGGATTCTTTCCATCCGCCTTTGAGCATATGTTCTGCAAGACTCTCAAAGGTTCAGCTTTCTTGAAGTATCAGCTGTTCATTCCTCTATCCCAACATATCCGACCTTCCACATCCATCCGCATCCAACCAGACCGCGTCTGTCCAAGACTGCCAATCATTGATGAAAATTGCAAGAAGAAGAAAATTCTGACCAAGGCACCATCTTTGCCTTTACCGTCCAGAGCTGCAATTCAACATCACCCAACCCATTCCCATGAATGGTTTTTAGCTCAGCGTCTTCGTACAGACATGGACGAGACCGATGCTGAACACTTCTGGCATCAACATATGTTCCTATGCGAACAAGAAATGTCAAGCGGTGGCGTTTCAACAGACGACAAGGCCGATATCCCAACTGCAACGAACTATGAATTCACGCAGCGTCCAGCTCGTGTCTTTCACTTTTCGGACACTTCAGCTGCCTTTGTCCGTCCACCAGATGAGCGTCCACTCCTTGGTCCAGAAACTTCTATCCTAAAACTTTGATTGCTGCTCTTACGCATTTCAACACTTTCCAACCACCCTACCCTTGGACCCCTCCTCGACCTTTTCAACTTGACGTGCCAAACCTCAAGTTTCTAGAAGCACCTCCTCCCCCCTCTGAAGCTCTTCCACCTTCTCAACCACCTTCACCTACACCTCCACCACCGCCTACTCCTGGCTCCCAAACCTCCGCCAACCTCCCTATCTTTACTTTGGCCCCTTCATCAATCCCATCTGTTGACCCCGCCGTTCAACAATATGTTGCCACCCAACTTCAACCTATATTCACTCTTCTTCACCAAATTCTTCAGAACTAAGAAGCCCTCCTCCATCCTTCTCAACCTTCTCCTCCTCCGCCGCCGCCACAGTGACTATGATGACAACTCCCTTTCTCTTTTTTTTGATAATGACAAAGGGGGAGAGAGCATTATGTTCTATGTTTTTTTTCTTTTTGCCTTTGTCGCATTTTTATTGTGCATATATTCTTGTCAAATTTTATGCTCTAAACAGCTAAATAAAATACAAAGTTGATCTGCTTTACTTCAAGTACTGCTCTGCCTATATTAAATCCTATATCTGTTATATAATATGCTTAATACTTGGTATAATATTTGATATGGATTCAAAACTTGGTATATCCAACTCAGGGGGAGCATAGTAAGTCTTTCGAAAACTTCTTTATGCGCCTCTTTATTTTCTAGCAAAAACTTAAAAATTAATAAGGTTTGTCATCATCAAAAAAGGGGAGATTGTTGGAACCAAAGACGTAGAAGCGTCTAAACCCTCAATGTTTTGAAGATAACAAAGCTTATTAATGTTCATATTTGCGCGTATAGACTAACCCTATCACAGCTAAGAAGAAGACTCGCCAACAAGGACTATCCAGTGTCATGTTAAAGACCGTCCAGTAGACGTGTTTAAAGACCATCCAGTTGAACAAACTGGAGGCGACCATCCAAGTCTCCAAGATCATATATTCAAACGGCTAAGTTTTTAGTCTGAACGTCAATTAGATTTATGCTAAGTCTGCCTCGTAAATTACATATTACTACTCCAGTGAATTAACGTTCAAATCTGATTGAAGCATCAACATCAATTCAGTACAAAAGCACAACAAAATAGATAAAGCAAGTCAACTTATCAAGCTAACAAGACAAATGAAGAAGGTTCAGAAGAACAGACCGCCAGCGTAGTCCTGCACCTTCCTTTGTAGTGCAAGTCTACAACTGCCACGCCTGACATTTCTGAAAAGATAGTTTGCACACTTCTCATTGCGTAAAGAGTCAAATTATCTACAACGGGTCTTTTTCCGGAAGACTATATATACATGCACCAACGAAAAACAAAAAAAGGTGGATAGAAAAAGGCGAAGTCTGTCAAAAAGAACAAGAACGTAAAGATTTGTGTAATACTCTGTTAAGAGCGTCCAGTGGATGATAGCAAAATTTTGTAAAAATTCTCAAAGTGATCTTGAGCTAAATCTTTCAAATCCTTACTACGTAAGTTGACCCTTCCTCTTAAAAACACTTGTGTGTTATGAAAGCCTGGAGAGGCTTAGTGTAAAAGAATAGTTGGGTTAAGCAATCTAGGGATATTGCGTTGTAAAACCTAAAAAGGCCACGAACAATACTTGTAACCTACGATTGGTTAGTAGATACCTTCTGGGTGAAGGGACTGGACGTAGCTCAGGTTGAGTGAACCAGTATAAAACCGTTTGTGTTTTTTCTTCTCTCTTTCCTACGCTTGAAAACGTTTTTGTTTGATCTACTTATTTCGAAAAAGGTTTTACAAGGCACAATTCAACCCCCCCTTCTTATGCATTTTTTCGTATTTCATATTCTTCTCAAACCTTTACAGGCTGCTCTCCAATATTCTTCCCAAGCCTCTACAGGCTATACAACACAATATTCTCACCTTTGTAGGTCTGCAATAAGTATTATCACCTCCTCGGGCTAGTATTCTCACCTTTGTATGTCTGCTCCAAGTATTCTCACCTTTTTAGGTCTGCACTTGAACATTCTCACCTCTCTATGCCAGTATTCTCACCTCTATAGGTTTTGAACCAGTATTCAAACCTTTATAGGTCTACTCAACTTAAGTATTCTTTCATAAGCCTCACCAGGCTTCAACCCATAGCAGTCAAGCTGTTGACACACATAACTGACTCAATTGTGTTCACAAACACAATATAGAAGCATCAGTCCCTTAACTAATCTGCTAAGTTCCCCTCACAATTTTGGTTTGGATAGATACTATTGCACACCTTCTCAACACGTAACATATGAGATTTATAAGAAATGAAGCTTACATACACTCTTTTAGATAGAACCTATGGTTGATACAAAGACTAGAGTGTTTTGGTTAAGGAGGACTCTTCTATCAGAAGCTAATTTCTCCCTTAAATTCTAAACTTTTATCCCACTCTTCTGTTTTCCTTCCTTGCATCGAGCTCATTTGAATGAGAGTTCTTTTATAGGCTTTAAAGTAATCGTTTATAGCTGTTAGAGAGAATTCAAACCCAGTCAAACACTACATGAGTTATTCTTTTCATACAGCTGTCTATATGATTGTTATTTCCATCCTTTCTACAGCTTCTAGAGTCCTTTCCAACTGATTTAAGCTTCCTTCTTTTGAGGACAGCTATTATGACAGTTGGTGTTGGCTTGCTCTCTAATAGCTCATTCCTTAAATGCTTCTAAACATTTGACTTTAATGTTACTTCTAAAGATTGGCATCTATAGGATCTTTCTTGTGGTTGCTTTTGGTGACTATAATGCTTGTGTGGTAGTCTTCTATGCTTCTGATTGCTTTGACTTTGTCAGAACTTGATAATATATGCAAGTTCTTATTTCTACGTTCCAGTTGATTTGATTCTAGATATGTTTCTTTAGTTTAAATGCTTCTAAATTATACGGATATCTGTATCCCATTCTTTGTTCAGTCTTGCATTTTTTTGTTGACTCTTTTTGTCCTGTGTAGCTTCTTGTCTTGCTACCCTTTGATTGAATCCATCTTTTGGTCATGCTTCTAATCATACACAGCTTCTAGTCTTGCTACACTTTGATTTTCTAAGTAACATGATTAGCCTTGCATGCTTCTGGTCAGTTTTCCTTCTAGTAGGGCTATTTTTGAACCGCAAAACCTATTTCTAGAGGCTAGCATACTTTAGGTTGATGTTTTCCACCTTCTTCCATGCTTTTTAATCAAGTCATGTTCTTATAGGCCACATCTCAAAGCAAACCATTAGTAATAATAAGTATAGAAGACTTAGAATTTGCTTCTTAACAATTTGTTATCATTGAAACTTCATCACATAAGGAATTTGACCTTAACAATAGGTGGGTTTTGTGTGACAAATTCACTATAACAGCGTTTGAGCAAAATGACTAAAACATTTTTTTTCACATTACAAGGACTAAAAAGATTAATTTTAAATTTGGGGGACTAAAAACAAACTTATCCCAAACTTGAGGGACTAAAACATATTTAAGCCATAAAAAAAAAAAAAAGAACAACAAAGAACAAGGAGTGAGGTTTATGATTATATAATATGGTTGGTAAGAGAGTAAGCATAAATACAAAACATTATTTGGAATACATGGTCATGAATATTAACAAAACTCACATAGGAACAATATCAACACAGTGTATATATACAAAACAACCACAACACATCACAGAAAGGTTAGTCAACCATAATGTGTGTAATGCATGACATCTTACATAGTCAGTATGTACTCTTCATTTGTGCATGAATATGCATTAGGGTACCCACTACTCTATAAGGAGCAAACAATAATAATAATAATTTAGGTAATAATAATAATTTAAGCAACACCTACTAGTAATAATATCAATTACTATAAGCATCTTTCATAAATAAAAGCAGTCCAACAACTTCTTTAATTAAATGAATCACAATAATAAAATCAATAATTATCATTTCAATAAATAATAATAACATTTCATCCCTTAATAAAAATATACCTGATAATAATACATTAGTCAAGGAATTAAATAAAACCAGCAAATTCTATTTTTTTCTCAAATTATTGGTTGTAAATATCTAAATAAATAAGGCACTTTTATTTTAATTGGCACATAGACATATATTAGCGCATATTATCACACAACAATTCCACTACTATGCAACTATCACACATGTCACAAATCATACATATGGGGTCCAAAAATAGGATATTATAGACAGCCCAAACGAACCCGACTTGGCTATCCTAGCCCAAGCCTGATTATGACACAGGCTTCATCAAATTAAACTAAAAAGGCCCGCAATTCGGGCTCAAAATTTAAAGCCTAAGCCTTACATTTTATCGGGAGGGTTCGAGCTAGCCTAGCAAGCTTAACCCATTTTGTCACCTCTAGATCTTATACTAATTACTTGACTTCGCTATTACCTAGTTAACATGCTTGCCCAATTAAAATAAATTTTGAAGAAAAAAACTTGTTTGACTGGATTATAAGCGTAAAATAATAATATAAATTATGTGAAAATAATAATTAATTAATTAATTATTAAATTTAACAATCTAAGTTAATAAGGGGACTAAAAACACAAACAAAATTTTTTTGAGGAACTAAAACTGGTCAAACTTTTTTTTAAGGACTAAAAACATAAATCGTGATAAAATGAGGGACCATTTTCATAATTTTTCTAAAAAAATTATATCAATTGTTAAAAGAAATAATGTTTTGCCACGTGGCAAGCCACACAAATGTCAATGTGGACTAAGCCACACATCATTACTTAAAGGTTCAAGTTAACAGTAAGGACTAAAAATACAGACGAAAAAATTACGTGGGACTATGACCAGTCAAAATTTTGTTGAGGGATTAAAAACATAAATCGACAAAAAATAATTAATCCTAGATTAAATTTATAAATTTTTATGCAAATCAAAAACTAACTAATTAATTTATTACTCTACTTTATTTTAACAGACAATACACTATTTAAAATATAAGTAACTATCTATCGCTAAATAACATACTAACAAATATTGAATCTAAGCAAGGACAATCAATAGAGACCTCTATATTGAATTTTTTTTATAAATGTACGGATTTGATTAGAGAATTTTAAATAATAATAAAAATTTTCAATTTAATTAATTTAATATAAATCTACAACAAAATTTAACGTATTTTATAATTATAAAGTACTTATTAATAGTCTAAAAAAAATTAGGACTAGTTGTCGAAGACTTTAAGAAAAACCAAATGTTATTTAGGTGGAAATCTTTTACCCTTCAATTAAGTTTTTAATTATAGGGTTAAAATGTTTTTGGTTCCTAAGCCTTTTTTGATTTTTACTTTTAGTCCTAAAACAAAATATTAACCGGTCTTAGTTCCTATATTTTTACTCTATAATCATTTTTGGTCCCTGTCACCGTTAAGTTATGACGTGACATCCACATGAGTTGTCACATCATCAACTAGTCTAACGTGACAACCACATGTAAAATTTTTTTTTGGTAAACTATGTTTTTAGTCCTTAATCTTTTCACAAATTCACTTTTAGTCCTTTAACAATATTTTGACTAGTCTTAGTCCTTCATCTTTTCATGAAATTCACTTTTAATCTCTCAATAATTTTTTAACTGATCTTAGTTTCTTAACTATTATTCGTCATTGTTTTTAGTTCCTCCCATTAAGTATCACCATTAAGCGATGTGGCAGCTACGTGACTTGCCATGTGAACTACTAGTTTAACACGGTAATCACGTGGTAAAATGTTGTCAATTCAAGACATTTTTTAGTGGTTCTAAGGCGCTACAAATTTTTTGGTGATGTAAAACTGTCAAAAAAGAGGTTTGAAATTTTGAAGAAAAAAAAACAAAGAAAGAGATGTAGTAAGAAAAATCAACAACCCACTAAACCGTGATCCAAAATACAAAAAGAACAACCCAAATTAAGCAAAATTAGCAAAAATAAGCAAAATCATAAACCATAGAACCCATGAATCAAAACCCCAAGCTCCAAAACCAAAGAACCTTTAATCTTTGAACCTTTCCAAATCCTAATTCCCAACCTCACTTCTCAAACAAACGCTAAACCCTTCCATTTCAATCTCGCTCCCACAAACCCTTTTGCCCCATGGATAACACAGTGCACAAAGGGCGAACACGAGGTGACAATGGTGGCAAGGAAACGAGGTAGCAACGATAGGTTTCGATGTCATGATACATTTTAAGTGGGTTGTTGATTTTGCTTGCTACATTTCTTTATCTATTTTTATTTTCAAATTTTCAAACCCTTTTTTTGGTGGTTTTATACCACCAGAAAATTTATAGCACCTTAGAATTGCTAGAAAAATGTCTTGAACTAGCACCATTTTACCACGTCTTTGCTATGTCAAAATAGTAATCCACATGACAAGTCACGTGGTTGCTAACATGGCTGTCACATCATCACTTAAGGTGATACTTGATTGAAAGGACTAAAAACAATGACGAATAATAGCTGAGAGATTAAGATTGGTCAAAAAATTATTAAGGAACTAAAAGTGAATTTCGTAAAAAGATGAAGGATTAAGACTAGTCAAATTTTTTTTGAAAGAGTAAAAATAGATTTTGTAAAAAGATTAGGAAAAAAAAACATAGTTTAGCAAAAAAATTACACCTGGTTATCATGTTAAACTAGTTGATGACATGACAACTCACGTGACTGTCACATCATCACTTAACAGTGATACTTGACGGCAATGACCAAAAATGTTAACAGAGAAAAAGTATAGGGACTAAGACCAGTCAATTTTTTGTTAACCGACCAAAAATAAAAATTGAAAAAAGTTTAGGTGCCAAAAACATATTCAACCCTTAATTATATTTAAAAATATTATACTCAGAAATGAACTTTTATATTTAACTATTTCTTTGAATATAATTTGGTAATTGAAGTTTTTTGTAATTAAAAAGGGTAAATTATCAAAATAAATAATAGAATAGAGAGACTTTGTTACTTTTACAATAGAAGTGATTTTTTGAACTCATACAATGTATTTGGTAGAAAGAGTTTATATGGAAATGGAGAGGAGAGGATGGAAATAGGAGAGTGAAAATAAGTTTAGTTGTTTAGTTGAGATGAATTTAAGAGGAAAGAAATAAAATGGTGACAAGACCTACCACTTTTTATTTCCTCGCTGAAATGTGTGGAAATAAATAATAGAAAGTAGTGATTTTAACATTTTGTGACGATTTATTTTATGGTAATTAAAAACCATCACAAATTGATGTTCTGTGGCAATTTTAACATTAAATCACCATAAAAGAAGAATAATCGACTATCAAATGCAATAATCGACTATCAAAAACAATCAAATACAATAGTCGACTATAAGTAACAATAATCTACTATTGAGTCCAAGAGGTCGGTTAAAATTTATTTTTTTATTTATTTTTCTATTTCTCTCTCTCCTATTTTTACCTATTTATTTAAACCAAATACCTTTATTTTTACTCTATTTCTTACCTATTTCTATTCATATATTTCTCTCTTCTCTATTTCCATCTACTCTGTTTCTCACTTATTTCTTTTCTCTCTACCAAATACACCCATAATGACACAATAGCAGTGACGGTTGCCACAACAAAGGAGTTTTGGAGAGGATTTCTATTAAGCTATTGTTTTGCCCTCTATCTTTCGTAGGATTACCATCTTCTAACATCTAGAAACATATTAAAGGAAAGTTAATGTGAGAAAAATAGAAGAGAATGGGTTGTGTCATAGCAAATTCCAACAGATTTCTGGTGCAATTTAACATTCAAATTTGTCCCTCAAGGTTAACATAACAAATGAATAAACTTGTACACTTGAAGTTAAAACACTATGGAGCCTCACAATCAATTGCCCAATAAGAATAAAATGAAGGAAAGGGAAAAAAATGGGAGGGGTGGGGGAGGGGAGTGAAGGAATAATAAAATATAATATTGCTTTGTATGTCTCAATGCTTATGCTACCATTCCTTTATATAGGAATTGAGGGGATCAATATGTTGACAAAATTTGTTTAGCAAGTCACTAGCCTATAAGTTAGTTTGAATAGCTTGTAAGCTTATTTAAGCAAAATAAGTTTGCCTAATACATGAGCTTATTTTAGTGGTTTTTAACTAATTTTCATAAATTACTTTAACTAGCTTATAACTTATAGGCTACTAGTTTTTCGTTTTCTTTCTTCACTTTTATCATCACTAATTTACTTGAAAGTGCTTTTTATCCTTTTTCAATTAGAAACTCTTTTGTCTACTTTGTCACTCTCAGTGATGTCACATTCTATCTTTCCTTATCACACCCAAGGTAACATGCATTCTCCACAACATCCACAACCGGCTTGTCATTCGTTGCCGCCACACTGTCCTTTATAATATAAAATCATCAAATCTTCATCATTCCTTTATAATATAAAATTTAAAAATTATCCTCCTAATTTTTAAGATGATAAATTATTATAAGTAAATTCAAATATTTATATCATTTTATATTTATTAGCTAGCTTATAAGCTAGTCTCACCGGACACTTTAAATCCAATCACCTAGTTTATAACTTTTTAGTTTTTTAGTTCCTAACTTCTAAGATTTCATCTACCTTATAAGTTTCCAACTAACTTATAAATTAGTTTTGCCAAACACATCCAAAATAAGCACATATTTCCTTCAAATCATTAAGAATGCAAACATGATCGAATAATTAAACCAATTAATAGAATTGTAGCCATTAGCCATTAATACCAATTATTGCAATCATAATCATTTGCTATTAATACCAATTATAATTGATTTTAAAAGTCATTTCATAGAAATAATATTTTAAATGGCAATAAAGTTTTTGTCTTAAACAGTAAAAGGAAATGAATAACACTTGAATGTCATTAACTCCACAATCTCCCACTAATGGCAATCAAGTGAAAAGAAAGGATTTGTACTTAAGTGTTAATGTCCTAAAGGATTGAATTAACACCAGGAAGTGAGGCAAAATCCTAGATTCAAGGATTGAATTACTCTTGAACAACTAATGGACTCAAGATGAGACTCCCGCAATACACATTTACCTTTAATACTGTAAAGATTTAGCAATAAGATATTTGCATAATTATTTTAAGCTTTTATATATACACTTAGGTACTCATAAGTGCTATAGGTGACTGGGTGGAGTGTAATCCTTACCTCCTCGCAGGCTAGGCTCTAGAGTGAATTAGAGATGATTTTGTATAAGAAAGAAATGTTTTGGTTCCATAAGTCAAGAATTTGCTAGTTAAAGTTTGGGGATAAAAACTCCAAATACTTTCATTACACTAAGATTGTTAAAAGGCAAAAGAATTTTTTGGAAGCCATTCGAGATAATGAAGGTGTTGGGATACCTGATCAGGGCCAAATCCAGAAGATGGCATCAATTTTTTTCAAGGAATTGTTTACTGATGTTGGCGAATATGAACCCTTTCGGATTGAAGGTTGCTTCTAGAGCTCGGACGAAAAATCCCAATTAAACAACTTCTCTAGCCATATTACTGAGAAAGAGGTTTGTTCTGCTCTTTTCAAAATGGGAGGTTTTCACAATGTTCTGCAATTTGATTCACAATGCGTTTCAGAACCATGACCAAGTGGAGAGTTAGGATAAAAACTCTCCTAACTTTGATCTCCCAAGGTAGATATGACTACATCCCTTTGTCATGTTTGTCCAATTAGACTATGTAATGTAACGTATGAGATTCTTATAAAAATCTTAGCTCAAAAATTGAAGGAGGTGATGAACCTTTTGATAAATCTGATTCATTGTAGTTTTGTTCCCAAAAGGTAGATCGAGTTGAGATAATATCTTAATCACTCAAGAGGTCATTCATTCTATGCGGGATAAGCGCAGGTCCAAGGAGTGGATGGCGATTAACATAGATCTCGAAAAAGCTTACAATAAACTTAATTGGTTGTTTGTCAAAGTCACACTCACATGTATGTAGGCTTTCCTCCTATGTTCGTCAATTTTCTTTGGAAGTGCATTTTCACTTCATCTATGTGTGATTTAGAATGGTGAAACTGAAACGTTGAAATAATTTTATCTAATCTGCCAAGGGGATCCTTTATCTCCCTATTTTATTTGTGATTTGTTTGGAGCATTTCACTCAACTAGTAGAGGTAGCAGTTAGTAATGGCTTGTGGAAACCTATCAAGAAGGCGAGGGAAGGTCCAACCTTTCCTCATCTTGCTCTCGCAGATGATTTAGTCTTATTCGCGGAAGCTATCCTCGATCAGGTTAAGGTGATTATATCCACATGCCAGCAACTTTTTGTACCTCATCGGGTGCAATCCATTAACATAGAAAAGACTAAGATCTTCTTCTCCAAAAATGTGGGGATAAGTGTGAGATGCTAGATTAGTGAGATATTCGGTTTTGGTAGAAATTAGGACTTGGACCCTCTCCTTCGTTGGTAGAATTACACTCACTAAGGTGGCTCTTTTTGCACTTCCAACTTATGCCATTCTGAAAACCTTCATTCCTCATACCTTTATGTGATGATATGGATAGGGTTTGCCAAAAATTCATATGGGAAATGGTGGCAGTCTGTTATGTTTTGGACTGATTGTTGGGTTCCAGTAGGGGGTGTCTTAATTGACAATGCTACGTAGAGTTATATTGGATCATGCGTTGAATTTGAAAGTCAGAAAAATGGTTGCCGAGGATGGTTCTTGGAATGTGTCATATATATATATATATATATATATATATTTTAATTCTTTGCCTAATGAAGTGTGGTGAAGGCTCTTAGCTATGGTGCCACCCGTTTCAGGATGTGGGTGACACTCTTCGTTGGAAGTTTACTCAAGATGGAGCTTTCTCTCTATCATCAGCATATATGTCACAGGTGACACGCAACTCCAAATGATCTTTTACCAAAAATGAAATGTCCAAATGATCCTATTTTCTCCCACATATGGAAATGGCCAGGTGCGGAAAGGATTAGCGTCTTCCTCTGGAAAGTAGCTTCAGAAGCTCTCACGACAAATTTCATTAGGTGGAAGTGTGGCTTGTCACATTCAAATGCTTGCCCAATTTGCATGCAGAGCTATGAGACTATCATGCATTTTTGTAGGGATTGCCCGTCCACGTTTCATGTCTGGTCCTAGCTTGTTTCTACACAAGAAAGAGCTTTGTTTCTGCTTGCAAGATTTGAAGGATTGGCTCTTAGACAACCTGAAGATAACGAGTCCCCAGCATCGCCCTTGGGCAGTTATGTATGCAGTGGTCTTGAACATGATATGGATGCATAGGAATGACTTTGTTTTCAACCAAAAATGGATGTTGGACTTTACTGTTGTAACCAAGGCAAGATTTCTGATTATGGATATTCAAAAGAATAGGGAAGAAGTTGACACTGTTCCCCAGCAGGTTAGAAGACATCATCGCTCAACTGTGACGTGGGATCCTCCAACTCCAGGGTCTATTAAAATAAATTGGGATTGGGCCTTCTCAACAAGTGAAGATAGAGTTGCCGTTGCTTTTGCTAGGGTCTTGGAGAATTGTTTTCAGCACCGTCCTCATCACGTATGTTTGGGCGATTTATCAAGGTATATTCTTAGTCAAGTCCCCTAAGGTTTTGATAGAGCACAGATTGAAACCGATTCTCAAGTATCCCCTAAGGTTGATCAACCATGGCTGTCCCTTGCATCATCTTGCTGCCCCTTTGGTGAGGCAGATCCTATTCATAGCAAATCAATTTTCTTACATCTCCTGGGCTCGTGTCTGAAGGGAGGCAAACGAGTTTGCAGATGCCCTAGCAAATTTTGGTTTAACTCCTGAAAGTAGCTTTAGAATTTTTTATTTTTTTTATATCCCTCCGTTTTTATTCGTTCCCCCGCTTGCTGATTCGTTAGCTACTGTTTGTCAGAGATAGTAATCTATTGCACTGCTTAGCCATTAGGCTGTTATTTTTATAAAATAAAAAAGGCTAAATAAAGTAAAGTTGTTGAAATATACTTTAGCTCTAATTTCGCAAGCATGCACTCAAATGATCCATAAGCATAATCTAGTCTGTTTCCTTAAACAATTTTATATTACCTGCTTCCTAAAACAATTTTATCAATTGCTCTCACATTGGCCAAATAGCACATTTGCTTCAATTTAGCTAGTACACACAGCTACACACCTAGCCAATAAAAAGATCAAAGGCTTGTTTTTGACAAAATAAAATAAACTAAACTTCACCAGGTACTGATATAGCGCTGTGATTTCCATTTACTGATTAAGATTGTACTCAGACATTAACATCAGAACCAAGTAAATCAGGCAAAGTTATTCTCCATGGCTAGTACCCCAACTCTAATGTATACTGCATAGCGCACATAATCATACAAGACTGTAGGAAAGTATTGTCAACTTGTCATTATCAGGAAGAGCCAAAATATTTTTTGAAGATTGCTAACCAAATGTTCTCTTCTGCCACCTTAAATAAAATCCACCTAGAAATTGGGGAAAAAGAACAGTCGATACTAACTAGCACTAAACTAGCCTGACTACAGATAAAAATGCTACCAATAATTAGGGGATTGCCACTAGTTTAAATAGAGGGCACAGACCAGAGAAAGGAATATCCAAAATGTCGATAAGCAGAAAACGAGCAAGCAGCTAAGGAATGAACAGTGAGTAAATCTGAACTTCTAAGTTCTTCCACGTTTCTTTCCACTCTTGGCCTCACTTCCAGCCTTTGATGAACTTGATGTCTTAACCTTTGTCTCCTCTACCTCTTTCATAGAATCCTCGGAGTCCTCGTTGTCTGAATCTTCTGTTTTCAACGAATTAGGTTTCACCTTGCCAGTGCCGTTAGTATTAGACTTCCCACCACTTTTGGTAGATTTTGCTTTGGAGGACGACGCAGTCTTAGAAGCTTCTTGCTTGGATTTTCCTGTCTTCGGAGTTTCTTGTTTAGACTTGGCAGAGGTTTTAGGTGTGCTAACATCATCCTTTGATTTGCTTAACTTGGAACTATCCATGTTCTTGGATTTGCTTTTGTGTGAAGCGTCAGTAGATTTACTGCCACTGCTTTTCAGAGAATGATCCTTAGATTTTCTACTGACTTCATCCTCGGATTTGACATAAGCCTTGGAATCTTTTGATTTACGACTACCTTTGCTGCCATCTTTGGACTTGCTAGACTTCACGGATACAGCTTTTGATTTACTCGAAGAGGCTCCTCCACTGCTAGAAATTAAAGTAAAAAATTGAGACATCAAACAAAGAATGAAACAGATATCAATTCATGCCATTCACAAACCTTCTAGAAGACGAATCTCTCTTTCCTTCCTTTTTAAATTCACCAGCACTTGTTTTCCCCTTCTTTTTAGGCGGCCTAATATAATCATAGAAAAAGGTAAACTAAACAAGGCCAAACCCAAAAAGTGAAGATAAAAATGCAACTAGAAAGCACAACCACTAAATACAGCAACAAATAGATCATATCCAATTGAATCTTTTATGACAGCAAACCCAAATTCTAAAGCAATGCACTACACTATTTAAATTTTAAAATATTTCAGGTATGGCCAATGATTGCACTCAACATTCATCACCACATCCACCTGAAAAAACACAGCAAGACTAGTGCCGTTTTCCATTTGCATCAATAATAGAGGCACTTTAATAGGCACACAGAATGGCTATAACATCATAATACACAGAATAGCAACACCACAACCGGACTGACAAAATCATTTGTTCAGAACTATGCCACAGGAAAAAATCATACGAAGAATCCATTATTTTTAAATTCAGCATGAGGCAGAGACAAAAACATATTTGTAGATACAGTGATAATATCAACCAACCAACCAGACCATGGATAAGTGCCAACACTGTTCACAAGAGGGTAACACTGGACAAAATAATTTTAAGATAATTTTTCAAACAATAAAACAAAAGAGACGTCTATAATAAATGACATCAACAATAAGCAGCACATACAAATCAGCAGAAGCAACAGGACTTGTGCGATCAGTTCCTTCTCCCTGTTAAAAGAAATAATTGCCATTAATATAGATGCAGAAAAAGTTTAATACACAAAATTCAAGGCAGACTCACCCCGTCCGAATCATCACCAGTTTCAATGAGTTCCCATATTTCCTCTTTAAGAATTAATATTTCCTCATCACCATCATCATACACGATCTAAAATAGAGAAAACTGTCAGAAGAGAATAAAAAGGCCAGTGGTAATGGCAATTTAAACCTATAAAAAAATTAAGCCATCTTGAGTTTGCTATAGTAGCAGAAAATACATTACTATTCAAATGGGTAAAGCAATATAACAAAAGTTAAAAAGTTTTACTGTGATACATATGAAAGGATGGGAGGATAGAGAGATTGTAGTATAGCTTCCAAATCACCTGGTGCCTGTTATGGGGAGCAGGATAAAAATAACTCACAACACCTTCATAAAACCTACAAAAGATTATGTGTCAACAATAATACATAATTTATATTTCTATACTGTACTTCACTAGAGAGAAAAAGTAAGGTATGCAGACAAAGAATATGCATGCAATATTGTTAAAAGCCAACAAAAAAAAAACCATATCCCCAGGTTCAATACTTCAATTTAAATATATATGATATATCTTTCCCAAACCCCCACCATTTCACTCCAAAGCTTTTTTGACAGTAAAGTTCACTGAAAGCAACATAACCACAGTTCATTTTATGTAATATTGGTCTAAATATAGTCACAGTTCCTTATATGCAATATTAGTCTAAATACAATAAGGCATAGTTAACAACTTAAATAAGGAGTTAAAACAAGAAACATACAAAATAAGCCAGAAAGGGAAAGTTGAGCTCAAACCAATGAACCTTGATATCTTGTCCAAAAGATTTAAAAAATGAATATTTATCAAATTAGTTAATCCCCAGATAAACCCAAAAAAGCTGCAGCAGTATAGCAGAATCAGATCACAAAGCAACACCACCAAAGATATAGGCTAGATACGATGCCAAAAATTTCTAGTGCACACAGAATAGATGCTCAAAACGTACTCAAAACCTAAGACATGTTTAACTATAATACCCAAATATCATAACTTATCTTAAAGACAAAATAATCATTAATCTAAGGTATATCAGAGGCAGGCTTGGCCAAAAAGACTGAAATAGAGGCTAAGAAACAGGTAGTGCATAGATAGAAACAGGACAAGAAGCTGCACCGAAGAAATGCAAGCTGCTGGGAACTTCATATAACAGCGCAGAGAGTGCAAAACAGGTGTAGCCATGTAGGCTGCAGTGTATTGCCAAAAGGAGTAGTGAGCTACTGGGCATCAACAAAAAAGGAGCTATGCAACTCTATGTAAGGACAGAATTTTGACATTATGCATACTGACTCTGATGTGTTTGTGCGAACTTTCTGTGGCACTCTGCCAAGGGTATGTGTAAGAAAGAGGCCGCTATCCCTAAAAAAGAACACTGCATGCAATGGGTCCAAGAGACCAAGAAAATCAATCCTTTAAAGAAGATGAAAACAGGTGCAATTAAGTGAGCACAACAGATTACAAACTATGAAGAATAGCAGGCACCACACTGATGGCTCCACTATCAGCAAATCGGGTGTATGTGTGTGTGCACACATAAACAGAATAATGCAATTGGCACACAAGTTAACAGTAATCCAGATAAGAGACTTATAAGATCATGCAACCACATATACCAAGGAAAGAAACAGCTTGTGCAATCAGGTACGCAGAATGTATAAATTACAAGTAAATGCCTGACAACATATATATATAAAGCTCCCTGCTCCTGATCCCTGCTTAAGCAAAAATCTTTGTCACAGCATGTCACAAAATAAAGAAAACCATGTCCTTACATTTGATCCTCTGGCCACCAAACTTTAACCCGTTTACCAACAAGTTCTTCACCATATTCCTTGGTATTAGACATCTGAGATAGCAGTGAGAATATTAGCAAACAAAGTGAGACACTCTAAAATTAGCAAGAAACAGCCAAAATCGTGTGCTTTAGAACTACATAACAATAAATGAAGATTACAAACATATATAAGATACAATTAAGCCTAAAGCAAATAATTACTTCCTATGCCATAATAAAGGAAAGGAAAACCAGAAGACAGACAAAATGGTGCAATAGGAAATACAGGTACGGAACATTAAATGACAATATTTCAACGAATCAGAGTGCATTTAAAAGACTACCAACAGACTTGTCCATACTGAACAAGTCTGTTAGGTGTCTGCTAGTATTAGATATTAGCTAGCATGTCATTGTTAATTGCTAAAATAAGGGAGTCAGTTAGTTGGGACAAGATGATTAGAAGAATCAAGGCATGTTGCCTACAAATAAGAAGAGGAATTGGGAGGGAGTGAAATCTTGTCATTTGTGAGAGGATTGGAGCCTTTGGGCATTGGGAGGTGCAGACCATCAAAGTTCTGCAAATTAGGCAATGTATTCAAGGGAGAAATCCCTTATTCTTTCTTAGTAAAGATACTAGATTTCTATCAACTGGTATCAAAGCTTCAATCTTGAAGCTGTGGGGAAATTGTTTGTGAAAATGATGGCAAGATTTTATGGGGGGAGGCTTATTGATGGCTGATCAAATTAGATCAGTATTTTAGAACCACTGGAGTACGCACGGAGGAGAAAGAATTGTGGGTTGCTGTGCTTGCATTGCGCAACCAGAAGGCTACATGGTTTAACTTTGAAAAGGCTGTGCTCAAGAGGTTACAATCAGAACTTTGGGCTAGTTGTCTTCAAGATTCAGAGGAGGCGGAAAACATAAGTGAAGATGAAGTTCTAGGGAAATTGTTTGTGGATGATGGTGCCGATACTGGGATGAGGGCATAGAAAATGGAAGTGCAAGCTAGAACCTTGGAGGGGTGGGTCTCACACAGGCCAGGCAACCTGCTTCCACCCGTACCACTGGATTTGGGATCGTACGCAAAGGGGGCACCAGCAGCAAGGAAGCTATGGGCGTTAGTGGGGCTAGTTGAGGCTGCTTCAATAACAAAGTCAAGGGTTAAATCCTAAAACTCCATAACAGAAACATAGTTCATGAACCCACACGAGCAAATGTAGAAGTGAGATCCAGTTCATTGAACAAACCAATCCTGCTAGAACTGCCACACTCAGATTCAGTCACAGAGGTGGACAGGTATAAGAATTGCAAGCACAAGAAGAGTCAACTAGGGGCATATGAAATAGAGAAGGGGTGAAAGGGGCAGATTGGAATTATAGAATCTAGGTCAATCTTTTGACCAAACAGACCAGGCCTTGGTAGTTGAATCAAAATTCAAAGGGTGAATCGGAAGGCCTATTTTTTGAATCGTGAATCAGACTGTATCATGAATCGTAAGATTAAAAAAAAAAAATGCAGTGTAGGAGATACACGAGTAGTGGCAGACAGTGACCAGAACAAGAAATGATGAGATGCACACGAAGAATGACGCACCCTGGGTCTGATTGGAGGGAAAGAATCAGCTGATTCCCTCTCTTTTCTACTTATTTTTTGGGGAAAAAAACTAGTATTTTAGGGTTTTCAGAAATAACCCAACCCACTTAGATGTGTAACCCAGTTGTGTTAGAATCGTGAGATTCAGCCTCAGAATCACAATTCCTGCAATTCAGGCGATTCATGGTGCGAATCAAGCACCAAAACGAGTTACCAGCCACCAGAATCGTATTGTATCGCACAAATCCTATCATGAATTGTATGATACTGATAACAGGGGACCAGGCATAGTAGTCAATAGTGAATAGCAGTGTGTGGCTAATCGACGCTGCTTCAATAAAAAAGTCAAGGGTTAAATTCTAAAACTCCATAACAGAAACATAGTTCATGAACCCACACAAGCAAATGCATAAATGAGATCCAGTTCATTGAACAAACCTTACTGCTAGAACTGCCACACTCAGATTCGGCCACAGAGGTGGATGGGTCTTCGAATTGCAAGCAAAAGAAGAGTCAACTAGAAGGGCGTATAAATTAAGGGGGTGGAAGGGGCAGATTGGAATTATAAGTCTAGGTCAATCTTTTAACCTACTGGATCGGGCATAGTAGTCAATAGCGAATAGCAACATGGTGGGCTGCACCCCAAAAACACTATTCTGAAATTTTTTATATGGTTTATATATTGTATACTGTAAAAATTACTCAAAATTTATGGCATTCACAATTAACAATATAAAGTCATAGGTGTCTTAAAACATAGGAAATACCAACAAAAGTCATGGACCATGATGCCCATTATTATTATTATTGTATGCACGTATTATTATTATTTAATTTATCATATTATATTGTTTTAAATTAAAAAAAAGTCAAACTGGACTCACTGAGGCACATGTAATAATTGTTAATTAAATTTATTTAACCCGATTGTTTTATTTATTTGATCTCTCTCCCTCTATATATATAAGATCTTTTTGAAGTTTTATTATATGTATGATTCTGAATTTTATTTTATTATTTGAAGTAAATAAAATTCAATTTTACTACAAATAAATGCATAAAATAAAAGTGCAATGAGTAAAGAATGTTAAGATTAAATTGTTAACTTATAAGGAAATTTAAAATAATTTAAAAATTATATTCATATTTTGTTACTTTAAAAAGTTCTATGAATTATAATTATAATAATTAAAAATAAAGAGAAGTCAAAATGGACTCAATGAGGCCCAGCAAACCAAAACAAAAAAAGAAAAATAAACAAAAAACATTTGGGCCCATTGGCTCAATTCCCCACCAACCCTAATTTGTTTACTGTAACCCTAGACCCCAGCAGCCAAGTGCCGTCATCCCCACCCCCCAAAAAAAAATCTTAGAAGATTCAATTGCAAATGGAAGAGAACAAAACGCAGACAGCTTCAGAGAGAGAGGGGGCGGCAGAGATCACAGATGGAGGACGGGGCTGCAGCAACGAAATATCCTGAGGGAAGAGGCACAGCAGTTATGAAAGCAGCACTACCTACCACACCACAATTCACACTGTTCCTGCCTCAAAAACCACTCCAGTATGGCAGCCTCCATAGCAGCCAACGGCCACTATGGCAGTATAGTGCACTATTGACGACCCTGGGACCAGGACCCAACCAGTGAAGTTGATTCTCTCCAAACACTCCCTGGGACCATAAAACAGAAGGGGGCTGAGCTTTTTCTTTTTCTTAAATTCGTGGATCAAGCCCAATTAATTCAAGAGAATAATAAGGATTCTGAAAAGGGAAGTGATTTTCTAAGATTAGTAGACTGGGCCCAATAGAATGAAATGGCGCAATGGAACCTCGTCAAAATTGCAGTTGACGCTGTGTTTTATGGGCAAAAATACTGCAGGAAGTAGAGAACTAGAGGAAAATGAAAGCACTTCCCTGTTTGTGTTTTCCCAACAGTCAAAGCTGTTTTGAGACTACAGGGGTGGGATTTGGCTTGGACATCCTGCTTCAAAGGCATGTTACCTATAAATAGAGGGAGGGATACCTTGTCATTTGTGAGAGAATTGGGGCATTGGAAGGTGCAGACCCTTGAAGTTCTGTAAGTTAGGCATTGTATTAAAGGAAGAAATCTCTTATTCTTTCTAGTAAAGATACCAGATTTCTATCGAAGTCCAGCATACAAACCATGCAGCTGCCTAAAGGATTTTCCAAAAGGACAAGTGTCCTAATGAATACAACATGAAGTTCTTCATAATTTTAAAAACACAGGAACAGGGTACATACATTTTCTTTTCCTGGAGTGCGTTTCCTCTTCAAATTTGTCCTGGGAGTCTCCTCTGAATGTCCGTCTTTAGTTGATTTCGCAACAGACTTTGGTGAAGACACCATTTCCTGAATAATTTACAATAATATCATGAATATATGTAAAATACAGCAAAATATCAGGTTGGTATACTATGAATAAATAATAGCAATGAAAAAGTTCTAGAGCAAGCACAAAAATACCTTATCCTCATCCTTAGCAGAAGATTTTGCTAGACCCTTTCCAGAGTTACCTTTCCCCCGCCCCTTCTTTTTCTTGTCCTCCAACTTTCTAGAAGACGACCCACCACCACCCTTGTTTCTTTCGTCTGCTTTCTTAGCTGGATGCTTTTTTCCATCTAAATCATTAGTAGTCTCACTTCCTTTTTTAACTGCATCTACTGCAGTAGTTTTTTTCAGAGAGGCATGCCCTATTCCCTTTTTTGCCGATAGCCTCAATAGCTTTGCTTCTGAATCACTTATTCCTTCAGAAGCCTTCTTTGAAGCAATATCTGCACCTTTGGCCACTTCTTTTGTCAAGATTTCTTTCTTTTTAGCTCGACCACGTTTCTTTGAACGATTTTCATCGTGAATGCTTTCACTTCGTGAAGGAGAAGCAACAGCATCAGATTCACCATCACCTGCTTTGGGTGACGAAATCTTAGCATCAATCTCTTTGTCATTCTCTGAAGGTCCTGCAGCCTCAATGCAATCATCCTCATGAGGAGAATTGGGAACTTCCTTCCTGTAACTTTCAGAATCAATGATTTTCTCAGCTTCCTTCTCATTAGCAAGATTTGAACCCTCAGAAGGCTCCAACAATTTTGAAGAGCTAGGTTTCCTTCCTCTCCTCTTGGTAGATTGTTCTGGCTTTTGTTCACTATTGTCAACTTTTTCATCATTATTGTCAACTTTTTCAGTGTCCAAATCATTGGGCTCCTCATGACCAGATAAATTAATACCTTCAGATTGAACAGGACAATCAGTATCATCATGCTTCTTTATGGACTTTGGATCTACCACAGCGTCATCTTCTCCAGCCTGTGCAATGCCATTGCTCATGACTGACTTAGGAGACCTGTCACCAACAGAATTATCCTGTTGAGGTGGTGCAGCTTCTTTCGAATTCTCCCCATCCACCTGATCAAGCAGAATTGAAATGTTCCAGTATCCAATGCCGGAGGATAAAAACAGAATAAAGAAAAAAAAAAAAAAAAGGGTAGAAAATAACACACCTGTGCTGATTCATCTGCAGGCTCTTTTCCCAATTTTATTCCATCTTCCTGGACCAAAAGCAAAGTTGATCACAAGTTATCTCATCATGAAAATTTTCCAAGCCAAGCAAATATTTTCGAACATGAAAACAAGAAAAATTACCACGTGATCACTAGTAACACACGCATCATTTTGCTCCAAGCTACCAGATGTATCTTGGCATATTGAAGCAAGAACATTACTATAATCATCCAAGGAAATACCCAAGGTACTCACTGCTTGCTTTAAATAAGGTCTAAGCCTGGTTGCACAACTTTCAAGAACACTCTCCCCCAACCTTCGAGCAATTGGCAAAACTTCCTGAATCATGATGATAGAGACAATGACAACAATAAGAGATTGACAATGAAAAAAATGGTTCAATTTTGAAATTACAATCCACTAAAGAGAATCAATTACAAACTTGAACCTCATTGTCTTTCTTTACACTTGCTAAGATTGGAGAGAGCAAGTCCAGGGATATATCTTCACTTTCCTCTAGAACAAGGATCATTATGGTTTCCATGGATGAAAAAACACTCTCTGGATGATGATCCCTGAAAGTTTCAAACAGACCTGGTTAGACCCATGTCCACAGATTTTGCTTCTAACTGGCTAAAGAAATCAGAATTCAGAAATGCGTTTGTATATATGCAACAAAAAATACGGAAGAAAACAATTTCTTAAATCAACACACAAGTACAATGTTAGGTCTTTAGGTGTTAAAAGAGAAGGAAAGAGAATTGAGTAGAAAGAATCAATGGATTGAAGAATCAAAGGCACTCCTCTGCCAAGGGTAATGTTCCCTTATAACTGTAGCTACAGTTCAATTACACGAAAGAAAATTCACACCTGCCCTCTCTACACAACTCTATTCATTCAGTTCCCCTCTACTCACTAACTGTAACACTGATTTATCTTTCTTTCTTCTAGAGTACACTTTTAGTAATGGGCCCTCTATGTTTGGTCCCATTAGGTTCCTAACAGTATCTCCCTCAGGGGCCCTTAACCTTGTCCTCAAGGTTGAATAAAGGGAATTGTTCTGCTATACATTGGAGATCCTCCCATGTGGCCTCTGAAGCAGGCTTTCTGCCACTTGATCAATACTTGATTTATCTAGTCTGCTCCTCAAGCGATACTTCTTCTATCCAATACCCCCTCTGGCATAACTGCTGCTGCATCTATCTGCAATTCTGGTGGAAGAACGGGCTCTTCTGGGTGCGTGCCTACTGCTCTCTTACGCTGTGACACATGGAACACAGGGTGAATTCTGGCTGTCTTGGGGCGTAAGGACTTCCCTACCTATCCTTGTCTGTGGGGTCTAATTTTAAGATAAACCCTTGTATCTTTGAATGTCACCTATAATTATCAGCAAAAGTCTTCATATGTGTTTGAGCCCAAGTGAGATGTTATTTAAGTTTACGCAAGGCCTCATCTCTATCCTGTAAATCTTGAGCAACAGGCTCCACAATAATCTCTCCTGGAATGAACTTAGTGAGGTGGGTGGTCTCCCATACACTATCTCAAAGGGAGTACATTTTGCTGCAGCTTGGAAACTTGTATTGTACCAATATTCAGCCCAATGCAGAAAATCAATCCAAACCTTGGGTTGTTTGACTGAGAAACACCGCAAATAAGTTTGTACGGTCCTATTGGTAACTTATGTCTGGCCATCAGTTTCTGGATGGTACGCTGTACTCATTCATAGTTGAGTACCTTGTAACCTGAACAACTACTGCCAGAACCCACTCATAAAGGTAGAATCCCTGTCACTCACAATAGACACCTGTATGCCCTGCAGCCTCACTACTTCCTTGGCGAACACTTCTGCTATAGAGCGAGCAAAATATGGATATTTAATTGGGATGAAATGAGCATACTTGCTCAACCTGTCCACAGTGACCAGAATAGTGTCAAATTCTTTTGACTTCGGCAACCTTGTGATAAAATCCATGCTAACCTCTTCCCAAATGGCATTTGGGATTGGCAACAGTTGCAGCAATCCCTCCGGTGAAGCTGCTTGATATTTACTTCAGCTGAAAAATATGGCAGCCCACTACAAACTTTGTGATGTCACCCTTCATACCAATCTAATACACTAATTGTGCTATCCTCCTATAAGTCCTATAGATCCCAAAATGCCCACCTGTGGGGGCGGTGTGAAACTCCTAAAGGAGTTTAGGTATCCAAACCGAATTCGGTGCTAAAACCAATCTTCCCTTGTATTGGAGTCTATTCTACTCAAGAGTGTAATGGGGATGCGCATTAGGATCAGCTTCAACTCCTCTATCAATTTCACTAGCTTGGGATCACCTTTCACTTCTTCCTCTAACTGTGTAAAATCTGGCCAAAAAGGCTTCGAAATTGCCTAAATCTCCATATCTTCCCCTCCCCTCCTACAAAGCGTATCTGCCACTCTGATAGAAGCTCCTGTTTTGTACACAATGTCAAACTCATACCCCATAAGCTTTGCCAACCAATTTTGCTGGTTCTATGTTGTAACCCTATGCTCTAACAAATACCTCAAACTCCTTTGATCAGTATATACAGTAAACCTCCTACCAATCAAGGTCGCCAATGTTGAATTGCCATTACTAAAGCCATTAGCTCTTTCTCATATATCAATTTGGACAAGGACTTGGGTGCAAAGGCTTGCTAAAATAAGCAATAGCTTGCTTCCCCTGAGACAACACAGCTCCCACTCCTCTTCCTAGCGCATCACATTCGATGGTGAAGCCTTTGTAAAAATTAGACAATCCAACACAAGGGCTTCCGTCATTGCTTTCTACACTCTTCTAAAAGCTTCCTCAACATCTAAGTTCAAACCAAAAAACCCTTTCTTCAATAAATCAGTCAAAGATCATACAATCTTTCCATAATCTTTGACAAACCGTCAATAGTAATCGATTAATCCCAAAATCCCCTAATTGCCTTCACATCCTTTGGGATTGGCCACTGCAGAATGCTTTCAACCTTCTAGGGGATCCACAAAAACCCCTTCTTTGAAATAATATGCCGCAAGTAATCAATCCTTCCTTTTCCAAAACTACACTTTTTCAGGTTAGCAACATAATAGGCCTGCTAAAGGGTATTTAAGACCACTTCAAGATGTTTCAACTGGTCACTCCATGATTTACTATATACAAGAATGTCATCAAAAAAAAAAACTAATACAAAATTACAGAGGTAGGGTTGTAGAATTGAGTTCATCATACACTAAAAGCGGCAGGTGCATTGGTTAGACAAAAAGGCATGACCTTGAACTTGTAATGGCCTTGCGTTCTAAAAGTTGTCTTCGAGGATGTCTGCTTCATTCATTTGAATTTGATGATACCCTATCTTTAGATCTATCTTCGAAAAGAACTTTACACCCTGTAACTCATCCAACAATTCCTCAATCACTGGAATGGGATACTTGTCAAGGATTGTGTGGCCTTATTCAAGGTTCTAAAGTCAACACAGAACCGCCAGCTTCCATCTTTCTTTTTAACCAAAATTATGGGGTTGAAAAAAGGACTACAACTAGGCTAGATTATGCCTAATTCTAGCATCTGCCACTAACCTTTCTATCTCATTCTTCTGCACATATGGATATTGATATGGCCTGACATTTATCGAGTCAATACCTGACTTGAGGGGGATCCTATGATCTACTTCCTTGTTGGGTGGTAATCCTTTTGGGCTACCAAAAACCTATCCAACAAGCCTTGAATCTATTGTTTTTGTGCTTGTTCCCCCTCATCTGTTGAAGAAAGCTCATCCTTCACCTCCTCCATTTGATTCAGCATAAAACAATACGATAGGGCTATTAATTCTACCTCTGTCAATTTATGTAATGCCCTCGCCGAAACCTACAGCTAGCTGCCTTGCCATCGCCTTGAATAGTCACCACCTCTCCTTTAAGGATGAAGGTCATACTAGAAGTTCCCCAATTTGCTATTACTGAACCCAAAGTTGCCAACTAGGCCACTCTCAAAATGGCATCTACTCCTCCTAAGCCAAAGATATAGAAATCCCCTATCACAGTCACCAAACCTCCTAATCAGAGCTAAGGAGAAAACCTTCCAAGTGGACTCTGGGTTCTTTTGTCGCCCGAATCATTACCAGTGCACTGCCTGGCCCTTCCATGCTTACAAAAGCAAGTTGGAGTTGCTCAGACGGAAGAACTCCTTGCTCCTCAAAGAATTTATTGGTCCTTGCTATCCATCCTATGGGATCCCCTCCCATCAAAAATTGATAACTCCACTTTCTTGACCCACGATCGATTTTCCTCGCCGATGTTAGGACTCCCTAATTCCACTTTCTTTTGGTTAGGCCCACCTTCCTCTTCATCGCCATCCCAAGCGACACCTAAATTTTGCTTCCACTTCTTGAGCAATTTATTGATTTCCTCCGTCAGTTGCAATATTCTCCTTCAATTTCGTAAGTTGCGTGGTATGCTGGGACACCAACTTCTTGATGTACTCCATCAAAGATTCCAAATTGTCGACTATGGCCTCCATCACTGTATACACTTGCTCTTCTTGTCGATCCAGCAAGTCGGACCAATGTTAGGTCTTTAGGTGTTAAAAGAGACGAAAGAGAATTGAGTAGAAAGAATCAATGGATTGAAGAATCAAAGGCACTCCTCTGCCAAGGGAAATGTTCCCTTACAACTGTAGTTACGGTTCAATTACATGATAGAAAAATTCACACCCTGCCCTCTCTGCACAACTCTATTTATTTAGTTCCCCTCCACTCACTAACTGTAACACTGATTAATCTTTCTTCCAGAGTACACTTTTAGTAATGGGCCCTCTATGTTTGGGCCCTTTAGGTTCCTAACATACAAGGTATTAAGCAAAAAAAAGAAAATAAATAAATATCAATAGCTAACACGCTACAACTACCACTTCTAATATTAATTTCATATTAACTTCAAACAATAAACAAAAGCTTTTCACCTAATTTGGCCTACTAGTATAAAAGTAAGTCTTAGAATCAAATGTTTAATCAATTTGCAATAAATTAGTTACCTCTCTAATATTTTTCACACTATACAAAGAATATAATGATGGAGTGCAATAAAAGCACAATCCAGTTACATCAAAGGAAAGAGAGACAAACCACGGGAGGAGCATTAAAATCAATATTTAGAACCAAGAATGATATCATTCATCAGAATTCAGAACCAAGTGGAACATCAACCCTAATAATATACATCTATAGTAACTGCTCACTCAATATAACTCATGTAGACAGTATTGTTAAAGATTATACAATGTATGAAGTAAATAAAAAAGTAATAACAAAGAATCAGAAGCTGATATGATGCTGGGCTTGTATGCAGCAGCTCTTACCCTATTGCCTTCAAGAAATGCTGAAACATCTCCAAAATCAAATCATCACATTCAAGATCCAGCATTACCACACATGACCTAACTTTTGAAACTGTCTCAAGAATTGAAGTCCTTTTTGTATATGATCGGCTTAACTTATCATGTAGATTTTCAAATGAAGATACAATTAATCGAAAGACCTCCTGGAAGAAAATGACATGCATAAAGTCAACAGATATACTTAGTAAACATAATGATAGAAATCAATTAATTTACAGTAAAATATAATTGTACACACCTTCATTTGGTCATCATCATAAGGTGCTTCAGGTGCAGTGATTCTGGTTACCTCACTTATGCAAGAGGCAACTGCAACCTTGACATCAACATCAGCATGCCTCAAAAGTGTATCAGCAATTAATGCTTTCAATGATGGTGAGAGAGCATCTTGCATAGATTTGGTAGGTGATTGTTCAACTCTTGATAGGCAACTCTCAACCAGCTGCAGTTCCAAAACAAAAGAAGAAAAAAGGTAAGATCAAGGAAATGTGATTAATATTTTGGTGATTCATAAAGTTAAGAGTACGTCTTGAGACTTTCATAACTGTTACCAGAGACACTCTTGAGCTTAACATTACTTCAAATCCATGTAGTACTCAAAAAGAGTGACTAGTTGACAAAGAGAGTTAAACGCTTTTCACATACTTGAACTAATTGTTAAAACTACCTCAAGAATACAGATATGCAGCATCAACAGCTCAGGGAAAATCATGTATGTAAAGAACAAGTGACAAAACCTCAAACTCGATGTCTAAGACATGTAAGTATGGTACTAGGTATTCAGAAGAAACAGAATTTACAAACAATGGTGAGAGAAACACAGATAGTTACATGAAACTTAAAATTTAATAATTTCCTCCAATGATATATTTCTCAAGAGGAGAATTTCAACCAAAGGCTAGTATAATGAGGTTCTTTGATAGATGTGAACACCCTGCTGTATCATTAAACAGTAACCACTGGTGGTCCATATTTTGCAATATCATTTCTTTTTTCTTCATATTGAGGAATCAATTCACAAAGTATGCTCCCACAACAATAGTCAAAATTTTAACCTGTAACCTAATATTAAATTTTCTACACTCTACACCAAGAAAATGAATTTAACCTAGTGAATAATGAATATAATTGCCCCACATTTTTTCCATGTGACTAGATAAATTTGGTAGAGTAGGATAAATAAATTTTTATATTGCTAACAATTTATAGCAATGATATCTAATTTCCAGGACAATTGGGAGGCTTTTTAGTGCTCATTAATTTTAATTTGTATATTATTATTTTAATTTTAATTTGTCCTGGGAGAGCTTGTTATCTTACACTTACTGTATATTTCTATCCTCTCCCAGAAACAAATCTAGTACAACTTTATTCATTTACAAGTTACAACAAATGCAGTTGCAGCTTAGAAACCACCGTCCATGCCTAGCTGTATCTTCAATATCTTGATCGTCAATGCTGACAATCAATAAGAAAACCTAAATGAACTCAAGATCAGCTTTCAATTCAAATTTTCCACTTACACAACTAGTTTAAAACAGCCTAGTTAGTAAATGCTGGCCAGCATCCAAAATATATACAATCATGAATACTAATGTCGAAGACAACCCATCCCAGCAAATTGCAAGTTTAATATTATTGGAATTAAACCTCAGTTCATTTACAAATGAATTCATGCACCAAACTCGTTCAGAATCAGGTTAATTTAAGAATCCAATGCCCTTACACATCATCTTGTGCATCACCACCGAGGATTTACAAACAAATTATTCTCAAATTACAAATCAGAGAGTTCCAAACAGTTTAAGAATCACACATAAGGAGCAAAAATCGGTATAAACCATTACAAAAACATAGATATCCTTCACACAACAATTTCGAATGCAATTGCAAGGTTTTTGGGGTGTCTGTGAACGCAATTATGACCACACCAGCCGCATTTGCCCACAATTTCCCGCAATATCAAGGAACACGACAAAACCGCGACCAGGATTGCAATTTAAAACCTTGGAAGTGATGCAGTTAGGGCGTCACCATTGAGGATTTACAAAAAAAAAATCACAAACTAAAAGTCAAAGAGTTCCAAACAGTTTACGAATCACGTATAAGGAGCAAAAATCAGTATAAACCATTACGAAAACATAGATACTCCTCACTACCCAATAGAATTGATCAAGGATTTTAAAAAACAGTCCACAACTGTGATTTCGATCACAACGTCAAGAGTTGTGCTGCGTCCATGACCGCAATTATGACCACATCCGCCCGCAATTTCCCTTAATATCAAGGAACACAACAAAACCGTGACCGCAATTGCAATCTAAAACCTTGGAAGTGATGCAGTTAGGGCGTCACCATTGAGGATTTACAAACAATTTTTTTTCTCAAATTAAAAATCAAAGAGTTCCAAACAGCTTACGAATCACGAATAAGGTGAAAAACTCGGTCTAAAACACTCCGAAAACATAGATACTCTTCACTATCCATTAGAATTGATGCAGTTAGGGTAAAAACAAAGCCAGCAACACCATGCAAAAACACACAAACGAAACACGCCGCGACTCAAAATCGATCCACGAAACCTTCGGAAACAAGCCTCACGCATCAAACAAACGAGCAAACGATGCAAAAAAGATATAAGAAAAATTGAAAACACACAACGAAAACAAACATTTCACGGCAAAAAAAAATAAAAAAAGAGAACGCGCGCTTACATCCAGAAGAAGAAGTAGTTCGTCCACGGAGGACGGAGGATCTAGAAGCTTGTTGCCAGCTTCTAGAAGCTGCTCTTCCAGTTCTTGTTGCTCCTTTTCCGCGGAAGCCATAACTCTTCCGTTGTAGCAGATCTTGCAATCGAGCAGATTCAACACTGTTTAACCCTAATGCTTGTTTTCTCAGGCACAAAACAAAACGTTAGGGTTTTCTCGTTTTCCCTCTTCCTTCTGTTTCTTCTGTTCTGATACAGAGAAACGGAGCAAGCGAGGGAGAGAAAGAAAAGTAAAGTGAGTTTCTGGGAAATTTTTCTTCCCCAGAATGAAAAACCAATTTATAGATGTGGATTTATATTATTAAATTATTAAATATTAAATATATTAAAAAATGGCATTTAGAAAATTATTAATTTTCTTCCTTTCTGTTGTTGTAATTTAAATTTTAATTGAGGCATTTCAAAGGAGTACGAGAATCCATATCTTGACTCGGTTCGGATCTCGCGGGTTCGTGAATTTAAGTTAAGTTTGGGTATTCAAA
Source organism: Spatholobus suberectus (assembly GCA_004329165.1). Lineage (NCBI taxonomy): Eukaryota > Viridiplantae > Streptophyta > Magnoliopsida > Fabales > Fabaceae > Spatholobus > Spatholobus suberectus. The sequence continues at coordinate 11,109,619 of CM014733.1, forward strand.
TCCGTCTTTTGGGTTTTCAGGGGCTTGGGGTCCACGTGGCTTTCGCCCAACCATGGATATTGTCTCTTACCATTTTTTAATAAAAATAATATTATAATATTATTATTATATATATACCTTTTATATGAAAGGATTAAAAAAATATTGAGAGAGATCTCGGTCATTTTCATTTTGGCTTGGAAATAATTGGTTTAACAATATTTGGTGCGACAGAATAATCTAGCATGAGATCCTATGGTGTGACACAGCTAGTTTGGAACGAATAATAGTACGCTGTGGAAATAAATCACGTTAATAATTTTGCTCTAACCAAATGGAACTATCCCTGGACAGGTAAGGTTACTCTTGCCTTTATGAATTTGTACCTTTTTCTTTTGTTGGTAATTGAGTTTCTATATTTGATTTTACCGTCACGAAATTTTACATTCACTGTTTACACTTTTAGATGGTATAATTTAATGACATTGACTTTATATATGTTTATACCGATCTGCTTTGCAAGATTGAGTCATTCACATAGCAAGCTAAACAAAAAATAAACAAAGGTAACTAGATAAAAGTATATACGGTTTTTTCATATTAAATGTTAGTTCGATGTTTTTTTTTTTTCACATATATCCTTCTTAAGAAGAAATCTTATTTAAGACACGGTCAAGTATTAAATCTAGGTACCTAGCAAAAATTCAAACCTTGGTCATTTAGTTATAGAGACAATTAATTCAAACCTTTTATTTAATAACAATATGAGACATTTTATTTATAATGTTCTTTTGTTTAAATACGATAAAATCTTTATAATATCAAGTCTATATTACATGACATCAAGTACATGACCTTGTCTTGTACTTTTCGTTTAAATATGATAAAATCTTTAAAATATCGAGTCCATATTACATGACATTAAATATATGTATATGTGTGTGTGCACACACACACACACACACAAACAAATATTATTAATAATAAAGATAACAATAATGCATTAATATTAGCATGTGTGCAGACTAATGATCATATCTCACGAGTCATTAATATGATATATCAAGTCTAACATAGGTACATATTAGGATAATAATATATTGGACGGGCCCTCCATGAAAATGTTGCATGAAACATCATGTGAGTGTCACTAGTGTTTTTGAAGGTAATTACGGTGTATGTAATTCATTGACCTAAAATCACTACATTTTTTATGCGAGGAGTTGTGTACTCTAAAATCACTAAATGCCATTTGTAACGAGATGGTTATAAGGTTGGTTACTGAGCATACAATGAGCCATGTATAGGGATGTGAGTGACTAGATGAAATTTGTCCATTGTATATAACAAAAGTGACATCTTTGGATCTCTTAATAGAGTAAAACTATGAAATGCATGACAATGCTAAAATAATTTGATATGAGATGTTAACCTCATTTGTTATTACTATATCTACTAAAATATCGAGAAATTAATAATTGAATTATAAAAGGATGACACCTTTTATTCTTGTGTTCAATTATGACATTTAAATGAAGATATGAGTATAAGAAAAAGAAGAAAACACAAGAAATAGGTTGAATTATGTTTTTAAAATCTTTTTGAAAGAACAAGATTCACACAAGAAGAGGGTTGAATTGTGCGTAAAGAAAAGTTTTACAATTTAAAACAAGTTCGAAAGCGTTTTGAGTATAAGGATAGAGAAGACAAGAACACAGAGAATTTTATACTGGTTCACTCAACTTAAGCTACGTCCAATCCCTTCATCCAGAAGATATTCACTAACCAACCTAAGGTTACAAATATTCTTCACCGCCTCTTTAAGCTTTACAATGCAATCACCCCAGATTGCGTAACAACTCAAGTATTCTTTCTCACTAAGCCTCTCTAGGCTTTCACAACAGGTAAAAATGTTTTACAATAAAAGAACTCAACTCACAAAGTGAGGATTCAAAAGCTTAAGCACATAACAGTATTGTATTAGAGAATTTTTTAACTATCGTCCAGTGGACGCATAAACTAGCAAGTTCACAGTCAACGTCTATAAGAATTTTGCTTGATTCATCACACACACTTTTTCTTCTTTGGTATATATAGTCTTTAATGAGAAAGAGTCATTGAAGATGGCTTAGCTTCAATCTTCTAGAAGGAGGTGCGCTTATTGAGTTCCTAGATAGGTCAAAAAAAGCAACTTTTGAGCTTGTACTAAAACAGAAGGTGCAGGACTATGTTAGTGTATTACTTTTCTAATCATACTTCTTTTGGCTTTGCAGCTTGATAGGTTGACCTCCTTTTTTTGTGTAGCTGCGCTTTGCATTAGAATGTTTCTGTTTATCATTTAATGCTTGAAATATTTGAATGTTAGATCTTAAAAAGGTAAGGCATTAGTTTCGAAGCTTGCATATATATAAGACGTATAGATTGGACGATAGTTTGAGAAAAGCTTAGCCATTTACAGGAGCTTACATCTGGACGCATTTAGTTTAAGTGTCTAATGCTTGAGACACACAGTCCATATAAGAGACTTACTCTTAGATGGTCTCCATATGCAAGTATATTAGACACTCATCAAGATTGGGGCGACTCCACAAGTTTAGACGTTGTAAATTCGTTTATTTTAAAAAAGACTTAAAACAATAATAAGTTTATTATCTTCAAAACTTTGAAGGACTAGATGCTTCAACGTCTTTGGTTCCAACACTTTTCGCAAATTTTTTTTACAACACGATTGAAAGTAGATAATACAATAGCTTTGAAAAGATAAGCAACACCAATAGACAAAATGAAAACAGAAAACAACATAGCATCCAATGAATGAAGACCAGTTTTATAAAACCTTCTAAATTTGAAACTAAATGAGTTTTAACATAATGACAACTTTTTTTTTAAAGTTAATGAAATAAAATAAATAAGTATAAATGAGAGAGATATGCATGTGGTATTTTTATTCCAGTTCATCTTACTAATCAAAACTACCTTTAGTTCTTGTTTACTATCAAAGTTTCATTAAGCAACACAAATAAGAAATGATGTTCCAAATAGCATGAGTATTATTTTGTTCACTTTCCTCTTTAAGAACTAACCAAAGTATTATTTCACTTGTCTTTCTAGGCACAAACTCAAGTATTCTCTAGACACACCTCTTTAGGCTCAAACAACAAACCAATGTTGTATGAAAAAATTTATAACTTATACTATCATTTGAGTATGAACAAATACAATAAATGTGATAGTATGAACTCATAGTATTTGTACTATGTTGCAGAGAATGTTTGTTTCGATGATTGAAAGTAAATATATATAATAATTCCTCGACTCATCAACTTTTGTAACCTTGTGAATCTTAAAGCTTTTATAAGCATTGTAGCATATACTTATTGGTGAAGTTCTTTTTACATGTGAACATCAAAGTGCAAAAAATGTTACATATAATGTTTTTCTTGTTTTGTTAAAAATATCAAAACAGAAGTATGTTTTAATCTTCTCTAATACAATAGTTGTGTGGTAGGTAAAGTTTTCATTATAAATTTACAATGAGCTGACTTCTTTTGTAAATGTGTCTTATCCATGTATGTTTTTGTTTCAATTATGTTCTTCACATGAGATTAAGTAAACTCTAAATTTCTTGTCTCTTTTGAGTTGGACAAAATGATTCTCTAAACTTGCAAAGCACTATAGTTGATTTAACTAATCCAATTTTCTTAAAAAGCATGAAGTCTTTCATTCGACGAAGTAGGTGATCGACAAAGGTAGAGGAGTATAACTAAGATGCATAAGTCATTTCTTCTAATTAGACAAAGCAATTAATCAATTTGATTCTATATATTTACACAAAAGTTAGCTTCAATGCATCAAATTTTTCTTATGTCTTGTTTTTAATCGTTAGAACATAGATTGAATCATCTTTAACAATAAGCTTACACAAAAATACGTCAAACCACTAACATTCTCATTGCTTAAGTAGCAATAATGTGTTGTTGGATATTGCATTACTTATTGTTTATGATACTAAATGTGATTTAATTTATTGTTAACATTATGGAACTAATAAGGTCACACATAAGGCGAAATAATTGAAGCTAGAGAGAAATTAAGTTAGACTTTAATTTCTCATAAGTCAAACTCATAGTGTATGAGTCCATGAAATGTTAGGTTAGACCTACTTATGTTTCTCATTAAGAAGCTACTATAATTATCGCCACTTAGGTGTTGTACAAAATAGAGAAACCCTAATTACATTATGCATATCAAAGTGTGAGAAAAAATAGTCGTTAATGTTTTTTTAACAGCTAACACTATTAGGAAACACACTTCAAACACATGAAAGTAAGATGTTGACAGTTATGTTTGCAATAATTGTATAAATCTAACGTTATTCCTTTGTAACATTCTCTATTGTTTTCACATGGTAAATATAACTACCAAAAGGACATTCCAATTGAACAACGTGAATAGAATAAGGGAAATTAAAAAGATTGAGGATTTATAGCTTATAAGGTTCATGAAAGAATTGTTGAATTTGGAAACATAGTTAATGTTAGTAAATTACTTTGGTAGTTTTTAACTAGTAGTTACACTATGGTTGAATCACAAAAATTATCCTTTATTATACATTTTACATGGTTTAAGTTAAATAATTAATAGAGGAAATATTAATCCATCATTTGTTAAAATGAACACTATATTGTCTTCTTCATTTATTAAAATATGAAATACATATTCAACAATAGCCAAGATGCACGGGTTATTTGTGAAAAAAAAGTGGTTACCCTAATATTTCACCACCTTTACTACAATTCAAATTAGTTAGAAATAAGTAGATTTAAACCCACTAGGGTCGTCCTAGTGGTGAGAGGTTGGGGTAATATATATGAAGTCATAAGTTATAACCTCAATATGACCATTGTACATAAAAAAGCGAGTAGATTTATAACATCAAGATAATTAAAATTTGAGGATAGACCAAACATTTCATACATGTTTAAGATAAAATTAGATGACATGATTACATTTTTTCAAGAGAAAAAAGCTTTTGAAAAAGCTAACATATGTATGTTTTTCTTCACTAATTCATGTATATTTAAATTTATTTTATATTGTTTTTTTTGTATGGTTGTTAACACACTATAATCACCTTATTCACCTCACCAACTAGTTATTTAAGATGAATATACACTATTGAATTCTATAAAAGAGGCCTTTCACTCGTTCATATGTTTTTATGACTTAGTGCTAAAAATAAATTAAGTATTCCATATGAGTTGATCAAATTATATCAGTTGAATTGCTAGACACAATTTTGTATCTAGCATGCTACACAAAGTGGTTTCTAATTTTATGATTCACAAGTTATGTACTGGAAGAGCTAACAACAACAACCCTTGCATGAAAAAAAATAGTTGTATTAAGTATTTTCTAAAAACAGTAGAATCATACATTATCAATCAAAGTGATTGTCCTATTTATGAAATATATATAGACTCTAAAATTACAATAAATAAGAAGGATATTGAGATAAATAATAAAAATTTAGTTACTTACAATCGTTATTCATGAAAAAGATCTCACGCTCATATTAACATGAAGTACTATAACAAGTTTAATACTATAAAGTATTTATTCAAACATGAAATAAAAGACTCAATAAAAATGACATTAAAAATATCAAAGATGTTTAAAGTTAGCTTGTGTTATATTCAACTTATCATAAAACGTGAATTATTAGTTATGCGACATCACTGGATGAAAGAAAACAACATTTTCTTATGTAATTTGACACAATTTTATTAATTAATTAAGATTTTAGAAAATTATTTTCTAAAACATATTTCAAAAATTTATGCATATAAATAAACTCGATTTTATAAGAAATATCAATGTAGAATTTAAGGTTATTAATATAATATTTACACAAATATATCAATAAATATTTTTTTATAGTATGACACATTTTTTTTATTTAATTGATATTTTATAAAATATTATTTTATAAAACAATTTTAAAAAATAAAAAATCAAATAAATGTTAAAAATATATAGACATTGATAACACACACACACACACACACATATATATATATATGCATGTCTATATAAGTACATTACACTTGAAAAGAAGTGTTAATATAACATTTAATACTATTAACATAAAATTTACATAAATATATATATATATATAAAAAGATTATCATATATAGAATGACTAGTACGTGGACTCGTGCAATGCACAGGAAATTAGTGTTTAATTATCATTTTAATTGATATACAATATTAAATACTTGAAAGGTAAATATAACTTTTATTAATATGTAAATTTCTAAATGTATTTATTTTAACACTTATTGAAAAAAAAAAGGACTATAAGTTTTAATGTTACAGTTTAATAGTCGTGTACTGTCAATGTAAAAAGTTTTACATTGTCAACCAATCAGAAATCACTGTTAATATGACTTTTAAATTATTTATTATAAAAGTCAACAAACTTACAATAAATGATAGCTTGTGATTAGATGACAGTGTAAAACTATTTTACACTATTAATGCATAGCTTGTTTTCTCTTAATATTATTCGTGAAATTAAGTACGATGATGTTTATTTTAATGTTAATATTGTAATGATATTTTGTATTTTTAATATATATGTATATATAAATAGATAATTTAGATGATAATTCTTAAATGTGAATATTGTGTAAAATATTAATATGATGTTTATAAATATGATTTGATATTGTGCTAACTAGATCGCTATTAGGGATGACAGTGCGACAAGGTGGGCACGAGTAGTAATCTACCATCACTCCCTGTTGAATGAAAATATTCCTAGTGTCTGTCTTGTTCCTACATGAAAATTTGTTGAGCGAGTATCAATGAATTTTATAAATATCCATAGGTATTTATGGGTATTCGTGGATATTCTTGAAAATATACAATTAAAAAAAGAAAAACTAAATTAAATTAAAACAAACAATTTTAAAAAATATATTTATACAAAAAATAAATAATTTTAAATATATTTATACTAATTTTTTTTTGAAATATGTATTTATACTAAAAATAAATTAGAGTAACTTAATTTATATATAATTAAAGTTATTTAAATAATTTCAAATTGCAAATACCCGCAGGTTCAGACACGTTACTACCCACCCTTGTCTTGTTAAAAAGTAGATAGAAAAATTTCATTTATTTTACCAACAAGTACCCTATTAAGGTAATAATTTTCAATCTATAGCATATTTTACCCACTAGTACAATTTTTTTTTTGTTATGGCCCAAATTAAAAGGTGGACATGGCAAAAATAAAATCTAAGAGTTCAAAAAGGATTTCATAGTTTTTTTGTATCTTTGTATGAAATTAAAAGAGGGTTCCATCACTTCCATTGAAAAAGAAAAAGAAAACATAGCATTTCAATATGAAAGATTTGACAGCTGAATAAAATTAATTGAACACTGTTTGACTATAATTATGACCACTGAGTTTTTGTGTGAAAGATAAGTGATAATTTTAAAAAAGATGAAAATAATCCAAGATATTAAAAAATAAACATAACACTCTCATTGAAAAAAAATAAGAAAAATTGGACTAAAACTTATGTTAATTCAATTCAATTCAAAATATATATTGATTGTAATTACCTTAATTAATATATTATGCAATGTAAATATATAATAATTACAAGTAATTAGCTTAATTATATATAGATGATAATTACATTAATTACCTATATTAATTCAAATTAAAACATATATATATATATATATATATATATAGGTCATAAAAAAAATAACAACAACATTTCGGTAGGAAAAAAAATGAATGTGACCTTGTGACTTGAGAAAAAATGGATGTGATGTTGTTAACTTGAACTTTATATTTTTCATTGACATTTTAAAATATAACATCTAACACATGCAATATGTATTATACACTAATTATTTTAATAATTGCAATATATATAATAATTAAATTTTATATAATAATATATATATTTTCCCATAATTTAAAATAATCTTTAATACCTTAATTAAAACCCATATATATTAATCATAATTACTTTAATTAATTCAATTAAGAATACGTATTGCTTGTAATTTTCTTAATTAATATAATTATGTAATTTTATCAATAAAAAAATAAAAAATCACATTGAGAAAAATGAATTATATAAAATTAAAATATTTATCTTGATTATATATAATTGATGATTATTTAATTATTTAATTATGTAATGCAAATATATATAATTATTTCAAGTAATTACTTTAATTGTATATGATTGATAACTATACTAATTACTTTAATTATACAATTTTAAAAAAATATAATTGTTTCGTTCAAGTTTAAGTATACATATTTAAATGATTAGATGTTAGTACAATTTATATCAAATATCGCATTTATTTGTGTTAATTTGATCTGATGTGATGCATGGATAAATTATGTGTGAGACAAATATATATATATATATATATATATATATATATATATATTTATTATTTATTTATTTATTATTATTTGAAAGACAATCTTTATGTAAAATAAAAACAAAAGATTAAAAAATTAATATTTTCATTATAATTGAATTAGAAGTTATTGAAAAACTAATGTCTTTTCATATATTAGGTAATATAAATAAATTTTCAAATAATTAGCTATTTTGTTTTATAAGATACTTGTACATAAAAGATAATTAAGAATCACACCAATCAATTGCCACAAACTCTCATCAACCCTATAAATTAGACATCTTTTTATTTTTTATTCATAAAAATATTAATAATTAATAAAATATTAACAATAAAAATAGCAATAATAATACTATCATTGTGCAATGTTTGAAAATTTCATTACCGTAATAAAAGAAAGTCTTTAATAAATTAGTTAGATGAGAGAATAATAAATAAAAATTAAACAATATTTTGTTTTAAAAAATAATACTTTATATTTAAATTTGCATGAAAACATAGTTAGTAGGTTTACAAAGAATTATCACCATGCCAAATTTTATTTTAATTTTTAATTTAGTATATTTACTAATGAAAATCTTGTGGAACAATTAAATATTAATTTTTAAAAAATAATGTCATTGATTAGCATCTAATTACTTGTTGATGGTAAAAATGCTTAACGGTAGAATTAACCCTTGACTATTTAAAATTCAAAATTCATACTTCTAAAAGATTTTATACAAAAATTAAGAATGGTGTATCAATGAGCAAACCTTTTTTATATGAGAGTTAGACGAACCAACTTTAACCATTAAACCTAAACTTGAACAATAAAGATCACTACATAAAATTAACTTTTTAATCTTAACTATTTGGGTATAATTTTATAGCTCATCCGATATGAATAATTGTTACTATTGGATGTTAAATTTTTAAAATAATATATTAATCTTTAATAGACAATTTATATTTCATTCCATTAATTCTTCAAGATATTTTTTATTAATTTAAGAATATGTAATATTATCTCTTTTATGTTTATTATCATTCATCTTTAATTAACTTTTGTTATTTCGGGTATTAAGTGAATAAAATTAACTATTTTATTTTAAAAATAATTACAATACAACTAATATATAAATCAAATTATAAATAGATTTAAATTGGAAATATAGATATAAAAATTTATATTTAATTATTATAACAATGAATTAATAAAACTATTAAAAACACAAACAATTTGGACTCTAAATTTAATATGCATGGAAAAGATAGAAACAAACACATGAATTAATTTTAATATGTTATCGAGTAATTGAATCTAAATTAATTAGGTAAAAAAATTCAAAATTTCTTAGATAAAAAAATCTTCAAGGAATTTGGGTGAAAAGACACTTTAAAGAAAAAATTATATTCATATTAAAATTAATAAAATAATAAATTAGAGGAAGATACAAAAATTATAATTTTATAATAATTCCTTTTTATAAACCATGAATCCTATAATAGTTACTTAAGATGAATTTATAGAAAACATATATATCTTATTTATTCATTACAGATGTATCATAAATTTGATTTATGTTTGACTTTGTTATATCCTTTGATTCCATTGCATGAAACTCTTTGTCAAGACTTTCTAACTTCATCCCGTAGCTTTGTGATATTTTGAGTTATAACTTTCTTAATAATGGTTGCTTTGTTCAAATAGGATTTATAAGCAATATCCATTCCATTGACAACTTAATTACTTGAAGTTTGAAAAAAATGAGATAAAAAATAGTTTCTTCAGCTACAATACAATAACATATGATATATTCATAGAATAGAAAGTGAATTAATATCTTATCGTTTCACTTATCATGAGGTCATTATTCTCTAATAAACAAATATTGATCTTTCTTAACTTATTATTTGGCGAAATAGTATCTACAAAATGAGGGAAAATTAGAAATCAAGAATTATAAAAATATAAAATATAAATATCAATAATATGTGAAACAAATGCTAACCTTTCTTCTCAAATAGCTTGCTTTGGATACTCAAATCATGGTTGCAAAAAACCAACAATTACTAAATTAGTACCGATTTTCAATGGTAGAAAGACAAACAAAGTTGTGCAAAAAGAGAGAGTCATTTTTTATTGAAGAAAGGTAAAAGAAAGACAATTAATAAATTTGTAATGATTTGTAAAAAAAAATGAGGAAAAATAATGTATAAACAATGTTTATTATTAGAAAAGTAGTACATTTGCTTACCTATAAGAAAGGGATTCTCAAACCAAACACTCTACCTTTTAATTTTTCATGTGATGTTTCTATTTCTTTGAAAAAGAGAGTTTAGAATGAATGTTGAAGGAAAAAAACCCATGATGCTAATTTACAACAATTGACATTGTGCAAATGTATTTAGTGTTTTTATTCTCATTGAACAACCAGAAGGCAACCTTTGTTTCAAAATTACTTTTGTAATAATAATAATTATATTTTGAAATTAGAATTTCATAAAAAGGGAAATTAAGGCAAAAATTGTTGTTTCAAAATTACCTTTACAATAATAATTATTACGCTTTGAATTTGAAATTTCATAAAAAAGGAAATTGTGCATATACATAACTTGTGCATAAATAATTAATTCTAATTGTTAAATGGTACAATGTTATTCATAGTCAAGCAATAAATGATTTCATGAATAAATTTGTATTATATCATCAAATTAATTATTGTGTCATAAATTTTCATAAACTAATTTGTCATGAATGTGAGCCCGGCACCTAAGCAAAAAATGGAGGAAAGCATTGTCGTGAAGCCAAGTGGAAAAAGATTTTGTGTGAAATTGCTATAGAGATCAACAAGTGAAAATTTACTATTTGAGATTATTTTCTTTTGTATATAGTATAGATGCAAATTTGTTATTTAATTAAAAATTTACAATTAATTTAAACTTGAGAAGAAATATTAATTTAGCATTTAAAACTATTTATACATATAAGTAAATAAATATATTTTTTTCTTATATAATATGACACAAATTTGTTAAATAATTTTAATTTAGAAAAAATAGTTTATAAAATATATTTCAGAAAAGAAATTTTCAATTATATATTAATATAATATATAAAAGTAAACACCACTTGGGAAGAAATATTAGGTATCATTTGATAATATTCATACAAATATATAATATAATTTTTTTCTTATATAGTATGAAGCAATTTTATTATTTAATTGAGACTTTAACAAAATTGGTTAATAAAATATTTCTTAAAAACGAAAATTTCAAATGTATATTAACACATATTGTACCATTTAAGGCTATTAATGTAATAAATTTACAAATATTTGAATTCAATTTTTTTCTTATATAACAAGAAACAATTTTATTATTTAACTAAGACTTTATAAAAATAAGTTTATAAAATATGGTATAAAAATAAGAACTTAAATATATATGAATATAATATAAATAAATTCATAAATATATAAAATATATTTATAAGTAATTTGGACTTGAAAAAATATTAATATAGCATTTAATGCTATTACTATATTATTTATAGAAATATAGAAATAAATAAATATTTCATATATAGTATGATACAATTTTTCTATTTAATTAAGAGATTATAATAAATATTTAAAAAATAAAAATTCAACTTTGAATCAATATAATTCACATAATTGATATTGACTATATACAAATAATTCATATTTGAGAAGAAATATTAATGTAGCATTTAAAGCTAGTAAATAAAGATATTTTTTTTATATAATATGATATAATTATAACTTAGAAAAAAAAGTATATAAAATATATTTGAAAAAAAATCAAATATATATTAATGTGATATATAAAAATAAACTAGACCTGAAAAAATTATTAAGATACATTTCATAATTTTCAAGTAATATTCATACATACATACATACATACATACATATATATATATATATATATATATATATATATATAATTTATTCTTATAAATAATGAAAAAATTTGTTATTTATTATAAAATTAATTAACAAAATATTTCTTAAAGAAGAATTCAAATATATATTAACATATATCGTACCATTTAATGCTATTAATGTAATAATTTTACTAATATTTGAATAATAATATTTTTTATATAGTATGAAACAATTTTGTTATTTAAGTGAGACTATCAAAAAAAGTTTAGATAGTATTTTTTTTTTAAAATAGGAACTTAAATATATATTAAAAAATATATTGAAATTGATAAATATATAAAACATATTTATAAGTAATTTAGACTTAAAAAAATATTAATATAGCATTTAATGCTATATATATATATATATATATAATATTTATACAAATATATAAATAAATAGATATTTCATATATTCTATGACACAATTTTGTTATTTAATTAAATTTTATAATTATTGGTTTATAATTAATATTTTAAAAAATAAAAATTCAAATTTGCATTTATATAATTCACATAAATTGATAAATATATACAAATAATTCAAACTTGAGAAGAAATATTAATGTAGCGTTGAAAGCCATGTATACATACTAGTAAATAAATATATTTTTCTTATATAATGTGACACAATTTTGTTAAATAATTATAATTTAAAAAAAATAGTTTATAAAACATATTTTAAGAAAGCAAAATTCAAATATATATTAATATAATACATAAAAGTAAACTAGACTTAGAAGAAATATTAGGTTACATTTAATAATATTCATACAAATATATAAATATTTAATTTAGTCTCATATAGTATGAATTTTTTTTATTTACTTAAGATTTTTACCAAATTAGATAATAAAATATTTCTTAAAAATTAAAATTTCAAATACATATTATCATTTACTGTACCATTTATGGCTATGAATGTAATAATTTTACAAATATTTGAACAATTAATTTTTTTCTTATATAGTATGACACAAATTTGTTATTTAACCTGAGACCTTATAAAAATAAGTTTATAAAATATGTTTTAAAAATAAAATTTAAATATATATTCATATAATATATAGAAATTGATAAACATATGAAATATATTTATAAATAATTTAAACTTGGAAAAAATTAATATAGCATTTAATGCTATTGATATATCATTTATAGAAATAAATAAATGTTTCATATATAGTATGACACAATTTTTTATTTAATTAAATTTTATAATTAATAGTTTATAATAAATATTTTAATAATAATAATTTGCATTTATATAATTCACATAAATTGATAAATATATACAAATAATTCAAACTTGATAATAAATATTAATGTAGCATTTAAAGCTAATTATACATATAAGTAAATAAAGATATTTTTTCTTATATAATATGAGACAAATTTGTTAATTAATTATAATTAAGAAAAAATTAGTTTATGAATATATTTTAAGAAAGAAAAATTCAAATATATATTAATATAATATATAAAAATAAAGTATACTTTGGGAAGATATATTAAGTATCAATTAAAAATATTCATGTAATATTCATAGAAATATTGAAATATATAATTTATTCTCATATAGAATGAAACAATTTTGTTATTCAATTTATATTTTTACAAAATTAGTTAATAAAATATTTCCTAAAAATGAAAATTTTAACTGTATATTAACATATATTGTACCATTTAAGGTTATTAATGTTATAATTTTACTAATATTTGAATAAATAATTTTTTCTAGTATTGTATGAAGCAATTTTGTTATTTAACCGAGACTTTATCAAAATAAGTTTATAAAATTTCTTTTAAAAAGAAGAATTTAAATTCATATTAAAAAATATATTGACATTGATAATTATATAAAACATATTTATAAATAATTTAGACTTGAAAAAAATATTAATATAGCATTTAATGCTTTTGATATAATATTTACAGAAATATATAAATAAATATGTATTTCATGTATAGTATCATACAATTTTGTTATTTAATTAAGAATTTATGATTATTAGTTTATATTAAATATTTTAAAAATATTTAAAATTCAAAAAATTATTAATATAATTCACACGAATAGACAAATATATGTTAATAATTTAAATTTGAAAAGAAATATTAATGTAGTATTTATAGCTATTTATACATAAAGATATTTTTCTTATATATTATGACACAATTTTGTTAAATAATTGTAATTGAGGAAAAAATAGTTTATAAAAAACATTTTAAGAAAGAAGAATTCAGTATATATTAATATAAAACATAAAAGTAATCTAGACTTCGGAATAAATATTAAGAAACATTTGATAATATTCATGTAATATTCATACAAAATATATAAATAGTTAATTTATTCTCATATAGTATGAAACAATTTTTTTATTTAATTAACATTTTTCATAAATTTATTTAATATTTTTTAAAAAATAAAACTTCAAATGTATATTAACAATTATTTTACCATTTAAGGCTATGAATGTAATAATTTTACAAATATTAGAATAATTAATTTTTTCTTTTATAATATGATACAATTTTTTATTTAACTAATACCTTATCAAAATAATTTTATAAAATATATTTCTTAAAAATTAAATATATATTAATATAATATATAGAAATTTATAAAATTATAAAATATATGTATAATTAATTTAGACTTGAAATTTTGTTTAATATAGCATTTAATGCTATTGATATATTATTTGTAGAAATATATAAATAAATAAATAAATATTTCATATATAGTTTGACACAATTGTGTTACTTTATTAAGATTTAATAATTACTAGTTTATAAAAAATATTTTTAAAAATGTAAAAATTCAAATTTACAGTTATATAATTCTCTTAAATTAGTAAATATATACAAACAATTCAAACTTGAGAAGAAATATTAATGTAGCATTTAAAGCTAATTATATATATATAAGTAAATAAAGATATTTTTCTTATGTAATATGACACAGTTTTGTTGAATAATTATAAATTGAAAAAAATAGTTTATAAAATATATTTTAAGAAAAAAATAATTCAAATATATATTAATATAATAAGTGAAAATAAACTAGATTTGTGAAGAAATATTAGGTAACATTTAATAATATTCATACAAATATATAAATATTTAATTTATTTCATATAGTATGAAGCAATTTTGTTATTTAATTAAGATTTTTACAATATTATTTAATAAAATATTTATTCAAAAGGAAATTTTCAAATGTATTTGAACATATATTGCATCATTTAAAGCTATTAATGTAATAAGTTTACTAATATTTGAATAATTAATTTTTTCCTTACATATTATGACACAATTTTGTTATTTAATCTTGACTTTATCAAAATAAGTTTACAAAATGTTTTTTAAAAAATAAAAATTTAAATGTATATATTAATATAATATATTGAAATTGATAAATACATAAAACATATTTATAAATAATTTATATTTAAAAAAATATTAATATAGCATTTAATTCTATTGATATAATACTTATACAAATAAATAAATAAATATTTTATATAAAGTATGACACAATTTTGTATTTAATTAAGAGTTTATAATTATTAATTTATAATAAATATTTAAAAAAAATTAAAAATTCAAATTTGCATAAATATAATTCACATAAATTGATGAATATATATAAATAATTTAAACTTGAGAAGATATATTAATGTAACATTTAAAGCTATTTTTACATATAAGTAAATAAAGATATTTTTTCTTATATAATATGACATAATTTTTTAAAATAATTATAATGTAGAGAAATATTTTATAAAATTTATTTTAAGAAAGAAAAATTCAAATACATATTAATATAATATATAAAAGTAAAGTAAACTTGGGAAGAAGTCTTAATTAACATTTAATAATATTCATGTAATATTCATACAATTATATAAATATATAATTTATTCTTATATAGTATGAAACAATTTTGTTATTTAATTGAGACTTTTAAAAAATTAGCTAATAAAATATTTTTAAAAAGAAAATATAAATGTATATTAATATATGTTGCACCGTTAAGGCTACTAATGTAATAATTTTTCAAATATTTGCATAAATAATTTTTTTCTTATATATTTTGACACAATTTTTATTATGTAATTGAGATTTTATAAACATTAGTTTATCAACATGTTTGGTGGCATTAATCTATCATTTAATGCTTTTCATATAATATTTTTACAAATATATAAATAAAAAAGTTTTGATATATAGTATGTATGACACAATTTTGTTATTTAATTAAGATTATATAAAAAAAATATTTAAAAAATTCAAATTTGTATTAATATAATTCACATAAATTGATAAATATGAATAAATAAATAATTTAAAATTGATAACAAATATTAATGTAACATTTAAAGCTATTCATACATATAAGTAAATAAAAATATTTTTTCTTATATAATATGACACAATTTTGTTAAATAAATATAATTTAGAAAAAATAGTTTATAAAGTATATTTTAAGAAAGAAATTTTCAAACATATATTAATATAATATATAAAAGTAAGCTAGACTTGGAAAAAAAATATTAAGTAACATTTAGTAATATTCATACAAATTTATAAATATATAATTTATTCTTATATAGTATGAAACATTTTTATTATTTAGGAGATTTTTACAATATTAATTAATAAAATATTTTTCAAAGAAGAAATTTTCAAATGTATATTGATATATTTATTTATTATTTATTGTACCATCTAAGGCTATTAATGTAATAATTTTATAAATATTTGAATAATTAATTTTTTCTTATATAGTATGTTACAATTTTGTTTTTTAACTTTGACTTTATCAAAATAAATTTATAAAATCTTTTTTGAAAAAGAAAAATTAATGCATCATTTAATGCTATTTATACAAATATATAAACAAATACATTTTTTCTTATATAATATGACACAATTTTTTTTGGTAAGCAAAAAGAACAAAAGCTCCCAAACGATCGATAACCTCTAAAAATGGTTATACCAACTAAGTCTGTTGAAAGTAAGAAAAATAAAAAACCAGCAAGCACATTGAAAATACCATCCTTAGTACTACTAGTTAAACTATATTTTGTTAGAGCATCCGTTACTTGATTAGCCTTCCTAAATATGTGAGGAAATTGCATCGAAGTTCTTGTGTGCACCAAGTCTTTTATCTCCTACATGATTCTAAAGCAAGGGTGACTATACTCACATCCATCAAGGATCAACAAAAGAGCTAGTTTCGAATCAGATTCCACCCAAATGTCACTAAAACCTCTCTTACAAGCCAATGCAAAACCTTTTTGAATTCCCCATAACTCCACTTGCACAACAGAGCACACACAAACATTTGATGAGAAACCCCTCACAAAAGTCGATGATGAGTCCCCGAGCACACCACCAGACGTAGCTAGACTAGTTGCTTCATTCACAGTACCATCTACATTTATTTTAACGATGCCAACATTAGGAAGGACCTAATGAATGGCCACTCCTCATTGATAGCCTTGATAACTTTATCACCAAAATTGCAAAGCTCTAAGCTATCAATAAAATTTGAAACATGACACTGGATTTGGGAAATTGAGGATCCCACATTTATCTTGTGCCTTATGAAAGTTAATTCCTTCCTACTCTGCCATATACTGTTTAAAGTGACTGCAAAAATTAATGCCCAATGTATAGGATTCTGGTTGCTCGATGTTAAATTATTGTGAATCTACTTAATGACGCTCCCATCAAAGAAGTGTTTTGGAAATACATCCCTACATAAGCCAAGCCAATCCTCCCTAGCCACTTTGCAATCTTACAACAGCTGAATTATTGATTTTGGGTGGTCACCATAAACCAGGCAAAGAGGAGATGATGCCGTGTGTCTTCTAACCCATTGCTTATTTGTCAGTAGCATCTCACGGCAACCTTCCACAAAAAGACGCTAAGTCTTTTCGGACCACGCATTTTCCAGATTAAACGGAAAGTGTTAGTGTTTGGATTGTTTGTAACTCCAATCAAGTACTGATACGCTACCTTTGAAGAAAACCCACCATTACTTGAACCCTTCCACACTACGCAGACATCCTTATTCTCCACTTTTGGAGCAACCATGTCATGGATTCTATCAAACACATTCCGAGGAAGGATATTTTTAATCTTCATAAGATGCCATCTATTGCCTTACATTATAAAGTAGGATACAAGGAGCTAGATGTCAACTTCAGAAAGAGGCGTTAATGCATGATTCATAAGTTTTCCAAACGTGGGAAGCCAATCATTGGTTTAGAATTTAACCAACTACCCATTATTCACCCTCCACATGACATTATCTTGGACCATAGACCAGATTTCTTTAAGGATATGCCATACTTTGAACCTAGACGCTTTATATTAATAAGAGGGATTACATCCTGGCCAAACACCTATACTTTGAACACCACCTTCACCCACATATCTTCTCTATTGTGAATATTTCTCCAACCAAGTTTCATCAATGAAACTTGATTAGCTCTAGCCATAGATCGAAGCCTAAGTCCATCATATCTATTAAGAAGACAAAGAGAATCCCATGAAGCCAGGTGAATTTTTCTAGCATCAGCGATGTCTCCCCAAATAAAGTCTTTACATTTCCTTACAAATTGTTGTAGGTAGCAACACGGTTTGCATTGCATAGCTAGGGAGAGCTTGAAGCATTGATTTTGTAAGAGTAACTCTCCTAGCAAAGGATAGCTGCCTTGCCTTCCACGCAATAAGCCTTTGATTAAACTTGTCAACAATGAATTGGTATGTATCTCTCTTTGCTCTTTTATGAAGGATAGGGACCCCTAAGTATTTCCCTAGATCATTAGTCATTTAGAAGCCCAAAGCACCACAAATCTGCTCTCGAGTTTTAGCCTTACTCATCTTTCGCTAGAGTTCACCCTAAATAAATCCAGAATAGCATAAATTGGTTCCACTTGACTCAACTTAGCTTTAACAAAAAGTAAAAGATCATCAGTAAAGGCAAAGTGAGTGAGTTTAGGCCTATCCCTAGAAAGCTAAATAGGTTACCATAACTTGTGCTCCACTGACACATTAATTAATTGAAATAGGCGCTCAATACGTAGCATAAACAAGTATGGAGATATAGGGTTCCCTTATCGAATGCCTCTAGAGGGATTATACTTTTCCAAGGCATCACCATTCTACAAAACCCTCATTTTGGAAGAATAAAAATACAATACCACACTAATTGAACAAAATTATTAGGCATACCTGTGTCCTCTAAGGCATCTTTGATGAAGGCCCAACTTAATCTATCATAGACTTTTTCAAGGTCAATTTTGATAGCCATCCAACCAACCTTGCCTTTCCTTCTTCTTATGGAGTGAAAGATTTCCTGGGAAATAATAATATTATTATCCGAATTATGCCTGTTCGAATGAAGCTACTCTAGTAAGGGTGAATAATGTCTTGCATCAATAACTTGAGTCTCTGGGCAATAATCTTAGTTACTATTTTGTAAGGCACATAACATAGGCTAATGGGCCTAAAGTTCTTCATATTCTCCATCTTGTTAAGTTTCAGAATTAAAGAAATAAAGGTATCATTAATATCTGAAACCTTTGTGGGGTTGGAAAAATCCCCTTTACTAAATTAACCAATGAAACTCCCACCACATCGCATTGGCTTTGATAAAACACCACCTGGAACCCATCTGGCCATAGAGCTTTGAAAGGGCCATTTCATCATTTGTCAGTTTGTCACCTTTTTAGCCAGCTCATTTTTCCTCTCCAAAGACAACTATAGGAAAGCATCCCTTAAACAAAAAGGCTTATAGCTATCATCATCTTGAAATAATTCTTTATAAAAGTTTCTAGCTACTATCTCGAGCTCTTTAGGATATGAAGCCCAAGATCTATCCCTTCTCTGTTAAGTCTCATAAGTATTTCTCCTTTTTTCCAATCAAAGTAATACCATGGAAATACCTAGTATTTCTGTCACCAAAGACAAGCCACTTTGTATGGGATTTCTAATACCAAATCAACTCTTCTTGTATTAATATCCTTTCATAGTCCCTCCAAATACGCTCTTGAGTCTCCTTAAGGTAGCTACTATCACAAATTGCCCTCTTATCAACAATCATGTTAAGTCTTCTAAGAAAGATACACTTTTTCCTTAGAATATCTCCAAACACCTCCTTATACCACCATTGTAAAGATTTCTAGAGATGGGTAATATTGTCCCTCCAATTAGCACCACTAGTTCAATGTTAGGCAACAAAGGAAGAAAAGTCATCATGTGTTATCCAAGCTGCTAGGAATCTAAAAGGTCTCCTATGTGAATGCCTTCGAGAAATCCCATTAACCCAAAGTTGGTTATGATCAGATTTTATTGAAGCAAGATGATGAACTAAAGCTTCCTAAAACTTAAGTCGCCATTGAAGATTGATCAACATACGATCCAATCTTTCCTTTAAAGAGCCTTTTTGCTAGGTAAAGGGTGGGGCCTAGAAACTCTCGTCAATCATTTTACAATCAATTCCTTTTCATATTCCACCAAAATCGCATTAAAATTCCCAATGATAACCTATGCTGTATTTATATCAAATGCAATGTCACGAAGATTATCCCAAAGTTGTTAACATCGAGCATAAGACGACGAACCATAAACAACAATGAGGAACCAAGACTGTTCATTCCTCCTTGCCACCTTTGCGTGAACATGTTGATCAGAGTTAGGTAGAATATCCACCTTCCACACATCATCATTCCACAAACACCAGATTCCTCCTAAAGAAGTTTTTAGGTCCTAGATGAAATGTTGAGAAAAATTTTATCTATTGATGATATTAAGCACTCTTGCACCTCTAGTATGAGTTTTTAGAAGAAATAACAAATCAACATCACAATTGCTACACAAATCCTTCACTAAGTTAGGAAATCCTCTAGTGGTTGTACCCCTGCAATTCCAAACTATACAATTCATTAGTTAGGAAAAGGGATAGGGTGGGTTACAAACCCATAGCTACATCTTGTGGAATAGAATCTACTTTCATAGTCTCTGTTGCAACAGCTTGGGCATGCCCAACTCCAAAAGAGCTTAGGGACCTTTCACACTCCATACTTGCAACTCCGATTCCCTATTGTGTTACTGGCTTCACAAGAGAATTATTAGGAGGTAGATCACTCTTTGTATTATTGAAAATATTTGGTTGCCTTGCACCATCATTTGCTTACCCAAATTAGGGTCATTTAGCCACAAATCATACTCCTTCTCCAAGTGTTTCATTTCTGCATAAATGTGAGGATCGATGCCTTTAGCTTTCCTGCTTGCTAAATATTCCTTTATATACATTAGTGGGCTTGATTTATTTTTGTCATTTAGTTGCTTAGAGTGTGTGGACCACCCTACTCCTTGAGGCGATTTAAAGACCTTACTACTGGAAGCTTTTTGTGAATTCTTTCCTCTATGTTGATTATGTACCCTTACGTGGGTTTGCAGTTTAGGCGCTAAATTATCCTTTATTAAGATTGCATGTTGATTCGTATCTTGATCACAATCAATGATTTCGTCCTCTAAATAAGATAACACATCATACTTTGAATTATGCTTAAATCCACTTAGAATTTGTGATCCTTCACCCCAATCTTTGGCTTTCCCTTTATTCCTCACCAATTTTTTCACAATCATCCAAGGCCCGAATATTGCATTTTGATTTTGGAAAGAATTTAAAACTGTCTCCTCAATTCTCGCCTCATGGTTCACAATTGCATTTATTTGATTATTTACATAAGCCTTAGCAGCTTCGTCCTCTACTCCCTACATGGCTCCATTGTCAATGGTGGTGGCCTCAGCTACATCACTAACTACTACCTCTTTGTCATTGATGCCGAACTCGATGCACACTTCTTTTTATGACCATACTTCCCATACCTAAAGTAAAGAACTTGAAGTCCTTCATACTCTAAATGTAACATTAGGACACGAACAGTGATGTGTGGTACTATTGGCAACAACTAGTAACTTTTCCTTATAAGAATGTGCTTTTCCTTATTCCTTTGCATTTTCAGTCTCCATAGAAGTATTATCACCATCAGTCGTCTTTTATTTTAACTTTTTTTGTGTTACAATCCATAAGGTCTTCTTCTTCATTTGATACCTCTCTTGCAAAACCAAAACCCTAACAGAGGATTCTATACATAATTTTGTTAATTAATCATAATTTAGAAAAAAACAAGTTATGAAATATATTTAAAAATAGAATAGTGTATATATATGTGTGTGTGTGTGTGTATAATAAACATTTGAATTTTTATTTTATAAAATATGTTTTGTGAACCATTTTTTATAAAATTTTAATTAAATAAAAAATTGTTAATGTGTACCAAAAGAAGAAATATTAATGTAGTATTTAACGCTAATAATGTAATATTTATATAGATAAATAAAAAATAAAATTTTCACACATAGTTTGAAACCATTTTTTATTTAATTAAGATTTTATAAAAAAATGGTTTACAAAGCATATTTTACATAATAAAAATTCAAATGTATATTAATAAAATATACAAAAATTATTATATATATATATATATATATATATATATAATAAACTAGACTTGAGAAGAAATATAAATGTAGTGATTAATGCTATTGATGTAATGTTTATATAAATATATAAATAAATAAAAATTTATATATAGTATTGCACAATTTCTTTAATTAATTAATGTTTTAAAAAATACTTATAAAACATATTTTGAAAATTTATGTATATAAGTAAACTAGACTTTAGAAGAAATATTAATGTAAAATTTAATATTATTAATAAAATATTAAAACAAATATATAAATAAATATATTTTTCTTATATAATATCATACAATTTCATTATTTAATTGAGATTTTATAAAAAAATAGTTTATAAAACATGTTTAAAAAAAACAAATGTATATTAATAAAATATAAAATATATAGAGTTCTTTCTTTCTTTCTTTCTCTCTCTCTCTCTCTCTCACACACACACACACTTGAATCCACAAATCTTGCCTCCATGTACATAGTTTCCACCCCACTTTCATAAGAAAAGTTAGATTAGGCAATCTTGACTCTCGAAGCCCCAAACCACCAGCATTCTTTGGGGAGCAAATCTCTTTTCAATTCAGCCAGTGAGGATGCTTTTGCGTATCCAAAATCCCCAAAACAAAGCTTTTGCACTTTTTCTCCAACTTGTCATGAATAGCACAAGGAAGCCAAGTCCTCCATACTCTATAAACCAATAGCAGAAGATATTTACCTCCACACCTACTAGCTCACATTCCTAGAGGAGAAAAATCTAGTTTTATTTGGGTTAATTGTCTTTTTGAAATTGGAACAAAATAACTCCAACATTGTTTTGATAACCTCAACCTAGTCATGCTTGATTTTCGCAAACAGATGAAGATGGTTTGCTAAAGCTAAGTGAGATAATCTAAGATTACTCCTAGAATTTGGATAAGAGACCAAATCTTATCCTCTACCGCTACATTAATAAGGTGAAAGAGTCTTTAGTGAAAAGCACAAAAAAAAAGGAGAAATATAATCACCTTGGCAGATGTCACGAGGGACTAAACTCCTTAAGGGCCTCTCCGTTCCATAACATTCTCATCGTAGGAGTAGAAATGCAAGCTGAGACCATGTCTACAAAGTTGGATGGGAAGTCAACGTCCTGAAGGGTCTCTTTGACAAAATCCTACTTCAATGTGTCATAGGTCTTTTCTAGGTCTATTTTGATGACCATCCAATCCACACCACCTGTTTTATGACGCATTAGGTGAAACACTTCCTGGGCAATAATAATATTGCCCCCACTATTTTTGTTAGGCACAAAACTACTTTGGCAAGGATTGATTAAATCCTCTTAACATTCTGAAGGCAAGATGCCAAGATCTAAGTTATAATCTTATAGGAGACGCTGCACAGACTAATAGGTCTAAAGCTTATCATGTTGATGACAGGCTCCACTACTTGGAATTAAAATGATCAACATCTCATTTATCTTTTTCACCTTAGAAGGGTCTTAAAAAAATGCTCTTGATCATTTATTAAGAGCGTCCCCCACTGTCTGCCACTCTCTTTTATGAAAAAATGGCTTGGAGACCATCAATACTACGAACCTTGAAGCTCCCCATAAAGAACAAAGTTTCTAAATCTCCTCATATGTCACAAGCAGTGCAAACTTATTCGAAGAGGTCTTAGAGATCTGTAAGACTTATCTTTCTATTAATTTGTCATTAAGTGATTGCATAACTTAAAAAGAGGAAATTAAATTTTATTTGTGTATTAACAAATAATTAAAAATAAATATTTGCTTTTGTGTGAACTTTTGTAGAGGAATTCAACAAAAATTTAGTCTTTTTGTTTTCTAACAGGGTATAAATACTCTGTGATAGCTAGTAGACAGTGTAATAACCAGAGAATTTAATTATAATTAATTTAATTTAATTATAATTAAGTTCATTTGTTGTTTCATGAGTGTTAGTTGTTTTCAAGTTGATGATGAAGTTTTATCGATTTTTCAATTACGGTTGAGGTGCAAATTTCAATGCAAAAAGCTACAAACTTCAATATTTCCACCAAAGTCATCCTAATGTCATCCAAAGATATTTTAATTAAACTTGACCTTTGTTATATGATCCTCTGTAAATATTAAAATTTCATTCTATTTCAATTTTGTAAAATTTTTGCTAAAATCTATAAAAAAAATTCTTATACAATGTTTGTGTATTATCTGCCAGTGCACTAATTTAAATTTTTATCTATTTAAAGGCTAATTTGTATGTGAACTATTTAATCTAAGCCAATGAATAATCTATTTAAAGGTTAATGTGTATGTGCACTGATTAATCATTTTGTTCCCGTTTGAGAATTATATTGCAAACTGATGGTATCTGTGAATTGATAAGTGCTCTTACACTAAATACACATTACATAATCAAAACTTAATCCTCACTTTCTCTCTCCTTATAGCTGAGTGACCCAATCTTCCTAGGGAAGCCATTTTAATTTTTTTAGTGACAACTTAACTTGTAAGTTGTCATGATTTTACCTTTTGTACTTTTTACCTTTCTTTGTCTTTTTACCCAACGACATTTTAGACAAAACGTTAAACCCCTTCTACCTTATATGCTAGCTAAAAATCCCCCCTCTCATTTGTTCTCTTGTTTTCTCTTGCTAAGTGGTGGTGTTCGTGGAGAGTTCTAAGGCTTAGGTGAGTCTTTTACTCCATTTCTCTTCATTCCCCCCCATTCTTCTTCTTTTCTCTTCTTAATCTCTTCTTCCATCCATTAAAAAAAAAAAACCTTGATTTTGTCTTTTGATTTGTGGGATGAACTCTGTCTCAGTAGTTGATGGTGGAAATATTGAAGGTAGTTGGAGAAGGAGACCAAAGCTTTAGGCTTTTCTTTTTGATCTTTTGTTTGGCTGAGTTATTAGTAAGGAAAGCTAGCATTTTTTGTTGTTTTTGTGTTGTATAAGCATTATTGTATGTTGATATTGATGTGTATTAGTGATTTTGGTTGGAAATATGATTCATCATGTGTGTTGCTTGAAACTTTGATATACATGATGAACATGCAATCTGCCTGGTGATTTTTGTCTTGAACATGCTTCAACTTTTTTGTTATATCTGGAGTTGTGGTTTTTGAAATGAGTTAGCTCTTTTGAAACTAAAAATAGACTTAAAATGTTACAGTTTTGGCTTAAGAATCACTTAAAAAGCTTAAGAAATGAATGAGTTATGACTTGAACAATTTAACCCTTGTTGTTTGAAAAATGTGACTAAATAGTGTTAACATTTTTCTAATTATGGAATTTTGTGTTGACCTTCTTGGAAATATTTTTGAACTACTAAAACCTAGAACCATGTTTGTAAATTTTTGAGCTATTTTTATTGTTTAATGATTTGTGTCATTTGGAATTGATGCATTGACTTGCACAAATTTCTAATTCTGAAACAATTTTGCTATAAAAATCACTATAAATTGCACATACATTATTTTTGAAATTTTTTGTTCAATCTGAAAACTAGACTTAAAGTACTACAATTTAGTGACAAGTTTCATTGGTAAAGAATTTGGAAAGGTTGGTTTATTTCCAAAATAGTATGATTGTTCTTTTAGTGACATTGATCTAGCAATTTACCTTCTCTAATTAATTATGATTTTTGCGAATTTTTGCTCAAACTTGGCTTAATTTATAAAATAGACTTAAATAGTTTTCCAACAAGCTATGAGTTGTGTCAAAGAAAAATCATTTACATGTCCAAATTGATTTAAACTTTCTACACTAAAATAAGGATTGTTTTGCGAATTTGGTTAAAGATAAAGAGTAGATTTTCGTACTTTATCTTTTTTTATTATTTAAAATTGCTTTTAAATCCTTTCATAAAATAAGTTATAATTATTTAAAAAGAAATATTCTAATTAAAATTTATTATTTTACTAATTTTATGAAATTACCAATATTTTTGGAATAATTTAATAATTTTAGAGTTTAAGATAAAGTTTCTATATTTTTAATACTTTAAGTTAAAATTTAGTATTTTGGGAGCCTTTTTTATAAACAAGTATTTAAAATAAATTTAATGGAATATAAACCTTAATTAGATAAAAAAGTTATTAGGATCATTCTGGGTAAGATCCTATTGTCACATAGTTGCACTGGGCAAGACTCTATGTAGATAATTATGATGACTTACTAAACTAGTAATGAGATGTTTTTTGCCAAGATATCCTCGTGAAGAGGCTCAGCTCAGTGGGTGACAGGCATGATGATTATATATCTAATCCACATAAGGGGAATCCGAGAGTGGTTTTCACTTATTTCTCAGTGCGGAGGCCTGACCCGTTAGGGTGGCAGATATATATGTCTAACCTTCATGAGAAAAATAAGTAATGATGTAATCAAGGTGATGAGTTGAAGATTAATTAAATTTTGTTGATATCTATATATATATCTATATATATATATATATATATTATTAATATACATTTAAATTTTTATTTTATAAAATATGCTTTGTAAACCATTTTTTATAAAATCTTAATTAAATTGAAAATTGTTTCATACTATATTTGAATTTTTTATTTTTTATTTATTTGTATAAATATTACATTATTAGCATTAAATGCTACATTAATATTTCTTTTCTTTTGGTACATATTAATATTTTTTTCAAGATTGATTTATCTATCTTTTTATCTATCTGTTTTCATATTCAAATATAGTATGGAAATTTTTTATTTAGTTTTATATATATACATATATATATATAACTAAATCAATCTTGAAAAGAAATATTAATGTGTACCAAAAAAAAAAAGAAATATTAATGTAGTATTTAATGCTAATATGTAATATTTATACAAATAAAAAAAATTAAAATTTTCAAGTATAGTATGAATCAATTTTTTTATTTAATTATCATTTTATAAAAAATAGTTTGCAAAGCATATTTTATAAAATAAAATTCAAATGTATATTCATAAAACATACAAAAAATTGTTATATATATATATATAACAAAGAGACTTGAGAAAAAAATATTAATGTAGTATTTAATGCTATTGATGTAATATTTATATAAATATATAAATAAATAGATTTTTTTATAAAAAATAGGCTATGTACTGACAGTGTAAACTAGGTTTACACTGTTATCCAATCAAAAACCACCATTTATTATAAGTTTGTTGACTTTTATAATAAATACTTTAAAAGTCATATCAACGGTGATTTCTGATTGATTGTTAGTGTAAAATTTTTTACATTGACAATGCATGATCATTAAATTATTTTTTATATAGTATGGCACAATTTTTTAATTAATTAATATTTTAGAGAAATACTTTATTAAACATACCTTAAAAATTTATGTATATAATTAAACTAGACATTAAAAGAAATGTTACTGTAAAATTTAATATTATTAATATAATATTAACACAAATGAATAAATAAATATATTTTTCTTATATAATATCACACAATTTCATTATTTAATCGAGATTCTATAAAAATTTAGTTTATAAAACATGTTTTAAAAAAAATGTACATTAATAAAATATAAAATATATAGAAATCTCTCTTCCCCCCCCATCTCTCTCTCTCTCTCTCACACACACACACTCTTGAATCCATAAAATCTTGCCTTTATGTACATAGTTTCCACCTTACTTCATAAGAAAAGTCATATTAGGCAAACCACCACCAGTCTTTAGGGAGCAAATATTCTTTGAATTTAGCCAGCATGGATGCTTTTACGTATCCGAAACCCTCCAAATAAAGCATTAGCACTTTTTATCTAACTCATCACAAATAGCATAGGGATCCAGAAACCAATATCAAAAGATATTTGCCTTCGCAACTACCAGCTCACATGCTTGGAGAAAAAAATTCTAGTTTTATTTGGGTTAAAATTCTGTCTATAATTGGAATAGAATAACTCTAACATTGTTTTGATAAACTCAACCTAGTCATACTTGACTTTTGCAAATAGAAGAAGATTATCAGTAGAAGCTGGGTGAGATAATCTAGGATCACCCCTAGAAATTTGGATAGGAGACCAAAACTTATGCTCTACCACTACATTAATAAGGTGAAAGAGTCTTCTAGTGCAAAGTACAAAAACATAGGAGAAATAGGATTATCTTGGTGGATAACACGAGAGGGACTTGAAAAAAAAAAAGATTGCATAAGAAGGAGGATTGAATTGTGCGTTTAAAAACTTTTTAACTTTAATCAAGACGAGTTCAAAAAATAGTTTAATGTAAGATAGGGGAAGAATAAAGGCACAGAGAATTTTTATATTGGTTCGCTCAAACTTGAGCTATGTCCAGTCCCTTCGTCCTGAAGGTATTCACTAACCAACCTTAGTTACACACAAGTATTCTTCTTTAGGCTTTACAACGCAATCTACCCAGATTGCTTAACCACCCAAGTATTTTTTTTTTCACTAAGTCTCTCCAGGCTATCACAACATAAAAGTTGTTAAAACAAGTCTACTCACAAAGTGAGGATATGAAAGTTTAGGAGCAGTACATGAGATTTTCTACAGAGAATATGAGATGTTCTTAGAGTCGTCTAGAAAATGAAAATGTAGTCGTTCTCTTATCGATATCTTTGTCTTCGTATCTTCTTCTCTTCTAAGCTGGTGTATATATGGTCTCTTGAAAATAACAATTCAAAACTTAGCTTCATTCTTCAATAGAAACAGGCGTGCGCGTGTATCTAGTTGGCAGTAGAGTAAGAAAGGTAACTTTTGTTCTTGCACCGAAAAGGAAAGTGCAGAGCTGTGTTGAAGAACTGTTTTTTGAACATTCTTCATTTGGCTTGCCAACTTGATAAATTGACTTATTTTTTCTACAGCACTACGCTTATATCCTAACATGTATCTGTTTTTCATTTAATGCTTAGATATTTAAATGTTAGATCCTTTAAATAGGTAAAGCATTAGTCTCAAAATATTCATGTGAGAGACATATAGTCTATATAAGCTTTTAAACACTTAGTCGTTGGAGAGAGACTTACACTTGGACAAACTTCTTCAATGAGTTTATTGAACGCTTGTTAAAACTAGCGTGTTGGACGCCTTGATATAAGACACGCATTGGACACTATAGAAAAACATTTTTATAACAGAGACTTAAAACTTAATAAGTTTGTTATCTTCAAAATTTGAGGGACTAGATGCTTCATATGTCTTTGGTTTCAATAGGACTAAACTCTTCAAGGGCTTCTCCGTTCCATAACAGTCTCATCCTAGGAGTGGAAATGCAAGCTAAGACCATGTCTATAAAGTTGGATGGGAAGTCGACATCTTGAAGGGTTCTTTTGACAAAATCATAGTTCAATTTGTCATAGGCCTTTTCCAAGTCTATCTTGATGACCACCCAACCCACACCACCTCTTTTATGACGCATCAAGTGAAACACTTCCTGGGCAATAATAATATTTCCCCTATTATTTTTGTTAGGCACAAAACTACTTTGGCAAAGACTAATTAAATCCTCCTTAACATTGCGAAGATAAGATGCCTAGATCTTATTTATAATCTTATAGGAGATGATACACAGACTAATAGGTCTGAAGCTTATCAAGTTGATGACAGGCTCCATTTTTTTGGAATTAAAGTGATCAATGTCTCATAATCTCTTTCACCTTAGAAGTGTATTCGAAAATGCTCTTGATTAGTTTACTAAGAGCGTCCCCCACTGTCTGCCACTGGCTTTTATTAAAAACGGCTTGGAGACCATCAATACTAGTAACCTTAAAGCTCCCCATAGAGAATCTTTTCATAAATCACAGATAGTGCAAACTTATTCAAAGATGGCTTCAAGAGC
Source organism: Spatholobus suberectus (assembly GCA_004329165.1). Lineage (NCBI taxonomy): Eukaryota > Viridiplantae > Streptophyta > Magnoliopsida > Fabales > Fabaceae > Spatholobus > Spatholobus suberectus. Next base: position 11,140,366 of record CM014733.1, read on the forward strand.
CTATAAGACCTGTCTTTCTATTAATTTGTGATTAAGTGATTGAATGACTTAAAAAGAGGAAATTAAATTTTATTTATGTATTAATAAATAATTAAAAATAAATGTTTGCTTTTGTCTGGATTTTTGTAAAGGAATTCAACAAAAATTCAGTCTATTTGTTTTTTTACAAGGTAGAAATGCTTTGTGATAGCCAATAGACAATGTGATAACTAGGAATTTAATTATAATTAATGTAGTTTAATTATAATTAAGGTGTTTCATGAGTTTTAGTTGTTTTCAAGTTGCCGGTGGGTGGTGGCATGCTATCACATGTTTAATCCACATAAGGGGAATCTGGCAGTGGTTTTCACTTATTTCTTAATGAGGAGGTTCGACCTATTAGGGTGGCAGGCATAAAGATGGGTATGTCTAACCCACATGATGAAAATAACTAATGATGCAATTAAAGCGATGAGTTGATGATTGATTGAATTTTGTTGATATGGATGCATTCATGCATGAATCCACTATTGTTGTTGCTGTTGTAAAGGATGCACATAAGTATGGTGGCTAGTCTAGATGGAACCTTGTACCTAGTGCAGGAAAGGTTAGTGGAGGTTGCTTTGGGTAGGACCTTGGGGATAGATGGATGGGCTAACCCTATATTGTAAGCCAGTGTTACTACATATCCTGTGTCGTGGTAAAGCTAACACTCACGTTTATTTATCTCGACGAGCCACTATATCATTTTCACATATCAGTTCATCTATTCCACAAATGGTTTTGGCACATGCCAATGTTGTTGTTGTTCATATTATTTACTATGATTAAGGAATATGCTTTTTGGTCCCTCACCCTTAGAAGTCTCCATGGAGTAGTTGTTGCATACATAACATGTCATGCATACCTATTAATGTTATGAGAAGTTGAATGTGTAGTATCTCTTAATTGTGAATGGATGGTTGCTTGATAACATGACTTTAATTATGCCTTTTCTTATGTCTTTAATATATAATTTAACCGTAAAACTTTGTATATGATTCTTTTTTGTTTTCATTGGCTTATCCTTGTGTTGTTTGTCTCTATGTGTGTGTAACTGTGATGATCGTGGTGATTTGTTATCACGAGAGCAAATGGTTGGAGCCTCATTTCCTCAAGGGATTCTTTTTAGACTTTAGCCATTCAATGCCTTCTTTGACAGCCATGGTTTCACGGACATTGACAAAAAGGAGATCTTTAGACGAGAGATATCTTCCTCATTTACGCTTCCGCCATGGATATGTTCTCATCACTAGAGGAATGTGTGATTCTCAAGTTTAGCTTTTTTCTGACTACTCTTGGATTTGCATCACTTGACGGTTCTGGTAGCATACGTACAGAGGGACCTACCTATAGGGTTATAGTAGAGCAGCCCATGTTGTGCCTTGCTCCATCTACCTCCCCAGTTCTAAGGATGGAGGTGACTTGCTTGATAAATCGGTTGATAATAGTTGACCTGAGGGTAGTCATGACCAGCCTGTTAGGGAGTGAGTGTGTGCCTCATTCCCCATCTTTTGTGGCATTATATTTATATGGGTTCATGGGATAATGTGAGCACACATTACACTCCTCTCTTTTTGAGAGACTATTTGTTTATTTAGGCTAATGTTGTATTTTAGGGTGTGGGGTACATGTAGTTGTTAGATACTTTTGATGACAGTAATGTAATGTATTTCTGTTTCAAGCGTTTATGTGGTATGTAAGATGTCTTTCGCTTCATATATTTACTATTATTTTATCGCAAAAAAAATTTACTCTTATTTTTATAAATAAATTAATAAGAGTTTTAAATGATGTAAAATGAGATTTAGTAACCCTTAGTAGCACAAAGGGGTGTTACAGAGCCTAGGAAAGCATTTTGAGACACAAAAAGGCAGAAAGGGGACAAGTCAAAAAAGAGATTAATAAAGTAATCAAAAACTAACCTCTCCAAATTTTGCTTGTCATTGATCCAATTCCCATTATCATCTTGGAGAGCATTATAATTATTTTTCCTACTCTTGACAACCTTTACCGTATGGACGTAATAGATATTTCGAGTCCTCATAGCCAAGCCATTTGGCTTTTCAATGTTGGAATCATAGGAGCTTTTCCTATTTAAGGGCCTCTTTATACTTTTTCCAAACCCTATATTGTAACTCCTCTAAATAAGAGAATTGTTCGCGCCAAGTTGTTGTGTGATCTTGTGAAGCCATTTTAGGAGGTGCTTTTTGCATTTGAAAATATCACAAAAAACATCCCTATTCCACTCTCTCAAGGCATGTTGGAACTTTGCAATACGCTCCTTCTAGGGAGTATCCCTTCACCAAAAATTTTAAGTAAAGGAGTAGAATTCAGAGTGTGAAATCCAAGTCACAACAAAACAAAAGGGTCTTTTATGCAAATTAATATTTGCTTTCTTCTCCAATTTGGAAAGCAAAGCTTAATGATCATACTTGAAGAACGGGAGGTAGGCTAAAATAGCTTGTTGGAATTAGAGTCTCTAAGGAATATTCATCAAAATATAATCTAACCATTTGAACAAGTTGCCTCTCTTCTAGGTAAAAGCCAGAACTTAGAAGCCTGCATCAAGTAAATTATAATCATTTATCACTAATTGAAAATCCTGAACACCCCACAAAAAATGGGATCCTGATCCACCTTTTCGGTCAAGTAGATGAAGAATAGAATTAAAATCCCCCATAAATGCCTAGGGTTCATTAATTCTAGTAGCCAGTTCTCAAATGGCCTCCCAAAGACCTTTCCTTATTTGTAATTGTGGGCTACCATTTATTGCTTTAAGCAACCAACTTCTTTGTTTCCTCTAACTCACCCTTAAGTGGACAAATTGGTGGTGATGCTTCAATACGTCAACCTGTCAGCTAGAAGAATCCCAAAGACACCATAGACCACCAACTTAGCCCTTAGGCCTTAACATCTTAAATAAAATGACCATCAAAACCCATTCTTGAAACTATTTTCACAGCTCTAGCTCCACGAGCATGTGTCTCCAGCAGGAATGCCAAAGTAAAATAATACTATTTACAGATGTCATGAATAAGATGCGTAAAACCCTTCAAGCCTCTATCACAGTAGTTCCTAGTTAAAAAATTCATAAAGACTCAGAATGCATAAGTGCCTTGAGCAAGGCTTTATCCACTTTACTACTTAAGTGTGTCCCTAACAAATCAACCTGTAATTACGACATACTCACCCTACTACCATGGTGAGTACTATTGTTTTCTTCATCCTTGTTGCCTTTATAAGATACAGTAGTTGTAATTCTCTTAACCCAATCAAGGGTATTATACCACATCTTATCCTCTATCCCTTTAAAGATATAACACATAGCACATGACATCTCCTCTTCTGCTTGTCTCCTACGTTTGAGCTCCTCTTCTTCGGCCTTGTCGCATTGTGCATCTATTTTTTCCAACATTGGTTGGTTGGGCTGTGTCTAAATAGTTGCCTTAATCCTTTTTGGTTTATCTTTCACAGATTGTGGAGCCATTGCTTGCACCTTCTTTTTTCATGCTTGTGGTCCCCACACCCTTAGACTTCTTATTATTTACTTTCTCCACTTGATTTTATTTTGGCTTCGACCTATCCTTGGGCTTAGTGTGCATGGGCATTGCAAAGGTAGGGGATAAAGAATTATCATTAAAAACGTCATTATTTTCGTGCCCCACATCCTCATCCATAGAATATGCATTAAAGTTAGCGCCCTTATTTAAAATATTGTATTTGCTCCCATAATTTTGGAGATCATGCACAAATTTATTTAATTCATTATCTTTTGAAGATTTTCTATTATTCTCATTCTTAATGTTAGTTTTAGAAAAATATGTGTAAAGGTGCTGAATGATATAGAAGTAGTTGATAGTAAATGATAGTAAGTCTTTATTTGATATCTGAAAGTGCTTACTACAATGCAAAGGACCATTTGCCTATTTATAGGCTTGCAAGGATAGTTTTAAAGATATCTAGACTTTATTGTTCTAGAGTTATCTAATTATTACATTATGTAGTATTCTAGCTTTCAACTAAAAGTATGAAGATAATTCTAGAATAATCTTTACTTTTTCATATACATATGTTACTACTATAATCTTCTAGAAATTTGTAGCAATTTCATCACTCTTCCTTGATACAATTTTCAAAAACTCCAAGCGTAGTTCGTAATTGCTTAAACTTGACTCTCGATAGTGCCTTTGTAAAAATATCTACAACTTGATCTTCTATCTTGCAATACTCGAGCTGTATTTGTTTACCTTCCTCTACTTCTCTGATGAAGTGATATTTAATAGATATATGTTTTGTTTGGTGATGATGGACTGAATTCTTTGCCATTACTATTGCTGATTTGTTGTCACAATAGATTGTAGTAGGCCCTTCTTGTTGTTCACTCATTTCTTCAAGTATTTTTCGAAGCCATATTGCTTGACATGTAGATTCTGCTGCAGCCACGTACTCTACTTCTGCTTTTGTTTGAGCAACTGTTGCTTGCTTCTTAGATGCCCAAGAGAAAAATCCTAATCTTAGTGAAAATGTATATATTGACGTACTTTTTATGTCGTCTATTGATCCTACCTAATCATTGTCGGTATAGCCAATCAACCTTGAGTTGCTCATGGTTTTGTACCATATACCTAAACTCCTTCGTGCCTTGCAAGTATCTTAGAATTCTTTTTGCTGCTCCATAGTTAATTTGACTTGGCCTTTGCATGAATCTTGATAGAAGACTTACAACACACATGATGTCTGGTCGTGTGGTTGTGAGATATAGTAGGCTTTCGATCAAACTTCTATAGCTTGATGCATCTGCTTCTAGTGCTCCATCATCTTTTTGTAGCTTCTCATTTGTCACAAGTGGAGTAGCAACAGACTTGCAACCATACATCTTGAATTTCATTAACAGTGCTTCAATGTATTTCTTTTGAGATATAAATATTCCATCTTTTTGTTGTCTTACCTCTATGCCGAGGAAGCAATTCCATAAGCCGAGGTCGGTCATCTTGAATGTCCTTATCATGTCTTCTTTGAAATCATTCATTATCTTCATATTGTTTCCTATGTAAATAAGATCATCTACATACAGGGAGACGATAATAGTATCATGCTGACCTTGGGTCTTGACGTATAGTGTTGGCTCCCTCTTGCTCCTCTTGAATCCTTGATTGGTGAAGTACTGATCGATTCTACTATACCATGCTTGGGAGCTTGCTTGAGACCATATAAGGATTTTCTTAGTCTTAATACTTTGCCTTCATTGCCTTTGCTAATGAAGCCTTGTGGTTGCTTAACATAAATATCTTCTTCAAGCACTCCATTTAGAAAGGCAGATTTAACATCCAGTTGGAAGATGCTCTAGCCTTTTTGTGTTGCAAGAGCTATTAAAGCTCTAATTGTATCTAGGCGAGCAATTAATGTCTCATTATAGTCAACTCCAGGTTACTTTGAGTAGCCTTTAGCGACTAATCTAGCCTTGTGCTTTTGTATGGTGCCATTATGGCTGAGCTTTGTCTTGTAGACCTATTTAACTCCAATGATGTCTTTTCCATGTAAGCAATCTACGAGCTCCAAAGTATTATTCTTTTTGATCATTTAAATTTCTTCTTCCATTGCCTTGACCCACACTTCTTGCTTTGATGCTTCTTCATAACATTCGAGCTCAAGCATGGCCATGTTGCAAGTTTCATATATATCCACCAATGATCTTACTCATCTCAGAATAGATTCTGGTGAAGAATCTTCTTGTTGTGGAGGTGGAGGAAGTGTACCTAGATTCCCCGCTACTTCTTCAACTTTTTCTTGAGGTTATTGCTCTAGAACGGGAATGTTGCTTCTTACAACCTTTTCTTCTTCCCAATTCTAAGCAGCATTTTCATCTACCTCAACATCTCGACTGGTGGTGAGCTTCTTTGTTTACAAGCGTAGACTCAATAACCTTTTGATTGTGTGCTATATCTTAAGAAGATGCCTTGTATAGTCTTGTCTTCTAACTTATGTCTCTTCTCATGAGGAACGTGTATGTAGCAAATAGATCCAAATACTCGTAGGTGTTTAGCTGATGGCTTTTGCCTACTCCATGCTTCAATAGGAGTCTTGTCTTGTATTGCCTTAGTCAACATCTGTTGAGTATGTAGACTGTAGTGTAAGCTACTTCTGCCTAAAAAGTGTTAGGCAAACCTTTCTCCTTTAGCATTGATCTAGCCATCTCCACGACTATGCGATTCTTCCTTTTAGAGACGCCATTTTGTTGTGAAGAATATGCGACAATAAGTTGGGGCTCAATGCCTTCATCTTCATAGAACTTATTAAACTTGTTTGAGTTGTACTTTTTGCCTTGATCACTTCTAAGTACTTTTATATGTTTCCCACTTTGCTTCTTAACTAGAGCTTTAAACTCCTTGAATATTCCAAAGACTTTTGACTTTTATTTAATGAAGTATACCAAGGTCATTCTAGAAAAGTTGTTAATGAAGAGGATTAAGTACTGGTTTTTGTTGAGTGACAGTGTCCTCATTGGTCCACAAATGTTAGTGTGGATCAACTCTAACAAGTCTTTAGCTCTCCATGCTTTCTCAGTTGAAAACGATAGTTTGTGTTGCTTTCCAAGAAGACATCCTTCACAGGCTTCGTTATTTTCTTTCAGACATGGTAGGTCTCTCATCATATTCTTTTGGTATAACAATTTCAAGGCATGGGTGTTGAAGTGGCCAAATCTTCGATGCCATAGCCATGAATCATTAAGTTGGACTTTCATGACAATGTTGGTAGTATATTTGAAGTTTATTGGAAAACTTCTATTTCTTTTTTCCATTTTAACTTGGGCTATCTCCTTCCTTTTGTTATAGTTTTCATAAATTGTGCATGTATCTCCTTCAAAATGTAGAGTATAGCCTTTCTCCATCATTTGGACAATGCTTAAGAGATTTTCTTTAAGATTAGGAACAAGTAAGACATTTTTGATGAGTCTTGTGCCTTTTTTTGTCTCCAGCATGATTGTGCCTTTGCCTTTGTACCCTACCATGGTACCATTTCCCAATCGAACTTTTACATTGATGGAGTTATCAATTTCCTTGAAATGCTCCTATCTTTGGCCATGTGATTACTGCAGCAGCTATCCAAGTACCAGCTTCCACTTATTTCATCATTGGAATCTCGGGGGCATAGAAAAGATGTTGCTCACTATCATGTTCTTCAACAAAATTTGCTTGATGCTTATTTTTGTTGTGACAGTTCTTCTCCATGTGACCAAAATTCTTGCAGTACTAACATTGTGGCTTTCCTCAATGCCAACAGTCTTTCTCCAAGTGACTTGTCTTCTTGCAGATGCCATATGGAGGATATTTATCTTAATTGGTCTTAAAGAAACTTCTAGAATTTCCTTTATTTCTAGAAATTTCTCCACTATTTTTCTTTCCTCCATATTCTTTATTTTGAGACCGTAATTTGACCTTTGATTGAAAGTCATTTTCGACAGAATCTACATCATGCCTACTCAGTCTTTGCTTATATGCTTCAAGAGAGCCTATTAGTTCTATCACCGGCAAGGTAGATAGATCTTTGGTTTGCTCAATTGTAGTCGCAATCGCATCATACTTATGGGGAATAGAAATTAGAATTTTCTCAACAATTCTTTTGTCAATAATATTTTCCCCATATGCTTTCATTTGACTAACTATTTCTTTTATCCTAGAATAGTAATCTTTTATGGTCTCAAACTCCTTCATTTTTATTAATTCAAACTCACATCTTAGAGTTTGAAGTTTAATGGCACGTACCTTGGCACTTCCTTGAAACTCCTGCTGTAGTGTACTCCATGCTTCTTTAGCACTTGTGGCCCCCCTTATTCTTGGAAAAATTGTGCCAGTTACTGCTTGATACGAGATTAATAATGCCCTTGAATCTTTTTGCTTGTTTTCCTTTAGCTCCTTCTTCTGAGCTGTAGTTAGAGTAAAAATGTCTGTGGGAGTAGTGAATCCATCTTCAATAATATCCATAAGTCTTAGGAGCAAAAAAATGTCTTGAATATAGTGCTCCAAAAATCATAATTTTCTTCGGTAAAAATAGGGACAGAAATAGATGAGGATTGAATAGTTTTGACCATTGGTTAAGGAAAAATTATGGGATTGGTAGAGAATATAATATAATTTTTTTGGAAGTAGTTGGATATTTCTACGCCCAGTAGATGACCAAATAAAGCTCTGGTATCACTATTAGTTTTAGAAAAACATGTGTAAAGGTGCTGAATGATATAGAAGTAGTTTATAGTGAATGATAGTAAGGCTTTATTTGATATCTGGAAGTGCTTACTACAATGCAAAGGACATTTGCCTATTTATAGGCTTGCAAGGATAATTCTAGAGATATCTACACTTTATTGTTTTAAAGTTATCTAATTATTACACTATCTAGTATTCTAACTTTCAACCAAAAGTATCAAGATAATTCTAGAACAATCTTTACTTTTTCATATACATATGTTACTACCACAATCTTTTGGATATTTGTAGCAATTTCATCACTTAGGAGTGGTAACTCGATTCTTTTTGCGGTTAATCTTTTTCGCGAGCATCTAAGGACCATAAATCTTGCTGCCCCCTTTCTCAAATATCACCCCCTAATTTTTCTCCATAGTGCTCCCATGAATTTCGCTAGCTAATACTCCCAGTTTTGAACCCACACGCCATAGGAACTTTTCATTGTAAATCTCTAGTGGGTGATACATAATGCACACCCAAACGGCTACATGTCTCTTCTAGGTATATTCCTTAAGAAAAAAAGGCTTCGTCGCTATATTAACAAGTAATGGTTAGCCACTATCCACAGACCATCATGGTTTTAGTCTTCTTAAGATGTAAATTGCACCATGTAGTAATTCCATGACATATCTATGATACGAACAGTACTCGTTGTCGCCCATTCTTTATGTATCTTTACTTCGAGCATGTGAAAACTCACCCGTTTCCCCAGTACATTTACAACCAAAGCATTCTTCCATATAGAACTCCAAGATTCTAACTCCTCACTTATCACTCAAATCTCCAAACATGGGTCAAAAGAATTATTTGCTTTTGGACCTTCAATCTAAACCTCATTCCTCCACCGCCCTTCAGACAATTACTACTCCTAATAGGTAGAATGACTCATAATAAATTCTAATTATTATTAGATATTAAAAAAAAACATTTGTTTTGACTAAATATGTGTGTATTTAATTTATTTTTTTAAAAGTAATCACATTTTCCCATTTTCTAAAAAGACTTTTTGTTAAAAGAAAATAATTATTTTTCAAAATTTAAGTTAAAATATACATGAAACAAACTTACTTAATTAATAAAAGATTGGACTTGAAGCCCTTGATGGTTAATTCAAAGACATTATTAGTTACAAGTGTTCAGATGAAATGATAAGTAAATATTAACATATTATTAGTTATCAATATTATTATAAGTAAAGTATTTGACATGTGAATTTAAAAAATGATTCTCACTTACTGTTGATTGAAAAAGTACAAAAATTAGTTATAAGGAAAAATATTTTAATATAGACAAAAATTTCAAACTAATATTTATTTAAGTCAATGGGTGATTACTTAAAGTATTTATCCAAATTTTGAACATCATATGTAAAATGAAAAATATCAAATAGAAAGAGCAATAATCCTTGTAAATAACAATATTATTGAGATCCATAATGAAATATTGACATAATTAGAGGACTAAAAGATATTGACAAAAATAACTAATCACATGTGTCACAACCGGGGTCACAACGAAATGGCGAAAATGATATTAAAAACAGAGGAGTTGCCACCATCGTTTATTAAGGGAAAACATATGAAAAAACCCTAAAAAAATGATCTCGAACCATAGATTGGATTCAGGGACTCGATTACGCATAGGGAAGGTGTTAGCACCCTATGACGTCCATTATAAAAATGGTTACCTTTTAACTTAATGTATGAAAATTTTAATTGTCTTCTCCTCTTGCTTATAAAATTATTAATCCTATTTTTTATTTTATTATTTATTTTCATTTGAAATTTATAAAAAAAGATTATTATTACTACTATTTTATTTTTATTGTTTTTGAGATCGACAAGAGTGGGCTCTTGCTCCTACGTATCTTTCGGTGCAATGAGGAAATTAGATTCACGTAGTTCTTTGTGTAGAAAATCGTTTTGTGGGTTTATGTTTTTTAGTTGTATATTTCTATTTTTGTTATTTTTATTATTTTTACAAGGATTATTAAAACATTAAATCTCAGATATTATGTAGTATTATCCACAACGATAGGCGGCCTAACAGATGTGAAATACTCTTGTAAAAACAAAATTATAGAAGATTTTATGATACTCAAGTAGATCCTAAACCCACCATGAAAAGTCACTAAATCAACATTTTATTTTTATCAAAAGGAAAAAAAAAACTATTAACAAATTATTAATTAAATTTAAACTTAGATAAAACTTTAGTAATATTCAAGTGGACCCTAGACCCAATATGAATAGTTACTAAATCTAAGATTTTTTTACCAAAAAAAAAAACTATTAACAAATTATTAACTAAACTTAAACTTAGATAAAGATTTTATGATATTCAAGTGGATTCTAGATCCAATATGAATAATTACTAATTCTTCATTTTTATTTTTAAAAAAGGTTAACTAATAAATTATTAATCAACTTAAAAAACGTTAAAGGATGCAATAAAAGTATGCCCACGCTTAAACTTGTTTTATTATTACTTTTAGAAGGAAATGTTAATCAAGTCCGTGGCTGCCTTTGAATTGACGTTAAAGGTGGTATATTTAAAGCCAAAGGAATGATTTAATATTCAAGCAAAAAAAAATAAAATTGGCCTATTCTTTTACTTTCGTATTCGGCCTAAAAATCGTGAAAGAGACCCTCCCTTTCTTCAACAAGATGCATTGTGGGCAAGGCCCATTCGCTTCTGTGACAGACCCAATAAGGGTATACCCCTCTCTTCACTTCATTGTTCTTGCCCTGCTGTTCTGGATTCACAGTGAATTCCCACATGCAACAGTATTGGAAAGCCTTCTAATTGCAACAGCAACACCCTAACGGAGGGGGAAAGGTTCCGTATGTGAACGAAAAGATGTAGGAACAGCAGAGCGGAGGGAACCGCATCTTAGATCGATGCGCCAGTGTGATTTTCACACAATGACAATCGCCGGTCGACGATTTGCACTAGTAACGTAACGGCGACGATGCAATGGCCATTGCTTGAGGTCGATGACGACCTATACTGCAATAACGCGATGGCAACAACAACCGAGTGGTAGCGGTCAAAACGTTCTCTCTATTTTATTTTCACATTTATTATTGTTTTAATCTCCCTACTGTTCAGTCTATTTGTTCCTTGATCTATTCATTGGTTTCATGGTTACAACAAATCGGATAAGTGAATACAGAAGGGATTAAAGGTGCCTAAATTCGGTGTCAGACATAAATCAATGTGTTGTTAATGAAGGAGAGCTCATGTGATTTTATCTAAGTGCAGATACAGAGTGTATTCTAGTGGTAAAATAATCAAACCAAGCAGAACCAGTATTCGTAGGAGCAAGAATTTGCAGCTAACAAATGACGATTGAAGCAGGCAATAATTACATAACATTCCAACATGATTATAGAGTATAAAACAATACCTCTACAACCTTCCACTTTCGGCAAATTCTGCTTACTCTTCAATATAACAGGGCCGAGCCTTAGTTCTTTTTCCTTCTTTCTCAGTTTTTCTGCCTCCGTCTTCTTTTTTTCTTCTCTCTCCCCTGTATCTCTATTTATAAGCCAACATCCAATACAAATCCTAACGATTTTTTTTCAACCCTTTATTTTCTTTTCTCTATTTATGACCCCATTTTTAATGAGTTTTGTAATCGCTTTATTATTAATATTCTTTCCTGACTCTTCTCTTCCTTTGTTATTATTATTCTTTATTTTGTATTTATTTTCTATAATGATGATGAACTCTTAAAGTATCATTATGAATAAATATGTATGGACATGGTTTTAAAACTTTAAATTCAACAAGAAATTTAATATATATTTAGTTAGTTACCAGGACACTTCTAGCCTAACAAAAATAAAAGATAAACATATTTAACCCAATTATTATTATTATTATTATTATTATTATTATTATTATTATTATTATTATTATTATTATTATTATTATTATTATTATTATTATTATTATATTTACTTATTTATTATTTATTTAAACTACAATTACCCGAATAAAATTGGGTGTTCACAACATGACTTCTATTTTATTATGCATAATTAGTTATATGTTGTTTTAATAAGAGTTACATAATCAAAAGAGTTGTTATTCTTATTTTTGTGCAAAATAATAAATATTTAAATTAAATTAAAAATGCAGTCTATAATGAAGTGTTTAATAAAGTATTTCAATAAAGTATAATATTTGATATATTTCATTTTTTTAATCATAACCTCATTAAAAAAGTTGACAATTAATATTGTTAATCTTAATAAAAAATACACACATTGTCTTAAACATATTATTTACAAAAATTATTTTTAATAAATTATAAATTGATAAAATCTTGTTTTTAATATGTTTTCTATATATTAATATTCTAATAAACTTGTGCAATGCATGAGTATTACATATATTTATAAGTAATATTGGCTTTCCAATAACATTAAATACTAAATTTATTAAATATAATATGTAGTCAAACTATTAAATATAAAAACTAAGAGATAAATTATTGTATATATATATATATTTATTATTATTATTATTATTAATATTATAGTAATATATTTTGAATTTTTTTATTTTAAAAATCTAATTCTTTTAAATAATAATAAAATAATAAAATTTAATATATATATATATATATATGTATTAATTTTGTAATAATTACTTTATTTAAATTTAATAATATATAATATTAATGAATATTATAGTTGATGTAGCGTACTCTAGAAACTTCATCAACTATCCAAGAAACAATGAGCAAAAAGTCTATCTACTCTTGTATCTCAATAGCGTGAAGAAAGGACAAAAAGCATCAAACAAGACAACGCTTTAGTAAAAGTAACCCATTTATGTTAGAAAAGTATAAAAAACCTACCTGTTGCATAACTAATGGACTAAGAACGAAGATAAGGAAAATACTTTATTAAAGTCTAAGTAACTAGTTGGTGAAAAAACATTTATGGCTTCATTAAATTCACCAATGTTCATATTTTGTAAAGGAGAGCTCCAACGAACTTTAATAGATATTTTCTAAGGTTCTTATAAAAGGCTCAAGAGAAGACAACACTCAATAGAGAACCAAAGTGAATAATTTCTTATAAATTGTATTTTTCAACTCTCTATAATTATTATAATATTCTCTATGCACTTAGACTATTTACTTGTATATTAGTCTTATAGAATCATTATAGCATGTGATTACCTTTGTGAAATTGCTTAGAGTTTGAAGAGGCTTGGATAAGAAAGAATACATGTAATTACCCTTTTACTTGTATATCAATGGTTCTAATGATTTTGTTGTTAGTGAAATTCTTGGTGGGTAGCCAATGACAGGACGTAATCTTTAGGTGAAATGAATTAGTATAAATCTTTTGTATGATTTCTCTCTTTCCCTTATCTTTATCCATTTACTAACCAATGGAATTAGATTGTTTTTGTATCGGCCTTGTTTTTATAAATTAAGGTTGTTTAGAGAAAGTATCCTTTAAACTAAGACAAACCATTCGTCTGTTTGCCAATACATGTTTTAAAAAAAAATTGCAAAAAAAAATAAAAATTATGAACACAATTCAACTCTTTTCTTATATTTACCTATATTTTGCAATTATTATTTGTTCTTAATTGAGATCGATTAAACCACGATTTGTAAAGCTATAATACAAGCCAACCTAAAGCATGAAAAATAATATTTTGAAAGATTTATCTTATTATTTTAATATGTTTATAGGTTTATTACTTTTGGATTTAATTTAAACGTATTTTTGTGTATCATGTTTTTTTATTTTATGAATTTTGTGTTTTACGTAAAGGAGTAATAAGATAATATTTATTTACCACTTTTTAATTAAATTAAAAGAAAGATATTGATTTGTTTGAGATGGCCTAAACTAACGTGTTTAAGGTGGACTGAACTGAATGTCCAAGGTGGATTGTGGACTTAGACCAACCCTAGTGGGTGTTGACTGAGATGTGCTCTAAGTGGACTGAGGTTCAAGGTCTTGTGTATTTGCTTGACTCTCAAATAAGGCTAAGATACCATGAAAATTGGTGAGTACCTATAAAAATGCACTTTGACATTCAAGTCATTTGTGATTCTATTAGAGTGATAATGTGTATTAAATGTTTACCTATTATAGGCACGAGTCCGAAGGCTTCTCATGGACAATAATATCCCATTTTGATGTAGCAACAAGATAATTTTAGTCCTAACCAAGATATAATCCTTTATTCGGGAGTGTATGTTAAGGTTCCTATATATGTTGAGTGTTGACCTCAATCAACATTTGTGATTTTGGACTAACATAATACTTGGGCTTGAATAGGTCATGATATGGATTGAACTTAAGTCCAATTCGAAACATATATAAATCTTTCTAATCTTTTTATTTTTTAAAGTAAAAATGACATGCAAAAGCGTCACAACAAAGACTGTGAGATGCAAAAGCATCTCAATAATCTAATTAATCTAAACCATTTTTAATCTCATCATATTGGATTGAATTTGATATTATATAAAATCCCAATTCAATTTATGCTATGATTGAATCATTTTTTTTAATCTAAAAATCAATTACAAAGATTATAGGTATAAGACACGGTCAAATCCTTTGCTAGAATAGAATCTACCACAGTTGCATGTTTATAGTGAATGGTGCTTTGGCGATGGAGGAGAAGCTTAATGAATCCAATCCCAAGTTAATTTGAGTCCATTGAGGATGACTAATTGCTCGACATTAATTATGTTGCACATTTCATGTTTCATAATTTATTTGTGCTTCAGCTGTTTTAAAAAAAAAGAAGAAGCATTTCTCGATATAATAGTAATTATTATTATTATTATTATTGGAGTTGTTGTTAATCAAGAGTTTTATCAACTAGTTTTCGAGTAACTTTTTTGAGAAAATGCTTAATTGCACTCTTTACCTCTATAGTTTCATGATTTTGCAAATTTTGTCCTCCGATTTTTTGTGTGCATTTTGCCTCATATTTTCAAATTTTCACAAATTTTTCTGTTTCGTTAGTTAAGCATCCATTCTGTCAGTTGACTGTTGACATAGCAACATTGATTGCTGACGTGATACTTTGATGTTGACGTGGCAGTACACGTGACACTAACATGGATCGATGACGTGGCATTGATGTGATAAAGTGTAATTAGGGGGAAAAATTGAAAGTATGAGGGCTAAATGTGTAATATTTTAAAAGTATGGAGGCAAAATATGCAATATTTTGAAAGTATGGGAACAAAATGTGATAAAATAATAAATGATAAAAATATCGGTATTTGCTATCTTTGAACCTTCTTACATCATTCAACCTACAAACACTACCTCTTCATAGACCAAACCATATCATTATCAATCACAAATCATCATTTGACCTCTTCTAATCCAACCCTACCACCTAAAGCCATGAACGTAAGTCTTGTTAGTTGTATAATGAGACTAATTATCAAAATTCTTACTATTATTAGGAGCTTATTAATGTGTATCTTAAAAATATTGTTTAAAGAAAAAAAGGTTAATAGAAATTTTTATATTAAAAATAAAATAGGTCAATATTTTTTAATACTTAAAAATATTTAATAAGGTATAATAAATTTTCTTAATTAATTTTCTTAAAGTATTTATTAGCAAGAATATTTTCATTAAAAATATTTTTGGATGCATGCAAATAAAAAAATCACTTTGGAAGGAAAGAGAAAAGGACTATATAATGACTTCTTTAAACCAATGTCCAAAGTTAGACCCAATATAAATGGACATGATAAAATTTGAAACTTTAACAGAAAGTGAAAACCAGTGACTTTTGTAAAGCAGACACGCCTTATGAAACCAAACAACTTTCCAAAATAATTACATGACAACTTAACAGAGGGTTGAAAATACAGTTTACGGTTTCTTATCTAAGTCTATTTATTGAATGAAAAATGGACTCCATTTTAATTAGAACCTAAAAATTGGACTTGGACTTTAAAACTAGTCCATAAAAATAGATTTAAAATCGCAACCTTTGATTTCTTAAAAGATGTCTGTTCATGGCTTTAGGTGATAAGGTTGGGTTAGAGGAGGTCAACTGGTAATTTGCGATTGGCAATGACATGGTTTGGTCTGTGAGAATGTAGTGTTTGTAGGTTAGAACTTAGAATGGTGTGGGGAGGTTCAAAGATAGCAAATACCAATATTTTTATCATTTTTACCATTTATTATTTTTTCACATTTTGCCCCCATACTTTCAAAATATTATACATTTTGCCCCTAATTACATGTCATCATGTTAGTACCTTGTCATTGATCCATCTAAGTGCCACGTGTACTATCACTTCAACATCAGAGTGTCATGTTAGTAATCAATGTTGCCACGTTAATAGTCAACTAACGGAAATGATGCTCAACTAACGGAGAGGCAAAATTTGTAAAAAATTGTAAATATGGAGGCAAAATGCGTGAAAAAATTTAGGGGGGGGGGGGGGAGGGAGATTTGCAATATTATGAAACTAAGGGGGCAAAAAGTACAATTCAATGCTGAGAAAATCTTTAATTTGATTCTTGAAAGTTATATGTTCATTATATTAATTCTTAAACAAATTTAATGACAAACTTAATCTTTTTTTCTTGGGTTATGAAATATGGTAGAATGGGGACACACTTTTAATATTACTGAGAACGGCGTCAATGACACATTGAGACTACCAAGTGCCAATAGAGATCCATCTAAAAAATTACCGTAGAAGCCTAAATCACAAACAATTTTATCCACTCACAACTACTTAGTGTGTGTTTGTATTGACATTATGTTAAACGTAACCCCAATCCAACTCGTTAGTTCCTTCTATGTTTCTTACCTTGGAAAATAGGAACATTCATTTGAAGGGTTGCAAACGACAAACCAAACACGCCCTTAATCTCTTAAGGAAGTACTGAATCTTATCTTATATCTTAAATCCTAAAAATCTTAATAATTAACTAAATTTCTTAAAGATCTAAAATGTCAACTAGTGATAAATTTAGACATTTCAAATTATGAAATTCTTCATATAAAAAAATAATGTGATAAAAATTAACATACTGAGTAAAAATTCAAGCAAGCCTATAAAAATAGTACTAAAGAATAAGTGAATACCTAATTTGACTTTGAAAAAATCACTTGACCTAATTTAGTCTTTAACGAATTTTTTTTTATCAAATAGTCTTTTAAGATTTCAAATGTGAAACACTTTAATCGTTCATTTTTTTTAAGTTAACATTTTTAGAGTTGAATTTAAGTTATTAATAACATTTTCAAAGATTAAATTGGTACACATTTTATATTTTTAAGGATTACTTATGTACTAAAAATGGAAAAAAAATGACTAAAGGATTATTATTTTTTTATTATAGACTATATGTATCTTTTGCTTGAGGTAATTCTGCTCGAGTCGAGTAAGACCACTATGAGTGGACAAAGCTTTGCATGAAAAGATAGTTTTAAAATGAAGCCATACCTTGAACTTCATGAAAAATATCCTCAGACTTGGTTAAGTTTTGCATGAAATAAAATAAAGTTAAACAAAAGGATATTTTTTTTCCAACTCTGGTGTCTGTGGAATACATGGAAAAAGGAAGCCTTCAAAACTAGTAATGTTAAGACATAAACAAAAAAAATTTATCAAACAACTTGGTTGCCAAAAGTATTTAAACAGGGGGAACTAGTGGATTGAGAATACAAAAAAAAAAAAAACTCCATTCCATCAAGTTTGTCCAAAATAGCCAAATAAACAACCTTACTAAGGAGCATATCTTGTCATCTACCTATTTTATAATATTTCTCTTTTTTTTTTATTCACTATCCATGTCCTTACTTCACACATGTCCAATTGGAAATCACATTCTAAGACACTAAAAAGCCCAAAATTATTGGAAATGTGAAACTCATCAATCCACATAATTCAAATCTACAATTAAAGCACCATACAATGTCATGAAGATATAGTATTTCACTAGTCAGGCAAATCAACATTCTTGGAAGTAGACAGGTTATGAAAGAGGAATAAATAGAAAACAGATGAAAAGCAGCTTCTACGAAACTTATTACTTGAATCTTGAACATATTAACAATATCTCTAACATTTGGCAACATTGCTTTTCCAGTTAAGCATCACACTTGACACACAAGTACTAAACCCTTCTAAACTTTGTTACCCTTCTCCTAGAACATTGTTAACATTTTTGTAAGGATTCTTCAAATACACAGTACAGTTCATTACAATTTCATAGGGGAGCAACTTCTTTCATTCATTCATTTTTTTTGCCTTACAATTCCTTGAAAGCCAACAGCTACATTACTTTCTACTTTCATAGCTTCTCCACCAGGCAGGATTTGATCAATTTGATTAAATGGGTGATGCATAAGCTATACAAACATGACTGGTATAAAGAAGACTAATGCTTTTGTAGAACCAACATGCAAAAGTAAACCAACAATCACTTGAGTCAATTCCATTTAGGTAAAATAGTTCATTAATGAAAAAGAAATCAGAAAGGAAAGACTTAAGTAGTTTAAGACTTGGGCTCTCCTAATTTCCTTAACCAAAATCAAGTAAGCCAGCACGACCTAAGAGATCAACCATGCACCCATAGTGATGAATGTTTGGAGTTATTCAAATGAGCACAAGCCTAAAGAAGAAACAAAGAAGTAAATCATCAGGACCACATTAATAGCTCGAACTCTGCATAACATCAAACAAACGCAAAGCTCAAAGCGTCTCGAGTCCTATTATTTCAAATACAGCAAAAGATCATCATATTCCAAGTAATAGTGTGCCTCTCAGACATCTCATCAAACACCTTACATGCATCACCACCTCTTTGGCATGTCTTCACGAGTCCACCATCACTAATAAATTAAAACACTACTATTACAAATAATATCCAAAACTATAATGATGCTGCCTACAATCCCTTACTTAAATAAACTAATGGCTTTTCAAACAAATAAGATCCACCTTTTTGTGTCCACTACTACCTTTGGGTCAGACTCTGCAAGTAACGATGGAGACGAGATCCACCTTTCCTTCAATGGAAATAGGAAGGCAATGGTGAACAGGAGATGGTGCTCATCCAGCCAAACTATGGGAACTCTGCCAAAATGAAACGATTGATTTGGGGAAATAAAAAAAGAGTTGTGTCGAGAGGTGGCTTCAGGTTACATTATTGGAACAAAAGAAGGAGAAGAGCACCACGAGTCCTTCAATCAAAAACAGGAACGGTGTCGTCCGGTCACTCCCATAATAAAAGAAGGACAAGACAACCATGGATCCTCCAATTAGTGTCCTCCGATTATACATTGGAAAGGAAAAAGGGGATACTGTGTATTAAGTGTACATGTAATTTTCGATGTGGATTATTTAAAAAAAAAAACACAAACCATAATACCTTTGATAAATGGTTTGGTGATTGTGGATCCCTGCCCTTCAATTTTAAATTGATATATCCAATGGTCAGAAAACCTCTCCCACGGTGGGAGACATTAGTGGCATTCCCACCTTAGCCCATCGTGTATTATCATGTTAAATGTAAACCTTTGTAAATCAAAGACGGATTCTTGTGTGGGAGGCCAAAAGGTATCTCCCCCCATGGGAAAGATACCTAGGCCATTAAATGGTAGCCGGTTGGTTTGGACGGTAGGGATACAGGTGAGATTAACCGAATCGGATTTGTATACATCAGACCCAGATTTAAAAAAATAATAGAAATCAGATTACATGCGGACTTTGATGTTGGTTTTATTTTTTTTAAAGAAAAAAATTTTCTTTTCTCTTCTCTCTTCAGAGCACTCATAAAAGAAAAGAAATTTTCTTATCTCCTATCTGTTCAAAGCACCGTTGTCGCCGACTAAGCTCTTGATTATGCACAACACCCTTTTTTCGGTCTATCCCGCCATCGATGTTGGTGTAAGTTTTGTTCTCGACGAACATTCTCGACCTACTTAACTTGTTCTTGATGTACATTTTGTACTTGTTATTACTGTGATTAACTTGTTAGTGTTGGGTTTTTTCAGTCTGCCCCGCCATTGATCTCATTGTAAGTTTTGTTCCTAGCGAACATTCTTACTGTCATTAACTTCTTCCCGATGTGCATTTTGCTTGGAATGAACTTGTCCTAGGTAGAGACTGTCTTGTTGAGATGGTGGTAGTTGTTTGGTTTGATTCCATTAGTCGTTTGCTTGTAGGGAGGACAGGATCATCGTTTCGTTTCCCCCTGTGTATGGTTACTGTTTTGGTGCGACCTCTTTTGTTGTGTGCGATGTGTTTCTACTATTGTTGTTCGTTTTGCAATGATCTATGTTTAGTTTACACCAATTATGTTTTGGTAAACCATTTTGGTTGTCTTGTTCCATTTTGACAATGATATGTAGGCAGTAAACAGTATTGTATAGAGAGAATAAAACTATTTTAACAATTGTAACCTTGTCATGTATGTTTTTCCACCAAAATTTTTAAAGTAAACAAATATATTGCGGTGACTAAATTGTAACTCCCAATTTTGAATAAGTGTAGGGTCCTATATTTGGTTGGTTTGGTTTTTTGAATTGTCCTGCGGATGATTATATATAAAAGGGCGATTTGTCAATGTTTGTAATGTTTGTGAGAAGTACTTGGGATTTTGGGGTTTTGAATAGATCCGTGATGGGTGATTAGCATAATGTCATTGTGAATTGTGTAAGGTATGTGACAAGCTTTATTCTATGACATAATTATATTGGAAGTATTTGTAAGCAACAATGATGTAGTGATTATAATTAGTCTTTTGGCCAATATGGTTGATAAATTTGTTGTATTGGGTTGTTTAATTGATCTTTCCTGTCCTTTCTTTGAACATTGTATTTGGTCAGAAATGTGGTTTTTTTTCATTTTTTTTTGTCTTTGGTATTGAAGTAGGTGTTGTCTGTGTTTTAACTGGTAGCTTGTAGCATTTGTAAGTTATGTGGTTTATTGAAATGAAAGTGATTTGCTTTCATTTGGGATTTCAATTGAAGTGTTATGGTATTGCTACATAAGATTGTTATCATAGTTAACGATGTTTAAGTAATGAAAATCCATTATTAGTAATGTGTCTTTTTTTTTTGGTTGAAAGACATAATCGATACATGTGTATATTTTGTGTACATGGTATATGATTTTGTTGATGTGTTTGTGGGTGGAGGAATTATTGTGAAGTGAACATAAATTGGCTAAGCAATGTGAAATTGGTCACAGAAATTTTTTTAAGGTAATTTTATTTTGGATTTAGTGTTTGAAAGATGTTTTGTGTTGCAGAATGTGTTGAGAATTTGACGTAAGATAGGCATCTATTGGGATTTCATGATGTCGTGGTTGAATGGTGTGTTCATAAGACAATAGTTGTCTAATTTTTGGTGTTAGTGACCAGTATTTTATTTTAATTACTGTGCAATCTGAGAAGTGTAATGAAGTTTAATTTGGATAATTTGGGAGACAAGTGCATTTTATAAAGGCGCAATCGCCCCTTTTGGTCCTTTTATTTATTCATTATTTTTAGTCCTTTAGTTAACTTACAATTGATAAGGTTTTTTTTTTTTTAATTCATGAGAATGACTTTAAGCTGTTTGGGCAGAAGCTCATTTGGAGACAATGGTCTATAGAATGGCTATAATATTGCAGCATTAGCTAGGTGGAGCATGCTATTTGTAACACCCCTATTTTTGCATATCAAATTATTTTTTCTAATTATTCTACAGTTATTTTTGAAGAACTGGATGAGAATCTAAAAAATTTGATTCCTATGGTTTTGCTTGTATTAGTTAGTAGTACTTAGTTATATTTTTAATAATTTTTGAGAAATGGAGTCTAGAAAAGGGTAAAATGACTATTTTGCCCCTAGAAGGACTAGATAATTGAGAAAATAGATAAAAATAGTTAGAAGTGTCTAAAATTTATTTTTAAGTCATTTATGTACTTAGAATAATTAATAATAATTTTACAAATTTTTAAGACATTTATTAAGATAATTTTTGTGAAATGACCAAAATACTCCTAGTTAACTACAAGAGCAGACCAGAGACTTTTTGACTTCAAAGTATTTTGAAAATTTTATATTAGGTATATTTTAATTGTAAAAAATTTATTTTGAAATAAAAATAGTGAAAAATGTAACACTCTTATTTTAGTTTTTCAACTATTTTTGTGATAATTGACTATTTAATTCTAAAAAATCGAGAGGGAGTTTCAAAATCCTGATCCCCACCATCATGCTCAAAATTTCAAGAGCTATCTAATCATAATTTTTAATAATTTTTCCGAGCCAAAGCCGGAGAAATTAGAAAACGACAATTTTGTCCCTATCTCTCAACATTAAGGGCTGACATAAGAAAAAGATTCAATTGACATTGAAATGTAAATTTAAGCTTGGAATCATCTCATATATATCAAAATATAATTTTTGAAAATTTTCTGGGAATTTTTTGGAATTCTTGTGTAAAATGACCAAAATATCCTTAAGTGTCCGATAAGCCAGCTGGTATAGGTTTGATATCCAAAAATGGTGAAAATGGTAATTTAAGTTTATTTATAGGTAAAGTATTTAATTTTATAATCTTCATAAAAATTTTGGTATTTATTGAATTAAAATGGATTTATTATGATTTTTTAGCTTAAAAAAATACAAAATAAATAGATAAAATTTGAAATAAATTAATAAAAATTAAAATTAATTATTAGAAATTTATTTTTGATGAAAAATAATGTATTTGTCCATTTTTTATTTAAAATGCATTATTTTGATGTTAAATGCTAATTTTTCAAGTTTAAACGATTTTATCGGTATCGGTTAATGCACCTATAGATAAAATTTACATTGAGGAACTTGAGGACAGCTCATATAGCAAGTCCCCAAGCCTAGGAGGGGTGATTCACCACCCTAAATGGTGTACGTGTCCCTAAATTGGATTAAAAATAAATAAAAATTTAATTTATGATATAATAATGACATAATGGATGATGTAAATGGTAGGACACCTAAGCCTCCTCTTCCTCTATAAATACCTCCATTCATGAAGAATATTTTCACCATTCTTCTCCCCCATAAGCTAGAGAGCCTCTCTCTCTAAAATTTTCTCTCTTTAAAAATTTTTTTATTTAGTTTTTCTGTTAAAATTTTGCTAGTTTTCAACTAGTAGAATTTCTCCTCCTAAAAGCTTTACACCAATAATTCCATCCTCTTCATCAACCACCTTAGAAGTAATGGGGGGAGTGGGGTTGGTTCTAAATTATTGTCACTTTGCATGTTGGTAGAAAAGGTTTTCCCCTAAACCCGTTCAGGCATAATTTTAATTATTATTATCATTATATTATGTTTGATGTTAAACTTTAATTTTTATTAAGTTGTTACTTTGCTCAGATTTAAATTATTAAATTATAATTACTAAGTTATTTTTCTGCTCAAATTTAGATTATTAAATTATAATTGCTAAGCTGTTACTTTGCTCAATTTTTGAAAATTAAAAGGCATTTGCTAAGCTGTTACTTTGCTCAATTTTTAAAAATTAAAATGCACTTGCTAAGCTATTACTCTACTCAAATTTATAAAATTAAAATATATTTATTTAGTTGTTATTTTGCCAAAATTTTAGTAATTAAACTATAATTACTATGTCGTTATTCTGTTAAAATTTTAGGTATTGTGCAATTTCTACAATATAAGGCAAAAATATTGATTGTACTGGTGCTCAAATTAAATGAGACCAGGGAAACCTCTATTTGAGAAATTAGGAAGTGATAAAGTAGTGAGTAATGTAAAGCAAGTGACATGCAGTGGCATGACACCTTGTTAGGGAAACTACAATTTGGTACATTGCGGGATAAAATGCAGGGACCTATGGTTAGGTCTAGAGGGTATGGTATTGAGTAGTGAGCGTCCTAATGGCCAAGGTAGCGCTTTTGAGCTGGGACAATCACTTAACCAACTTGATAACCCTGGCAACTGCTTAGCATCACCAGGATTGGTGAGAGTATACCTCTATAAATGAATATCCTAAATTATTATTTTGTTCCACAATAATGATGAGGACTGTATCATGTGATGATGTTGCGAGAGGTATATGTACTACCAGTCACTTTCCAGGTTCTGTTAAGAATTATTATCCACTAATGAAAAGTATGGATCCATATCGAGTTAAGGATTGTATAACATAGAATAAACTTTAGGTTCCACTTTTATTGTCAACTGTGTTTTATCTGTACTGTGTGGTAGAGTTCCTACCATACATGTAAAAGTGATATTAGAATAAATCACCTCACTCCATTATTTTCATTTTATGCATGATTGATCACGGTTAATGAAGACCTAACTGTTGGTTAGGACCTATAGGACTAGTATGATAATTTGTTATTTTATGGGATAGGGGTAGACAGACACTATTTTGACTAGGATCTTTTTGATGTATTGGGACTAAGTAGTAACAATTTTGATGTATATTTTGATCTCCCTGTATTTTAGTAATTTTTCTGATTATGAAATCATGATGTACAGTTTATAGATGAATACATACAAATTTTATTTTTTTTACTACCATTTTCAAATTTTGTTAAATTTACAAATTTCCTATTATTAAAAACAGAGAAAAATTTTACTCATATTTTAAATAAGTAAATAAGTATGAGTTATGTTCAATGTGAATGAGTGTCACCCTATTGAGGTAGTTTGTACAACCATTTTTTGTGGTATTGATCTACATATGTATGCATGCAGCATGTTAATGTAGCAACAATTTATGTTAAGGTATGCAGGGTCAATTGATTGGTCTGGCATTTGACTATAATAGGAGAAGGTGGTGGGATGATTAGTAAGCCTTAATTGTTTATTGGCTGGCTGACGGGACATGCCATAGGTGGGGATATTGTTGTTATTGGGATATATTAATTCTTATTTATCGATCATGGCCATTAAATTTTTACATTGAATTGAAGTAATTGTTGTACAAGCTCATTGGTGACCTTGAGGATCATGCATGATGCATTGTTGGGTTTTTAATATTACAATTAGTGTAAGTAATTTTACAATTGTCAATTACATAGGTCATGTGTATATGAAAGCATAAAAAAATTTGGTTGAATGCATGCACAAAAAGGATAGTGATCATTTTTGCGAAAGAAACAATGAGGCCCAATGGATAAAGCCATATGACTTTTAAAAAAATGGACAACGGTAAACATTTTCAAATGAGCCCAAGTAAAGAATTAATGATTTTCAATCCATTTGGCAATAATGTTATGGGACCAAGGTACTAATGAGCCAATACTTATTGTTAATTGTGGTTTTTCTTATTAGTGAAATCCAGTACTAAAAATTGGAGGATTGTGTAAATTTTGGCAGATCATGTTTTCTTTAAAATTTACATGAGAGCACTATTTTTAATTGTCCAAAAGGTCAAATAATAATGTTATGTCCTCCAATGTGTAAATGTACTAAGGGATGACAAATTTAACAAAAATGATGTCATAAAATGTAGTAATTTATCCTAAAACATAATTAAAGTTAAATTTAGTAAAATATAAAAATTATTATTTTGTTGAAAATTCAATAAAACTTATATTTAGTAATGTATAAAAATTTATAATGATTTATTTTACATGCGTTAATTATTGAATATAATATTTGAGTTAATTTATTTTTTTAAGTTAAGTGTGTCGTCTGTGGCAAATATTTCTGCTATTATATGTACAAATTTAATATTATGACTATGGACGATTACTTTAAAAAAACGCGTTTAATTACAATGAAATTTAAATTCATTTTGTTATTACTGGTGAATAATGTAAATTTTAGGGATTACACTAGTCAGATGGTGTTCGCCAAATGTTAGCATTCAAAATGAGGACTATGTTGTTTGAATTTGGGATGTGACGTTTCTTCACTCACTAACATGAGTGTGACATGGTTAGTCATCAATAAAATTTAAAGGAATAAATTTAAGAGATATGATATATGTACAACATATAAATATATATATAATTCTTTTTAATATATATATATATATATATATATATATATATATTTCTTTTTTAAAAGTACATGAAGTGATACATGTTGCGAAAATTTTGCCTTAGGGTTAGGGAAATATACAACATTTTCTCATTCCAATGACTACAAATGTTGAACGCATGTGGTTGTGTAGATTAAAGTATTTGGAAAAGTAAAAATATAATACATGTGCCTTTTTTTTTAAAATATCAATATAATTTTGGAAAATATTTTATAGAATGGTCATATGGATAATTTTGGAAACACAGTTTTGAATTTAATTCATAATAGTTGGTTGACGGAGATCATGTATTATTTAATGTTTAAAAAATGGCGTTTAAAGAAAATTGATGTTCATTAAATTACTATTGGTTTGATGAAAATTAATTATTTGACAATGTTGGAACTAGGTTTTTTGTTTATGAACCCATGTGTTGAGAAGTATCCATCATAATACGTATATTTATATTGTGTCATTCTGTTGTTTGCATATGTTGTTTTAGAGTGGCAATTGTGAGGTTGATACTATATCGTGGGGTTTAAGTAAATACAACTACAATTTATAAATGAATGAATAAATTAATAAAATATATGATTGAATTGTAGCATAGAGTTGTAGAAGGCGTAGGTGGGAGAGGGTGATGTGACAAGTCACCATTGTTCTATTCAATAAAAAAGTAAAATGTGGTATTTGAGACTGTCACATGCATAGTAAATGTCACAGTTATTGAAATGTTGAAATTTGGTAAGGTAACTTAAATGATTATTGTGTAATGAATAATAGTTTTTGTAATAAAATCTTTAATTGTTAACATAAATTTTAATTTTTTGTAACACATGCTATAGTACTTTTTTCTTTTATCAATAATTGTTATATTTTCTTTTAATGACGAATTAAACCCATTGATATAATCAAGTAATGTATAAATATCAATTATATATTTGAACTTTATAAAACACCATGCTTTATTTAATTATGTTGACAGTACACATATGGGTAATTGTGCTAAATATACATAATGCTAGTTATTTAAGAATTTATAATTTCAATATTTTTTGTTTAGTTTAGTCATAATATTTAATACTTAAGAACATGCAAATAGTACTTTGATGCTGTTATTTGCTTGTAATATCCTACAAAATGGACAAATGCAAACGACATAAATAATAATTTTACATAAAATATTTAAATGAAACATAAGCAAGGTTTAAAAATGTAGACATTTGGTTTTTTTTTTTTAAAGTACATTAATTTAGACTTCATTAATTGCAACTCGAATTATATCAGAACCAATGATTTTCATGAATTTAATCTTATCACGTCGCTGTACATGGAAGTATCTGATGAAGTCATCCCAACCTTGACCAAGTTTACATTGATTGGCTTGTGTAACATCCCATATTAATGACCATCTTTCGAAACTTGCATCAGGCAGGACGACTGCAATTTCTTCAGGATGGTGACCTAATATGTAATGCACAACATGTTTTGGAATGATTTGCGATACAAGAACATTGCAATGTATATTGTGTGATTGTAATAACATAACATCTGTTTACCTTTTTTTTTTAAATGAGAATAATAATATTTACCATTGGATAAGCATTATTCCCTATAGGTGTAGGAATGGTTGACTGCCACAATAATTCCTTGTTATTTTCATTTGCATCATCGTCTGAATCAGTGAGATCCATTTTAACTAAAATTTTGAAGATATTGTGGTGTAGGTATGTAAATTTCAGCAAAGCCATTTGTTGAATGCTGTAATATTCTTTAATTTCATTTACAACATCTGTTAACTTAGCCTAATCACCTTGTGGTTGTAAATTGCAAATAAATGTAAGACCTTTGTCTCTTTCAAGATAAATATATTCATCTAATTCATGTCTCCAGCAACAATAAAATTGACGTGGCATTTTCAGATAATCCTACATGTTTGAATCATAAAAAGAAATTGTATATGTAATATAATGGATATGTGGATGTAAATGGGGCAAGGGAAAATAATTAAAAATTGCTATATGAAATATATACCCTATTAACATTCAAGACCGTTTTGAAATGCATATACGGCTTCGATTCCATTATGAAGCCTGTATAAGTAACATGATATAATTGAATTGAAATTGTCGTAACAAAAAAAAAAAGAAAAAAAAAGAAATAGATGTATACATAACATCAATGTTTAGATTGACCTTGGACAGAGGTTCACCGAAAGAGAGTAAGAGACTTAATTTTGAAAGAAGTAGGCGATAGTTGAGCAATATTAGACAACAAGGGAATGGGTGCACACTTATTGGTAGTGTTGAATAGCCAAGGCTTCGGATGGTCATAGCTCAAGTAGAAAGACTTAAATAGTAAAAGATATATTAAATTGTGGATTGTTTATTAAAAGTAATATTATAAATTTAAAATTCATTCCTATTAGCGTGTGTTTGGTTGAGACAAAGGAAATAGGAGAAAAGGAAGGGAATAGTGATAAAAGAAGAAAAGAGAAATAAGTCAAAAATAGCTTATAAGTTAAGGTTGTTTGTTTAAAGAGAAATAAAGGAAAAGTTAACTTTTTTAGATTAATTCTAAATTTTATGTTAATTATTATTATTGTTTATTTTATTATTAATATTATTTGTATTATTAATAATAATATATTTTATTATTTATTAATATTATTTTTATTTTTATTACTTATAATAATATTACTGTTTTTAATAAATGAAACAAAAATGCTTGTGAAAAAAAAAGAATAGCAAACCGATTAAATAGGGGAACAAAACCAATTTAGTTGTGTGACGGTTGTTTGTTGTGGATGAACAATTGTCACGCGCTTCTTTTGTCATATGTGCAGAGATTTTTTCTTATCGGGTCCCATAGTTTTTTTTAAACATTTTCTCACACTTCCACTTTATCAAACAACTAATATTCTTTCAATTTCAGTCTCTATTATCATCTCCCTTCCTATTTCTACTATACCAAACAGAATGTTAATGGTAGCCTAATATGTGTATTATTTTTTATTTAATTTATTCTCGTGACCCCATGACACTGTTCATATAGTAGTGCAAGAAATGAGGTGACATGTGCTGTGTTAGTGTTTTTTTTTAGTTTGAACCCTTTCATGTCATTCAATCAAAAAAAATAAAGTGGACACGTAATAGTACTGCTGTTTTAATTCCTTAACCATTGTACCATGGTTAGATTACATGAGTGCATTTAATTGTATATTAATAATTATACTATTACTATTACTATTATTATTTTTTTTGTTAGATTTCAAATAACCTGGACAAGAATACTAAAAAAATAAAATATTATTTTCTTTACATGATAAAATAATTGAGAGAGGAAACATGTTTAAATAAGCCATCACGTATTTCAGTTACTTTAATTGTATTTGTAACTTATTTTTAATCATTTAATTATCTTTTAATTATTTTTTTGTTACTACTGTTAAGCACACACTTTTTTCTTTCAATTGTACTGCTCACATTTTTATAAAATATTTTTTTCATTGACATTATTTTTTGACTATTTCTTTCATTCATACGAAATGGATCATTAGTGAAAAAATACAAAAGGGTATAAATGGCATGTAATAATGAGTATAAATGCAAAATTTTGGAATTATTAATGTTTATTGATTATTAACGGGGTACAACGATTCTCTAGTACCTCCTTTAACACCCCCAAAATAGGCTAATACCAATCCTGTTAATATTAGATAAATAAATGTCCTTCTTTGTTTATTTTCATAAGTGTTGTACATAGGGCAGAACATTACTCTATAGTATGATTTAATAATGGGCCCATTTTTGTCAATGTTGGTGTGCCATCTATAAATGGTGAAAATTAAGATTTTAATTCCTTTTTAGGTAAAATATGTAATTTTTGAATTTGCATAAAATTTTGGGCATTTATTGAGTTAAAATGAATTTAATATGAATTTTTTAGCTTAAAAATACACTTATTATATTGTTATGCTTATGCAGCTCAAATTTAGAATAAATTTATCATTGTTATATTGCATAGATTTACATAATAAAATTGTTGCCCAATTTTAGTAAAACATAAATAGTTTAGTAAATATATTAAGAGAAATGAACTATTAATTTTATAATATCAAACTAACACAAAAATTATTTAATGTGCTAATTATGAATTTATTTATAAAAAACCATGATGGAAATTTCATTTTAAGTTCTCTTTGTTCAGTTAAGGTCTACACATAGTAAGAAACTATTTGTAAAATATTCAAAATTTTTAAAACTTATTTAGTAGTTCTAATTGTACTCTACAAGTGCCTCTTGACGCTATTCACTTAAATATATTAATTCAAATTTTCAAAAATTTTATAAAATTTCATGCAGTGGTTTCAAAATATTGTTGTAAGGTTAAAAATTATTTTTATGGAAAATTTGACCATTCCATGATTCATTCTTAATAACCATTCCTTATTTAAATTTTAAGACATCTTTTTTATTGATATAATGTTTATGTGTTTTAATTATGAATCCTGAATTATGTGGATAACGTGTATGGATTAAATCTGTGCAATATCAGACAGAGATATTAGAAATAATCAGACTAGTGCTCAAATTAAATGAGACAAAAGAGGACCTTTGTTTAAGAATTTAAAATTTAATAAGTTAGTCAGTAATGCAAAGCAACGGACATGCAAGAGCATGATGCCCTATTAAGTAAGTTATAGTTTGGTACCTGAGGAATGACAGGCAGAGACCCATTTAAGGAGGTTTTTAGGCTAGGCATTGAGGAGTAAAGCTCCCGATGGAAAGGGTAGCACTTGTGGGTGGGGATATTCTCTTGAGCAAACTCGATAACATCGACAACTGCTCAGCATCCAAGAATTAGTGTGAGAGTATACTTGTGTAAACGGATCACTTATGGAGGTACTACTTACTGAGTCACCTATGGACTACTCCGGTATTGAGTACCAAGTGGGGATGGCAAACGGGTGGCATTCCTCTTCATTACCCTTCTCCTTCGAACTTGGGTACCTTATGAGGTACTTAACGGACAGCCACA
Source organism: Spatholobus suberectus (assembly GCA_004329165.1). Lineage (NCBI taxonomy): Eukaryota > Viridiplantae > Streptophyta > Magnoliopsida > Fabales > Fabaceae > Spatholobus > Spatholobus suberectus. Next base: position 11,171,682 of record CM014733.1, read on the forward strand.
TCTTGCGACAGAGGACGAGTTAGAGGGGACTCCTTCAGATGATGGCTAGTACATACTTATAGTATTTTAGGAGGGTGTAGGGTAAATAGATGCTGCTTTATAAAGGATTTTTTTTTATGTATATAGTTGGGTAGGTAGTATATATGTTTTGATGTACTTTTATTTCTTTTTATGATTGATATTTATTACCCAAATCATGATGCACATTTTGATATTACAAACACTCACACACATACATACACATATGTACACGCACACACACACACACACACACACATGTACACGCACACGCACATGCACACACGCATACACACACACACACACACATGTGTGTGTGTGTGTGTGTTTTACCTCTATTTTCAAATTTAGCTAAATTTAGATTTTTTATACTTTAAAATCGAAAAAAATTTACCTATATTTTTCATCAACTTGACTTAATAAATAAATTAATATAAATTATATTTAAATTAAAATAGTGTTATAGTTGAAGTCTATAAAGCAGTAAGGCTATCTTTGGATTCGTGGTATAAAATGGAATGGAATAGATTGAAATATAATGGAATGGAACAAAGATTTCATTCCATTGTTTGGAAAAATGACAGAAAGAAATGAGTTATAACTTTTTAATTTTGAAATCATGCATAAGCAATTAATGACAACGATAACATTTGTAAAGGAAAATAAGTTATTTTACAAATGAAAAGGTTAGTTCCATCATATTCACTATAAAATTAGATAAAGTAAAAAATAGTTGAGTCATTGAATGGAGTAGATCATGAAAACTCTTCTTCCATTATGTTTCATTCTACTCCACAATGGCACAATTTGTCCATCCACTTCATCCTTCTCCATTCCACCCTCTACCAGTAATCGAAACAAAGCCAAAATTATTAACAACTTTCATTTCCAATAAGGCCCCATGTGGAAGAGATTCTAAACACCTTATTTTGACTGATGTTATGTTATAAGTACTTCTAACTATGTGTTTAGAGGTTAAACATTTATTTTTTTACTAGTTTATAACATGTTTTTAGCTTATTTTCATATGCTGTCCAATATAGTTTATAAGAATAACTTATGCGTAGGTTATAAAAAAATTGACCTATATAATGGTTACAATTCCTCCATTACTGTTCCATTGTATATGTTGCTATTATTTTTTTAGTGGTTCAATTTTTATAATGATTTACTATTTTTATGAACTTATATTTATCCATACATGTGAACTTATAATTTTTTAACCTCATTGCTTGTTTTTTTGTTATATATGTTTTTAATTTGAACACTCTAATTTATATTTGGCTTAATTGAACTTTTTGTTCCCAAATTTTTACAATTTCACAAATTTTTCCAACCAAGATTTATTTCTGCAAATTGTCCCCTTGAAATTTCACTTTTGGTGATTTTTTGCTCTAAGTTGAAGAATTGCCTTAATTAAGATTTTTTTTTGGCGATTTTCCCTTTAAATAGTCACAATTAACACAATGTTGTAGGGGTTTTTTTGTTTATTTGTGGTGGTTTTTGTATTTGGGATCAAACATTTCTGAAAAGTGAAAATTTTGAGGGCAAAATTTGCAAAAAAATGTTTGGGTTGCAAAATTCACGAAATTGTAAAACTCGAGGGATAAAAAATGTAATTAAGCCTTTATATATTAATGATGTTTTGATTTTTACATTTTCAATTTTTTGAAATTATTCATGTGTGTATGTTGATTTTTTTTTTGTTTGTGTGTCACATTTTTTTTTAACCATATGATACTTAAATTTAGTTTTTTAAAAATAAAAAATATGTAAATGGTTACTATTGTTTGTTAATTTTTAATATATCTTTGATATTTAAATATAGTATGTTAATTATGTAGTTACTTTTTATTTTTAATTTATCTTTAATCATCATTTGATTTTTTAAATTTAAAAAATGAGACAATAGCTTACAAGCGCTATTGAAGCAATACATCAAAACACTTTAATATTATATTAATCGCTTACCAACATGTATATCGAAATGCAAATACCTGATTGTGTTTTAAACACTTATAACATAAGTTATTATATAATAATAATTTAAGACAAAGATTTTAATTAAGATATTTTTTCAAATGGCCTTAGATCGCAACACAAAATGAGTGAAAATGAATGTCCAATAAACAATGTTAAGTCTTATTTATGGCCAATATTTTTTAATTGCCTTCAATTTTTTATATCATGCATAATTACTTTGATTATCATTTAATGAATATTTTTTGAAATTCAATATCGAAATACAACACTAATTATATAAAATGAAAAGACAGGCTATCCATTTAATGTGTATATGTGACATGCAGATATTTGTCAGAACCGTATTTTGTAGATAAAATTAATTATTATATTAATTATTACTATTTATGTAATGCCTATCACATTTACACCCATTGTGGAGACACTCGCATACTAGATGCAACATTATATTTAATATAAGTGAGTTAATGCAATTCATGGTTGTTACACTTGTCTTGAACGAATAAATAAATGCCAACTACCTTTTATATGCGTTGTGATAATGGACATTCATTCACGTAACACAACACTTTTACCATCCAACACTCCTTTAAAACAAAACACCCTCCTAGTATTTATGGTTCGTGGCAAGAAGCTGAAGTCTAAGTTAGTGGATTTAAGTCAAATTGTCATTAGTCATATGAATTATATGACAAAGTGGAGGCCAAATAGATGAGATATTGTATCCAAAACGGTCATGGAGAGTTGTTTGCGTGAAACCATATTCATGTACCAAAGTCAAATATAGCATCAAGCAGTGGTGGTGTATGGGAACCCCAATGTTCAACCATCGGTATTTATGTTATACGAAGTTTTTTCATCTTACATGAACATACTCCCCTTTACGAACCATCTTTCCATGTTGCTGTCTTTAACCATGTTATTTTATGTATTCTTGTCCATATTAGGTATTTTACCAACAATGTTTGCACAAGATACATCATTTACTCAATTCGTCATTCAAGAGAGCATGCAAACATAAGTGCAACAGGTTTGCTGTGCTTTGAAAATATCACCTCCGGTGTATACATTGCATGAAGTAAAGCTTATTAATGGTAGAGAGTTCAAGAGATATTGTGGGTGTGTAGAGATAGAAGTAATTGGAATACAACTAGTTTGCATTGGTTGATTTGCTAAAGATGAATACGACGATAAGGAAGATGTTGCTGAAATGTTATTACGAAAGTTGTTGGGTGCAACTAGAAAGTATATTAAGGACTACAACTTCTACAACGTAGAGATATTACATAATGATCTGCAAAAATCCATAGACCACAACCATGAGTTGGAGCTTTAGTTGAAGATTTTGAAAGGCCAAATGAACAAGATGGAGGACAGGGGTGGTAGTGTGTAAGTCATCAGGTTAAGCAGCCAACATGCATATAAGGTGTCATCTTTCCTTTTTTTTGTTGTCGTTGTTGGTTTTTTATTTTTTAGGTTTGTTAAGTCCTTATCCTTTCATGTTCACTTCTTTAATCTAATGTGGTGTGCCTTTCCGTTTTATTAATACCATCAATTTATTTTTATTTATTATATATGTCAATTTCGATTATGCATATAAACTACAACTAATTTCATCACTATTCATCAGTGCGAGTCTATAATCAAATAAAAAGTGAAATGAGCGTGCCATGAAGAGTCACGGTTTAGAATGGAATAGTGAACTCTCCCGCCAAACGTTAAACAAAATGAATTGTCAAATGAACACTTTGTTTTTTTTTTTTGACATTTTTTGCTTTTTAAACAATACGTTATATTACATAAAAATTGCATATTTTACATACTATTTTTAAAAAATGATTAAATAAAAATGAAGAAGGCTAACATTTGTGTTTTATAAAAATTATTAAATATTATAAATTCCAAATATGTTTACAATTTTTTTATTTATAAAATAGTAAATAAAATCATCGTCAACCATTCACATAAGCAATTAAATGGGATGATGTAGTCTACTTCTCCACATCAGGTAGGTAATCATACCATTCAATACACATTAACCCATACAATGCTATGTTAAATTGAAAATGGCAGTTAAATGCATTAAATGTTATTGTCTATTTATTCACGCTAGCTTTCACGGAATGAGTATGAGGATATAAATTTCGCATGCTTCTCATTTAATGAATGTTTGATGTCTGATTTATGTATATTATTAACTTTTTCAATTGTCAAATCTCGCTTGATATGTAAAAAATATTAATAATATTATAAAATAAATCTATGATTTTAAAAACATTACTTATTATTTAAAAATTAACTGCTTATAAAAGCAAGTTATTTGAAAAAAACAACAACACAGACTTCTTATTTGCTTTCATTGGTGGAGCCTTCACATTCGCACATTCGTATGAAGGAATGGATATGGAAATTGAAAATCAAACCCATTTGGAGTCTGGGTATGTAATGTTTGTGACACATTGTATAATATTTCTTGTACTTGTATAATCAATATAAGTTTTTAATCATTATTTATTTAATGTTTTTAGGAGTAATGAACCATATGTTGAGTCTGTGAACGTTCAAACGAACCTTAGCGTCACTGTCAATGAAGCTAATATATTAATGAGTGTTGCATTTCGTGCACTCGAGCAATCTTCATTTGTCAATTTTTTTTTCGAAAACCAATGTAATATTGTATGTTTTAATGGTGGTAGGTATTGTCATTGGATGCAAACAACGATATGGAACGTTTTCAAGAGAAAACAGTTAACAATGACATTCAGTCAACATTAAACTGTTTAATGGACGTGATTATTGTGAGAAAGCCAAGAAAGATATTTTTTACTTTGTCTTTAATTTTTTCTCATTGTTTACATTACTACGATTGTCAATTGTTAATGAATGTGCCAAAAAATTGTTACGTATAATGTACTAACCATTTTGTTCAAAAATGAATGCCAATAAAAAAATAAGTAATGTAGAAAATAAAAGGACTAACATTATGTGAACACTGTAGTGGACGTTTCGTGCATATTTTTTATTTAATTTTTTTTATGACAAACTCACAAAAAACTCAATCTGGAACAACTTGTTTTAATATGGTGTAGGCACTTAGGAAAAAATGGACAATGTCGATAAAACAAACAGTGTATTGTTGACAACATTAATCTAGATGACAAAAAAAAAATGATAGTCAATCAACACGATCTACACTGGAACAAGTGCGAGTGATTCATAGTCACACTAATGTGAAAATCATTAGGTCCAACCAATGTAGTAACAGGTGGAAGAAAAGGTAGTGGACAGTCAACTGAAACTAATGTGCAAATCAACATGGAAAATATCAACAACCTTCAAACCATATATATATATATATAGGACGAGGATGACGATGATAGACCAAAAAACACACTAATCATGAAAAGTAATTTTGTTTCATAATTTTGTTCGCCAAGGTGTTCCTAAGACAATAGGTCTAACCAATAGAAACATAGCCCCCCAAATGGATGAAAGCAAGACAACTGCTGATAAGACTGTGCAACAAAAAACATTCATGAGCAATTACAAAAGAGGACTCCAATCGAAGGTCAGTTAAAAAAATGGCCATCTCGTTACTCACTTCATGTAAATTGACATTTAAATATTACATTTTTTCACCTAAATGAGTCTAAATTATGTTAAAATTAGGCCCCTTCATCTTCGTCACAAACATCGCTTGCAACCAGAAGACTTTTCATCCCTGCGGCCTATGTAAGGGCAATGAAAAAGCCAAAGACTGAAAATGAACCAAATATTTTACCACCAACAAAAGCAGACTCTAAAAAGAACTCCCCATAAGACCATTCATCGATAAGAAAGCTCTCGTATGATACCGAAAAGGAAGTCATTTGAAATACAATGGCCACACATTGTCAAAGGTTAAATCATTTACTGTCTTGTGCATACTACATTGTACTTTTTTTTTTAGAGATGTTAACCTACCTTTAAGTAACACATTTACCTTTCCTGCCAGAATATCAACTGTATGTTTAGGCCCACGACAGACATCAAGTTAACGTTATTGGAAACCCAAGTGTGTGTATACATTTTCAATTAAAAAAATGACCACACTTAAGGAATAATATAATATTTGTTCTGTCATTCACTTCCGTCTTTTGTTATCATAAGCTTCTTACACATGGATAATGTGTAAAAAAAAATATAATGTAAATTAACACTGCACATGTTACGCAATTGTAGGGGAAACAAGATTGTGTTTGCTGTTGGTAACAACATGGGTTGTAGAAGGGAATTTGAGAGCTTGTGTCCATCAAAGATTGTTGACCCTTAAGTTGCACAAATCACAACATTCTTTTCTAAATCTTCGTATTTTTTTAATAAGGTCATGACATTGGATACTTTTGGTGGCAGATTATTCTGTTCATGGCGCTGAAGATAATGCACTCCCAGATAAACATGAAAAGTGGATAAGTTTGGTGCCTACCTCTATTGTTCTCGCTATGTGTTATACATGACCTAATATTCCACACTTTGTTCAAGGTAACAAGTAACTACAATCGCGAGTGTGTTCTGTTATTTTTCCTTTTTTATTACAGGTTGATATCAATGGGCGTAGCAGTGTTGAACAATTGTTCGCATATTATGGCAAGGACTGGTTGCAACCATTTGAGGATCTTAGGCTGGTAATTAACATTGAACCAAGTTTAGATATTTTATTTTTTTATAGCCATATATTTAAATTCATATATGTTTTAAAAAAGAATAAAACTTATGCAGAATTGTGTGATATCTACATGAAAACATTTTCAGTGGTTAATGTGAAAAAAAAGAAATGACTTTAAATCCCATTAAAAACTTTAACCCCATTTATTATGTGTTTTAACTGGACATCACAACAATAATATCTCAAATAAATTTTATCATCAGTTGTACCAAAGATCATCGTACATCATTACATGTAGTTATCGCATTGTCCATTTATTGTGAATATGAACATTGAAACTTAGTTATTTGCATTTTATATCTTTACCAAACATTCATTTTTACGCAAATAAATGGGACTAAAATCACTTGTGGTTGACTGAAAGACATTGTATATGAATATTCAGATTTACATACCAATCCAGCGGTAAGACCATTGATATTTAACAGTCTACTGTTTTGATGAACGAAAAGTATATCATTTGGACTGTCATCTGACCCCTGAAACATTAGAACAAAGAAGGGAAACAATATATAAAATGGTTAATTTCCTTGTCACTTATAGTTGGTTAATAAACTCTTTATTAATAAAGAAATTGTCCTAAATCTAGTAATCGTTATATGCTCGATACAGATGTATGTGAAGAAGCAAGAAGAAGACTACTCTTGCCCCTAAGGAAATTTAATATAGTTTTGATGATTTAGCTTCTTACTAAGTACAAAGTTGTAATGTGTGTTTATGTATGTGGTGTGTGGTGGAGAGTCTAGCATGATTTATCTTTATCCTTGATGGTTTATTGGTGACGAGCTCAAAATTTAAGACTTAAAGGTTTAACAATGTAGGAACATGTTTTTGTAGTCTAAAGTTGAGTTTAAAGAGAAATAATTGGATAAAACATAGTTTTAAATTGATAGGAAGTGAGAGCTACATGTTAAAGCCTTAGACCAATTCAATCTTATGTTTAAGAACCATTTAATCGGTTAAATTAGCTTTGTAATCGGTTAAATCTGTTTTAAAAAGCATAAACTATGAAGAAATACACTGTTTTAACTAGTTACAGTGATATGTAATAAGTTACATGTTTCCTACTTTAACTAGTTACAATATTAAGTAATCAGTTATTTTTGTTGTAACTAGTTACATAATTCTATTACCAGTTACATTTTTATAAAGCTATTTTGTCCTATGCAAAAATAACTAGTTACAAAGCTACGTAATTAGTTATTCCAGTAAAGATAAAAACATATGGCTGCTATTTTAACTAGTTACATATGAAAATAACTAGGTAAACCCATTCAAACTTATGCTCCAGATTTCAAATAACAAAATAACTGATTACAAGTCAAAATAACTAGTTATTCCAGTGGTTTCTCTATAAAATGGGAACTTTTGTGGATCTCTTAATAACTTCAACTTTCTAAATTTGAGTGAGAGCTTTCCTAGAGAGAAAACATATTCTTCTTCTTCATCACTACAAGTTTTACATCAAAATCAAGAGCTCATCATGGATCAACATTGGAGATAAAGAAAAGTCTCTTTTGGATAGAATTTGGTTGGTTCTTCATTATTTTCCACCTATCACAAACTAAGGTGATATCTAACCTTTCTTTTTGATTTGATTTTCATACTTGAGAGGGTATTGCTCAAGTTTTTCTTGTGGTAGGGTTCCACAAGAAGGGATTCAAGTTTTCTTGATAGGTTTTAAGTAGCTTGTTTGTATGGTTTGTTTGATTGTAATTCCTTTGTTTGTGCATAGTGTTTGTAAACAATTGAATTACTTAGTGATAACACCAATCAGTTTGATTGGAAACTGGTTGTAGATCATAGTGGTGGTGATCGAACCAGTATAAATCTTATTTACTTTCTTCTTTCCGCTATCCTCTTGCTAGCGTATTGAATCTTGATCATTGTCATTTAAAATCATGAGGCTCTTTGCATAGAAAATTTCAAGATAATTTAATCCAATTCTATTTCATTCGTATAACCAAATCAATAAGATTCAAAGCTTTTGAAAAATCTAGGTATTCATTATTAAAAAGAAATTACGGATTCTTGAAATTTTTGAAAGATCCAATTTACCCCCTCTTGGATCTAGCCTTTTTTTTAACAATTGGTATCAAGAGCAAGGTTCTAGAGAGTTACTTCAAGATTTCTTTTTAAAATAGTTGGAAATCAAGTGCCTTACGGTGAAGGTGGTCGGTTAATAGACCCTTTATTTTCAATGGTGAAAACTATACCTATTGGAAAGTTCACATGAAAATCTTTATTGAATTGATTGATGTAGCTATACGGGATGCAGTAGAAAATGGACCATATGTTCCTAAACGTGAGGAAAAAGGAGAGCAAGTAATAAAACATTGGACTAAGTGGACTGAAGAAGAAAAGAGAAAAACTCAATACAATGTAAAAGCAAAGAACATAATAACCTCTGCATTAACTCTTGATGAGTTCTTTAGTGTATCTCAAAGTTCAACTACTAAAGAAATGTAGGATGATTTGCAAGTTACTCATGAAGGAACTAGTGATGTTAAAAGAGCTAGAAAGCATACATTAATTCAAAAGTATGAGATGTTCCACATGAATAATGGTAAATCTATCTCTGATTGTCAAAAAAGATTCACACATATTGTTAATCACTTAACTAGTCTTGGTGACCAATTTAACAGGAAAGAGCTGAATGTAAAAGTACTCAAATGTCTTAACCGATCTTGGCAACCAAAGGTGACAACAATTGTAGAATCCAAAGATCTTCCAACCATGAAACTTGCTGCACTATTTGGGAAGCTTAGAGAGCATGGACTTGAGCTCCATAGGTTGGCTCATAAAGAAGAAATTGACAAGAAGAAGAAAGGCATAACACTAAAGGCTTCCTCATCAAACGAAGAAGATGACAAGTGTGATAGCTCAAGCTTGGATAATTCGGATAATGAGAATTTGACTCTGTTTGTGAAGAAATTTAGCAAATTCATAAAGAAAAAAAGAGCAGAAATGGAAACCTTATATTCAAGAAAGTCACCAAGAAAAATGAGGCAACTCCCTCAAATTATACTTGCTTTGAATGTGGAGGACAAGGACACATCAAAGCGGACCATCCAACTTACTTGAAGAAACGTCAAGGGGGAGAGAAAAAGCCTAAGAAACCAAGCAAAGCTAGAAGAGTCTACATTGCATGGGATGAGAATGACATGAGCTCTTCAAGTGAATCCGAAGCAGGTGAAGAAGTAAATTTGTGTTTAATGGCAAGCTGTGATGAGCAAAGCGCTGTAAGTGATTCCGATTATGAAATCTCTTTTGACTATGACTAATTGCATGAAGCATTTTTAGAAATGCACGAAGAGGCTCAAAAGCTAGGAATTTCAAATAATAAACTGTTGGAACCAAAGACGTAGAAGCGTCTAAACCATCAATGTTTTGAAGATAACAAAGCTTATTAATGTTTATATCTGTGTGTATAAACTAACCCTATCACAACGAAAGACGAAGACTCACTAAGAAGGACCGTCTAGTTGATGCAACAATGACCGTCCAGTGGACACTTTGAAGACCGTCTAGTAAGACGTGATCAAAGACCATCCAGATGAACAGATTGAAAGCGATCGTCTAAATCTCCAGTATTCATACATTCAAACGACTGAGTTTTTCATTATGAACATCAATCATGTATATCCGCCTTGAAACCTACACAGTACCACTCCAATGAGCTAACGTTCAAAACGGTTTGAAACATCAACATCAAGTCAGTACAAAAGCACAGCAGAATGGGTAAAGCAAGTCAACTTATCAAGCCGACAAGACAGATGAAGAAAGTTCAGAAGAACAGACTGACAGCGCAGCCTTGAAACTTCTATTGTAGTGCAAGTTTTCAACTGCCACGCTTGACTTTTCTGAAAAGATAGTCTGCACGCGCCTCATCACGTGAAGAGACAAGATATCTGTAACGGATCTCTTTCCTGAAGATCGTATATATACGCGCATCAACAAAAAGTAAAACAGAGAACTGATATAGGTGGATTTTTTGTTTAAAACAACAACATATACTTTCTTCTGTGATATTCTGTCAAAAGCGTCCAGTGGATGATAGTCATTTTGTTTGTAATAATTCTCATAGTGATCCTGAGTCTAAGTTTTAAAATCCTCACTACGTGAGTCGATCTTTCCTCAAAAAATATTTTTGAGCGTTGTGAAAGCCTGGAGAGGCTTAGTGTAAAAAGAATACTTAGGTTAAGCAATCTGGGTAGATTGCGTTGTAAAGCCTGAACAGGCCACAAACAATACTTGTAACCAAAGATTGGTTAGTAGAAACCTTCTGGGTGAAGGGACTGGACGTAGCTCAGGTAGAGTGAACCAGTATCCTTCTGTGTTTTCTTCTCTTTATCCCTATGCTTAAAAACGTTTTGTTTAGACTGATCTACCTTTTTCGAAAAGTTTTAAACGCACAATTCAACCCCCCTTCTTGTGCACTTTTTTTTTCTTCAATTGGTATCAGAGCTCGACCTCTTGGGGTTGAGCATCTAACACTGCAGAGGTAAAAACGATCCTGATTTCTCATGGAAAACGAAGGACAAGCTATTAACAGACCACCTCTTTTCAAAGGGCAGAACTATGATTACTGGAAGCAAAGAATGATAGCATTCTTTGATGCATGTCACATAGACATGTGGGACATAGTAGAAACTGGTGACTACCTGCCCCTTGATCATGATGGAATGGAACTCCCAAGAAGTCAATGGACAGAATCTCACAAATAGAGGTATCTTTTAAACTCAAAAGCTAGAAATGCTATGATGTGTGCCTTATCTGAATCTGAATATGAAAAGGTACACAGTCTAAAAAGTGCCAAGAAAATGTGGGACACCCTGTCTCTTGCTTACGAGGGCACCTCACAAGTAAAGAGGTCAAAATTAAGCTTACTCGTAAGACAATATGAACTATTTACTATGGAGGAAAATGAAACTATTGAACTAATGTTTGGTAGATTTAAAACCATAACAAACAACCTAAGGTCCTTAGGCAAAACCTATGATAATTATAATCATATTGACAAAATTTTGAGAAGTTTGCTTAAGCAATGGAGACCGCAGGTTACAGCTTTAAGAGCTTCCAAAGATCTAACGACACTCTCAATAGAAGAGTTACTTGGAACTCTTAAAGTACACGAACTGGAGCTGAAGCAAGACGAAGGACAGAAGAAGAAGTCCATCGCTCTAAGCGTCCAGCGACCATCCAGAGGATCAGCGTCCAAAGCGCTAAACGTTGAAGAAACCTTTGAGGAAGAATCTGAGAAAGAAGATTCTGATGAGGATGAGATATCCTTCATCTCAAGGAAAATTCAGGCTATGTGGAGGAAGAAAGGAGGATCAAAAGCCCAAAACTTCATAAAGAAATTCAACAAAACTCCAAAAGAAAAAATTCCTTCAGTATGCTATGAATGCAAGAAGCTTGGACATTTTAGAGCTGAATGTCCCAGTTTACAGAAAAACAAAAAGAGGACATTCTCCAAGAAAAAGAGTCGCATGGCTACCTGGGAAGACATGGACCTATCTTCATCAGATGAATAAAGAGAAGAAGAAGCCAACCTGTGTCTCATGGCAGGAACAAGCTCTGATAGCTCAGACAATGAGCAAGACGAAGAGGTAAACTTCGACAACTTAATCTCCCTACAAGAAGCCTATAATGATCTGCTTGCCAACTCTTCAACTCTTTCAGTAGGATATAGAGAACTGAAAAGGAAATTCTCAAAAATAACAAAAGATTTCAATTTGCTCAACGAAGAGTATAAAAATGTTTTGAGAGGAAATGAAGTTTTGAAAACTAAACATAGTTCAGAGGAGACATCTTCTCATGAAGTCCTAGAACTTCAAAAAGAAGTCACCCATCTAAAAGAAAGTTTGTCTAAATTTGTCAATGGTACTAAAAATCTAGATAAAATCCTATCATATAGAAGAAGTCCTCATGACAAATCTGGACTTGGTTTTGTTAAAGAAGAAAACCACAATCTTGGTAAAAATATAACCTTTTGTAAAATATGTGGAAATAATGGACATGAATCAACACATCGTAGATATCGTCCAACAAAGAAGGCGTCCAATGCCTTCAGAAGTAACAGAAAAGGACCCAAGTCCATCTGGGTACCTAAGTCTATGATAATATCTGTTGCAGATTTGCTTGACAACAGAAAGAAGACCCCAGTCATGGTACCTGGACGGTGGTTGCTCACGGTACATGACGGGAGAAAGGTGTATGTTCCAAAGCCTACAACCCAAGAATGGTGGGTAGGTCACCTTTGGAGGAAACCAAAAGGGAAAGATCACAGGTATAGGAACAATCGGTAAGCATTCCTTTCCCTCTATTGAAAATGTTCTATATGTTGAAGGTCTCAGACACAATCTACTGAGCATAAGTCAATTATGTGACAGTGGACACAATGTCTCCTTTGACAAAGACAAATGCACTGTTAAGAATCTAGATGGATCCATATTATTCTCTGCCAAGAGGCAAAGCAATCTTTATAAGACTGATCTAGTTGACCTCACAAATCAAAATGTATCTTGTCTAGTATCCATCAAAGAAAATCAATGGATTTGGCACAAGAAGCTTGGACATGCAAGCTTGAGATTAATCTCAAAGCTATATAAGCATAACCTCGTAAGAGGACTTCCAAATCTTGCATACAAGTCTGATATTCTCTGTGATGCTTGTCAAAAAGGGAAACAAGTAAAAAGTTCTTTTGAATCAAAAAATACTGTTTCCACATCTAGACCTCTTGAACTATTACATATTGATTTGTTTGGTCCAACTAGAACAGCCTCCCTAAGCGGAAAACGATATGGACTAGTCATAGTAGATGACTACTCTAGATGGACATGGGTGATGTTCTTAAAACACAAGGATGAGTCTTACAAAATCTTTTCTACTTTCTGCAAAAGACACAAAACGAAAAGGGTGTTAGTATAGCTTCAATAAGAAGTGATCACGGAGGAGAGTTTGAAAACGAAAGTTTTCAATGGTTCTGTAAGGAGAACGGAATTCTCCACAACTTCTCTGTACCACGAACACCACAACAAAATGGTGTGGTAGAGAGAAAGAACAGGTCATTGCAAGAAATGGCTAGAACCATGCTAAACGATAACTCAACTCCTAAGCATTTCTGGGCTGAAGCTGTAAACACTGCTTGTTACTTACAAAATAGAATTTACATCAGACCTCTTCTGAAAAAGACTCCCTATGAATTGTGGAAAGGACGACAACCCAACATATCATATTTTCATCCCTTTGGATGTCAATGTTTCATTCTAAACACTAAGGACAACCTTGGTAAGTTTGATTTAAAGTGTGATGATGGAATACTGTTAGGCTATTCTGAAACATCTAAGGCTTATGGAGTTTACAATTCCAGAACCTTGGCAGTTGAAGAAGCCATCCACGTTAAATTTAATGACAAAAAACCTGATAATGAAATATGAGAGCAAGACGACTCTTTTGCAGATATGAAATTAGACGATGTCAGACCTTCAGCGTCCAGAGATCAAATGGACGATCCAAAAACAGAAGAAAGAGAACCACCTGGACGCTCTTGGCAAATGAAGACCTATCATCCAGAAAATCAAATTCTTGGAATTGTTCAAGATTATGTTAGGACAAGATCGACCTTCAAGGAGCAAGCTTAAACTGCCTTGATTTCTCAACTGGAACTAAAGACAGTAGACGAAGCCCTCCTAGACGACGGTTGGATTAGTGCCATGAAGGACGAGCTTAGTTAATTCGAAAAGAATGATGTCTGGATGCTAGTTCCCGCACCCAAGGACAAGTCTATCATTGGAACAAAGTAGGTATTTCGCAACAAGCTTGATGAAGCTGGAAATGTGGTAAGAAATAAAGCAAGACTTGTAGCATAAGGCTACTCTCAACAAGAAGGTATAGACTTTATTGAAACTTTTGCACCAGTAGCTAGACTAGAAGCCATTCGCATCTTACTTTCGTTTGCTACTCATAGTAATATGAAACTCTATCAAATGGATGTAAAAAGTGCATTCTTAAATGGCATAATAAACGAGGAAGTCTATGTGAAGCAACCACCTGGTTTTGAGTGTGATACTTTTCCCAAACATGTTTTCAAACTTAAAAAGGCTTTGTATGGTCTTAAACAAGCCCTAAGAGCTTGGTATGAAAAGCTAAGCTCTTTTCTTTTAGAAAATGGGTTCTCTAGAGGAAAAGTAGATACCACTCTCTTTCGCAAAGACATCAAAACACATTTCATTATCGCACAAATATATGTAGATGACATTGTTTTTGGAGCTACTATTGACCAGTTATGCAAGGATTTTTCTAAGATTATGACAACGGAATTCGAAATAAGTATGATGGGAGAACTAAATTTCTTCCTAAGGCTGCAAGTAAAACAGATTGGAAATGGAATATTCATATATCAGACAAAGTATGTCAACGAACTTCTAAAAAAGTATAAGATGGACGATGCAAAAGAAATGAGTACACCCATGCATCCGTCATCAATACTTAGCTTGGACGACTCTTCTAAAAAGGTAGATCAATCTACATATCGAGGTATGATTGGATCTCTTTTATATCTCACAGCATCCAGACCTGATATTATGTTCAGTGTATGTCTATGTGCTCGTTTTCAGTCTGACCCTAAAGAAACTCATCTAATAGCAGTTAAAAGAATTTTTAGATACTTAAAGAAAACCACTAATCTTGGTTTATGTTTTAAGTCGACCAAAGAATATAGATTGGTTGGTTTTTGCGATGCTGACTATGCGGGAGATAGAGTAGAATGCAAAAGCACCAGCGGAGGATGTCACCTCATTGGTGGGAATCTAGTCTCCTGGACGAGCAAAAGACAAAGAACAATTGCCCTATCAACAGCAGAAGCAGAATATGTCTCAGCTGCATCTTGTTGCTCACAACTCTTATGGATTAAACATCAGTTAGAAGACTACAGTATCTAAGAGAGTAAAATTCCTATTTTCTGTGACAATACTCTTGCTATAAATCTATCAAAAAATCCTATCTTGCACTCTAGGGCAAAGCACATTGAAATAAAACATCATTTTATAAGAGATTATGTTCAGAAGAGAGTTATCGATATTCAGTTTATTAATACTGAAAATCAATTGGCAGATATATTTACAAAACCCCTTCCTGAAGATAAACTCATCCATATTCGAGATCTTCTAGGTATGGAATTTATAAATGAATAGTTTTGTTCAACATGCCTTGATCGTCCAAGGATCAGTAGCGTCCAATAAATTCACAGTGTCAAATGTTTTCATAGCGTCCAATACATCATAGTCCACTTGCATATATTTTTGCATTCCATAATAACTTTAAATTGTGTGTGCATTATTATTAGTACTCAATCATGTTTTCTCTGAAAAAGATTTGAAATAAATGTTTTTTTTGTCTGAGTCACTCATGCGCCGTATAACCGACCTTGAGATACGTAAGCGCCTGAGCCAGCATTTATTACACATCACCTCTCTCTTCGAAAGAAAAAGAACCGCCAAAAAGCAAAACCCTTCAGTTTTTCATATACACTCAAACCCAACCCGTATACTCACTTCTTTTCAAAATCCACCTGAACTTATCATCTTCTCAAAACCCTAAACCTCTCTTCAAGCTCTCAGATATGGCAACCGAAAAAGCTGGTCCCGCTGCAAAGGCTGTGGCTCGTATGGAGAGCCTAGACAAAGCTGTCGTTCTCATCGAGAGCCGCTTCGATATACAAGCTCTCGACGACATGGGGGTGTCTGTAAAAGACAATTTGCTTAGTTGTGGCATCCTCAACTATTTCCATTTGAACGAAATCATTTACCCAGAACTCATCTGACATTTCTGGAACTCTGTTGTATTTTCAAAGACAGATATTACTAGAACCGCCCTGGGAGTCAAGGTCACTCTAGACCTAGGCTCCGTCGCCCAAGCCATTAGATGTGAACAGGCTAGGTCTTGCATCAAAAATGGCTGGGAAGATACCTTTGGAGGGCATGACATAGTCAACGCTGCACTGATGGGTCCCAAAGGATAAGGCCTAGTCGAGTACAGCAAGCTGACGAAAGAAGGGAAGATATTCTAGTAGTTTCTGAATAAAGGAATTCTTCACAAAGCTGGATCCAAGGACAACGTCACCTTCTTGCACAAGTTCGCGTTGTTCCACATGATCACTGGACAACAGTTCAACTTACCGCACCTCATCCTGAGCAACATCTTCAGGACTATGAGAGGACGCGGAGAGCGCGACCAGATCACCTATGCTGCCCTTCTCAACAGAATCTTCTGGCAACAGCAGGTATTCCATGCCTTCTTTGCTTTGTCTTTAGGGGAGCAAAACAAAATAAGGATTTTGGGTGGTGGACATAGATTCACCCAACTGCTATTCAGACGCAACAACGTTGCACAGATGAAGGCTGGGTTCGTGTTGAAGCCCTTAGAAACCACGTCCAAACTCGTGGACATCAAAGAAGAAGCCGTTGAAATGACACCTCTACAAACAGTAGCGCCAATCGTCCAGCATGCTGCACCTATGGACGACGAGGTACTGTTTGAGAATCCAATTGCTGCCAGACCGTCCACCAGAAGGAGGACGTCCAAGGCGCAGGTAGCCAGAGCTACAAGGTCCAAAACTCAACAACCTTCAGCTTCACTTGCTCCACTTGCAGCTGCTCCTGTTGCTGCATCTGCTCCATCTGCTGCACCAACCATTCTTCCCGCAAAGAGACAGCTGATCGTCACCTCTAATGACAAAGACGATGAGCCCATTGGCAAGCTTGTCAAGAAACAGAAAGCTGCCACTGATGCTGCTCTTGCTCAACCACTATCCTATCCATCCCCACACCCAAACGACCAGCAGACACGCCGACAGGGGAAGCACAGTCTAAGAAACGTAAGATTTCCTCTCCTGCTGCTGCTGATGAACCTGAAAATGATTTTATAGAATCATATGAACCTCTCACACTACCACAAACCGAAACACAAGTTACACCTGAACCAGGAATGTTGTTACCTAGTGATGAAGGTTACACCTGCACCATTCCCACTCCCGGCATCTCCAAAACTTACCTCTCCATAAAGCCTCCTAAATCATCTCCCTCCTCAATCATCATCCCTTTCTTATCCCTCATCAACACCTTGCACAGACCAAACAAAATGGCCTTTGTTGCACAGACCAAACAAAAATGGCCTTTGTTGAACCCTTTTATTGGGCTTAGTTTTATGAGTCCAAAGTTAGCTTTAAGTATTCTTTAGGTTTCTTGAAAACCTAATCCTTCTTCCTTATTCTTTCGCTTGTGCCTCCTTGGAGATACCGTGCCGTCAGAGCCGTTGCAGTCAAGAAGTGAGGAACCTTAGAAAGACGCTACTGCACCGTTCGCATCCTCTTGCTGGAGATCGCCTCTTTCAAAGTAAGGGGGGAGTGAGTTATCTCGCTCATGGGTATGACTTTGGTCGTAGGTAGAGGGGTTGACCCTAAACCCCAATTGTTTGTGAATTATATGGTTGTATACGTGCAAAGGGGAATGCGATTTTCCCCAAATTATTAATATGCTTTATGAGAATTTTATGTTTAATTTATATGGATTATCATGGATTGTCTTTTTAAAATTTGTACCTTGGATCCGCCCGGCGGGGCTAAATAGCCGCTGGACGAGCTTTCGTTGAAAACTACACTCCGCGTTGGCGCCGGGCGGGATGGACAATCCGCTTAGCGGGTTGGGTCCTCACGTGGACACGCTGGGCGGGTTTACGACCCGCTGGGCGGGTCGGTTGCAGCGCAGACCCGCCGGGCGGGATATATAGCCCGCCAGGCGGATTCGCTGCTGGCACAACGAGCGGATACGACTTTCGCTATTACGTTCCTTGTGTTTGTGAACTCCTTTTGGCAGTGTTTAACTCATTGTTATTTTTTTTTTATGTCTTGTTGAGTTTATATTGTATGGTTGTTATTTACCTTAAAAAATGAATGTGACATGAAATTGTGCCTATGATTCATGATAAAAGTTTATGAAAGTTGTGAGCATTATATGTGACCATGCATCATAACATTTGAGTTATGTGATGAGGAAAGTATGTAGGAATCTGGCTGGTGGAGGCTGTGATGGGTTGTTTAATCTTAGCCTTGGTGGTTATCTGGTTGGGAAAACTCCAATGGTCCATGCTGATCCCATGGAGCCGGGGCGTACTGGCAAAACTGGGTAACCCTGACTAGTCACCGGGAGATATCATGCTAGTTGAGGGTGCGAAAGCCGAAGGCATCGGTACCGATGACGCTTCTTATGGCCTGCATTTACTCCTAGTCTACTTTCCAACAAGTTTAAGTTGGTACCACATGTGCATAAGAAGTAGAAGCTAGGTATTGCATTACATATGTTTTTGTGCATTCTGGTTTTTTTGCAAATTACTGTTAATTGATTATGTATGTGATGTGTATTCTACCTGTCTCCATTGTCATACTTTGAGCATGATGTGAGATGTATCTCACCTCCTTGTTTTCTGGTGTTTTCTGTATATGTCTGTGATATACAGGTGATGTTCAGCAAGACCTTGAGGAGGAGTCTTAGAGTAGGGGCATTGGCCTCATTGCAGTTTATTTTATAGTTTCTTTACGGTTTTGTCAACTCTAATAATAATGTGACATCGGGGTCTTAGTTATTTATTATTTTAGCTTTTAAACTTTAGACTAATAGTTTTACTTTTAAATTGGGTTATTTTATTTATTTGGACTTGTATGGTCAACTATGGGCCACCATCATTTGGTTAATCAGTAAAGCATCTTATTGAGCTTTAGTAAATGTGAGTTGTGCATGTGATGTCCTTTATCGTGTGAAGAAAAAGATTATAACTATCGTTTTATTTTACAAATGAAAAGTATGTTATATTTTTGTAATATTTATTTCATAATTAGCTTTGGGGTAAAGGGTGTCACATTTGTTGTTTGTTGAAGGAAATTCCTAAAACCTCCTGGACGACAATGCCATGATTCTGCGTCCAGAGCTTCCTGAACCAGACTGTGATTTTGACTACTCTCCGATCATCATGGAGAAGTACATGGAAGACTACGTCCATCAACCGTTTGAGCAATACCTGGCACTACCTCCTGGAGCCATTGAACACCTGCCGCTCAAGCGGTTTATTAGACGGAGGTATCCAAAAGTTGTACGAGCTTGGCGCATAAATGCTCATCCTCCTGGAGTACTTCAACACAGAGTACCTCCAGTCGAAGACACCGCGAAAGCTCTACAACAACGGGGACGAACGGACGAACGGATTATCCAACTAAGGCCTGCAGATTTGAAGTTTCGGCCTTTGGATCTGGAAGAAGATGGATTCTTTCCATCCACCTTTGAGCATCTTTTCTGCATTTTTCTCAAAGGTTCGACCTTTTTAAAACATCAGCTATTCATTCCCCCATCCCAACATATCCAACCTTCCACAACCGTCTACATCCAACCCGACCAAATATGCCCAAGATTGCCAATCATTGATGAAAATCGCAAGAAGGAGAAGATTCTGACCAAGGCACCGTCTTTGCCTCTACCGTCCAGAGCTGAAATTCAACATGACCCAACCCATTCCCGTGAATGGTTTTTAGCTCAGCGTCTTCACACAGACATGGATGAGACGATGCTGAACGCTTCTGGCATCAACATATGTTCCAATGCGAACAAGAAGCGTCCAGCAGTGGTGTCTCCACAAATAACAAGGCCTGACATCCCAACTACAACGGACTGTGTAGTCACGCAGCGTCTAGCTCGTGTCTTTCACTTTTCGGACACTTCTGCTGCTTTTGTTCGTCCACCAGATGCGCATCCACTCCTTGGTACGGAAACTTCTATCTTATATACATTGATTGCTGCTCTTACGCATATCAACACCTTCCTACCACCCTACCCTTGGAACCCTCCTCGCCCCTATCAACTTGACGTGCCAAACCTCAAGTTCTTAGAAGCACCTCCTTCTCCCTCTAAAACTCCTTCACCTCTTCCACCAGCTTCACCCACACCTCCACCACCGCCTACTTCTAGCTCCCAAACCTCCGCCAGCCTCCCTGTTTCTACTACCTGCCCCCTCATCCATCCCACCTGTTAACCCTGCCGTTCAATAATATGTTACCACTCAACTTCAACCCATCTTCCCTCTTCTGCACCAAATTCTTCAAAACCAACAAGCCTTCTCCATCCTTCTCAACCTCCTCCTCCGCCACCGCCGCCACAATGACTGTGATGACAACTCCTTCTTTTGATAATAATAAAGGGGGAGAAAGCATTATGGAAGTTTATATATATATATATATATAGTTTTTATTTTTTTGTGTATGCATATATTCTTGTCAGATTTTATGCTCCGAATAGTTAAATAAAAAGTTGATATGATTTACTTCACATATTGCTCCATCTGTTATATAATATGCTTAATACTTGGTATATCTGATTCAGGGAGAGCATAGTAAGTCTTTCGAAAACTTCGTTTTACGCTTCTTTACTTAAAAAAAAATTAATAAGGTTTGTCATCATCAAAAAGGGGGAGATTGTTGGAACTAAAGACGTAGAAGCGTCTAAACCCTCAATGTTTTGAATAACAAAGCTTATTAATGTTTATATCTGTGTGTATAAACTAACCCTATCACAGCGAAAGACGAAGACTCACCAAGAAGGACCGTCTAGTTGATGCAACAATGACCGTCCAGTGGACACTTTGAAGATCGTCTAGTAAGACGCGATCAAAGACCATCCAGATGAACAGACTGAAGGCGATCGTCTAAATCTCCAGTATTCATACATTCAAACGACTGAGTTTTTCATTATGAACATCAATCATGTATATTCGCCTTGAAACCTACACAGTACCACTCCAATGAGCTAACGTTCAAAACGGTTTGAAACATCAACATCAAGTCAGTACAAAAGCACAGCAGAATGGGTAAAGCAAGTCAACTTATCAAGCCGACAAGACAGATGAAGAAAGTTCAGAAGAACAGACTGACAGCGCAGCCCTGAAACTTCTATTGTAGTGAAAGTTTTCAACTGTCACGCTTGACTTTTCTGAAAAGATAGTCTGCACGCGCCTCATCACGTGAAGAGACAAGATATCTGTAACGGATCTCTTTCCTGAAGATCGTATATATACGCGCATCAACAAAAAGCAAAACAGAGAACTGATATAGGTGGAATTTTTTGTTTAAAACAACAAGATATACTTTCTTCTGTGATATTCTGTCAAAAGCGTCCAGTGGACGATAGTCATTTTGTTTGTAATAATTCTCATAGTGATCCTGAGTCTAAGTTTTAAAATCCTCACTACGTGAGTCAATCTTTCCTCAAAAAATATTTTTGAGCGTTGTGAAAGTCTGGAGAGACTTAGTGTAAAAAGAATACTTGGGTTAAGTAATCTGGGTAGATTGCGTTGTAAAGCCTGAAGAGGCCACAAACAATACTTGCAACCAAAGATTGGTTAGTAGAAACCTTCTGGGTGAAGGGACTGGACGTAGCTCAGGTAGAGTGAACCAGTATAAAGCTTTCTGTGTTTTCTTCTCCCTATCCCTACGCTTAAAAACGTTTTGTTTAGACTGATCTACCATTTTCGAAAAGTTTTTTAAACGCACAATTCAACCCCCCCTTCTTGTGTGCTTTTTTTTTTTCTTCATAAACTTAGAAGCAAAGTAAATCTATATGAATCATAGTTAGCTAAGTTGCAAAAAGAGTTTGATGATCTTAAGTTAGAACATGAAACCATGGAAATGATTTACAAAAACTATGCATGTAATTATGCATCTTCATCCTCTCTTAAAGTCCAAGATTGTGAGAATTGCATTAGTCTTAAAATTGAAAATGAGTATCTTAAAGAGACTTTTGCAAAGTTCACAAAAGGAAGAACAAACTTGGATATCTTGCTTGGTAGACGAAAGTGTGTCTTTGATAAAGCTGGAATTGGTTACAATTTTGAAACTCAACAAAAATCTTATAAGAATTTTTTCAGCTTTAGAAAAGCCACTAGCTCTCCATTTGTGACTTGCTTTTACTGTGGTACGAAAGGCTATACAGCATCTTTGTGTTATATTAAGAATGTTGGCATTCCTAGTGGCAAGTACATGTGGATTCCTAAAGGAACTAAGCCCTCCATTAACATTCAAGGACCCAATAAAAGTTGTGGACCTAAAATTCTATCTTAATATTGTTTTGTAGGTGTGCTTGAACGCCCGGAATTCAATGTGGTATCTAGATAGTGGCTATTCAAAGCACATGAGTGGCGATGTCACTAAATTCTTAAGTCTCTCCTCAAGACAAGATGGATATGTGACTTATGGTGATAACAACAAAGGAAAGATACTTGGAGTTGGTAATATTGGAAATCCTTCAAATATCTTGATTGAAAATGTGTTGTATGTTGAAGGTTAAAAACACAACTTGCTAAGTATTAGCCAATTGTGTGATAAAGGATTTAAAGTGGTTTTTAATTCAGAATATTGCATGATAACTGCAAATGCATCAAATGAAGTGAAATTGATAGGAAATAGAATAGAAAACATTTACATGTTGAATTTGGATAGTGCATCTACATTGCATACTAAGTTTCTTCTAGGAAAAGAAAATGATGTATGGTTGTGGCATAGAAGGGTTGCTCATATTCACATGGATCACTTAAATAAGTTGGCATCCAAGGACTTAGTAATTGGTCTTCCTAAACTCAAGTTTGAAAGAGACAGGCTGTGTGATGCTTACTAAAAGGGAAAACAAATCAATGTTTCTTTTAAATCAAAAAATGTTGTTTATACAAAAAGACCTTTGCAATTACTCCACATGGACTTATTTGGTCCCTCCAAAATTATGAGTATAGGAGGAAATTACTACGGTCTTGTAATTATAGATGATTTTTCTAGATATACATGGACATTGTTTCTATCTCTAAAAAGTGATGCTTTTAAAGCCTTCAAAAAGGTTGCCAAGGTTATTCAAAATGAATCCAATTTAAAAATAGCATCCATAAGAAGTGATCATGGAAGGAAATTTCAAAACCATGAATTTGAAAGTTTTTGTGAAGAACTTGGAATTAATCATAACTATTCAGCACCTAGAACACCACAGCAAAATGGTGTAGTTGAAAGAAAGAATAGATCATTGGAAGAATTGGCTAGGATAATGCTGAATGAAAGTAACATACCAAAATATTTTTGAGCTGATGCTATTAGCACAGCTAGTTATGTCCTAAATAGAGTTCTTTTAAGACCTATTTTAAAGAAAACCCCCTATGAGCTTTACAATGGGAGAAAACCAACATATCACATCTTAGGGTGTTTGGCTGTAAGTGTTTTGTTTTGAATAATGGCAAAGAACAACTTGGCAAGTTTGATGCTAAGGCTGATGAAGCAATCTTTTTAGGATATTCATTAAATAATAAATCATATAGAGTCTATAAAAGGAGAACCTTACTTGTTAAAGAATTTGTACATGTTTCCTTTGATGAAGCTAACCCCCAAAAGGAGGGAAATGATGTTTTAGATAAAGTTGCAGATACGCTTGGAGATCTTTACATGAATGAGGATTCATCACAACAAGAAGATACAAATGAACTTGAACCTGAACAAGCAAGCCAAGAGACCACAAGTGAATTGCCTAAAGAGTGAAGAACTAATTAGAGACCTCTCATTAGACAATATCATTGGTGAGATCTCAAAAGGGGTAACAACTCGAAACTCTTTTAGAAATTACTGTGGTACTATGACTTTCATATCACAAGTTGAGTCTAAATCCATTAAAGAAGCTATTTTGGATGAAAATTGGATGTTTGTAATGTAAGAAGAATTAAACCAATTTAAAAGAACTGAGGTTTGGGAATTGGTCCCAAAGCCCAATGATTATCAAATAATAGGCACTAAATGGGTTTATAGGAATAAACTTGATGATTCAGGGGTCATAGTAAGAAATAAGGCTAGGTTGGTAGCTAAAGGCTACAATCAAAAAGAGGGCATTGACTATGATGAAACATATGCACCTATAGCTAGAATAGAGGCTATTAGATTACTTTTGGCTTATACATGTTTAATGGATTTCAAATTATATCAAATGGATGTCAAAAGTGCTTTTCTAAGTGGCTATATTCAAGAAGATGTATATGTCTCTCAAGCACTATATGGACTAAAATAAGCCCTTAGGTCTTGGTATGAAAGACTTAGTAAGTTCTTGCTTGATCAAAATTTTGAAAGAGGAAAAGTAGACAATACATTGTTCATTAAGAGAACTAAACATGACACTATGTTAGTGCAAATTTATGTTGATGACATTATTTTTGGATCTACTAATAGCTCTCTTTGCAAGGACTTTGCTAAGACTATGCAAGGTGAGTTTGAAATGTCCATAATGGGAGAGTTAACTTTCTTCTTGGGGTTACAAGTGAAACAATTGGAGCATGGCACTCTCTTAAGTCAATTCAAGTATTGCAATGAATTGTTAAAGAAATTTGGAATGGTAAGTTGTAAGGAATCAACCACTCTAATGTCTACCTCATGCTACTTGGACTTACTTAGACTTAGATGAAAGAGGTAAGTCAGTAGAAGTTACCAAGTATAGAGGCATGATTGGCTCTCTATTATATCTCATTGTTAGCCCGCCTTGATATTATGTTTAGTGTTTGTTTATGTGTAAGATTTCAAGCTAATCCTAAAGAATCACATTTATCTACTAGTATAAAGAATCATGAAATATCTAAAAGGAACTACTAATGTAGGTTTGTAGTTTCCTAAAGGATCTTCCATAGGCTTAGTGGGATAGTCAGATTCAGACTTTGCTAGATATAAACTTCATAAGAAAAGTACTAGTGGGACTTGTCACTTGTTAGGGAATGCACTTAGTCTCTTGGCGCAGCAAGAAGCAAGCTTGTGTAGCCTTATCCATAGTTGAGGTTGAGTACATAGCAGTTGGAAGTTGTTGTGTTCAAATCTTGTGGATACAACAATAATTAAGAGACTTTGGAGTTGACCTTGACCACATCCCTTTAAAGTGTGACAATACTAGTGCTATAAACCTTACAAAGAATCCTATCCTACACTCTAGGACCAAGCATATAGAAATTAGACATCATTTCCTTAGAGACCATGCCAAAAAGGCATTTGTGTATTAGAGTTTGTTGATACAAATAGACAACTTATAGATATATTCACTAAACCTCTTCCTAGAGAAAGCTTCTACCTAATAAGAATTGAATTAGGCATCCTAGATGAGTCTAGTGTTAGTTAGTCACTCTAAATTCATGTTTGAAACTTTTTATGTATGCATTTGTGTGTTTTTAAATGCTTGATTTGATTAAGTATTTGTGAAAGTTTGTGTTGTTATAGAAGAAATTTATGTGTTTGATTCTTAGATGCATACATGCATACTAGAAATAATTAGATAAATTTCAAGCATAAATTAGTTAGAATGCATAAAACTTAGAAACTAAGTACATGAATTGTGTTTTTATATGTGGTTACTTAGTTTTTGGGTGTGAAAGAAGCATGATTTCTTGAGGAAAATGTTTTAAGTTTGAAATCACCAAATATGTAATTGGTTAAAATGTGCTTTAATTGGTTATTTTGTGCTTCTTGATCCTTGACTATGTGGTTTAGAGTAGATTTAATTAGTTACATGAATTTGTAATTAGTTATTTTATGTTTAATACTTATTTCAAGTTGAATGTAACTAGTTAAATTCATAAATAACTAGTTATTTGCTGTAGTATTTTCGTGGAAGTGCACTCTGTTGTCATATGTAACCAATTACAAGGCTTGTAACTAGTTAAAATTGTGCTGTCCCATTTTTTTGGAAAATATTGCTGACTATTTTAACTAGTTACAGCACCTTGTAACTATTTATTTCTAAAAATACAGCTCCAAATTCGTGTGACAACTTGCTGGAATAATCTGTTACAGGTTTATGTAACTAGTTATTTTCCAAACAGCCCTTTTTCACGTGAATTATGCTATTCGGTTTTCACTAGTTACATAGATATGTAACTAGTTATTTTATATAGCTTTTAAGATAGAATAGCTCCAAAATAAAAGCTGTCACATATAACTAGTTACATATGCTTGTAACTAGTTACGATTTGCTCCATTAAACACGAATTGCTTGCTATTTTAACTAATTATCAACATTTGTAACTAGTTATTTTAGCTTGCAGCACCAAAAACGTGAGTGTACTATTTGTAATTGGTTAAATTGATTCTTGTTTGTTTGTTTCCTCTCTTTGGTGTCAAAGAATCACTCATGCTTTGCACATAGATTCTTAATATCTTTGACCAAAGCTTACACACAAAACTCACCTAGCTTTCACGTGAACTACTACTTAGAATGTGAATTCTTATTTTGTTTGCTTGCTATTTGGATGCTCCATATACATATTCTTGCTTGAAACTTAAAAATCACAAGAACTTGCATCTTCCTTCATCAAAATCCCACTTCTTCACCATGTCTTCCTGTGGAAATTCCTCTAAACATCCTAGAAAGATTGAAACTCGTGGCTTTAAACGCCCAATGGTTGAAGCTTAAGGTGAAATTGGAGAGGTTCCAAGAAATTTTGGAGTAGAGCAGTGGCTAAATAATGAAAAGGATGTTCATAATTTCAAGCATTTCTACTAAAGAAGGCTTGTCATTCCTCCAAAAGTTCTTTCTCTTGATTGGCTAGTTGGAGAAAAGTTTAATTTCCCTGCTCTCCTTCAAACTCAAGGGCTACAAAAATTTGCTGAGCTGGAAGGAAGTTACTACATGGATTTAGTTAAAGTTTTCTTCTACAGTCTTAAGATTGAGGATGGGCTCTTGTTTCCTATGTAAAAAGGAAGCGCATTGTGCTAACTCTAGTAATTTGGTATGCTATAGCTGGACTAAGATTTGAAGGTATAAGTCCTTCCTCTAGCACTTTGAGAAACTTTGACAAATCATAGGTATATCTTGACATCCTCACTCACTCTCCTGGCCATAAATTACGTTTTACCACTGGTGGCATGAAAGTAAAAGATAGGATGTTGGCATTTATCATTGTATGGGTGCTTACTCCTAGGGGGAGCAATCATGCATAGTTAACCAAAGATGATTTAATGATCTTATATGCACTAAAGGAACAAATACCACTTGATTGGTGTGGGATCATTAGTGATTCATATGTTAAAGGTTAAGCTTAAGGGTTCTGGACTACTATGATATAAGTATGGAAAATGAAACCTTTGAAATACTGAGAAGTTTTAACAGAGTTAATAATTTAGCTCTTCACAAAATGGGACTAGAGGTTAGAGAAAATTATTGGATCCATAAGGATGTTGTAGCCATCCAAATCCATGAGCTAAATCAAGAAGAAGCTCATAATAGTCCTGTGCTAAAGCCATTTTCTCAATTTGAGACCTTAGTGTTCTCAAAGCTGGATGGTCTCTTCGAACTTCATCATGTCACTCAAGAATACAATAGAGAACAGTTTGAGTCTCTCTATATGCGTTTGGATGACTTTGAGGAAAGATTTGTAGCTATGGGATTTCCAAAGTAAGACTAAAATAATTCTACTGTTTGTGATACTTTCTTTTGGTGTTTGGTTTGAAGTTGCTTATGCTGTGTTCCTTATGCATTTAATGTTGGTTTGTAATATATTTCCTTTTATGCTTATCTTTATGCTTGTATTTGCTATGTTTTCTTTTATGTAATGTGCAATTATATTTCTATATTGTGTCTTAATGAAATCTACCTATGTTTAGTAATAATGTTTGCTGTAATTGCTATAATCTTTATCCTTCCTATTTCTGTTTGGCTTTCCATGCTTTATTTTGGTTTTTTGTTTTTGATGATGGCTAAAGGGGGAGAAGGGTATGTTTTTTCAAATTGTAGGAATTAAATCATGAAGATAGCTTAGACACACCTACAACACCCAAGTTGTTCAAATTAATCAAGTCTTCATTAAGTGGTTGTCATCATCAAAAAGGGAGAGATTGAAGAAGCAAGAATAAGATTACTCTTGCCCCCAAGGAGATTTAATATAGTTTTGATGATTTAGCCTCTTGATGAGTGCAAAGTTGTAATGTGTGTTTATGCATGCGATGTGTGGTTGTGAGTCTTGCATGATTTATCTTTATCCTTGATGGTTTGATGGTGATAAGCTCAAAATTTAAGACTTAAAGGTTTAACAAAGTGGTAACATGTTTTTGTAAGTCTAAAATTGAGTTTAAAGAGAAATAATTGGATAAAACATAGTTTTAAATTGATAGGAAGTGAGAGCTACATATTAAAGTCTTAGAACAATTCAATCTTATGTTTAAGAACCATTTAATCAGTTAAATTAGCTTTGTAATCAGTTAAATCCGTTTGAAAACTATTAAATTGTGAAGAAATACACTGTTTTAACTAGTTATAGTGATATATAATCAGTTACATGTTTTCTGTTTTAATTAGTTACAATATTAAGTAATCAGTTATTTTTGTTGTAACTAGTTACATAATTTTGTAACCAGATACATTTTTATAAAGTTGTTTTGTCCTATGCGGAAATAACTAGTTACAAAGCTATGTAACTAGTTATTCCAGTAAAGATAAAAACGTGTGGCTACTGTTTTAACTAGTTACATACGAAAATAACTAGTTAAACCCATTCAAAATTCATGTTCCAGATTTCAAACAACAAAATAACTTATTACAAGTCAAAATAACTAGTTATTCTAGTGGCTTCTCTATAAAATGAGAACTTTTGTGGATCTCTTATAACTTCAACTTTCCATATTTGAGTGAGAGCTTTTCTAGAGAGAAAACATATTATTTTTCTTCATCACTACAAGTTTTATATCAAAATCAAAAGCTCATCATAGATCAACGTTGGAGACAAAGAAAAGTCTCTTTTGGGTAGAATTTGGTTGATTCTTCATTGTTTTCCATCTATCACAAACCAAGGTGATATCTAACTTTTCTTTTTGATTTGATTTTCATACTTGAAAGGGTATTGCTCAAGTTTTTCTTGTGGTAGAGTTCCATAAGAAGGGATTCAAGTTTTCTTGATAGATTTTAAGGAGCTTGTTTGTGTGGTTTGTTTGATTGTAAGTCCTTTGTTTGTGCATAGTATTTGTAAACAATTGAATTACTTAGTGATAACACCAATTGGCTTGATTGGAAACTAGATGTAGATCATAGTGGTGGTGATCGAACCAGTATAAATCTTGTTTGCTTTCTTCTTTCCTCTGTCCTCTTGCTAGCATATTGAATCTTGATCACTTGCATTTGAAATCATAAGGCTCTTTGCATAGAAAAATTCAAGATAAATTAATCCAATTCTATTTCATTTGTATAACCAAATCAATAAGATTCAAAGCTTTTGAAAAATCTAGTTATTCATTATTGAAAAGAAATTGGAGAGTTTTGAAATTTTTGAAAGATCCAATTCACCCCTTTTTGGATCCAACCTTTTTTTTAATAGTATGCAATGTCCTAACTTGTGGAGTTGGTATTCGACACAGAGATATTGAATGGGAGACCAACTGACTTTCAAAATTGGGATATATGTGAACCCCGGGGAATACCAAACTGCAACAACAAGTAGATCACAACTCATTAAGCTTCATAATGACAATTTTGGTATGAATTCAAATGGGATCACATTGCATTCATATGGGTTATGTTATTTCATACTTTTAATTTTAAGAAAACAATTAACTTATTTTAATTTGATAGCCAAAAGTCTGAAATTTGGGTTTTACAGGGGGTTCAGATGGAACACGCCTTTGTGAATAGTCTTTATGGACGTGGTGAGTATTGTATTATTCACAGTCATGTCCATTATAACCTTATTTCTACTCACTAATACCTATGACATTAACTTTTGCGACTTAAATGCAGCTTGATGAAAAATTGGTGGGAATGAAAGTTACCTTATCTCTACTATTAGGAAATCACAACGAATGCAAAAACACTGTTGACGAAAAACTGCTCAACAAAAATGGCAACACCTGCTTCATCCAATGTCATAAGTTAGGACTTATAAAAAACTCTTCTGAAAGATGGTTATAAATTTTTGGAAAGACCCTTTGGTTAATTTCATGAACTATAGTCGAATTGGCCAAAGTCTTAATTTTGGTTGCGTTCTTTGAACATTTGTTTTGGTATTTGATGATAGAAGAAAAAATAGTAAACATACTAAAAATGTGTAATTTCGCAATGAAGTAGAAGCAAATATGCTTTGATTATATCAGTTCAAAGTTTTATTTATTTAGAATGCACATGAATTTTGCAAGACACAACAATATCGACATTTTCCTAATAGTCCGTGTAAACGCGCCTCCCCCTCCCCTTTTTCTGAAAATTCTATACTAACACACAACATCCAAATTAAGGCCTATATGTTGCGACAATGCCACACAAATAATACATTCATTTACAGTACAATTTGTAAATCACATAATGAACTGTAGTCACCTTATTAATGTCAAATTCAATTAATGAATAATTAAGTGCCAATAACATACTATAACTTAGTAACGTATGAAAATTTTACATATTCACAAGAACTATATTTACATTACTACATTTGGTTTATAATAATTAATGGTGCACTTAATTTTGAATGCCATAATTGATTACTTCTTTTGGATAACTGTCTCAGTTGCAAAATATGACACACCTCATTTTGGAAAAAGGCCTAACCCAATC
Source organism: Spatholobus suberectus (assembly GCA_004329165.1). NCBI lineage: Eukaryota > Viridiplantae > Streptophyta > Magnoliopsida > Fabales > Fabaceae > Spatholobus > Spatholobus suberectus. The sequence goes on from CM014733.1 coordinate 11,203,020, forward strand.
AAATATGTAAAGGTACATGAAGGTCATGAACTATAGTTTGTTTTTTTTTTTTTTTAAAGTAAGTAAACTAGTTTGATGAACATTGCAAAAATATAATGTTTAGACAACGTCAAATGAAGGCCATCTAAATAGCATACAAAAGAAAGACCAAATGAACCCACCCACAAAGTTAACACTCATACACATCAATGTGTCCTTAATATCCCCAACCTTGTAAAATATATATGCATTTCAATTTTCAATGAATATGACACAATTAAATTTGAACCTAACCCAAAACCATTAATTAAATAATAAATATGTTGAACTTTTAATTTAATTTTAGGACAACTTTGTCCAACATCTCAACAGTTGAACATATAATTGCATACGTTGATGACTTCTGTCGAAAAAAGTCATTGTTTATACATAGCAAATTAGTACAATGCAAAAAATATGTTCAAATAAAAAAATTTACAAAATAAAAGGGCAAAATGCGCAATTTAGACATAGAAAATGTTATGCACTTAAGAGGACAATAATTATGCGAGAACTCCCTCTTTTTGACAACTTAACATATACAGTTTTTACAGCATTTGAAACAAATTTTTGTCTCCAACATAACTACACATATGCATTCTGCAACTGTACATGAACTATTTTGACCAAATGAATCCATTTAATCAAACACTACATGAAACATAAGAACACATTTGAAACAAGTAAAATACAAGATGCAGAGTCACAATTACCATGCCACCAGTACTACGTTGCTACTGTATTAAGTCTCGCTTCCTTTCATTGAATAATCCAACTAGTAAAATGACCAAATGTCTACACATGGTCAACCATAAACAACACAGCAAAATTAAAAAATCCTGTCAACTATACTTAAAAGAAGGCAAACAATATCTATCAAAAAATTAGTGAAATTTGTCACGTACGTGACATCATTAAATCATATTAATGACAGACTCAACATAGACACATTAAGGTGAATAAATTCACATTCACCAACCAAAAAATACTATTATCATCTATACATCACATGGAGTGGTGCATCCATGCGGTCAACTTGCATCACTTGGACCAACCTCACTATCGTGGTTTTGAGGCAAATTAGTATAAGAATGTCTGTTATGTCCAGTTGCACCACATAAATGGCACATTTGTACCCTACGAGGTCCCCCATGCTCAGTGTTCAAATTGGAACCACATCCTTTAGCACGTACACGAGGAGGATCTTGTACATCAAAATTGGTACTTTATGCTTGACTTTGAGTACCAAATATAGAAGACCCTCCATTATACTTCAGCTTAAGCCTACTAAGTTCTCCACTAAGTATGTCCACCAAATGATTGTAGTCCTCCACATCACGAGATGCATAATCACACACCTCCCTAGTTAAATGAACCAACTATGCATATCTAGCTATCAAGTATGAATCCCAATATGTTGAGCTATGAACATAACTTATAACAACTCTCTGTCGTTACAGTACCACTTACTACTTCATACATTACTAAGATATTCAAAAATAAATAATCAACATGTTATTATAATCTCATCCATACCATAAAGTATATGTATATGTATATGTATATATATATAAAAGATATGAAACAATATAATATACAGGCCAAGTTATACAATATCGAGGGAGAGGGATACAAAAGAAAACTCCCTACAGCTGGTCAACTATATGACATATACATCAACTGCAAAAAGAAAAGAATCAAAAGAGCTTCTAGAAAAGCTCCACCCATGACGGGCCTTCTACTATCTCACTGATACCTCCAAGCATCAACTATGGAAAGCTAGGTATACTGAAGCTTCACCCTCTGCTCCCACGCCAAACGATGTGAGCATCACACTCACAACAACACACAACAACAACCGACAACAAGGCAACCACAACAAAACAAGCAGCAAGACAATGGTAAGCTTACAAAACAAAAACAAGCATATAATATGCAATCCATATCATCAAGTCATCAACATACCAATTTGGAATCCAATTCATCAAAGAATGAGTTTACATACATTATAGCACAACACATCATACATTCAACCCCAAAGTGTCAATGTATGAATGACAGACTTTCGAGAGATTTCTACATTTCGAAGGCACTAGGTTGGAGGCCCATCTAAGTCACAGCTCCTATCAACCAGCCAACCCATAGTTGGAGGCCAATTTAAGCTAAAGCTTTTGTCAACCATCCAACTTATATACCTGCTTACACCATGGCATGAGGTCCATCGCCAGCTACCTCAGCCCGCACCACGGCATGAGGTCCATCGTCAGCTACCTCAGCCGCCAACATATGCATGAATGCATGCCTTACAACACAACATCAACACAGCCACAACGAGTCAACATATAAGTATTCACACACACATACACACATATATATATGACAATGCAACACCACGGCAAAAGGTCCATCGTCAGCTACCTCATGTGGCCCAACAACAACAACCAACTCCATGTAGGTCCAATCTAGCCCTATACATGGTTAACAGATAAGATATCTCATTATTACAACACTCTACAACTAGTGGAGGTTCCTACTTCGACAACCTTCCACCTAACTATCACTTCCATACAAATTCTCACACAACAAAATAGAATTACACGCGCGCTTAGCGATCCATATACTTGCTCAGCGAGTACCTTTCATACAGAGAGCACACTCTCCCTTTCGATGGTTCTCACTCAATGAGTATAAGTATTGCTCAGCGAACTCAATCCCAAAGAGCAGCCAAGTCTTAAGTAGAATTCTCGCTCAGCGAACATATGTTTCGCTCATCGAAACACTTACAACTTATCAAACAAATCTCCAACAATAATAAAGAATAACCAAAAAGCTAGTTTAGAAAAGCATTTGAACATCCAATTATCTGAAAGTATACACTTGACATCCATAAGAGTCAATAAAGTCATTAACAACCAACAAAAATAATAAGAAAGTAAAGAAAATTCTGTTTTTCTCTTACCGAGCGCGAATTTCGTCGCTAAGCGAGCTTTTTGTCGCCAAGTGAATGACTTACAGAAAGTCATCAGCTTCTGTTGCTAAGCAAAAAATCCGTCACTAAGCAAGACAAGATCCGTCGCTAAGCGAATGACAAACTTCCAACAACCTCAAATCCATCGCTAAGCGACAATTTTCGTTGCTGAGCAAGCTATTCGTCGCTAGGTGCAATTTTCAATCATTTTCTTCGCAAATCACTCACCAACACCCATTTTTGACCAAATCAATCAACAACAAGCATCACAAAAACAATTTTAATTACTTCTAATACCTTTCTAACCAATTACATAACAATTTTATCCACAAATCATCAACAAATCTCAAATCCCTTTCTAAACCTATTTTATGTCAAACTCCACATTCACAAAATATACACAAAAATCAACCAATTCTAAAGCATTAAATCAACATATCAACAACCACAAACACCAAATCAAGCAATAGTAAGCTTCCTTTACCTCTAAAAGCTTCCAAATCCGGATTTAGGTTCCTTGAGAATCTAGTGTCTTGAGCCAAATCTTTCAAATACTGCCTGTTTCTCACCACAAACACTGAACTAAGCTTGAAACTCTTTTACAACCTCAAAAACTTGAGAAATCCTAGAGAGATAAAGAGAAAATGAAGAGATGAGAGAGAAAGAGAATGTGAGAAAATGAGAGGAAAAGTTCCTCCTCCTTCCTTTTATACTCGACCTCCCGGAGCTCTAACACGAACTTTTGGTTAACTGAGGCCCAAATCTCACCAAACCACTCCCCTTATCTCAAAACTGGTTTAACTCAACTGTTTTCTCTCAAGAACCCAATATCACACCAACAACACACCCAAATTGGCTCAAGTACATATATTAAGTTTCCTAAATTCAAACCCAGATTTTAAACAAACAACACACAACCATCATCACATACAACAAACCATACATAACAACAATTTATTTATTTCTTTTAATCACCTAGATTACATATTTAATTTTCCACTTTTTAGTTATTGCAACACTAAATCACATATTAAGAAAATGGGTGTTACATAACTTCCTGCAATTCGATCCTTAGCATGCTTCGACCACCTATCCAAAAGTAGCGACTTGGGAATTTCAGCAAAATCCAAGGAAATTAACACAGTTATAATGTGATCACATGACAAACCATTCGAATCCATCCTTAAACATGAACATTTGAATTCAACAATCGATGGACAATATGACACATTCCACCGATTACTACTACAACGATACTTTTGGACTGTATAAATTGAAAACATTGTCATTTCATGACAATCAACTACCCTCAACATGGAAGCTCTTTCCAAGTATTCTTGAAAAAGTAAGAACATCTCCTTTGGAAGGTATCTTGCTGTCGACCTTTCCAATGAATGATAATTTGTTTACAACATAACATCCTCATATTTAGAATGAAAGTCAACTTTAACTTCATTAAATCAAAAATATGTAAGGCACCTATTGAATTGTTGCACAAATTCTGTCAAATTAATTATGGAATGAACATATTTCCCAACATGATTACGGAAAGCTTCACAATGTGAAGTCGTCCTTACACCAGCAAAGAAATTACCCCGTATATGTGTTGTAGACCACATATTCCTTCTTTCATGCAAATCTTTCAACCAATTATTATTAGAGTTGGGTATACGGGCTAGCTTGCTCGTTTAGGCTCAGCCTGCAAAAGCCAGCGAAAAAAATGGACTGAACTAGGCCCGCCCCGCAAGATAAACGGTACTGAATATTGAGGCCCGCGTCTACCCTACATAACCTGTAGGCTAACGAGCCAATCCGTGGCTCGTGAAAAAAGTATGAAATTTATTTTATAAAAATGCAAAAAAAAAAATCAGTAAAATTAAAAATAAATGACAAATACACCAAAAAATATAAATAAATCAATTCCAAACTCTAACATGCTAAAGAAGCATTCAAACCAAAGATTTTACATGTTAAATAAACCATCCAACACAAAATATAAAGCCTTAGATTCAAAGTATCAAGTACAAAATAAACTATCCAAACCAAATATGAAATCCAAGGTTTTACATGCCAAATAATAAGTGCATCAATACATAATCTTACATGCCAAAATAAACTATCCAGAGAGCCACACACAGCTACCCTCAGCTTCTTTATAGATTAAAAAAGGTAAATAGCAAAAAAAAAAAAAGTAAAATCAAAATAAACTCTCAAAAGCATCGGTAACATTGAAGTGAAGCTTCAAAACCTTGCAACTACTATCTTTGTTCGTGAATAAACAGAAATAGTAGGAATCAAGCAAACCAGAGGTAATTAAGTAAAATAATTGTTTTTAGGAAGCAGAAGCTGGACGCACGGGGGAGGGGGGGGATTACCGTAACTAAGGTCTATATTTCTAAGAATGAAAAGAAAAACAAACTTGAAAGGTAAACACAACATGCAAATACTACTCATAAATGTAATTAGATATTATATATGAACCATACAGTAATTAAAATACATGCCTAATACAACTCATATATCACCCAAAGGTGTCATATAAAATATAAAGAATACAAAAAATAAATAACATAAACTAGGCTACGACTTCATGCACGTGAGTCCAAGCTTCATCTGCACATGTCTTCACTTGTATCCTGAAAAAGGTAAAACTTAAAGAAGTGAGACATACTGTCTTAGTGAGTGCTCTAAGGGTTCTACGGCTAGGTCAAACTCTTCTACTCGGACAACCTTCATTACTTATCTCTCATGGCTTTAGCCTCGTTGGGTCTCTTATAATTATCCATACCTATGGTCGAGTCTACACCTTTCAACAGTCAATACTCCCTGTTAATTGCTCTCTCATTCTCACAACTATTATATTGGTTTACTATCTCATTCTTAACCTAAGAACTCATCCTCATTATTTATATTTTCTTACCCAAAACCCTCTTTAGAATTTACTCTTCTTCCTTTTAATATTCAAAGCTGTCCCCTAGGGTCAAGTCTAAGGTTACAGACATCCTAAAATACTCTTATTTCATTCTCTCGTACTTGTCTTATACCTTTCTATTACGCCATAAGGGAATTCACCCTTTCTCTATCTTATTCACAACTATTATTATCTAACTAGAACCCTCATAACACTATCCTAAGGTCTAGCCTCTCACTTATCCTTAAGGTAGCAAACACAATTCCAATTACAAGCATATAATTGTTTCACATTCTTTGTCTAGTAACTAGACATATACCTCGTTTTGTTTTATCAAACAGGAACGACACTCGTTCAAGATATGATCACATGTCCACAACTTTAACATTTCATCACAAGGCACAATTACATTCTTACATAGAATTCACATAAATAGGGTCACATAGAATTCACATAATTACAACGTAGCACACTCTAACATATCACACTATAACAAGATACATATGCGTGTTATGTTCCTAAACCACTACTCATGCACATGTGGTACCAACCTAAACTTTTCGGAAAGTAAACTAGGAGTAAATACAAGCCATAAGAAGCGTCATTGGTACCGATGCCTTCGGCTTTCGCACCCTCAACTAGCATGATATCCCCCGGTGACTAGTCAGGGTTACCCAGTTTTGCCAGTACGCCCTGGCTCTATGAGATCAGCATAGACCATTGAAGTTTTTCCAACCAGATAACCCCCAAGGCTAAGGTTAGACAACCCATCACGGCCTTCACCAGCCAGATTCCTACATACTTTCCTCATCACATAACTCAAATGTTATTATGCATGGTCACAAATAATGCTTACAACCTTTTATAGACTTTTATCATGAAACATTAACACAATTTCATATCACACTCAGTTTCTTTCAAGGTAAATAATAATCATACAATATAAACTCAACAAGGCATAAGAAAACAAACAACAATGAGTTAAAAACTGCAAAAAGGAGTTCAAAAACACAAAGAACGGAATAGTAAAAGTCATATCCATCTAGTAGGACAGAAGTCTCGCCCGGCGGTCCAGCAAACCTGCCCAGCGGGTCCGCGTGCCTAGCGTAAAATGCGGAAAGGACACGGGGAGAACACTCACCTTTATGGACATACAAAGCTAAGTTCTAGGGCTTGAATTCTCCGGTTTCTATTCCTCCTATTTCTTTTCCTCTTCTTCTTCTTTCTTTTCTCCTCATTCTCTCTACCTTCTTTCTTCTTCTATTTGTGATGGCTAAACCTAATTCTCCTTCTCTATTCCCTTCTTATAACATGTGGGTGGGTATGTGGCTTAGTGGGCTTTAATCCTCTATTGGGCCCTAGATGCTCTTTTGGGTTGTATGGTAATATTTCTACTAATTTATAATACTAAGGTACTAATAAGAATAATAAGAATAAGAATAAGAATAATAATAACAACAACAACAATAATAATAATAACAATAAATATAATAACAACAACACAACACAATAATAATAATAATAATAATAGGAAATATAATAACAATAATTCTTAAAACATCTTTTGTCTAATAACATATGAGAAGGGTTCTACTAAGAGTTACCTCGTGGTTTATTTCTAATACTTGAAATTTGGGGTGTTACACCACACATAGCTGCCCTCAGCTTCTTTATAGATTAAAAAACGGCAAATAGAAAAAAAAAAGTAAAATCAAAATAAACTCTCAAAAGCATCGGTAACATTGAAATGAAGCTTTAAAACCTCGCAACTACTATCTTTGTTCATGAATAAACAGAAATAGTAGGAATCAAGCAAAACAGAGGTAATTAAGTAAAATAATTACTTTTAGGAAGCAGAAGCTGGACGCACGGGGGGGGGGGAGGGGGCGAGATTAGACGAGTCGCAGGTTGGTGGTCGTGCGACTGTTCTTAGATCTACTTGCGAAGGTGGACACACGGTGGTTATGCGACAGAGGTTGGGTTGCATTACTCAGGTCGTGCTGACGGAGGTTGCTTAAGGGTGGTCCTAGACTCACGGTGGCCACATGATGGAGTTCATAGAGGTCGCAGCGACCTTGTGACGAAGGCAGCATAGGTCGCGTCATATCACAGAGGTGGTGGAGGTCGATGGCCGGCGACGAAGAACTTAGGGCGCTGGTCAAGGAAGTGCTGGCTTGTTCTGAACTGTTGAGGAGTAGGGGCTAAACGAAAAACAAAGAAGGAGAAGTGGAGAACGAAGGAATGGACGTAAGGAAAAGGAACCCTAAGTTACAAAAGTAAAGTAAGTATCCAACAGACTACAATCAATCAAGTCTATTTTTTCTTCTTCAACAGACTCATAAAAGCCTGCGGGTAGGCTCGTAAGCTTGCAGATAAATCTGCTTAAACTACAGTTTAAACGGTCTAGGCTGGAATGCCTGCACTCTTAAATGGACCATATTTTTTAGGACCGTAGCCCGCACGAGCTGCGGGCTACACGGGTGGCCCATGGGCCTTAACCTATATAGCCAGCTCTAATTGTTATCTTCCAAACCAAACTTGACAACCATTTCGGTCCACTTTTCCTCAAACTCACCAACATCATAGTCACCCAACATGCACCTCTTCAAATATAGAAGGAACTCCAGAATCCCAACATTACTCACTGTGTTACGAAGCAAATGCCAAGCACATAACCTATAGTGAACATTAGGAAAAACTCTTCTTATTGCATTCTTCATCGCAATGTCACCATCAGTTATTACGGAACATAGAGATTTTCCTTTCATTGCTTGCAAAAACTGTTCCAATAACCAAACATAAGTTTCTTCTGTCTCATTAGTAACAAGAGCAACATAAAAAACAATTGTTTGATTATGATTATTTATACCTAGGAAGACTACAAATGGGCAAGTGATACTTATTCTTCTTATAAGTCACATCAAATGCTAAGACATCACCAAAAATCTCATAATTCATTTGGCTTTCCCCATCACACCAAAAAAGATGTTGGAGACTTATATTATCATCAACCGTGTATGCAACATACATTAATAGGTCTTTACAACACAAATCCTGGAAATAATTCAATGTACCATTCACATCAGAAGATTGTTGTTGTCTCTATCTCCCAACTTGATTATAAATATCTTTTCTGACAAATCCAACCTTCTCATACCCACCAGAATTGTTGGCAAATGTAGCATATATGTGGAGGGAAAGGGTAATGCCAACCTTTCAAAAATTTTCAATTTGAATGATATCAGTGGCAGTCATTCTACTACGAGCTAGTAGCAAAGCACAATACTTTTCATCCAGGAATGCATGATTATGATCAAAAGTAAACACTGTCATATACCATCGACCAGTGTCAATGTTGACGTGAACATGGAACATCGCTTCACAACCACACCTTGTTTCATTCTTTATTTCACGCTTTCTCATTTCCTTACTCAATCCTCTGTCTTCTCTAAAACCTGCTTGTGAGCATAGAAAGGTCTGTTGTATAGTTTCCCCCTTTCTATTTCGAATAACATGGCTTTTATGTACAGAAAAAGCATTAATTCTTGCATACCAACTATAAAATAAATACGTAACTTCAAGGTCAATGAAGTCTTACCGTGCTACATCATCAACAGTTATATTGTCCATGTCAAACCTTAATACGTCAACTATGCCATTTATGGTCATACCGTCATCTATTGCATCAACTCTAACTACACCTTCAACTGTACACTATAGGTCCTCCTCCACATCAGTATCTTGACTTTTGTCTACACATTCATTACCATCACCATCCACATAACTACCATTATCTTCATTGTCATCTGCTTCTATTGTTATGTCCTCCAAACCCTACCAAAATAAAAAATAAACAACTATATACAAATAGTTTACATACAAACGCCAACACAATAACACACGCAAACACATCACTCTTACTATAAAATGAACATTCAATCTGTTCCCTAATGATGATGGAACCATCTCTTGTCCACTTAAGTTCATATCTGCCAAAAAAAAATATAATAAATAAATAGCATATTAGTAACTCCTACTTTTACAAAACGACAATACAATAGTCATCCCACCTACAGAAAAAACATCATTATATCTATTGTCAATTCAATATTTTTACTTTCCCTCCTTTACATATTAAAAATATCTCACTAAACAACCCTCCAAACCAAATCCATTTTGCAATACTTGGTTAACAATCTTATTCAAATTCTAACATCTCATTGTCACAAATTGAACTGCTAAATCTATACATATCAATTTTTTGAAGCAATTGGTCATATGCTGTAAAGTAGAATACATATGACATGTTACCTTTTTTCCAACATTATACAAAATCAGGCAAACAATAACAACATTGTATGTTTTTGGCCAAAATAGTTTTGTCTTTCATTAGCCTTCCTTTTTTCCCATAGACTGCAACACACCTCCATTTATCCACTTAACTTAACCAAGCACACAAATAAAAATTCTTACTATTAAATCTTACCTGAATAAAATGCAGAAAAACTATTCTGATCACCATAAGCTTCTGCTAAATGGACACTCAACAAAGGCCACTTTCTTGGGTAGCGATGAATACAAAACTTTCCACAATAAATTGCTTCTCAATTATGGTTCCACCATTTACAACAAACCAATTCACTTATCAATCAGACAATGAATTTGACAAAGTCGCCAATAAAAGAATCCATATTTACGACACTGTTATACGAGTTGCCCTCCACTCTATAGTCTTTGGTCCAATCACACACTACCAATCGTCCTGTCAAGGATATTACACACCTTACATATTACTTCAGCTCCACCTATTTCAGCATCCCAACCTCATTAGGACTTTGTGCACTGGGGCATGATTTGAACATGACACAGTCTCTGACTAGGACGAGTTCATTCTAGGCAAAATGTACATCGAGAATAAGTTAAGTAGGGCGAGAATGTTCACTGAGAATAGAAATTACACTGACATCAATGGCAAGACAAACTGGAGAAAGGTGTTGTGCGCTATCGAGAGCTTTGGTGGGCGACAATGGTGCTTTGAACAAAGAGGAGATAAGAAAATTTATTTTCTTTTACGAGTGCTCTGAAGAGAGAGGAGAAAAGAAAGTTCTTTTCTTTTAAAAAAATAAAACCAATGTTAGAGTCCACCTATAATATGATTTCTATTATTTTTTTAAATATGGGTTTGACGTATACAAATCCCATCCGGTTAACCTCACCTGTATCCCCACTGTGCAAACCAACCGGCTACCATCTAACAGCCTAGGTATCTTTCCCACGGTGGGAGATATCTTTTGGCCCCCCATGCTAGAATCCATCGTAAATCAAAAGGATGGTGGCGTAAACAAGAAAGTCACCATGCATAATTGCCAACTAGCATATGCAGCCCTTACATTACTTCAACGATCGTGGTAATCCTACTCTATATAATAAATTGATAGTTTCCTTTTTTTAAAACAAATTAACCTGTAATCTTGGTTATATAATAAATTTGAATTATTATTTTTAAAAAATAAATTAATTTCCTTATTTGTTTTCCTTCTAACGTAACTTTCTTATAAAATGGTATCGATATTTTTAATAAAAAAGAAATTTTTACTTTCTTATTTTTTTTAATTTATATATTTCTTCAAGAGTACTATTCTTTACGAAAGGAAGTGGATAAGTTGCACGAATTGATAACATGCACCAATATCCGCTTTTAAAAATAAATATTAATTAACAAATTTTAAAAATGTAAAACAAAATTTGACAATAAACAAAGGTTCGTGCAATTTTACGAAAAAGTGTTTCGTTCTGAATAATATTTTCCTTTCTTCAATTAACGATAAGTACAATGAAAGAATTTAATTGGAATACACTCATAATATAAATGTTTTTTACATTATCATTCAATCATAGATTGCTATGTATAATAAGATTGTTCACTTTTATAATAATTATTTTAAAAATCATACTTAGAGTAATTTTTAACTGGTTGACTGTGTAAAAATTTTGAGTTTAATTTTCATACACTATCAATACAAAGATTTTTACACTATCAATTCATCAGATGAATGAAAACTTTTGCATTGTTAATGTATGAAAGCTAGCAAATTTACTGTGCATGTCAATATGTAATTAGATGAGTGAAAACTTTTACGTTGTTAGTGCATTCTAATTAACTTAAAAAAAAATTATATTGACAATGCATGAAAATTAAACTCATTAGCAAATTGCAATTAAATTAATCTTCTATCCATTAAATTATTTTTAAAATTTCTAATATTTAACCATTCAAACACCTGATTTGTTATTAATCCTTTATATCCTTTATATATAAAAATTAGAATAATCATCTTGAATAAAAGTGTTTTTAAGAGCTATGTTTTAACGAGAGCATTTTTAGAATATTTTCTTCAACAAAAGTGTTTAAGAATTTTTTTTAACTCCTTATCTGTTTTAATATATCATTTTCATCTTTATTTTTAAATTAAATTTTAATATTTTTAAAAAAATATCAATAATTAAAAATAATCTTGTATTATAACATAAATTATTTATTGTAAATTTAAAATATAATTTATATATTTAAAAATATTTATTTATTATACATTTTAATTATAATATAATTTATATATTCAAAAATATTTATTTATTATAAATTTTAATCACATAAAATAAATATTTATCCTGTGCATTATACAACTAAAATGCTAGTTAAATCAAAATTACAATGTGTGTGTATTGTTGTACCTATAGTTAAAAAAACTCACAATGCACGAGATCCTTGCTATTTGTTTCCATTCCAAGGACCAGTTTTTGTGACACGGGAGGAAATCTCCACCTTGGAACTGTTTATTTGGTCTACAAATAGCATTCCCCTTTTTATCAGGAAAGATTTTCTTTGTGAGATTAATACATCACATTTCTACTTGTATTATTTAAGTTAGGCTTAATTGTACTTTTTGCCTTAAAATTTCATAATTTTGCGAATTTTATACTCAAACATTTTTTTTACAAATTTTACCCCATAATTTACAAAATATTGCAAATTTTACCCCTATATAAAAAATTGTGGCGGTTTAAAGGAAAAATCACCACAAAATTGTCTTAATTGTAGTGATTTTTCTACATGAGAGCAAAATTTGCGATATTTTGTAAATTAGGAGCAAAATTTTGTTGGTACAATCTTTATGCATTGGTAATCGAACCTAAAGATTGTTGGTGCAAATTGGTAGTGATGACTCCACAACAATGAAGAAATATCATCGAGAAAATCATTGATAGTAATTGTCCTACAAGAAAGAAAAAACAACAAAGAAAAATTGCAAGTCTCCACGGCATGTGTAAAACACTAACCTTTAGGTTCAATTCGCTCCATCAATCTCTATAAAAATTGGATGCAATAAAGTGTCTTGGTAAATTCCCTTTAGGATACAATGGAGTTTCTTGACATAGTTTGCACACCCACATCAAGTGTATTATCAATGGTAGTTTACAAAATAATAGTTTCCTTAATTCTCTTTGCGCATAAGGAAAGAAAGGAAATGATTTGAATGCAAAAGATCAATGTCTTACTATTTTCATTGTCTATTCTCAATCACTCTTTTTCTACATATAGATTGGTTCTATTTATAGACAATTTTATGCCTTATGGTGAAAAGATATAGTCTTTTAAAGAGACACATCTCATGATTCTTGATGAAAAGTCATCTCTTCTGACCTTTAGTGAAAAGTCATATCTCATGACTTTTGATAAAGAGAGACACCCTTTAATAAAAGAATATACACTTTTATTAAAAAAAATACAACTTTTCATTCTTGCATCTTTTCATGAATAGACATATCTTTTCATGAAAATATAAACATTTTCACAAAAGAATATAACTTTTCATACATGCACATTTTCATGAATAGATGCATATTTTCATGAAGAATACAACCTTTCATTTATTTTGAAAATCTCTCACAAATTCGCAAAAAAAATTATTTAGGGACAAAATTCGTGAGATTGAGAAACTTTTGAGACAAAAATGCAAGAAAAGTGCTAGCAATATACTTTTTGACACACTCTTTTGAATACACTCTCTTATTGATTGAAATTTGTTAAAAAATTACAAAAATTTATGGATCTCACATCTTATTTAATGACTCTCTTTCATGATTTTGTAGTTCTAATAAATTTCACCAATAATAAAGTATGTATTAAGAAGAGTGTTAGAAATTATAATACTAGCACTCCTCAAAATGCAATTAAGCCTTTTAAGTTATAACACATCTATCTCTATAGGATTATCACACGATGATCCATACAACCATAAGTTCAAGTAGAATTGGAGAACCATAATTTATTCAAGATTCATATCCTACTTATACAAATAGTTGTACCCTTTTCTCCATAGAAACATACAAATACAAGCCACACGCAACAAAAATTATTTATTTGCAAATAGACCCCTCAAAGACTGTCCCTCACTCAACTCTATAAGGCTAAGCCGAAACGTGGGAGATTGGAAACCCCTCCTTTATATGGCGATCACTACTACTCTGAGTAGCTTACCAGTTTGTTAGGCATCTCATCCCATAGTGTAAGAAGGCGCTGGCAAGTTGATTACTGTAGTTTTAACCTTTGTCATCATGTTAATACTGTTGGTGATTCCTTGAGAACCAATTCCACTATCTTTCAGACCCTGCCACAAATCATATTTGTATGTTTAGACAGAAAAATAAGTTCATAAAAAATATTTACTAAATACAGTTATGACTGTGCTTGGCTTTATATTTATTCTTAAAATTCATAATATCAATTGAGTTTAATTTTATATACACTGATAGTATAAAATTCATAATATCATTTGAGTTACCTTTTTGCCACATCTTATAAATGAATACGATGATGTGGTAAAGTAATCAAATTTTATTGAATGTCTGTGATAGGCCATTGGGCCCAAACAAACTGTTATTGGTTTACACTAGGAAATGCGTGAAGGTGAACGGTTAGTTTGGGCCCAATGACCTATCAATATGTATATAAATCTTATAAGATGTAGCGTATATAAATTAAACTCATCATTTAATGATGTTGCATGGGAATAAAAGAGGAATGTTTTTCATTCCTTTTTTTGGTAGAAAACTTTGAATTTGTTTCCTATAAAAACGGAATTTTATAATTAGGATGACAAACTACAAAATTTTTATGGCAACTTAACAAGGTGGAGGACAAATATTTCACCTGAAAAGGAAAGTGATCAGGTCCACGAGCAGGTGCTGAATTAATTTGAACTGTTCCTGTCTCCATTGCATCACTTATCAGCATTGCTTTGTTAATGTCTCTTGTGAAGACACATCCCTGCATTATACATAGATACATGGCATTTTAACTGAGAACATACTCAAGAGAGATAGCCCTCTTCTAAAGTATATATAACCATTCTAATCTAAAGGCTTATACTGAAACGGACTCTAAAACCACAAGGCAATACGATGAAAACAAATTTAGAACAAAATGGACAATCCCTCTTAACACAGCTATTCACAAGAGCATCTTACTTTTGAAAAAAGCTGTTCAAAGTCTCAAACTCATCTAGCAAGTAAAAACTGATTATAACTGACACTTTCTTTTGCACGTAAAAAGAAAATTAGGGAATCAAAAGTGTAGCCATTTTTTAAATGGTGGTACCCTTTTGTCCTTTGAATGAGTGCATGCATATTGATCAACTGATGCTATACCTGAAGGCCAAAATTGCTAGCATTACAATGGTGGACTCCTTCTTCAACAGAATTGATTCTTATAACTGGCAAAACTGGTCCAAATGGCTCCTCCCATGCTATCCTCATATCGGGGCGAACATTATCCAACAGCAATGGCCAAATGAGATTCCCCTCCCTTCTGTATTCCTGGCAGAATGTTGCTCCTTTCTCCTTAGCATCCATTACCAACCCTTCAATAAAGTTAGCAGAGGACTCAGTGACAACTGGTGTGACATCACAGTCATCCTCGGGTGGCCCAACAGTTAACTTTGCAACTTTATCATTGATTTTCTTAACAAGAGTGTTGGCAACCGATTCCATGACCAAAGCAACCTTTACAGCTGTGCATCTTTGACCACTGACACAAAAATTTTCACAGCATTTGTATTAGGATTTAGGACTATTACTATCATTGAAGTTTTAAACTTAGCATAATGTGAAAGTTCCACATAAAACTGCAAGTCTAAATGACACTTGAGAAATACGATAATCATGAAACTCAGTGATGTCTGAGTTGATTTCCTTGCATGAACTGTTTTCCTTCATTGTATATGTTTCCAGAGAAGAAATTAAGTGAATGATTTACCTATTGGAGGAAAGACAAATAAATAAAAAAGACAAGTTAACATAGCTAATGGATGTTCATAACAATTTTGTTAGGCAAATTCAAGACAATCTGTTAAAGGATTAATGAAGCAATTTTGATGTTTCTACTGCAACAGATTTTTAAAGTCTATATATAGTTTCCTTCTGAAGGTGCTATATGTTATTGTTACCTGTAGGAGAAGCCTCCTTTTACAACGTTAGCAGCTGCCAAATCCAAGTCAGCATCTTCAAGAACAATGCAGGCATCTTTTCCACCCAGCTCCATTTGAAGAGGAATCATGCCAGCCTTCTTTGATATTGCGATTCCGGTGTCCCCACCAGTGAAACTGAGGATTAATGTGAATTAGGTGTGAAAATTTCCACTTGCAACTAACCGAAAAACTCCCAGGCATTCACTCTTCTATCTTCATAATTTGGTACAAAATAACTTCAAGTTTTTCATGTTATTATATCTTATAATTACTTTTGAAACTAAAGACTGATATATCATGTCACCATTTATTATTTGAAAACACACAAAAGATGAGACAAGATGTATTGTGTCTTGCTAGAACATCTTGTTGGAAGTTGGAACTGCATTTGCAGATTAGGAATCACATGAATTATTGTATAGAGAACAACAAAACCAACCATTATAGAGGACAGCAACAATAACAAGATAGCCAAAGAAGTGAATATTACCTTATGCAGTTCACTCCCGGATGCATTGTAAGAAAGTCACCAATCTCAGAACCCTTTCCTGTCACACAGCTAATAAGACCTTCGGGGAAACCGGCCAAATGAAAGCAATGCACCATATGTAGTGCAGCGACAGCACCCTGTAAAGATAATGAGCTAAGCAAGTTGTCTGACTCATAAAGCCATTCAAAATATATGCAGCACTTGAGATTTTATTTAAATTATATTATTGTAAGACTATAATTATTAATAAGAATATACTCTATAAAGAGTTGCATACCTGGGTTGGCGGTTTAAGGACAATGGAGTTTCCAGCAATAAGCGCTGGAGCAATCTTTGAAACAGCCAGATTAACAGGATAGTTAAAAGGTGGAATAGCTAAAACAACTCCAAGTGGAATCTGCACACAGAAAATGTCTCAAAATAACGCCTTATTTACAATCACATAGAGTCTAACATATTGTTGAGATCTCACATTGACCAGAGATACGATCATTGTAGTTCTTATAAGCCTCAAATAGTCCTCGCCTTACAAGTCGGTTTTGTAAGGCTCAATTAGATCTTAAGCCTAAATACTAAGATGATATCAAAGCTTATCCCAGATTCATAGTAACCCATATCTATCTATGCTCTAGATGGCTATTTCTAGGCATGAGGGGATGTGTTGATGTTGGATGGACACACGCAACATAACCTTTTACACACTACAAAAATACCAAATAAAAATAATGGATGGACACCAATTTTATTTAACGTAGTTCGGCATCTTTTGTCTACGTCTACGAAAATATCTCAATTTTATTTATCTCAAATAAACAATTCCATTACAAGTTTTCTAGACAAACTTGAAAAATCCTCCCTTCACATGATCACCCTCTCTCTTAGGGGCCAGATAGTTCTTCTCATCTCAAGAACCCCAACATTAAAAGAGGAAACAAATTCCTAAAATAAAAACAATATTTTTAAATCTAAACAATGTTCTAGAGATTTGAAATTTGAAATTTGAATTATTTCCCAACAATTCATCCCTCAATTAAAATGTCCAAATTTCTTCTTTTAACTCCTTTCATCATGGATGCTCGTCGCAATCATCTCCAATCTTGTTTTCGCCTCTACTCTACAAGTATTAGATGGTGACACTTCTTATACTTGTACCGCCGCCACTTGACATCCCCATTGCCAAGAAGACTTTCAATGCAAAAATTTGCATTGCCGTTAGCTACCAAGATACACCGCTTGACTTCCCATCGCCAAGAGGTGTCGGACCACGTTAAATAAAATTGGTGTCTTTCCGTTATTTTTATTTGGTGTTGTTATTTGTGTATTTCCCCAACAGTTGAAATCCTATATCGACTAGAAATAAGACCAATGTAGTCTTTATAAGACTTGAACGGTCCTTACCTTACCAGCCATATTAAGTTGATAAGTAGTAGTTTGAATCCTAATTACTACTACCAAAACAGCAACCCAGATGCTACTCACTCCTCTTTATTTGTTTTCTTTGCATTTTTAAGAAATCCAATTTTATAATGGATGTCCTTTAAAGAATTAGAGGGAAGTGATGCCCAATTTAAATAAGTTAAAAATTATGAAGATTTAAAAGTGATCCTGTTTCCAAACTCGAACCAAAAGAAAGTAATCAATTTTGAACATACCTGGAAGCTCCCAAAAGCATTTATTACACATCAAAGAATAGTATACATGAATCAAAAGTGATACAAGAGATGGCATGATGACAGCCTTTCTGTTATTGTAATTAATAGAAAAACTATAATGCAATGAAGAAGTGTTCATATGTGTTCCACGCCCATCCAAACATATAGCAAATGGCATTTCAAAATTACAAACTGATTGCCAATAGTGGAATGTGATTCCTTGTTACTTCTTCGAGTAATGAATATTCTCATTTTTGGATTGATTCTAATGTTTGAAGGCATACAGTTGTGAACATGCACTCAACCATTCCCTGGATATCCACACAATATGAAATATTTCACAGGGAAGGGTGAAAAAAATAATACGAAGATTTTGGAAATTGCAACATTTTGTGAGGGGAAAAAACAGCATAGTTAATGCTAGGTGTGAGAACCACCACCTGTAAAAGAGTAGGTCAAAATACCTTGGAAGTGAGACAGTATTTGGTTCTTTCATTGCCTGGAAAACTATCAGAGACCAGAAATTTTCCTTCCCCAAGAATTCTAACTCCTTCCTCAGCACAATATGACACCAAATCCCCTGATCTGACCACCTACATAAAAATCACAGCATTTAAAAAGTAAATTGAAAGCCAAGACCCAAATGGCCAAATCTCACAAGCATGCAACATAAGTCCCCAATTTCCCGTCAAGAATTCCTAAAATGTTATTTGCATAATATTTGAATGCTAAAAATAAACATGAAAGTAAAAAAGAGAGGAAGAAAAAAGTCTTGTATTTGATAAACATTACACTAGGTCAATGAAAATTTCTAATTGTACATGTATATGTACATACTTCAGTGACAGCATCTTTAGCTGGCTTTGCAATCTCCTTAACAAGGCACTCAGCAACAGGTGCTTTGTGCTCCTTCAGTATTGCTGCAGCCTTATGAAGCAACTCAGCTCTTTTCCACAGTGGAGTCTTGGCCCATGATTTTTGAGCTGTTTTAGCTGATTCCATGACCCTATTAACCTCTTCCTGGGTACAAGCTGTTTGAGATTCAATTAAAGTGGATCAATATCCCAAAGTTACCACCCTTAAAACCAAAACTCAAAAAACAAGACTCTATCATCATGCTATTTCTCATGAATTCCAACAACAAAACAGGAAAAACAAAATGATCACATAGGTGTGTTGTTAATTTTCAGCCAATCAAAGTATTGGGTCAGAGACCAACACCTGAGATGGCAAAGACATGGTTTGCATGGGGTGGGGGCAAAAGGGTATGTTAGTTAATAATAATATTACCTTGGACCTTGAAGTGGGTCTTCCTAGTGGTGGGATTGATGATGGGAACGGATTTTCCAGAAGAGGACTTGTTCCACTGGCCTTGTGCGTAGTACTTGAAGACATCACCATCTATGATCTCTGCAAAGATGCCACTGCCAGCCATCTCAAACAAGTGATTTGATGAAATTTGAGGTTTGTACTTTGGGTTATATATATATATATATTGATGTTGATGATGTGGTTGGTTATATTGTTATTATTTTATTATTGGGGTGGATTCAGACAGGGTCAAGGAACAGCTACAAATGTTGCTAATACTTAGTGCATAGTCTAGTTCAGTCCTTGACCGATCAGTGTGCTCTTTAGGCAGTTTGCAGGAATAAAAAAATAAAATAAAATTGAGTAACGGTTTAATTACTAAATTAGTACATGAAATATAGGACACCCCTCGTATTAATTTGCGGATGATAGAAATTATATACGTTGCTTGTTTGATCGGGAAATTAGTCTACGAACTAGTGTTTGCAAGGTGTGATGTGGG
This sequence comes from Spatholobus suberectus, assembly GCA_004329165.1. Classification (NCBI taxonomy): domain Eukaryota; kingdom Viridiplantae; phylum Streptophyta; class Magnoliopsida; order Fabales; family Fabaceae; genus Spatholobus; species Spatholobus suberectus. The sequence continues at coordinate 11,223,398 of CM014733.1, forward strand.
AGATAAACTATAATTCTTTATTTAATGTTTTTAATTATAATTAAACTTAAATACATAAATATTTCTGAATATTTTTAATTATAAACATGAATATTATTGTAAAAGTTATTATTATTTATTGATAAAATTTCAATAGATTTTATATAATACTTTCAATTATATGCCCTTTTTTTAATTCAATACTTATAATAATACTACATCTATAATCAAAATATTTGAAAGAGAATATTTGGTTAAACGAATTTAGGGAATACAATTATTATAAAATGTAACAAAAAGATAAATTTAAAATTTAATAATAAAATGACTTAATTTTATATGATTTATTTATAATAATGTTTAAATACTTTTTTACTTTACATATATATTTTTATATTTATTTTAAATAATTTTTATCATAAAAAAAAGATTAAATGGTCAAAAATAATTTTTCTTATATTCTAACATTGTATGCTCCTATATACACACAACTATGGTTTTTAATTTAGATGAAACCAAGATAATTTTATTTTACAATCTGCTTAACTTATTTATTTTATTAAGTAATATCTGATGAATTTATATTTGAGCGTTAATAGCTAAATAAACTTAAATATTTATGAATATTAATTTATTTAAATTTTAAGTTTTAACGTTTATATTTTACCACATTTTAATTATTTTATTAAAAATATCATTTCCTTCAATAAAATAATTTAACTTCTATTAAAAATAAAAATTTAAATAAAAGTTTATCTAATCATATATAATATAAGTTTTTATTCAACGTATTATATTTTATATATTTATAAATAAAAATGAAATATATTATTAATTGAACATGTAAAAGTTAAATTAAAAAATTTTATTTAAATAATTATTTCGTTAGAACTTGTAAGTTTTAGAATTTAGGGAGATAGAGGGATTTGAGAGACACTATGTATTATGAATTTAATTAGAATTACTAACAGTATAAAGACTTTTATACTATTATCTAATCATAAATTGTCATTAAGATAAAGTTGTTGACTTTTGTAATAATTACTTTAAAAGTTATATTTACATATGATATTTTTAATTAGATGACAGTGTAAAAAATTATACACTAATATATGTGAAAATTATGCTATTGTATTATTGAGAAAAAAGTTTACAAGGAGGAGTATTTGTACAAGAGTGCTTATCCCTAGTGTAAACTTGTCACTAATAGGGGTGTTCACAGGTACAGATAACTCATTGACCCGAACCAATCCAAACTAACCCAATTACTTCGGTTCATTTTTTTGAGTGTTCAAGTCGCACCCCACCCAACTCGTTCAAACTCATTCAAGTATGGGTCGGGTAACGGGTTTTAATTTACAAACTTGTTTACCCGTGAACCCAACCCGTTGGAAAAACATTTTATTTAATTTATTACTTTTTATATATTTTATATACTAATAATTATTAATTAGTGAGTTACTAATACTAAATAAGACAAAGAGTAAAGACACCCCCACACACCCGTGAAGTTGTGAACCCCTATTAATTTTGGATCACTATATATCCATGCATGTTGTTGCTATTCTTGTTCTCTCGACTCTCATTCTAAGTTTATTATAAGCTTTATATTAATTTTAGAAACAAAAATGATGAGAAACAAAGTCCAAAACTAAATACAATATTTTTATAATGTGTCAAAATTTATAAGAAAAAAATACAATTTTTAAAAAAATAAACAGATTTTAAATACACGAACCCAATTACCCGATCCAAACCAACTTGTTAATGATCGAGTTGGTTTGATTTGGGTCTGACAATAAAAAAGCATGAACCTGACCCAACCCATACAATTTTGATCGGGTTGGGTAACAGGTTTAGCCAAACCCGACTCAACCCAACCCATGTACACCTCTAATCACTAATTCAATTCAATCAGAGACAAATTGAATTCAAGCAACTGACTCAACACCTAAGTATATTGTCACTACACTACAATTATTACATCGTAGCAAGGTATTAACAAACAAATAAATGCAATACAGAAGGATAAATGGTCCACTACTATATTCCTCGATATCTCCCTTAAGCCAAGGGTGTTTGGCCTAAGGACATTGACTTGTCAAACACCTTAAGCTTATGTCTTATCTCACTTCATTCATTAAAGATTTAGAACTTGAGAGAGAATCTTTGAAAATTTAATGCAATCATCACCAATGCTGGGGACATAATAAATGTACTGGTCGTACAAGTAATAAAGTAAACGTAAATTATCATTCCTATAAGGATTATGATTTAATAACTACTCAATTAGTTAATTACACGACAGAGACTAGGGTAGGTGGTCCATGCTGGACCATAATTTTTAGCCGTTAGATTAATCTCATCTTCATAAGGTTTACTTTACATCTTCCACACCAGATTATCCCTCTTCCAACTCACCCCTATCGCTGACCACCGTTTACCATCGCCAGAGGCGATTTTTGACGGCGGTGCACCAGAAAACATCTCCGTCTACAACCGTACAATCCCACTATTTCCAAACTTCTCTGGTCTTGTCCTCCCTATTGGAATGAACGGCTGCCGCACCACCCTGGTCAACAGGTCCCATCTCACTCCATGGAAAAACTCGTGCTCCTTGATCTTCGTAACGTTGCGAGTGTAGCCCAACCGCTTCGTCTAATCCTTCTCGAACAACCTTTCAACAAGGTCCGTCAATGCCAAACCTTTCCCAATGAACTCCAACGGCTTCGTGAGAACGTTCTAAAACATTTCCTTACAGTTCTTCCCCTTAATAGGGTCTTACTGAAGAGCATTTTGTAGACTAGTATCCTAAGGGCCCACCAGTCCAAGGCAAACTTGTGGTCGTTGCCGCACACAACCTCCGGTGATACGTGCTCCTCCATGCTAACGAAGGAATTTGACCATTCACTATTGGAGAAACTGAATTTTCTCCCACTCACCTAGCTGACTCAGGTGAATTTCACCTTCTTGAGGTTGTTGGCATTTTTATTTTTATGAGAAGTGGAGGTTTCTAATAGGAGGAAGGGGATTCACCAGGAGAAACTCTGGCAGTATTTCTAGCGAGGTTCAGGAATTGAAGTAACAAAGGGTTTGGTTTTGAGGATGAGTTTGCAGGAGAAGTCGAAATCAGTGAAGGTGAGATGGCCAATGTTTTATGGTGCACCGCTGCCGAAAATTGCTTCCAACAACAACGAATGGTGGTCGGCGGCAAGGGTGATTTAGGAGAGAAATAATCTGGTGTGGAAGATGTAACATAAATACTATAAAGATGAGATTAATCTAACGGCCAAAAGTTATGGTCCACCATGGACCTTAACCGTAGTCTAATTACACTTTTGATCGAGTAATAAGACACAATTGGTTGATTTTTGGTTTTAATTAAAGTTAAATAAAAATAAACTCAAATAATTGGTTAAGAGAAAATTCAATGAACAAAGACAAACAAATATTGAAATCCTCTCTATTCTCCCCTAATGGGGGCACCACAAACTGTCATACCTCTACAACTGCAAAATTTGCGAAAAGTGACCACCACGACCCTTGAACAACACAACTTTGGTGTCATCATAATCAGAGAGGATGTTGGATTAGGAGCATGAAGCTGATATCTTGACATGGTCAAATCAAGAGGCACTAAGCGTGGATTAGAAGTGTGAGCAAGATTCACTATAAGTGGATCAACAAGTATGGTCTTTTCGTTTTTCTCCATGTGCGCCTCAATAGTGAGTGGGAATGTTTCGATTTCGTAATGGAGGATGTAAAACACAGGGAAACACAAGAAAAAGAGTTGAATTGTGTTTCTAAAAACTTCTTTTAAATCTTTTATAAACACACATAAAGAATAAATGAATGCTTCATTTTTGTTAAAAACAACTTTTTTAAAAGACTTAGGTTGTGAAATAAAAGAGCTTAGTTATATCAAATCCCTTAGTTAGTATAAATATTTTTGACAAAGGAAAGATAGAATAACACACAACAAATTTATACTAGTTTGTCTCACCTAGAGACTATATCAAGCCTTTGTAAACACCAAAAGTTCTACTACAAAACAAAATTACAAGAAACAATGTTCCAAATTGTTACAAGTATTCTTTTCTCTAAGCTTCTTCAGGCTCACACAAGTATTATTTAGTCCTTGCCTTTTGCACAAAGTATTCTTTCTTACTAAGCTTCTTTAAGCTCTTTAGCAAACCACACAAAAATGCTTATAAGGATAACCTTAAGCTATTGTTTGATTGGTACATGGATAAATATAAGACATCCTATATGCTTAGAAAATACAACCAAGTTTACAGAGAATGCTTCATAATAAATACAAAAACCATTTAGTAAATTGTTTTCTTGGATCTTTGTAACCTGTTTTCTCTTGTGGCTTTTATAGGACGCTTCAAAATATCTGTTGGAGCTCTTCTTCCTTCTATAGAATATGTGAATGTTGGTTCATTTAATGCTACAATAAATACTTTTGCCAACTTTTCACGTAAAAGATAATAAAGGATTCTGCTTATCTTTTTTCCACGTACTCGCATCATGCAACAGGTGAAGATATTCAACCTTTTCTAATCCAAGTACGTTGTTTTATCTCTTGCTTTTTTGTTTTTCATGACTTTTGATGCAAGTGTTTGGTAGTCTTCTAAAATTGTCTTGATATGCTACAAATAAAGCTTGTAATCTTCTCAAACAAGCTTCTAAGCAAATAAAATAAGCTATTTTTCTTTATAAGACTAAACTTTTTTAGGACAGATAGAAAATACTTTGACAGATAGTTGTTCATGATAGATGAACCTTTAGTACTTAATATATCTTTTTGTATATTTACCTGATAGGACGATTAGTACAGTGAAGGAATAATCTTCATCAAAACATATAGTCTAATATTTTTATCTGTTGTCATTAAATTTTAATGATTAGATCGTCTTAGATCTAAAAGAAGATAACATTGATTTGTTGTTAAAGGTAGCAACAACAGAGTCAAATTCCTCAGGTAGTGCTTCAAGCAATATTTCCACCAAATCATGATAGGGTACTAGATCATTAACAAAGACTAGGGCTTCTAGAATGCCTCAAATGCTAAGGACAAATTTAGTAATGGTGTAATTGACTTTGATGATGGTGTAAAGTTCAAAATAGAGTTGCCTCAACCTTGTCTTTGTGAAGTTTTGGAAGTAATTGTGAACTTCGTCACAAACTTGCCTTAAACTATGATGATTAACAACTTTAGATAATAAATATTCAAAGATTGTAAAGATGAGCCAAGAACAAAGGAATATGTCTTGTTACTTCCACTCAATATAGGTTAGATTGACATAATTTTCACCACATTCTTGATCTATCTAACATGAATCTTGGAGGAATTAATAGAAGTTCCACAAAGTTTTAAAGCTTATAGCCACAAAGAATTATTTCGATCACTTGCTTACATTGAAGGAAGTTTTTGTTGTCAAGCTCAACAAACATTTGGCAGGAGAATGTAATTGCATAAAAGTTCAAAAGCAATTTGAAGGTGAAGCCATGGTGGATGATCAAAATCATTTCATGATACTATTTTAGAATTTAAGAGAGAGAGAGAGATTTATGATAAGCTAAAAATGTTCTCAATAATTGTATGATTAAGAGAAAGTTTACAAGGAGTAGTATTTGTACAAGATTGTCTATCCCTAGTGTACAAGTGTCACTAACTGAATTTAGCTAGAGAAAAATGAGGCCTTGTTTGGATAAACTTATTCATTAACACTTATAGATGAAGAAAATAAGAAGAAAGAAATGAAATAAACTTATCTCATAAGCTAATTCTAACTTATGCATAAGCTAAATATTGAAGAAACTTATTTCATTTAGCTTCTCCAAAAACTAATTTTAACTTATAAACAAATTAATTAGAAATCAATATGAATTGCCTTATTCAAGGCTCTCCAACTCGTCTATCCATATTAGGCTGTGATCTGTGGCTCGCTCTTTCCTTTTTTGGTTATATCTTATAGTAAGGAATAAATCCAATTTTTAGGTTGAGGTTGGAGTTTTCTTTCCCCATGCATTCACAGTGTTTGTTGTTTTGTACAGCTCGGTCAAGCCTTAGATGGGGCGTGAACCTTATAGAACCCCTTTATAAAGCTTTAGGTTGTGGTGATCCATGCCTTCATCCATAAGAGAGAAGCGCATCTACCCCTCATTCACAAAGGTATCCAAAATCCAGAATCGCATCTCTTATGGCCATGTGGTAGTAGCTGGACTTTAACCTAGCCTTGGGCTGACCGTAGGGCATTCCTAAATTTTCACTAATAAAGCGAATCCAGTTCCATAAGACGATGATTGTACTCCTTCCTTTTCGAATACTCCTATTCTCTTTTGGTCAGGCAAGTTAGAGGCCCCCTTCCATTGTTGCCTAATGGGAACATTCTACCAATGTTCCCACTGCCGATATACCTATTTATAGTGTAATGATGATGTAGCACGTTAGGGAGATCAATTTCATCCATATCAATAACCACTGCGATTACCTTTGACCATTTCTTTACCTATACCTATATTCATATCTTCTAGTTGCAGATCCAAAATGAGTATTTGCTTCAACAGAGCCAGTTGATTCTGGTGATTTTGTTGATGAACGAAGTCAATGAAGAAAAACATGGTTGAGTCAGCTGACTGAGCAGTAGATTTTGTCGATTCAGCAAAAATAGATCTAGAACCAACTTCCCCATCACTACCTCCACCACCACCAGCATAAGGCCTAGTTCAAAATCCTCTAGCAACAAAGGTAGTAAAGCCTACAACTGCACTACCTAAAGTAGCAAAGCAAGTAGCGACAATAGAAAGAGTAGAAAGAAGAATGTAGAAAAATGCAAGGGCAATTAATGTTATTTCTTGAAGAAGAAAAACATATGATACAAATCTTTATTCATAGAGAAATGAAAATGATAAAAGTAAAAGCCTCCATTTAAGACCACATATTGGGAAATAAATTAATATGACCCTCGGCCAATCCTCCCTCGACAATAGCTTCGTCCTAGCATAAGCAATTGAAGTAAAGCCTCTGCCTTTATTGCTTGATTGAAAGGATCAAACATTTTCCCTTACTCTTGATAGCAGAACGAATTATATTATTCAAATTAGTTAGGTAAACTTGCTTTTGCCGATTGCACTCAGATAGCGGCCTAGGCAGTCTTGGAATTGGAATAAAACAAATTGGATAAATTGGACTTCAATGGGCTTTGTTTGGAAAGCCAGAAAAATGTGGCATTTCTAGGCTAAAAATGGATTTGAATGCTAACATTGGGCTAACCTTCACTCTAATGGAATGGGAAATGAAGAAAACCATATTTTGTTTGCCATCTCTCATAAGCTAATTTTAGCTTATGAGAGAAGTTTATTTCATTTTACCTTTTTAATTTCTTCTCTTCTAAGTACTTTTGGTGAAATTTACCCAAACAAAACTTGAATCCAAGTAGCTGACGCAACACCTAAGTGGGTTGTAACTACATTACAATTTTTTCTGGTGATGGAGATAACCACAATACACTTATTACTATGCATTAAGGTATTACAAAACAAATGATTGCAATATGGAAGGATAAATGGTTGAGTAATATATTCCATGATAATAAGAATAGCATAATAATTATTTACGTTATATTATTTTATATTTTTATTTTTCTCTATTTATAATTAATATATGTAATAAATATATTTCTACGAATTATTAATAATTAATGCACTTTTAATTTTTATTCATTTTACAAATTACAAAAATATAACAAATAAAAATTTAAAATTTGAAAGCATAAGATAATGCATGTTTATAGAAATATGTTTTTAATTAATCATGGAAAAATTAAAAATATATATTATTTAAATAATTTTTCATTAAAACATGGAAACATAGGATTAAAAGATATCAAGATTTATAAGTTAATATAGAAATGAGTTAATTAATTATATTAATATATATTTATACTGTTCTCTATTCATGATTAATATAAGTAAGAAAATATATTTTTATGATTTATTAAAAATAATTTTATTTTAATTGCTATTTTTTTATAAATTTATAAACAACAACTGTAAAAAAATTAAAATTTGAAAAGTATAAGATGATATATATTTTTTCTACATTTACCATTAATATATGTAATAAAATATGTACTTATTTTCTAATTTATTAAAAATTAATAAGCATTTTATTTTTATTTTCAAAAAATTTAAAGTGCTAAGTTTTTTTTGAAACTTCAGGAGAATGAGAAGTCAGAAAAAAATATTAATAAAATTAATAAGAGCAAAATAAACGAAATAGTAAATTAAAAAAATAAAAATTTAGAGAAAAAATTTCATGTGATCGACAATTGTAAGGGAACTATATACCAAAAAAATTGTAAGGGAAGAATTTTAGTATTATATGTAAATAAAAGATACACACACACACACACACACACATATATATATATATATTTTATGTGTTAAATTTGTCTTCAAAATTAGTGTGATATAAGAACTTTGACGAATAAATATATACTAACAATTGATGTTACATTCTTCAGGACAAATTTGAGTATTTACTTAAATAAATTACTTAACAAGAATAAGAACATTCATAAAGAAAAAAATAATTATTAAATTAATATAAAATAAAAGTATTTGACCGAATAAAGTAAAAGTATTAAATATAAAGTAATTAAAAATAAATTAATGATATAAGAACATACTAACAATTGATGTTATGTTTTTCTGACGAATTTGAGTATTTTCTTTAATAAATTACTTACAAGTATAAGAACATTCATAAAGAAATTAAAAAAATAATTATTAAATATAAAGTAAAAGTATTTGAACGAATAGGTAAAAGTAAAAGTAAATTACTAATATAATAACTTTGACTGAAGAAATATATATTTCTAGAAACCATAAGGGTAATTCCATCGATACAAACTAGCTAACAATTGATATCATATTTTTAAAGACGATTTTGAGTATTTACTATAACTAACAAGTATAAAAACATTCATAAAGAAATTAAAAATATAATTGTTAAATATAAAGTAAAAGTATTTTGTGTTTGAGTAGTTTTTAAAAAAAATTAAATTCTTAATATGATAAATATTTTTTTATTCAAATGCGATAAATACTTTGACATATATGCAATATTTTTAATTTTATGTTATTCGTTAATATCTTAAATACTAGCTTGCCAATAAAACCTTTATTGTTTTTTCGTTCTCTTTAATACATTTCATTCTCCTTAATACATTCATTCTCCTTATTATTTCATAGTTTTTGTTAAAAATATCGTAAATGTATTATATAAGTAATATTTTTTTTAAATTATTTTTTTAAAATTCTTAATACAATGAATATTTTCTTTTTCATGAATAAATGTGATAGAATGGGAAGACACTCCCAATACTACCGGGTAGGGCACTAATGATGAGTTGGGACTGTCGGTAGAGGCTCACTTAGAGATTATTGCACAAGCCTGAACTGCAAGCAATTCTAACCAATGAATACTTTAATATCTATGTAATTAATAATATTTTTTACTTTCTTAACTAAAATTTAAAGCACTTACTAATAAAATCTTTATTCTTTTTATGTTCTCTTCAATACATTTGATTCTCCTTATATTTAACAGTTTTTGTTATAAATGACTTAAAAGTACTGTTTAAGTAATATTTAATATCTTTTAAAATTTGTTAAATGTTTTAAATTCTCAATGCAATGAATATTTAATATTTATGTAATATTTTTATTTTTATTTCCTTAATTAATACATTAAATACTTGCTAATAAAATCTTTATTAGTCTTCTTTTTGTTCTCCTTGAAATATTCAACGACAACTAATGGCACCTTGCCTTGACCAGTATATATACCATTATACCTTACCACGGTGGTCTGCAAGACTTTAATTTATGAATGAAAGAAACTTATTATTTAATTAACTTCTCATTATTCTCATTTTTATAAATATTCAAATTTCAAAGACACCCTTCAATTCAAGTTCTGAATCTGATGGCACCCGGCTGCTAGGTACGTAGCAATCTCATGTGTTGCCAGGTATTTGACCTACTCTTTTGGAGGTGGTTGCATGAAAATGGTAGCTACCAAGCTTGCACATATTTTAAACAAGAGTTTAAAAGAGTCTTTGACTTCCCTTAAAATTTGAAGAAAAAAATATATTAAGTAAAAAGCCATAGTTTGTGGCAACGACTTATATAAATATTACGTATAAAAAACTTAACAATACTTATGGTTTATGACCATAATTTCAAAATAGAGAAAAAATTATTTAACCTTAAGGTATAATTTAAGACTTTGTGCATGTAAACCCACTTAGATTATTAACAACATGAAAAATAATTTTGCAACTGCAGTCAAGTGAAAAACTAATTTCAACCCGAACTAATTTGTGTTTGTCTCCTTGCTCATTTTGTTTTTACTGCACATCATTTTCTTTCTTTCCTTTTTTAATGAAACATCACGGTTTCACTTTGTTCGTTATATATATATTTTAAAACTTGGTTTGCAGCCGAGATTTCTTTTAAAAAAATTTATCCTTAAGTCGTCGTAATTACATAAAGACTTCCTCTAGAAATAAAAGAAAGAAAATTTTATATTTAAATTGAGGAAAAAAATAAGCAAAATTTTTAAGTTATTTTTTCTTTTTCTATTTATTTCTTCTTCAATCAAATAATATATATATATATAGGGTCAGTAGGGTTAGGATCCGTTTACACTAAGTATCAAAATTAGTTAAATTACATCTTTAATAACTTTTTGTAAAATGCAAATTTAATTAATCCAACTGTTGAATTTAATGTTCTTACTAATTAGATTAAGTATACAAAATTTCATACAATTCCAAAATTATTTAATAGTTCATCTCATCACTTTATTTTAACGTATAATATGATATTGAAATATATGTAAATATTCAATGTTAGATACCATATCTAACAAAGTCTAAATGGTGTGAAATTTGATATACATGTTCATGAAGATAATATCACATAATTTAACAGTTAGATTGGTTAAATTTGTATTCTACAAAAAGTTATTGAAGGTGTAATTTAACTAACTTTGACACCTAGTGTCAACGAATCCTAACCACATATATATATATATATATATATATATATATATATATATATATGTATGAATAACATTTTTAGGTGAAAATGAGAATAACTAATCTCAACCATTAAATTAAAATAGGAGGCTTGGATTAAAATACTTAAAAATTCAAATTGAAATCTCGTGTAACCATCAAATATCTAAAAAATTCACTAAACAAAAATTAAATGTCTAAAAAATCTCAATTATCATGTCCTAAAATATCTCAATTATCACGTCACTCTTTTTCAAGATTGTCGTTAACTCATCACTATCACCATGATCGCCGCCATCACCACTGTTATGATTGTCGCCGCATCGCTATCTTATAGGAGCGTATCATATGAAAATGATCTTCTTAGGTGAGAATGGTTAATCTCAATCATTAAATTAAAATAAAAGGCCTAGATTAAAATACTTAAAAATTCAAATTAAAATCTTATGTAACTATCAAATCTCTAAAAGATTCATCAAATAAAAATCAAATCTCTAAAATATCTCAATTATCACATCTTGAAATATCTCAATTATCAAGTCACTCTTCTTTAAAATTGTCTTTAACCCATCATTATCACTACCATAACCGCCACCACCATCATGACCGTCGTTGCCATCACCATTGCTGCCACCACTATCAACGACGATCATGATGGTGATGACAACGGTGGTCATGGCGGTGGTGGTGATGTGATTACACCATGACCGTTGTTGCCATCACCATAATTATCGTCGATCATGGTGGTGGGGGTGGTGACATCGACGGTGATGACAACAATGGTCATGGTAGTGGTGGTAGTGGATATGGTAGCGGTCATGGCAGTGGTGGTGGTGGCGGCGGCGGTCATGGTGGTGATGGTGATGGGCTAACAACAATTTTGAAGAAGAGTGATATGATAATTGAGATATTTTAGAACGTGATAATCGAGATCTTTTAGAGATTTGATGGTTACATGAGGTTTTTATTTGAATTCTTAAGTATTTTAATCTAGATATTCTATTTTTATTTAACGATTAAGATTAACCATTCTCATTCTCAGCTAAGAAGGTCATTCTTTTATATATATATATATATATATATATATTAGTATTTCAACCCGTGCATTGCACGGGTCAAATCAAATATATAATTTTATGTTTATAATTAATTATTATAAAAAATATGGCCGATTATTCATATCATATAATTAAGGTAAATAAATATCCAACAATCTAGTTAAAGTTTAATAAAATTGTTTGTAGAAAAACGTTAAGTATATCCAAATATAATAGTTGTCAATATAATAAACTAAGATAATTAAAACTCAAGAATAATTCTCTATTCTAACATGTATCAAGGTCTTAGTAGATGAAAATTATGATAAAGGATATTCATTTTGATCAATGTGATCAAGATAATGAAATATAATAAAACTAAAATAAAATATATTATTTATTTATAATTATTATTACTTTATCATCCTCAACCCAAATAGTGATAATATTTAATATTTCGAGCACATTTTTATTTCCCTCCACTTCATAAAAAATGTGTACATCTCATTAACTATAATGTTGTGTGGATAGTACAATTAAAGTGAAGATATATAAAAAGAATTAATATTTTCATTTTAAATAAATAATTGAAGTGAAAAGTTAAGAATGTATTTATTAAAAATTCCAATTGAAATATTTTACAATTTTAAATTAATGGTATTTATATTCCTATTTCTTATTTTAAATATTGATTATTAGAGGGTTCATGATAATATATATTATAGTGTTGGTGATAAATATATGTATTTTTATTACAATTTTTAATAATAATCTTTTATTTATTAATTCTTTAATTATTGTTCTTAACATAATAATTAAAAAAAGGACAAATTCTAAAGACATTAATTAATGAATTAAAAGTAAATGTTTTTATTAAAAATATTGTTAATATTTTTATAATTTTTAATACATTTGTAGTACATTTTTAATAAAAAAATTACTGTTATTTCCTTAATAAGTATGTTAGAAAAATTTATACATGGTGCTAATCATATAATTTGAGACAAAAGGCAGTTCAACTCGAGGTACAGGAGGTTACACTATGGTCTTATTGGCGAGTGAGAATATTTTGGAATCGGGTGCAGGAGTTCAATGCCACAGTTTTCGTAAAATGTACTCATGCACACGATTTTTGGCTTTCACAAAGATGCTAAGCTTGTTTCTCGCAATCAGCTTAGCATAGCTGATAATGCAAAAGATTGAATTTGAAGGCATAGACGATCTATTGTTTACTATCTTAACAAAAGCAAAAATAAACCACAAAATAATAGTTTGAAATTGAAAAGAAAAATTACTTGCACCCCATCTTTGAATCGACAATTGTAGATGCAATGATAAACATAAATTTTTTTCAAAAAAAAAAAGAAGACAAACATAAATTTCAAACTATAAGTTTGACTCTCAGATTTTGTTTCCCCTAATGAGAGCCCAATGTCCATTTTCGCATAAACAACCAAAATGGTAGAAATGACACTGCTCTAAGGTTTCTCTTCTCAATTCTCACTATACGGGTACAAATGTGAAAAAGGTTAATCACAATTTTTAGGAACATCAATGCCACTGGTAAACCAAACTAGAGAGCTGACAAGTCTATGTAAATGGAAGTTGACATAGAAAATAACATAAATACAATTCCAATTATTATGCCACTTTGTGGTAAGCCTCTCTGGAATTCCCTTATCCAAAGAAAGAAAGATTTGAAAAAGTAATGCCTGATAAAAAAAATTTATCATGAAGGTGAGAAAGGTGATGGTTCTCCTGTAAAAACTGTCTATTTGTTACTTTATGATAAATATTGACTGTGGATCAAATTTAAATATTACTTTAATAATGATTTGTTGCCCAGTAATTTAAAATAATTTGTTATGAATTTATGAAGGCAAAAATAGATAAAAGGGAAAAGTTAGTTGAGCCACCTGTTAATACATTAACCGTTTCTCCTACAAAATCAATCATGAATACCACCCTTAGATAATTTAAATAATTTCATTATTTAATAACATCTGAGCCAAATTTACTAATAAAATATTAACTGTTGTGATACTACCAACTCCCACTTAAGTAGTAGTCAATAAATGGCATAATTGTGTACATTGACAATGTGCATTCTAAATTCTCAAATGTCGAGATATTCAAAAAAGCATCTAATTGCTCATTCTTCTTGTGCCACTATAGTTTGACACTGAAGCCATTGTCCTCAACATTCAACCCAGACATAATTTTTGTGAAATGAAACTTTTAAAGTGGAAAGTACATTCAAAATTTTTTTAAGCCATGTATACCCGTTACATTAATCAGTGTTTGAGATAACAACATCAGTAAAGATAACAACGCCATAGATATAATCAGTGTTTTTCAGCTTAGAATCTCTTAACAGAACCTACTGCAAGGAAAGTGATGATACAACATATATTCACTGAAGCCAAACATTTCTTAAAACAAAAAAAGAAGAAAAACAATAATAGTAATAAATGAAAGGAAAGATATCGGTCTTGAGAATCAAAGCAAAGAGTTTTTCCCCTTCCCAAAGGCATTGAGACAGAGATCACCAACTATGATGAGAACAAACCAGAGACCGTGGCTCCACCCAAAGAAGCTATTCTCGATTTCTTGATGTGCCCAAGAGTTCCCCACCCACTAACAGCAAATCGTGCGGAATCGTGAAATAGAAATCGTGCATTTTCTTTCTGGTTTTCTCTGATTTTCCAGGAGGATTCTAATGCTTTTAAAGTGTGAGGGAGGGAGGCTTTGTGGGAGATAAGGATTGAGGGAATTTGAAATTTTATTTAGAATAATATCACTTAAACCGAAACGAAGATAAAGGTAAGTTTGGGAGAGATAAAAACTACCGAGTAAAGTTCGGAGAGTCAAGCATAATTCAAGTGAAATTGAGGAAATTTTGAGAGTAAGTGATGGAAGCAATTAGTGAGACTGAAAAAACTCTGCAAATCTGGAGCGTGTAGTGCACGAAAGCATGAGAGATCAGAATTTAAATGAAATGAAACGTCAAAGAGAGTGCAGAATGTGAAGTCCTGAAAAGCCAGATAGCTATTTTTATTTATATATAAAAAGTGATATTTATATTTCTTTAAATGATAACAACAAATCTCAAATCTTATCATAAATAATTGATAACATAATACCTTACACAAAATAAACTTTTAATGAGACTTGTTAAAATTTGTTAGTGTCATCTCTACTTATATATATATATATATATATATATATATATATATTTCAAAATCATTCTTTGGAAACTTTTTCCACGTGTCTATCTCTCAAGAAAAGCTTCTCCTACACACTTTTGAATCCTTACTATTTTTGGTATCTTTTCAAATCCAACGGCTGTGACTTAATTTGAAGTACATATCAATTATAGACCATTAGATTAAAATTTTGAAATCCTACTCAAACCTCCCGTTTTCTTTATTCTTTGTTCCCTCAAATATTTTTTATCTCTTCTTCCCAAAATCTCTTTACCCCTTCTCTTCCAGTCATTGACGCTGATGCCATTTTCGATCTCCTTAGGCTGTGGTTTGGAAAAATAAATCGATTACAAGACTTATCACCTTTTCTTCTACATTTCCCTCAAGAAATCTCAAGAAAAGCCCCTCTCTGGTCAAACCCTAACTGGCTAGTTACTGTCGCCACTGTCGCCCACCACATGAGATGAATCACTCTTCTTTTTTCCTCTTTTCTTTCTCTTTTTCCTCTACCCATTTTTTTGTTTTTGGCAATCTTCTATTTGTTTGCTTATTGGGTGGAAAGCGAGACGCCACTACCACTGATAGCTAAAAAGTTTGAACAACTATCCGTGCTAGAGGAGAAAATAAAGACCTTCTTGAATAAGTGGAATCTCATGGTGGAGCTGGGAAGGCCGATGAAGCTGAAGCTTTTATGAGAAAGGTGCTGAAGATGATGCAATATGTTATTTCTCTTGCATATAAAATGAACTTCCGAATATTTACCTCTGGTTGATTTTGTTTGTTGATTTTGCTTACAGGTGGAGACAATCTTAAGGCAATCTCAAAATGATATGGTGTTGATGCTTGGTTCTTTTCTTGTGACATATGATGTAGCATAAATGACTTAGTCTCATGTCACGAGAGAGCAGCATGTTGGTTCATGACGTAGCACAAGTGTGTATAAAGTGAGTTTTGTCATCCTAAACTAATTTACACACTAAAAAAATTATAGAATATATGTTTTATATAAATTGGTATCATTATTCAGGTTGCTAAAGAGAAAGCTAATTAAAAGGAAAGATTAGCTCAAAAAAGAGAGGCAGAAGAATGAAGGAAACGAAGGGAGGAGTATGAGAGAAGGAGATGAAGTGATTCAAATATATGATAGAGAAAGGCATCATGAGGTAGACGTTAGTATCCTAAGATTTACATAAATATGTGTTTTTGGAGTCTTGAGTTTTCTCATCATCAGGGGTGATTTTACATTTTTCCCACCTCAGAGCTTTGTTGAGACTGTACAATCTCCTTTTCATTAATATTATTAATGGAGAACAGGGTTGAGATAGGTATTTCACTATTATAACTTTTTTTATAATTTGTTTTGCACCTTGATTTTAGTTATTAATGACAATCCATCTCTAAAGCATTGTGTGTAGTCTTTCTTTTCTTGCTTTTTCTGGAAGTCAGTTGATTGATTTCTTATTGAAGTATCTACTAATATTCTTTTTTGTGTTTCTCACCTTTTGAAATTTTCACAGGAGGACTTAGAAAATACACTTAAAAATGGCAGCCCATGAGTAAAATAAATAAATAAATCCTACTATTAGACAAAGGGGTATTCAGTTAGAGAAAAATTAAATCCTACTATTCGATCTTGGTCTTAATCCCTGTTTCTTTGTGAGTCATGTGTTGGACTATGTGTTTTCTATCCGGTGTTTCATTTCCTTTTCTTTACTGTTCCCCTTTCTTTTCTTTTTATTTTTTCTTCATGGAGAATTTGGGTATCATTTAGGCCTAGCTTCAAGCAAGGAAATTGCTTGAAGATAAGATGAGGAGTTCATACTGGTGGCTTAGGTATTTCCTTCATATTAGCTTAGAAGAGAATGAAACTAATTCCAATAAATTTGCTCAGGCTTCAACTAAGAGTTCATACATTTCAAGATGCCAGATATTCCACCTGAAGCCTCTCCATTGGCTTCCAGGATGATTACATTTGTATCATTAAAGCTTCCAATGGTTGCTTACCCCTATGTTTTAATCTAAGGCACTATCTTCTTTAAAGGTAATTTATCAAATTTTATTCACCATAGATGGTATTTTTGTTTGTTGCTGATTGTAAGAGATTTATATTCTTAGGCATACCAGCTGGATGAGTAACTATCTTCTAACATGATGTTATATATATCTACTACCAAAATATAATTTGGATATGTACTTGCTAATTTCATTTTTGTGATATTGTATTTTAAATAGCAAATTTTGTGTCATTCTCTAATCGCATGGCATGCATTACATTGGATAACTAGATATACGGTTAAAAACTTTGAAGTTCACCTTGTGGTTTAGGAACTTGGTTACTCATGACTGTCCATTTGATTGTCTTCATAGCAATCAGGTGGTATTCTATTTCTCATTTTAGCTTTTATAGTATTGCAATTGGTTGTGCAATATTGCAAAAGGAATCAGTGGGGAAGGAGTTGAAGGGCGTCTACTTTCAATGAGCCATGGTTCCCACAAGACATTTCCTATACCTCAATCTTTGAAGAGAATTTATTAAGAAAATTTAATTAAATGTTATTTATTCAAAATGTGTATTATGTTCATATCATTATTATTATATTCATCATTTACAAAATACTATTATAATCATTTGTTATATTTATCATGATATAAATGTTTTAAGTTATTTTTTCGTTTGATACCGAGTCTTCAAATCACTTTAAACTTCAACTAATCTAAATGATGACGAGTAAATCTATTTTAAGAGATGTAACTCTACCCAAATCCATTTTTATAAAGGATTCGAATATAAATTCTTAATTATAGGATTTTATAAATATATTTGATTGTTAAATATATTATTTTCTTATTGAAGGATATAAAAGTTATATTCTCTTACGTTTTGTATATTTAATTGTAAAAATAATAAAATTATATTAATATTTATATCATAAAACTCAGGTGTATGATAAATTTTACTATATAATACAAAATATAAAACATTTTTAATAATTGTAATAAAAGGAAAATATTTATTTTATATAAATTTTTAAAAAATTAAAAATATAATTATTAAGTCAGTGTACGGCTACAATTATACATTTTATATTATATTATTATTTTCCTTAAAATATATAAATATATAAATTTACTATAAATTAAAATATTTTCTTAAGAAATTTAGTTTAATTTAATTTAATTTTATATAATTTTAATTTTAATATACTTATGACATGTTAAATAATATCATTAGAAATCTTTAATGAAAAATTGATTAAAATATTTGGACAAAAATATCACTTTTTAAGTATTTATTACAACTAATATATTTTTCTATGATTATTTAATATTAAACAATTATGTTAAAGAAAAAAATACATACATTAGAGAATTTAACACTACATATTATTTTCACAAGTCGAAAATGATACTAAAAACCTATAACAACTCATTTTACATAAGTGGTAATCAAAAATATATTTTCTATTAGAGATTAAAATGATAAATTTATTTTAAGTAATATTTGATTTCAATTGTTTGCATCTAATTTTTTTAAGTTACCATGCAAAGTGTCTATCAATTTTACTAATGACTAATCTTTGTTGAAGAATCTGACTGACCTCTTTTAATAGGTCTTTCTTCCTAACCACATTTTTCAATAGTTTGCATCTAATTTAATTAATTTTTATATTTTAAATTATTCAAAATATTGTTTATATAGTCAAATCTCAAATTACTTAATGTCTAAACGTTAAAATATTATGAAAATAATAATTTATTTTTGTTAAAATAATTGAATTATTTTATCATTTTATATTTCAAAATTAAAAAATATTTAAATTTAACAAAATTTAATTTTTTCAATTTTGTAAACATAAATATTTTATACAATTTTATAAATATTTTTAATAAAATAAAAATATATATGTAAGTTTAAAACCAAATATATGCCCCATGCTTAGCACGGGCTAAATGCTAGTTTATCACTAATTAGGAATGTTTTCTTTTTAAAATTTAATTGATAACATATTTTTTTTTTCTATTGTTTTGATTCTAATTCTAAGCATCATAATTTATCAATTATTATTAATCAGTAATATTTTTTTAAAATTTAATTAATAACAAACAAATCTAATTATAAATAATTGATAACAGAATATTTTATACAAAATAAAATTCTATGAGATCTATTAGAATTTGTTAAGTGTCATCTCCATTTATTTATCACTAATTAGAAACGTTTCTTTTTTTTAAAATTTAATTGATAAAAAAAATTATTATTGTTTTGATTCTAGTTAATTCTAATCATATATGAAAAAATAGGCTATGCACCGATAGTGTAAAATAATTTTACATTGTTATCTAATCACAAACCATGATATATGGTAAGTTTGTTGATTTTACATTAATTATCTTAAAAGTCATATCAACGACAATTTTTTATTAGTTGACAATGTAAAAGTTTTTATTGATAATGTATAGTCATTAAACTCCATATATATTGCACGTCCTACATTGCATTTATTTCTATATTATCTATTACTATAATTTATCTATAATTTATAACTATAATAAAGAGAATACTTTCTTTTGGTCTCTACTTTTTATTAGACTACTATACTCTTTAATTATTCTAAATTATCTACTATTTTATTCTTTAACTACTCTTTAAACTATCTACTACACTCTTGCTTTTATTTTATTTTATTCTTTTAAATAGAGAGTGGCACGAAGTGCCTGTCTTTTCCCTATTAACTATAATAAAAAAAGATACTCTCTTTTGGTTTTTACTTTTTATTAGACTAGTATATCTTTTAATTACTCTCTAAATTTTATACTATTTTTTTATCTATTAACTATTCTTTAAACTACTAACTACACTTTTTTCTATTTTTATTTTTATTTTAAAATGCAGAGAGGCATAGAGTACCTCTTTTTCCCCTAATTTTTATTAAAAATATCTATTATATTTAATGATATGAAAATTGGATCAGTCATTAAACTGGTAAGAGTACTAATTTAAGATTCAATAGTCTAATCGTAGTTAAGCTTGTAAAATTAAATAATATTTTTTAAAATTTTAATGTAATATATTAAACAATATTAAAAATAACATAATATTCACTTCATAACATTAAAAAATAAAAAATAAACATCACTTATAAAGTACGTGCTCAATTTATTGTTGAACTAATATAAAGATTTTGTCTAAAAATCTATATATATTAGGATTTAAATTTTATATATTAAAACTAATTATTATGTTTTATTTTGATAATGTTGAGATATCTATAATTTATTAGAATTGCAATGTTTTGAATATTAAAACTAACTATTCAAATTAGAATATACCTTATTATAAAAACGAACCATGCTAAAATGCATATGCAATCTCAATGTAGAACTATTGAATTAAGATGTTTTATATATTAAAACTAATTGTTCAAACTTTGTGTATCTTGCAGGTATATTTTATATATTAACAAAGTCCCACATCGATAGTGTCACATGATGGGTGCATTTTAAGTTTTTAACCGTCCCACATCGGTAATGCACAAAATGGAAGTGCACTTCTCATCCCATATAACAAAATTGGTAATGCAAAATCATCGGTGCATTTTAAGATAGTCCCATGTAAAGCCTTTAGGTTTTGGGTTTCACAAACCACATGTTGCATCCATACGCACACCCCTAGAGTTAACATTTCTTTCTTAGGCCTTGTTGAAACCTATGCTTCTCGTGAGAAAGCCGAAAGGATTATTTTGAGGACAGGCATGGATGGGTCTCTTGTTCAGGCCTGCCAAGGTCAGGCAGGGGGTATCTAGTGTATGTGGCACTTTCATTTATGGAAGGTACAGATTTTAGATTCTGTTTTTCAGTGGGTTCACATGAAGGTGTGTTTCAGTAATAAAGATTCTTGGTTCCTGACTATAGTCTCTGCCAGTTCGAACCTCACTCGCAAGACTGATTTATGGTGCGAGCTTGCAAATCTTTCCTCTTATATGTTGGGGGCCTCGACGGTTATGGGAGATTTCAATTGCATCTTGTATGATTATGAGAGAGAAGGGGGATCTCAGTCCTTAAACACTCAAGGTATGGCTACATTCCGGAACATGATTCTTGATTGTGGTTTGCTTGACGTTGGTTTTGTAGGTTATCCTTCCACGTGGAATAGAGGGGACCACTATCAAAGGCTTGATAGAGTTCTTGTTAATTCCCATTGGCAGTTGAAATTTCTAGAGGCGTTGGTCCGACACCTTTCCCTATTTAAGTCTGATCACAGGGCTTTGTATTTGCAATGCTTTGGGAGTTCTTATCTTAATAGAAGGCGCAGGCCCTTTCGATTTGGCGGCGTGGATTACTCATCAGAACTTCTCCCAGTTCGTGCAACAGAATTGGAAGCAGGATGGGTCTTGGACAACCAATATTCAGGAGTTTCAAGAAGCTCTTTGTGACTGGAATAGTAATGTCTTTGGTCACATTTTGAGGAGGAAGAAAAAGCTTTTGCGGCTTCTTGATGGGGTGGTCAGACGATTGCAGGCTGGTGCCCATTCCTACCTTTCTAATCTTCAAGATCAGTTATGGAAGGAATATGAGCAGGTCTTGATGCAAAAGGAGTTGCTCTAGTTTCAGAAGTCTAGAAGCAGGTGGTTGGAGTTGGGGGACAAGAACACTTATTTTTTTTCACTGCAAAACTATTATCAAGAGGAGGAAAGACATAATTGATAGCTTGCAGGGGGAGGATGGGGAGTGGATATTTGATCCAAGTGAATTAGAGGACTTAGTGACGGGGTTCTGTAGCCAGCTTTTTTGTGATTCAGAAGAGTATATTCCCCTCTGGCTGATAGGCTATTTTCCTTATCTGAGTTCTGAGAAATTACAGTGCCTGTCTAGGGATGTTTCTGATGAGGAGATAAAAAGGGCTATTTTTAACCTGGGAGGGGTTGAAAGCTCCTAGTCTTGATGGCTTTCAAGCCAACTTTTTTTATCAAAATCAATAGGAGGTAGTGGGTCCTAGCATTTGTCAGCTTATTCGTGGATTCTTTTCTAATCTAGAAGGAATAAGGGCTGTGAATGATACCTTGATAACCCTTATTCCAAAGGTGGAGGCTGCAACATCTCTCAAGCACTTCAGGCCGATTAGTCTCTGCAACGTTTCCTATAAGGTTGTTATGAACATTATTGCTTCTAGAGTAAGGATGGTGATGGAGAATCTCATCAACCCGATTCAATGTAGTTTTGTTCCTAATCATCATAGCAGTGATAATATCATTATCACTCAAGAGGTTATTCACTCTATGCGGGGCTAAAGGATGGATGGTTGTTAAAATAGACTTTCAGAAAGCGTATGACAAGCTGAAGTAGAGGTTTATCAAAGATATGCTCTCAAATATTAGGTTGCCTAGTAATTTGATTCAGATCATATGGCATTGTATTTCCACTTCTTCAATGAGGATGCTTTAGAATGGAGAGGCATTAGACAGTTTCCAACCTCAAAGAGGTATTCATCAGGGAAACCCTCTCTCACCTTACCTGTTTGTTTTGTGCCTTGAGAGACTCTCCCAGATTATTAATCTTGCAGTGGATAATGATCTTGGGGATACTATTAAACTTTCTCAGGAGGACCTTAGCTTTCTCATTTGTGTTTTGCTGATGACTTTATTTTATTTAGGGAATCTTCTATGTAGCAGGCTGAAATCATGAATACCTGTTTGGAGCTTTTTGTCAGAGTTCAGGCCATAAGGTGAATGCAAATAAATCCAGGATATTTTTTCTCTAGGAATGTTCATTGGAGTCTACGGAGACAGATTAGTGATATGATGAGATTCTAAAGGACAGATGATCTTGGTAAATACTTGGGAGTCCATCTCTTGCATAAAAGGGTCACCAAAAGCACGTATCAAGGTGTGTTGAATAAAGCTTCACAACAGTTGAGTAGCTGGAAGGCTGCCAACCTTTCCCTTGCTGGGAGGCTAACCTTGACTAAGGCAGTTGTACCACAATTCCAACTTACACCATGCAAATTGCCTTACTTCCTAGAGGGGTGTGTGATGAGCTGGATAAGAAATGTCATTCCTTCTTGTGGGGTGATTCTGGAAACTCTTATAAGATTTATCCAGCTGCTTGGAAAAATGTTTGTGTTCCTAAAATGGATGGCGGCCTGGGTCTTAGGTATATGCATGATGTGAATCTTGCTTTCATGATGAAGATTTGTTGGGGTTTATGTACTCAACAGTCTAAATTGTGGGTTGATTTAATTTGCAAGAAATATCAGTGTGGTGAGGACCCTATTCTTATTATTAATGAATTTGCCACTGCCTCAAATATGTGGCAGGGTGTTTGCTAGGTTTGGGATGATTTCAAGGCCCACATTTCTTGGAGAATTAGAGATGGTGTGATGGTTAAATTTTGTGTGATAGCTGGGTTCCAGGTGCTGGCGCTTTCATTCGTCAGTCTAGCATACGCACTCATGGCGTCAACTTGGATATGAAAGTTAAGGAGGTGGTCACTTCCTCTAGTGACTGGGATACGAGTTTTTTTACTTCCCATTTGCCTGCTGCCATTTGTAATCGCATTCTTGCCTTACCAGCCAGGAGGTTAGGGACTCAATTGCCTAGGATGGTGAAAATGATGGTTTTTTCTTTGTTAGGTTGGCCTATAAGCTTATCTTCGAGGCTAGCTCTTAGTCTATTCTTGCTTCTGTCGTCAGGGGTATTTGGCGATGGAAAAGGTTGCCTGGGAGGGTCAAGTTGCTGTTCTAGAAAGTTTTGAGGGGGGAGGCATGCTAACAAATGAACAAAGAGTGAGGAGACACTTGGCGCTAAATGCTACATGTCCTAGATGCATAGTTAAGGTGGAAACAGCAGCTCATGCTCTTCGTGATTGCCCATTTATTAAAAAAGTTTTGGAATCAATATTTCCAGATCAAGTTCGTAACTCGTTTTTCTTTGTTGATATGGTTGTATGGATTGATCACAGTATTAGGACTTTCCAGGTAGGGGATAGTGGTTGGCCATTCAAGTTTGGTGCTTCCGTAGAGATGTTATGGCAAGTTAGGAACGAATTTGTGTTTCAGCATAAGGATCATGATGGTTGAATTAATCATCCCTTATTGGGAGCTGCTATTCTCACCTTGTTTTTGCTTTTTTCACCTCCTACTTTATGCAAAAAAATAGTAAAATTACTCTTTTACCCTTGAAATGTTTTTATTTCCTCCTACGCATGTTTTGACCACCATTCGACGGAAGTTATTCATTGGAGTTCTCTTCTTCTTGCACGTTAATTTGTTTGTTCTCCTCTTTCCCAGAGTCCCCACTAGTTGCTGTCACATTTGTCGGAGTCTCCACGCTTCGCCAGTTTTCGTCTCCATCATTGTAGGTAAGCTTTTTTGCCTTCTTTTTTTCACCTCAAGATTTAACAGAATCGCAATTTCGTTATGTATTGATACATAGCGGAATCACAATTCTGTTATGTATCATGCTTAGATACATAACAGAATCGCGATTTCGTTATGTATCAATGCAAGATATATAATGGAATCGCAATTTTGCTATGGGTGTTATAATTTTTAATTTTTTTCCTTTATTTATTTAATTGATTTAAATAATATATTTATTGGTTGTTGACTGAATGCAGGATTTGTGTGATGGATGAAAGTTGGAATACATTATTTTTTCTGATGAAGTTAATATGTCAAGTGTTTGGGATAATGTAAATGAATTATACGATGATGCTTTTGAACATCCGTTTCAAGAAAGTGATAATGCTTTGGAAAATCCTATAGAAGTAAATGAGGAGTATGTGATAGAGATGTTGGATATGAACTCACAAGATGTGTTTTTCGATTATAATGAATTTTTCACTACTGTAGAGATATATTGAATAATTAACTGTAGAAGATTAAAATTTTGTTTGATATTTACTATGTTGTTGAAATGATAGAGGATTATTGAATACAGGTTTTTACAGAACGTGATGATTTGTTGAGGTAGGTTCAACAAATGGGAAAAAGGTGCGGATTTGTTATTGTTATAGAACGATCAGAGACAAGACCAAGAAAGACATTTGTCTCATTGTCTTGTGAGAGGAGAGGAAAGGATAAACAATATAAAATATGTTAACCCGCAAGTCCACTGGAACTAAAAAATGTGATTGTCTCTTTAGACTGAAGGAAGTTTGTCAAAGGCATTGGATGAAATTTTGTTGTTGTTTGTGGATATCATAACCATGATGTAACTGAGACATTGTTGGTCTATACATATGCAGGTTGGTTGAGTGGTGAAAAAAAATCATTACCAGATGAAATGACAAAATATGGTCATGCTTAGTTAGATTCTGCTGACAATCAAAATCCAAGACGAGACGAATGTTAGCACCATCAAAACCATATATAATGCACGTCAAAAATATCGTCGTTCACAAAGGGGTTCAAGAATTGAAATGCAACATCTAATGAAGTTGATGGAATGTGATGAATATATCTACTGGTACAAAAGGGTTGATGATGAAGATATTGTTAGAGATATATTATAGTCACATCTAGATTCTATCAAGCTTGTAAGTGCATTTCCATTGTGTTGATTATTGACTTCACCTTACAAGACAAACAAATATTGACTTCCATTATTGGATGTTGTTGATATTACTTGTACTAATATGATCTTCTTTGTGACATTTGCTTATCTGGAATCTAAGTAGATAGATAACTTTACATAGGACATTAACTAAGGTAAAAGGATTATTTTTAAAAGATGATATCTTGCTTCAAGTTATTGTCATTGACAGAGATCTTGTTTTGATGAATGCATTGCAAAATGTTTTTTGAAGTACAAAAAATTTATTATGTCAATTTCATATTGCTAAATGTGTTAAAGTAAAATGTAAGATGTATGTCAGTCTTGCAGAGGAATGCGATAAGGTGTTAGATGCTTGGAATGAGGTTAATGCTATCTCTTGATGAATACGAGTATAAACAACGCCTGACAAGCTTTGAGAATATGTGTTCACACTTTCCTTTCTTCATTGATTACATCAAAAATATATGGTTGATACCTCACAAGGAGAAGTTTGTCACAACATGGACAAATCGGGTGATACATCTGGGTACTACAACAACTAATAGGTATTTGTATTAACTTGTTTATTGACTTGACATATGTCATATGTTATTTATAACAATGTGTTTTTGTTTCCTAACAGGTTGAGAGCGCACATGCAAGATTGAAGAGATTACTCCGAGACAGCATGAAAGACTTATGTAGTTGTTGGGATGTAATGAATAATATGCTCATATGGCAACACACTGAAATAAAGGCATCATTTCAAAAGAGCATCAATATAGTGGAACACAGGTTTAATAACAAATTTATCACAAGCTACAAGACTTTGTGTTAGCAGAAGCACAAAACCTGATGTTTCATGAGTATAAATGTGTTAACACTATTGGTGCTGATAGTTGTGCGTGTGGCTACACACTTAGAAGTACTCATAGTACTACCTTGTGCATGCAACTTGCTAGATATAGCAACATGTTCGATTTCATTCCATTGTGGTTCATTCATGTACATTGGAGGAGGTTGTCTATTTTTACAGATGAAATGTCTCATTCTTGAAGGGACTTATTACTTACACATGAGGTCGATGTATTGTTAAAGTGATTTTCAAATATTGACGTGTTTGGAAAAATCACATTGAAGACTAAAGTCTGTGATATTTTTGGATACGACTTTAGTAGTGTCCTTCTATAGAAAAGGTAAAATCGAAGGGAGCACTGAAGTCTGAGAAATCCACCAAACGTCTTCCTTTGATGTGGGAGCAAGTTGATATAATGCACACAGTTGTAGATAGTTCGTTACCTCTTACTGTGTCCTCATAAAGTTTCCCGTGACACTAAATGCAAAAAAGGGTGTGCCATTTATAGATGAATTTCTTAAGAGTTGCATGAATATATTGTTGTATTGTTGACATGAAATCAGATAGGAAATTACGATTATCGGGCAATTGCAACTTTGCTTGGTAAGGGTGAGGAGTCTTGGCCCCTAATTTGTGATGATTTGATTCGGGAACTTCAGCGATGACACATTGAATATGCCAAGCTCTTTGGCACAGAACTATGAGTGGATGAACTTAAGACCTCTTTGTATGTTGACCATCAAACAATAGTAAGTTATGATAAGTGGATGTTTATTTCTAACATGGGTTATGTTATTACTAGTCAATATAATGTTGTGTTGGTCCATTTATCCAAGCTACAAAGTTGGATATTTTTTCCCCTTTGGAGTCGACTGTCACTTGTTAAACACCACCAATTTATTGCTATTGGATTTGTTCACGGTTGTCACTTTGTGCAGGTGTGCATTTCCTAATTATTCTATTATTTAGCATTATAAGTGTGTTAATGTATTTACCAACTTTATACAATTGTGTCTTTTTCTAGGCTTATTTAAAGGATATAGCTCTCCTACCTCCTATTGCACCACAATGGCATAAATACTACAATGACGAAGCTCGTTCATGGCAAAATCCATACTTATACCACATACAACATTTCAATTCCTTATTTGTATTTAGAGGAGATGAATATGTAATAGATATTATTAGAGATTCATTGTAATTACATGATTATGTAGTAGATCATTTACTTTGTCACACAAACTTATTTTATGATGATTAATGTTATGATAATGATTTATATTTTATATCAATTAATACTAGTTTTAGTCCCTTTTTTGTCTGGCTATCTCTGATATATAACTAGTAATTTGCAAACTATTAACATACACAATGAAAATGCATTTTCGTTGTGTATTGTTAGAGTTGTCAAAATGGGTTTCAACCTGCAAGCCAACCCGACTCACCACGGGTTCGAGTTGGGTTGGGTTGGTAAAATTTGGCTCACTTGAATGGTGGGCCAAATTGAACCTGGCTCACTTGACTCGCGGCTCACTCGGGTTGAACCCGTGGTGAGCCGGGTTGACTCGCTGGTTGAAGTTTTTTTTTTTTTTAATATAACTTACTATACTAACTTTGTAAGTAATTAAAATAAGTAACACATAAACCCAATCATGTAATTCTATTCCAATCATAACAAAGGAGTAATATACTAATTTATCTTTTTATATATAAATATAGAATTAGAATGTAAATATGACTTTCCAAATTATTAATATATATAAATTGTAAGACACAATATAATAAACCTATTGATACTTTGGTTTTCATTAATCGCATCAAAATTTTTATCACTTTAATTTAATTTTTGTATTTTTTTGATACTTTTTTAATTATGTTTTTTATTTTTTTATTTTTTTATTTTTTTAAATTTAGGTGAGCCAACCTGTATAACTCACCACGGGTTGGTTGGTTGAGCCGAGTTGAACATTTTTTGGCTCACCAAAAAAGTGAGCTGGGTTGGGTTGGCTCATTTTTGCACCAACCCGTGGTGAGCCAACCCGGGTGAGCCGGGTTGGCTCACTTTGACAGCTCTATGTATTGTGATTAAACGCACAATGAAAACGTGTTTTCATTGTGTTAGTGGGGGGTGCTTCCTAAAAACATAATGGAAACATGTTTTCGTTATATGTTGAGTCGCAATACATAATGAAAATATATTTTCGTTATGTGTTTAAGGCACACCCCCTACTAACACAATGGAAATGCGTTTTCGTTGCGTATACTGTACAACGGAAATGCGATTCCGTCAAAGAATATTTTTAGAAAAAAAATTACTAAACACGTGTTGGGATAAAAAAAAGGCAAAAAGTAGGGGTGGAAATAGTAGGTCCTCCCTTATTTCTTAGGTTTCATAATCATCCTTTGAGGCCTTTCTTTGTTGGGTTTCCAATGGACTAACATCTTTCTGAATATTGGACTCCTCTGATGGGTTAGTGGCTTCTGGTGTGTAACTTCCTTTTTTGCTTTTTATCAAAAGACACCGCTATTTAGACAATACTGTAATGTTTGATTATCCATCTAATGATTAGTGAATGGAATGTAATAAAATTCAGATGTGTGATTACTCGTTAATCACAAATCACTAGCTTTTGTTTCAAACTGCGCATTTCAAATTTGGTGTGACCGCAATTTTGCTTTTGTACTATAAATAAATACATATTACATAGAGAAATTCTAAATATTACAAAACGAAATCTGAAGAATTCTTTTATGAACGATCCACCATGTTTTCCGTCAAATATCAATTTATTTTTTATTTTTATTTTTGAACTTTAAATTATTCAATGAAATAATGCCACATGTCATTCGTACATTTTCGTGAAAAAGCATTCGTACTAAATAGCAAAGCTATAGTACATATCGTGCTGGTTTCCTCATGTGTTTAAATGTATGTGCTTGGGGGTATATTACAGTAACCAAAGCATTGAAAGTATTTTGCCAGATGACTTAGCTATACTTTTGTGGAGTTATTAACTTGTAAAGTACAAGAAATGGGTGGTCTGTGTGGTCCATTTTTGTATTATGCTACTTTATATCCAGTTCAACCTGTTTTCGATCAGAAGTAAATATCTAACTAATATTTCACCACCGATCGAGCTTTACTAGGTTTGTGGGGGAGTGGATTATCACTTTTGCCATTTGCTTTGTTTTACTAGGTTTGTGGTGTTCGTGAAAAGTGTGTTGACAAGTGACAAGTGACAACTATGTTACATATGATGGGTACATATGCTATAATACGTGAATACGACATTTTCTTCTTCTAAAAAATTAGGATATAAATACCACAATATATATTCAATAAAATATAATTTTATTTATATATTTCTTATATTTTATTAGTTTGTTTTTCTTTATTTCTGTATTTTTTGTTGATATAATTAATATTTATATTGATTTATTATCATTATCGTACGTATTATTATTAGTGTTTAATCTCATAAAATTTATTGAAAAACATTATCGTAATTAAGTTTAAATAAAAGTGATATAATTCAAGTTATGATAATAAAATTGTCTCTATCAAAAAAGAAAAGTATATAAAATGTTAGAATATAAAACATTCGGATCTGAATTCAGTGGGGTATCACACATTCAATCTTGCAGTCAAAATCTAGCGGCTGAAATTTTTTGTTCTTATATTTTATTAATTTTATAAAAGTTGAGAAATAAAATAATGATTAAGATTCTAGTTTCTTTCTCTCTCTGACTGCGCAGAGAATCCTCATCCAAGACATTGAAGTTCTAATTAACAGAAGTAACGTATATATTGATATTTGATATGGACATACGATCCGGATACGTCACCAATTTTGTTTGAAGTATCTATAATCTGTGCATCAGAGGCTGACAATGTAGAAGGCGTCTAGCTTACAGTCACTGGAAGCATATAAAGTTAATTAGTATCAAAACTGGGTTCAAAAGAGTAACATGAATTTTGGGTGGCTGTCACCGGTTCTCGTGATAGATGAGTATTTTTAGGATGATATGATTGATATCATCGTACTAATTTCTTTTGGGTCCCTGTTATTTTCATCCCAATTTTCGTTATTTTTACCTCAATTTTTGTTTGTTAATTTTTTTAAAAAAATATCTCTTGATAAAAATACGTTTTTCATTTTACAAAATATACAACAGAAATATATTTCCGTTATATTAGGAAGTCTATTGAGATACACAAGAAAAATATGTTTTCGTTGTGTATTTCAACAAATTTGTTTAGATAGGCAACGAAAACATATTTTCGTCGTATATTTTGATAAGATTTTGTATTATATATCTCAACAAAATCTTACCAAGATACACAATAAAAATATGTTTTCATTGTATATCTTGACAAAATCTTGTTTAGATATTGTCAAGATATACAACAGAAACGCATTTCTATTATATATTTCGATAAGATCTTATTTAGATATACAACGAAAACACATTTCTATTATATATTTCGACAAAATTTTGTCAAAATATATAACAAAAATATGTTTCCGTTAATAAAAAGAGGATGAAGTGAGAAGAAGAGAGAAAATAAAAAAATGAAAACAAAATAGTCTTTTCACTCTTTTCGTAGAAGTTAGAGATAAAAATAAAAATAAAAAAGAGTGAAACCTTTCTTTTGTGACAGGTTCCCTTTCTTATTTGTACAGTAAATGTAGGCCATTTTGCCCGCAGAATTAATTGCTGTAGGATTTGTTTTGTTTAAGCAAAATTTGCTAAATTGATGATAGGATACGTATGTTTGGATAATTTTTTTCGTAAACTCTTATTAAAGAAAAAATATAAATATAAAATAATTTGAGTTTTTTTTTCATAAATTAAAATTCATTTATATACTGCTTTAATTTTTGTAAAAAATATTTCATCTAACTTCTCTAAATATTGACACATTAATTTATTTTACCTTCTTAATTTTTTCTCCTGTTTATGGAGAAACAGAAAGGAGTTAACAGCGGAGAAAATTATCTAAATAGAAAGGAGAATTAACAGCGATCAATGAAACCTTTTTCAACTGAAAAAGAAGTTTAATTATACTACATTTTTTATAAGCAATTATACTACATTCAGCTTTGTTAAAATTAATGAACTATGTTTTTTCCCCATCTTGGTATATTAATTAGCTAATGGAATCCAAATTTGATTATATGCAAGAACTTTATTAAATAGAAAGGGTGTTTTTGTATCATTTTTCAGTTTATATTTATATATTGAAGATTTTGTAAAGAAAAGTGATAAAAAATTATAAAATCATACAAACAAAAAATAAAATAAGAAAACTTGACATTTTATATTTATTGATAAACCTATCAATTGAAAAATGAAAAATAAACCAAACATCTACTTAACTTTTCCAAAACATTATTGGGTGCTATGCTTTGAAATACACAATCTTAATTGTCATTTCATGGCATGAGTTCATATGCCTTTATTTACAAATTCATACTTGTGGTTCATTGTTAAATTGAATATTTTTACATTGATATTTTTAATAACTAAATGAAAATTAATATTTATGAGTAATATTTAATTATTTTTATTTTTAGATTTTACGTATGTATTAAAAGAAAGTAAAAATATACTATAAGATAATGATCTTGTCGTGTTAGTTTTCGTTATGTTATGATGAAAGAGAAAGATATAAAATAATTATAAGAAAACTCATTTTACTTATATTTTCTCTCTGGTAATATGAAATTATCATGTTCCTTGTTAACTTGACAAGACTCAAATTCGAACATATAACAATACAAATGAGACTATATACGAAAAGACACAATTGTGATTTATAATTTTCTTAAAGATATACTTTGAGCTGACAGGTATTGAGTTTAAATTTTCACCTCTAAACTATTTCATTTTAGACAGTTTTCTAAACTTTCAATCATTGTCCTATACTTTTGAATAGGATTGGCCTAAGGATAAAGCTACTAAATCTCAAGCTTAAGTTCACTAACAAAAAATTATTTGCTATTAGTTTTTATAAAGCAAAAATGTCACATATATTGGTAAAAAAAGCTCAACATGTAGCTCTCTCATTTAAAGTAAAAAAGTATTTTTTAAATTTTGTTTTAGGTCTCACTTAACGTTAAGCCAATCTGCTTTTGAATTTGACCTCGACCTTAATTTTGATAAGAAAGATAAAAGAAATTATATTTACGTGTAAATGAATAATGATATGTCCACACAATATGCTATATTCTACATTTTGAGAGAGAAAGAAATAAAAAGAGAAAATTGATAATATGATAGGTGATATGACTGTGATAAAAAAAGAAAAATAAAGATAAATAAGAGATGTTAGATGAGTGTTTATACTTATAGGGTATCCATGTATCGTTGTTGTATGTAAATTTTGTGTAAAACATTATTAAAAAAAAAAAGATAAGAAGACAAAAATTTGATATAAAATTATTGACAAGATATAAAGAAATAAAAAAAATATTGCTATAGAAAATATTATATGAATCTGTTATATAAATAATATCACTCAAACTAAAATACTCTTTTCATGAACATAACCCCACTTCTTGGGTTGGGATGGTGCCCTGCGGAAAAGTTGGTTCCGTCCGACCTTTATCAGAAGCACTTTTGAGGAATGGAATTCCTGTCATTGCTTTGGTGCTCCTTTGCCCAAGTGTCTATTTTCTGTTCAATCAGTTAATTGGACCCATTTAGTTACATCATGCTATAATTGTAGTAGTGTAAAGTTAGCACAAGTTTTACTTTTTTTATCAGTCTATGTATAGCCACGCCTTTTATGTATAATTATGCGATAAACCCATTCAAGAAATGAATATACACAGTGAAGAAGAAACAAAGTGATTTGTCCTGTTTTTAGCAATGCTGTATATTCTGGTCTTTCAAGTACAGCAGTTACAGCTGAATGCAATTCAACTGCACGCAAAAATGTATTTGAATTTCGTGAACCTTCTTTCATGAAACTCAAATAATGGAGTGATATTCGTCTTTGAGAAATTTAATGTTAAAATCGTTAGTTTCTTATAATACAAAATTCTCACATTGAATCTCTAAAAATAAAAAATGTCAGTCACAC
This sequence comes from Spatholobus suberectus, assembly GCA_004329165.1. Lineage (NCBI taxonomy): Eukaryota > Viridiplantae > Streptophyta > Magnoliopsida > Fabales > Fabaceae > Spatholobus > Spatholobus suberectus. The sequence goes on from CM014733.1 coordinate 11,257,197, forward strand.
TAATTCTTTTTAGGTATTAATGTGACAATTAGGAATTAATGTAACTTTTAGGAATTAATGTAATTAATATTTGTGATTTTTAGAATTAAAATGTGGAATTCTTATATTTAAGAATTGACGTGTTAACAGTAATTTTTTTCAAAGATAAATTTTAATGTTTACTTTACTCCAAATAATAAAGGAAAATTATATCCATACATACCTAGGTGCTAATTAATTAACTCCTAGAGAGAGAAAGAGAGATAAATATAAGTATGATAAATAATATAAATATATAATGTAATATGAAGAGAGAGATAACAAAAAAAATGACTTAATTGTATTTTTTGTTTCTAAAATTTCAGAATCTCACAAAAGTTTTTCCAAAGAATTTTTTTTCATAGATTTTGCTTCCGATTTACAAAATTTTGCAGATTTTGTCTCTAAGTAGAAAATCATCACAATTAAGACAATTTTGTATGTTTTTTCTTTAATTTGCCACAATTTTCTGTGGGGGCAAAATTTGTAATATTTTATAAATTGAGAGTAAAATTTGCAAAAATAATAAATTTGAAAACAAAATTTGCAAGCTTATAAAATTTTGAGAAAAAAAAATGTAATTAAACCATTGTTAATGAGTTGTTTGATATATAGTGTGTAGTAGTAGGTGGTTAGATGTGATGGTATGCCTTTATCGTGACTCGCGAGCAACATTATTTAGTAGAGATTTCGTGAGTAACAATTATTCGTTTTAATATTATTTTTTCCATATATCAAAAAAATATATTATTTTTTTCCCCTGCTATTCACTAAGAATGAATTAGTTGTGAAAACCTCGAATAATATACAGAAGACCAAGTTCCAACCTCTTCGTCTGTCAGTATGTCAAAGAAGTTCCAAAAGAGGTTCTGTCATCGGAGTTGCAAGAAAAAAGTACCTAAATATGTAGATACGTCAACCGTTAGCAAAGATGTAGAACTCTACTGTCTAAAGTCTAAACTTAAAAGCATGGTCAAGTATCATACGTGAAGCTTTTTGGTCTGGAAGTCACTTTATTAGTCCGTTCTCAACTAATTCGAGTACTCTCTTACGAAGGCAGGGTTTTCTTGAAATTTATTTTTTTGGTTATCTGAAGAGGTTAAATTACAATTAGTTAGATGGGAAAGAACATAACTAGAGAAGGGAGTTGTGGTTGTATTTATAGGCATGGAATGATGACATATTTGGTGGTTACGTGGCAGAGGAGCGATTAGAGAAGAGGCTCACGTTAAGTACTTCTTAAACGCAAGACCCATACCTGTGTCAATGATACTAGAGTAATTTCAAAGATTGAGTGTTTGGCCGGTCTCTAAGTAAGTGAGTGTAGGGTTCCAAATGATGTACACCGACTGAGGTTAAATCACTTTCCAACTGGTGTTCTAATAGTCGGAAGGCTACTTATTTCTTGTGATCCGGCCGATGTAGTCGGTAGAGCGCACCCAACTAGGGTTATCCAAATGTAAGTTCCGTAAAAAAACTATATACATTAAACCCAAATTTGAATGTGAAACCTAACTTAAGAAAAAAGTTTCTTGTTTTACTGGGATTGAGTGTTGGTGTATTACCTAAAGTTCATGACTGCTTACTGACACGGATTCTCAATTCCAGTCTACAGCAAAGACTTAGCAAAACTAGAAAGTCAAATGAGAAGAAGCAGATTTTCTTTTAAGGCAATGGAGATACGTGCCGAATATGGAGATAACAAATAACAATAATGAGCCAATGGTCCCCTTCATGTAGAATCAAAGGAGGCCTTCGACCATTGTGCTTCTGCCTAGTTATTTGGCGAAGCCAAAGAGGATCATATTTCAAGTCCTTTATGGTTGATTCTCAGGTGAGGAAAATTATGCTTTTACGGTTAATTAGGTAGATTTTCTCATTCACTTCTGCCTTGTGAATCTAGACAACAGATTTTGCTTACCTTTATGTCTATTATTATTATTATTATAGCGGTGTTGGCCTTACACGAAATGCCAATATTGATAAACAGTAAAAATTGGAATCTTATGTTTTTTCAATAGTCAAATCTTGGTTGCGCAAGAAAGGAAATGTGTCGGATATATTTATTGCACACGCCAAACTCTTCGGGTTATTTATTGTCTGTATACACGTGTCGGTTTCATTTTAGCATACATACATCTATGCATGGTTAATTTCAAAATATTTGAGACCATGGCTTCTACTTATTCGTCTACAGCATGTATTTTGCGTTTAGCATCAAGACAGGCACATCAAACGGCTCCTACAATGATTGGCACCGACATGTAGTTTAACTTCAACTACTGCTTTTTAATTACAATAATTTCGCCCTCGATTCACTGTAACGAATATAGTAAATGCATATTTTTGGGACTATAGGGTCCAATAATTTCCTTACTTTGTGTCCCTCCATGGTCCCTGAAATGCGGGTTAATAATTGTCATGGTGAGTTGTGTCCAAATTGCTAGTAATGTAGAAATGAGTCATTGAGTACGACCACATATTTCTATATATATGCTTAATAGATTGTGTGTGTTGCTAGCTGTTAATGACTGTTATCTACACAATTTTGAATTGATGTGTATGGAAGTGTTGTCTAACAATATTTTTGTAAAACATTCTTTCATTGACTATGAAACTTTCAAGATATAATTAAATGTACAACTCATGGTATAATTAAATGTACAACTTCAAGGTAGCGAACTAGTAGTGATGATGCCTCGTGTGTTTGTGTAAAATGTAACACGATTGAAGGGTAGGTTAGTACTTCTATATCTCTTGGGACAGTCTCTCTGAATTGGCAAAGGAAAGTTATGCCACACATTTGATGTAGGGTCAATATAGCTGCAAAATTGATTATGGAATGGGGCAGCTGCAATACTTATCTAACCTTTTCTATCAAAGGCGTGCCCTTTCTTTTGTCTTTGCAGATTTATTATTATTTTTTTTAACTCAGACAATAAAAATTTAATTGCCCACTCTACGGTAAGATACGCAAATCACTTTATTTTTAGTAATCACCACTATTATCTCCCACAATTGTCTTTACCTTGATTCTCTTCTTTTGCTTCTTTTTGTTGATGTTATTCAACATTTGTATGTTTAAAGAGCAATCATATGCATCTAATAAATTTTCACTTTACAAAAAGAGAAAAAAGAGTAATCATGTGCGACGATGAAGACCTGATATCACATACTAATATTTTGCATTGAAGTCAGAGAAAGTTGGGAGGGACCATTAGCAAACAAATTGATCATATACTACTGCATCAAGGAATTATATAGTTTTAAGTCATTAACATAATAGCATTAATTGGGACAGCTCTTGAAAGCAAATAGAGAACTTAAAATGTTACAACAGGCTAGAGCAGGCTCCATATGCGTCTAATTTTAATTTGGTTAGTGCGGTTGTTGGAAGCCCTAAGTTCCTAATAATGGAACGACAAGAACTCATAATGAAATGGGGCGTAGTTTGTGAGTGGATTAGATTTTTTAATTTTGATTTGGCTTCAATTTGTCTTTCTAAATTTGATTTTGTCAAGAATTGAGTTTATAAGTATTCTTGTTTAGATTTTTTTTTTAAAACTAAAGATTACTTTTGTTTTAAGGTAATAAAATCATGATTTACATGCAAAATCAATTTTACATCAAAATTATCATGCACGCTGATGACCCAAATTTTGAACCACACTGGCACACCCAACCATGATTCTATAGGTTCCCAATGTATTTGGCATGCCACAAAACATGTAAACTGACTCAACAAACGCCTGCTGCTAATAACTACTCAAATTTAACCAGAAAAATTGAAGCCACGAGTCTTGCCTACCCCACTAGGCAGGTTTCTTTGTGCTCTTAATAAACATTCTAGAGATGATAAGTAGCCCAACAAAGTGCTCACGCATTGGCTGGCTGAACTGACTTAGCAGTAAAATAGGTAGGCAAAGCCATCCACCTGCTACTGGCTATGGATGATAAATTATAGAAGTGGATTTGTGCTTCCAACCATTAATTCCTCATCTGTATATCTAATTCATATTGCTTCAGTCACCGCTATTTGACATTCATTTTTATGACGCACGGTACAAAATTAGATATCATAAGTCATAACCCACATGGAATAATTGAAGTGGTAAATAAAGTTTGAACTCAATTCTTGTAGAGCCTCCACGATGTAAGGACTAAGGAGTTCAGCAACATTTGTAAGAAATAACTACCTTGGTATCCCAAGTGAAAACTAGTGTTGTTCCTTGTGAGACAACCTTGTACGACCAAAGCCCAAAAATATATAAAGCTAACAAGTCATCACTAGCTCCCCAGTTGTTTTAAGTTTCTGGCATCTCAATCCATAATCATTTTCATTACTCGTGAGGCTGTACTGCTATGATTATAGCATAGGGAATCAATGGTGGTCATGAGTCATGAGCATGTTGATTGGATCTTAAACATGTCAGGCTTACACAACACACTTGCCCATAAGACAAATTGGTGAGATACAAAATACTGTGCTTAAGTGCATATGCTAATCAGTGAGCATGATATTGTCAACGAAGGTATATTGTGCAGTTTGACAATGAAAATTGCCTATGTCATTTTGTGGACTTTTGAGTGAAGCTAGAGAGGGCGTCATCATTATTATTACAAGCAAATGCATGGAACTTCTCGAAACTTGACCTCTCATTTGTGATTATTATTGAAATAATTGGATTGAAATCTTAAATGGGGGATTGTACTCGTGATCTGTTGAAATGAACAATAAGTTCCCAATAGCAAGTGCAATTAAGTTATCCAATCATGCACCATCCTTTAGTGTGAATTAGTCGACACATCATTATCTGTGCTCCAAATTCTCAATTTCCTTGCCGTCCAAGTAGGAAAAAATAGGGTAGCTCAAACCAATAACAGATCACCGTTTTCGGACCGTGTCCTCCACAACAAGTAAATTTGGGAACCTCGGTCCCAGGCAAAAACGAAGAATCGACCCTTAATTGGCACATGATGGAAGCACGACCCAATTAAAATTTAAAACCAAAACTACATTGGCATTAAAATATTTACACTAAAAGTCAACAAAATTAAAGCCACCAGCAGAAGATAACATTACAAAATGACTGTACCCCACAAGGGACATCATGTAACATTTACATAATGGGAACAAAATGCCCCTTGATACTTATTTGCAACGAACAGCTCAGCTCTCCATCACAACCAGATCTAAATTGTAATCCTTCCATGCCATTTGGATCTGTGACTGGTTGAAAGAGAAACAATTCATTAAACTAGTTCATGTGGCATTAAACAAACATAAGAGGTAATTAATGAATTCTTTAACATTAAAAAAATTAAGGGGTTAACAGCTAAGAATATCACTGCAAATGCATAACAAACTATATTCGACTCATAATCCAAAGAATCCTGAAAATCCCAAACACATGGAATTGACAAACCAACAGGATAAAGATTCTCAAATAGAGAACTGCAGTGAACAGTCCCTGTTGTTTATATAAACTATGGAAATGATGGACACTATTTCCCACTTATCCAATTAGATTAATATATATAAAACATGTAGTAGGGCCAACAGGGAGACAAAAGGGTACTATGGTATGAAGGTGACTGCTTGAAGGTAGGGACGCTCGAAACGATGGCATGACTGAAGCAACCCTAAGATTAGCCAATTTTACAGGTCATACCCCTGACTGGGAGGCATCTAAACACAACGTTTACAACTCATACAGTACTGTTACAATTGTCCATTTCTATAGTTTGGAAGGTCTCCATTTTCGGTTTAGAAACAACGGGCTTACTCATGGCAAAGAAGCAAAATCAGCTCTAAAGAACATAAACAAACCCAAAAAACCAAAAAGGATGAAACCTTAAAGAAACTGAAGCTATAAATAATTTTATAATTATCTATCAAGATTTTGACAAGCAATGGCTACTTCGGAAGATCTAGCAAATAACTACAATCCTAAAAGCTCCATATTCAACAAAACTATAATGTGAACACTAACTTCATGGTTTATTCTCTTCAACCTTGATTCTCTTCACAGCTGCAGTTCTTCAAAATGGAAGGCTCTTTGAAGTCGAACTTGAAGTGAGCGACTTAAAATGATCTGATGGCACAATATCTTGAGGCAAGTTGGCCCTCTTTACAATTTTCCTCATGTTGTTCTGCAAACTCTGCTGGACTAATTGCTTCACTGCTTTCTTCTCCTCACTCATCATATCTTCCTCCTCCTCAAAACACTCTTTCCCTCCTCCATCCGGCTTCGCACATGCCGACGAAGAGCCACAAATAGGGGCAGAGACAGCTGCACCCAAGCCATAGCTCCCAGAAACCTGCTTCCCTTTGTCCACCCTCAAAATCTCCAATATCCTTGATGCCCTTTTCTGGGCCAATGTGGTACCCAAAAGGGACAGTTCAAGCAGTGATGACGCAATACCTGCCTCAATCATGGCCTGCTTGTCACCATAGGACTTGTGTGCCATAAGCATCAAAATGTACGACGCCTTCTCCTGGCACTCCAGCGAATCCGTCCAATTCAACACATCCACCAGGATCGGGATTGCGTCCGGCACCGCGCTGATCGCCTTTCTACCCTCCCGGATCGACACCAAATTGCTGAGAATTGCAAGGGTCCTTTCAGTTACTTCCATGTCCCCTATGGAGTTCACCAGAAACACAACCAAACCGGTTTCCAAAATGAATGCAACGTTGGCTGGGAAGATTGAAAGATTGTACAGCGCTCGCAGAGCATCTTGCTTGGCTTGGGGACTACTCTTATTATCTAAACTCTGAAGGGTTCTAACTAAGAAAGAAACTGCAGCCGAAGACCCAATTATGGGCTTATTCGAATCCAAAGCACTCAATCCAAGGAAATTCGCGACAATTGCTTCAGAAACCGAAGAATCTAGACCGTCTGGAGATTCAATCAACTTCAGCATCTTCTCAACAGACCCAACTTTCACAATAGCCGCTTTATTCCTGTAAAAATACACCCAAAAAGATTAAAAAAAATTAAAAAATTATCCAATTTTTATTCTTAATCACATAGAGTTACAGTCAAAGATATTCAAGAAACAACGAAAGGTAACATCAAGTACTGAAAATTAACCAGAAAACGCATATATATATATATATATAAAATGACAATGGCTGCTTTATTACTGCCGTAAAAATATACCCAAAAATAATTAATGTAAAAAGCATCAAATTTTATTGCCAACACCATGTACAGTACTGAAAATTAACCAGAAAACATTTATATAAATAAAAATAATAATGAAAAAATTGCTTCATGCAAGGTGGAAATGTAAAACAGAAAATCACAAACTACCAAATTTAACCTGTCGTTTTAACAATTAAATGACCAGAGAACAATCAACAGATTCACAAGCGAAAACGACATTAAAAAAATTAAAAATCAGCCGCAGAAAAAAAAGGAAAAGAGTCGATCAAGGGTGAAGCACTGAAGGGACGTATCAATCATTAATAAATAACCTAACCAAAAACAAAAAAGAATGTTAATAGAAAATGACACAACACAACATAATATTTCACTCAAGCAAAAATAAAAATAGTTTTAATTACTTATTCCTATAATTAAAAAACTTTTATTTTAAGTCTATAGGAACAATTTTTTTTTAGTTTCTATATATATTATTTTAAATTTTTTTTAATTCTTATATATATCATTTTAATCTCTTTTAGTTCTTTCGATAATGACTAAAAAAAATTAAAAATAAAATTTAATTACTTTTTTTCTCTATAATTACATAGATTTTTTCTTTTAGTTCCAATTGTTAAAAATAATCTATTTTAGTCCTTCTCAGTTTGGTATCTACCGTAAAATGTGTCTTAACTTCATAAAATAAAATCATCATAAAATAAAATTTAGCGGTATAAAACTGTCACAAATTGATATTTTGTATCATTTTTTATTTAAGTTGTAACAGTTTAAAACATTAAGAACTAAACTAATATCAAAAATACATGTATAAAAACCAAAACAAATTATTTTTAACTATAAAAACTAAAAAGAAAAATCTGCACAAAGACCAAAAAAGTTTACCAAAAATTAATTAAACCAAAAAATAATATGTATAGAAACTTAAAAAAAATGTTTTTAAGTAGAAATAAAAAGAAAATTTTTTGTAACTATAAGACCAAATAAATAATTAAACCATAAAAATAAAACGTTAGAAAAAAAAGATGAGAAGTAAAGGAAAAGAAACCGACGCGTCGTTTCCGATTCCGAGGTTGAGCAGCGCGTAGAGCGAAGCGACGAGCGATTCGACGTCGTCTTGGGAAGCATCGAGCATTGCGACGAGCGGAGGAATGGCGCCAAGCATCGCCAACGTTCCTCTTACTTCCAAACCCTCTTTCGCTAGTAACCTCACTTTCGTCGCAGCTTCTCTTTTCTTCGTCGAGTCCTCTTCTTCGCGATGAAGCTCCTTGACGAGGCGCTTCAGCTCGTCGAGCTTCTCCTCCTTCTTCTGCGTCTCCGCGTCAGCCTCCACCTCCGCAATGCTCAGAAGATCCGAGAGCTTCTCCGACCGAACATTCGGGTTCGCCTTACGTTGTTGTTGTTGGTGGTGCTGTTTTTGTTGGTGGTGGTGGTGGTGTTTCTCGGAGTCGGAGTTGGATCTCTCGGTGTAGCGCGAGCTGGCGCCGCAGCTGACGGCGTCGAAGATGAGGCGGCGGAGGGAGGCGGCGGAGTGGGAGTTCCATAGGCGGAAGTGGCCGGCCACGGAGGCGGACTTGGAAGCGTGGTGGTGGCCGAGGACCAGGTTCCCGACGTTGTTGCGGTGGAAGTTTGCCATTCTCCGGCGACCTACATTGCAGAGAGAGAAAAACTAGAGAGAGAAGATAGCGTTGTTTTTTTTCTTTTTCTTTTTCCTTTTTTGAGAGTGGGAATTACGAAGGGAGAGAGAGAGAGAAAGGACCGTTGAGTCGACGTCTTTGCCTTCTTTTCGGTATTTATAGTTGCGACCGTGTGAGTGTGTGAGAAAGTGGAACTGTGAGCATGCTTCTCACGCACAATAACACTCTAATTTTGTAACATTTAGTTTACGTTATCTTGTAAACAATCCATTAACTCGACTTACTGGTGGGAGATGGTAATAATGTGAGTAAAGTATTAGTTTGATCTTTGAAGTATCACTTTTTTTTTTAAATAATCCTTAAATTAATAAAATTATATAAAGAGTTTAATAATTATGTATCATTAGTGTAAAATAATTTTACACTGTAAATTAATCAGAAATCATTATTGATATAACTTTTAAAATATTTATTATAAAATCAACAAACTTACAATAAATAGTAGTTTGTGATTAAATAACAGTGTAAAACTACTTTACATTGTCAGTGCATGACCTGTTTTTTTTTATATATATAAATAGTCTCTAAAGTATTAGAAATAATGTTACATAGTCTCTCAAGTATTCAAAAATTCTTCATCTTACTAAAGATTAAATTGATGGATATTCAATGTTATAGAGACTACTTATATAATTTTATTAGTTTAAGGACTATATAGGAGAGAGGATGATACTTTAAGCACTAAATTGATGGTTTATTCGAAATAATATACAAAAAATTATAAGTTTTAATTTTTAAACAATTATTGTACACACAAAAAAATCTTAATTTAGAAAAAGAATTTAATTAGAATGTAATTATACTATAAAAGATTTTTTTATATTTTTGTTTAATTATAGATTAGAATGTATGGTAAGATGGTTATTTTTATAATAATTATACTATAAAAGATTTTTACATTTTTGTTTAATTATAGATTAGAATGTATCGTAAAATTGGTTATTTTTATAATAATTATATTATAAAATATTTTTTACATTTTTGTTCAATTATAGATTAAAACATATGGTAAGATTGTTTATTTTTATAATAATTATTTAAAAAGTTGTATTTGAAATGATTTGTATAAAAATGTTTGTATTGATTGTATATAAAAATTAAATTCTTTTGATAAAAATATATTTTTCTATTCTACGATTGATTATAAAAGGTTTTTTTTTTACAATTTTATTTAATTGTAAACTATTATATATGATAAGATATTGTTTACTTTTATAATAATTACTTTAAAAATCATATTTAGAGTAATTTCTAATAAATAAAATATGCAAAAAAATTACATTGACCATATATGAAAATTAAATTCTAGGCAAGATTATAATTTTACTATTCTAAGATCAATTTGGGTTTTTACTTTTTTTAATTTAATATTTTTTACCAACTTTTTAATTTTTGTTTTGTTTTAATTCAGTTTTGTGTTTAAGATTTTTTTTCTTTGTTTCGTCTTTCAAATTTTGTTTATTTAAAGGAAGTTTTGGTGGTTGACATGTATTATGATGAAGATGGCTAACGATGAAAATAGTTTATATTAACAAAGATAAATTTTTGATATTGAGTTAATGATAGTGAATTTAAAGTGATTGTTGGATGCTAAAAACGGAGAACAAAGTATGAAATGATTAGTAAACAATTATAAAGTTCTCATGGCAGTTTCAAAATTTTGATTGTTAACTTAGGTAACCATGTTATAGGTGTGAAATATCCACCAATTGTTAATTTGATAATGAAGAGTAGCCTAATCTATGTTAGAAATGGTGATGACTTGGTATTGAAAAAAATGGTGATGGTTTTGTAATAAAGAAAAAGTGTAATGTGCGTATAAAACACTAAGTTTTTCATTTAATTCACCTTATTGATATCTACAAAAATTATATGTAAAAGGTGTAATATTCTTTCAAAATACAATGGAGTCCCTTGATTTAGTTTGCACACCCATAAACAATTTTATTGTTGTTATAATTTACAAAATAATAGTTTTATTTATTCTTTTTGTACCTAAGGTAAAAAAGAAGTGGTTTGAGTGCAAAAATTAATTAATTTTGTTACTTTTTCTACATGCAAATTAGTTTATATACAGACCATCATATGTTTTTGGGTGAAGAGAAATGACCTTTCATAAAGTGGTAATCATTCATGATCATAGATTATTTATTTTTTCTTTTGACAAGGAAATACAACCTTTCAAAGAGATATTAGTATATTTTTCATGAAAAAACACAATCTTTCATACTTATATATTTTCATAAATATACACATATTTTGAAGAATAAACACACATTTCCATGAAAGATACAATCTTTTATTAATTTGAAAATCTCTCACAATCCAAAATGTTATTTGTGATATTTTTGTTAAAAGACATAACAAAAATAGTAAAAAAAATATTGATATAAAAATAACTTAAAAGAATTAAATTGATTAAAAAAATTAAAATATTTACACAAAAAATAATTTAATAGACTAATTTGAATAAAAAATAAAAGATTATACTAAAACTTGAATTAAATTTAAAGGACAAAATTTATAATTTTATCTAAAATTTATTTAACGAAAATTCTGCATTTACTTAATCATTAATTTAACAAAGATTGTATCGTTAATTTTTTTTAATTTTGATCTTCATTTAAAATTTTCAAAATAATCCTTGTTGTCCCTTAATAACGATATAAAATATATCTAGTCATGTCATATTAGCGATCGTTCTAAAATAATATATGACATAATATATTTCAATGTATATCACATCAATAAATAGTAATAAAACTTACTTTAAAATAATTTAAGTATTATGATAACAAAAACCAACAAAAAATATTTAAAAGCAAAAATCAAGTTTAATTGTATTTACAAAAATTTAAAATATATTTCACTCTAACGTTCTATACTTTACGAAGAAAATATTATATAAAAAAAAATATTTAAATGATAATTACATCAACCTCTCTTAGAATTAACAATCAATATATTTGGACTCTACTAGATTTGAAAACCATATCTATATTCATATTTTATATTTTATTCTTATGCATTAAGACCCTTTATTTATTTAAAAAAAAAATACTCGCACTTCCTTTATTTTTACATATGAGTCACCACATAATCCATTTAAAATTAATAAAGTAAGGGTCGTGCAAAAAAGGTAATTATAAATTTCTAAAACAATTAAAGTCTAAGTATAAGTAATACTCTCTTAAAAAAAAAGGTATAATTAATACTAGTTTCAAAGAAAATATGTGTAATTATCCCTACATTTAATGTAATTAAAAAACCATTTAATAATTTTTAAGTATTTAAAGATTTTTTTTTTTTGAAGAGGAAAGAATTGTTAAAATGATGTTTTCAGCAAATTTGAAATTATTTTATGTAAATTAACAATTAAGTTAGAATTAATTTTTATTAAAAGTTTTGTTTAATATTTAATTAATTATAGTCATGTAAGGTATTAAAAGATTACTATAAAGTGATGTATAGAGGCTAGAGAATAAAAAATCTCTCTCTATATATAAATATTAGAGTTTAATGGTCATGTATTGTCAATGTAAAAAATTTTATACTCTCATCCAATCAAAAATCACTATTAATAAGACTTTTAAAGCATTTATTATAAAAGTCAACAAACTTACAATAAATGGTGGTTTGTGATTGGATGACAATGTAAAATTACTTTACACTATCAGTACATGAACATTAAACTCTAAAGATTAATGCAGGGAACCAAATTCAAAATTGGAAACACAGTTATTCTTTCCTCTCTTTTTTTTTTTTTTTTGCATGGAAGGAAAGTCTTTCTTTAATTTTGTTTTAATTTGGTCTTTTGCACCATTTTCTCTTCATTTCTTAAACTTTGAGAACATGCTCTCTTTTTTTGTGGGCTTGAGAATATCCTTTTCACAAAAATTTTAAAAATATTTGGCAAAACAAAACATGTCACTTTATTTTTATTTACAACTTGAAGTATAATATACAGGCTAGGAAGCAAATTAAAAGTTGAAATTAAAGAAAATGAATGAAATTGAAATAATAAAATATATAGGCATGGAATTGTATTGTACCCCAAAAACCAAACTTTGGAAAGACGCCACGTGGTGTGTTCTGCGGTATGTTGTACAAATATTGTCGCTATTGCATGCCAGCTAATGGTGTGGATCAAGGAAGTTTCTTGTGGGACCCGTTTGGTTTTGGCATGGGACCCATAATCATGATGGAATAGGTCAATCTGATAGGAGGATATATTCACGTTATGGTAGACGTGCTCACAAGAAACGTGATATGCGAGTGCGAGGTTGAAAGATGAAAACTGGAACATTGAAACAGTGAACTCAATCCACGTCAGAAGACAACGTGTTAAAAGCTGCGCATGCATTGGGGTGAATGTGAATCAAATTCCAAGGAGTAAATACAAACTTGTCTCGATGTCTCTCAGTTTCTGGTTAACTGGAGTTGTTGGGTTAGGTCACTTGGATGTGGTTAAGAAATTAATAATAAATATTTAGTTTAATTACTTTTTTAGTTTTTATAATTGTGTAAATTTTATCTTTTGGTCTCTATAGTTAAAAATAATTTATTTTAGTCTTTATACATGTATTTTCGATATCGTTTTGGTCTCTATCGTTTTAAACTATCACAAATTAAATAAAAAATGCTAGAAAATGTCAATTTGTGATTGTTTTTCACCGCCAATTTTTATTTTGTAACGGTTTTCTTTTACGAAATTAAGACACACTTGAAGTCAGGGACTAAACCGATATCAAAAGTATATATATATATATATATATATATATATATATATATATATATATATATATATATATGAACTAAAATGGATTATTTTTAACTATAAGGACCAAAAAGTAAGGTTTGTGCAGCTATTGGAACCAAAAAAGTAATTAAACCTAAATATTTTATTAAAAAAATTAAGAATAATGTACTAAAAATTATAATATGAATATATTAATAATATTTTTAATAATTTTTTTTACTTTTAATTGCATAAGAAACATCCTTATAACGATGTATGTCTATCAAAAAAAAAAAAAAATTGATGCTAGTTTTAGCTGTCAATAATTTTATTAATTTTTCTTAAATAATGTCTTGTACATTTTGTATTTCATGAATGATAAAAATAGATATTAGAAGAATTTTATTTTTTTAATAAATTTATTTGTGAATATCAAACATCTCAAAAAAAGAAGAAGGGAAAAAACACTTTTTTATATTATAAAACAAACATGATAAAGTTTAGTATAAAAAAATGGAATAGAAGAATTAATTGATCCATATTAAATGTGTGTATTAAAATGGATTTGAGAAGTATGCATAATATAAAGATAAGATAAAGGAAACCTATTTAATTAAATCAAGATCGAAAATAATGCTTTGACATTCACTTTTCAACTGTATTTGTAAAATTTTCAATTGGATCTTTAGGGATATATCAATTCATAAAATCCTTAATAAACAATCTGGTGGAAAACAAATTCTTACGGACACAGAAAAAGAGTATAAATCCTACCTATTGAAATTGTCTCATTAGAAATTTCATTATGAAAAATCTTGTAGACAAAACCTTAATTGAGAAAGAAATACAATATCTTTACCTTTTTGGGATCGAAGATAACTTAGCTTTTAGTTGACTCGTTATAATTTTCCTCACTAGCTATAACTTCTCAAATGACAAATTATTTGGTAATGCCTTCATTAATAAAAAAATTTTATGAGTTGTGGCTTGAATGAAAATAGTGGACATCTATTTCTTCTTTCTTTTGAAGTATGTGCGAATAAGGATTTTGTAGAGATGGTATTTTTGTCTCTTTTAGAGGTTTCTGGTAGAGGGAAGTTTTTTCTTTTGTTTTTGAGAATCATAATTCTTAGGAATTGTGAATTTTGGATATTATAATTTTTTGAAATGATTAAAATTTATTTAGTTAACCATAAATATTTTAAAAATATTTATATATATTTTTTATAAATTAAAGATTATTAGGTTTATTTTTAGTAAAAAAAAAATTGAATATAGTGGATAATGCCTTTATGTAAATGGAAGTTGAAGCGAGGTACATCAGCCCTTGTTCTTATGTCTTTTCTCCATGGTTCGCCATCCAATCTAACCATATAACCTCTATAATCCTTTGGAGGTGGAGGCTTGATGTCCTTTGGCACCTAGTCTTCGCTATCATGAATGATTTTTACTCTCCTTCTCTAATGTGGTCAAGTAAGACGTAGGCCTCTTTAACCTTGGATATATATTCTTTGGCTCATCAACTTGGCTCAAATGGTAACTCCACACTCAAATGAGGATGATTTCTCCAGTGAATTGTTACTTTGGTGGTGGCTGAGTATAGTTAAGCATGGCGGATGGAGGTGGTGGCACCTATATTGACTTTAATACCCAAATTAGAAGAGTTTTGACAAGATAACAATATCTTGAAGTAAGAAAAAGATATCTAACTATAATAGGAACTCTAATATTTATAGGTGAGAGTTTCTAACTATGGGATAATGGTGGTTGCTAACCCAAATGGACAGTTATCCACTAGTTGCCTCATCTGGACGTGGAAGGCGGGAAACCCTTAGATATCTACAAATTTGGTTTTTCATCAAAAATCAATGTTGATTCTAATATCTCCAAGGGTACATGATAAGACAAGGTACATGGTGATGTAGTTAGAATACGTTGAAGCTTTTGCTAGAAACATTACCTTTTAAATGTGATTAAACTAACCTCTCAATATGTGTTAACGTAAAAAAGAGTTAGGTGTGTCCGAGATCATTATTTCAGTTATAAACTAATTTATTTTAAAGGCCTTTGATGAGTTGATATGTCATGATCATAACAAAAAGAATCCTTTCATCATTATGACGTGGTGAATGCGGACAAGTATATTTCAACGGTGTTGTTCAAACTAAGTTTTTGGAACAATAATAAATTTTTTTTATCTCTTTCAATGCTAGAATTCAAATGAAGTTGTCTGTAACAATATCAAATCGGTAAATGTAATTAAAGGACTGCTAACAATACACTCTTTAACATATATATTCTTTTTAACACACTCTTTAACATTCTCTTTTTAACACATTTTCAAACATACTCTTTTTAACACCCTCTCTATTATGAGTTTGACTCATTAAATAAGAAGTGAAACCTACATAATTTTGTAATTTCTAACAAATTTCATCCAATAATAGAAAATGTACATTAATAAGAATATGTTAGAAAGTGTCACATAATTATTATTATCGAGAGAAAAATAATATTAAAAAGTAAAAATGTAACAATACACAGAATTTAGTGCATGTGTATTTTTTGTCCTTTGTGACATGAAAATTTTCTTTTTTTTAGAGACCATGTGTATTTTTTACGGGAGACAATCTTGTTTGAGTCATGTAAGGCCACTATGAGCGACAAGTTTTCTTTAAGTATTTAACGCAGTTATGTATCTAGAACTCGAACTTGAAACCACAATAATTAAGTTGAAACAACTCCGTGTCATTTGATTCATGCACTCGGTAGTGACATTAAATTTATCTACCATCAATAAATGATGTAAATTATTATTTTATAATTTACAATTTAATTTTAAATTTAAAGTAAGTACAGTAATTGTCATCATCAAATTCTTAATTTCATAATTGCATTATAGCAGCCTGATTTGTTATATTATTAATTCATAATGTATTAAAGTCCTGCACACGTGTGCCATTTTCTTATGAACACAAATATAACCCAAGGAAATATCATGGAATAGTTAATAGTTATGAGATGCTCAAAATTATGATTAAGATAACGAAAATGTTGCCTAACTACAAGCATGTCTCATTATACGTTTGGGCTTTTCATCGCTTTTAACTGATTCTCTTTTTGGATAATCATTTCTTCACAGTGAATTTAAATTCTCTTTTCCGTGATTGCCTGTAATGACTCTAATAATAAAAAATTAATTAACACCCTAGAAATAAATTATTTGTCGCTAATATTATGAACTAATTCATGACAATAGCAACTTCAACATGTTATTTGTGCCCTTTGATAATATTTAACGTATCTTCTCATTTCACCAATTTATATTAGAGAAAAAAAAAAGTTTAAACTATTTAGTAGGTCCTGAACTTTTAGGCAATTTTTAATTAGGTCTTTATACTATTTTTTTTAATTGAGTCCTTAATTTTAATTTTTTTTAATTAGGTCTTTGAGGTTAAATTGTTGTGAATATTTTGTTAACTTGGACAGAATATTCTTTAATAAGAACTCAATTAAAAAAATAATATAAGGACCCAATTAAGAATTGTCTAAAAGTTCAAAAACCTACTCAATAGTTTAACCTTATTTTTATTCTTTTATGTTGATATGCCTTTGTTTTATTTTAGAAAAAAAAGGAAAATCATAGAAGGACAGAAAGCATTGTTCAATATTCAAATGATATCACATTATTATTATGTGGTTAAAATAGGGACCAAAGCATTGACTTAAATGAAACAAAGTGGAATACTCGTATAGACATAATTTATATAATAAATTGAATAATTTAAGTTAAATAATTATATAGGGTGGTCAAAAGTGTAATTTAGCTTCTTTTTTTGTTATCATATTATAGGTGCGAAATATTTACTGATTTTATCGATGACTAATCTCTGTCAGAGAATTTGGCTAATCACTTTTAATAAGGTATCTTCTCCCAACCACGTTTTCATCAACAAAGCTAAAACCGAAGACCTTATTGGACTAACATAATATTAGTAAATTAAAGATTAAATTATTGAATATGTTCCTGAACTTTTAAGTAATTTTTTATTAGGTCTCTATATTTTTTTTTTAACTAAGTCTTTAATCTTTTAATTTTTTTTTAATTTGGTCCCTAGGGTTAACTTCGCAAATAGCACTCAAATGAAAGTTAACCCCAAAGACCCAATTAATTTTTTTAAAAGATTAAGGACTCAATTAAAAAAAATTAGTACAGAGACCTAACTAAAAATTGCTTAAAAATTCAGGGACCTACTCAATAGTTTAACAAAAAAAAATTCATAGCAAATTTAAGTCGAGTTACATATATTTATTTTAAAAAGTTAAGGTAAGATATTTCAAAAAATTATTTAATAAAAAATTAAATTTTATATGATTCAATTAAAAAGTTGTTTAGACTTAGTAACTCAATTTATTTAAGTAAATATTGTTGTTGTATTAATTGCATTAAATTTGTATTATAATGTTGTGATAGTATATATCTATTAATCTATTTAAAAGTTCAATTTTGATTATCTATATTTAAATTTAGGTTCATTATATTATTTAAAGATAAGTTTGTTGACTTATTTATAAGGTCGTACTACAATGTAAGTTTTTTAATTTATTTTTAAGTCAAATAAAACTTAAAAAAGAATAATTCATACCTCAAGGAAAAGTCTATATCAAGTAAATAAGCCTTAAACTGATACATAGGGCTGTGTAAGGCCTTAGGCAATCGAGATAATCACCTGTGACCCCGAAAAAAATTATACCTTTGATATATTTTATTACTTATTATTAATTTAGTTATTAAATGATAACTTCTATTCAAAATAATATTCATTAATTTTTTTTCACCTTAAAATTAATTTATTATCAATATAAAAATTACTATTAATAAATTCCTAATTTATATCTAAGTTATTATTATAATATTCTAATAATTCTATCCATATATAAATATAATAATTATTTTTTTATAATTATTTATCCCAATAATTTCTTAAGTATTCAATATATTATTTATCTCTCTTTTCTCTTCCCTTTCAGTTTTACTTTTGGGCTTCTTTTGTCTTTTTAAATTTATACTTATGCTAATTATTATCCTCCTTTAGTCCATATATACTAGGTTATTTTATTGTTCTCTCATTCATTTGATGATAAGTGTATATTTGAATAGATCTAGACTATATTTGGATTAGTGAAGAACATGAAATGAAGGGGAATGAAATATAATGGTATTATATTTCATTGTTTAGATTGGTAAAATGAGGATGAAAATAAAAAAGTAGTGGAAAATATTATTATTTGTATATTTATTCCTGTAATAGTTAATTTGAAATAATTTATAGCTCCCCGTCAAAAAAAAAAAAAACCTCCTAGACAAAAGTCATTCAGATTAAATAATATTACTATGCCTAAATTTAGTCTACTTCTTCGGTAAGATACTAAGATTTTCTCAAAGATCTAACGAATATGTATCCCTATGTTTTTAATAAGAGAAATTCTAATCTTACTGTTGTTTTGTTTTTAATTTTTAAAATTAGGATAGAGATAAAAAGAGAATAAAAAATATAGTATAAAATGAGTGATGTACTAAATACTAGGGTGTTCATCGGTTCGGATCAACCCGACAAACTCAATGATCCAAACTAAACCAATTAATTAAATTGGTTCGAATTTTTCAGCTCAATCAGTTCTAATATGAACCGAACCAAACTAATTTGATTGTCATTGGTTAAGGCATCAGGTTGGAGCTTTGCAAATTCAATGAACCTTAATCAAACCAAACATATATTCTAATATATTTTTTTATTATTTTATTACCCTTCTTCAGACTTAGTAACTCTTTTGCTTTTATTTAGTTAGTGTAAGCCAATTACAACAAAATATGTTGTTTACACACTTTCGATGATAGGATTATGTGTGAATTTTGGACAAAATCATGTATTTTTTTTTCTCAAAACAGAATTTTACATATTTTTGTAGTAGGAGACTCGATTGATCCGATCCGAACCAACCCATTCTTGTTTGAATTGGTTTGGTTCGGATTGTCTAAAAAATTTTAACAAATCCAAACTGATGAAAATTGATTGGTTTGGATTTTATTTTTTCCTAAATTTGATTCAAATAGACCTATGAACAGTCCTAATAACAACAAATAGAAAGAAAGAAAGAAAAATCTTATATATGACAAAAAAAAATCATTTATTAATAGACATAAAATATTAATTATTAAAATCACTTCTATTAGTATAGTTTTTGTCTAATGGACATTAAACTATTAGTATATATCTTGTCAGTTTACAATAAGAGTATGATGCATTGTACTAATATTTTATGTACTAATAATATATGTCAATCTTTTATCCCAAAAAAATTGTTTATTAGTATAATTTATCGTTTATTAATATAAATTCGTAATGTCTATAACAGTTTGATTTTTATTAAATAAAAATTATATGAATAAAATTTATCTATCACTAGATTGTTAGTGTATAATATTTTTTATAATAATAAAAATATGTTATAAGAATAAAATAACTCTTTTAATTAGTAATGGTAGTTAAATTCTGTATCTTAATACCACAATTTCCGTACAACTTAAGCTACAGTTGTCCCTTTTTTTTTTGTTTTAGTAAATTTCTTTCCATCCTAATTTCTTCCGTCTTTAGAAAACTTAATTTTAATGCATTGACCAATTAATTAAAATAAATAAATTTTAATTAATAAAAATATGTGTGATAATATGAAAAATACATAATTTCATGAAAAATGAAAATATAACGTGGTTTCATAAAAATTAAGAATAAAAATTAAACTTAATGTATGAGGATGGATAAAATAGACTTTTGACCGACACACTGAGCTATAATTATGCCGTCACTCAAGGATATGAAAGGGAATGACAAATAATCAGAGACCACATATTAAATTAGTCATATTAAAACAATTTTTTTTTTTTTTTTTGTTAAATTAGTAAGGAGCACAGATTTTACTTAAAATATCCACACGTTGATAGTTTGCTATTAACTGTTAAAGATCAAATGAGTTTCGAAACAAGGAAGAGATTCCAATTTGGTATTGCATTTTGTTTTTCAATACAAAATTAATAATATAAGCAAGTAAAACACAATAAAATGACCAATTTCCTGGGGTGTCAGATATGAAACGGCAAAAATAAAAACATGAAATTGATGGCAGAATATGTTAGAAGAATAGCAGACAGACAGTGATGAGAGTGCCCAGCTACCAATTGACAGAGGCAGAGATTTATTTGGTTGAAGAAGACAATGTTGTGTTTTTGAGGCATCGAATGGAACCTCCGGGAAGTGATGGTATCCATGTTGGGTTTTAGGATTAAGAAGTATGCAAATTGAGATGGATTTCAAAAGAAACGCTTGCGTCATGTCTGGTAATGTGCTTTCAACAGTTCAGAGTTCAGACTACAAGGGTTCAACGTGTTTTTGGCACCTGTTTTTTCTAGGCAATTCGTTGTTATGGTATTTATTTTATTTTATGGGTGAAAGCGGTTATTTTGGACCATTTTTTTTTCTTGTATATTGTAAAAGAATTTTGGATGAATTTGATTGGCAGAGTTATTGTTTTCTTCTTCTCTTCTTCTTTTATTTTTTTTAAAGTTTTTTGTACATTTCAATCTTTTTGCTTTCATTTTTTTTGTATAAGTATATTTATCATAATTATTTTCCATAAATATCATTGCTAAAAGTCAATAAAAAAATTCTGCAACATGGCAATCCTATAACAAAAAAGAAAATTACAGGGAATGTCATAAAAAAGTTTTTGATATAGCCGAGGTTTGTATTTAAAAGGCCCACAAAATTAGTCTATTTTTGTAAGTAAAATAGATAAAGGTAGAATATATTTGCAAAGACACTCGTTAGTATGTCAATTAGTAACGTGATAGTATGTGGAAAGAGAGTCTCCTTAGTGATATTAGAAGTGTCTTTTTTATAAGGCTCATAAATGAGTGAGTCACAAGCTTAGTATGAGAACATACTTGTGAGGTAAATCTAACATTGCATGGACTCTTTAATCACTAAATATTTTGACATCTTTTGGCATGAATGCCATGAGCCAGGTAATTTTGATTCTTTACTATGGGGTGTAGGGAATGTTGTGTTGCAAGCCAAGTGACCTTAGTGGGCCTTAAATGACTCTTTGATCTAATGAAAAACTTAGATGTGAAAAGTCATATCGATTTGGGTTTTGTTGGATTGGGTCTAGTTGTGTAGACCTAGGATAGGAGACCCTAAATTGGTGCATTGACGAAGGAAGTGTGCAAAGCTAAAAAATGTTGAAGTCTTTTAAAAAGGTTTCATTGTCATAACAATTTGAGCATCTTTGAGGGCTAGCCAATCGATGGAACTTTGTAATTACAATTTGAATGCATTTAAAAGCCGATCTAGATACATTTGGGATTACTATTTGAGTTGTCCCCATGTTGATCCTAGCGTTCTTGCGATCATGATCTAATCACTCCAATGACTGAGGCATAGATGTGGAGACACCAAAGACTTAGGGGGGATTATCGTTGTTTATGGGGGACATCATTTTTCCTGTTGGATGAAGACATTAATAGAGCACGTGACACATTATGATATATAGATGTTTGGTTGTTGGATTTCCCACCTCATTATCACGCATGATTGCAAATCATGTAATGTGCGAGTTAACAATTGAGTGAAAGGACCATGTATGTTACCCTTGTTTTTTTTATAAGCAAATTATTATTAAGAAACAGGGTACGAAGGGTACTTTAACCATAAACAACAGTCTTACAAGGCTAATTTTGAGGGATAAAGGGAAACAAGCTACAGGGTCAATACACCAATAAAAAATATAGCATTGAGCACTATGCATATTAACTTTAAATCATGTCCACAATCTAACATTTATCAAGTCTAAAGTACCATTGAATTCAAAAGAAACACCCTAAAACACAATATTGTTGCGTATAATCCAAGTAAACCATACCACAATGTACCAAATAAGATGACGAACAAAACACACCTTTTTTTTCTTAAGATAGAGTTAAACTGAATATAATGAGTATGCATAGACTGCATTCAAAATACAATTTGTCACCAGGCAAGATAAAAATAGGTGATGACTTCCTCGAAGGAGAAGCAAAACACACAAGATATACCCTACACTTGAGACAATACTCCTTTTTTGCACAAATTAACTTGAGTTGGCAACGTATCCAAAATAACCTCCCAAGATAAGGCAAACACTTTTTGAATAGTTTATCTTTTAGATAGCGTTTTATTTATATATATAATATATGGTACACATGTTGTAACCCAAAACACTACATAATACAAATTTATCTTCTCTCTTTCTCTCTAAAACTTTGTAACTTCAACACATCCTAATCTCGTGCTACAGTTCAAAATAATTACTCTATTTAAATACTGCTAGTTGTTCCCTTCTTTATTGTGCTTACCAACCTTGTTACAATTTGTTTACGATTTTGTCTCTAGCAGAACTTAGGCTTATGTATATTAAATCAGTGGTGGCTTCATCAATTTATGTGATTTATAAGGACTAAATATCGATTGACATAAAGATATTTGATTTCTTTTTTAAATTGGTGGAAAGGTAGAATAGATCTAATATTTTTCACCTTTTTTTATTCATCATGAACTCCTGGTCAATTACATGTGAAAAAAATTATTCATTTAAACTAATTATGTATACATGGAATGCTATGATGATTATATTACTTCTATATGTATGTATGTTTTTTTTTCCTGTAGTGAAACTAAACTTTATGTATCTAAATTTATCGCTTTTTTATTTTTTATTTTGTTGAAAGGGGAATATTTGTTTTTGAAGTTAATATTTCCTCTAGGTGGTGAATGTTTTTATTTATCTTGGAATGTGGAATGACAAGTGAAGTTTGCATCAGAAAATCCTCAAACTCCACTTTTTTCATATGATATCTTATTATGCTATGCAGGTTTCAAGGGTGCAAAGATATAGAAGAAGGAGCATGGTATAGTGTTACTGCACGCTGTGTTGAAGTATGTCTTTTAATAGATTGTTTTCCCTGGCATTGTATGCAAAGTCAATTGAATTGTATCTCTTTCTGAAATGTCTTTCTATCTTTCTCTCTGAATGTGCATAATTTAATTTAAAAGATGTTTGAACAACATGATATTAACCATGAAAGTTTCTTAGGCTTAAATACCATAAATTTGTGTTGTACATTTCTACTTAATTTGTGTTTCTATGTTGGTATTTCTATTTCATTTTATGATTTGTAAAAATAATAATTGAAAGATGGTAGTTTGCTATGCTGTATCTTTTAACTTAATTCTTTTCTATTAAGGCATAGCTATGGAAGGTGGCATGATATTGTTGATGATAAGGATCTGAACATTCAGAAGGTCATCTACCAAGAGTTGAATATTCCATTTATAAATTCACTAGTTCAAGGACAAGTTGGCTCTCCAGTGCACAATAGCGCAAACATGACAAATGTGGAGTCCAATTGCAACCCATTTGGTGAAAATGGTAGTAGTGACATAGCAGCTGGTGGTGCAAGTATGACAAATGTGCAATCGAGCTACAACCAATCTAAGGAGAGTGGTGGGAGTGACAGCTACTAAAGGTGCACATGGTTCTGGTGATGCTGGGAACCAAGCAAAGTTATATCAAAAGTCCTCCATATTGCATCAGGTAAGAGACATGTAGAGAAAACAGGTTGAGTTTATAAAAAAAAGGTTTATTCTCTTGGAAAAAGGTCTCAATGCTGAGTACTAGAAAGAATACTTTGTAAGTGCATTAAGGCTCCATGTTGCACAATATTTTTAATACTCAAATTTCTTCTCTTTGGAATGCATAAGATTCAAGCTCAAAATTTTAGTTGATCATATATGTTATATTTATATTAGAAGTTTCATTATGTGAGATATTGTCAATAAACGATGCTAGCAGTTTTATTGTGCTACAAAAAAGAAGAAAACTTGGTTGTTTTATTTAATATTTTTTTTTGTGTTGGGTTAGGGAAAGAAACAAGAGTTTGTAGGAAAATGCAAGAATGGAGGACAAGAAATTTTTCTAAATGAACAAAAATTACAAAACAACCAAGAGAAAACATCAGCTAACTGGCACTCTGCAATCAAACAAATTAGACCCCTAAAAGAACTAATAGCAAAAACTCAAAAAGACGCTAGTTAGGTAAGTCCATCCCAAATAAGATGTGTGCACAAATGACTTTGCTGGGAAACTTGGACAATTTTCTCAAGTCCAAAACACTAATCCAGGTGCTTAACTTTTCTTACTTCTTCCAAAAATCCTAACAGTAAATAGAAGGGAAGTGCTCCAAAGAGTATATTGAAATAACACATGATGCACAAGAAGGGGGGGGGTTGATTTGTGCGTATAAAAACTTTTTCAATATAAACCAAGTTCTAAAATGTTTTTGAGCTAAAGGATAGAGAAGACAAGCACATAGAGAATTTTATACTGATTCGCTCAACCTTGAGCTACGTCTAGTCCCTTTACCCAGAAGGTATTCACTAACCAACCTTGGTTACAAGTATTCTTCACGGCTTTTCAGGCTTTATAATGCAATCACCCTAGATTGCTTTACCAACCCAAGTATTCTTTATTCACTAAGCCTCTCCAGGTTTTCACAACAAAAGGTTGTTTTACAAATAGATTCAACTCACACAGTGAGGATATAGAAGATTAAGCACAATGTATTACAGATTTATAAACCATCATCCAGTGGACGCATAAGAAGGCAATCAGCATTTTTATGTTCATGCTTGATTTTTCATTATTTGCTTTTGTCTTGTTTCTTCTTCTTTCTCCATATATATAGTCTTCAGCGGGAAAAAGCCGTTGAAGAAGTATTTTCTTTAATTTTCAAGAAAAGGTGTGCGTGTAACGTCCGGCCGCTTTCAGGATGAGTGACTATCCCCACAAACCAACACAAGACTTTTCAGCGTGCTTTGTCCTCACTCACACGCTTCCTGAGAAACTTCCCAAGAGGTCACCCATCCCTAAATCGCTCCAAGTCAAGCACGCTTAACTGTGGAGTTCTTAAGTGATGGGCTACCGAAAAGTAGATGCATCTTGTTGGTATAGGTAGCACTTATTAATTCCTTTAAGCTATCCTCAACTGTACAGTCCCATACCCGCACAACCTCTAGATCCTTCTCGTTCGGGTGTGTATTCGATTCATTCATGTGCCCTTCCTGCTGGAAGCCTACCAGGAGCCACTCATTGTCCGTGCCTTATCTCTTTTGCACTGGCGATCACTCCTCGCCCTCGTCAGCGCCCTGGGATGTTACAGTGCGTATCAAGCTTTCAGTCATATCAGATAAAATAGCTTTTGACCTTGCACTAAAATGGAAAGAGTAGCTCTGTGTGGGAGGTATGCTTTTCTAAACATTCTTCATTTGGTTTGGCAGCTCGAAGAGTTGACTTGCTTTTTCTGTCTTGCTGCGCTTTTGCACTAGAATGTTTCTGTCTACTATTTAATGCTTGAAATATTTGATCGTTAGATCTTAAAAAGGTAAGGCATTAGTCTCGATATATAAAAGAAGGATGCAAAGATTGGACAAAAAGACTTAGCCGTTTAATAGCTTGTGTCTGGACGCGTCTAGTGTGGTTGTTTAAAGATTAAGAACATTGAGTCCATAAATGTGACTTACACTTGGATGATCATAAATGAGTCCATTGGACGCTCGTACGAGATTGGACCCTGTAAATCCATTAGTTGGAAAAACAGAGACTAATTAATAAGTTTGTTATCTTCAAAATTTGAGGATTTGGATGTTTTAGCATCTTTGGTTCCAATAATCTCTCCCTTTTTGATGATGACAAACCTTATTAATTTAAGTTTTAAGTCAATATTTAAGACCAGGAAAGCGCATATATAACAAGGTTTTGATAGACTTACTATGCTCCCTTTGAGTCTGAAATATCGCAATTTTCTTAATGCATACGAAAAGTAAGTCTAGATAAATGTCCAAGTATCAGAGTATGTTGATGCATGAATGCAACAAGTATCAGAGTGAAACAAAGCAGTCAAGTAGTCAAATATTAGCATTTTAGAGCAATCAATCATAGTAACTAAAGAGAAGACTAAAAAGCAAATCATTCAGAAAAAAAACTTTATTATAGACATCTCAGAGCTATACATAAAACTTGTAAAACTTATGCAATATATTTTCTTCCTCTTTTTCATTATAAAAAAAAAAAGAGAAGAAATGTCATCATAGTCACTATGGCACTGGAGGAGGAAGAGGTGAAGGTTGTGCAGAGGAGTTCTTGCTGGTTCTAGAGGATTTGTTGTAAAAGAGAGAAGATGGGTTGGAGTTGGTTAGTGACATACTATTGGACGACAGGATCAATAGTTGAGATAGTTGGAGGGGCAGCAGTGAAGATGGGAAGGCTTGTGGATGCTTGGGAATCGGAAGGAGGTGGGGGTGGAGTTGTTTGTACGGGTGATTGAGAGGGGATTGATGGGTGAATTTTAGTGGGTGGAGGGGGTGGTTCTAAGAAGAGAAGATTGGGGATTTGGAGTTGGTATGGATGCGGTGTTGTCCAAGGGTGGGGAGGTTTGAAGAAGTTGGGATGTGTAAGAGTAGCAATCAAAGCATAGAGAAGGGAGGTTTCTGTACCAATTATAGGACGCATGTCAGCTGGACGAACAAAGGCGGTAGAAGTGTCTGAGAAGTGAAAGACACGAGCTGGACGTTGCGTGTATTCACAGTTCATTGCAATTGGAGTTTTGGCTTTGTCGTCCTATGAGACTTCGTTGTCGGACGCTTCTTGTTCGCAAGTGAACATATGTTGATGCCAGAAGCGTTTAGTGTCATCCTCGTCCATGTCTTGTGAAAGACGATGAGCAATGTACCATTTTGGAGTAAAGGTTGGATGATGTTGAAGCTCAGCTCTGGACGATAGCAGCAAAGAAGGCGTCTTGGTCAGTATCTTCTTCTTACTGTTGACATCCAAGATTGGAAGCCTTGGGCATATGCGGTCAGGTTGGATGCGAACGGTTGTGGATGGTTTGATGTGTAGAGAGGGAGGGATGTAGTTGATACTTCAAAAATGCAGAGCTCTTTACAGAGTTGCAAAACATATGCTTGTAAGGTGATGGGAAGAATCTAGCTTCTTCCAGGTCCAATGGCCTAAACTTCAAATCAGCTGACCTTAATTGGACTGTCTGCTCAGACGTTTGACTCTGCCTTTGTTGTGGACCCTGTTGTATTTCTTCCACTAGAGGTACTCGATGTTGAAGTACTCCAGGAAGATGGGCAGTTAAGCGCCAGGCTCGCACTAGTCTTGGATACCTTCGTCTGATAAACCGCTTCAATGACAGATGTTTGATTGCTCCAGAAGGTAGCGCTAAGTATTCTGCAGATGGTTGATGGACGTAGTCATCCATATATTTGTCGAGAGAAAGAGGCGAGTAATCAAAACCAAAGTCAGGTTCAAAACGAGGGCTCTAGACGCAATATAATGGCATTGTCGTCCACTTGGTTTTGTTGATTGCCATCCAAAAACAGTAAAGGCCAATGTTGTTTGGTTTTTGTTAAGGTTTCTTGTTTGGTGGATGATGAGGCTATGATGGAAGATGAAGAAGGTTGTTTTGTAGGCTTGATGGAGAGGTGCAGTTTAGGGAGTCCAGGTGTGGGTATGGTGCAGGTATAACCTTCATCACCAGGTAGTAGCATCTCTAGCTTAGGTGAGGTTTTTGTTTGGATAGGTGTTTGGGCTTGTGTTTGGATAGAGGGTTGTTTAGCGGGTTCAACAATCAGAGATTCAACGAACGTATCATCTGAGTCAGTAACAGCAAGAGTAGATAATTTACTCTTCTTTTGTTGTGCTGTTGTTAGTTGGGTGTCTGCTGGACATTTTGATGGCTGAGAGGGATGAACGGTTGATGTTAGTTGAGATTGAGGAGAAACTGCTCTTGTGGCAGTTTTCTACTTCTTCACTAGAGCTTCTATGGGCTCATTTTCTTCGTCATCTGACTCCGCTGTTAACCAGAGTCTTTTCTTGGTCAGTGCTTGTGCAGGTGTAGTAGCAAGAGTAGATGGTGGAGGAGCAGCAATTTGTGGAGCCGGCAAGGCATCAGGTTGTTGCATTTTGGATCTTGTTGCTTTGGACGTCCTTGCTTTGGATGGTTGCCTTCCGGTGGATAGTCTGGCAGTTGCGATAGGATGGATGAAGAGAGCTTCACCGTCCATTAGCTCGGCTGGTAGAAAAGTTGGCTGTTTAACTTGTAGAGGTGCCTCCTGTACCAATTCTTCCTTGACATCCACCAGCTTCTCAGGCTTCTCCAGTGGTGTCAACATGAACCCAGCTCTCATCTAGGGCAATATTGTTTCGTCCAAAACGTACTTGGGTGAACTTGTGGCCACCACCTAGCGTTCAAATCTACACTTGCTCACCAACAGGTAGAGAGAAGAAGGTGTGATACACCTTCTGTATCCACAAAACCCTATTCAAAAGAGCAACGTGTTGAAACCAAAGACATAGAAGCGTCTAAACCCTCAAAGTTTTGAAGATAACAATCTTATTAACATTTAAGTTTCTGCCTAAGGACTAACTTTGTCATAGCAAACAAGTTACTCTTATATGGATTGTCTAGTAAATGCACTAAAGAAGACTGTCCAGTAGATGTGCTAAAGAAAACCGTCCAAGTGAACAAGTCGAAGATGACCGTCCGAAGCTAAATCTTGTCTTTTAGAAGATATTCAAGTATCAGATGCATCCAAACAAAAGCTTCCAACGACAAAGTTTCCAACGGCTAAGTATTATTTAAACATCCACTCATGTTTGTATTCATTGAAACTAACATATTACCATCCCTGTGATCTAACGTTCAAATTGTTTTGAAGCATTAAATGTAATCAGATTCACTCTAGTACAAAAGCGCAGACAAAATAGATAAAGCAAGTCAACTTATCAAGCTGCCATGTCGAATGAAGAATGTTCAGAAAAGCAGACCGCCAGCACAGCCTGTGCTTTCCGTTTTAGTGCAAATCTAAAAGCTGCCACGTCTGGTCTTTCTGAAAGCATTGTTTGCACCCCTTCCTTGTATAATGAAGTCAAGTCTTCCTCAACGAATCTTTTTTCCTGAAGACTATATATATGCACCAAGGAAGAAGTGAAAAAGATAGAAGTGACAAAGTGCTAACTAGTGATAATCTTAGCGGTACATAAAAAAAAACGTTTTGTACATTTACTAGAAGCGTCCATTGGGCGATAGTAGAAAAATCTTGTAAATATTCTTTGAGTAGTTTGAGCTTAATCTTTCAAATCCTCATTGAGTGAGTTGATACCTTTGTGTAAACACTTGTCTGTGTTGTGAAAACCTGCAGAGGCTTAGTGTAAAAGAATGCTTGGGTTGAGCAATCTAGGGTGATTGCTTTGTAAACCTGAAGAGGCCGCGAACAATACTTGTGTAACCTAAGGTTGGTTAGTGGATACCTTTGGGTGAAGGGACTAGACGTAGCTCAGGTTGAGTGAACTAGTATAAAAATTTTCTGTGTCATCTTTCTCTCTATCCTTAGCTTGAAAACGTTTTCTATATTGTTTATACTGTATTAAAAAGTTTTAAATGCACAATTCAATTCCCTCCTTCTTGTGCACTTTTTCTATTTCAATTGGTATTAAAGCTTGGCCTCTTGGGGTTAAGCATCTAACACTGCAGGGGTAAAACGATCTTGAACACTCATGGAAAACGAGGGATAAGCTGTTAACAGACCACCTCTCTTTAAAGGTCAGAACTATGATTATTTGAAACAAAGAATGATAGCATTCTTTGATGCATGTCACATAGACATGTGGGACGTAGTAGAAACTGCGACTATTTATCCCTTAACCAAGATGGAATGGAGCTACCTAAAGGTCAATGGACAGAAACTCAGAAACAGAGATATCTTCTAAACTCAAAAGCTAGAAATGTTATGATGTGTCCCTTATCTGAATCTAAATATGAAAAGGTGCATAGTTTAAAAAGTGCTAAGAAAATGTGGGATACTCTCGCGCTTGCTTACGAGGATACTTCACAAGTAAAGAGGTCCAAGTTGAGCTTACTCGTAAGACAATATGAACTCTTTACTATGGAAGAAAATGAAACTATTGAACTCATGTTCGGTAGATTTCAAACCATAATAAGTAACCTAAGATCCTAAGGCAAACTCTATGATAATTATGATCACATTGACAAAATCTTAAGAAGTTTGTCTAGGTAATAGAGACCACAGGTTACAGCTTTAAGAGCATCCAAGGATCTAACAGCACTCTCTATGGAAGAGTTACTTAGAACTCTTAAAGTCCACGAATTGGAGCTAAAGCAAGACGAAGGACAAAAGAAAAAGTCCATCGCATTAAGCGTCTAGCGTCCACCCAGAGGATCATCGTCTAAAGACTTAAATGTAGAAGAATCCTTTGAGGAATAGTCCGAAGAAGGACGACTCTGATGAGGATGAGATATCATTCATCTCTAAAAAAATACAGGTTATATGGAGGAAGAAAGGAGGATCCAGAGCCAAAAACTTCACAAAGAAGTTTAACAAGCTACCTAAAGAAAAGAGTCCTCTAGTTTGTTATGAATGTAAGAAGCCTGGACATTTCAGAGCTGAATGTCCTAACCTGCAGAAGGATAAAAAGAAGACATTCTTCAAGAAAAAAGGTCTCATGGCTACCTGGGAAGACATGGACCTATCTTCGTTAGAAGAAGAAGGAGAGGAAGAAGCTAACCTGTGTCTCATGGCGGAGACCAGCTCTAATAGCTCATACAATGAGCAAGACGAAGAGGTAAAATTCAATGACTTAATCTCTCTTCAAGAAGCTTATAATGATTTGCTTGCTAACTCCTCAACTCTCTCAATGGGATATAATGAACTGAAAAAGAAAAGTTCAAAAATAACAAAAGAATTTAATTTGCTTAAAGAAGAGCATAAAAAGGTTTTAAAAGAAAATGAGTTTTTAAAAACTAAGAACATTTCAGAAGAGGCATATTCTCATGAAGCCTTAGAACTTCAAAAAGAAGTTACTCATTTGAAAGAAAGCTTGTCAAAATTTGTCAGTGGGACTGAAAACTTAAATAAAATTCTATCTTATAGACGAAGTCCTCATGACAAATCTAGACTTGGTTTTGTTAAGAAAGAAAATTACAAATTTAGTAAAAACATGACTTTTTGTAAAATATGTGGAAAGATTGGGCATGAACCAACAAGGTGTATACATTGTCCAATAAAGAAGGCGTCTAATGCCTTCAGAACTAACAGAAAAGGACCAAAGTTCATTTGGGTACCTAAGTCAATGATAATCCCTGTTGCAGATTTGCTTGACAATAGAAAGAATACACCATTCATGTTACCTAAACAGTGGTTGCTCACGACACATGACAGGAGAAAGGTGTATGTTCCAAAGCTTGTAACCAAAGAATGGTGGATGGGTCACCTTTGGAGGGAATTAGAAGGGAAAGATCACAGGCATAGGGATGATCGGTAAACATTCCTTCTCTTCCATTGAAAATGTTTTATATGTTGAAGGACTTAGACACAATCTACTGAGCATAAGTCAATTATGTGATAGTGGACACAATGTCTCCTTTGACAAAGACAAATGTATTGTTAGGAATCTAAACAGATCCATATTATTCTCTGCTAAAAGGCAAAGCAATCTTTATAGGATTGATCTAAATGACTTTACAAATCAAAACGTATCATGTCTAGTTTTTATCAAAGAGAATCAGTGGAATTGGCGCAAGAAACTTGGACATGCAAGCTTGAGACTAATCTCAAAGCTAAATAAGCATAACCTCGTAAGAGGACTTCCAAATCTTGTTTACAAGTCTGATATTCTCTGTGATGCATGCCAAAAAGGAAACAAGTAAAAAGCTCTTTTGATTCAAAAAATATTGTTTCCATAACTAGACCTCTAGAGCTACTACATATTGATCTGTTTGGTCCAACTAGAACAGCCTCTCTTAGCGGAAAACGATATAGACTAGTCGTAGTAGATGACTACTCTAGATGGACATGGGTTATGTTCTTAAAACACAAGGATGAGTCTTATAAAACCTTTTCAATCTTCTGCGAAAGAATCCAAAATGAAAAAGGTGTTTGTATAGCTTCAATCAGAAATGATCACAGAAGGGAGTTCGAAAACAAAAGTTTTCAAGGGTTCTGTGAGGAGAACAGAATTCTCCACAACTTCTCTGTACCATGAACACCACAAAAAAATGGTGTGGTAGAGAGAAAGAACAGGTCATTACAAGAAATGGCTAGAACCATGCTCAATGATAACTCCACTCCTAAGCACTTCTGGGCTGAAGTTGTAAACATTGCATGTTATTTACAAAATAGAATATATATTAGACCTATTTTGAAAAAGACTCCTTATGAATTGTGGAAAGGATGAAAGCCCAACATATCATATCTTCATCCTTTTGGATGTCAATGTTTCATTTTAAACACTAAAGACAATCTAGGAAAGTTTGATTCTAAGTGTGATGATTGAATACTGTTAGGATATTCTGAAACATTCAAGGCTTATAAAGTTTACAACTCTGGAACCTTAACAGTTGAAGAAGTCATCCATGTTAAGTTCAATGACAATAAGCTTGATAAAGAAATATTAGAGCTAGATAATTCATTTGTAGATACGAAGCTGGAAGATGCCAAACCTCCAACGTCTAGAAATCACTTGGACGATCCAAAAACAGAAGAAAAGGAATCAACTGGCCGACATTGGCAAATGAAGACATATCATCCAGATAATCAAATCCTTGGAAGTGTACAAGATCATGTCAGGACAAGATTAACCTTCAAGGAGCAAGCTCAAACTGCTTTGATCTCCCAACTGGAACCAAAGACAGTGGACGAAGTTCTCTTGCTGGATCAGCACCATGAAGGACGAACTTAATCAATTTGAACGAATGATGTCTGGAAGCTAGTTCTTGCACCTAAGGCCAAGTCTATCATTGGAACAAAATGGGTGTTTCGCAACAAGCTAAACGAAGTTAGCAAAGTGATAAGAAACAAAGCTAGACTTGTAGCTCAAGGCTACTCTCAACAAGAAGGTATAGACTTCATTGAAACTTTTGCACCAATAGCTAGATTAGAAGCCATTTGCATCTTACTTTCATTTGCTACTTATAGTAATATAAAGCTCTATCAAATGGATGTAAAAAGTGCATTCTTAAATGGCCTAATAAATGAGGAAGTCTATGTGAAACAACCTCCTGGTTTTGACTGTGATACTTTTCCTAAACATGTTTTCAAACTCAAAAAGGCTTTATATGGACTCAAACAAGCCCTAAGAGCTTGGTATGAAAAGCTAAGCTCATTCTTTTTAGAAAATGGTTTTACTAGAGGAAAAGTAGACACCACTCTCTTTCGCAAAGACGTCAAATCACATTTTATTATTGCGTAAATATACGTGGACGATATTATATTTAGTGCTACTAATGACGCTTTATGTAAGGATTTTTCTAAAATTATGACAACAGAATTCGAGATGAGTATAATGGGAGAGCTAAAATTCTTCCTGGGATTGCAAGTAAAGCAGACTGCAAATGGCATATTCATACATCAAACAAAGTACGAAAACGAACTTCTCAAGAAGTACAAGATGGACGATGCCAAGGAAATGAATACACCTATGCATCCATTGTCAGTACTTAACCTGGACGACACATCTAAAAAGGTAGGCCAAACTATATACCGAGGTATGATTGGGTCTTTATTATATCTCACAGCGTCCAGACCTGACATTATGTTCAGTGTATGCTTATGTGCCCGTTTTCAGTCTGATCCTAAATAAACTCATCTAACAGCAGTAAAAAGAATCTTTAGATACTTAAAAAGAACCACTAACCTTGGTTTGTGTTTTAAGTCAAACAAAGAATATAGGTTAGTTGGATTCTGTGATGCTGACTATGCTGAAGACAGAATAGAACGCAAAAGAACCAGTGGAAGATGTCACCTCATTGGTAGAAATCTAGTCTCTTGGACAAGCAAAAGACAAAGGACGATTGCCTTATTCACAGCAGAAGCAAAATATATCTTAGCCGCGTCTTGTTGCTCACAAATTTTATGGATCAAGCATCAGTTAGAAGATTACAGTATCTACGAGAGTAACATTCCTATCTTTTGTGATGCTGCTATAAATCTGTCTAAAAATCCTATTTTGCATTCTCGGGCAAAGCACATTGAAATAAAACATCATTTTATAAGAGATTATATTCAAAAGGGAGTTATCGATATTTAGTTTATTAACACTGAAAATCAATTAGCAGATATATTTACAAAACCCCTTCTTGAAGATAAACTCATCCATATTTGAGATCGTCTTGGTATGAAATTTATAAATGAATAGTTTTATTCAATATGCCTTGATCGTCCAAGGACATAAGCGTCCAATGTTTTGTAGCGTCCTATTGGTTCATAGCGTCCAATATTTTATTCATCCTCTTGCACAGCTTTTCGCATTCCATAACAACTCATATTTATATGTGCATAAAAATCTTCATTCATACTTAATTATGTTTTCACTGATAAAGATTTGAAATAAATGCTTTATTCCTGTCTGAGTCACTTACGCGCCGTATAACCACCTTTAAAAAATGTAAGCGCCTGACCAACATTTATTGCATATCATCTCTCTCTTTGAAATTCAAAAAACTGTCAAAAGCAAAACCTTTCAATTTCTTCATATACACTCAAACACCCAACCAAACACTCACATCCTCTCAAATCTATCTGAACACACACACACACACACACACTCAACATCTAAAACCTTAAAATCTTTCAAGCTCTCAAAAATGGCAATGGAAAAAGCCGATGCTGTTGTAAAGGTTGTGGCTTGTGTGGAGAGCCTAGACAAGGCCGTTGTTCTTATTGAAAGCCGTTTCAACATTCAAGCCCTGAATGACATGGGTGTGAAAGTGAAGGACAACTTGATTAGATGTGGAATTTTCAACTACTTCCATATGAACGAGATTATTTACCCAGAGCTCATTAAACAGTTTTGGAACTTTGTTGAATTCTCCAAGATGAACATAGTCGGGACCGTTTTGGGAGTCAAGGTCACACTGGATCTTGGCACTATTGCCCAAGCCATTGGTTGTGAGCGGACTGGGTCCTGCATCAAGAACGGCTGGGAAGACAGCTTTGGTGGACATGACATAGTTGACGCTACACTGATGGGTCCAAAAGGCGAAGGCCCAGTCGAGTACAGTAAGCTGATAAAAGAGGGAAAGATTTTCCAACAGTTTCTGAACAAGGGGATACTACATAAGGCTAGATCAAAGGACAACATCACCTTCCTGCACAGGTTCGCGTTGTTCCACGTGATCACAGGCCAACAGTTCAATCTGCCGCATCTCATCCTGAACAACATCTTCAAGACTATAAGAGGACACGGAGAGCGAGACCAAATCACATACGCTGTTCTCGTGAACAAGATTCTCTGGCAATAGAATGTGTATCATGCCTTTTTTGCTTTGTCTGTTGGAGAGCAGAACTAGATTAAGATTCTCGGTGGTGGCCATAGATTTACACAACTACCGTTTGGACGCAACAACGTTGCACAAATGAAGGCTGGTTTTGTGCTGAAGCCCTTGGAGCCCACGTCCAAACCAGT
This sequence comes from Spatholobus suberectus, assembly GCA_004329165.1. Taxonomy (NCBI): domain Eukaryota; kingdom Viridiplantae; phylum Streptophyta; class Magnoliopsida; order Fabales; family Fabaceae; genus Spatholobus; species Spatholobus suberectus. Next base: position 11,293,457 of record CM014733.1, read on the forward strand.
GGACGTAAAAGAAGAGGTTGTTAAGATGGCGCCTCAGTAGACAAAAGAGCCAATCGTCTAGCATGCTGAGTCGATGGACGACGAGGCACTATTTGTCAATCCTATTGCTGCCAGACCGTCCACCAAGAGAAAGTCTTTCAAGACGCAAGCGACCAAACTTACAAGGTCTAAGACCCAATGACCTTTAGCTCTGCCTGCTCCTTTTGCAGCTGCTCCCATCACTGCATCTGCTTCTCCACCAGCTCCAGCACTAGCTCTTGCTAAGAGACGTTTGATCGTCACTTTTGACAATGATGATGACGAGCCCATTAGCGAGCTTGTCAAAAAGCAGAAAACTGCCATGGCTGCTATTCCTGCGCAACCACAACCTCTAGCCATCCAACCATCTACCCCATCCAAACGACCAGTAGAAGCACTACCAGGGGAAGCACAGTCTAAGAAAAGTAAGCCTTCCACTCCTAATGCTGATGAACCTGCTAGTGAATTTGTTGAATCAATGGTTGTTGAACCATCTGAAACACTCACTCAAACATAACCCGAAACACAAGCCCAAACACAAGCCATACCTGAACCAGACATGTTGTTACCTGGTGATGAAGGTTACACCTGCACCATCTCCACCCCGGCATCTCTAAGTTACATCTTTCCTTTAAACCCCCTAAATCACCTTCCTCCTCTGCCATCATTCCCATCCCTACATCTTCCACCCCTTCAGAAATGTTGGAGAAAATACAACAGATATGGCCCTTACTTTTTATTGAAGGAAACCTACAAAACCTCATGGATGACAATGCAATTATTCTGCGTCCAGAGTTTCCTGAGTTAGACTTCAGTTTTGATTACTTCCTGCTTAATATGGACAAATACATGGAAGATTATGTTCATCAACCGTCTGAAGCTTATCTGGCACTGCCTCTTAGAGCTATATAACACTTACTACTTAAGCGGTTTATCAAATGGAGGTACCCCAGACTTGTACGAGCTTGGCGCTTTAATGCCCATCCACCTGGAGTACTTCAACACAAAGTACCTCCAGTAGAAGACACCGAGCAAGCTTTGCAACAAAGAAGACCAGGGGACGAGCGGGCAGTCCATCTAAGGCCTGCAGATTTGAAGTTTAGGCCAATGGATCCAGAAGAACATGGATTCTTTCTATCTGCCTTTGAGCACATGTTTTGTAACACTCTCAAAGGTTCAGCGACCTTAGAGCATCAACTTTTCATCCTTCCATCACAACACATTCAACTTTCCACATCCATCCGAATCCAACCAGATCGTGTATGCCCAAGGTTGCCAATCATAGATCTCAACCACAAAAAGAAGAAGATTCTGACCAAGGCACCATCCTTGCCTCTGCCGTTCAGAGCTGAAATTCAACAGAATTCAATCCATTCCCTTGAATGCTTCATAGCTCAGCGTCTTCATACAGACATGGACAAGGACGATGCTGAACGCTTCTGCCAACATCACATGTTCATATGTGAATAAGAAGCGTCCAGTGGTGGAGTCTCCACAGACGACAAGGCCGACATCCCTACTGCAACGAACTGTAAATTCACGCAGCGTCCAGCTCATGTCTTTCAATTTTTGGACACTTAAGCTACCTTTGTTCGCCCACCGAATGAACGTCCACTCCTCGGTACAAAAACTTCTATTCTGCACACTATGATTGTTGCTCTCACCCACCCTACCAATTTCCAACCACCCTACCCCTGGACCACTCCCCGTCCCTACCAACTTAATGTACTAGACTTGAAACTTCTGAAAGCACCTCCTCTACCCACTGAAGTTCTTCCCCCAACTCCTTCCCAACCATCGTCACCCACACCTCCATCGCCGCCTACTCCTGGGTCCCAAGTTTCCGCTAGTTTTCCCATCTCTACTTCTACCCCTTCTCCCATCCTTCCTGTTGACCCCGCTGTTCAACAGTACGTTACAAATTAACTTCAACCCATCTTTACTATTCTTCACCAAATCCTATAGAACCAACAAGCACTCCTACTCCCTTCCCAACCTTCCTTACCTCCTCCTCAGCCACCACCACACTGACCATGATGACGCTCCCTTTTCTTTTTGTTTGCTTTTTGCTAATGACAAAAGGGGGAGAATTAAAGCGTTCTGTTTTTGCTTTTTAAATTTAAGTTTTGTATGATATTCCAGTAAAATAAAATACATGCTTTGTTCTGATATATCTCAAAGTGTTGCTCTACTTCTGTTTGATCTTATAACTATTAGATATAATATGCTTTGATTCTTAGTATATTCTGATACTTAGTATGGATTTAAAACTAATATATTTTATGTCTCAAAGCATACAAAACATGGCATATCAGACTCAAGGGGAGCATAGTAAGTCTTTCGAAAATTCCTTTATATGCGCCTCTTTATATTCTAACAAAAACTTAAAAATTAATAAGGTTTGCCATCATCAAAAAAGGGGAGATTGTTGAAACCAAAGATGTAGAAGCGTCTAAACCCTCAAAGTTTTGAAGATAACAATCTTATTAACATTTAAGTTTCTGCCTAAAGATTAACCTTGTCACAGCAAACAAGTTACTCTTATATGGACTGTTCAGCAAACGTGCTAAAGAAGACCGTTCGAGTGAACAAGCTGAAGATGACTGTTTGAAGCTAAATCTTGTCTTTTAGAAGATGTTCAAATATCATATGCATCTAGACAAAAGCTTCCAATGACAATCTTCCAACGGCTACGTCTTATTTAAACATCCAATTTACTCATGTTCGTATTCATCGAAACTAACATATTACCATCCCTGTAATCTAACGTTCAAATTATTTTGAAGCATTAAATGTAATCAGATTCACTTTAGTGCAAAAGCGCAAAAAATAGATAAAGCAAGTCAACTTATCAAGCTGCCATGCCGAATGAAGAATGTTTAGAAAAATAGACCGCCAGCATAGTCTTGCGCTTTCCGTTTTAGTGCAAATCTAAAAGCTGCCACGTTTGATCTTTCTGAAAGCATTGTTTGCACCCCCTCCTTGTATAATGAAGTCAAGTCTTCCTCAACGAATCTTTTTTCCTGAAGACTATATATATGCACCAAGGAAGAGGTGAAAAAGATAGAAGTGACAAAGTGCTAACTAGTGACAATCTTAGCGGTACATAAAAAAAACGTTTTGTACATTTACTAGAAGCGTCCATCGGGCAATAGTAGAAAAATTTTGTAAAGATATTCTGAGTGTTTGAGCTTAATCTTTCAAATCATCACTGAATGAGTTGATACCTTTGTGTAAACACTTGTCTGTGTTGTGAAAGCCTAGAGAGGCTTAGTGTAAAAGAATGCTTGGGTTGAGCAATCTAGGGTGATTGCTTTGTAAACCCTGAAGAGGCTGCGAACAATACTTGTGTAACCTAAGGTTGGTTAGTGGATACTTTCTGGGTGAAGGGACTAGACGTAGCTTAAGTTGAGTGAACTAGTATAAAAAAATTTTGTGTCATCTTTCTCTCTATCTTAAGCTTGAAAATGTTTTCTATATTGTTTATACTGTATTAAAAAGTTTTAAACGTATAATTCAACCCCCCTTTCTTGTGCACTTTTTCTATTTCACGGCGTAGGTGATTTGGTCATGTTCTTCTCATCCTTTCATGGTCCTCATAATATTGTTCAAGATGAGGTGAGGCAAGTTGAACTGTTGCCAATAACCATGTGAAATAGCGCGAACTTATGAAGGAAAGTTACGCTGTCCTTGGACCCTGCCTTGTGCAATATCCCCTTGTTCAGGAACTGTTGGTACACCTTGGTCTCCTTGATCAGTTTGCTGTAGTTAACTAGACCTTCGCCTTCAGGTCCTATCAAGGCTGTGTCCACTATCTCATGTCCTCCAAAGCTGTCTTCCCACCCATCTTTGATGCAGGAACCGACCCTTTCGTAGCCAACAGCTTGTGCCACACTTCCAAGGTCTAGAGAGACCTTCACGCCCAACACATAACCAACAATGTTTGTTGTAGAGAACTCTGCAGATTTCCAGAATTGTCTGATGAGCTCTGGATATATGATCTCATTGAGGTGGAAATAGTTAAGGATTCCACATCGCGTCAGATTGTCCTTGACCTTTACTCCCATGTCATTGAGAGCTTTTATGTCAAAATGGCTTTCTATCAAGACAATATCCTTGTCCAAGCTTTCCACACGAGCTACGGGCTTCACAGCGGCACTAGTTTTCTCCATTACAGAAGTTGAGAGATAAAGGGTTTAGGGTTTAAAAGTTTTCAAGAGAGAGAGAGATAAAGTTTTTGAGATAGAAAGGAACTTATGGGTTTCTCTTTTTGGCGGTTTTTTGAATTTTCGAAGAGAGATAAAGTTCATTTAATGCTAGTCAGGCGCTCACATTTCACTAGGGCGGTTATACGGTGCATACGTGATTGAGACAAGAATAAAGCATTTATTTCAAATCATTTTCAGTGACAACATGATTAAGTACGAATAAAGATTTTTATGCACATAAATATGAACCGTTATGAAATGCAAATAGTCATGGGTGCATATATGATGGATGATATAATGATAATGGACGCTATATGACTTTGGACCTTGCTAATCATTGGACGGTCAAAGCATATAGAAGGAAAACTGTTCCTTTATAAATTTCATGCCAAGACAATCTTAGATATGGATAAGTTTATCTTCAGGAAGTGGTTTTGTAAAAAATATCTGCTAATTGATTTTCAGTGTTAATGAACTGAATATCAACAACCCTTTTCTAAACATAATCTTTTATAAAGTGATGTTTTATTTCAATGTGCTTTGCTCTTGAATGCAATATAGGATTTTTAGACAAGTTTATTGCAGTAGTATTATCATAGATGATAGGAATGTTACTCTTATAAATACTGTAGTCCTCTAGCTGATGCTTGATCCATAGGACTTGTGAGCAACAAGATGCTGCTGAAATGTATTCTGCTTCTGCTGTAGACAGGGCAATCGTCCTTTGTCTTTTGCTCGTCCAGGAGACCAGATTTCCATCAATGAGGTGACATCCTCCACTGGTGCTTTTTCGATTTATTCTGTTTCCAGCATAATCAGCATCATAGAATCCAACTAACCTGTATTCCTTATTTGACTTAAAGCATAGATCAAGGTTAGTGGTTCCTTTTAAGTATCTAAAAATCCTTTTTACTGTTGTGAGATGTGTTTCTCTAGGATCAGACTGAAAACGTGCACATAAACATACACTGAACATAATATCAGGTCTGGATGTTGTAAGATATAGTAGTGATCCAATCATACCTCGGTATGTAGTTTGGTTTACCTTTTTAGATGTGTCGTCCAGCCTAAGTATTAAAGATGGATGCACGAGTGTGCTCATTTCTTTGGCATCGTCCATCTTGTACTTTTTGATAAGTTCTTTTGCATACTTCGTTTGATGTATGAATTTGCCGTTGTTGGTTTGTTTTACTTCTAATCTAAGGAAGAATTTAAGTTCTCCTATCATACTCATCTCAAACTCAGCTGTCATCAGCTTAGAAAAATCCTTGCATAGATTGTCGTTAGTAGCACCAAATATTAAATCGTCCACATAGATTTGTACAATAATAAAATGTGATTGGACATCTTTGTGAAATAGAGTAGTGTCTACTTTTCCTCTTGCAAAACTATTTTCTAAAAGGAAAGAACTCAATTTTTCATACCAAGCTCTAGGAGCTTGCTCAAGTCCACATAGGGCCTTTTTGAGTTTGAAAACATGTTTAGGATAAGTATCACACTCAAAACTACGAGGTTATTTCACATGAACTTCCTCATTTATTATACCATTTAGAAATGCAATTTTCACATCCATTTGATAAAGCTTCATATTACTATGAGCAACAAATGAAAGTAAGATGCAAATGGCTTTTAGTCTAACTATTGGTGCAAAAGTTTCAGTAAAGTCTATACTTTTTTGCTGAGAGTAGCCTTAAGCCATAAGTCTAGCTTTGTTTCTTACCACTTTGCCTGCTTCGTCTAGCTTGTTGCGAAACACCCATTTGGTTCCTATGACAGATTTATCTTTAGGTGCAGGAACTAGCTGCCACACGTTGTTTCGTTCAAACTGACTCAGTTTTTCCTTCATGGCATTGATCCAACCTTCGTCCAAGAGAGCTTCGTCCACTATCTTTGGTTTCGTCTGGCAAATCAAGGCAGTTTGAGCTTGCTCCTTGAAGGTTAATCTTGTCTTTACGTGATCGTGTACATTTCCAAGAATTTGATTATCTGGATGATATGTCTTCATTTGCCACTGTCGTCCAGTTGGTTCCTTTTCTTTCGTCTTTCGATCATCCAACTGTGTTCTAAATGTTGGTATGTTGGGATCGTCCAACTTCATATCTGCAAATGAATCATCTAGCTTTGATAGTTCTCTACCAGGCTTATTGTCATTGAATTTTACATGAATGACTTCTTCAATGGTTAAGGTTTTAGAGTTGTAAACTCTATAGGCCTTGGAAGTTTCAGAGTAGCCTAACAATATTCCATCATCACACTTAGAATCAAACTTTCCAAGATTGTCCTTAGTGTTTAAAATGAAATATTGACATCCAAATAGATGAAGATACGATATATTGGGTTTTCTTCCTTTTCACAGTTCATAGGGAGTCTTTTTCAAAATAGGTCTAATATATATTCTATTTTGCAAATAACATGCTGTGTTTACAGCTTCAGCCCATAAGTGCTTAGGAGTGGAGTTATCATTAAGCATGGTTCTAGCCATTTCTTGCAATGACCTATTCTTTCTCTTTACCACACCATTTTGTTGAGGTGTTTGTGGTACAAAGAAGTTGTGGAGAATTCCGTTCTTCTCACAGAACCCTTGAAAACTTTCGTTTTCAAACTCTCCTCCATGATCACTTCTGATTGATGCTATACACACACCTTTTTCATTTTGAATTCTTTTACAGAAAATAGAAAACATTTTGTACAACTCATCCTTGTGTTTTAGGAACATGACCCATGTCCATCTAGTATAGTTGTCTACTACAACTAACCCATATCGTTTTCCGCTAAGAGGGGCTGTTCTAGTAGGACCAAACAAATCAATATGTAATAGCTCAAATGGTCTAGTAGTGGAAACAATATTATTTGATTCAAAAGAGCTTTTCTCTTGTTTCCTTTTTTGACAAGCATGAAAGAGAACATTAGATTTGTATACAAGATTTGGAAGTCTTCTTACGAGGTTATGCTTGTTTAGCTTTGAGATTAATTTCAAGCTTGCATGTCCAAGTTTCTTGTGCCAATTCCATTGATTCTCGTTGATGGATACTAGATGTAACGCCCGGCCGCTTGCAGGATCTGTGACTGTCCCCACAAACCAACACAAGACTTTTTAGCGTACTTTGTCCTCACTCACATGCTTCCCGGGAAACTTCCCAGGAAACTTCCCAGGAGGTCACCCATCCCTAAATCGCTCTAAGTTAAGCACGCTTAACTATGGAGTTCTTAAGTGATGGGCTACCGAAAAGTAGATGCATCTTGTTGGTATAGGTAGCACTTATTAATTCCTTTAAGCTATCCTCAACTGTACAGTCCCATACCCGCACAGCCTCTGGATCCCTCTCGTTCGAGTGTGTATTCGATTCATTCATGTACCCCTCCCGCTGGAAGCTTGCCAGGAGCCGCTCATTATCCGTGCCTCATCTTTTTTGCATCGGCGATCACTCCCCGCTCTTGTCAGTGCCCGGGATGTTACATGCCCACCAGCTTCCGCTTGGTTCGTCCTCGAACCACACCATACTGGGAGAGAGGCCTTGCTCTGATACCACTTTGTAACGCCGCCGCTTGCAGGATCTGTGAACTGTCCCCACAAACCAACACAAAGACTTTAGTGTGCTTTGTCCTCACTCACATGCTTCCGCGGAAACTTCCAAGAGTCACCCATCCCTAAATCGCTCTAAGTTAAGCACGCTTAACTATGGAGTTCTTAAGTGATGGGCTACCGAAAAGTAGATGATCGTGTTGGTATAGGTAGCACTTATTAATCCTTTAAGCTATCCTCAACTGTAAAGTCCCATACCCGCACAGCCTCTGGATCCCTCTCGTTCGAGTGTGTATTCGATTCATTCATGTACCCCTCCCGCTGGAAGCTTGCCAGGAGCCGCTCATTATCCGTGCCTCATCTCTTTTGCACCGGCGATCACTCCCCGCCCTCGTCAGTGCCCAGAATGTTACACTAGACAAGACACATTTTGATTTGTGAGATCATTTAGTCAATCTTAGAAAAATTGCTTTGCCTCTTAGCAGAAAATAATATAGATCCGTTTAGATTTTTGACTGTACATGCATGTTTGTCAAAAGAGACACTGTGTCCACTGTCACATAATTGACTTATGCTCAGTAAATTGTGTCTAAGTTCTTCAACATATAAAACATTTTCGGTAGAGGGGAAAGGATGCTTACCTACCTTACCTATACCCCGTAATCTTACCTTTCTGGTTTTTTCCAAAGGTAACCCATCCATCGTTCTTCAGTTGGAGGCTTTGGAACATACACCTTTCACCTGTCATGTGTCGTCAGTAACCACTGTCCAGGTACCATGATTGGTGTTTTCTTTTTGTTGTCAAGTAGATCTATAATAGTAATTATTATGAACTTAGGTACCCAAATAGACTTGGGTCCTTTCTTATTAGTACTGAAGGCATTGGATGCCTTCTTGACTGGACGATGAAAGCATCGAGATGGTTTATGCCCACTTTTTCCACATATTTTGTAAAAAGTAACATTTTTGTTTGTTTTACAAGCTTCTTCCTTAGTAAAGCCAAGCCCAAATTTGTCATAAGGAGTCTGTCTATAAGACAAATTTTAATTTAGATTTTCAGTCCCATTAACGAATTTGGATAGGCTTTCCTTTAGATGAGTAACTTCCATTTGAAGTTCTAATGCTTCATGAGGAGGTGTCTTTTTCTGAAGTAGCCTTTATTTTTAAAAACTCATTTTCTTTTAAAACATTTTCATAATTTTCTTTAAGCAAATTAAATTCTTTTGTTATTGTTGAAAATTTCCTTTTCAGTTCCTTATATCCTACTGAAAGAGTTAAGGAGCTAGTAAACAATTCATTATAAGCTTCTTGAAGAGAAATTAAATCATTAAAGTTTATCTCTTCATCTTGCTTATCTTCTGAGCTTTCAGAACTGGTCTCTGCCATGAGACATAAGTTTGTTTCTTCCTCTCCTTCTTCTTCGGATGAGGATAGATCCATGTCTTCCTAGGTGGCCATGAGTCCTTTATTCTTCTTTTTGAAGAAGGTTTTCTTCTTGTCCTTTTGTAGGTTTGGACATTCAGCTTTGAAGTGTCCAGGCTTTTTACATTCAAAGCAAACTGAGGGACTCTTCTCCTTGGGTTCTTTGTTAAACTTCTTTGTGAAGTTTTTAGCTCTGAACCTTTCTTTCTTGCCACATGGCCTGTATCTTTCTTGATATGAAAGATATCTTGTCCTCAGAGTTGTCTTCTTCAGATGCTTCATTAAAAGACTTTTCCATGTTAAGGGCTTTGGACGATGACCCTTTTGTTGGATGTTGGATGCTCAAGGCGATAGACTTTCTCTTCTGTCCTTCATCCTGCTTTAGCTCCAGCTCATGAACTTTGAGAGTTCCAAGTAACTCTTCCATGGAAAGCGCTGTTAGGTCCTTGGATGTTTTCAGAGCCGTAACCTGTGGTCTCCATTGTCTAGGCAAACTTCTTAAGATTTTGTCAATAACATCATAATTATCATAGGTTTTGTCTAAGGATCTCAGGTTATTGATTATAGTTTGAAATCTACTAAACATGAGTTCGATAGTTTCATTTTCTTCCATAGTAAAGAGTTCATATTGTTTAACAAGTAAGCTTAATTTCGATCTCTTTACGTTTGAGGTACCCTCATAAGCCAGCGCGAGAGTATCCCACATCTGTTTGGCACTTCTTAAACTATGCACTTTTTAATATTCAGTTTCGGATAAGGCACACATCATAGCATTTCTAGCTTTTGAGTTAAGAAGGTACCTTTGTTTTTGAGCTTTTGTCCACTGACCTCTAGGTAACTCAGTTCCAGCATGGTCTAAGGGCAGATAGTCACCAGTTTCTACTACGTCCCATATGTTGATGTGACATGCATCAAAGAATGCTATCATCCTTTGTTTCCAGTAGTCATAGTTTTGACTTTTGAAGAGAGGAGGTCTGTCAATAGCTTGTCCTTTGTTTTTCATCTATGCTCGGGATCTTTTACCCCTGCAGTGTTAGATGCTCAACCCCAAGAGGTCAAGCTCTGATACCAATTGAAATAGCACGTGACGCACAACAAGTGGGGGGGGGGTTGAATTGTGTGTATAAAAACTTTTTCAATATAAACCAAGTTCTAAAATGTTTTTGAGCTAAAGGATAGAGAAGACAAGCGCATAGAGAATTTTATACTGGTTCGCTCAACCTTGAACTACGTCTAATCCCTTCACCCAGAAGGTATCCATTAACCAACCTTGGTTACAAGTATTCTTCATGGCCTTTTCAGGCTTTATAATGCAATCACCCCAGACTGCTTTACTAACTCAAGTATTCTTTGTTCACTAAGCCTCTCCAGGCTTTCACAACAAAAAGCTTGTTTTACAAACAAGTTCAACTCACATAGTGAGGATATGGAAGATTAAGCACAATGTATCAGAGATTTATAAACTATCATCCAGTGGATGCGTAAGAAAGCAGTTAGCATTTTTACGTTCATGCTTGATTTTTCGTTGTTTACTTCTGTCTTGCTTTTTCTTCTTTCTCCATATATATAGTCTTCAGCGGAAAAGAGCCGTTGAAGAAGTATTGTCTTTAATTCTTCAAGAAGAGGTGTGCATATTGAGCTTTCAGTCATATTAGATAAAACAACTTTTGACCTTGCACTAAAATGGGAAGAACGGCTCTGTGTGGGAGGTATGCTTTTCTAAACATTCTTCATTTGGTTTGGCAATTCGAAGAGTTGACTTGCTTTTTCTGTCTTGCTGCGCTTTTGCACTAGAATGTTTTTGTCTACTATTTAATGCTCAAAATATTTGATCGTTAGATCTTAAAAAGATAAGGCATTAGTCTCGATATATAAAAGAAGGACACAAAGATTGGACGAAAAAGACTTAGTTGTTTAATAGCTTGTGTCTGGACACGTCTAGTGTGGTTGTTTAAAGATTAGGAACACTGAGTCCATAAATATGACTTAAACTTGGACGATTATAAATGAGTCCATTGGACGCTTATATGAGATTGGACGCTGTAAATCCGTTAGTTGGAAAAATAAAGACTTATTAATAAGTTTGTTATCTTCAAAATTTGAGGGTTTGGACATTTTAGTGTCTTTGGTTCCAACATATATATTTAATATTCTGAAACACATTCCAAATTTGCAAAACTTATTGTTGTGCAATTCCAAAATTTAAGCTATAGATTCGAAGACTTGATCTTAGATAACATGTATCTCTTTACACTTGGGAATGCCCAAGAACCTACTCTCTAGGCATTGATGCTCCTTCCTTTTGTCAAATAAGGTAGATAATACCAAAGTCCCAACTATTAGTAATTTTTGTCTATGTCTAAATACTCTCTTTTTTGTCTCATGGAAGGGATAGATCACAATTTGGTTCTTCTCTAGTTGTTCAATGTGTCAGATTAAAAAGGTGAGCTTCTTTTAGTCTTTTCTAGAAATCATTGCACTCCATGTGTTATTGTGTTAGTTTTGCTAGAAGTATCATTTGGCATCCTTACACTCTTGTTAGACTATAGCATTTTTAACTTACATGCTTTTAGATTGAGATATATGTTTTATTTTGAATTATTATCATAATTTATTATGTCGGATTCAATCATTAATTGTAGCTATTATGGTTGTTTTAATTGTGAATGTTCATTTTTAACCTAGAGTAGATCACACAGTAGTATAAAATGCATGGTTTGTTTTTGAAGAGTTATGCTTGACCTTCTTGTGAACTGAGTACCTTATGAACTTATGTAGAATGATTTGAAAGCAAATGAGGTGGAAAATGAAGAACTTAAAGGTGATCCCAAGCCTACAAATGTACCAAGTTATATATTAGGGGAGACTGACACAAGAATGATTGATCAATTGCCTCAAGTTGAAGCGATAGGTACTATAGTACTATACTATGTTATCCATTATTAGCTTCATTTTATGTTCAGACCATAACAATTACCTATTTTGCATAAGATAATGTATCCATGTGTTATATCTTCATTTCATGCTTCGGTACTTTTCTTTGAAGAACTTTTCTCACAATTCTCTATTGCTATCTACATACCCGAATCAAAGACTTAATTTTAGTTCTTCCACTTTTCTGCAAGTTTAGAAGAAATTTTTATTTTTGCATGTGATTATGATCTAGATTGATTACAATTGGTTTGTCTTTACAATGAGGTAAAAATACATTTGTATCACTACTTTTCATCAATTGCATGATGAAACAGAGGGTAGGAAAATTTTTTATGCTAAGTATCTATATCAACTATCTCTCCCTCTGTATTGGCAGATGTGCAAGATTGTGGAGGAAAACTGTAAGGATTTAATTCAAATGTCTTTGGCAAGAGAACTGTTAGAAGTCAACATTATTAAGAACTTACACTAACTAGAAACCATTTATGTAGATGTCAACAGAATTCTAAATCAACCAAATCAACATTCAGCAAATATGCCTGAAATGCCAATACTAAATTCTGACATCAAATCATATACTTTATCACAGACTAAAGTTGTGGGCTCTGGACTACTGTCTAATTCTCAAGATGAATGCAAACCTAAAGATATGGTAATAGAGTCTGAACCTAAAAAAGAAAGCAATATGCTCCAGCCTTGTACAAGAGATGTATAAAATACCCATATTTTCGAATACATGGGGTATTGAGGTCCAAATGGATGGATCAAAACTAAGAATGATACTACATTGAATGGCAAAACAGAAATCTGATGTGATAATTATGTGAGATGACTAAAAGTAATATCGTATAGACAGATCTTCGTCATACTTGTAGCATAATAGTCTCAAATCTCAGAATATTTTTTGCATTGATTATATAGGAATATATATTAAAAAGAAAAGGCACCATAGTATATATAGTGTTATAAAAGCCTTGCTCAGAATTCATTAGAATTTGTTTATGTTTCTGAGTTGCTGGTAAGAGCTTCCCATTTTTTTTAATGAATTCCAACAATATGATTCATTGGATAGTTATTTTTGTATTAGATATGGACTAATGTGCTAGACAGGCATCTTTTTTTTTTTTTTGAAATAAAAAAATAATAGTAATGTAATGTATTAAAAAGTAAAAAATTATATAGAGATAATTATCTTATTTAATTAAAAATTTATTGTGAATTTAAATTTGGTTTAGTGGAATTCAGAAAATACAATATTTAGATACTTGGCATGATAATTTTACTTGAATTGTTGAAAGTTACATTACCAAATTTATAAAGTCAATATCCCAAATGATGTGTAGATGTACTAAGGGTCTTGAGGGAACGATATTGAGCTTGTGATGTCTCAATAGTTAAGTTTGAAATTTTGAATCAAGAACTTTTGTAGGATTATACTTGTTAATCCTAACTTATTGGATGGATAGAGACTATTTTTGAATAAAAAATCACGAGGTGGTTATATTTCTTGAGAAGAGAAAAGTACTGCGAATAGGGAATATAATTTCTTGATCACTTTCCTAATGATGAAGGGTATCAAGAAGAGTATGGGTCTATATGTGTTGCATTATAATTTAAGTCAAGCCATAGGAGCCCAAGCATATAGCATATTAGTTTATCATTGATTGAAACATATTATGTATTATGAATATGTTGTGTATTTAAAGTTATGATGTCTGTGGTATAATCTTTTGAAATATTGTATAATATAATGTTACCAGTATTTATCATTAATTAGTTGGGATATTATTATGTGTTGTATGAAATATGTTTTGTGTGAGTATCTAGGTTTATTTTGATTTCTTGGGACTCCAGATGTCTGGTTCTTGATAAATCAATTTTGAGATATTTATTTGTGCCCTATACTTGGCTTAATTAACTTCTAGCTGTTCTTAATATTGATATATTGATGTGTTGGTTGAGTTTTGGATTAGTTGACTTCAGTATTAAGAGAAGTGCTAATAGCACTCTCTAACACACTCTTTTGAATACACTTTCTCTTATTACTTAAAATTTATTAAAAATCACAAAATCATAAAAGAGAATCATTAAATAAGATGTGAGACCCACAATTTTTTGATTTTCAATAAATTTCAACCACTAAGAGAGAGTGTGTTGCTAGCATTTCTTTTGGCCTTAATTGTTAATCATTGTTGATTTTTATATTTTCTCTTATTTTGACCTTGCTGTCTTTGACAAGGCATACTAGAGCTAGATAGGTTGAAATTTGACGATTTAGGTGTCTTTGAAAAGCTAAGACAAAGATCGACAATTTCATGTTTCACGAGTTTTGGCCAATTCTAGTGGATTCAAAGAGAAAATGGGCCACAAAGTTGAAGATGTTGTTCCCACTAGTAGCCTGATATAGGTGCAGTATTTTGAGGATATCTTGAGTTGTAGAGGTCAAATTGATATAAATTGATGCCCAAATTTCAACGACAAAATTGTATACAAATTTCATGAAGACACCAAGGGGAAATTTGACATCTGAAAGGTCAAATAAATGAAGGATAATGGCTATATGATTTGGAGATAATAGATTTCATTAGGATATGTTTTATCTATTCTTATCTTCTCTTATATTATCTTATCCTATCATTAGGACAAGGATTTTTATCTTTTTTTTTAGGATTTGTAATAATTATAATTTGATTAAGATTTATTTAGGATTTTCTTTCTATTACATTTTCTTTTTAAAATAGGAATTGATGTAATTAAGAACAACCTTTCGATTATACAAAGATTTTCGTGTAATTGGAAAGATGTCTTTTTCCCCCCTCTTCTCCTTTTTTAGTTTTTTTTATTCTTCTATGTTCTTTTTTCCTTTTCTCTTCAATTGTGATGACTATGGAAGACTAATGGCTTAATCAATTCAAGGGATTTGATGAATATGGTTAGGGTTTTGAATTTTTGTTTTTAATTTTAATTTTCATATGCATGTATTCTCTTTTTCTCACTTTAATTGCGATTTTCATTGTTTTACAATTGTGAATTACATTTTTTAATAATTAAAGTGGAATTAGGTTAGAGTTTACTGATCTAGATCTAATTAAGATTTGGTATTATTCGATTGATAACCTAAGTCAAACTGCTCATAGATTAACATTAATTTGGGATTGTGATTGTGATTTCAATTTTGTTAATTGTATTTTAGGTGATTATCTAGTGAAATTCGATTTGACAAACATGCATGTGAAATTCATACATCCTTTTGAACCATGATATGCCAAGCCACAAGATTTGAACACCTTGAATAAATTTGATTTTTGTTCAATACTATTTGTTTGATTGTAATTTAAACCCTCCCCCCCCCCCCCCCCCCCCTTTTCTTAACCTTCCTAATAAGATCAAAATTAATAGACTTGTGTCTTCAAGAAGTATGACCTAGGTTGTTCCTTATACTACAAGTTTAAGGAGAATCTAACATTTTTGGTCGTAGCGCAACACCACTATCAATTCTCACCCCCGTTTAATTCCTCCCTTTTGCCATTGTGGATGTTAAAATGAAAATAGGGAGCGAAGAGTTGATTAGGCATATATGTAAAGGAATGTGTTGTTCAGGAATACGTGGGCAAGACCTCTAAGTTCCTCTACTATACATATTCCACTAGGAGTGACCATTCAGCATAAGTGATGATGAGATCGAGAAGCATTTTGATGTTGCTACAATTACTAAAGAGGAGTCAAAGGAAGACTTATATGAATGATTGTGGTTGACGTTTAGTCTTTAGAAACATAGTTGTAATTAGGTGGATTTGGGTAAATAATAGTAGATGTCACTACTTTAACTTAGGGAATCCTTTTTTATTTTGGTTGTATCTATATATATTGGGGAAGGACATAATCGTTTGTTATATATGTTTTATGTTGTCAAGCTTAATTAAGTTATTAGACCACATAAATAACAACTTATTAAGTTGGAAAGCTAAATTCTTTAACCATGTTGGGTGTGTTACTTTAGCTAAGTCAATATTAAACTCGATCCTTATATATGTCGTGTAAAACGTGTGGCTGCCTCAAGGAGTGCATGATATGATTGATATTGCTACTAGGAGGTTCATTTAGGGGAACTCAATGTGCCATTAGGTCAACTAGTAAACTATCACCCAACCCAAAAATAGAGGGGGCTTGGGAATCCGTACTACAAAGGAGACGAACGTGGCCTTTCGGGAAATCATGTGTGGTCCATTATGCATAACAGCATAAGCCCAACAAGCTATGGGTCAGTCTTCTTTTAATGAAGCATCGTCATGATCACTCAATCCTCCGCCTAAGGCGTTACAATAATAGTTCTTATACTTGGTCGTCCATAATTAAAGCTACTATAATTCTAGAACCTAGCTTTCGATTTCGAGTAGAACAAGGTAATGTTTCTATTTGGTATGATAAATTGACGTCAGAAGGTAATATATGCCAAATGGTTGATTATGTGCACATCTAAGATGTCAATTCAACTATCAGGGACATTTTCTTTGATGGAGTATGGCATTAGAATAATATAGTGATCCTAGTTCCCATGTGGTTTAAGCAGAAAATTAGAAGCCTTTTTGTGAATGATAATATTCCTGACACCATTATTTGGGTTGCCTCTTCAAATGGCTCATACTCAGCTAAAACTGCCAATTAGTGGCTCATAAGAGCGCATTCTTCCCTTAGTACTCTCATAGGAAATGGATCCTAGGTTTGGTCTTTCCATTTACTAGAAAACATCAAGCACTTTTTTTGGCTCACTGGTTATCTTTGGTGTATTGATCATTAAAGCCTTGCCACTAATCTTTTTCATCCAACGTCACTTTTCTATTGATTCTTCTTGTCATAGGTGTGAAGCCCTCATGAGTCAGTCATACATTTCTAAGAGATTGTTGCAAAGCAATAAATCTGGAATATGTTGTATTTGGACGCCCATCAAGACTCTTCCTAACAAGATAGTTCCTTTTTGGCTTCGTACAAATGTAACTAATGCAAATGGAATCTTGTTTAGTTTCATGCTAGCTCTTTGGAAGGCACAAAATACTGAAGTATTCCAAGACAAATCCTAGTGTGATTGGTTTGTGATAAACCAAATTAGGAATCTCCATGCTCTGATCACCTAAGCTTTTTTTATGCCCTCTCGTAGACAATAAGCTTTGGAAGTTAGATGGTCTCCCCCTAAAAGAGTGTACTTATAAGCTGAACATAAATGGAAGTTCTCTAGGCAACCATGATAGATTAGGATTTGGAGGGCTCATAAGAGACATGTATTGCCAATGGATAATATGATACTCTGGATCTTGCAGTGTAATTATGAACCTAAATGTTGAACTTCACACAATTTATCATGACATAAATTTGGCTTGGTCCAAGGTAATTAGAGCTTTTATTTGTAACCCAAATAGCCCTTGATTTAGTGCTGCTTGGAAATGATCCTACCCACCCTTATGCTTCCCTGGTTGAGAAGATTTGGTCCTATGCATCTCTTGGTTGGCACTTCACCTTTAGACATACCTACAAAGAGGGTAATAGATACATAAATTGGTTAATAAAACATGGTGCTGCATCTAATGCACCTTTTACCTTATGGTCCACATGCCCTCAAGCCTAAGTTACAAACTGACGCTCTAGGCATCTCGTTTGTTAGGTGTCATTGATTTGTTGTTTTTTCTTTTGTTTCTCTTTATATTTCTGAATGATTAAAAACATTAATTAACTCTAAATATTTCAAATTAAGAATCTTGACACCTTAATTAATGATTTAATACATTATTGAATTATGTTGAAGTCTTATACATAACATTTTATTATATGTGTATATGTGTACTTAATTAATTATGAAGTTATCTCACTTAGTGACACAAACGGCCTTTTCGGTGAACCACCTAACCATATGGTTTATGGTGGTCCAATCTTTTTAACTAGTTATAAGAGGTCACTACCCATCATTATTTTTAATACACGTCATCACATATTTTTTCAAAAATAAAAAAATACCCTATTTAAAACCCTAAATAAGCAGCCTTAGTAAGTAGCAGTAGCAGCTACCAGTAGCAGTGAGTTACTGCTACTCTATCGTGACGATAACAATGGCCACCCAAGCTGTAAAGGGAGTAAAGCCAACAGCGTAAAAGAGTGATGTAGACTGAGAGAGAATAGGGAACAAATGGAGGAAAGAAGAAGTAGGGAATAAGCATTTGGCAAGGAGCATAGCACTGCTGAAATAGCAAGAGACGCATAAGAAGGGGGGTTGAATTATGCGTTTAAAACTTTTTCAATATAAAAACAAGATCAAAAACATTTTAAAGCTGAAGGATAAAGAAGACAAGCACATAGAGAATTTTATATTGGTTCACTCAACCTTGAGCTACGTCTAGTTCCTTTACCCAGAAGGTATCCACTAACCAACCTTGGTTACAAGTATTCTTCACGGCCTCTTTAGGCTTTACAATGCAATTACCCTTGATTGCTTAACCCACGTATTCTTTCTCACTAAGCATCTGCAGGCTTTCACAATAAGTACAGTTGATAGTAAAGGTCAACTCACAATGTGAAGATATAAAAATTAAGCACAATACAGTATTGTATTAGAGATATATGAACTATCGTCCAATGGATGCATAAGAAAGTAATAAGCTGTTTTTATGTTCGTGCTTGATTCATCATCTTTCTTCTTCTTCTTTGGTATATATAGTCTTCAGCAAAAAAAAGCCGTTAAAGATGACTTAGCTTCAGTCTTCAAAAAAGAGGTGTGCATGTTAAGCTTCCAAATAGATTAGAAAGGGAAGCTTTTGAACTTGCACTAAAACGAAAGAGCAACTCTGTGCTGGAGGTCTGCTTTTCTGAACATTCTTCATTTGTCTTGGCAGCTTGAAAAGTTGACTTGCTTTTTCTGCTTTGCTGCGCTTTTGCACTAAAATGATTCTGTCTACCATTTAATGCTTGAAATATTTGAACGTTATATATCTCAAAAAGGTAAGGCATTAGTCTCAAGATATGTATGCAAGACGTATAGCTTGGATGAATATATTAAAGAAAACTTAGTCATTTAAGAGCTTTCGTTTGGACGCGTCTAGTATAAGTGTCTAATACTTAAGACACATAGTCCACAAATGAGACTTTTACTCTTGGACAATCATTATGTATACGTTTTGGAAGTTCGATGAGATTAGCGCGTTGGACGCCATGAGTTTGGATGCTGTAAAACTCCTTAATTTAAAAACAGAGACTTAAACTTTAATAAGTTTGTTATCTTCAAAATTCAAGGGTTTAGACTGCTTCAACGTCTTTGGTTTCAACAACCGCCACGTGCAGGCGGTGACAGCGATCAAAGGCTTTCCTTTACATCAACTTTGTAGCGGTGGTGCAGTGGAACTTGTAGTAGAGGTTCACCATAGTTAGTAGTGTTTCTATTGTTTTTTTGGGTTAGAGGGGAGATTTTGTTTAACTTTCTTTAGAGTTAGAGGCAAGTGCTAGTTCAGTGGAAATGATGCACGGATTAGTGGTATGTATGTGGTGTTTGGTCATTGGGTTGTGGTGTCTAGTTTTGGTGAGGCTGGTGATGTTATGTTTTATTTTGTGTTTTCTATGGTATTAGATGAATTAGAATTGCTCTATCTAATCTTTTCTTTCTAGCTCCCTGCTGCTTGATGAACTTGAATAAGAAGTGGGTTTTGATTTTTAGATTTATTGTTCTTCTAATCTTTTCTTTGTGTTGCCATTTGAGATTTATTATGTTCAGATTTTGGGCAGTTTGATGAATTGGGGGAAAGGGTGCAAGTTTTGGATGCTACTAGTTGTTTAGATTTTCAGGATTTATTTTGTTTATATTTTAGGGGTTTGATGAAGGGGGAAGAGATTGAGAAGGAGAAAAGAATGAGCATTTAGTGAGGAGCATGATGGCTGGGGGGAACGCGCCACCATGTGTAGTGGTGACAGTTATGACTGAAGGGAGAAGAAGAAAGAGAAAAGCGAAGGAAAGAAGAAAAAAAAAAGAATGCAGTTTGGCTACCTCCAGTAGTGGCGAGTTTTTTTCTGGCTAAAAGCTAATGTGTAAAAAAAAGTTTTAATAGGTTATAATTGATACTAAAGCTAACAAGTAATTGATCTTAACCACTCAATATTTAATCAATAAATCTAATGGTCTTTACATACTTGTCTACCATAAACCATTTGATGCTCTTGTCCACCTTAGCCTCCGTCAGTGAAATATCCCAAGCATTATATTTCTTGAATTTCCTTCAATAATATTTAATTCTTTTCTTAATTTAATTGTAGAACACAAAGATAACACAAGAAGGGGGGGGGGGTTAAATTGTGTTATATCAAAATTTGAGCAATTCTTTTATTAACGTCGTAGACTGAAATAAGATCAAAAGGATTTTCAAAAACATTTTAAAAGACAGACGAAAGCTGAACAACAAAATCGGAAAGCATACAGAAATTATATTAGTTCATCTCACCCCAGAGACTACGTCCAGTTATTGGCAACAACCAAGTTCCACTAACTTTCACAAGTTACAAGTATTCTTTCCACAAATCTCTTCAGGCTCAACCCAAGTAGTCTTTCACTTGCCTCTCCAAGCAAACACCTAAGTATTCTTTGAATCAAAGCCTTTTTAGACTTCCACCAACCTCGTTAAGAAAAAGGTTTACGTGTGAGTTTACTTCATTGGGTTTAACGTCTTATTAGATGAATATACAATGAAGCACAAAAAGAATTTTACAAACTAGGGTTTAGAAGAGCTTTTTCTTTTCTTAAAGCAGTTATGAATTTTAAGAATCAGTAACAATTATATCAACAATAATTATGATCATAATGTTGCGCTCGAAGGAGGTCTTTTCTTTTATTTATAGGCTTCTAAAGAGAATCTGTTGAGTGTATTGCAGAAGATGACCTTCGTTTGATGAAGAGAGTCGTTGGAGCATTAAATGCAGCATTTAATGCCTTTCACCAACTTGTCATATGATAAGATAAAGCAGTCTACTTATCTTTTCTATTCTTGTACTCAATCTTTTAGCAGTTGTCATGTCTGCTTTTCCGTTTGATATTTGCACATATATTCCTTCTTTTTACTTAACTTTCTTCGAGAGTAGGTGTATAGGCATAATATGTTTCGAGGTAGCTTACGCTTTAATTGATATGCAGATCATTTTAGAACGTTGTCATCGTCTGTAAGACTTGTTAGTTACGAAGTTTATCGAATCAGAAGATAAGACGATATTCAATCTTAAAAGCGTCAGACGATTGTATGCGAACGAAAAGATTAGACGATTATGTGATGACATATATAGTTTTAACTGTTTGTTATGATCAAAATATTTGAGGGTTATAAATTCGTCCTTTGTCTTAACATTTATTCATTTTTTAACTTCTAGAATTTATTCCAACCATGTTATTAAATATTCTACTATACTTCCACCACTAAAATTAAGATTTAATTAGGAATTACATAAGTATTAATTTTTTTATGCATATTTTTTAATAAAAATTACCATTTTGCCCTTAGCTTAATAAATTAATATTTTCTACTTAATTCTTCTATCTTAAAATTAATCTTCCATTTCTTTTAAACTTAGGGACACAATTAAGTATTTTAATTAAATTTTCATATATTATTTCTTAATATAAAATACTATTCTAGAATTATAGTTTTACCCTTAATTTGGCTTTCTTTACGTTTTAGCCCTTATATTCTTTCAAATTGCATTTTTCGTACACTAATATTTTAATTAAGCTTAGTACCTTAGTCTAATGGGTCATTAAACATTTAATGCATATTACTTAAGGCTTGAATGAATTTACTATTTTAATCCAAATAATATTTTATGAATCACCAAATGGTGTTTTTCTTATCAATATTTAATTCTTAGGACAGAGGTACATGAACCACATACAACCTCAAAGGTTCCTTTTTTTCTCCATTAAATCTCATCCAAATCATCAAGAAATCATCTTTAGTTCCTTAGCTCAAAGATTTCACCATAAATTAAAGTTCAAGAAAAATGTCAAAGCACATGCTTAGACAAATTTTGAAAAAAAATCACAAATACATGAAAAAAAATTGTGGCATGCATAGCACCTTCAAAGCACAAATCAACCAAAGCAATAAACTTTAAGCCATAAAAAAAATTCTTTTAAAAAAGCAACCAAAAAAACATGGTCAAACCCTAACCATAAGATTTACCAAAACACAAAAGTACCATAAGTCTACCATGTCTCCATGAACTTGAGCTTTCATATCCCCTTACCTCAAGTGAATCTTTAGAAAGATGCAAGTTTTGATCTTTTTCTTCAATTTCCACCAAAACACTAATAATCTAACATAGAAGGTTCAAACATCAAACTTTTTGAAATAAAAAATGGAGGAGGAGAAGAGAAAGAAGTTCAAATCACATAGGGAAGAAAAGATAGGAGAAAAACTCATACCTTGTTATTTAGAACTTGAAATGAAGAAGAAACCAAAGAGAGGGATAAAGAGACCTAGACTTTGAGAGGTGTTACACACCTTGTGTGGGTGAAAAAGAAACAAAAGTAGAGGAGAGAAGGAGGAGAGTGGCTCACAACCAAGGAGGTGAATGTGATGTAGTGCAAGGTTGACAAAAAAAAGTCAATAATGTCCATTTTAACAAATGAGAGTACACCTGTTCATATGAAAATGATCTTCCGAGCAAAAAGCAACTCTTTACCCTGCGCTTCGCATGATTTTAGCCAAATTCCATCATTTAAAGGTCAAAACGACATTGTTCCCTTGTATCGTAATTTGAGAGATATTTTTGCAATTTTTATTTTTGTAAAGACCTCTTTAGTATTTTGTTATTTCTTGCATTAGGGTTTTTTATTTCCCATATATATATATATGTGTGTGTGTGTGTGTGTGTGTGTGTGTGTGAAACCTTCTATGGCAGCAAATTTGATTGAATAAAAAATTTGACATTTTTTTGAATCAACGAATTGTTGAATTATTGTTCCGTTCCATTATGTACGCTGCATCTGATGCCAAATGAAAGGCAAAGCCTTTAACTTGTGAATTTATAATTAGGGTTTTAATTTTTGCTAAGCTTTTTAAAAAAAATTGAAATGAAAAATCTTCCCCCCAATAGGACAAGGGCGCATAGGAATCTAGGGAGAAAAAGGGCATAAGAAATGCAAATAAAGAATCTTCCAATTTGAACTTTGAAAAAAGGAATCGTTTGAATGTATAACATTTGACTTTTGTCATTTTTGATGAAATTTCTTATTCTTATGAGAATTAAAATAAATTTGTAATTTACGTTGACTTTGAAATTCAGAAGGATAATTCAGTGTGAACCTAATTTTATCCGAGTAGTCCATATAATTATAAATAAAAATTAAATTTAAATAAAAATAACAAAATAAGAAAAATGGAGAAAAGAGGAGATAATAAATAAATAAACAAGTATTTCTTGATTGGACTAAAAATGTTTAAGTCCATAACTAAAAAAACGAAAAAAAAGAGAGAAAGAGAGAAATGCTAAGTTCTTGCTTGTTGGATCAATATGTTTTAAGTTCATAATTAAAAAAAACAAAGGAAAATAGAAAACTCAAAGCCTAAAGTAAATAAAAAATAAAAAACATATAAATCAGATTAGTAAAATTTTCTTCTTCATAATAATAATAATAAATATATCAGATTTTAATTTTGATTCGAAAATAAAAAGAAATTTAAGTTCACGATTTTACGCTTTTTCACACATCTCGCATGTCACTACCTTCACAAAATGAGCGCTTCACTGAAGCATAAAGCAATGCATCCCACGCACTGTATACATGCGTACACAACATTTCAGTCATCAGCACATACAGAAATTCCAGAAGAATCCATGTATATATAGTTATCATCATCGTCGTCAGTAAAACACATAAGAAAAATAAGAAAAAGAAAAAGAGAGGAAGGATCGAGAATCAGAGTATGTTAGAGTTGTTACAATTTTAAATTCCCTAAGCTACCCTGCATCAACTCTATAAATAGAGAGGGGGAGAAGCAGAAAGGGGGGAGAGGCTATTGTCATGCCGTTGGAGTGAAGAGAATAATACGGTGATGCAGCCTTTGGTTGAAGCAGTGTAAATTCCTTTAATGCATTTGATCCTTACTTTAATGTTTGCTTAACCATGATCTGTGAAGCTTGCTCCATGTTTTTCATTGTTACATGGATATATTATTGAGTCTTGCCTTTAGCTACTTTGTTTCATTGCTGGAATTCCGTTTGGTGCCTGTGCGTTTAATTTCACCTTACTGCTCCATGAGTAATTGATGCCTTCTTTAGTAGCTGAGCTTCCATTTTGATTGAAGGAATGAAATATGATGCCCAAACATTGTTACATAAATGTGGCTCATAAATTTGTAGCAGAGAGTGTACTGAATTCGTATTCATACACACTCACTTTCATATTTGCACACACGAACATATTTTAATATCCTGATGCACAATGCGAAGCTGAGGCCTAAACCTCACTTGCTACCACAGTAAATCCACCATTAACATTGTTGGATGCCCCGAACCCAAAGAGGTCCGTAAAATGCCGGAAACACATCCAACAAAACTATAATTACACATAAAACAAACAAACAAACAAAACACGTCATAACATTGGCATCATTTTAATTATCCAAGCATTTGAATTTAATTGCCCTAATCCCCTGTATACATATATTTGTTCAAGCGCCGTCGGGTCAGCACCCCGCAAAGCCATCAAAACCGCCGCACCATGGAAGTTCCCCTGTGGGTCTCTCTTGTTGGCTTGGAGAGAAAGGAAGTGTCGTTGGATACCAAGGGGTTTACCCCTTTTCCTGACTGGGTTGGTGTGTGGCTGATGGGCCTAGCCCATTACGTGTTTTGTTTCTCTGGATTTACTGATCCAGTTCCTCTTAACTAATAATGAAAAATGATAGGAAAAATTAGCATATGAAAAATATATATTGGGCTTATTTTATTATTTTTAGCTAATTTTCGTTGTTTAAAATTAACGATAAATAAAAAGATAGTAAATAAATAAAATAAACTTTTCTATTGTTGAGAACATTATCTCTAAACTAAGGTTAATTTATATATATATATATATATATATATATATATATATATATATATATATAATAATTTTTTTTTCTAAAGATACGAAATTTAAAATAAATAAATAGAACTTCTTCTGATTTCTAACCAAAATAATGTAGATTTAGTAATTTTTTCATGTTGGGTCTAGGATCCACTTGAATATTATAAGGATCTTATCTAAAGCTTAAGATTGATTAATAATTTGTAAATAGATTTTTTAGCAAACACAAAATAAAAAAATGTACACTTAATGACTTTTCATGTTGAGTTTAGGACTCACTTGAATGTCATAAGGATCTTATTTAAAACTTAAGATTGATTAATAAATTGTTGATTGACAATTTTTTTTCTTTCTACAAATAAAAATGTAGACTTCATATTTTTCATGTTAGGTTTTGGGGACACTTGACTATTACAAAAATCTTATCTAGAGCTTTTTTTTAAGAGTATTCCACATCTGATAGGCCACCTATTGTTGTGGATGATACTCTATAAAAGTTTAAGATTGAATATCTTAATAATCCTTATAAATAATAATAATAATAATAAAAATAAAATATATAACTAAAAAATCAACCCACAAAACATTTTTCTATCCAAAAAACTACGTGAATCTGATTCCTTATTGCACCAGAGGATATGTACGAGCAAGAATCAATTCCTGTTGATCTCAAAAACAATAAAAATAAAATAGTAATAATAATAATAATCCTTTTCTAAAAAATTTCAAATAAAATTAAATAATATAAATAAGTAATAAAAAAATATAATAATAAATAGGATTAATAATTTTATAAGCAAGAGGATAAGACAATTAATATTTTTCACACATTAAGTTAAAGGGCAATCGTTTTTACAATGACGTTGTAGGGGACTAACACCTTCCTATGCATATTTGACTAGGTTCGAGACCTTTTTTTTGGGTTTTTTCATATGTTTTTCCTTAATAAATTATAGTGGCGACTCCTCTGTTTTTAATATCTTTTTGGTTGTCTCGTTGCGACCCCAGTTACAACATTTGGTTATTTCAATGGTGTTCTGGTGCTACTCTGCCTTTAGATTTGCTCCTATATTACTTCCTATAAAGTATGTGTTTGACACAAAATAAATAATAATATTTTACCTAAAGTGACATAATCACTTCTAAATTTATCAAAGGACTAAACATGATTAATTATCATTAATCACACTTAATCTTCACACAAATTGATATGTTTGCCTACAAAAGTTGGTGTAAGTCTACATTGTCAGTTAGGAACATAGTCTAGGATGTAGCTGAATTAACAACTTAAACTCAAAAATAACAATAAATTCACTTAATTAAGTTTTATGATTTTTTTTTATTTTTACTTAGTTAATGATTCAGCTAAAACATAGGGTGTCACAAGATGTGCTCATCAGGGTTGGGCATGTCCAAAGGTCTAGTTAACACTTTCCTATGGAGTCAGAGCCACCTTGATATATGTCGACATCCTATTCAAATCTTCCTTTGATGACTACACACAGTGTGTATGCAAAACCTCCAAATCTATTTAGTAAAATTTGGTAACGTCGAGCAAAAGAGCTTTTCAATGCTTAAACTTGAATGAGAGAAGGAGGTCAAAGGCAGAGAGGGATTTTCCTTGTAGGGGCTACAAAATTAGCAACCTCCACCCCTCTATTACATTTTGTCGTAATAGTGGTGGACAGACACCTTAGCAAAACAACTTGAATAGGCTCTTTAGCAACCGCAAATCTCTTTTGGGAACAGAGGGGGTCATCATTGATAACAACCTCTCCTTTTTAGAAAAAGAGAACCTTTTTTCTATCCATGGTTGAAAGAAAGAACAAGAAAGAAGAATACTTGGTACTAAATAGAGAAGGTAGGGGTTACTCCACTCCATAACTCTTAATATATATTAAATTTCAACAATCCAATCAGTCGAATATTTTGATATTATGTTAATAATCATGCACACCAAATTTTAGGTAAATTGGACATTTGTAGCTAGTTAATGTTATAGTCAACATTTACTTATAATTTAGAAAAATATATTATACGCTAATTTAAATTTATTTAATAAAGTATCAAATGGTTTTCAAACTTTATAAAATTTTATAGACTTGATCTACTAAATAAAATCTTTTAATTCAACAGTTGAATCATTGAAATTTGACATATATTAAGAGTTATTGAGTGAAGTAACTCTAGCAAGAGTTACTCTTGGAATAACTGGATCCTTATATATATATAGTTTAATGGTCATGCGCTGTCAGTGTAAAAAGTTTTACATTGTCTTCTAATCAGAAATCACCGTTAATATGACTTTTAAAGTATTTATTATAAAAGTCAATAAACTTATAATAAATGGTAGTTTGTGATTGGATGACAGTGTAAAACTACTTTACACTGTTAGTACATGACCATATATATATATATATATATATATATATATATGCACTATCAGTGTAAAAAGTTTTACATTGTCAATCAATTAGAATTCACCATTGGTATGATTTTTAAAGTATTTATTATAAAAGTCAATAAACTTACAATAAATGGTGGTCTGTAATTGGATGACAGTATAAAACTACTTTACACTGTTAGTGCATGACTTGTTTTCTCATATAATTTTCTTAATATTATACATAACTAAAAATTATTATTATAATATAATTAAATTTTAGCTTTCACTATGTTTGAGACAATTAGAGCTAAAATATATTCAGAAAAGAAAATATATCATACATAATAATTTGACAATTAAATGTTAAAATTGAAAAAGTACGTGTATTTACATACATAATAATTTTATCAATCTTAAGTATAATTTTTTGTTGTCTACTTATGTCTTTTAATTCTTCCAGGTTTTAATTGTAAACGAGAAAATGTTTTAATCTATCATAATTATGTTTATAAGTAAAAAATAAAAAAATTACACATGTCGTTTTTTTACACACTCGTATATTGCACGGGGGACACTACTAGTTAGAAGTTAAATTAATGATTTTTGAGAGAAAATCAAAGCTTTGTAAGCTAGTTCTTCTATAGATAAATTTATCGCTAATCGCTATTGATTACTCTAGCTCTCATCTTCCCCTCTTGAGAACTAAACTAACTGCATAATGATTTCACAATCACAAATTGAAGTGATAGAAAATAATGTTTAAAAATCAAATCTAAGCTGATTTGTCATGGATTACTTGTTGATATGATATCATCTTGCACATGGAAGAGTGCTCACAAGGGCTTTTAAGTGTCTCTTTCCTCATTTATAAATTGCCAAGTGTGCATATCATTAAAGTCTCACTTGAGAGTCAAGTTGAATCATACAATATAAGAAAGCGTTTGGTAGAAACACTGAAAGGGAACACGCTACGATTTGTAGTTTTATTCTATGAGTTTTTTGGTAGATGATTAATTTGAAATTAATGCGACATAAGAGGGCATGTAATTTTATTCTATATTTTACGTATTTTAAAAATAGAACAAAACAAAATAAAAGATTAATTAAAAAGGAGGAGTGCTAGCAACACTTTCTAATATTTATAAGAAAAGTGTGTTCGAAAGAGTGTATTAGAGAGTGTCTTCCTAGCATTTCTCATTAAAAAATGACACATATCAGTTTTATTTAAATTAAAAGGATGATATTAAAAGGATAATCAAACATAAACTTCGTTTATAAGCAAAATAAATATATTAATAATGGGTTCCAGAAGTACTCCCAAAAGTGAATCATGCATTTATATTTGTGATTTTCAGCCCAATACCCAACTGATCATAATCTTTTGCTTCATTTTTTTTTTTTTTTCCATTTTGTCTGTACATCAAACGCTAACTATTGTGAAATATATTGAAAACTTTGGTTTCACATATGGTCCAATCAATTGAACCTACAAAAGAATGTGAAATATAATATTATTAACAAAATTGAGGTCTCTCTTTGGCTCCTTTGAAGTTCAAAGGGACACAAAAATAAAATAAAATAACAATAATAAAAAAGAGCTGACCTGAAATCAATATACGGTCGGTGGTCATTGAAGGGAATGTCTTTCATTTTAAACAAGAAGATATATAATCGTGTCCCTTGTTATATTGATTTTAAATTTTTAATGTCCCGTCTTCTTTCTCTCCATCCATCGATGAAATGATATAGTATAGAAGTAGAACTGTTGAATATTACCACCTTATGCTCGTGGGCGACGATCTTTTTCACATCACGCATAAAGTAGATAGAGTTGCACAAAGAATGCAAGTTTTTGCATTATTAATATTAATGTTTGATAATATACGGTAATCGATGTGATGATACGTTCATATGTAATAATATTGATGTGCACATTCGTATGTCGGCTGGCGTGATGTATGTAGACGTGCATAGATTACAAAATATATATATGGAGAATAAATTCGTAGCATTCAATTAGAGCATATGTTTGATTAATTAAGATTTAAGAATCATGGTATAGTTTAAACTTAACGCAAGAATGAAAACTTACTCCTCTAGCTTGGCATCTTCGTGAAACGGTAGGGATATATTATAATATGCATGATGAGAATATAAGATAACGAAATACAATATATATGGAGGTTTTTTATTATGAGAATCACTAATTAAAGAATTATATATAGTCGGCATCAAGACCGTACGCTTTGATTCGACAGTTTTGGACTTGGTGGGCTAAAAACAAGGTCAATATGTGATTTATGACTACTTGAGTGCATGTGACGATTCCATTTTGTAGTTCCGGTAGTCTTTAGTTTCGCATTCAACTTGATGTTCCTATTCTCTCCCCTTAATTTGTTTTTTCTGTTTAAAAATCTTTTTAGTATAAAAATATACTAGTTTTTACTTGTAATCCCTCTAACATTTTTTTTACAAAATCTGTAATATCGAAATTAATATTTCATTTTTTTTTATTTTTCCCTTCAATTTTCATTAACTGATAAAACTTCATTCATTAAGTAGATGGACACGTGACAATACCAGATAAAACATCATCAACCACGTAAGTGTGTTTGTAAGGAAACTAACATGAATGACAAAAAATGGAAGGATTGGGCATTACAAACTTCATAAATAGGAAAAAATATATATATTACAAGGATTAAAATGAAGAATAATATATTTACATGAATGAAAAAAATATTTAAACCTTCAATTTTTAACTTAGCCAAATTCTTTCAAAACATGACAAAAACTTAAATTGGGGTTTACCTCATGCATGCATGGTATACCTAGCTAGAATTAATTCCTTGTACTTAAAATGCATGCTAATTGTGAATATGAACTTGCAGATATGCTCGAAGCTAGCTAGTACTAAACAAGTAAAGGATTACATGCCCCTCGAGCCTCAATAATGGCTATATATATTATATAAATTATTGCAAGCAGTGCCAAAAGAAGGGTTGGCGTTTTAGACTAAACAATGAATATAGGGAAAGGGTGGATGATATAGAAGATGAGGGAAACAAAAGAAAGTGTAAAGCTAAACACCTGGAAATGAGGCAAATGCGGGTAAAGTGAGGGACAAGAAGACAGGGCCTGGGCTTCAAATGCACGCATGCTTTGCCTACTAACAGCAACTTCCCTACTCACCACCCCCTAACCCTCTCTATCTCAGACACGCCTACCTGTTTTTCCAACACGGCTAGCTCAGCCCCACATCGCTTTGCTTTCTTTCGACTCAGCACCTCTTTTTCACCCTCAAAGAAAAACAAAAAGAAAGTTTAGTTTCCTTTTTCTTTAATGCCTTTGTTGCCATTGTTTTCTGTGAGCTTTATCAATGTTTGTGTACAGATTATAGAACCTCAGTCATTATAGAGCAAGTATATATAGTGCGTGCTTGTGTTAGGAATTTTTCCTTTTCATGAATTGACATTTTGTAGTTTATTAGGTGCATTTTTTTGGTACGAAACCATAAGTATCTTTTATGAGAGGCAAATTTGTTCGAATCGAGTAGGATAACTCTGGAAACAGTTTTTTTTTCCTGAATATTTAACATAGTTGTAAACTCAGAATTTGAATTTAGTTAAGTTAAAGTGCATTTGATTAAATAATTTATGCTTAGTTTGAATTAACCTTTTAGCTTATGAGATTTTTTTGATTGAGATAAGCATTTGATTCTTAACTTAGAAAAAAATTGGTTATAAGTTTATATGTACTTATAGACTATAGTTAAAGAAGTGATTTTTTAAAATAATTAAGATGCATAAGTTAATTTTAACTTACATAATAAATTTAATTTATTTTAACTCTTATTTTATTTCTACTTCTATAAAAATATCATCTTATTACATGAACAATTTTTCATAAGCATTTAGACAACCAATGGAAAATTAACACATATTAAAACAAGTTTGTTTTTTTTTTTTGATAAATTTTATGATGAAATTTATTAAATGAAGTTAAAACAAAAGTATAAAAGTTATTACCATAAACTTAATTATAAGTCATTTTCCCACTAAGTGTTTATATAATAACATAAGCTTAAATATTATAAGTTCTGTTGAAGTTATTCCATATGCCTAAGATGCCTAGTATGGTCATTCTCAAACTCATGAAAACAATGAAATCACATGAGATGGGAGACTCTCTCTTCTTGAAGTACATTCATCTTTCATTTGATCAAATTCGAAATTTGGCCTTTATTTTCCTTTTTAGGTAGCCGTTTATTAGTAAGATTTTAATATATATACACTCCACTTTATGACAACAGAAAAGCAAAAATGCAACCAAACACCAGGGCCGATTATGTTAGAGAGCGTCCATTAAGGTCCCACACTCCCACACAAAAGATAATCATCTTGAACTTGGAGTTAGCACTTAGCATCACAGACGGACAGGTAGTAGGTCACTTTCAATATACAGTGGGAGCCAGATCACTCAGTCGGCTGCACACCAGAATTCCTCCTTTTGTACACAACACTACAGTAGCATGCAAAATATTAAGTAGTGAGAAGGAAGATATGCCTCCACATCACTAAATTAGCATTAACATTATTCTCATTAATGTATAATAAAATATAAACACCCTCAACAGGCTCACCAAGAAACTATATTAATTAGTTCTCTATAAGAATCTAGCTTATTATCTCTTCATCTCCTCTATAAATGTAACCCTTTGCTTTCTATGTATCTCACCACTTATCAGAAATAAACCAATATAGTTGCACATAAATTTACAGCAATAACATCCCACATATTTCATTTAATCATGGCTGCACCACATGATAATGATCCTAGAAGCATAGTTTCCATTTCAAGGGTTGTGTCTGTGCATCCCAAACTTGTGCAACCTCAGAGGGTTTTGACCCTTTCAAATTTGGATAGGCAGTGTCCAAAGCTCATGCACTTAGTGTTCTTTTACAATAACCTATCTCACCAAACGTTGAAGGACTTGTCCCTCAGTTCAGTGTTCTCCAACTTGAAATCTGGCTTGGAAGAGACCTTGACTCTATGGTATCCAGGTGCAGGTAGGCTTAGGCCGAATCAAAATGATGGCAAGCTCAACCTGTGGTGCAACAACCAGGGTGCAGTGCTGGTAGAAGCTGAAACCTCCGTTAAAATCTCACAACTTGGAAACCTCTCTGAGTACAATGAATTCTTTGAGAAGCTGGTTTATAAGCCAGCTTTTGATGGGAATTTCTCAAACATGCCTCTGATTGTTGCTCAGGTGAGAAACATATATGTAATCTCTATAGAATATAATATCTATTTGCTAGCAACTTAAGGTTATAAAATACCAGAATAGCAGTTACATATGTAAATGTAAAATTGATATATATGACACACAAAAGAAAATTAACCTGTTTAGGGTTTTATGTATTTTTTCCGTATGTGTTACTTAATTGATTTCTGGCTTTTCTAATTTGTATACCATTTCATTAGGTCCCTGAAAATTGCTCTTCTCCCCAGAAATAGTTATAAAGAAATGTTGGGATTTTTTTTTCATTAATTATATATAAGTATGGCGGAAGTTAGGGTTTGTCCTTGTAGTTATATAAAAACATGGAACATGTTCCCTTCACACTGGACAATAAGCGGGGTCGTAAAATCTTCTTATTGCTATAATTTATTTGCTTACATCTTTGTTAATTTTTGTCTTTCTTATCATTTTTAAGACAACCCAGCTTCTGCAAAATGTAAAAACAAGAAAAAAAAATAAAAAATCTTCCCTTTGTACCCTCAGTATCTTAACTATGCAGCCAAATCACACCACGCAACTTTAAGTAGTATTTCTCACATGATCAACAATGATATTGATACACTCCATAATATTTTTATCTCTCTTCTACCTCATTTTTCTATCTATCTCTTCTTATTAGATCACATCATCACCTGTTAGATTTTTTTTTTTTATCACCTGTTACATCTTAATTTCACTTATCTCTTTTTTTCTTCTAGACTAGTGTATACAGTTAATGAGTGTATAATGATTATTTCTCTTATCCCGTGAAAGTTGTGAGAAGAAAATATGAAAGTGGTTAATTAGACACTTTCATAAAATTAAACACTATTTGATAAATACAGGTTACTAAATTTGGTTGTGGAGGGTATTCAATTGGTATTGGAACAAGCCACTCGTTATTTGACGGGCCAGCAACCTATGACTTCTTGTATGCATGGGCCTCAAATTCTGAAATTGTGAAAGGAAGAAGCAGATCTGATGAGCTTCCAAAACCAGTGCATGAGAGAGGGATACTACTGAGTGGTAGTCTTCAAGCCCCAAGGGGGACTATAAATTTTCCTTCAGACTCAAGTTTAAATGCTAAGCAAGCAAGGGCCATAGCAATAGATCACTTATATCAACTTATAATGCAAACGGCTAGTGGACAAAAGGGCTTTCCGCTGCAAATTGGAGGACCCTCTATTCCAAAGAAGTGTGTTCTTAAAACCTATCATTTTTCAGGTGCAATGATAGAAGACTTGAAAAGGAAACACTTCCCCATGAAAAGAGGTGCTCTTCCTTTCTCAACCTTTGAGGTTCTTGCGGCTCACCTTTGGAAGGTAAGTTAATGTCTCAGTTGTTGTTGTTGTTGTTTTTTTTTTTTTTTCATGTTGAGTCCTGCGTGTTTGTCTTTTAGTTCATTATATGACAAAGACATGACAGCCTGACACACACAAAATTATGTTTTGAGATACCATGTGTTTATAGTCTAGACTAGTATCCACCTGAAGTAACTGAGTTTTGTTAGCTCTTTTTCGTAAATTAAAAAATCCAATTACATGTTATGTGAAAATTGATCAGATTTATAAACATGTAATGGTCTTGAATCATACAATTATTGCTCCCTTACGCACATCTTTTTATCCCCTAATCAAATGAGAACAAATACAGTAAGCAAGCACTATTGAAACTAACAAAACAACATATAATAGACTTGATTTTGCGAGTATCAAAACCGACGCCTTTTACTTTGAGTAGCAAGGAGCAATATAATCCTTGAGTAACATTTAGGATTCAAGTCTTGTAATTAAATAATAAAGAAAGAGTAAATAGTCAATGCATTAATAGTGTAAAAGATTTTTACGCCGTTATTCAATCATTAATCGTCATATATAGTAAGTTTGTTAAATTTTATCCTAACTACATGAAAAGTCAAACCAACAATGATTTTTGATTAGTTAACAACATTTTTTTTACATTGACAGTATATAAAAATTAAAGTCATAAAAAAAAGATTAAGATAATTTTATCCATTTAAATTTGTCTAATTATCTTGATTTAAATTATTCAAAACTCAAAGTAACTTCAAAATGTAATAGGCAAAATAACTAATGAACTAATCGTATATAGCGTGGTGATTTTCAAGGAATGCATTTACTTGGTGATGGATCCAGAAACATATTAAAGTGGGCTAGAAAAAAATAAAATAAAATAAAATAAACATTAAATTATAATAATTAAATTCAACATATTGTTTATGTAAGTTGTGAACATTGTTCTTTTTAAACCTATTTTTTACCATCTTCATAATTGAAAATGATCTCTCAATTATAATAATTAAAACATGAAAAATTAATATCAAGACATAACATATATAGTTCTCAAGGAGTAAAGGGAGAGGGAAGGAGGCCAAGGAGAAATTATTAGGTAGTTTAGGACTATCAAATGTCTATGGTCTCAACTAATGTGTATATAACACATTCAAATTTTACAATTTATGAGAAAAAAATTCATTACACTTAATTACATGTCATATGAAGATTAATTAGGACTATGGTAGTCTAAGACTACCTAATAATTTCTTAAGGCTAAGGCCCCTGCTTGCTGCCTTTGCATTCATCCCTGCTTGGGCTTATAAATTATATAAAAAATGTTAAAATTAAAAGTGATTTATACCAGATAAGGCTAATTGATATTAGATGTCAAATTTGGTAAAATTAAAGTTTTAATAAATTTTTATAAATATTAAATTTTATCAACCTAACTATTAAATTATATTATATAATTTTGTTGAACATGCCCTTAATTATACTAAATTTTACTTATGATTTAAATATCATATTACATGTTAAAATAAAATAGTATGATGTAAAGAATGCATTTAGTTGGCCTTATAAACTATATGACAAATGTCAAAATTAAAAGTATGTGACAGGATTAATTAATATCATGTGGCGTAAAATTTGATAAAATAAAAAATTTTAATGAATTTTTATACATATTAAATTTTATCAATTTAATTATTGAATTATATTATATTATTGTGCTAATCATCTATAGTAATGTATTTTAAATAATTCAAACATTTGTAGACATATAATTCAAGAGTTTAATGGTTATGCACTATTAGTATAAAAAATTTTACATTGCCAACTAATCACAAATCACCATTGTTGTGACTTTTAAGGTAATTATTGTAAAAGTCAACAAACTTATCATACATGGTGATTTGTGATTGGATGACAGTGTAAAATAATTTTACACTGTCAATGCATAGCCTATTTTCTCATAATTCAATAGTAAAAATTTCCTTAACAATTTAAATATAATATTATATGTTGAAACTAAATAGTGCGATAAAATATAGATTAGTTTTTAAATTGAATGAAATTTTTAGACTTTCTTTACTTTATGAGAACTTTTAATGTAATGGTTGAATTGATTAAATTTAATATCAATAAAATGTTATTAAATGTTCATTTTGTCAAATTTGACACTTTGTGTCAATTAATTCTATCCCCTCACACACTAAATTAATTTATTTATAAATGTTTTCATAACATTTTCATATATATTATCAAATCTTAAAAGAGTTTAACTATTGGGCAAAGTATACTCGATACCTTATATTACCTTCCTTTTTATTTTAAAAATCACATATTTTCTCCTTATGAGATTAATATATTATACACTTTAATATGGACAATTTTTTTATCTTTGTGACATTTAGCGTTATTGACATGCAATTTTGAACCCACATATCATTTTTGAGACTTTAAAAGATAAAATGAAGATTTTGAGTGAAGCCCCAAAACCAATATTATTTTATGTACTAAAATCCTCAAATCAATAATACAATATTCAAAATTTGTTCTCCATAATCTTAGAATTAGAAATTGCAAAGAGAAGGAAAATACTTTTAGGAGGTTCTATTATAGTTGTTCACCACCATTAGCTAATAGCCTCATTCACGTTAAAATAAATTAAATTGTAACTCATATCTTAATTTAAACATCTTACAAAAGAAAACAAGTATAATTTATTCTAAACTCTAATAACAAGACATGACAAAAAATTAAGATTTTATTTTTTGAGATTGTCTAACTTACCCCAAGTAAAAATGAGGTTAAACAACTTAATCAAAGATGATTGGTAAAATTTTTTATGTATTAAAAGATGATTGATAAAACATAAAAAATTGTATCAATCATTTTTGATAGGGTTGTTTAACCCTTTTTTTACTTGGGATAAGTTAAACAATCCCTTTATTTTCCACACAATCTGCCCCATTAAATATTCCAAACTACATTGTTTCATTTTGAGTATAGGCAAGGACCAAAGCTCTAGGGGTGAATAAAGAGAAGCTGGTATGCTTCCAATTCGCGGTGGACACAAGGAACAAGATGTCACCCCCGTTGCCAAAATCTTTCAGTGGAAACGCTTACGTTCTTGCCTCCATTATGATGTCAGTGGGAGAATTGGAACATGCAAGCCACGAAGGCATCGTTGAGAAAATAAGAGAAGCCAAGAACTGTGTAAACCATGACTACGTGAAAGCCTACGTTGATGCCCTAGATGGACCACAACAAGCTTCTTCTCTCCCTCCACTGAAGGAGCTAACTTTGGTTTCTGATTGGACAAGAATGCCATTTCACAACATTGAGTTCTTTCGTGGAAAAGCAGCCTATGCATGCCCTCTTGCCACTCCAATTCCACAGGTCGCATACTTCATGCAAAGTCCTAGTGACAACAAGGGCGTTGACGTGAGAATTGGTTTTGAAGCCCAAAATATAAGTGCTTTTACTGAATGCTTTTTAAGCATAGCGTGATAGAAACGCCTATGGATATGTATCATCATAATAATTGTGTTGTTGTGTAGGAGAACATTTCATTTGTCTCGTGGAAAGATAAATAGCAGAAGCTAGTATATATACACTACTAATGTTTTTAGAATAAATCCTTACTTTACTCTTGACATTATATGCGTCAGGCCTTTTAATAAAATTTCACTTTAGTACCTGGTTTTGGAAAACTTCGTATCGTTTGATGAGAAAATGTTTTTTTATTTTTATTTTCTATTTCTACTTTGTTTCCTATTTTTAAAAGTTTGGATAGGAGACAGTGAAAATAAGAGTGTTTGATTTTTATTTACAAATATTGTTTTTAGTTATCAAATTGCCACTAAATTAGGTTGATCCAACGGTTGGTAGAAGGTAGTGCAAAGCACAAAGCAGATTGTAGAAATGAAGGAGAGGTTGAACAAAATAAAAAGAGAAGATGAGAAGATATCTTCCCAGTTGTTTTTGTTTTTTTAAGACACTTGTTTTGGAAGTAGTTTTCATAACTTAATAGATTTTAGATGAGAAATTAATTGTTGAATAGTGTAGAATTATTTTCGAAAATAATTTTTAAAACCAAAAAGTGAAAAGAGAATTAAACAAGCCGTAACTTTTTATTATTCTTTTTTCATTTTCTGATTTTACTACTTCTTATAAAACTTTAAAAAAAGAAACAAAATGAAAATACAGTAATATTTTTGTAATTAAAAATAAAAACAAAAAGATGAAAATAATAAACATTTTTTTAACCAAATGACTCCTATTTCTTTTCTATGACTGATGCTAAGAAATAACATATATAGATGACATTTTCCAAACTTTTACTTTAGTGAATATCGTCATTTAAGTTACTCCTTAAACATTAATGGAAAAGAAAGTGAAAGTTTTTCAAAACAAGAGACTAAAGTTTTAGGGCCCGTTTGGGGTGGTTTTTGGTTGTGAGTTTTGAAAATTTCAAAAACTACAACCAGTTTTTAGTTTTTAAAAATTAGTTTTAGTTTTTTTTTTCTAATTTTTGGTTTCAAAATAAACTCATTTTGAAATTTCTTATTTTGTTAAAATTAGTTTAAGAATATATTTGTGTGGTGATGACAGTGGTAGTGGTGACGACAACAATAATGGTGGTGGCGGTGGTAATGTCGATGGTGACAGTTGTGGCGATGTCGATGGTAATGGTTGTGGCGGTACAGGTAGTGATCGTGGTGGTGCCACTAGTGATGGTGGTGACAGAGTCAGTTGTGGTGGCGGTGGCGGTGGTGGTGGTTGTGGAGATGGCTGCAACAGTAGTGGTAGCGGTGACAGTGGTGGTGACAATGGCGGTGGTTGTGGTGGTGGTGGTGACAAGAAAGACTATTGTCAAATATAATGATGTGTATTTTTTTTTAAAAACCAAAAACCAAATTCACAAATCCTTTTTTCTTGGTTTTGAAAATGAATGTAAAAGTGTTTTGAAATTGAGTTAAAAACCATTTCAGCTCCATTTTAACCAAACCCGTTTTGTTTCGAAAATTGCATTTGAAAACCAAAAACCAAAAACTCGCAACTACCCCAAACGGGGCCTTAGTAAATTAAATGACTAACACATGTAATACTAAGGAGTAAATTATTCGTATTTTTATCATGTAGGGTTGTTCGAATGTGCAAAGTTCATAAGCTAAAATCCCATTCTATAAGCTACCATATGCAAGAATGCGTTTGTTGCTGAAATAATAAATGAATGCTATTTCATGGGGCGTTATTTGCATTCATAAAGGGAAGACCCCTAGTTTATTGTCACTAAAATTATTTTGTTCTTGCTTGCGGACCACTAACAAATTTACTAGAAAAGCTTGTCAGTGCAAAACTAAACATGGTTTACTCCATAATGCGCTATAGGGCCCATAAACAGTAACGCATTTTCACACATTGAGAAGGCCCTTGTTGAAAGTAATAATCTAGAGAAAACTACCAAGAAGACAAAACTGGGAAAAGAGGTAAATGAAGACTTGTCACGCTACAAAATTCATCAACAAGCATGACATGATGCATAAATATACTGCCAAACTTGCTGTCACATAGATGTCCCTGCAGGGTAATTATTGTCGCATAAGTATGATCCATCCAATAATTTCACCTTGTCTTGTTTCTGCATCACATGGCAATGTTATTATTAGATGGGCATGGACGGAAAGGTCAAGTGCAAAATGCAACACCCAATTAAAGATCAGCAAAGAAAGAAAAATGGATCACAAGTTAAATAGTAAAACAACTTTGATGATGATCTGGCTTATTTTTACAAATGCTGAATAGAGAAGCATGTATGTAACATCGTAAGACGGGAAAGAAAGAGAAGGGGGGTGGGGGATGGGGATTAGAGAGTATAAGGGTTGTTTTTTATTTTACTTTATTTCCTGTTTTCAAAAAATTTGTATAAAAATAGTGAAAAACAAAAAGGTAACGATAGTCTAAAAATACCCACTTTTTAGCATGAAAACTTTAATATGCCCAGTAAATGTTGAATGTTGAACCAATCTTTAGTTTAAAATAGCAACTCATGAGCATGTTCATTAAGCATAGTGTGAAAGCAAAACCGTAAAGCCTCTTTTGTGTGGCATAGGAAGTCAAAAAAATTTCAGTGTATTGATGGTAAGGAAATTTTTGTAAGCATTTCTCCTATAAATAGTACACCCCTCAATCAGTTTTATCATCCCATTCTTAGAGAAAAATTATATGAGTGTTCTCTAGATATATTCTCTTATTATAAGAGAGAGTGTGTAATTGATCTCTCCTTATATTTAGAGAGAGGTTGTAATTTTTCTTCTACTTAGTAAAATTATTTCTCTGGTCTTATCTGTAGTTTTTCTTTTATCAGTTGAGGGTTTTCTGCGTAAAAATATTGTGTGTCAATTTTTATATTTCTCATCTCTTATTTTTGCTACGTGATATTATGCTGTCACTCTAGTACCCAACAGATAGCTTCTTTGAAGTATGTACAAACAATATCTATCATCTCCTTGAACACAAAATTCCCCTAATTTTGTTTAATTCTGAGGTAACTATAGAAAGGGAATTGAACAGATAGGTTTATATCTGTCATCACCCTGATATCTTATAGTATAAGGGAAATACGAACAAACTTACGGACCTAATATCCACAATTGCTATTATCTGATGCATAAAAAAGTTCAATGTTTATATTATCATCAATCAGCCAACGATTAAAAATACATTAAATTTCAACATGGATGTGGATCAACTCAATTAGCCATAAATGCCAACCAAGAGTACTTGTAGGAAGAAAATAAAAATCAGTCAAAGGCAGACCACATTATGAAATAATGAAGCTTTGTTAATATGAATTTATTCAATATAGCTTTGACGTAATAAAAATGCTCACAAAGTTATCAATTTGTGTGGGGTACAGCCAAATTTCGGTGGATTGAAAATCTACCGCCCACCTAATGTGAAAACATGAAGTAAAAAAGTTTGATTTTTGTTCCAACCTCCAACCATATTTCGGTGCCTTAAATGTGGCAAGTGCAACCAAGTGAAAATCTCCTCTATAAATAGAGGAAGTGAAGTGCAAATGGAGATGCAACCAAGTAAAGTGAAAACATCCTCACAAGAGAAAAAAACTGTAAGAGAAAAATAAAGAGCCTTAGAGAGAGTTTTCTAAGAGAGGAAATTAGCGAGCCAATTTGTCAGTGTTATCCACAAATTGAAGATACATTATTGTTGTGTTTTTGTAATCCCATTATTGTTATAGTGGAAGTTTTAAGAGGCCTATGGGTCTCGTGGTTTTTTTTCCTTGCTCACATTAAGAAGGTTTTCTATGCTAAAATTTTTTAGTGTTATTATTTTACGTTTCCTCTTAATGCCTATTTTGAGTTCACAGAAGAGGAAAATTATGCTGACATTTCCCAACAGTGGTATCGAGCTCTTAGAGTTCACGGATACTAAAGTGCTATATTCATAAGAAAATTCTCAGTATGTTTTATGGTTGCAACATTGCCTAATCTTCTACATTAGAAAAGGATTATTCTTGTTGCTGGAAATAAAATGTGGTAGAGTGGAAGTGCATGTCTAGGAAAGTTCTGACTAAGGAAAGACTTGGTATTTAAGTGTGTCTATTGACCCACCTCTCTTTCTTGGGAACTTACTTGGTGCATTGTTCACAAACTATAACAATTGTTCTGGTATACGATAATTCTTAGTTTGCTATTTATCCTGTAACTCAAGATGGAAGGAGCTGTCACTCATGATGGAGACATGTTCAAGCTAATTGTTGACAATTTCTCATATTGGAAATCGATGATGGAAGACCATTTATACTACAAGAATTTGCACGAGCCAGTCACCCAACATGATAAACCGGAGGGGAAGATTGACAAAGATTGGGAGCTCCAAAATCAGAAAGCAGTAGCTGTGATTCAAAAATATGTTGATCGAAGCTTGTTTGAGCATGTCTCAACTTATACCAATGCGTATGAGTTGTGGACAAAACTTGAATCTGACTCAAAAGAAGACGCCTAGGAACAAAGCCCACCTTTTTAGACGACTAGTAAAGTTGGAGTACATGGATGGTCAAAACATGATTGAACATTTGAACACCTTCAAAGGTATTGTGAATCAACTGACAAAAACAGAAATAAAGATAGATGATGAGGTGCAAACTCTTCTACTCTTCAATTCTCTGCCTCTGAGTTGGGACACTTTAGTTGTCACTCTCAGTAATTCTACTTTAGAAGGAAAGCTCAACATGGATTTTGTTACAGATAGTTTGTTGAATGAAGAGTCAAGATGGAGAGAAAGAGGCTTGAATAACTAGTTCAAAGTCAATGTTGTTGAAAATAGAGGAAGGAGTAAAAGTTGTGGAAAAGGAGATCGTGAAAAATCACATGGCAGATCCAAATCTCACAGTAGATTAAATTGTTATTACTGTGGTAAACCGGGTCACAAGAAGTCTAAGTGTAGATTCTTGAAGAAAGACTAACAGGTTGGAATAGTCCATCCTGACCAGATTGACCCAAAGAAGAAAAAGGAAGATGGAACAACCATTGTGGTGGCCTTAAATGATGAGACTATATTTCTTGTTAGCAAGGAAAATTATCTACATGTTGCATTTGATTATTGCATTTGGATAATTGACTCAGGAGCATCCTTTCATATGACTCCCCATGAGAGATTCTACTCATCATACCAAAAAGGAGACTTTAGTACAGTGAAGATGGGTAACCGTGTCACGAGTAAGACTATCAACATTGGTGAAGTAACTTTGATGACTCAAAATGGAAACAAGCTTGTGCTAAAGGAGGTACAACATGTTCTAAACATGCGTCTCAACCTTATTTCAACAGGAAAGCTAGATGAAGCTGGAATGATAAACCAGTTTGGTGCCGATAGATGGAAATTTAGTCGAGGGAACATGATTGTTGCTCATGGAAAGAAGGAAGGCTCCCTGTACATGATGCATGGAAAGATATGCAAAGGAGAGACAAATGTTGCTCAAGACACATCCAAAGAATTGTGGCATAGACGATTGAGCCACATGAGTGAGAAAGGTTTGGAGATCCTTACAAAATATCATCTCCCAAACATAAAGGGGTAGCCACTTGAATCCTGTGAAGATTGCCTAGTAGGCAAACAACATAGAATATCTTTCAAAAGACCAGATGATGCAAGAAGAAGAAAGCATATTCTAGATCTTGTTCACTCAAATGTTTGCTTAACATCTAAAAAGTCCATTGGTGGTGCCCAATACTTTGTTACCTTCATTGATGATCACTTTAGGAAAGTATGGGTGTATCCATTGAAGACGAAAGATCAAGTTCTTCAAGCTTTCAAGTTTCATGCTTTTATAGAAAGAGCAACTAGAAGAAAGCAAAAATGCTTGAGAATTGATAATGGTGGAGAATACATAGGCCAATTTGAGGTATATTGCAAAACTTATGGGATAAGACATGAGAAAGTGCCTCCCAAGACTCCTCAGATGAATGGAGTAGCTAAAAGGATGAACAGAACGATCACAGAGAAAGTTAAAAGCATGCTTTCTCAAGCAAAACTTCCCAAATCATTTTGGGATGAAGCAGTGAAAGCTGTAATTGATATGATAAATCTATCTCTTTTAAGACCTTTAAATGGAAAGCTTACGGATGAGGTATGGTCTAGAAAGAAAGTCTCTTTTGGTCAGTTGAGAGTTTTCGGATGTAAGGCATTTGTTCACATTCCGAAAGATGAAAGAGCAAAGCTTGATGCTAAAGCAAAGGAATGCATATAACTTTGTTTACCAAGAAAGGAACTTGGCTTCAGATTATGGGATCCTGCAAACAAGAAGATTGTTCGAAGCAGAGATATTGTATTCTTTGAAGATCAAGCGATCCAAGATATCAAGTTTTAAGAAGCCGAAGCAAGAAGTGGTTCGAGATTCAAACCCTGTCGTGATAAATAATTCAGGGGGAGATACTCATGAGATGGAACAACCTCATCAAACGACGCAATTGGATGAGACGAATAAAGAGCAAGTAGTGGATACCATTTCGACGGAACATGATCCCTAAGTGAGACGATCCACAAGAAATAGGCAACCTTCGAAAAGATATTTCTCAGACGAGTATGTCAACT
Organism: Spatholobus suberectus; assembly: GCA_004329165.1. Taxonomy (NCBI): domain Eukaryota; kingdom Viridiplantae; phylum Streptophyta; class Magnoliopsida; order Fabales; family Fabaceae; genus Spatholobus; species Spatholobus suberectus. The sequence goes on from CM014733.1 coordinate 11,337,733, forward strand.
TTACTGATGAAGGGGAACCACAAAGCTTCATGGAAGCCATTAAGACGAATGATAAAGAGAAATGGATACGAGTAATGGAAGAAGAAATTCAATCCCTAAAAGAGAATCGGACATATGGCCTGGTGAAATTACCAGAAGGAAGAAGGGCATTGAAAAATAAATGGGTGTTCAAACTCAAGACCGAAGAGAATAACCTAAATCCCAGGTACAAAGCACGAATTGTTGTGAAGGGATGCAATCAGAAGAAAGGCATAGATTTTGAAGAAATCTTCTCACCAGTGGTGAAGATGACATCTATTAGAACAATCCTTGGTCTAGCTGCCAAATTAGACTTGGAAATAGAACAGCTTGATGTCAAAACAACATTCTTACATGGAGACCTAGAGGAAGAAATCTATATGGAGCAACCAGATGGTTTTGCTGAACCAGGCAAGGAACACTTAGTATATCGCTTGAAGAAAAGCCTCTATGGTTTAAAACAAGCTCTAAGACAATGGTACAAGAAGTTTGATCTCTTCATGACCCAACACAATTTCAAGAAGACCTCTGCAGAACATTGGGTGTTTTTGAAGAACTATGAGAATGGTGAATCCATCATACTTCTATTGTATGTTGATGATATTCTAATTGTTGGGAAAGACAAGACAAAGATAGCTACTCTCAAGAAGGCATTGAGCAAATCTTTTGCCATAAAAGATCTGGGTGTAGTAAAGAAGATTTTTAGAATGAAGATTATCAGAGATTGGTCTAGAAAAATGTTGTGGGTGTCACAAGAAGACTATATCAAGAGAGTTCTTAAAAGGTTCAACATGCATAATGCCAAACCTGTACATGTCCCATTACTTGGCCATCTCAATCCCAGTAAGACACAACGTCCAAAGAATGAAGAAGAAAAAGAAAAAGTGAGCAAGGTGCCCTATTCTTTTGTAGTGGGTAGCCTTATGTATGTAATGGTTTGTACAAGACCAGACATTGCTTATGCTGTAGGAGTTGTGAGCAGGTTCCTATCAAACCTAAGAAAGGAGCATTGGAATGTTGTAAAATTGATACTAAGGTATTTAAGGGGAACTGCCAAAAATTGCTTGTGTTTTGGCAATGGAAATTTAATGCTTCATGGGTATTCAGATGCAGATATGGCAGGAGATGTGGACTCAAGAAAATCTACATCAGGATATTTGATTACTTTTGTAGGGGAAGCTATATCGTGGCAATAGTGACTACAAAAGTGCATTGTTTTAAGAACCACAGAAGCAAAATTCATTGTAATTACTAAAGGTTGTAAAGAGATCCTGTGGATGAAGAAGTTCCTACAAGAGTTAGGCCAAAAGCAGGTATGTTATGTTCTTTATTGTAACAGTTAGAGAGAAATTCATCTAAGCAAAAACTCGACTTTTCATGCAAGGTTGAAACACATTGATGTGAGATATTACTGGATACGTGATGTGTTGGAAAGTAAACTACCGCATGTTGAGAAAATAAACACCAAGGACAACAAGGTAGATATGATGACAAAATCTCTAACAAAAGAGAAGTTAGAATTTTGTAAAAAAGCTGCAGGCTTAGCACCAGCCCCAAATTGATCCAAAGATATTTTCTCTTTGACTGGAGGGGGAGAATAGTGGTGTTCAGCCAAATTTTGGTAGATTAAAAATCTACCACCCACTTAATGTGAAAACATGAAGTAAAAAAAGTTTGATTTTTGTTCCAACCTCCAACCATATTTCGATGCCTTAAATGTGGCAAGTGCAACCAAGTGAAAATCTCCTCTATAAATAGAGGAAGTGAAGTGCAAAGGAGATGCATCCAAGCAAAGTGAGAACATTCTCACAAGAGAGAAAAATTGTGAGAGAAAAACAGAGAGCCTTAGAGAGAGTTTTCTAAGAGAGGAAATTAGCAAGCCAATTTGTGATTGTTATCCACAAATTGAAAATACATTATTGTTGCATTTTGTAATCCCATTATTGTTATAATGGAAGTTTTAGGAGGCCTACGGGTCCTGTAGTTTTTTTTTCCTTGCTCACATAGAGAAGGTTTTTCACGCTAAAAATTTTCGGTGTTGTTATTCTATGTTTCCACTTAGTGCCTATTTTGAGTTCACAGAAGAGCAAAATTATGTTGGCATTTTCCAACAATTTGTATGCCCAAATATAGCAATAATGTCAGTGCCCTTAAACTTGTATAAAGGTGCATATCATAAAGAATTCACATAAATTAAGGGCTTAGAAGAAATGAAACGCAGACCAGTATATCCAACCCAGCAATTTCTACAGCGTAAAATCCCAAATTGTCAACCAACAATCATATAGGCATTGCCTGTGCTTTAATTCCACTGATTACTTAATATTCAATCAGTAAATAACAAGCAGGACCTCCATACAGAGTCTGTTACCAGTGACAGTAATGTATACATTGATAAAAATCATGTATAAAGTTTTAAAACTTTAATGAGGTTAGATAAGATCAAATAAATAACTTTCTATTATCTTCGCCACGTTGGTATCAACCTAATCAAATGATCTATACATGTTTTAAACTTTTAATCAATAGGTAAACAAGAAAAATAAATAAATAAATTCTGTAATCACATAGAAACAGAAACTAGAGACAGATGCATAAATAGGTAATGTGTTGAAATGGTTTTAAGCCACTATGTGACAATTGATTGCAGTTAATATGTATAAAAACAGCAACCATGCAGAAAATCTATGGTGAAACCTCATCAAATTGCATAAATTTAATTACCTGTTTCATCATTGAACTGACCAAGTCTTCCAGTGAACCAAGATTATTAGCGGCGCGACTGTTTAGAGACCTCTGCTGGTTCATGATGTACCCCTGTTGTTGTTTCAATGAGTTTTCTTCACTCAATCCCATAATTCCGTCATGCTTCATCTGTACGGGATCACAAAAATTAAAGTCCAAGTTTCTATTGAAGGTTGAGCTTATAGAAGTATGGCCTTCTGGATCAACATGGTTCACTGAAATTAGAGAGTTTATTGAGTTACCAATAACATTTGAATGGTAACTACTATCGTGATCCCAGATGGCACATTGAGATAGCACATTATTGCTTATTTGTCCTGGATTATTTGTAAAAAGGACTCCTTGAGACTGCATATCTGTCAGTGAATCACGAGATTGATTGGACAGTGAAGTAATGGATGAAGCACCACTCAGATTCCCCCCTTGCAAGGTTGCAGAAGACATGTTATCTATAGGACTAGGAGGCATAGCAGCCTGCCTAGAAGTTTCATTTGGAGGGTAAGAATTTGTCCCAGATGACTGCACTGAACTTGACCAAATATCACTACACCTGCCATGATTCAGCGAAGGGAGAGAAAATTGTGAATGCTGAGAGGCTACTGAAGTTAAATTTTCATATACTCCACTCCCTTGTGTGTCTTCAGTATTTGTTTTCAATATCAAGGCATTGTTTGAGATATCCAAAACTGGAGAGGGTGAGCAACCCATTGTTACTTTTGGTATTTGATCTGGGAGTTTATTTGACATGGGAAAAGTTGGTTTACCATCAATAAGAGGGGACAGGTTTTGAATAGGACTAACACTAACACCCTTATTATATTGCAATTGATCAAGCCCTACAGACATTGGCATTCCCTGGATACCATTATGATTACCACATGCTATGGCTGATTGGAACTTAAGTGGATCATTTATGGAGTCGTTTAAATTTTGTGCAAGACCCATTTGAAGAGTTTCTGAAGCAGGCAACCCGTGCACATTCAGACCAACAGAAGTGTTCAATCTACCAATCATCCCACCAGGTGGAAAGGGTCTGAGAGAATTGTTATGAAACTGTTGAGGACCAGTCAATGTCTGCAAATGTCCAACCCCACTCAGAGAAGCCATTCTCAAATAGGACGAGTCTGCTGTACCTAATGCTGCCACCATATTAGCCTGTTGGTTCGCCACACGGCTAATTCTTTTCAGATAAAGTCTATATTTCTGCAGCCATTGCAAAACACGGTGAGATTCCCCAAATGAAAGGGCTTATGTTGCATTAAACTAAAGAAGAAAGGTTAAGAAAAATGCCTGGAGGTGACTGGCCACATTCTCCCTCGTAAGCTTTTCAACATTCATCAAGTCAAGAATCTTTTTAGGTACAGCCTCTGCAACCAAAATAATTAACACTATCATGAGTCACACAGTTCAGTAATGGAACACTCCGTGGCAAGATGTAAAACGTAAGTAATGATCATGGCATTATATTTACCCCCAGGGCACTTATGATAAGAAAGAGTTCAAAATAATGCTTAATAGCATTTTCATTTCATATCATAAGAATCTCAACATTGGATTGCTATCATCTACCCAAATATTCATAAAAGGATTGTTAAAATAATAAAACAAAAACAATTAATTAAGCTCTAGTAGCAATTGATAAGAAATAGAACAAACTATATTGACTTCTTTGAAATTCACACAATACTCTTGCCTTTTTAACTTTATAATAACCCCTTTTACAGGAGTACACGATGTAATGTGTTTCTTATCATTGTAATGTATTTCAAACAAATAAGGGGGATTACTATAGAGGAAAAAAAGGCAGGGGTATCATCTGAATTCCAAAGAAACCACAAGAAGTGTTGTAATTTGCTCTAAGAAATATGACAACACTTGTTTTGCAATAATAAATAGATTGAAGGACATACTGTCAATGCCTAACTGATTAACAGCAGAAACAAACTTGCGGTGCAGCTCCACAGACCAAACAACTCGAGGCTTCTTCTGAGTTGATGGGTCCTCATTGTCATGATCATTCTCATGCTCCTCATCATCATCTTCATCCTGATCCTTCCTCTTTTTGGAAGGCTTTCCATTTTGATCCGAATTTCCAGTTGCTGCTGACCCTCTTCCATTGCAGCTATCAGCATTAGTTTTGTCTCGGTTGCTGGTTTTGTTCCGCTCCTTTGAATCAACTTTCATCCTCCTGATTACATGCTGCCAAATGTTCTGTAGCTCCTCAATTCTAACGGGTTTCAGAAGATAATCACAAGCCCCATGTGTAATTCCCTTCATCACCATCTTTGGGTCGTCATTTACAGACAACACTGAAATCAAACATTTAACAATGTCAAAGGTTCCTCAAACAACCAAATGAAGCTGCAACACATGGTATCTCAAGAAAACCTTCCTAACTACTATGGTGTAGACAGAAATAAAACAGTAAACATAGAGATACGAAACACACAGTATTTACGTGATTCGGCCAATGTAAACTACGTTTACGGGCAGTCAAAAGATTCTCCTATATTTCTTAAGGAACAGATTCAGAGTCTCATGATTTTATACAATGAATCAACCCCTTCGTTTTTCCCTAATCTTAAACGAAAAATTCAAGAAATCTATCTTAACACTAACTTTACAATTGTATACCGAAGTTTCATATTTATCAATCAATTCTGAACATATTCGGTACACCAAAAACTTGTATCATGTGATGAATTGCACAAGACTTTGAATTGTGTGATACATGAACAACTAGGTGCAATTCCAAATCAAGCACAATGCCAGACAATTCCTTTTATGCTCTACAAAACAAGACCCAAAATCCTAAAAATCTTTGGTAGTGATGAAGTAAACAAAACGTAGTTAAAACATACACAGAGAGCATCCGGAAACTAAAACCTCAATGCTAGAAAAATATAAACATATTAACTGTTTAACTTCATTAATAATTATATCATTAATCAATAATGTGGACAAAACTGAGAAAGATGAACTGTTGAAGATTGAATATAAGATCATCGCTTACTTATGACAGGTAGGTCCATCTCAAGCCCCACAAGCTCAAGCAGCTTAAATCCATCCATGTCTGGCATGTGCACATCACTGATTACCAGGTCAAACTTGTTTTTGTTTTCTCTCAACAACTTCAATGCCGTTATTGCATTTTTAGTGGCAGTTACTGCAAAATCCATGACTAAAATAAAAATCATTCTGAAAGAGCAAAATTGAATTCTGCAGATACAACCAGATTACAAAATCTATGGAATTTTCGTTAAAAAAAAGATATCCAATTAATGGAAAAGTATATAATCCTGCATCCAATGAAACCAGTAATCTAGATGCGGTCAAATCTTTGAAACCAAAGAAACAACAGAAAATCAGAAAAAAAAAAAAAAAAAACCATACACAGAAATAGAAAACGGGGAACTTCAAAATGCAAATTCTGTCCAGTCACTTAAAGAACATTTTGTTAATTAAAAGAAACTTAATTGATCCGAACGTTTCAGAAAAAAATATCAAAGAAAAATGAGAAAAAGAACACTAATTTAATTGATTAATAAAAAGATTGACAGGCCATAAAGTAGAAAAATAGATTTCCGATGGAAAAAGAAGAGTCAACTCCATTGACAATAATTTCACATATAGACAGATAAATATATACATATCTCCAAAACTTAAGGCATATCCTATGATAAGGTCTGTCAAATGAAAAACCAAACTAAACAAATTAACACCCTCAATTTGACAAATTCAAGTTTACAAAACAAAATAAAATCCTTTATCATTCCAATAACAGTGTCTAGGCCAAAAAAAGAGCACAAAATAGAATTCCCATATAGTTAATAATGCAATCAAGAATTAAAAACAAAAGGCAAAAGCAAGAGTAGAAGAAACTGACCGTGGTACTGACACCTTCTTAACAGAGTCTCCAAAACCTTGAGACATGTTGGGTCATCATCTACGGCAAGAACACGCATTCCTATAGGAAACTGGTCTCTGAGATCACCCATTCTATGATCCTCCACCACGGTCATTTTATTGCAAAAGGGTCTTAACTTGTTACACGCGTAAGAGTCTCTCTCTTTTATTTTTTATGTCTCTGAGGCCAGAACCCAGAACAGAATCTAAGAGACACAAAAGAAAGAAAAGAAGATTTTAAGGAAGAATATCGTTGACAAAGAGAAAAAAGGAGGAGTGATGAAGGGAAAGAGAGAATAACTAAAAGTTGGTGTGCTTGTTTGTGAGGATATGTGTTATGTGAGTGTGTGTGTGTAACAGTTGAATGAGAAAGATACAGAATCTTGAACTAAATGAGTGGTGTGTGCACAGTGAAAGTTGATTTAACAACGTGAAGATTGACCGAATTATGGAAGATGGTGATGGACCTTCCTTTCTCGTTAGATACCTGAGAGAACAAGAATCACTAATTCGGAATTTTCTGGGAAAATAGACGGGAAACCTTTGATACTTTTCTATTACAATTTAGAACAAATTACTAATGTCTTATTGGTTTTTCCATATTTCACATGATATCTCTATCCTTTTATTCCCTACAACAACTTTCCTTAATTACATGAGATATATTATATCATATATTTCTTGTTAATCAAGAAACAGATTACACCTTATATTTCTTATTATCTAAAAACCATATTATATTAATGTAATTTACTCTAAAATTTAACTTAAATATTATAAAGTTATTTTATATTCTCATCTAATTATAAATTGTATTGTGTAGGGCAAGATTATTTACTTTTATAATAATTATTTTTAAAAAGCATATTTAGAAATATTTTTAATATTTTACTCATTGTATATTTAATATTTAATATTTAATTTACAAATATTTATAAGCGGGAAAGAAAGCAAGTCGCATGTTTCATTATTTTTCTTGGAAAGTGATATAATAGTATAATATATAATTATATAATATTAATAGTATAATATATAATATTCCTTATAATTTCGCTTTCTTTCTCTGGTTTGATTAGGATTAAAAAGTTGACATGATTAATTCAAAAATGTTTCTCAAGAAGAATAAAAGAAGAAAATTGTTATGTTTAACCAAAATTAATAGAGACAATTATAAACTATCATGTATGATAAATTTATTGACTTTGATAATAACAACCTAAAAGTCACACTACAACTTATTTATAATAAGTTGACAGTCTGACGAGCCATTAAATTCAAATTAATAAAACAGTGACAAGCAATCTATATAATATGTTTAGGAAAAAAGATTCTACTCATTATTCACCCTTTTAATCAGAAAAAATATGTTTTCTTTCAAGCATATATAGTAACCACTGCTTGTTATACAATAACTCCCCCTTGTAGACAATGGTTTTTTTTTTTTTTCACTGAAATTGTAGGCAATGGTAATCTAACTGTATTGACGGAAAATATGTATTTGTAATCTCTCTTATTATTGTACTTTATATAATTTACTGTTAATCTTCCATTTTCTTAAATGCCAATAATTAATTGTTTCAAATTACGCATTTATAATTTATTTGAGATTTGATGGAAATCATCCCAAAGAAGAAAATAAATATTCTTTCACCTTAATGCTTTTCCTTTTCTTTTGTTAATTTCCATAAAAAATGGAGGACGAATCCGATTGTGTTAGGGGTGGAAATAAGTTGGGTCGAACTAGGCTTTACTTAAATAGGTTTGACCTATTTAAAAGATTCAAGACTCAAACCTTTCATGTTATCTGTCATAGGTTTTTTCTTTTTTTTTTGGACTTGACTTGGCCTTTTTGAAAACCTGACTTGGTCTGTTAGCCTATTTAAAAACCTATTTCATATTAAAGCTTTTGATAGGTATGACATATCTCTAAATAAATTAACCAACTAATAGGCCAATAAAAAAAAACTCTATGTAAAACAAAGTATAAATTATAAAAATTAAAACCATTATTACTCAAGGCGTAAGATAAAGGTGAAAATAAGTAGGTTACACTTGATAAGAGTTGAATTCAACTTATTTATATGATATGAACTTATTTTTAAGATCTAATATGACCTTCATGATAACTTATTTAATTAAAAGTTTATTTTGCAACAAGGTCTTTAAATATGACATAGATTTATCCTTCAATAAGATTATGGCTTGATTCTTTAAGAAAGTAAAATGCTTAATATTTAAAAAGGTAACTATAACATATGACTTTAAGTTTAACACATTATAAAAAAATTAATATAATAATAATGCTAACAAAAAATTATTATATATTTACTTAAATAATTATGCCTAAAAAGATTTTTGAATGACCTAAAGTCTAATATTTTAAAACAAATAGAGTTCTTTAAAAGCTTCAGCATAGTTTATTTAGCAAAAAAGACTGGCATTGCCTAGCCTGATGTAGGCTAGATTGTCAGTCCTTGTCAAACAACCTATCCTATTTCCATCCCTACACACTAGATAGCTATAAAATATGTTTTTCTTTCTTATAAATTCATCTATAAATTTGTAGTGAAATGAGCTTAAATAAATACTTTTTCTTCATCCATTCAAGTGTTTTGATTTATAAAGTTGATACAACATAAAAACAATTTATGCCAGAAAGTATATCTTAATTAATTTATTTCTTGAAGGTTCTTTTCTTTCATTATATATATATATATATATATATATATATATATATATATATATATATATATATATATATATTATGACTTAACCCTCCTGTAGTTTATTAATTTTAAATAATAATACTTTTTTAATTAAATCCAATAAAAATTAACCTCCATAATTTGAAAACTAAAATTCAAGATGATCAAGTGATAAATAAACAAAATTTAAGATATTCATTAGTTAAATTTACAAAAAATATTTTTATATATGATGTAATGTTATGTGATATGTTGGTGCCTTAGCTCTATTTAATTGAAAGTTAGAACTATATGGATATGTTAAAAACTAATGTTTTTAAAATCGGACCTGTCATTAAACTGATCAAGGTATTGGTTTAAGGTTTAATGGTTTAACTATGGTTGAACCGTGGTCGAATCGGTATTAATAAAATAATAATAATAATTAAATAATACATAAAATAATATTAAAAAGACATAATATCATAGCTCTATAATACTAAAAACTAAAAATAAAATATAATTTTATAGGTTCTTAACATATACAATACCTAGAAAAGTTCAAATTAAATATGTCATAATACTTAAGTTTAAGTTTTAATAATACACATCAATATTTATTAATAAAAACAAGTTTATATTTAGAATAAAAAAGAAAATGACAAATATTTTAGGTTGATTTTCATTTTTTTTAAGAAAAAACATCAAAATAATATTTTATTAGACATTGTTTATTGAACTGCTGAGAACCAGTTTTTTAACTAACCAATTTTCTGATTCAATTAGACCGAACACAGGATCGGTTCACCGGTTTTTCGGTTGAACTGGCCGGTCCGATCTGATTTTTTAAACATAGTTAAAAACTATTTATACTTAAAGGAGATAAAAGATATGTTATCCCAATTAAATAAAATAAATTACAGTACATCACTGTCATTATAGGTCACAACGTTAAAATAGCCTTGTCTTTAAGAGTATAATTCCCAAAAGTCCAGCGCTAGTATTGAGAGGTTCAATAGTTTAATTATTGTCAGGCTTTTTTTTTTTTTTTTCCCCTGTTATAATTTATTAACAACTTATGACGATTGTTCGTAAAAATAATAATAAATAATAAATATATATCTATTTTTAAGAAAAGTTTTCTACTGCTTGTCATTCCTTTTCTTCCACTTTTTGTTTACATAAATTATATTTTAGATAGATGATAAAGGCTGAAAATTTTTTCCCCTATTCTCCTTTTCTGTCACTCTATGTTAAAGTGTTTCTTTTCTCTATTTCCTACCCCTCCCATTTTCTTTCTTTATATATTGGTTTTTTTTTTTATCAGGTTAAGTGTTTAAATGATGACATAGTCTGAGTTTAGTTTCACCATTTAATGGCCCATTTATTTTTTAAAAAAACATTAGGATTAATATCAGAAATTTTATTCTTATTTTAATTTAATGTGTTAAAAAACTAAAAAAAAAAGCTTATTTTCTAATTTCTTAGTAATATATATATATATATATATATATATATATATATATATATATATAATAGAAAATCTGAAAAAAAATCCCTTTTTAATTGTACGTGTAGTTTAAAAAAAAAAAAACGTCAATTTGCTTAGTTAAAAATTAAAAACAATATGATAAAGGCAGGGAAGTAGCTTAACTATCCATCAGTGGAAACTTTAGTTTTCTTTTAATTTATTGTGTCAAAAAATACAAAAATAAATTATTATTTTTTCTAATTTGCATAATGAAAAAATTAAAAAAAAGTAGTTTTTTGTAATTTACTTGATACAAAAGATAAGAAAAAAATAAAAATATGAAAAAACACTAATTTTCTGCATAATATGCTTATAGCTAAAATAAAAATAAAAAAAACCAAAAGAATTAACAATTAACTTAATTAGAAGTTTTGTCATTTTTTGTTTACAAGCCTTTTTGTGTCCTTTGTCATTTTAATTAATTTTTAAATATTTTATCATTTTATTTTATTTTTTAATTAAGATTAATAGATTTGTACTTATTTTTAAAAAATAATTATGTATCTCTAAATTTCACATTTTACCAAGGTAAACGTAAGAGTGACTCCTATTATTTTTATTCTAAGTTTTAATAAGTCACCAAAAGTTAAATTAAAGTTTATTAGTTATTGTTCAGCCATAAGATAAAAACAGATTAGTTATCCAACTGCTCATGAGTGGAGATAAATTATTTCAACCCCATTGTTTGCTTTAACTTATAATATACGTGGTACGATTCTTTTTTTTTTTTTAGGTCTATTTGTAAACTATTCCCTTTTTATTTCTCAATCAAAGTGAGTGAATATGAGATAAAATTTTATTAATTACTTTGGTTATAAAAATTAGTTACACATTTAATTTTACTTTAATAAAATTATTTAAAAAAACAAAAGTTATATAATTTATTCGTTGCATGGGTTAATAATACATACATACATATATATATATATATATATATATATATATATATATATTGAATTTATTTTAAGATATTAATACAATAATTATACATTGATGAAATATCTGGTATAATCAAGTTAATAATAACCTTTAAGTCAACAATAAAATTTGTGTCCAATAAAAGAATAATGTAATTGAGATTAATCTCATTTTAATCTAGTGTCAATGGATAGTTTTAAGAGTTTAATGGCTATACATTGTCACCGTAACATAGTTTTACACTGTCAACCAATCAGAAATTACCGTTGGTATGACTTTTAAGATAATTATTATAAAAGTCAACAAACTTACCATACATAATGAGTTATGATTGGATGACAGTGTAAAACTACTTTATATTGTCAGTGCATAGCCTATTTTTTGTAGTTTTAATAGGAATTATGGTTTGGTCGTCATTTTATATTATATTTGTTCACTTTTCCATTATTTACATAATCAATCAAGTATTAAAATAATTAATTGGTTAAATTACATTTTTGATCCCCCTATTTTTTTCAATCTACAATTTTGGTCCTCCTATTATTTTTTAAAACATTTAGTCTCCTTATTTTTAAAAATCCGCTATTTTGGTCCCTCCATCAAATCTCTTACGTTGACCATTAGAAATTTAACATTAATTTTGACGTATCAATACTTAATTGACATGTTAAAGTCAAAGTGAACATTGACACATCAGAGTTAACGTTAAACCACTAACGATCAATGCAAGACATTTGACAAGGGTGCCAAAATTGCGGATTTTTAAAAACAAAGAGACTAAATGTTTCTAAAAAAAAAGTAGAGGGACCAAAATTACAAATTTTTAAAAATAAGAGGACTAAATGTTTCTTAAAAAAAGTAGGGGGACTAAAATTGCAGATTAAGAAAAATAGGGAATAAAAATATAATTTAGCCAAATTAATATTTTGGATAAAAACAGAACGTAAATTTGAAACATAAATAAATATTTTTGTTTTTTAATGGTAAATTGCCCCAAACTTTAAAATGATCTTCCTACTGAAACAAAAACATGATTTGAGTTTGGAAGGAGTTTCTGGTTATAATTCTTCACGTGAAAAACAGTTTTAATTGCAGGCCTGAACAACGACCTATGGGACATTTGGTGGAGAAAGGTAGATAATGACTAATAATCAACAATGACAGCCTCTTACTCCAAACAACTCTAGTTAGCAAATCATCTCTTAGTTGAATGCCCACTATGTTGACTGCTGTCTGTGTCCTTTGGAGTGGAGAAAACTTTATCATATGGTTCTAAGATATAGTTGCAAAAGTTGTATAATTAGAGGATGTTGATGTTTCCCTTTATTTATGAAAGGGTTTCTATCATACTGGCCCCTAATTGGAGGTGCTTATTCATCTACATCCCAATAATCCTATATTTTAATCCCTTTACCTTATTAGAAACACAAGAAATAAAAATTAAAAAGTAGAACGTAGACGATAATTAACGGATCGAGGATAAGAACAATCTTAATTAGCTAAATCGATCAACTATGGCCGTAAAAAATAAGGTTTATTGAATAGTTTTTATCACAGTTGAAACCACAAAATTAATCTTAATTATATCTTATAACCCTCCATCATACATCTCTCTTAAAATCTGACATGCATGAAGAAAATATTAATTAATTACATATTTAATTGTTTTGTACCAAAAAACTATATATTTAGTCAAACTATATCTGGGTTCTTTCTTAATAAAGGGATATTTTAATCATTTTGCAAGATAATTGTATAATAGCTTGGTTTATCTAGATTGGATGCTATATAGAATATATTTATTGAAAAAGTAGAAAAGGAAATTTTTTAGTAAGACATTATATTTAACTTTCCCTTCGCTCTAAACATCCCCCTTGCTGTAGATACTTGAGATTTCCTAGCTGGAACTAGCAAACATGATGAAGAAATCAAGACAAGAATATTCATTAAGAAAAGGTCGAAGAGAAAGTTACTTCCTGGGAGTTGACTCCTCAAATCACATGTTGGAAGATCCTCACGCATTAGATGTATCCAAACAAGATCCCATGAGCTCATTTATGATTATCCTAAGCACCATCATTGGTCCTCCTCTAATATTCAAATAGGTTTATAACCTCTGGCTTATATAATAAGCTTATCTTAAAGATTTCTTGGTACAAATCTTGGGATTCCGTGCTTTTTAAAGGCACATGACTACATCTTTACAAAGTTAATTATTTCATTTTTTGTTTTTTCGGTATGGGGGACACTGTTGGGGCAGAATGGTGCAACTTAGCTTGCTTAAATGTTTATGCATGCTCAAATAAACTTAGTTAATGCTGTCTCCATGTTGATACAGAATGCATCTTGTATCATGTAACCATATCAATGTTGATAGTTTACTTCATAGGTACTGTAGTACAAGGAGATTAATGTACTTTATCCCTTCTAGAATAAAGTGTAGTACAAGAGAATTGAAATTTATGATAACTAATAAATCTTTATAAATTAAGGACTGTAATTGTTATTTGATAACTAATTAAGAATTGAATAAGAGCGTTAATTTTATAAATCTTTTTTAGGTTAGAATATTATGTCTTTCCAAGTATTTGGTTGATAAATTTTTTTTTTTAAAGAAGTTGATGCTTAATTGATAATAATAAAAGTTTACTCCCTAAATTAAGTTATCATAAAAAATTTAAGTCCTTAAATAATATTTCACTCAAAAACCTTTAAATCTTATGTTAATATTGTTGTGAGTTAATTCAGACTCATGTGGGATCTAGTTAATTAGTTAGTAATAACTACTATTGTTAGTTAGTTACTGTTAGTAATGTTATCCTATAAAAGGAAATGTGTATCATCTGTTAAGGTGTGTGCGCGCCCTACATAACCAATAAATAAAATCAGTTTTCATTTTCCTTTACTCTCTCTCTCTTTCTCTTTTGCGAGCATGTAATTTCTAAACCTTGAGTGTATTTGTGTGACCTACTTACAATAATGGTATTCAGAGCTTTGTTCTTGATCTTGAACTTGTGGAACTTTGTCGCGACAATGGCTGGTATGAATGCAAATTTTCCTGCTAACATGCCTATCTTAGATGAGAAGAATTACAAGAAGTAGTGCATCCAGATGCTAGTCATATTTGGATTTCGAGAAGTGTATGAGATTATGAAAGGAGGGTATCAAGAATTAGGTGCAAACCCAACTGAGGCTGAGAAGTCAACATATTGTGAGGCCAAGAAAAAATATTGTAAGCCTTATTCTTAATTCATCAGTGTGTGGACTCTGCAAACTTCGAAAAGATAGTATATGCTACCTTAGCAAAGGAGGCATGGGACATCTTGGATAAGTCCTATTTAGGGGCAGACAAGGTTAAGAAGGTTAGACTCCAGACTTTGTGTAGACAATACAAATTATAGTCTATGAATGAATAAGAAGGAGTGGTTGGGTATTTTACACGTGTGCAAACCCTCACAAATCTCATGAAAACATGTGGAGAGAAGTTATCAAATCAAATAATTATCAAAAAGATGTTGTGGAGACCATGACTTCTCGTTTTGACCACATAGTGGTGGCCATCAAAGAATCCAAGAATCTAGAGATAATGAAAGTAAAGGAATTGCAAGGCTCCCTAGAGGTGCATGAGCAGAGACTTAATGAGAGAAATGCTGAAAAGACGTTAAAACAAGTATTACAAACAAGTAGAAAGAATGGTGGTGATAGTGGCAAGTACAAGAAGAATAAAGGGAAGTTGAAGAATGGTAAGGGAAGAGTAATTGGAATCGTGGTTTTGGTTAATAAAGTGTTGATCAAAAGTCAACTGAAGGGAACAAGAGAAGAAATTGCCCACGAAACAAAGGTGACAGAAAGAAACACAACAAGAAAAATGTGCAATGTTATGCTTGCCATAGATGGGGCCATTTTGTTAATGAGTGCGATGGTAGGAGAAGTGCTCCATCGAGAGACAATGAGGTTTAGCTGGCTCATAAGGAGGGCTCAGATTCTGATCATGTTCTACTTATGGTGACCATTGCATCAAAAAATATAAGTTGTGACAATTATTGTCGGTATCTTGATACGGGGTGTTCCAACCATATAACTAGGAGGAAAGAATGGATTGTGGATCTGAATGAAAGCGTGAAGAGTAAGGTTAGTTTTGCAGATGATATCACAGTAGGAGCAGAAAGGATTGGTAGAGTCACAATTCAAAGAAAAGATGGAAAATCCTCTTACATTTTTTATGTACTTTATGTCCCAACCATGAAAAATAATCTGCTTAGTCTTGGGTAGCTATTGGAGAAGGGATATATGATGGCATGGAACAAAACCATATGAGAATCTATAATAAGAAGAGAAGACTGATCTTGAAGGCTCTTCTCTCAAAAAATAGAACCTTCAAAATTGGAATTCAAGTTAGTATATATCAGTAGTGTTTGGCAACAATAATGGGGAATGAAAGTTGGTTATACCACAAAAGGTTCGAACATATGATCTTTAGAAGCTTGAACTTGTTGAGGGATAAGGAGATGGTACTTGGCTTACCTAAAATAGAGCAGGAGGGTGTTATATGTCAAAGCAACCTCAAAAGTAATTTAGAAGCCAGATTTTAACCATGTCAATGGCAGCACTAGACGTGGTATATTCTGATGTATGTGGCCCCTTTAAAGTAGCTTCACTTAGAGGTAATCACTATTTTGTGTTTTTTATTATAGATGATTTGCTAAGATGTAGATATATTTGCTCAAAAGGAATAGTGCAATGTTTGAGGTGTTTAAAAAATTCAGAGTGATGGTTGAGAAACAATGTGGAAATGCAGTGAAAACTCTTAGAATAGATGGAGGTGGAGAATATACTTCACATGAATTTGAAGCCTATTGTGAGAAAGAGGGAATAGTTCATGAAGTCACCCCTTTATACACCCCTTAGCTCAATGGAACAGTCCAAAGAAGAAATAGAAATATACTGAATATGATTAGGAGCATGCTTAGAAGTATGAAAGTGCCAAAATATTTG
The DNA here is from genome assembly GCA_004329165.1 of Spatholobus suberectus. Lineage (NCBI taxonomy): Eukaryota > Viridiplantae > Streptophyta > Magnoliopsida > Fabales > Fabaceae > Spatholobus > Spatholobus suberectus. The sequence goes on from CM014733.1 coordinate 11,354,530, forward strand.
TGGGGAGAGGAAGTATCTACAATTGCCTACATTTTAAATAGGTGTCCAATAAGGAGATTAAATGACATTACACCTGAAAAGGCTTGGTCTGGTAGAAAGCCTCGTGCGAGTCACTTTTGAGTATTTGGGTCCCTATGTTACAAGCATGTTCTTGATCAAAACAGAAAGAAACTTGATGATAAAGGTAAACAAATGATGTTGCTTGGGTATCATTCAACAAAGGTATATAGTGTGATACCCATTCACATTGAACATAACTCATACTTATTTAAAAATATGAGTAAAATTTTTCTTCGCTTTTAATAATAAAAAATTTGTAAATTTATCAGAATTTGAAAATGATAGTAAAAATAAAATGAAATTTGTATGTATTCATCGTAGAACTATACATCATGATTTCATAATCAGAAAAATTATTGAAATATAGGGAGATTAAAATATACATAAAAATAGTTACTACCTATTCCCAGTACATCAAAAAGATCTTAGTTAGAGCAGTGTTCGTCTACCCTATCCTATAAATAACAAACTATCATATTGGCCCCATAGGTCTTCATCAATAGCCGGGTCTTCATTAACCGCGATTAATCATGCATAAAATGTTCTTATATCACTTTTACATGTATGGTAGGAATTCTACCACACAATACAGCTAAAACACAGTTGATAATAAAAGGGGAACCTAAAGTTTATTCTATGTTATACAATCTGTGACTCGATATGGATTCATACTTTCCATTAGTGGGTAATAGTTCTTTACAGAACCTGGGAAGTGACTGGGAGTACATATACTTCTTTTAACATCATCACATGGTACGGTTCTCATCATCATTGAGGAACAAAATAACAATTTAAGATATCCATTTATAGAGATATACTCTCACCAATCCTGGTGATGCTGAGCAGTTGTCAGGGTTATCAACTTAGGTTAAGTAATTGTCTCAGCTCAAGAGTGCTACCTTGGTCATTAGGACGCTCACCACTCGATACCATACCCTCTAGACCTAACCATGGGTCCCTACCTTTTATCCCGCAATGTACTAAACTGTAACTTCCATAGTAAGGTGCCATGCACCACATGTCACTTGTTTACATTACTTACTAATTTATCACTTCCTAACTTTTCAAACAGAGATTTCCCTAGTCTCATTTAATTTGAGTACCAGTACAATCAACATTTCTACTTATTTTGCAGAAATTACACACTACTAAAATTTTAACAGAATAACAATTTAATAATTATATAAAATTTAGCAGAATAATGACATAGTAATTATAATTTAATTACAAAAATTCTGGCCTGAATAACAACTAAATAAATACATTTTAATTTTCTAAAATTTAGCAGAGTAACAACTTAGCAAGTGCATTTTAATTTTCTAAAATTGAGCAGAGTAACAGTTTAATATATTTTCTAAAATTGAGCAGGGTAACATTTTAGCAATTATAATTTAATAATCTAAATTTGAGCAGAGTAACAACTTAGCAATTATAATTTGATAATATAAATTTAAGCAAAGTAACAACTTAGTAAAAATTAAAGTTTAATATCAAACAATAATAACAATAATAAAACTTAAGTTGCACTTGTTGAATGAATTGAAACTATAAGGTTAGTTGCTATAGTAGCATGCTACAAAGGCTGGTCCATGTACTAAATGAATGTTCAATCAGCCTTCCTAAATGGCCCCCTTGATGAAGAAGTATGTTTGTCAGCCACCTGGATTTGAGATAGTTGGACATGAAGATAAGATTTACAGATTAAGGAAGGCCCTATATGGGTAGAAACAAGCACCACGTGCTTGGAATAAGAAGATTGACAACTTTTTGATCTAACAAATTTCACTAAGTGCATGACAGAACATGGAGTTTACATGAGATATGTTTCTGTTGATGATTTAAAGATATATGTTGATGATTTACTGGTGACTGGATTAACGAAGCTAAGATATCCAAATTCAAGCAGAAAATGATGCTTGAATTTGAGATGTCTGACCTTGGAATACTGTCCTATTTCCTTGGATTGGAGTTTACGTAGACCAAGAGTGGAGTCTACATGCATCAGAGAAAATATGCCACAAATATACTAGAACAATTCAGAATGATAGACAGTAATTTAGTATCAACACCAATTGAGGCAGGAGCCAGACTTGAAAGAGAAGGTCATGAGAGACTTATTGATGCCACCCTATACAACAGATTGTCGGATCCCTCATATTTTTGTGCAGTAGCAGACCAGACATAGCCTATGGAGTTGGCCTAATAAGTAAATATATGGAGAGGCCAAGAACACCTTATCTCATGGCAATCAAGCGAATTTTGAGATATGCGAAGGGAACATTAGACTATGGTGTGTTATTCCCTAATAGATTGAAGTGTTCAGAAGGTGATTTGATTGGATACTATGATTCAGATTGGTGCCTAGATAAGAATGATAGGAAAAGCACAACTAGACACATATTTGTGTTTTGTAGAGCACCAATCTCATGGAGCTCCAAGAAACAAAATGTGTTAGCACTTTATCATGCGAAGTAGAGTACATAGTTGCCTCATTGGTAGCTTGTCAAGCTATGTGGTTGAAGACGTTACTTGAAGAATTGTGCTTAAGAAAAGAGAAGCCAATGAAATTGTTGATGGACAATAAATCAACACTTAGTTTGGCTAAGCATCTAATGGCACATGGTAGAAGCAAACACATAGAAACAAGATTTCATTTTCTAAGAGACAAAGTAAATAAAGAGAAGCTGGAATTAGAGTATTGTAAGTCTAAGAATCAAGTTATAGATGTTGTGAAGATTGACAAATTCAAGGAGCTTTGAGACAAACTAGAGTGATGTCATTGGCTGATCTGAATTAAGAGAGAGTGTTGTGAGTTAATTCAAACTCATGTCAGATCTGGTTAATTAGTTAGTTAGTAATAATTGCTATTTGTTAGTTAGTTACTGTTAGTAGTGTTATCCTATAAAAGGAAATGTGTATCATCTGTTAAGGTGTGTGTGCACCATGCATAACCAAGAAATAAAATCAGTTTTCATTTTCCTTTACTCTCTCTCTTTCTCTTTTGTGAGCGTGTAATTTCTAAACCTTAGGTGTATCTGTGTAACCTACTTACAATAAATATATTTTTAATGAAAACTTTATAGTTACTAAGTGATACAAACTAAGTAAATGGCAAATTAATTTAAAGAACGTTAGTCTCAAACATGTTGTATATATTGTTTCTCAATCGATCTTCTAATTAATATCATGCATTCTAGTCTCTAGAGAATACTTACTACTCAAATAATAGTCATTAAATAAACGTAGTCTTTATATTGATATTAAATTAATATTATACATAATAGAAGGAGCTGTTACAGGACCTTGCTCTCAAATCACATAAGATCCTTGATTGCATTTTCAAATAAATAATAATTTTCAATTTAAAGAATTCTTATGTATACAATGAACTATTAGTACTATAGTAGGAGTGTAAAGGGGTTGAATCTGGACAAATCAACTTCTTTAACCCATCAAAAATAGTTAGGTGGATTAGGTGGCTTAACCTACTGTGTTAACCCACCAGGTTATTGCTATTGTTTTTAGAGGAATGTTAGCAATACTCTTTTTAACACCCTCTATACTATTGACTGAAATTTGTTGAAAATCACAAATTTTGGTGGGTTTTACTTCTCATTAAATGAATCTCTCCCCTAATTTAAAAGTGGAACCTATCAAAATTTGTGATTTTCAATAAATTCTAGCCAATAGTAGAGAGATTGTTGCTAGCATTCATCTTTTTCTTATGAAAACTGTTACTTGCTTGCTCACTGTACAACAAAATTGTAAAAGAACAAGAGCCAAAAGTCATTGTTAATGGCAAAAAATTGATGATAATGGATAATTTAGAGTTGACAAAACAATAGTTTTGAGGTCGTCGATAACAAAGACGACACTATTTTTTGTGATGACTAGAAGAGGTTGTCATTTAATAGCAATGGCCCAACCATCGCATGAGTTAATGATCGAATCAAGTACAAACTTTTTGAACCACTACCCAACTCGATTACTTCAAATTCATCTAATATTCAAACCAATTTTATAGTCAGATCGATCTAATATCACCATTGATTGAACTTTCTCAACACTTAGACTTTTATTTGACTTGTGAAATTTTATTAAATAGAAATATTTTAAAAAAATAAAAGTAAAACTCAACCTTATCTCTTATACTTTTTCCAACTTTAGGTATACATGTTGGAGATCTCATATTGACTAATGTATGTTGACATAGTATATATAAGTGGGACAATCCTTATCCTATGAGTTAACTTTTAGAGTTGAGTTAGACCAAACCCAAATTCTAATATGGTAAAAGAGTCTATCCTAGCGATTGTTATTGGATCTATTGGGTCACCTGTTGTCGGGTCGTTATCGGACCATTCGCAGATGTCTAGTCATACAAACTTCATGATCGAGATGTTTAGTCCTTGGCATGAAAGGGTGTTGAAGATGTCACATCGACTAGTGATATGATCAAATTAATGTGTATAATTGGATAACAACCCTTACTCCATGAACTTAACTTTTGAGGTTGAGTTAGACCCAAAAATAAAAATAAATTTTCGCTATATCTCTTGCACTTTTTCCAACATTAGGTACATTTAGCAGAATCATTACGACCATTTACCTTTTAACCTCCTTTACAATGCAATTTATGCATATTTCAACGGATCCTAACATAAATTCAATTTGACTTTAGTTAGGTATTATATCTAGTCGTATATCAGAGTCCTCGTACATTACCATAAACCTCCCCTCGTTCGTAAATCATAATGCAATCTCATGGATATTCCAGACGTTTTTCCCACGTAAAAGTCAAAGTTGATTTTAATTCGGCATTAAATGAGGTGTAAGTCAAAGCCCTCGTAACCATACACCTTATTTCAAAGCCCTTATAATTAAATATTTTAAAATTAGGCATTTTGATATTTCAAATTTTATGGATATGTCAAAGTCCTCATAAAAGTCAATGCATGTAAACTTTTAATAGGGTATTAAAAATTGGTGCATAAGGTGACGGCGGGAATGAATCGATCGACAAGGAAAAGAACAAAACTTAGGTCCCGTTTGGGGTGGTTGCGAGTTTTTGGTTTTTGGTTTTTAAATGTAATTTTCAAAACAAACATGCTTTGGCTAAAATGGAGCTGAAAATGTTTTTAACTCACTTTCAAAACACTTTTATATTCATTTTCAAAATCAAGAAAAAAGGATTTGTGAATTTGGTTTTTGGTTTTTTTTAAAAAATACACATCATTATATTTGACAATAGTCTTTCTTGCCACTACCACCACCACAACCATCGCCATTGTCACCACCACTGTCATCGCCACCACTACTGCTGTCGCCATCTCCATAGCTACCGTCACCAACCACCCGGCATTAGCACTGCCACCACCATCACTATTGCCACAACTACCACGACCACCGGCATTGCCACCACCATCACCGCTGCCACAACTATCACCCATCACTACTACCACAACTACCACGACCACCAGCATCACCTCCACCACCACAAGCTTCATCACCACTACCATCGTACTGCCACCACCATGACCACGATCACAACCACCAGCGCTGTTGCCACAACCACTGGCAATATCACCACTACCACTAACTCTGCCATCACGATCACCATTGGCACCGCCACGATCACCACTAGGACCGCTACACCATCGTCGGCACTGCCACAACCGTCATCGTCGGCACTGCCACAACCGTCATCGTCGGCATTACCACCGCTCACCGCCATCATTGTTGTTGTCACTACTACTACTGTCGTCACCATACAAACATATTCTTAAACTAATTTTAACATAATAAGAAATTTCAAAGTGAGTTTATTTTGAAACCAAAAATTAGAAAAAAAATAAAAACTAATTTTTAAAAACTAAAAACTGGTTGTAGTTTTTAAAAATTTCAAAATTCACAACCAAAAACCATCCCAAACGGGCCCTTAGTTATTAATTATTAGTATTTTTATGTTGTGTTTCATTAAAATTAAAAGTTTTGTCTAAAAATTATGAAGGTGAAATTCTAATTTTAATTGAAAAATAACAATAAAATCACATATAATATTACACATAAATTTTATCCAAAAGAAAAATAACACAAAAAGTGATATCCTTTGCTAGCATTTTGTACATGGCACCTGTAGCCTTTGTGGCAATTGCAATTTTCTAAAAAGGTGCATTATGACTAACCCAAAACATAAGCCAAGTAAAGTATTTGCTTGAAATTTTAAAAATTATCGAGAAAAAATACCTCTAAAAATTAATTATTATATTTTTACTTTTCAAATTAAAAAAATATTAATTAGTATATAGGCAATGTGAAGAGACAATTTTTTCTTCTACGGAAATAAACTTATGATGATATTACGGTACAGCTCTCTTTTAATTAGTAATTGTTTCATTTATCTTATTGGTTTGATTTTTATTATGCTATTAATCCTAATTAAATTATAAGTAATGTTATATCTTCTATAAATCTTCTTAATATTTTATAAAGAAATTATTAACTTAAAAAGTAAATGCATTTAATATTTTAGAAATATAAAAACATTTATTATTTACCATACAAAGTAAGTAGGAAATTAGTAGAAGAATATTACTTTAGACCTAGATATAAGTTGGATTAAAAATATTGCACATTGCATTTTGTTACCATTGTATGGTTGAAGAAGTGGGTAATCAAAAAATTTTAAGGAATGAATGGTATATGGTTGTTTGTGAACTTATTTCGCATAAAAGGGACTTAATAGAAGACAGTTGAGGAGTGAAGTGTAGGTAGTTGTAGAAATGTTTCATCCCATTTCATAAATAGGTGTTTGGTATAAGAGTCATTTTTATATTTATGAGAATATTTTAGGTAAGAATGTTGTATTATATATGCATGTTTGGTAAAAGGTATGAAAAAAAAAATACTCTTGCAAATTTTATTCTTAAGAGTATTTATTTAAGAGAAATGCTAAGAACACATTCTGTAATATACTCTTTTGAATATACACCCTCTTATTTGTTGTAATTTATTGAAAATCACAAAATTTTGTGGGGTCCCACATCTTATTTAATGATTCTCTCTCATAATTTTTTAGTTTCAATAAATTTTAATCAATAAAAAAGAGTATATTAGAAAATGTGTTGCTAACACTCTCTTTATTTAATAATACACTCATCTTTCTCAATGAGATGATGGATTGATAAATGATTCCTTTGTTGAGAGGATTCAAATTCGATTCATATCACCAAGAACCCAACATTCTACAAGCGCATTAAACACATTGAGGTGGCGGCTATCACCTTGTGAGCATAAAACTTCGTGAAGTGTAATTCAACTCTTCCCTATATCTTCTACATCTCAACAGGTGGATGTCTTTACTAAAAGTCTTCATCCAAGACCTTTCCATGATCTCATGGTCAAGTGAGGCCTTGCCAACATCTACACCCCAATTTTTGGGGAGAGGGGTATGAACAGATACAAATAATTCAGTCCAAATTTGTTTTAGCTGAACATGGTGCGCCAGTCATATGACATTGTATGCATACTGCAGTACTACAAGTTGGCTACATGTTGAGTATCAACTTACACACTTGCACAATTGTGATCACCATTATGTTATTTAATTTATTACAAGCCTTCCTTTCCAATTAGATTGAAGTTAGTTACACTTATTTATCTCCTCCATGTATATGTAGCATCAACACGCACGAGCACATGTGTGTGAGAGGGATTAACTTACATTGATGTGAGTTACACCCACTTTTATTTAATCAGCTTTTATTAAATAATTTTATTCCAAAACTCACTATTGGATTAACATTTTTTATCATTTAAATCATATTTGAACATTTTTAATTAATCCAAAATTATTTGGTGCTATTCATGCATTTCAAAATTAATATAATATGTATTTTTCAAATATTAATAAATAAAAATGATTTGATTATCTTTTTATTGTTGTTCAAGTTTTGCAGGATTTAATATGAATAATGTAAGTAATATATAGTTATAGTTTAACAATTAAATTGATGAAAATTACATTTTATATAAATTAAGTTATTGATAATGTAAGATTAAGTATAACTCACAAAATTAAAGTTGATTCCTTTTCTCTCTCTCTCTCTCTCTATAGGTGCCTATGTACATGTGTGCACACATAATTATTGCTCGTTTGATCAGAATCATCAATATGGATTGCTATTTTTAGCTATTTATTATGATTTTTTTTGGGTAAATATGTAATATGATTCTTTCATGTTATCTTAAATTTTACTTTATTCTTTTACAACCTTATATTTTATTTTATTATTTAATATATTATAAACTAGTAAAAATATATATTTAAATTATTATCCATTCAACCACTAGTTTACCATAAACCAATCCCTTCTTTAATTTAATTATATACCAATATGACTTTAAAAACTTTACTATTAGGATATGACCCTTTTTTTTTCTTTAATAATGGTCGAAAATATATACTCTTATGTGTGATTTAAATTTAATTGAAAATTGAAAAAATCAACCATCAAGTTAATATTTGTCCTCTTTTGACAAATCTCACTTCCGTGGTCCAATGAAATTTTAACGTTATACTTTAAAATGAAATACCGTACCCCTGTAATTAAAATACTAGTGAAAAAGAAGGTAAAACAATTCAGTTTATTTGTTCGTTTTGGTATGAAAAGAGTTTAAATTAACCGAGATTATTTCCATTCTACTTAAAATAAACCACTAATTAACTTCATTAATAATTTATAATAAGCCTATTAATCCATAAATTCGAATTACCTATGTTACGGGGCTCGCGACAGGTTAACTAATGAGTCGAGCCCCATCAATTATAAATAAAATAAAAAATGTTTGTGATATCTATTCAGTGGACAAATTTTTACGATAATCTTTACGAGACTGCAACCAGTTCGCATCGGATGATTGTTTTATTCCGATGCCTTAACCACTCATGCATAATGCACGATCAATCTTTAGTTGAAATTCGCAATATGATTTTTATTCATTGTTGGTACATAATTGAAGTATTCAAGTCTGTTACAATCGTATCCTTATTCAAGTATATGGTGGCACCATAACTCCGAATATGAGGATTTTGTATCAATTAAGGTTTGAGGAATACATGAAATTCTGGCTTATGTAAAATTCTAGCTAGTCAAACAACAATATGAAGAAAAAAAAATGAACTCGGTATATAGCCGTCAGTGTCCCCATGCATTTGAAGCTGCCAAAAGAAAAACAAAAAAGATCAGACGTTATGGATAAAATTAATCACCATACATGGGCGATGATACAAAGCTACCAAAATCAAAATCAGAACAAAAATTAAAAAACAAAGAAGCTGAACAGATATGGCAACAAGAACGGGGAGTAACTAGTTAATTGTGTTTGATTGTGCACTTCTATCAAATTAGTCCCCATATCACGAATCTCAAGCATTAATTTAATGATTAATGCATATATATTAAGTTACATTATTTAGAAATTAGTGTTAAATATGTTTAATTTGATTGTGATTTATTAAAAAAATTTCATTAACTATGATCTTCATAAAATTTATAATTTTTAAAAGTGATCTCTATTATCACATAATAACATGACATGTCATACGTTTGACCATATCATACATAACTGAATTTTACACACTATATTTTTAAGGAATTAATTTGACTATTTACGAATAGTCGAATAGCTAAACAAGTACGGGTGGATTACCTTGTCTTGAAATGGTCCAATCCTTGTCCTTCCCAACAGCCCAAAAGAAATAGCCCTTCAAGCCCAATGACTTAGCAAACTGAACCTTCTTGGTTATGGATGGTCCATCGTCGTACCCGATCCAAGTAGTGCCCGCATAGGAGTAGAAAGACACGGCTACATCATCATACACAACAGTGGCACCATTCTCTTTGTTAAACTCCAATATTTCATCATAGTCCAAAGTGCCATCCGTATCAGTGGCTGGCCCAACCGCTTCTGCCCCAACCCCGTGAACATTCGGATCTCGGAGCTCCCATGTCCGCCCGTATAACGGTAAGCCCATAACCAACTTTTGGGCCGGTACACCCGATCCGATCCAAGACCCGAGCCCATAATGGGTACTTATGTTGGACTTTGGATCATACAGTGCAGCATTGAAGCCCGTAAAATTGGCCCAGGCCCCATGGTAATCAAAGCACATTGGGCTAGCCCAATCCAAGTAGTCCCGAATGGCTTGGGCCGGGTACGACCTCGGCCTATTACCAATAAGCTTTATGGTGGAAGCGTAGTAAACCGCGGAAGTCAAAAGCAAACGCGGTTTTCTATGAATTTGAGCTTCCACCACCAAAGCTTGGTGCCACTCTTGAAACAAGGCACCAAGGTTGGACATATCACGTTCATCCTCTGGGAACTCCCAATCTAAATCAAGACCGTTGAACCCGTATTGGCGTGCCACGTGGATGGTGGAGTTTATGAAAACTTCTCGGCTGTGTTTGGTGCTAGCCATGAGGGAGAACGCGGTTGAGTTGCTGCCACCTCCCCCAATTGACAAAAGAGTTTTCACAGGCGGGTAACGGTAGCGGAGCCCGTTGATGAATTGTGGCATCCATTTTTTGTGAAATTCGGTGACATTGAGGTTAAAAAATTGTGGGTCTTGTTCGATGAAGGCGTAGTAGATGTGAGTGAAGTATTTTGTGTCAATAGAAGAGGGTGAAAGGTCATCACCGGCAGGCCAATACGCAGCTCTAACACTTCCTGTGTTTGGTGTGTATGGCCAATTAGAAGGCTCAACGAGTGCATGAGAATGGATACTCATGAATAGAACCAAAAGGGGTGTGATGATGAGCATGTGGAGGGACATTATCATAAGAGGTTGTGAATGCATCCAAGAGGAGGTTAATTGAATGTGTATTTATATATTTTAGCTCGTGGGCTTTATCAACATAACATAATATATGGTGGGGTATTTATATTTTCGGTGGCGTTGGAATGTTGCGTTCAAACTCTTGTGAGTAGTGGGTTTGAAGGTTGAATCTTATCTTACACTAGGAATATTTAATACGGGGAATAAATCAAACACATGGAAACAAAATGGGACAAGGTAAACAATGTCATACAAGTCAACCCGTCTAGAATCATAAAGGTGCACACCACCGCACTAGGTTCTGCATCGATAATGTCAATCTTGTAAAAGTCGTTAGCTATTACATTCGAGAAATTAATTGCGTACGTACCAGAAATTGCCTCCTCCTGTGTGTGAAAGGTGCCTCCTCATGACATAATTGACAAAATTTAGATATAAAATTATATATATTATTGGTATTACTTTTTAAATTAATTTGGCATTTTATTATAGCCGTTACTGCCAACTGTAAAATTTAGTTATGAAAATGAAATTAATAATTATCAAGATTAAAATAATAAAATGCTAATTTTTATTAAAAAAATAATGAATAAAGAATATATGCACATACAATGTAAAGATTTTTTACATTATCATCTAGGTTTAAATATACTCTTGGTCTCCATAAAATATCACTTTTTTGTTTTTAGTCCCTGTAAATTTTTTTTTTTAAAATGGTCCTCGTAAATGTTTTTTTTTTTTGTCCTTTTATTTGTTCTAATCCCTTTAATATATCTATTTTTTTTTTGTTTTAGTCCCTATAATATTTTGTTTATTTTGAATTAGTTTCTTTGAAAAAAATTTGACAAGGACTAAAAGCAAATTGTTTATATATTATAAGGACAAAAATGAAAAAATAAATATATTACAAGGACTAAACAAAATATTAGGGACCAAAATAAAAAAAAAGAATTTTACAAGGACCATTTTTAAAAAAATATTTTTATAAGGACCAAAATAAAAAAAAAGTATATTACAGGGACCAGAAGCATATTTAAGCCTATTATCTAATTACAAATTGTCGTTTATGATAAGTTTATTAATTTTTATAATAACTTTGTTTAAAAGTCATACTAAAAATAATTTTTGACTGATCAACAGTATAAAAAATTTTACACTCACATTGCATACCTATTAAACTAAAAAAAATCTATAATATTGTATGTAAGTATTCTTTGCATAGACAATTTTGCCACTTTCCACTCTAAGAAATGTCAAACCCGCTTACTCAAAATGATTTTTAACTCATTAGCAGTAGAAAAATTTATACACTCACATTGTATACCTATTAAACTAAAAAAAAAATCTATAATATTGTATGTAAATATTCTCCACATAGACAATTTCGCCACTTTCCACTCTAAGAAATGTCAAACCCACTTACTCATTGGAGGCTTGAAGCAAAGGACACTAATTGGTTCACAAGAACACATGGATGATTTTTTTTTTTATGGTGTAAGGCTGTAAGATGCAGTAAGTGCATTCGTTGTATGCCCACTGATGTTGCAATCTAGTGACAGATTCATGACGTCTAAAATATCCCAAGTAGTTTTTTTTTTTTTTTTTTGCTCGAGTGGAATTCGTCAAACGAAAGCAGTCACACCATGACACCACTATAGTACAGTAGCCAAATTAAAGAAAGCAAATAATATCTCCAACGAACTGACCCCACTCTGTTATCAAAATAATTAAGTACAACCATAAAAAATCGAAGAGAAACAAACATACAGACACAACAATGAGAGAAAACAATGAAGAATGGTAACTAAAAAATGAAACATAAAGACAAGCTACGAAGAAAAATTTAGACGCCTAACACCCCTACGTTCGAAACTTAAACTAAATTTCAATAATAAAAAAAAAAAATTAAAACTAGATGGAGTCTCTTTACTAATTGATTGTTCACGTATCCACGGTTTTATTTATGGTGCTCAAGAAATATTCTTGATTATGATTTGAGGTTATTTGGACTGGGTTGTGGACATATTTTGTAGCAATATATTTAGCCAAAATGTTCTTTGCTGCACAACTATGTTAATCATTTCGAGCATTTTGACATATGAGTGGATTTCTTGGTGCTCTTGCATGTATCTGTAATGATTGCTCGTTTTCTGTTGGTACAAATTTGTGCTAACGAGGGCAGAAGCCTAAGTTTAAACAATAGCCAATATTCAGGGTGACTATTAATTAGAATAATAAGGCATAAGCTGAAGTGTTACGATTTAAAGACGCTTTCAACTAGAACTTGTGTAGATTGGTGTCTGGAAAGTTGGAGTGACTTCACTCCCACCATTAGCTAGGTTGATTACTCAGATGCAATAAATCTCCAAAAGCAACTTCCTAGTGTAACGATTGTTGTGCTCGATGTTTTTAAACCTCTCTATGACTTGGTTTAATCCCCTAACATATGCTAACTTAATTGGCTTAACAGATTTGATCTGGGACTAGAGAAGCCAAAGGAGAAACATCACAGAGTACAGTGACACTTGCCATTGCTTAAATATTGGGTGGGATTATTCCTCTCGTTCCTTACATGTTCATTCCAAAGGCAGCATAGGCAATCGTGCTTTCAGTCGTGGTTAATTACCTGGTTGCATTGCTGCAATTGTGTCCAAAGACCAGAAGCAGATTGGATGTTAGGTTTCGCTTAAAAACATGTTTCTTTTGTTATATTTCGAGCGTGTGTATTTTTACGCCAGTAAAAAAAAAAAATGTCACACAGCAATTTACATTAATTTCTGGAAAATTGTAGTGTGTGAGATAGACGTATTTTTGTAATATTGGGACGAACATTCTCAATCAATTCTTTAGCAACAGATATTGAATGTTGACGCCCTTTTCAACTTTTGAAATTCCTCACAAGACTTTCTAGATTGTTTATATCAAGAACCGATTTAGCAAAGAATTTCTAGATTAGTTTTTGGTACAACTAGTTTAGAAAATCCAATATAAATTATTTCCTTTCATAAATGCGCTCATATTTTTGTTCTCGCTCCAATTTTGAAACCCTCGGTTCTTTGTCTCAATGACATCGAAAATGCCTTGAGATCATCAAAACCTTCTTCCTCTCCATTCCCTCTGTATGTTCATAACATTAATGCTCTCTTTTGATGTCACTTTGGTATGAATTCCCTCTTCGTTTCCTCTTCATTTTTTCTTTGTTTTAAATGTTCTTTGTCTTTATTTTAATGAATATTGTTCTTCTCTTTTGTTTTAAGTGTGTTCTCAATTCAGTTCTCCATTGCTCCAATAGGTATGTTATCTCTCTTTGATTATGGGCTATTCTCTGTTGTTTGTATTTGATTACCTTATTTTGTTTTAATCTTAATAAACACATGGAGAACTCTCACTTAATTATAAACCTCGTCATGGACACCTCATCTATTGGACTGATATTCTTCGATGCATTATCTCTCATTTAATAATGTATTTTTTTTCCTTTTATTTTTGTTTGATCAATAGAAACTCAATTCTTTCTTTTAAGGTAACTCTTCTTCCCTCTTTTTTGTTCCACATTTCTGTTATTATAAATCTCTAACTTGGATTATATTCATTCATCTCTAGTAAAGCTATCATCATTACTTTGTACACTCCAACACATATTTTCTACTAGTCAAACCCAAAAACCACTAGAAAATGGGTGTGGAGTGTACAAAAAGGTAGTGATAACTTTGACAGACATGAATGAATATAATCCAAGTGGTGGTTTATAATAACATCAATGTGAAACAAAAAAACAAAGGAGAGTTACCTTATAAGAAGGAATTGAATTTCTATTGAATCAAAGAAAAATAAAAAGACATGTAATGTATTGTAACTGTTTTTAGTTTAGTCATTGTAATGAGCAAATTGCACTTGTATGTTAGGGATTAAGGTATTGGAATGTATTTTTAGTTTTCATATTGGAATGTATTGTATATCAGGGAGGAAATTTAATTGCAATGTTGTTTTAAAAAATTGACTTTCTATATCAATTGTGGACACAACTAATCTAGAAATTCTGAATCAATTATAAATATAATCGATGACTTTCTTGATCAATTTATATCGACTTTCTATATTGACTAATTCTACATCTGCATGTAGAACCAATTTAGAATGTCAAAAACAACCGATCTTAAAAGTATTTTTTAGTACTAGTGTTAGCTAAAAAAAATTTCATGATAATCTAACGAAAACTTAATCATCTTGCAAAAGCTTCCATCAAGTCATGTTTTGTGTTGTTTTTTCTCTTTCATTGTAATAGATACTCAATAATATAAATGTATAGTTATATATGTGTCTAAGACAATTCCTAATCAATTGTGATAGGTCTAAGGTGGCTTGGGCGTTTACAAAGGTGGTGCTTGAATCATCCATGGTTGTGAGACATCTATCTATTTTTAGTTATATCAATACTTTTTGTCTGTTAGAAAATAAATATAATAAAGCATGTAATTTTAAACCTTAACGCGCAATTATTATTATTTGTTTTTTAAAAATGAAAAAAATGTGTATGGAAACATAATAATAAAATTTTATCTAATTTTATATTTGTCTATATTTATTTACAATAAGTTAGTTGATCAAAATGATGAAATTATTTGTTTGGGTTAACTATTTCTTTTTAGCTATTTATTTATAATGCGTCTTGCCTTTTTGTATGGTGTAGATTATAGGATGATTTTCTCTATTAAAATAGATGAAGGCAACCATCCACTTGTTCTGAAATGGGCTTCCAGGGAGGGCCAATCCTAAGGATGTGATTTTCTAAAATCACAAGTTATTGTTCCAACTGTACATGTGTCTAACACAGTGAGCGACTGATCATACTAACAAAATGTATCTGGCTAATATTTGCATTAATATTGTGACCATTTGAACACCTTACCATGATCAAGATGCATCAATGCTAAATGTCTTTAAGGTAATTTGACCTTAAGTTGAGATGAGTCTAATCACCTATGCAAATAGCTAATATACCCTCACAACTATAATAGTATATCACATGTAACATTTGTCTGATCTTTGTCACATTATGTGCCTAGGGAAGTTATAAAATCAACCTTAATTGTTGATCCAAAACAATGCTTACAAGCACTAATGGCTCCCCGCCTCCCCCTTTTCACACCAAGATGAGGCTACTAATTGGTAATTGTCCTAACACCTTAACTAAAACCTGCACTCATAATTAAATATCAAAACTCCCTTCGCAATTAGGTATCTTTTTTTTAGTTTTGTAAAATACAAAAATAACACAAGAAGGGGGGTTGAATTGTATTATACCAAATTTTATCAAAAACCTTTTAAGAACATTTCGTCTGATGGGTTAAACAAAATATTTTTAAAAGATGTTTAAATAAAGACGAAAGAAAAATGCAAACCAGAGAAACACAAAGAGTTTATACTGGTTTGTCTCCCCCAGAAACTACGTCCAGTTCTTAGCAAACTACCAAGTCCCACTAACTTAAATAAGTTATAAGTATTCTTTTAACCAAGCCTCTTCAGGCTCAACCCAAGTAGTCTTTAACTTGCCTCTCCAAGTAAAAACTCAAGTATTCTATGAATCAAAGCTTCTTCAAGCTTCTACTAATTTATTAGAGAAATGGTTGATTGTGCTTAAGCTAGCGTCTTATCAAACGAATATACAATAAAGCTCAGGAGAGCATTTACAAGCAATGTATTCAAAGTTACAGATTGAGAGAGAGATATATATATCTTAAGTTCCACATCATAACTAAGGTCTCTTCTTCTATTTATAGGATTCTTCCAAAAGTATCCATTGTGAGTGTCATTGGAGACATCCTTCGTCTAGTGTTGTAAAAGTAGAAAAGAGTCGTTGGAGCATTAATTCAGCATTAATGTCTTTTACCAACCAGTCACTCTGATAAGATAAAATAGTTTGCTTATCTAGCCTTTCTCGTACTCAATCTTATTGTAGTGGGCATATCTGCTTTCCATATTGACATTTGTACTCAAGTTCCTACTTTTAAGTGTAAAGTTGACTCTTATCAAGGATAGGTACGTAGATGTCTTCTTTTTCGAGAGAGTGTGCACTTTTCAAAAGAAACAGAAAGGTTCTCGAATACCATAGCTATAAAAAGACAAGTTTAGCACGCATGCACACACACACACACACACACACACACACACACACACATATCATCTTGGGAAGTTAAGATGAATACATAGTTTGCGTAATAAGACGATAGCAAAAATATGTGAAAACGTGTGATCAAACGATTAACCATAAGACTATTTGAAAATGTGTGATCAGACGATTAAGCATAAGACTGTTTGTTATTATCAAAATATAATGAAGGTCATAGATTCGTCCTTTGTCTTAACAAGTTCTAATATAATGTTACTTTGCTTGATTCATCATTAACTTAAGTGTTACAATCTTTGTGAATGTCACCACCTCTGCTTATTATGCTTGATCGCAAAAAGAAGAGTAGTTCATTGGAGAAATCCTTATGTTTGATTGTAGGCCTTGTATTTTGGGTAACCACAAAGCCACCAAATGATGGTGTGGAACTTAAAACTTCTTTCAACTACACCAACAAAGAGAATTATGAAGGAGTGTTTAAGAAAGAAACTTGTCAAGACGGAACTGGAAGGTCAAAAAAGGTTATTAGAAAAGTTTCATATAGAAGAGTTTGTGATCTCAAAGTTATGCCGACGTTGGAAGTGGAATGAAACATTGATATATGTAATTGTATAGGGAAACACAAGAAAGGGGTCAAATCTCTTTTATCCTTTCTGTAAAATTCTCTAAGTGTAAAAGAAAACTTGGGATAATATTTGTACATCGGTCTTACAAAGACGAAGTAGTCAAGTGATTTACCCTTAATATTTTCTAAGTGAAAACGGTTGAAGCCTGAAGAGGCTTTGAATCAAACAATACTTGGGTTTGAGCTTAGAGAAACTTGTATTGTAAACAATATTTGGGTTATTGCTTGGAGAAGCAAGTCAAAGAATACCCACGTTGAGTCTAAAGAGGACTAAGTTAAAGAATACTTGTAACAATCTTAACTGTTAGTGATGTTCTTGGTTGAATACTAAGGACTAAATGTAGTCTTGAGTTAAAGATGAATCAGTATAAAAACCCTTGTATCTTCCCCTATCTTATATATATATATATATATATATATATCTTGCTTAAATGTTTTAAAAATAACCAACATACTTAACATGTTTTAAGATAAACTTACTTTTAAAAAGACATTGAATAAACGTCGTTTTATAAAATACGCTAATGTATCATCTTATGTTAGATGAAATATCTTCTTAGTAAAAAGATTTGTGAAAAAAGTTTAAAACACAATTTAGTCCCTCTTTTTGTGTTTTCCTGTATTCTACACACACTAATATAATCATTAAACCTGTGCACTTAGACCAACCTACACAAGATTAAATACAAGGAAACTCTTAGGCCTACACCTTGTCAAATATGGACATACCTCCATTAAGTTAGATATATAGTAATGATTATGCCTCTTTTATGTAAAAGCAACAGAGAAGAGACAATCAAGGGAATTATGCATTGATTCCCCCTCCCCCCAACATTAAGAGAGCATCAACACCTAGAGCTGTTAAGGTAAGCCAACCTGGCTCACCCCAATTGGCTCCCCACAGGTTAGTCAAAAAGTGAGTCAACCTAACTCGACTCACTTTTTTGGTGAACCACGAAATAGCCAACCCACGTCAACCCACCACAAGTTAGTGGGTTAAACGGGTTGGTTCACCTAAAATAAAATAGAAAATAGAAACAATAGAAGCCACATTATTTTTCTTTTTCTCTGTGAGAAAATATTATACCAATTAAACATTTAAACTAACGATTAAATAAATATTAATTATGAAGAAAGGAATTACAATCAATCACGCATGCAAACAAAAAATATGATAAATAAATAGAGAAATCTGAGATAACAAAACAAAAGGGTCAAATTATGTATGTTATGTATAATCTAATTGGTGGAAAAAATAAAGAGAGAAGCTTATTTAAAATGGAGGGAACTAGAGTAACTATGGTGTGGACCAAGTCGATGAGTCATGTTGGAACCAAAGACGTAGAAGCGTCTATACCCTCAAAGTGTTGAGGATAACAAACTTATAAATGTTCAAGTTTTCTACCAAAGGACTAACCTTGTCACAGCAAACAAGCTTCTCTTTGTAGACCGTCCAGTAAACGTATCAAAGAAGACCGTCCAGTAGACGTGTTAAAGTAGACCGTCCAGAAGACTCGCTATAAATTGACCTTCTAGTAAACTACTTCAGATAACTGTCTGAAGAACAAATTCAAAAATATGATGCAAGCTTCCAACGACAACATTCAAACAGCTAAGTTTTATTGGAGCGTCCAATTTACTTATGATAGTTTTCCTCGAAACTAACACATTACCACTCTTGTGATCTAACGTTCAAATTGTTTGAAGCATTAATTGTAATTAGATTCTTTCTAGTGCAAAGGCGCAGCAACACAGATAAAGTAAGTCAACTTATCAAGCTGCCATGCCGGATGAAGAATGTTTAGAAAAGCAGATCATCAGCACAGTCCTGCGCTTTCCTCTTTAGTGCAAGTTTAAAATCTGCTACCCTAATCTTTCTGAAAGCACAGTTTACATGTCTCTCGTTACATAATGAAGTCAAAATATTCTACAACGGATCTTTTCCCTGAAGAATATATATAAGCACCAAGGAAGAACGAAACAGATATATACGTGCTTGGTGTAACAATTCTTAGTGAACAAAAAACTTTTGAACATTTGATAGAAGCGTCCACTAGACGATAGCAAAAATTTTGTAAAGATTTTCAGAGTGTTTTGAGCTTTATCTTTTAAATCCTCACTACGTGAGTTGATATCCTTGTAAAAATACTTGTCTGTATCGTGAAATCCTGGAGAGGCTTAGTGAAAAAGAATACTTAGGTTGAGCAATCTAGGGTGATCGCTGTGTAAAGCTTGAAGAGGCTGCAAACAATACTTGTAACCTAAGGTTGGTTAGTAAACACCTTCTAGGTGAAGGGACTAGACGTAACTCAGGTTGAGTGAACCAATATAAAAACTTTCTGTATTATCCTTCTCTCTATCCCTAAGCTTGAAAACGTTTTTCATACTTACTTACTTGTTTCGAAAAATTTTAAACGCACAATTCAACCCCCCCTTCTTGTGCGTTTTTTCTATTTCAATTGGTATCAGAGCTCGGCCTCTTAGGGTTGAGCATCTAACACTACAGGGGTAAAACGATCTAGATCACTCATGGAAAACGAAGGACAAGCCTTGAACAGACCACCTCTCTTTAAAGGTCAAAACTACGATTATTGGAAGCAAAGAATGATAGCATTCTTTGATGCATGTCATATAGACATATGGGACGTAGTAGAAACTGGCGATTATCTACCCTTTAACCAAGATGGAAGGGAGCTGCCAAGAAGTCAATGGACAGAAACTCACAACAGAGGTATCTTCTAAACTCAAAAGCTAGAAACCTATGATGTGCGCCTTATCTGAATTTGAATATGAAAAGGTGTACAGTTTAAAAAATGCTAAGAAAATGTGGGACACCTTCGCTCTTGCCTACAAGGGAACTTCACAAGTAAAGAGTCCAAGTTGAGCTTACTAGTAAGACAATATGAACTCTTTACTATGAAAGAAAATGAAACTATTGAACTCATGTTTGGTAGATTTCAGACCATAATAAATAACCTAAGATCCTTAAGCAAAACCTATGACAATTATGATCACATTGACAAAAACTTAAGAAGTTTGCCTAGGCAATGGAGATCGTGGGTTACAGCTTTAAGAGCTTCCAAGGATCTAACAGCACTCTCAATGGAAGAGTTACTTGGAACTCTTAAAGTCCATGAACTGGAGCTGAAGCAAGACGAAGGACAAAAGAAAAAGTCCATCGTTCTAAGCGTCCAGCGTCTATCCAGAGGATCATCATCCAAAGCCCTACACGTGGAAGAATCCTCTAAGGAAGAGTCCGAAAAGGACGACTTCGATGAAGATGAGATATCCTTCATCTCCAGAAAAATACAGGCTATGTGGAGAAGAAAGGAGGATCTAGAGCCAAAAACTTCACAAAGAAGTTTAACAAGGGATCAAAAGAAAAGAGTCCTTCAGTATGTTATGAATGCAAGAAGCCTGGACATTTCAAGGCTGAATGTCCCAGTCTACAGATGGACAAAAAGAAGACGTTCTTCAAGAAAAAGGGTCTCATGGCTACCTTGGGAAGACATGGACCTATCTTCATCAGAAGACAAAGAAGAAGAAGCCAACTTATGTCTTATGGCGGAGACCAGCTCTGATAGCTCAGACAATGAGCAAGACGAAGAGGTAAACTTCAATGACTTAATCCTTTTACAAGAAGCGTATAATGATTTGCTTGCTAATTCCTCAACTCTCTCAATGGGGTATAAAGAACTACAAAGAAAATTTTCTAAAATAACAAAGGAATTCAATTTGCTCAAAGAAGAGCACAAAGAAGTTTTAAAAGAAAATGAGCTGTTAAAAACAAATAGCATTTCAGAAGAGACACATTCTCATGAAGTCTTAGAACTTCAAAAAGAAGTTACTCATCTGAAAGAAAGTTTGTCTAAATTTGTCAGCGGAACAGAGAACTTAAATAAGATTCTATCTTATAGAAGAAGTCCTTATAATAAATCTGAACTTGGCTTTGTTAAAGAAAATTACAAACCGAGTAAAAACATAACCTTCTGTAAAATATGTGGAAAGAATGGACATGAATCAACAAAATGTAGATATCGTCCAACGAAGAAGGCGTCCAATGCCTTCAGAACTAACAGAAAAGGACACAAGTCCATTTGGGTACCTAAGTCTATGATCATCTCTGTTGCAAATTTTCTTGACAACCAAAAGAAAACCCTAGTCATAGGCACTAGATAGTGGTTGCTCACGACACATGACGGGAGAAAGGTGTATGTTCCAAAGCCTACAACCTAAGAATGGTGGATGGGTCACCTTTGGAGGAAACCAGAAGGGAAAGATCACATGAATAGGAACAATTGGTAAGCACTCTTTTCCCTCCATTGAAAATGTTTTATATGTTGAAGGACTCAGACACAATCTACTAAGCATAAGTTAATTATGTGATAGTGGACACAATGTTTCCTTTGACAAAGAAAAATGTATTGTCAAAAATCTAGATAGATCCATATTATTCTCTGCCAAGAGGCAAAGCAATCTCTATAAGATTGATCTTAATGACTTCACAACTCAAAATGTAACGTGTCTAGTATCCATCAAAGAGAATCAATGGACTTGGCACAAGAAGCTTGGACATGCAAGCTTGAGACTAATCTCAAAGTTAAGTACAGCATAACCTCGTAAGAGGACTTCCAAATCTTGCTTACAAGTCTAATGTTCTCTGTGATGCATGTCAAAAAGGGAAACAAGTAAAAAGCTAGTTTGAATCAAAAAATATTGTTTCCACAACTAGACCTCTTAAGCTACTACATATTGACTTGTTTGGTTCAACCAGAATAGCCTTCCTTAGCGGAAAACGATATGGACTAGTCGTAGTGGACAACTACTCTAGATGGATAGGGTTATGTTCTTAAAACACAAGGATGAGTCTTATAAGATCTTTTCAATCTTTTGCAAAAGAATTCAAAATGAAAAAGGTTTTTGCATAGCTTCAATCAGAAATGATCACGGAAGGGAGTTCAAAAACGAAAGTTTTCAAGGGTTCTGTGAGGAGAATGGAATTCTCCACAACTTCTTTGTACCACGAACACCACAACAAAATGGTGTAGGTAGAGAGAAAGAATAGGTCATTGCAAGAAATGGCTAGAACCATACTAAATGATAACTCCACTCCTAAGCACTTCTGGGCTGAAGCAGTAAACACTGCATGTTATTTACAAAATAGAATTTATATAAGACCTATTTTGAAAAAGACTCCTTATGAATTGTGGAAAGGTCGAATGCCCAACATATCATATCTTCACCCCTTTGGATGTCAATGTTTCATCTTAAACACTAAGGACAATCTGGGAAAGTTTGATTCTAAGTGTGATGATGGAATACTGTTAGGCTATTCCGAAACATCCAAGGCCTATAGAGTTTATAACTCTAGAACTTTAACAGTTGAAGAAGCCATCCATGTTAATTTCAATGACAATAAGCCTGATAAAGAAATATCAGAGCTAGACAATTCATTTGCAGATATGAAGCTAGAAGATGCTAAACCTTTAGCGTCTAAAGATTAGATAGACGATCCAAAAATAGAAGAAAAGAAACCAACTGGACGTTCTTGGAATATGAGGACATATCATCCAGACAATCAAATTCTTGGAACATGTCAAGATCATGTCATGACAAGATCGACCTTCAAAGAGCAAGCTCAAATTGCTTTGATTTCTCAACTAGAACCAAAAACAGTGGACGAAGCTCTCTGGATGATGGCTGGATCAGCGCCATGAAGGACGAACTTAGTCAATTCGAAAAGAATGATGTCTGGATGCTAGTTCCTACACCCAAGGACAAGTCTATCATTGGAACAAAGTGGATGTTCGCAACAAGCTAGATGAAGCTGGCAAAGTGATAAGAAATAAAGCAAGACTTGTAGCTCAAGACTACTCTCAACAAGAAGGTATAGACTTTACCGAAACCTTTGCACCAGTAGCTAGATTAGAAGCCATCCGCATCTTACTTTCATTTGCTGCTCATAGTAATATGAAGCTCTATCAAATGGACATAAAAAGTGTATTCTTAAATGGCATAATAAACGAGGAAGTCTATGTGAAACAACCTCCTGGTTTTGAGGGTGATACTTTTCCAAAACATGTTTACAAACTGAAAAAGGCTTTGTATGGACTTAAACAAGTTCCAAGAGCTTGGTATGAAAAGTTAAGTTCTTTTCTTTTAGAAAATGGTTTTACTAGAGGAAAGTAGACACCACTCTTTTCGCAAAGACGTTAAATCACACTTTATTATCGTACAAATATACGTAGATGATATTATATTTGGTGCTACTAATGACGCTCTATGCAAATATTTTTCTACGATTATGACAGCAAAATTCGAGATGAGTATGATAGGAGAACTAAAATTATTCCTAAGATTGCAAGTAAAGCATACTGCAAATGGCATATTCATACATCAAACAAAATATGTTAACGAACTTCTCAAGAAGTACAAGATGGGCGATGCCAAGGAAATGAGTACACCTATGCATCCATCATCAGTACTCAGCCTAGACAAAGCGTCTAAAAAGGTAGACCAAACTACATACTGAGGTATGATTGAGTCTCTCTTATATCTCACAGCGTCTAGACTTGACATTATGTTCAGTGTATGCTTATGTGCCCATTTTCAGTCTGACCCTAGAAGAACTCATCTAACAGCAAGTAAAAAGAATCTTTAGATACTTAAAAAGAACCACTAATCTTGGTTTATGTTTTAAGCCAAACAAAGATTACAGGTTAGTTGGATTCTGTGATGTTGATTATGCTAGAGACAGAATAGAATGCAAAAGCACTAGTGGAGGATGTCACCTCATTGGTGGGAATTTAGTCTCTGGATGAGCAAAAGACAAGGGACAATTGCCCTATCCACAGCAGAAGCAAAATATATCTCAGCCGCGTCTTGTTGCTCACAAATTTTATGGATCAAGCATCAATTAGAAGACTATAGTATCTACGAGAGTAACATCCCTATCTTTTGTGATAATACTGTTGCTATAAATCTGACTAAAAATCCTATTTGGCATTCTCGGGCAAAGCACATTGAAATAAAACATCATTTTATGAGAGATTATGTTCAGAAGGGAGTTGTCAATATTCAGTTTATTAACACTGAAAATCAATTGGCTGACATATTTACAAAACCCCTTCCTGAAGATAAACTCATCTATATTCAAGATCTTCTTGGTATGGAATTTATAAATGAATAGTCTAATCAACATGCCTTGACCGTCCAAAGATGTGAGCGTCTAATGTGTTGTAGCGTCCAATATTTCATTGTCCACTTGCATAGCTTTTCGCATTCCATAACAACTTACATTTATGTGTGCATAAAAATCCTTATCCGTACTTAATTATGATTTCTCTGAAAATGAGTTGAAATAAATGCCTTATTTCGGTCTGAGTCACTCATGTGCCGTATAACCAACCTCAAGAAATGTAAGCGCCTGACCCAGCACTTATTACGCATCACCTCTCTCTTCGAAATTGAAAGAACCGCCAAAAGAAAAACTCTTCGGTTTCTTCATATACACTCAAACCCAAACCAAACACTCACCTCTTCTCAAATCCACTTAAACTCTCTTAGTCTCTCGAAACCTCTTAAACCCTAACAACCTTTCAAGCTCTCAAATATGGCAACTGTAAAGGCTAGTCCTGCTGCAAAGGCCGTGGCTCGTGTGGAGAGCCTAGACAAGGCTGTTGTTCTTATTGAAAGCCGTTTTGATATCCAAGCTCTGGAGGACATGGGTGTGAATGTAAAGGACAACTTGCTCATATGTGGAATTCTCAACTACTTCCACTTGAACGAGATCATATACCCAGAACTCATCCGATAATTCTAGAACTCTACTATTTTCTCAAATACAAACATCACTGGAACTGTTCTGGGAGTTAAGGTCACACTGGACCTCGACTCTGTTGCCCAAGCCATTGGCTGTGAGCGGGCTGGGTCCTGCATCAAGAATGGCTGGGAAAGCAATTTTGGAGGACATGACACGGTAGACGCTACTCTGATGGTTCCAGAAGGCGAAGGGCCAGTAGTATACAGCAAATTGACAAAAGAGGGGAAGATATTCCAGCAGTTTTTGAATAAGGGAATTCTTCACAAGGCTGGATCGAAGGATAGCGTCACCTTCCTGCATAGGTTTGCGCTGTTCCATATGATCACAGGTCAACAGTTCAACCTGCCACACCTCATCCTGAGCAACATCTTCAGGATCATGAGAAGACGCGAAGAGCAAAACCAGATCACCTACGCCGCTCTCCTTAACAAAATCTTCTGGCAACAGCAAGTATTTCATGCTTTCTTTGCTCTATCTCTTGGAGAGCAAAACCATATTCAGATTCTGGGTGGTGGCCATAGAATCACTCAATTGCCGTTTGGACGCAACAATGTTGCACAAATGAAGGCTGGGTTCATGTTGAAGTTGTTGGAGACTACGTCCTAAATTAGTAGATGTTAAAGAAAAAGTTGTTGAGATGGCACCTCTGCAGACAATAGAGCCAAGCATCCTGGCATGCTGAACTGATGGACAACGAGGCACTATTTGTAAGTCCTACTACTATCAGAACGTCCACCAGGAGGAGGTCATCCAAGACGCAAGCAACCAGAGTTACAAGGTCCAAGATCCAACGACCTTCAGCTCCGTCTACTCCTCTTGCAGCTGCTCTTATCGCTGCCTCTGCTTCTTCTCTTGCTCCAACAATAGTCCCTGCTAAGAGACACTTGATTGTCGCTTCTGATGACAAAGATGATAAGCCCATTGGTGAGCTTATCAAGAAGTAGAAAGCTGCTATGGTTGCCATTCCTGCTGAACCACAACCTCCACCTGTCCAACAATCAACCACTTTCGTCCCATCCTAAACAACCAGCAGAAACACCTCTAGGAGAAGCACAGTCTAAGAGAAGTAAGCTTTCCTCTTCTGCTGCTGATGAACCTGTCAGCGACTTTGTTGATTTAATCATTATTGAACCTTTTGAACCTTTTACCCAAACACAAGCCGACACACAAGCCACACCTAAACCAGATATGTTGCTGCCTGGTGACAAAGGTTATACCTGCCTTATCCTTACCCCCGGCATATCTAAGACACATCTCTCCATCAAGCCTACTAAATCACCTTCCTCCTCAACCATCATATCTATACCTACATCATTCCACCCCTCAGAAACCTTGGCTAGAACCAAACAGAAATGGCCTCAACTTTTTGTTGAGGGCAACACTCAAAACCTCCTAGACGACAATGCTATCATTTTGCGTCCAGAGCTCCTCGAACCTGAATTCGGTTTTGATTACTCTCTGATTGATGTGGACAAATACATAGACGACTATGTTCATCAATCGTCGAAGATTATCTGGCACTGCCTCCTAGAGCTATCGAACTCTTGCCGCTCAAGCAGTTTATTAGACGAAGGTATCCTAGAATTGTACGAGCTTGGCGCCCCAATGCTTATCCTCCTAGAGTACTTCAACATAGAGTACCTCCAGTGGATGACACCGAGCAAGCTTTACAAACAAGACGACCAGGGGACAAGCAGACCGTCCATCTAAGGCCTGCTGATTTGAAGTTTAGGTCTATAGATGTGGAAGAAGATGGATTCTTTCCCTTTGCCTTTGAGCATATGTTCTGTAACACTCTCAAAGGTTCCGCAACTTTGAAGTATCAACTCTTCATTCCCCATCCCAACACATCCGACCTTCCACATCCATTCGCATCCAACCAGATCGCGTCTGCCCAAGACTGCCACTCATCGATGACAACCGCAAAAAGAAAAAGATTCTAACCAAGGCACCATCCTTGCCTTTACCATCCCGAGCTGAATTTCAACAATATCCAACCCATTCCCGTGAATGGTTCCTAGCTCAGCGTCTTCATACAGACTTAGACGAGGCCAATGCTAAATGTTTCTGGCACCAACATATGTCCATATGCGAACAAGAAGCGTCTAGTAGCGGTGTTTCAGCAGACAACAAGGCTGATATCCCAACTACAACGCACTGTGAATTCACACAGCGTCCAGCTCATGTCTTTCACCTTTCGGACAGTTCAGCTGCCTTTGTCCGTCCACTGGACGTGCATCCACTCCTTGGTACCGAAACTTCTATTCTATACACCATGATTGCTACTCTCACTCACCTCAACAACTTCGAACCGCCGTACCCTTGGTCCACTCTTCGTCCTTACCAACTCACAGTACAAAACTTAAAATTTCTAGAAGCACCTCCTCCCCTCTCTGAAGCTCTTTCACCCACTCCTTCCAACCACCGTCACTTACACCTCCACCACCGCCTACTTTTGGCTCCCAAGCCTCCGCAAGCCTTCCTATTTCTTCCTCTGCCCCTTTCCCCATTCCCCCTATTGACCCCGCTATTCAACAATACGTTGCCACCCAACTTCAACCCATCTTCACCCTTCTTCACCAAATTCTTCAAAACCAACAAGCCCTTCTACATCCTTCTTAACCTTCCCACCTCCTCCTCCTCCGCCGCCGCCACAGTGACAGTGATGACGCATCCCTTTTCTTTTTGTCAGCTTTTTGCTTATGACAAAAAGGGGAGAAAGCATACTGTTTTTTTTTTTGTTTTTGCCTTAGTCGTGTTTTTTTTCTCTCTTTTTCTGCTTTTGTTATTTCTCTTTTATGCTCTGTACAGCTTAATAAAATACATAGTTGATCTGATATACTTCAAGTGTTACTCTATCTATATTAAATCCTATAACTATTAGATATAATATGCTTGATACTTTGAACGTTATTTGATATGGATTTAAACTAATATATCTTGTGTCTCAAAGAATACAAAACTTGGAATATCAAACTCAGGGGGAGCATAGTAAGTCTTTTGAAAACTCCTTTATGCGTCTTTTTATATTCTAGCAAAAACTTAAAAATTAATAAGGTTTGTCATCATCAAAAAAGGGGAGATTGTTGGAACCAAAGGTGTAGAAGCGTCTATACCCTCAAAGTTTTGAGGATAACAAACTTATAAATATTCAAGTTTTCTACCAAAGGACTGACCTTGTCACAGCAAATAAGCTTCTCTTTGTAGATCGTCGAGTAGACGTATCAAAGAAGACCGTCTAGTAGACGTGTTAAAGTAGACTGTCCAGAAGACTTGCTATAAATTGACCGTCTAGTATACTACTTCAGATAACCGTCCGAAGAACAAATTCAAAAATCTGATGCAAGCTTCCAACGACAATATTCAAACGGCTAAGTTTTCTTGGAACATCCAATTTGCTTATGATAGTTTTCCTCAAAACTAACACATTACCACTCTTGTGATCTAACGTTCAAATTGTTTGAAGCATTAATTGTAATCAGATTCTTTCCAGTGCAAAGGCGTAGCAAAATAGATAAGGCAAGTCAACTTATCAAGCTACCATGCCGAATGAAAAACGTTTAGAAAAGCAGATCGTCAGCACAGTCCTGCGCTTTTCTCTTTAGTGCAAGTCTAAAAGTTGCCACCCTGATCTTTTTGAAAGCACAATTTACACGTCTCTCATTGCATAATGAAATCAAAATATTCTACAACTGATCTTTTCCCTGAAGAATATATATAAGCACCAGGGAAGAACGAAACAGATATATACGTGCCTGGTGTAACAATTCTTAGCAAACAAAAAACTTCTAAATATTTGATAGAAGCGTCCACTGGACAATAGCAAAAATCTTGTAAAGATTTTCAGAGTGTTTTGAGCTTTATCTTTTAAATCCTCACTACGTGAGTTGATTTTCTTGTAAAAATACTTGTCTGTATTGTGAAAGCCTGGAGAGGCTTAGTGAAAAAGAATACTTGGGTTGAGCAATCTAGGGTGATTGTTGTGTAAAGCCTGAAGAGGCCGCAAACAATACTTGTAACCTAAGGTTGGTTAGTAAACACCTTTTGGGTGAAGGGACTGGATGTAGCTCAGGTTGAGTGAACTAGTATAAAAACTTTCTGTGTTATCCTTCTCTCTATCCCTAAGCTTGAAAACGTTTTTCATACTTACTTACTTGTTTCGAAAAATTTCTAAATGCACAATTCAACCCCCCTTCTTGTGCGTTTTTTCTATTTCAATTGATGAGTCGTTGAACGGAAGCTTACTGAAAACAAAAAAGAATGGGAGTGACTATAATGTGGCCTAAGTCATTGAGTTTGTGCGGCTATGTCGCTGTGGCTTGTGGCTTGTGAATGGGAAAAGAAAAAACTCAAGAAAGGTCGTTAAAAGAGAACCTAACCCCTAAGCTTGTAAGTGTGAGAGTGAGGGTTAGAATTAGAAAAGTGAGTTTTTTTTAGTGAAACCGCAACCTGTGAACCAACCCGGCTCATCACAGGTTCAACCTAGGTGAGCCAGGCCACAATTTACTCATAATTGTGGTGGGTTGATTTTTACTAACCCAACCCGGCTCAAACTTGTGGTGAGCCGAGTTGGCTCATAGGCTCCAACTCACATTGACAGCTTTATTAACACTATTAGAAAGGGGTCATCCAATTAAGCGTTACATGCTTAGCGTAAACAATATTAAATTATATTAGATAATATGATAATTATAAATTATTATATTAAGTAATTTATTTTCATAATCACTTTAACAATCTCTTTAATATTTTACCATATTATTTTGCCAAAGGTTTCTTTATATAACATTATTAAATTTAAGTTTGAGATAGAAAATAATTAAAAAGGTTGAAAAAATTAATAAAATTTGAAAGTTTTTATAAGATGTAAAATTAATAATTTGAATATTTTTTTGAAAATTTTAATTTTGGAATAAATATGATGTTTTAATTGTTAAAAGAGGATTTAAAATAATTTAATATGTCCAAATTAATTAATTTTTTAAGAAAATATATGAGAATTTAAAAATTTTAATTAAAAAATAAAAAATTAATTAAAGAACTTATTTTTACAATTTGAAAATTTGAAAATTTTGATTATAAAATAAAATATCAAACAATTAAATTAAAAATTAAAAGTATTAGAAGAACATTTTTTTTCTTAAAGTATAAGAACAAAATTCTTCATTAGTTATAATATAGTAAAAAAGGTAATTAATTAAAAAAGATAAATGTTGGGGTGTTAGATTTATTTGAACTCTTAAACCCTAGCATCCGAAACGTTTTCCATCTCTAAAATCTGTCTCTATTTATATATTTGAGAATTAATCAATGAAAAATATTGTTAGAGTTTAAATATGAATCCTATCCGTATTTTCTTCATATTTTAAATATTTTTAAATTTATAATAATTTTAATATTTTTATTCCTTAATAAGGTTTAATTCCTTCAAAGTTTTCGAAATTATTTGTTAATTTTCAACTCTTCCATTTTATATTTTATATATTTTACACACATTTAAAAAATATTTATACAATAAGTAAAATATTTGTTAATTTACTTAATTTTAACTCAATTTTAATTTAAAATATCATACAAATTATACTTATTGATATAAGGTTTATAAAAAAATTTAAAGACTCTAGTCAATAATATATATATATATATATATATATATTTATTTATTTAAAATAGATTAAATTTATAAAACTACTATAAAATTTAAATGTGTATGAGATACTTATTACTATAAAATTAAAGTTTACAATAAATAATAATTTTATTAAGAACTATATATATTTATAATTTAAAATATTTTAGGCATAAATATGATTTGGTTCTTGTAATATATCACCTTTTTATTTGGTCCTTGTAATTTTTTTTGTTTTGATCCTATTTATTTTGTGTTAAACCTGTAATATACTTATTTTTTTCATTTGTGTCACTATAATATTTAATATTTTGCTCTTAGTTCGTATCAATTTTTTTACAAGAACTAATTAAAAAAATGAACAAAATTTATTAGGAACTAAAACGAAAAAATAGATATATTACATGAACTAGAACAAAATAACAAGGAGCAAAACAAAAAAAAATATATTTACAAGGAACATTTAAAAAAAAAAATTACATGAACCAAAACTAAAAAAATGAACAAAAATATATTTAAACCAAATGTAATCTTACATATATATTGTTAATAGGAGAGAAAAAACTGGATTATTTTATTCGTTTGCTTAATTTTAACTAATAGACAACTTAAACTGATAATAACATAAATAATTTAATTAATAATTTAAAAATAAAATTCCATCAAGATGAGAAAATTAATGTGAAAATATTTACTGTTATATTATAAGCTAGAATACACAACTTGAAGAGCAAGTTTCACTCTATTTATCTTTCAATTAGATATTCCAATCTTTTTTCTCTTCTACAATTTGCCAAAAAATTTCACTCTCAAACATCTTAATATATCTTCTTTTATCTTTATGTATATACTTGATTTTTTAACTGTTTATACCTTTCAATCTACTTTTATCATTTTCTCTAAATTGAATTTCAATAACTATTTTTAAAAAAAAATTGACAATAGTTAAAAATAACCTTATATTAAATTATTTATTATACATTTAAAATATAATTTATATATTAAAAAATATTTATTTATTATAAATTTTAATTATATAAAAGTAAATATTTATTATGTATAATGTACAGTTAACCAATAATTACTTATCCCATAAATTATTGCCATCGCCTAATTTAAAAGTCATAGAAAGTAATGAAAATTGGAGTTTTTTTGTTTTTTCAATAACCGATGCATTTCATTGTCACCTCTAACAAGCGTTATGATATATTTAATAGAATATAAATTATACCGATGTTATTTATAATAACTATTATATCATCAATAAGTTTATATATATATAATGTTATTTTTATCGATTCAATCATTAAATTATAACTATATATTATCTTAATTGTTTGTGTTAAATTTTATCAAAATTAAAAACAATAAAAAGATAATTAAATGATTCATATTTTTATATGAGTTTAATGACTATTGTTTGTCCTCAAGCAATCACTGCGGCAATACCAAATATCAAGGAATCCAAATAGTGGGGCACAAGAAATTAAAAGTGCGTGTAGCAAGCAAGTCAAACATACAAATGATCATAGGCAAATCTAATTAGAGCTTAAGTCTCCAAAATCAATGCCTACATTGAATAGATCACTCACCTTTCCACACTCAAAGTGTTTTAAGGACTTGGCAATGTCACTCAACCATTTTCAATCAAAGTATCCTACCATAAGCTTGATAAGGAACCTTACTTCCACTAGAATGTCCTGAGTACACAAATGAGTCATAAGGTCTTTCATCTGGTTGTAATGGGGCCAAGGGTAAAACATTCAGGTAAGGAATTGAAGGAAAAGAAACTCCAAGTGCTTATCATTTATAAGTCCAATACCCTATAAAGTATATTAAGCATTAAAGTTTTTGACAAATGGGGTACATTTCAAACTTAGCATTCCTCTTGTTCTTTTTGCAACCTTCATTTTCATTTATTTAAACACTTTTTTTTTTATGAATTTTTTTCTTTTCACCTTCCATACATTTTTTTTCTTTTTCTAGCCTTTTTCTCAATTCAAATCTCAACATTCCCAAGCAAGAGTCAAATTGACAAGACATCATAGGAGAACCCTAAACTTAATACAAAGTTGCCACAATATACTTTATAGGGTACCAATAAGCATAAAACTTTCAAGCAATAAGGTACAAAAGAACATCATTCAGTGTATGGCTCAAGGGGGCAACTAGTGATCATGTTCAATTCTAACTCTAGTGTCTGAAGAATAAATTCTTAAGTGCCTTGATCATGCTTATTCATTCAAACAGAATTGTGTCGCTTCAAAAAGGTTCCAAAGAGAGTTCTAAAGGATAACAACAATGAAAATGTCACACTCAAAGAATGAATTGAGGTTAAATTATGCAATGAATAGCTACCCCTATTTAGGCTCAATATCTCACATTTATAGCTCAAATCAGTGCAAGCATTCAAACATCAGAGTTTATGCTAATTCTCAACTTGCCTAAGGATCATCTAATGCAATATTACCTCTACAAAACTTAGCATATTAGGCACCTAACGCAAAGGATTCAAAAATTATCATGCATACAGAGATAAAATGAAGTACAGAAGAGTTTAATGTAAGCAAATTTATAGTCCTGAGTGATATGGAATACAAGAATTAAGCAAAATAAAAGTCCTAAAATGCAATGCAAGACATGAACATAAACACACAGATACCCCCAACAACCCCAAACTTAAGAATTACATTGTCCCCAATGTAAAAGAAAAAGCTAAGTGAGAGGGGGAAGAGAAACTCACTAGGGTGGATGTGGAGAAAAGGGCCCGAAGGGTGGTGGAGGGCCCAATGCACCCGAACTTGAGCCTGGAATTCTTCAAAGTCAGCTTGGTGGACTTGAAATTTAGCTTGATGCTCCAAGAAAGTAGCATGATGGGCTTAGAATTTCGCATGGTACTCCTGAAACTAACACTAAAACCATAGACAAAAATTTTAAAACTTAGAGTAAAAATAAAAATAAACTAAGAAAGCAAATTAAGAAAAAAAAATTCTTTTTTTTTTATATGATTAAAGTCTTAGAATTTCAAGAAGACAATGCTTGGGTTGCCTCCCAAGAAGCACTTGTTTAACGTCACAAGCTTGATGCCTGATAAAATTAATCTCCCACAGTTGGGTGAGGAAAAAAGATGTCACCCTTTTTTCAATCGATTTCCCTTCTTTACTCAAAGTCTTAAGGTTTCTCAATCTATGTCTGTGAGGAGGGATATAAGGCTCCCTCTTTGGCGTGCATACTTCCTTGGGACTATTCTTTGTAAGGTGTCGAGCAAGTGACTCTCCAATTGACCATGGATCCTATGGATCTTTAACTGAGTGCTTGATTGCCTTTTGTTTCACCACTTAATCCAATGAGTCAATCCTGCACATAGAATTCTCAACTATAGGAAGATTATTAGCCTTAAACAAATTGAATTCAATGGTGTTCTCACCCACAATTAAGAATAGCTTACCCTTCTTTACACTTATATTAACATCAACTGTAGCCAAGAAGGGTCTACCTAGGATAATAGGGATGTTGGCATCTTCTCCTATTTTTGACACCACAAAATCCCATGGAATCAATAAATCGCCTACCTTAATAGGAATATCCTCTACAATCCCCACCGAGTGTTTGACGGATCGATCTGCCAATTATAATGATATATTGGTGGGTTGTAGTTCCCCTACACCAAGCTTCTTATAAATAGATACAGGCATCAAACTAACACTAGCCCCCAAATCACACAAGGTTTTTTCCAACCTTATGTCATCAATTAGACATGGTATGGAAAAACTACCTAAATCCCTAAGCTTAGGGGGTAACTTAGTCTAAGCAAGGGCCACAGTTTCATACTCATCAACCTTTCTTTTATTAGCCAAGATATCCTCGAGAAACTTCGCATAAATAGGCATTTATTGCAAAGTGTCTACAAAGGGAGTGTTGACATACAATTATTTTACCATTTCTAAAAACTTACCAAACTTTTTGTCTAACTTGGACCTAGCTAATCTTTGAGGGAAGGGAATAGGTGGTTGGTAAGGCATTGGGGGCACCTTTTTAGACATTTTCTCTTTCTTTATAGTACCTTCTTCTGTTTCTTTTCAACCAAGGATGGAGTCTCTACCTCTATTTCTACTTCCACCTCTCCTTTACATTCTTTTCTTGGTTAGACACAGGACCGTCTAACCTTCTACCACTCCTCAATGTAAGAGCATTAACATGTTCAACAGGATTAATCTCGGTCTTACTAAGGAATGTTAGAACCAAAGATGTTGAAGTGTCCAATCCCTCAAAGTTTTGAAGTTAACAAACTTATTAAAATTTAAGTCTCTGTGTGAATTAACGAGTTTTACAGCGTCCAAACTCATGGCATCCAACACACCAATCTCATCGAGCGTTCAAAGCTTATACATGATGGCCATCCAAGAGTAAAGTCTCATTCGTGGACTATGTGTCTTAAGTATTAGACACTTATACTAGATGCGTCCAAACAAAAGCTCTTAAACAACTACGTATATTTTAAAATATTCGTCCAATCTATACGTCTTTCATACATATCTTAAGACTAATGCCTTACCTTTTAAGATATAAACGTTCAAATACTTCAAGCATTAAATGGTAAACAGAAAGATTCTAGTGCAAAAGCACA
The DNA here is from genome assembly GCA_004329165.1 of Spatholobus suberectus. Lineage (NCBI taxonomy): Eukaryota > Viridiplantae > Streptophyta > Magnoliopsida > Fabales > Fabaceae > Spatholobus > Spatholobus suberectus. The sequence continues at coordinate 11,390,257 of CM014733.1, forward strand.
GCTTTTCAAAAAAAGGAAGTCAACTTCTCAAGCTGACAAGCTAAATGAAGAATGTTCAGAAAAACAGACCATTAACATAATCCTACACCTTCGTTTTGGTGCAAGTTTAGAAGTTGTCTTTTCTGACCTGTCTAAAAGCTCGATACGTATGCCTCTTTCTTGAAGACTAAAGTAAAGTCATCTTCAACGGCTCTTTTTGCTGAAGACTATATTTACCAAAAAAGAAGAACAATAGGAAGAGAACAATGAGAACGAATCAAGTGAAAAGAATAGACGTTGTTTGAAATTCTTTTGTGAAGAGCACATTGTTTTCTTACGTTCACTGGACGATAGTGAAAACTCTTAGAAACAATTCTGTAGTGAGCTTAATCTTTTACATCCTCACTTTGTGAGTCGTCTTTCTCTGTAATCAACTGTATTTGTTGTGAAAGCCTAGAGAGGCTTAGTGAAAAAGAATACTTGGGTTGTTAAAGCAATCTGGGGTGATTGCGTTGTAAAGCCTGAAGAGGTCGTGAAAAATACTTATAACCTAAGGTTGGTTAGCAAATACCTGCTAGGTGAAGGGACTGGACGTAGCTCAAGGTTGAGTGAACCAGTATAAATTTATTGTGTTCTTGTTCTTACCCATCCTTTGCTTAAAACGCTTATGAACTTGTTTTGAAGTTGAAAAGTTTTTTTTTAACGTACAATTCAACCCCCCCCCCTTCTTGTGCGATTCTTGCTCTTTCAGGGAACATACCTAGAGCATGACTGGATGTGGGAAGAAATTGGGCCACTTGGGAAATCTGGCCTTGCAGCATCTTATTGTGCAATGTCATGCCGTCCATCCGAGCAATTAGCTCCTTGATAGAGCTACTCACTGTCTTATTGGTTTGCTTTTGGCTTATTACAAAACCAGTCATTAATTCTCAAGCCTCGACAGTGATTGTTGGGTTGGATCCTACGGCTATTGGAAACTTTGACCACTAGTGCCTTTATTGAAATCTAAGGGTTGCTGGAAATTTGGCTACCAACTACCTTGACCTTGATTATTCCGGTAGAAGAAGTTCAGATGAACTCTCCACCTCGAATTATAAGTATTTGAGTAAGGGTCAAAGTTGTCCTTCTTTGGATAGTCATAAAAATTCTGTGTGGTAGCCACATTCTCCATTTGTTCTTTCGACCCCTTAGGTGCTCCTGCTTGGCAATCAATAACTGTATGTCCTTACACACCACAAATCTCACAAGAAAGGTTAGTAGCACCGACCAAATTAACATTGCCTTTTTCTAATTTATCAAACTTTAGGTTCAAGGCATCAACTCTAGCCATAAGAAGATCGATGTTATTTACCTTATACTTACTTGGGGCAACTCTCTGTGAGGTGTTGCCTTACTTGCCTACCCAATAGCATTGATTGGCTGTCATTGACTCAATGATCTCTAGTCCTTCATCGAAGAGCTTGTCCATAAAACCTCCACCTGCCGCGAAGTTCTACTAAGGTAGTTTAATCTATTGTGAAAGATATGGATTGTTAGCTCTTTCTCAAAACCACGATGAAGACATGTGAGCAAATATCCAGAGAACCTCTCCCATGCTTCAACAAATGATTCACTATCACCTTGGTGAAGTTGGCGATTTGCTTCCTCATTTCACCCGTCCTACATGGCAGATAGTACTTGCCAAGGATAGCCTTCTTAAATGAATCCCAAGTGGTGATAGCATTACTGGGAAGAGTCCTCATCCAAGCTCTCGCCTTTCCTGTTAAAGTTATGGGAAACAAGTGTAAGCGAAGCGCATCAGCTGAGATTCCTTGAAAGTGTTGACTCTCACATACTTCAGAGAAACCTTATAGATGTTCCGTGGGGTCTTTTGAGGGCAACCCATTAAATTAAGTCTGCTTCAGCATGCTTAGCAAGTGGGAGGTATCACAAAATTAGCATTTGGCCTTACAACTGCACGAGCTATCCCAGCTGGCAACCTATGGATTGCTAGGGCGGCAAAGTCCTTCAACGGTCTAGTCGCTTGTTCTTCTGCCATGGCTTTTGAGTCTACTTGAATAGTGCTCACTCTGTGCTTTTGTCTTTGTTGTCTCAACCTTCTACGAAAAGTTCTCTCGATCTCAAGGTCTGCTTCAACGGGTTCCCCGAGATGAAGAAATCTTAGCATACAAAGAGAAAAATGCCCGCAAAAGAAAAGAACCCGTGAAGTCTGAAAAGGAAAATAAATAAAAGAAAAGTAAAAACAAGAATTTACGGGAGAAAGTTTTGTTTAAATACTTTTTTAACAAACAATGATCACCCAACCAAAAGACACAGTCACTGGCAACGACACCAAAAACTTGATGTGCAAAAACCGCAAGTGCACGGTTGTCATCAAGTAATAATTAAAATATCATCTCCACAGGGACTGCATATTCAATGATTATCGCTAAAGAATATAAATTAAACAAAAAGAATTTTGATTGGGAAAATTTAGGGTAGAGCAATTGAGAGAAAATGCAATTTAGAAATTAAATAAAGCTGTAATTAAAATTGGATGTAGTTCAATAAGAAAGACTTCGAGGATTGGGGTTTCACACTATGACGCTTAATGTCTTAATTTCGCTACCCATGTGTTTCGCCTGTTCTCATTGAATGTGAATTAATTTAAGGTACCCTTCGTTCTCTTTCAAGATACAAAGGGTGATAAATCTACATTTTATGTAGATTTATAGAGCAAATTCACATGATTTTTGCATTAGCTTATAGGAAATTTGAGAGAAAATAGACCATTAATGAAGAATTTCATGTGATGTATGTTTTAAGCTTTCTATTTAAAATTGCATGAATTGCCTTAATTTTTGTTAGATTTTGTAAAGGGAAGTTAGATGTGCAGAGAAAGAAAATACAGTTCACTAGCATGAAGGAGTATTGTGCTAGTCAAAGAGGACTTAAAAGAAGCAAGGACCAAAGTGAAGATCGCAAAAGAGACCCACAAGCAATGAAGTCGTCCGACGCCAACACGGAGTCCAATTTTCAAAAAAAGCTGCCTAGCGAGTTTCCAACCCCATCGGACGGGTCTGAGGCTTTCTATTTTGTGAGCCTAGTTTATTTTATAGCTCATTTAGCCCAAATTCACTATAAAAAGGAAAAAATATACGTTTGGGACATTCTTTGACTCATTTAAGGATCGGAAGCGAGGAAGAACTTGAAAATTCATCTCCGCTTTGGATCTTGAAGAATTAGGGTTTAATTCTCAAGACTCGTGGCTTTTCTTTTATCTTCTTATTATTTTATTTGTGTTTAACTACTATATGAGTTTCTAAACCCCTTTGGGGTTAGGTTAGGATGAACCTAGATTTGAAATTAATGTAATCAATTTCTTTTCTAAATCCTTCTCTTGTTTTTGTTAATTTAGTTGTTGAATTTACGCTTAATGCTTTTGCATGATTGACACTCATTAAGAAATTATTTAGTAATCTAAATCTTGCAATTGGAAAATTGGGGTTTAGACCGTTTCAATTCAATAACCATACAACTCTTGAGCCTAGGGATAAGGATAGATTGTATGTCTTCATACAAATTTCCTTCTCTTAATGCTTATGACTAGTTTTGCTTACCTAAGGGATTAAGGTTCGTCATTAGGATTAAAGGGTTTATAGCCTAAGGAATTAGGGTTAAACTAAGTTAGAGAAATTGAAGGTAAATTGCTTAACAAGAAAGGGTTTGGGAAAGAAAGAGGTTATTTTAAGGAGAATCAAGGGATTCTGATACCTAACTGTTTTTATTTATTAATTTTCTAAACATCACTTAATTACATTTTCATTTTAATTTTGATCTTTAATTTCTAAATCACAAAAATTTCAAATCTTCCTTTAATTCATAAACACACAAGCAATTTTTAGTTGAATGGAGATTAAAACCACAATCCCTATGAAGACGATACTTTACTTTTACTTTATTACTTGTACGGCCGGTACACTTGCCATGATCTTAACAAAGGGGTATCTAACCAAATTTACTACCTATTGTTGTGATGGCTATATTCAATTAGACCTATTGAGTTCTTTGTTAATTCAATTATTCCTCGAAAGCTTTAATCTACTTTTATGGTTTAAACCTAAGTTCCTTTCCTATGGGTCTGGTGTTTGGGTTCACCTTTCAGTACCTCCCAAAATTCCTAAAGTTATGAAAAACGTTGGTCAATTTGTTTCGCATAAATAAATCAATAGAAAAAGAATCAAAAGAGGAACAAGATCACACAAAGGCAAACTGAACATTAATTCACTAAGACAATCATACGGACTATGCCCAATCTTAGAAAAATAAGATTATACTCACACATAGTCATGAGAGAACACTAAAGATAGAAAAGAAAGAACAAAAGACAAACCTGGAGATAATTGAAGACGAAGAGAGAAATCCCCAATTCTCCGTGCTTCCAATAGAGTTCAAAAGATAAAAATAAAATGCCTAAGAATGTCTATTTATATCTAAATTACAATTGGTCCTAAGTTAAACCTTAAAAGAAAATTAAAAACTTGTAAAAATCCATCAGGTATTTCTACCCACCGCCTAGTGATAGGCACCACCAGCTAGTGGTAGATGCACAGGTGTGAAATTTTGCTTTAGGGGATGCGCCACCACGTGGTGGCAGACGTGTAGGTGCAAATTCAGCATTAGGGAAAGGTGCCACCGCATGGTGGTGATTGCCACCAGATGGTGATGAGGTTTCCAAAGCTTTTTCTTCAAGATTTTGCTTTTCAAATGCTTTAGGATGACTCCGTTGCTTTCCAAATGGACTTCTAAGCGCTCAAAGGTCTTCAAATCATCTAGAGGACTTCCAATTGTAAATCTTTTGCTTTCCAAGACCAAGCAACCTACAAGGATTTTCTAAAACCAAAGACAAGCAAAGAAAAAGGCGTAACATGATACAAGAGGGAAAAATCATGCAATTAGACACCTAATTAATCCTAAACCATAATAAAATGCATGCAATCTAGTAAAAATAACTATACTAAATGAGTTATAAAATGCACACATCAGCTATGTACTGTCATTGTAAAAAGCTTTACACTATCAACCAATTAAAAATCATTGTTGTTATGACTTTTAAGATAATTGTTGTAAAAGTCAACAAACTTACTATACATGATGGTTTATGATTGTATGATAGTGTAAAACGGCTTTACACTGTCAGTGCATAGTCTATTTTCTCTTTTTATATATTTTAAAAGTATATATTATGTTAATTCTGATGTACATGAATGAGGTATCAAATAATTTATAGTAATATAAAAATTTATAAATATGATACGTGTGAAAGAAACTTTTAATTCAACAATGAGTTTTGAGATAAAATTGTCTAATTAAAATTATTGAATGGTGAAATAGTTTATATAAGTTACATAATTTAATCCCTCCCCTAATTTGATCCCAATTAATTGTTCATTATTTTAGTTAACGTAATAATAACATACTTCTCTATTTTATTACTAAAATATTCCTTTATTTTATTAACTCCAAGGGGTTGGTTGAGTGGAACAAGATAGGGTTTTGTATTTGACAAGTCACAAGTTCAAAGTCCCACTTATTTCTGAGGGTGAAGTAAATCTAATTACATCTATAAGTGCTCCTTGATCCTGGATGCTTTTCCTATCTTGAACTAGGACCTCATCTCTTCCACATAAATTTTTTGTAGCCAAAAAAATACTATTCTATTTTCTTAGAATTTGTGTATAAGGTGAGGAAAAATGTGTTTTTGAGCTTTAATTTGAGTGACTTATTTGTCCAAAAATGTTTTAATATTTTAGACTCATTATTCTCTTTCTTATATATTTCTTAACTTGTGTCTTATCCATTAATATCAATTAAGTTTTAACTTGAGTGATTTGTTTATTCAAAAGTACCTTAATATCTTAAACTCATTATCCTTTTGTTTATATACCTCTTAATGTGTATCTAAGCTACCAATGTGGGAATTGTTTCCAACACATTATTTAAATTAAATGCCATTTCTAACTGTAATGGGTTAATGAATACTTACTTGTTGTTGGGGAAAGATGACCAAATTGGATCTCCTTTTCTCCTTGTACAATTAACAATATGCTCTAAAAATATTTCAGACAACAAATAATAATTTTAGGCAGATAATAGAACGCAAAGAACAAAAATATAAAATCAACATGTGCCAAATTTATCATTGAAAAACCTTCAATGTGAGGGAAAAATCCATGGGACCTAGTTGAGTTAAAAATCCTCCATTAATAAAATTAACAGGTACACCACACGTCTTCCCGAAACTACTAGGGATCAACAGAAAATTCATCTTCACAAATAGGATGGACTACAACATAATAAACTCACCAATAAGTATCTAGCTAAACAACGAAAAGAACCCAAAATACAAAGAAATTTGTACCAAAATAAAACTCACACAACTAAGATCAACACCTTAAAAAACCAGAAGAACACAGAACAAGTTTGCTCTCCTAAATATATGATAATGGAGCACACTTTTTCTTTCCTCTTTGCATCTCGACCACTTCAATTTCTTTTTGAAACCTCACAACTTTGCTCTCTAAGTGGATTATAAAAACACACAAGGCATGTACCTTCAAATTCCCTTTTATCTCTCGGTGGTATATTGACATACCAAAAGGCATCTAATGCTAATTGTATAGCATTTTGGAATTAATGGGCCTTTGACCCTTTACAAAAAACCAATGCCACTTTTTTTTCTTAAATTTAAGTCAGTGTGGATCCATTAATTGGTGACCCACTAGAGAAATCTCTCTCTCACCAATCAAGTGGGGCCATAATCAATCAAACTTGCTTTCTCTTTGCAAGTAGCTAACTTTCCTACAGGTAAAGTCTTTATCATCATATCTAAATCATTCTCATCAGTATGAATTTAATCTAGTGATAATTGCTTCATCTCCAATGCATCTTGTATCCAATGATACAAAAACTCAATATGCTTAGACCTTGAATGAAAGGTCAAATTCTTACTAAGATGGATTGTACTTTGACTATCACAATACAAAACATATTTTTCTTGTGAAAGTCTCAACTATTGTAGGAATTTTTGCATACAAGAGTTCTCTAGTAGCTTTTGTAATAGCAATATATTTTATCTCTGTGGAAGACAGAGCAACACATTTTTGTAACCTAGACTACCATGACATTGCTCCTCATACAAAAGTCATCATATATCCATAAGTAGACTTCCTAGAATCCACATCACCAGTCATATCTACATCTGTGTAACCATTCAACACATGCTTACCACTCCCAAAGCATAAACAAACTCTAGAAGTACCTCTAAAATACCTAATATCCACTTCACAACTTGCCAATGCTCTTTAATAGGATTAAAGAGAAAACAACTAATAACACCAGCAACATGAGTAATATTTAGTTACATACCATCATATACACCAAACTACCAACTATAGATGCATATGAAATCTTCTATAATTATTCTTTATCTTTCTCACTTGTAGGACATTGCTCAAAGCACAACTTGAAGTGACCTACAAGTGGAGAACTAACAAACTTAGAATTACTCATATTAAATCTCTCTAATACCTTCTTAATATAGTTTTGTTGTGATAAACCACAATTTATCATTCTTCCTGTCACGAATAATTTTCATGACAAGGATTTTCCTTGTAGGGCCTAAATCCTTCATTACAAAGGACTTGTTCAACTTTCTTTTAAGATTTTCAATCTCTTTCGTGTCATGATCAATAATCAACATGTCATCCATGTAAAATAAGTGAATAATAAATTTTCCATTAGGAAATTTCTTCACAAATAAATAATCATCAAAAGAATTTTTATCATACCCATGATCCATCATGAAGGAATCAAATTTCTTATACCATTACCTTGGAGCTTGTTTGAGCCTATGCAAACTTTTCTTTAATATGCAAACAAGCTTCTTTTTACCTTTGACAACAAAAATCTTCAAGTTGCTCTATGTAACTTTCTTCCTCTAGGTCACCATGAAGGAAAACTATCTTCATATCAAGTTGTTCAACCTCTAAATTCAAATTAGTTGCTAAAACAAGTATAACTTTGATTGAAGACATCTTAACCACGAGTGAAAATATTTCTTCAAAACCAACTCCTTTCTTCTGACTAAAGCCTTTCACAGCCAACCTTGCCTTGTACCTTAGTTATGAGGAATTCTAATTTGATTTTTATTTTTTCTACTGCTCTATTGCCCTATGGTGGCTTCACTAATTCAAATGTGTGGTTCTTATGTAAGGACTTCATCTCCTCTTACATGGCTTTATACCACTTGTCCTTCTCTTCATGTGACATATCTTCTTCATAGCTCTCTAGCTCTCCCACATAAGTCAACAACACATACTCGTGTGGAGGATATTTTTGTGAAGGACGATACTTTCAAGAAGATCTTCTCAAGTGAGGCTCTATAGGTAATTCTAAAGGAACTAGCTCAATTGGTTTATTAACTTGAGGCTTAGGCACATCACCTGTATTCTCCACTTTGCATTTACATCTCCTTTGTTATTAGTGACTCTGGTAAGAGGTTTTGGCTCAAAATTAATGTACCCATGAACAACTTGTTTTGGCTTTTCCTTCTTGTCAAGATCTTTACTGGTCTGGTCTTCAAGAAATAGAACGTCATGGCTTCTGATAACCTTCTTATCGACTAGATCCTAAAACCTATAACCAAAATCATCATGAACATAACCAAAGAAGATACACTCTTTAGATTTACCATTAAGCTTAGACCTTTCATCTCTAAGAATATGAACAACTGTCTTGCAACCAAACACCCTCAAATGACTATATGAAACATCTTTCCCTCTCCACACTCTCCCAAGTACACCATTAAGAAGAATGAAAGGAGAAAGGTTAATCAAATACTAGTTCTCATTGCTTTACACCAAAAGGCTCTAGGCAAATTGGCATGACAAAGCATGCATTTGATTCTGCCATTAATTGTGCAATTCATTCTTTTGAAACCCCATGTGTTGTGGGGTCTTTGGAACTATCTTCTTAAGCTTGATTCCATGATCCTTGAAATAGTGCTCAAATGGACCCATGTATTCACCACCATTATCTACTTTAAAACATTTTAGTAGTTTACCTATTTCTCTTTCCACACTTGCATGGAAGTGTTTGAAGATGTCAAGTACCTGGTCTTTGGATTTCAAAACAAAACCCTACACTTTTCTAGAATGGTTATCAATAAATGTAACAAAATAAGAGTAACCACTAAAGGAGTTAACGTTCATAGTGCAAACATCAATGTAAACTAAATCCATGATATGTGGCCTCCAACGTGGAGGATAAGTGTGGAAGGTAACTTTATGTTGCTTACCAACATGACAATGAGAGCAAGTTTTAAGAGACATACCTTTAAAAAGAAGCAACCTTTGTCTTGCAAAAGTGTCAAGACCCTTCTCACTCAAGTGACCCAGGTGCTTATATTATAGCTTTGTAGAGTAATCCTTAACTACATTCACTTGAGGTACAGATAACTTTATTGATGTCTAATAAAGAGTATTTTGCTTTACTCCTTTTACTACCACCAAAATCCTTTTAGTGCTCTTCCATTTACCATCACCAAAAGCACTATGATAGTCATCTTCATCAAGTACCTGTACTGAGATCAAGCTAAGGTGCATGTCAAGAATGTGCCTAATGTTTTCAAGTGCAACTTGTATCCGACATTAATCTCTACCTAGATTTCTCCATTGCTAGCAACCTTACTTACCCCTTGATTCCTCATCTTTACTTATCCAAAATTTCCAATAGTGTAGGATGTAAAATACTTAACATAAGGTGAAACATGGAATGAGGTAGCAAAATCAACAACCTATTCATAATCCTAGCATGTGAGATTAATGGAATCATCATCATAAATAATGACAACTTCACCATCAGATACAACTTGTCTTTGTCTTCTCTTTTATTATTGCCTCTAGACTCTAGTCCATGATTTATCTCGCTTAAGGAATTTGCATTCTTTCATCATGTGTCCTATTTTATTACAATGGAAGAACTTGATGTCTTTCTTGGTCTTTGACCTCCCTCTTGACTTGCTTTGGTCTTTAGATCTTTGAGAATTTCAATGTTGGCTTCTCCCCTACAAATCCACAACCATAGCTTCATTCTAAGTCGATGAGCTAACCATAACATGCTTCTTCCTCCTAGTTTCTTCATTCAAGAAACTATCTTTGACCATTCTAAAAGTTAGTTTCCCATTAAGAGCAGAGTTACACAAAGATACCACCTGTTTTCCAATTATCTAAGAAACAACAATGCAAGTAGCTCATCATCGAACATAATCTTCATGGTATTTAGCTAATTCACAACATTGTGAAAATCACTCATATGCTCAGCCACAAAGGAACTATCCCTATATTTAGAGTTTACCAACTTCTAAATCAAGAATGCCTTGTTCTGTGCACTTTTACACTCAAACATGTCGGTCAATTTCTTCCACAAGCTATGGGCATTAGTCTCACTAAATACACAATGATAGATGCTTTGGTCTATCCGTTGCCTAATCATGCCAATAGTCTTCCTAATTATTTTCTTCCATTCCTCCTCATATTTATCTACTAGTTTAGTATCATTACCCTCAATGGGATCATACAAGTTTTGCAATATAGCAAGTCTTTTATTTGCAATTTCCAAATTGAATAATTGGTAGAATCCAATTTAATCATAGTACTAACGACATTGCATTCTCCCATTTTAATAGCATAAACCAGAGCCCCAACCATATAACAACAAGCGAAAGCAAATTGGATCTCCTTTTTCCCTTGTGCAATTAATAATATGCTTTGGAAATATCTCATGCAACAAATAATAATTTTAGACGAATAATAGGATGCAAAGAATAGAAATAAAAAATCAACATACACCAAATTTTAACATGGGAAAATCCCCGATGTGAGGGAAAAACCAATGGGACCTAGTTGAGTAAAAAGTCCTCCACTAATAAAATTAATGGGTATACCACACATCCTCCTGGGACCACCAAAAATCAATAAAAAATTAATCTTCACCAATAGGGTAAATAACAACACAATAAACCCACCAACGAGTATCTAACCAAGCAATAGAAAGAACCCAAAATACAAAGAAATTAATACTAAAATAAAGTTCATACTACCAAGATCAACACCTCAAAAAACAGTAAGAACAAAACAAGTTTATTCTCCCAAACATCAAATAATGGAGCATCCTTTTTAGCATTTTGAAATTAATGGGCCTTTGGCCTTTTACGAAAAATCAACTCCACATTTTTTTTTTAATTTAAGTCAGTGTGGGCCCATTAATTGGTGACCACCTGACACTTGTTGCTGATGAAATTGTCACATGAAAATAATTTCGTTAAGCATATTTTTCTTTTGATTGAAATAGCCACTTGGATTAAACCAAGGCTTGATGGAACCGGTCCATTATAATCGTGCACATTGTGAATTCCCAATATTACGTGAAGTACTATTTTCAAAGGAATTGTAATTAGGCTTGTCATTTGTCAACACGGAAGGGGGAAAAAAAAGGAAAAGAAAATGACCTAAGACACCAATAATATCCCATAATTAAATAAAAGCAAGTGGATGGCACCGACTAACATGAGCCAAATTCATTGTGGTTTGGTTTGAGGCTGTCAACCAGTTGACTATGTCCTAATTCATCACTGACATCATCAACAAGCAACATAAAATTGTCGTTTCCAGTTTCCATGAACAGTGTCATTTCGTTGTCGTATACTCAAAGATAATGGACGACATTTTTATATAAATTTTGGACTACAAAATATTTAGGGTGAAAGGATGGTTGCCACGGTCCATGTTAGAGCGTGGTCTATCAACAAATATTTACGTATAAAGTAACAAAGATAGCTCCCCAGCAAGAAATCATTGAAGTTGAACTCAAACAACCATATATGCTTGTAGTTGTCACAAACTGAAAAGCAAGTAAGGTCAAGGGACATCGTAGTCTATGTAAAATGGGGAAATATGTATATGGGCAAGGAAATATCTAACATGGGGAAGTATCAGACTTCACTAACAATGGAGAAGCCTTGTTTTCACCATTGATATATACATAAAAAATTTAATGGCTAGGATTCATAACCTGAAAACTGTAGTGTAGTATAAATTTTATGGTCAAGATTAAATATTTACACAAGTGGTCCTCATAAAATAAAAATTTCTAAAATGAAACATTTGTACATTAATATTTATTTTTTTATATAGTAATATATATGTAATTAATATGATTCTCTAACATTAATTTTTAGTTAATACAGGTTCAAATTTTTAATGATTAGACATTTTACTAACTAAATGTATTAAAAATAATAATAATTTAGTAGAAAATACAATAATACATTAGCTATTTTTAAATTTTAGTTTTTAATTATTTTATTTTTTTAATATAGCTCAAGCTTCTTCTTCTTCTTCTTGTCTTACAAGAAAGGGAGTGGGTAGTGTGCTAACTGATAAATTAAAATTTATTGTAATTATATTTGGAGTTTTTGTAAGTATTTGATATACATTGAAAGTAATTTTAGACAAATCTTAAAAAATAATATAAAATTAAACGTCAGTAATCTCTAGTTTTAGATGTAACAAAAGTAATATATTTTAGTTACATAAAGTTTAAAAGCAGTTAATAATATTTTAGTTTTTAAATTTGTAATTTCAACTTTTTTGAGGGGTGAATATATAATTTTTTAAAATTGGAAGTAACCTTTAGTGACTAGTAAAGTTAACTTCCTTATTGTTAGAGAAGTGTTAAACTTCCCCATGCTAGAATGACCCATATGGGCAATATCTTCTAGTCCCATTCATTACAAACTTAGGATATGTTTGGTATAAGAAAGAAGGGTAAAGGAAAAAAGAAAAAGAAAAAGAGTAAAAAATAAATAATTTTTTAGATTGTTTAATTGTGAAAAAGTGAAAGAAAAGAAAATGATATTAAAAATAAGGGTATATATAAAATGGTACAAATATCTCAAATAAAAAGAAATGTATAACAAATTAAGATGTTTTTGTCTTTACATTTATATAAACCTTCCTCACTCTCTTTTTGTCCCAAATGAGAAAAAGAATTTAAGTGAGACTCACCCATATTCTTTTTTAGTTTCTTTTCTTCCTACTTCATGTCCTTCCAAATGGAGAAAGGATTGGATTTTTCCATCTCTTCCTTCCATCATTGATCCTTCCTCTACTTTTCTGCTATACCAAATCTGGTTTAGTGTTTTACAACATGTTTGGTTGCGTAGTGGGTTTACTAAAACCGTATAAAAAAGTGAAAATTAAGGCCACAATAATAAGAAGAAGCTTCATTTTCAACGGGAAAATTTAAGCAGGTTACTTTTAATGCACCGCAAAACCAAACACGCTTAAACTTTGCCTCCATGCTTGATTCTTCTTCCACATCTTACTTTAGATCCATTCATATGGTCATAAGTAGCACACAACTTGCATGCATAGAAAAGCAACCTGGGCTTGGGAAAACGACTTTTTGGATGCGTGTGAAAGGGAACTGAGTATGAGATGATGCACAAAATTAAAGAAATTAAGGTTTAGAAGACACATATTGAAAGAAAGAAAAAGCAAATCATTCTGACAAAGTGAACACCATGTTAGGATTTTCTATAACTCGTGTACGTGACAATCAAGGGCCAGCCAACCATGTTTCGATTTGTCATTATCAGCATTATGTTTGTGTCGAGAGAAAGAGAAAAAACATTGTAAACATCATTCATTATTTGATTTTATCAAATACATACCTAGTAGAAATATAAGTGTTTATAAACTCATTAAATTCAATGTAAAAAAATATTTGTTTCATTTGAGCGAGTTGAATTTTGAATTTAATTTTAAAAACAATATGATTTAATTTAAATTAAACTTATATATATATATATATATATAATTTTATTTGTAAAATTTTTATATAACTAATATTTGATTAAATATATTTATGAAATTATGATATTTTTATTTTCTGCGTAATTTTATTTTCTAAATTACATATTATAAATTTATTAAGTTCATATTAATTTGTAATTTGTTTTTATCTCTCACATTCTCTGTGTTATATAATTTGATGTTTTATATTAAATATATAAAGAATGTGTAGAAGAAATAAAATAGAAAAATATATTCTTACTAAAGCCAAAAACAATGAGTATTTTTTTTAATGTGTTCCTAGGCACATGTCAAAAAGTATTAAATATATTTTATTAAATAGTATTACTTATTTAAAAATACTAAATAATTTTTATAGTAAATTATTTTTTTTTCGGTTTCAACAATTAATTTATGTTATGGGATATTTGATACTTTGCATCATTTTTATTTAATTTATTTTAAATTTCAAGGATTGTTTTTTTAGAAAAATATAACGAAGAAAAATTAAAAAATGAAAATCAAATTTGGATTGAATCCATTCACATTTGAATTTAAAATTAAATCGAAAGAATAACAAAATAAAAAATTGATTAAATTTAGTCAAATGATTTTTTTACCTAAAAATCTACCGAATCCAATTCAACACATACATAAGAGAAGATTGGAGAAGAGAAAAAAGCATTATAGTTGTCTTCTTTCCGGTACTTTCACGTGGATCCTAAAGATATCTTTTGTTGATGGATTGGAACTTTGTGATTTTCTTTTTTGGGGGGCTTTCAAATGTGGACCTATTTAGAGAGACAGAGAGATCTCTTAAAGAGATTTGGTTCTATGTATTGATTAGACAACTAACAATATACTAACATGAAGTCATTGAGTTGTTTGCCCAATCGGATTAGTCAGTTTTAAATTCCATAACTCACTCATGGCCCTTTAAGGTGGGGTTAGGACTTTTGCTAATCAAAGTTGCCAAAAATGACTTGCGAATATGGTAACAATAATTAGTATTATTTGTGTGCAAAAGCCAAAGCTATATACCTAATCCAATAGTTTAATTGGAGATTTGATCCACTATATAATAATGTAACTTGATACGAAATACCACTATCAAGGGCATTAGAGGGACTCCACATCAACTTCCTCTTTTAATTGTCGGCCATTTGTCTCTTCTGCCACTATAGGACACATCACATAGGATTTTTCCCCCCTATACTTTCTTTTTCACCACCTTCAAATTATTTATGTCTTGTGGACCATTTTTATAGTTTCTTCAGCATTGGTTGCAAAGAGAGCAACAACGTTGGAAGGAAAGCAAAAGACTAGATTAATTACGTTAAAATTTATTTACTCTTTAGAAGTATTAGAATGTTAGTTCTCATAAGTGGTCAATAGATCGCAAGGATAAAAATAAACATGGTAGAAATGGAAATATTTTAGAATCAATTTTGTGGAAAGACTTAGATGAGTCCATCTTTTAACATAACACTGATTTCGAGCAAAAGGGGAAGATATGTAATTTCACAACTTATTTAATTATAGGCAATGATTTTATCTAATTTTCTTTTTAAAACGAAACTGTAAATATACGAGTTTAACTTTTATGTACTGTCAATATAAAAAATAATCCAAAAGTATCATCGGTATGATTTTTAAGGTAGTTATTATAAAAATTAATAAACTTACTATACATGACTGTTTGGAATTAGATAACAATTGTAAAAATTATTTACACGATGAGTGCATATACTATTTATGCTATGTATTACTTGTAACTAGAAATGAAGGAGGGAAGCGCCTAAGAACAAAGCTGGCCCAAAAAAAAAACAGAGAGAGAGAGAGAGAATAAGAAGCAAAAGTCTTCAAAATCAGAGATGCAAAGGGACAATCTTGCAACAACTGGGGACACGGTGGCTTTGTTGATGGACTTTCAAGTACTAACGAAAGTTTGTTTGGTGACTTTGGTATACATGGACAATGTTTGGCTTGGTCTCCTATGTGAATGTGAATATGAGTATGCTATGATATGATTAAGGTACTTTTAAGGCGCGCGTGATCGTATCCCTTGATAATTTTCTTCTTGTCCTTGTCTGTGGCCAAAGGCCAACTCCAAACGGTACCTTATCGCTGGTTTCCAATACTAGCAAAGCAATGTTCCCACAATGTGTCTATGCATGAGCATATAACAGTGACAGGGGTTCACTCCAAACCATATAGTTCATGCAGATATAATTCCTTCACACGCACACACATGGCCCACTGTATTAAAGTACAAAACAACTGGATATGAGTCTACACAGCCAGCCACATGGTTTGTGCACAGGACTTTCAAACAAAGTCAAAAAAACTCATAAACCCCATCAATTTTCCTCCTGAAAACGGTGCTATAATTACTATTGACAAATGTTATTATTCCCTTTTCTATTTAATTAGTCTTATTCGTAATTTTATACGTTTTAATAAATTTTAATTAATAATAAAAAAATATGTTTCAAAATATGATGCTAGTAGTCTCATTTTATAAACACAAACGCTTCATTTTGTGATGTTCCCCATTTTTTGGATGTAAGAGGTAAAAGAGAGAAATAAAAAAATAGAAAAAAATGAAAGATGTGATAAATATTGTAATATAACATAAAGAAAGAAATAGAGAGAAAAATGGGATGATAGAGATATGAAAATATTATATAGATGTATAAATATCATTTTTGTAATGTTTTTTCCACATCCTTATATTGGGTAATTAATAATAGGCATGAAATATTTGTCTCTTTTTATTAACAAGTAGATGAATTAAGTATTACATGTTTGACTTTTTTTTTTAAAATAAGATTTCGAATTTGAATCTTGTATATAAAAAAATAGTACAAATATCTTTTACGAGATGCAATTCTACTCAAACCAGATAAGACTATTATAGACAATAAGATTCCGTTCCAAGTTATTTAACACAGTTGTATATTTGTATACTCAGCTTCAAATTCAAGACTACTGATTAAGTGAAAACAATTTTATGTTAGTTGATACACGTGTTCGATGGTTATCTCGCGTGCATGATAGTGTAGACATAAAAAAATAAAAACAAAAAGCAAGTGTCTCTCTCCAATATGTACTACTTTTATCCATTTAAAGTGTGAAGAATCAACAAATTAAAATTCCTTAACCTACCAACAAGGGGACGGGAAAGTACTCTGCAAACTGCAATGGAAGGACTAAGCAAGAAGGAGCCACACTTTTGTGACAGACGAAGCGTCTTCTCTTCTGCACCAGAGGCTCCCCCAAGTCCAAATACCCCACTGCAGCATCCCCATGAAAAGAAACAGCTATCAGTTGAGGAAGAAGAGGAAGAAAAGGAGCCAAAGCCTATTGCCCTATTGGATTTGAATGTCTCAGGTGATGATTCCTGCAATCCAGAAGGACCAGAACTCAACCTCATCACTTGTTTGGATGTGGGGTCATCATCCAATGCCAATTCATCAGAAACCCCTCTTGGTTCTGATGCAGAGCCAAGAGTGTTCTCTTGCAACTACTGCCACAGGAAGTTCTACAGTTCACAAGCACTAGGGGGCCACCAAAATGCACACAAGAGGGAGAGGTCAATAGCAAAGAGAGGGCATAGGTTTGGATCACAGATAATGGCCTTTGGCCTTCCCCTATTGCATAATAACAACCGCTATGCAAGCATGGCTTCTCTACCCCTTTATGGTGCTTGCAGCAATAGAGGTCTTGGAATTCAGGCACACTCCATGATCCAGAAGCCCTCTCATCATCATGTGAATGGATTTGTAAGCTCTTATGGACACCACCATGGTTGGTCAAGACCCATCATTGATCAACAACCTGGAATAGCAAAGCTAGCTGAGCCAGATTTTCACAGAACAAAATCAGCATTTTCGTCATCACAAACAAGTGTTGGTAGGTTTGAAATGGTTAATACCTTGATGAATTCTGCAGCCAATAAAGAAATCAGTGGATGTGTGGCTAGTGCTGGAACTCATTTGAAGAGTAATAATAAAGAAGAAATGAAGCACCTTGATTTATCCCTCAAGCTCTGAACCAAGGATTTAAAAATCGGTCTGGGACAGCGATTTCGGCCGAAAGGTCAAGGTTTTTGTACTCTCCGCAAGGTCATCGTGCCACATCGACCTCTGTAATTTCCTGCAATGTCAAGGATCGCAACGAAACTGTGACTGCAATTGCAATTTAAAATCATGCTCTGAACATTATGGGCTTGGCTTATTTATATAGTCTTTGCATGGATGATATCAGTAATTGTAGATCAGTATAGTTAAGATTTGCCAAACTTATTTTTCCCACAGTGTGAAATAACATTTGTGTAAATTTGTTTATGGGAGGATCAAAGTTCTTTTCTTGTAAATGACTTCAGAATCATTCAACTCCAGTTAGGTCAGGTGCCTTACTGAGTTGAAATTTTAAAGTTTGTTGATGAGCCCTTTTCTTCCCGAGATCACTTTTCCCCTATGCTGTTCATAGTTACCAGATGCGGGGTTCGTGCTTTATGTAGATATGCAGTTCGTTACTTTTTAAGTTATTATTACAAGACTTCTTTTAAGGAAAACTCGAAATGCGGTACGTGATACGGTGAATTTGGTACACGGTATGTAGGGTTATCAAGTAACAATGATTCTGTTAATAGATATAAGTAAATCTAATGAAGGGTTTTTCTCAGGTTCCTATAACTCTGGTGGATCAGTCTCAAGACTGAATTAGAATGTGTCACAGCTATTTCCATTTTCATGTACCACAATATGAAATTTAATCTGTAAAATAATGGAAAATAGAATGGATTGCTATCCTCTTTAAGAGATTGAGGAGGATCACAAATTCAAGTGTAATACTTCACGCTCCATGCTTATGTGTACAAATCTGGTACAGACTGTTATGTTGTTTACAAAATATGGTTCTGATCCAACAATAAGCATTTATGATCATTAATTCCTAAAGCACAATTCATCGTTCCACATATTTCATAATGCAGAATTATTCTTTCATAATGCATTTCAAATGGGTATTTTAATCTATTTAAAAATAATTGAAATGTATAAAAATTCTTTAAAATGGGTTATTCCTCTTCTAGCAGTCAGACAATAAGATTCCGCTATAGTATATTAGAAAGGCAAGGACCAGTGGCAAGGTGAGTACATTAATAAATATTTAAATTCTCTCATTACAACAAAGACCTAACTGGTGGGTTAGGAACTGGATAACATTGTGAACATAAAATATCTGTATGAAATAAAGTACACGGTTTGTTTGTCCACACATGGAGTAGTAGAATATGACTTGCTCTATTGGTTTTTGCATACGAAGGCATTTTTTGTCCTACCTGGGGTTCATGTACTAGGTCTCTATCACCAAGAGCGGCCTCAAATCTAGGAAAGATTCGTGTGTTTTATATTTTGAAGTATTATAAGATGTCTCGCGACCCCAATGTAGGAAAGACAAAGGCTTTGGACTTAAATAATAATTAGCAAACGTGGCTGTTAGTCATCAAAACCTGCCGTCCCATTCTCACAGTTGGCGAGCAAAGCAGTTAGTGCAATCTTCGCATTTATTCCCGATCTGCCTTGGGGGTTATTTTAAGACAAAATTTAAACACAGTTTTTTAGATGTTTTTAGTATTGTATTTTAATTAAAATTAAAGTTTATTTCAGTAATCTATATTGATATTTCATATAAAATTTTATTATACAAATTATTAAAGTAAAATTTTAATTTTAATTAAAAAACAATATTAAAAGTATTCAACGAATTGTATTTAAGTTTTGTCTATAATTTTATTTGTTTGTCTCCACACAAAACTTACCTTTTGGTCTTTTTAGTCCAATTTATAAGGGCACATGTAGCAAGACTATAGTCTATTAGGAGAAAAAGAGACACTCTGTGTCTTTTTACATTATTTTTAAGAGTTTAATGAATATACATTATTAATATAAAAAAATTTATATTATTAATCAATCAAAAATCAGTTTTGAATTGATTTTTAGGGTAATTATTATCAAAGTCAACAAACTTATCATACATGATAGTTTGTAATTGGATGATAATGTAAAAAAAACTTCACACACTCAGTGCATATCTTTTTTTCTCTTTTTTTTTTAAATAAAATAAAAGAAAGAAAGGTAGAAAGTTAAATAAAAAATAAGAGTATGCAGTTGAGGAATAAAACTTCAATTATAATATGGAGAGAATGGGATAAGTTATCACGTGCACTAGAAAAGTAAAAACGTCTAAAGAAAAGTAGAGACAAAGGCCAGCACCATTATATATTATTATAAATTATAAATATAATACAATGATTTTTCGTGCAAATGTGATGAATGGCTTTTTTTAAGAAAAATGCTGGTAAGTATGAATTGATTCCACAAATTAATTCAACGAAAACTATATATATAACCTTGCTTGGTTTCCGTCAAATTTGTTACTATTTCTCATTTTTTTTAATTTTAGAATGTGTTTGATACATGAAAAAAATTTCATACCCAGGAGATTCCTGAGAATCATGAATCTCAAGAATCATGATTTTTAGGAATGATTCACTACAAAAAAAATGTAAATTAGCGTCAGTCAGTTAGCGTCGCCTAAATACCGACACTAAATAGCGTTAGTTAGTCGAAGCTAAACCGTCATTAAAATATTTTTCGTTAATTTTTAATATATATATATATATATATATACTCCCTTTTAGATTGTGTCGGCCATGGCTAACGCTAGTAATGTTAAAAAAAATTATTAGCTTCAACCTAATCGACACTAATAATTTTTGAAAATTATTTCTGAGCGTTAAAACATAAAGCTACTCCTGCCTCTTAACTTTTTTTAAAATTTAAAAGTAAGTGATGGTCGTGGCCGATGCTACTAATATTATAAAAAAAAAATTATTAGCGTGCCCTAGCCGACGCTAACTTAGATTAAAAAAAAAAAAAATTATTAACGTCGGCCTAACCGTCACTTGTATTGTCTATTTTATCATCAACCCCTTCTTTCCCTTCCCACACTACGAGCCTCTTTCTCCTTCCTTTCCCCTTTCTTTTCTTTCTTTTCTTTTCTTTCACTTATTGATGGTTTTCTTTTTTATGTTGTAAGTGACTTTGGAGGCAGTGGATATTGATGACGAAGATGGGCGGCAGTGACAATGGCAATTTGAGGATTGAATTGGTGGTGGCTTTTTACAGTGGTGGTGGTGGTGGTTTATTTTTTCCTATTGATGTTTTATTTTTGCAGGTGGTGGTGGCTTTATGCGATGGTAATGGCAGTTTGGGATTTGGTGGATGTGGGTGGTGGCGTGCGATGGCTGTTGGAATTTTATATTCCAATAATTAATATGGGCTAATATTATAAGACAATTATATTAGCTATTTATCATTAGTGGGCTTTATTTTATGTGGTCAAATTAAGTGAGCCCATTAGACTTTTAAATAAGATGATATGGGCTTAAATGAGCAGATGTCAGTGTTGGCCCATTAGGGAATAATGGGAACCCTATTAGGTTAACACACTATAAGAAGGCTATGGTCCCCAATACACCGAATCACAAGAAAACTCATACTCCCTTCTCCCCATCTGAAGAGAGGCTAAGGTCCCATCGGGAACTCAAGAGATTCGGATGAGGAAGAACCACAAAGCCACCGGCTCTCTTTGTTCGTGTTCATGATAAATTGTCTCAAAGATTCTGTGAAGAACGCTTAGATCAGGAACCCATTATGGATCCAGGTATTTATCCTATCCTTAGTAATCCAGCAAGTTGTAGATCCCATGTGAGCAAGAACGGGTTGTTCTTGATATATGCATGCTTTTGTAATTATATGCTTCCGCCTAAAGATCTCTCATATTAAAGATTAAAGCATGTATTTAAAGAATTATTTCCAACAAGTGGTATCAGAGCGGTCTTCTATGTTGGGTTATTAGGATTAATCTTTGATGATTTGAATAATTCCTATTTTTTTATTTTTTTTTTGAATGGGTATTATTGTTTCAATTTAAAACAGTAGCAATACTGTAACAATAATATGATTTTGTTCATATTACGATTTCGAAAGCAAAATTGCTGTACAAGGCAAATTGCTTAAAGCAATAATATGATTTCAAAAGATAATATATATGATTTATAATATATATTTATACGATCCAGGATTTCGAAAAAAAAAAAAAAAAAAAAAGGTGAAATTGACGCTGAAGTGATTTAGTTTTCGTATATATTAGCATGTTAATATATATTATATTCCTTTTATATTAATATATATGATATTCATATATAATTATGGATCCAGTTGCTGTGAAGTATTTATATATATATATATATATATATAAAAGGTATGGTTCTTTACTGTTTACGAATTTGATATATGCTAATGGCATTCTTTTTTGTGATAAGGACGTTAATAATTTGTGATTTTATCATAATGTTGTGTATATTGATTTCGGTAATATACATTATGGATATTGTTTTCAATCCTATAAATATTTAAAACCCGTAAATCAATTAGATTAACGTATATTGATTTAAAATCAATGATTTGCATTTTGATTACATATCTTTTGGAATCTTGACATTGATATCTAATTATAATGCATATATATTGATAAAAGTTTCTTGGTATTTGTGAATCACTGTTAAGGCAATGGAATAAATGATTTCATTTATTTGTGGTATTAGGATATTTTATATATATGATATATTGTATTTTCTAAATTGTTCAATTTACTAGTATGTTGTTGATGTATTTAGAAAATATGGAATTAAAATTGACGTCAACGCTTATGCATGATTTCGACAAATTTAGACCCTTCCCATATTTTATTATTGTCTGGTAATTTTGGTTGGATTAATTGAAACAACATGTTGCCAAAGTAACCTCTGTTGCGTAGGTTGATTCGATTCAATTTACATAGATGTTGCATGAAATTATTCATGCGAACTGTGCTCGGCCCAAAGGAAGACACAGTTTGGCCGGATAATTACATGCCTGCGATGGTAAATGTGTGGTGATTATAAAGATTGATTTTCCATGTGAACAATGGAGTGTCCAAAGACAACTATTGTTTGACAGGACTTATCACCAATGTTTGATCATTGCGTCGAGAGTACCACTTGCAATTAGTTCTTTCAATCCAAAGATTGAGGATTAATGGTGCGCTAGGTATCTTGTTTGGGTCTTTAAATTTGCCATAAAGATTGATAATGCATGTCTTATTAATTATCTTTTGACATGCCCACTAATGTTATTGTATGTTTATTGTTCTCTCTTTAGTTGCTACCGCTACCGCTTCTAACTTCACTACTCAAATTAATGGAATCCCAATGCTGAATGGGACGAACTTCAAGTCATGGAAAGAGGCCGTAGAAATTGTTCTCGGCTGTATGGACTTGGACTTGGCACTGAGGACGGAACGACCCACTTCTACTCTGCAGAACTCTAATGAGGCAAAAATTGAGAGGTGGGATCGGTCCAACTGAATGTGCCTCATGATCATCAAACGTTCCATTCCGGAGGCGTTTCGGGGCTCGATTGCTGAGAGCGAGAATGCTAAGAAGTTCCTGGAGGCAATAGAGCAATTCTTTGCCAAGAATGAAAAAGCTGAGACGAGTAGTCATTTGGCTAAACTCATCTCTATGAGGTATAAAAGTAAAGGGAACATAAGGGGGTACATTATGGAGATGTCTAATCTCGCATCAAAACTCAAGGCACTAAAGTTAGAGCTTTCTGAGGATTTGCTCGTGCACTTGGTTTTGATCTCACTTCCTGCACACTTTGGGCAATTAAAAGTGAGTTATAACACTCAGAAGGACAAATGGTCCTTCAATGAGCTTATATCTCACTGTGTGCAAGAGGAAGAGAGACTGCAGAGGGATAAGACTGAAAGTGCTCATTTGGCTTCGACCTCTCAGAATAAAAAGAGGAAGAAACATAAGGAAACTGTGGAAAGTTCTTCTCAAAAGAAGAAGCTGAAGAAGCAAGATGAGGAATTTACTTGTTTCTTCTGCAAGAAGATAGGACACATGAAGAAGGACTGTTCTAAGTACGCCGCTTGGCGTGCAAAGAAGGGTAAACTTCTCACTTTTGTTTGTTCTGAAGTTAATTTAGTTTCTGTACCCAAGGACACTTGGTGGGTAGATTCTGGTGCTACTACTCACATAAGTATGTCTATGCAGGGTTGCCTGTGGAGTCGTCCGCCAAGTGATGCTGAAAGATTCATCTATGTGGGCGATGGCAATAAAGTTGCAGTTGAAGCTATAGGAACTTTTAGATTACTTTTAAAGACTGGTTTTTATTTGGATTTGGTTGAGACATATGTTGCACCGTCTATTAGACGGAATTTAATTTCTATTTCTATTTTGGACAAATCTGGTTATTCTTGTTCATTTGGAAATAATAAAGTTAGTCTCTCTTATGATTCAAATATTGTTGGTTACGGATCTTTAATTGACAATCTTTATATGCTTGATATTAAGCATTCCTATAACGAGATATTGCAAACAGATTCGCGTGGTACGAAACGTAAATTAAATGAGAATTCTGCCACCTTATGGCATAAGCGCTTAGGCCACATCTCTAAACAAAGAATTCAGAGGCTTGTGTCGGAGGAAATTCTTGGACCCTTAAATCTGTCAGACTTCCAAGTCCGTGTTGAGTGTATTAAGGGTAAACAAACAAACAAAAGGAATTTAGGTGTCGAAAGAGCAAAGGATGTCTTAGAACTAATACATACGGATATCTGTGGTCCTTTCCCTACAGATTCATGGAATGGACAAAGATACTTTATTACGTTCATAGACGATTACTCAAGGTACGGTTACCTTTATTTAATACATGAGAAGTCTCAGTCTCTAGACGTTTTCAAGTCTTTCAAAGCTGAAGTTGAACTTCAACTAGGAAAGAATATTAAGGCCGTCAAATCTGACCGTGGTGGAGAATACTATGGCAGATATGATGGATCAGGTGAACAACGTCCAGGGCCCTTCGCACTTTTCCTCAATGAATGTGGAATCGTTCCGCAATACACTATGCCGGGCAAACCCAGCATGAACGGAGTTGCAGAACGACGAAACCGGACTCTTAAGGATATGGTAAGGAGTATGATTAGTCACTCTTCTCTACCAGAGTCGCTTTGGGGAGAGGCATTAAAGACCGCAGTTTATATCTTCAACAGGGTACCAAGTAAAGTAGTTGCTAAAACCCCTTATGAGCTATGGACTGGGAAAAAGCCCAGCATCAAGCACATGCGAATTTGGGGATGTCCAGCTGAAGCAAGGCCTTATAGGCTGCATGAAGGTAAGCTAGACTCAAGAACAGTTAGTTGCTACTTTGTTGGTTATGCTGAACGCTCTCGCGGGTATAAGTTTTACAATCCCATTACAAGATCCTTCTTTGAGACGGGGAATGCAAGATTCCTTGAGGAAGTTGAGTTTGGAGGGGAAGGAAACATAAGGAGTGTTGTCTTTCAAGAAGAACCTGTCATTAGCAATGAACAAGTCTTTGCACCTATCATTGTTCAAGAAACAGATCCAGTACTTAATAATGATGTTATTCCTAACATCACTCAAGAACAAGACAACACTGAGATTCCCTCCCAAGCACCACCACCTATAGTTCAAACTCAACAACCTCAAGAAGTGCCTCTAAGGAGATCCACTAGAGAAAGGAGAAGTGCAATTTCAGATGATTATATTGTATTTCTTCAAGAACATGAGGATGGCATTGGCTTGACTGAGGAAGATCCAATAAACTTTAGTCAAGCTATGCGAAGTTCTAACTCTCAAAAATGGATTGATGCCATGAATGACGAGATGAAATCGATGGCTGACAATGACGTTTGGGATCTCGTCAAATTGCCTGAAGGTGTGAAACCCATTGGTTGTAAATGGATATTTAAAACCAAAAGGGATTCAAAGGGTAATGTTGAGAGATATAAAGCTCGTCTTGTTGCCAAAGGGTTTACTCAAAAGGAAGGCATTGATTATAAAGAGACTTTCTCTCCGGTTTCTTCGAAAGACTCTCTTAGGACTATAATGGTACTTGTAGCTCATTTTGATTTAGAGCTACATCAGATGGATGTAAAAACTGCGTTTCTAAATGGCAACATCGATGAAACAATCTATATGGTGCAACCAGAAAACTTTGTTTTAGGCAATACAAAGTCCATGGTGTGCAAACTAAAGAAATCCATCTATGGCCTTAAACAGGCTTCCCGTCAATGGTATTACAAATTTCATCAAGTTATTACCTCCTATGGCTTTGAGGCAAATTTGGTTGATGATTGCGTATACCAAAAGTTTAGTGGGAGTAAATTTGTCTTTCTGGTATTATATGTTGATGACATCCTACTAGCCAGCAATGATATAGGCTTACTGCATGAAACCAAGAAATTTTTCACAAAAATTTTGAGATGAAAGATCTTGGGGACGCCTCTTTTGTCTTAGGAATCCAAATACTTAGAGATCGTTCTCAAGGTATTCTTGGGTTATCACAAAAGAGCTATATCGATACAGTTTTTGATAGATTCGGCATGAAAGATAGTAAACCAGGAGATACACCCGTTGCTAAAGGAGACAAGTTTAGTCTCAAACAGTGCCCCGTTACTGATCTTGAAAAGAGAGAGATGCAAAAGATTCCTTATGCTTCCGCTGTAGGGAGTCTTATGTATGCTCAAATTTGCACTCGTCCTGACATAGCATTTATAGTGGGAGTCCTGGGGAGATATATGAGTAATCCTGGTATGCAGCACTGGAAAGCAGTGAAGCGCGTGATGCGCTATTTGAAGAGAACAAGAAACTACGTGCTTACTTATCGGAAGTCTGACAGTTTAGAGATCATTGGGTACTCTGACTCCGATTTTTGCGAGATGCCCCGACAGCAGACGCTCCACATCAGGCTACATCTACATGTTGGCTGGAGGAGCTATTTCTTGGAAGTCTACCAAACAGACTCTTGTAGCTTCTTCGACCATGGTAGCGGAGTTTGTGGCTTGTTATGAGGCATCAAACCATGGGTTATGGCTGCGAAATTTTGTCACAGGCCTACGCGTGATTGACACCGTTGAGAGGTCACTCAAAATCTATTGTGACAATAAATCAGCAGTGCTCTACTCCAACAACAATAGGAGTTCTACGAAGTCGAAATTTATCGACATTAAGTATCTTGTAGTTAAGGAAAGAGTTCAGGAAAAACAGATTTCAATAGAACATATAGGGACGAATTCTATGCTAGCTGATCCATTAACTAAGGGCTTGACACCTAAGGTCTTTCACGAGCATATTGCTCATATGGGTGTTGTCACTGAGGTTGCCTTAGTTTAGTGGGAGTCTTTCTTTATGTTCTATGTTTATTTAATACAAACTTTATGTTGTTTTATTTTTCTGCAGAAATAAAGATTATGAATTTATCAACCTGTTTGTATCTGTTGTGTACAAAAATTTTTTTTTGTGCTTAAGGACTTTGGATTGATCTCACTAAAGACTAAAGTTGGACCAGTTGGAAATAGGCATGATTGAGATCACATTACATGTAATTTCCATGCTGCTCATCCATATTGATCTATGTCATTAAGTGTGTTGATGTGGTGGTCATTGGGGTTTAGTCACATTTTACAATAGTGACGAAAGCCGCGGTGGTTCCATTATTGATGCATAAGATGGACCAGATTGTTAAAGTAAAAGTTTAAAGATAAATAGCATACAGATGCGCGCCTAAAGAATTGTGATATAATTGTTACAATATGTAGCCCAAGTGGGAGATTGTTGGAATTTTATATTCCAATAATTAATATGGGCTAATATTATAAGACAATTATATTAGCTATTTATCATTAGTGGGCTTTATTTTATGTGGTCAAATTAAGTGAGCCCATTAGACTTTTAAATAAGATGATATGGGCTTAAATGAGCAGATGTCAGTGTTGGCCCATTAGGGAATAATGGGAACCCTATTAGGTTAACACACTATAAGAAGGCTATGGTCCCCAATACACCGAATCACAAGAAAACTCATACTCCCTTCTCCCCATCTGAAGAGAGGCTAAGGTCCCATCGAGAACTCAAGAGATTCGGTTGAGGAAGAACCACAAAGCCACCGGCTCTCTTTGTTCGTGTTCATGATAAATTGTCTCAAAGATTCTGTGAAGAACGCTTAGATCAGGAACCCATTATGGATCCAGGTATTTATCCTATCCTTAGTAATCCAGCAAGTTGTAGATCCCATGTGAGCAAGAACGGGTTGTTCTTGATATATGCATGCTTTTGTAATTATATGCTTCCGCCTAAAGATCTCTCATATTAAAGATTAAAGCATGTATTTAAAGAATTATTTCCAACAATGGCAATTTGGGGTTTGGTGGATGTGGGTGGTGATTTGGGAGAAAAGGGAGAACATCGACAGCAATAGCAGTGTTTTTTTTTTTTTTTGGTTCAATTTTCATAGCCAACGCTAATAACCACGTTTGGCCAATGCAACCCAATTAGTGTCGACTTGATTAGCGTCAGCCATGAAGCCATCACTTCATTGAAAATAAAAACAAAAATGTGACAACTTTTAATGATTAGCATCAGCTTTTGGTCGACACTAATTTATATTTTTCTTGTAGTGTAAAATTTGTTTGATTAATCACAAATATTATTAGAAATATTTATATTATTACTTGGGAATTAAAAATTTTACATTTAGTTTTGATAGAACTTTCCCAAAATCTTTAATTATTTATCACATTTAATGAGTTAACAAAGGTAACGTGATATTTTTACCGCAGTAAAACTTTTCTCCTAATTCGAAAAAGTTAGATTCTCACCCCCATGTAGGGACAGATCTGCTTTAGGAGGATTCGGGGCAACTACCCCCACTAAATTTTTAAATTTTCTTAATATAATATATATGTATAATTATAAATTATCCCTATATATTGAAATGTTAAAAAAATAATATATAATGAGTTTTGCCCCTACTAATTTATATGAGTACGTATTACCTCCACTGTTTAAAATTTCTAGATCTATCATTGCCCCCATGAGAACAATTTCGCAAAAATCATAAGTAAAAAAAATTTCTTGGAAATGTTATTTTTTAAATAATAAACCAAACATCGAAAATAAACATTCCTACCTTCATATTCCTGAAAAACTAAAAACTTCCTTTGTACCAACGCCTCCTAAAGGAAAAGATGGATAATACGAAAAATTTGACACAAAAATGGTGTACATATGACGTGGTTTATTTTTGTTTCATTCTTTAGATTTTTCTATCATTCTTTAATTAATTATCAACCAATATTAATTCGTACCGAAAAAATTCGTACCAAATAGCTATATCAGCAATGCACTGCGTAATTTTAGTCAAATTGGAATTTTTTTCAATTTTTAATTTAATATCACCCCTATATATTAAATGAGAATCTCTACCTCGCACGAGAATGCTTCACTCTCTCCACTCTTTTTCACATTCATTCCCATTCAAACTTTGCTTTGTAGTGAAGCCGTGGCCTTTACGCTCCTATACAACGATTACTCTTTTCTCTTCATTTTAGTCAAAACAACTTCCCTTATACTCTCTTCCGAATTGCAAGCTACTTCCTTATCTTCTCTTTTAAACTACATGCTACTTCCCTTATCTTCCTTGTGTTGCGGTTCTTATCTATTGTTCTTATATTTTCTTTTTCGCTCTTTGCAAAATCAAGATGAGCCCTCTATTTCTATCTTCCTCAATTTTTATGTCAACATCTATGCAATTTATCTCTTGGTTTTTATTCTTCTTTCCTTATCTTTTGTAACTTCCATCTTTGAATATATTTTTGCTCAAAAAATTATCTTATTCTTCTCCCATGATTTCTTCTCTTCTTCCCTTATTTTCTATAACTTTGATCTCTGAGAATAATTCATTTATCTCTCTTTTAGATTTCTTGGGATAAATTATCTTTTTCTTTTCAAATAAATTATCACTAATTTATTTGAACAAATTATCTTTATCACTTCTCAAATTTTGAATGATGGATAATAATTTTATGTTTCACTCTAATGGCTATAAAAACAGGGTAGTAAAAGTTTGTTGACATCTTTCACCTCTTGGAATCATTCTTTTTGCACCTACTGTTAGTATGGGTTAAGTTTTTTTTATGATTCTATTTTCTTTTTTAATTAATGACAATGACGAGATTTCAATTTAAATGTTGAAGTGTTGTTTCTTTTCTAACGTTTTTGGTGGGCCTTTGTAGAGAATTCATCATCATTCATCACTTTCAAGTAGAGTTTCCTCCATAGTGAAGAAGGAAGTATTTATTTCTTTCTTATGGTCCTAATACTGTTTTGTTTTTGTTAAGACAAATGACAAATTTATGACCCTCGCTTTGTTTTGATAATAACAAATAGTCTAATGCTTAACTGTCTAATCACACACTTTTACTGTATGCTTTCTCAAATCATCTATTCACGCGTGTATGCTAAAATTAAAGATGTTATGCTGACTAACCCCTTCAGACGATGTATTCCAAAATATGTTGAACTATTTGTTTATTCAGTAGCCTTGTTACACGAGAACTTTTCCCGTTTTGGAGTTCACGTACCTACTTCCTGTAAAAGAAGATGTTTACGTACCTCTCACTGAAAAGGTATAACTTTATGCTAAAAAGAAGGAACTATAGTACAATTGTCAGTCCAGGAAGTGAAAATATGTCCACTGAAACAAGATTAAGTATGAGAAAGGCTAGATAAGTAGACTATTTTATCTTATTAGTGTGATTGGTTGGTGAAAAGCATTAAATGCGACATTTAATGCTCCAACATCTATTTTCTTCTTTTTACAACATCAGACAAAAGATATCTCCAAAAGCACTCACAACAAACATTTTGAGAGAACACTATAAAAAAAGAGAAGCTCATTATCAAATATATGGAACTCTTGGCAAATTCTCATTTCTCTCAATCTAGTAAACTGAACAAATTCTTCTTGTAACAAATTTCTTAAGCTTCATTGTATATCCGTTTGATAAAACGCAACTAAAGTGTGATATCTTATCTCTAACCATTTCTTTGTGAAATTAGTGGAAGCCTGAAGAGGCTTTGTATCAAAAAATACTTGGGTATTTGCTTGGAGAGGCAAATGAAGGACTGCTTGGGTTAAGAGCCTGAAGAGGCTTGGATAAAAAAATACTTGTAACTTTGTTTTAAGTTATAATGGGACTTGGTGATATACCAAAAACTGGACGTAGTCTCTGGGGTGAGACAAACCAAAATAGATTTTTGTGTTTCTCTCTTTTACATCTTCTATTCATTTTTATAAACCCCTTTTTAAAAATATCTTTCCTTAACCTGTCAGACAGAATATATCTTCAAGAAGGTTTGAAATTTTTTTTTACAACTCAATTTAACCCCCCCCCCCCCCCCCCTCCCCTTTTGCATTGTTTCTGTGGTTTACAGTTTTTTTTTTTTTTTTTCCTAAACAAGATGTTGAATTCAAATTTGTTTGTTTTTGCCTCTACCTATTAAGTTTAGTGTTTGCATTGGAAGACTTGCGTGTTTGATTAACAAATTTTGAGGAAATAATGATTTCTTTTAATCTTCTTGAAAGAACTTTTGAATAGAAGAACAATTGTTTAAAAAATTGAAACAAACATCCATAACATGACCTTTTATGATAAATCACAATTAAATTAAATTTTGAGTTTAGAGATATATGCACATTAAAAGTGCACTACAAACTTTTCACAAGCTTACCAATTAATAAACCTTTTTTTTTTCATCACATACATATCTAAAATTTTAGGGTTCTAAGGAGAAGAGTTGTAACGATCAATGTGTTGGACAATCATTACAAAAGGATGATGTAAACATCATAAGATCTTAAACATTTCTAAATTTATCGTATATGTACATTTCGATCCATAATAATTTTGAGTTCTTTGAATTGTAGGGTTGTATATCTATTACGTGTAAAAATAATTTTGATTTAAACTCAAACATGGATGTCACACCTATGAAGAGAACTCTTGATTCAAATCTCAACCACATTGATCAAAATGAAGATCCTCTTGCACAAGCTTCATCTACTAAATACTTGAAAAGTGTCAAGATAGAGAAGGATCCATGAATTTTAATTTTTTTTAATTATGTTAGTACATTATGTTGACAATTATTATATTAGGACATATTTAATGTTCTTTCATAAACAAGGTTATTACATTTTATCGTGGTCATATGATATTTATTTACTTTAAATATATCATATGAATGATTCTATGCATTTTTCATGATAATTAATTAAAGTCATAAAATTTATATTTTAGATTTCACCTTTATTATTGAGATTCAATGTTTTTGTAAGTATATTTTTTTAAATATTAATATTGATTTTGCTGAATAAATTTGTTTTGTAAATCCTCTATATATTTAAGTTGCTTATGAAAGAATTGGATGAAATGTCTATTTTTATTTTCTTATCATGCATTTTGACAATTACTACTATTAAACATTATGTATTTCATTATGTTAATAATTATTATATTCACATATGTTTAATTATTTCTACAAATAAAAATATTAAACTTTATCTATATCATTTGATATATATTTTTTTAATTACATATATTATATGAATAATTTTTCACACCTTTTATGATAATTAATAATAATAATAATAAAATTTATATAATAGATAGTTATACAATAAAACAGTATCATGATTCATTTCATGTTTTTTCACATGGAAACTCTTCGTACTAAATAGCATAGTTGTTATAACTAGTCAACATGTTTCCATCCATTGGTTACATATTTTTATGAGCAAATTATACTAACTTCCTATGAGGTTTCTTCAACACCTTCTAGAAATACACGGTTTAATATTTTTCAACATTTAAAGAGAGTTAATATAATATATAGAGTGTAAGGGTCTATTTAGTTCAAAGAAGGGAAAGTGAAATGAGGGGAGAGATTTTAATGAAGGGGGGAGGGGGGAGGGAAGGAAGGGGAGGAATTATGATTAGATATTTTGTTTGGTTAAGAAGAGGGGAGGGGTGATTTTAATGGAGAGGAGGAAAGATAGCCCTTTTCTTATTTAATTCACAAGGAAAAGGAAGAGATTTTAAAAAATAATTTACTTTTGTACTCTTATAATTTTGAATTTCAAAATATAAGTTAGAGATATTTTAAAAATTATACTTGAAATGTTTTAAATCTCCTCCCCTCTCCTTTAAATCCCCCAATATTGGAAGGGAGCAAAAATTAGATAAGGAGGGATTTTGCTCCCCTCCATTCCTTCCCTCCTCCAATCAAACACTATGTAAATGTACTATTTTTCAAACAATTAAGATGAGTTAGTATAGTAGTAAAAAAGATAGGAGTGTCGAAAGAAATTTGACGAAATCTCAAGAAGAATTGGTATAATTTACTCTATTTTTAAACATAAAAAAATTAGAAATATTTATTCTTGTATTATAAATTTGAATACTTATTTTGGAGAGTAAGATTTACTCACTCTCTAAATTAACTTATTTTATTATATTATCTCTATTTCCTCATTACATGGTCATCTTCGCATACAATTTCTAAGAGTAAGATTCGTTTTTTAAGATTTTACAATTTTTTAAATTTAAATTATTGTTATTACCATCATATTTTCAAATTTAAATTAAATTATATTTTATTTTATGATCTAACAAATCTTATTGTCTTTAAAATAGTATTGTTATAATTATATTATCATTTTTAAATTTAAATCAAATTAAATGTTATTTTTATATTTTATATTAAATTGATTTGTTAAAAAATATAATAAAGTGATTTTAATTTTTTTATAGGAAAGGTACTTGTTCAACTTAGTTATGACTCTTAGATACTTTCTTCTCTAATTGTTAGGTGCTTAATCTAAAGGTTCACCTTTGATACCAAATAAAAAAGACAAATAAAAAAGAATAAATTATATTGACACTCTTGAGATTTTTTTAGATTACATATAACCACCTTTTTTTTACTATTTATAATAACCTCCTTTATAGAAGTACACAGTATAATATTTTTCAAATAATCAATAATGATTAATGTAATATATAAGGGGTATTAGTGTAATATTTATCAAACCATTAAGGGAAGTTAGTATAGGAGCAAAAAAAGAAAAGATATTAAACGAAATTTGACAAAATCTCAAAAAGTATCAGTGTAATTTACTTGATAAAAAACACTAGAAAGGGAGAATTAAGTTAAGTATTTCTTTGTTGTTGAATACTTTTTAAAACATTGGCAAAAGTTGAAAAAGATACTTTCAAATTATGTTGAAAAAGCATCTAATACTTGATCAAATGATTAGTTTTCAAAAGAAGCTTTCAAAAACATTGTTGGAAAGAGTTTTTCAAAAGACAACAAATTCTTAAATTAAGATCCTCCAATGATAGTCATAATAATAAGATAGATATAGAGAAAAATGAGCTACAAAATATATTCTAATTCACCTCACAAACCTAGGGTTGCATCTAGTTCTTGACCAATATATCTTCACCAATTACTTATTTCCTTACATAGGTGTGGCCCCACTGCTAAAGTATTCTTGTAAAAGTCTTTCTAGTCTTAAAACTCAAGTATTATTGTATGATTCTTTTCAAGTCACAGTCCAAGTATTCTGGTAAAATACTCTTCAATTTTCTCTTCCCAAACTTAGAAAGGTAAAATTTAATGTTATCTCAAAGTATACAATTAAGGTCAATGATAATCAACGAATGTGAAGAATGTACAAATAATAAAATAATGAAAGATTTGAAAAAACAAAAAATGAAAGTGTTAGTGTTGGAGTTAGCTTCACACTCTTAAACTTTTCAAACTTAAGTATTTATAACATAAGACATTCTTCTACCCATTAGAGATGAAGTTTGAATTATATTTTGGAAGCCATATCCTTTGCTTTATAGTCATTTTAAGGGAAACTTTTTATTCTAAGCATGACATCTTGTCACTTGTTTTGAAAATCCATCTTGTCGTATCTCTCTTTTAAGATAGTGATGACACATTCAAGTAAAGCTCTTTTGATGTGTTTTAACTTTTCTCATAGCTTAGCATTGAAGTCTTTAAATAATCTTAAGAGTTTATCAAATGCTTGGAGTAACAAAGCATTTAGTTAGAGATATCATTTATCAAACACTTCATTTTATAGGCCAGTTTTGAGGACTCTCCACACTTAATAAACACATGAGCTTTGTATAAAAATTCATCTAAGTCTTGTTGATTTGTTATTCATCAAAATTTTGAATTATCAATTGTCTTGATTCTATGACACTTTTGTGGACTAGGCAAAGTACAAGGGATGAAATTGTAACCACAATCATACTCGCTTTTAAGAAACTCACTAAGGTCAATCTAATGGTGGGAGATTTGGATAGTTTACATGAGATCCTAGGTTTGAATTCATTATCCTCATTATATACCGAAAAAAATTACTTGCTTTTAAGGAATAATACCTAGAATAAACTACTTCACACCAAAGACCAGAGTGCAATACCAAGATTTTCGATTGCTATAAATGAGCTGGGCTTATGTTTCTTGTTCCTGGGGATTCTTTCTAAAGTTTCATTTTGAAGAATACTAACTATACTCTTTATCAACAATACTAAAATTCATAAAAGGAAGCAACTTGCTATACCAAGATTTACAATTGTTATAAATGAGCTAGGCTTATGTTACTTGTTCCTGCTTGAGAGATTCTTTCTAAAGATTCATCTTAAAGAATACTAACTATTCTCTCTATCAACAATATAAAATTCATGAAAAGAAGCAACTTGCAAGGAGTTTTCTATGTCACTTAAATTGGCACAAGTGAACTAGTTATACTATCTATTATGAGCATTAACAACTAATTTTATATTAGCTTAGATTAGAGCTAAAATGATGAAAATCAAAGCTATCATTTGAATCTATACATCTTAAGCACAAACTTCCCTTCCATATATCTTTTATTTTTATGATGTGCTACAACATAAAGGAATTCAAAGTCATTCTTTACTCATAAGTCATAATAGGTGTGAATTCATCAAAAAGTAATTTTGTTTTGGTCGTATAATTGTATAAGATTTTAAATTTTTGACTTATGCAAATTTGAAATCAATATTGTGAAAAACTTCAAAAGCTCGTCGTTGCCCATAAACTCTTAATTAATAATCTCAAGATCCTTTGTATAAAATACTTTATGTATCCCCATTATGTAGATTAAATTATAATTTCTTTTATTAGAGAACACCAATAGTAAAATTCCAAGAATTTCTAAAATGGAGTAAATGAAATAATCTTATAATAAATTATTGAGGAAAGGGACCAAATTAAATGGGGTGCTCAAGCTAGCCAATGTGAACTCAAGGTCTCATGTTGCAATAAGAGTGCACAAACATATACAAGCCAAAAATAACTTAGAAAATGAAGAGATGTTGTTGAATTGGAAACTTCTCGAACCTTAACCAAGTTGGGTAAAAGGCTTAAAATTTCAAAAAAGGATTAAGCTTAAAATTAAAGTGCAACTACATTTCACTTATAAAAAAAGTAGATTAATTATTTAAAAATTGTGGATAAGGTAGTATTGTATGATGAAAAAGTAAGAGCGTTCATGTTTAGTATTTTACAAATAATAGCTACTTCCAAATAACTTATGATGGGTATATAAATAGGTTACTCAAATTTTCAAGAGATAGAAACGAATTATTCTAGATAAGAAAGTGGCTGAGATAATAATAACATAATGATTTAAAATAGTAATTATCAAATAACAGTTACTAAAATCATGTAAATTAAAGGCTTAAATATATTTTTAATCCTTGTAATATACCTGCTTTTTTATTTTAGCTCTTTATATTTTTTAAAATTAGTCCCTATTATATTGATTTTTTCCACGTTAGTCCATGTCATTACCTAGCTATTATTAACTACTAAGGTGACTAACAAAAGGCCACCACAACACATCACTTGTCACGAATTTAAGGAGTCATATGTTGCGTAGGATTAATGAGACATCCAACTCAAGTTACCACATGAGGTCACATATGGATGTCCTTCTTGTGTTGAATGTGTTTGTCTCCTAGGGCTTTTTTCGATTTGTCTAGTGTTATGGTAATAATGGATGGGAAATGTGACATCCTATGCCTTGATCAAGGTGAGAAGTGATTATCGGTGCAAAAGAGATAAGACATAAATAAAGAACGATTCTTAACAGGTTTCTAGCAAAACAGACACATGAATGAACTAAACATATAATAGAATGAGAGAGATCCAAAGATTGTGCAGGTATAGGATTGTACAATTGAAGATTGTTTAAAGAAATTAATTAGTATTACCTATACCAACAAGATGCATCCATTTTTTAATAACTCATCACTTAAGAACTCCAAAGTGTGCTTGACTTGAACCAATTTTAGGATGAGTGACCTCCTGGTAAGTTTCCTAAGAAGTGTGAGTGAGGACAAATCACATTAAAAAGACTTGTGTTGATTTACAAAAATAGTCATCAATTCTTAAAGTGGTCTGTTGTTACATACGTCTTTGTGTTCCACATACATTTCCACCTTACAATTATTACCTATTGCATAATTTGTCATCTCCAACGCATGACTATCCAAATTCAGCTCCTTCAATCCATTCTTGAAACTGGATTCAATTGGCTTCTACCACAACTTGAAATTCGCTATGCATCCTAAATCTTCCTTTCACGATACCTATTGCCTCAAAAAACGACCATTTGTTCATGTTTACCTTTAATAGAGTGAACTTCCCCTACTTTATATTGTAGAATGGGATCACTTACAAGTGACCCCCTACATGCACATTAACACAAGAAGTCATGCCTATAATAAACAAATTCGTCAAATCATGTTCGTTAATATTGTTAAACTAGTCAATACGAAACAAACCAAATATGAATAAAGTAATACAATGGTCCCTACATCGAATGGTAACTAAATGATTCGTTCCTATAAACCCCAAACCTCCGCCTACTTTCAACCAAATTATAAATTCCAACAAAACCCTAAATATAAAGATTATTAAATATGAAACATGATAAATTCATGTGCATGTGATCCCCTCATGATTCCCACTTCAGAAATTATAAACCAAATACAAACATATATACTTTGCCTACTCTACATAACTGCGTCAATATACAACAACAAAAATAACGATGATGTTCCTTTGATCACAAAGAGAACAAGAAATCACTCATTTTTACAGGGAGAACAAGACTAACATGGATTGCTTTGCATAATCATTTAATCACAGGGAGAAGATGACATTCTTTCCTTAGCATGCACACGAAGAAACTAAAACATTGTTGTAGAATACCGCCTATTTTCCCTCTCATGCTTTTATTGTTATTTTTTTCTTTAAGTTATGTGTAACCATACATGGTGTATGACTACTTAAATTTGTTACAAGAGGCATGTTGAGATGGCCTTCTATTAGCCACCTCAATACTAAACAACAGATGGGTGATGACAAAGACTAACACAGAAAAATATATATAATAAAGACTAATTTAAAAAAAAAAATATTAGAGGAAAAAAGTATATTTGAACCATAAATTAAATAACAAATTTTAAAGAGATCTTAAGGGGAGAGAAGGGGTGCTCCATTCACCACGTAACAATATTTACAACTGTATGTGTGACTATAAGAGGGTTAGATGAGACAATTTCATAATTCTGCACACGTGGAATCTAAGATGCGTTACAAATGTTGTTGTCTTTAACATATCTAGTTTAATACATCAATAGATCCTTCAACTATTTGAAAGTTTTTAATTAGATCCATAAACTAAAGAAAATTATAATTGCGTCATTGATCTTTTATAATTTTTGTAATTAGATTCCTAGAGTTAGTAAAACCGTCACAGATTATTATTTTTTTGACAGTTTCAAGTCATCATAAACTAACTTCAAGGACTAAATTACAAAATTATAAAATATCAAGAATCCAATTACAATGTTTTTTAGTTCAGGGACCAAATTAAAATTTTCCAAAAAGTTTAAGGACTTCCTAATGTATTAAGCCAATATATTTCAAAGTGGAAAACTTTTCTCTCCATTGTCAAGTATTCCACGATCAAGACTCTTATAACCACCAGGTCCACCACATAGGAAATGCATCCTTTGTTTGAACAGATCATAAATTATATGCAAGACTCATTGCATCAAAGCATTATTTTTTATGTGGTCAATTCCCTCTTTAATACTCAACGATAATAATCAATAATTGGCACTTTTCAGTTGTGTTTTCAAAAGCCTCCAAAGTTCAAATTTCTTGTAAAATTACATACATTGAACGAAACTAATCTTGTAGTATTGCAATGCATATATAACCTCGAAGGGTTGATCAAATGGAGCAAGATAAAGTCTCACATCTAACAGGTTGCAAGTTCAAGTCCTCCTTGAGGTGAAGTAAATGTAAATACCTCTGTTAGCGCTCTTTGAGCCAGGAGACTTTTCTTGCCTTCAACTGAGATGCCAATGCCTCCCTCTAAATTTTAGTTACCAAAATAAAAAAAAAGTATTGCAATGCGTATACATGCAACAATAATATACAGTGTGGCCAACTGCCTCAGTATCAATTACATGATAAAAAACAAAACAAATTTAAGCCATATGAGAACCTCACTGCAGAATGACATATCCATTTTTATGGGTAAGAAGGGTAGCCTCGTAGCTCAAATGAGCATTTCTTTTTGTTGTAATTCAACAACAAATATTTGTCATAAAATTTTTGTGTTAGTTCCTCGTGCGATAAATGTTGATAACTATGGTATTACAAACAAGCCATTGTTATAAAACCATAGAAACAATGGACTACTATAAAAGTAGTTCTTAAAAGCAATACTAAAGCACCAATGTAGTAAATTCGCTTAATATAATTTGCAAATGACGCACATTACCTCAGGAAAAATGTACTTCCCATTTACATATTGACTTTGTTGATGTTGAATACGTCAAGGTGCGCCAAAAGGCATCCACATTGGCCTCCAACATAGACTTGCATTGCTTGTGTGCTGCATAGGGTTGACATTTTGGTCTTCAACGTATGAACCCAAGCCATATACAGCTTGATCCATAATTGAGATAACCATTAGGCACCAATTACTGCCTTACTCTTCAATCAACAGGTTGTGTTTGTTAGCTCTTTTTTATTTTCTTTAGTAGAGAATGTGTACGTACAATTCACCTATAGTTGGAGGGGTGTCTTTGCACATTTTACTCCCTTTTTCTTTATGGATTGGAGGACAGAGCAAATATTTCAGATTATTAATACATTAGATAAAGAGGTTGCGAGTCATGGATGGGGTACTCAGCTATAATTATGATTATTTTGACGAATTGACGGTTGAAACTTACTGATACAAAATTATTTTGAACACTCTGCGAAGCATCAATACGCATGCCACGAATTGGTTAGCAAGATGGATCTGATCGTTTTGAGTGGTACACCATATAACGCTTCTAAGAAAATATGCTTCCATTTGCAGCATAAATGTGTACTGTAATCCTCTCTGTCTCGCTTAATCCATGCTCACACATCATAGCCAGATTTGTGAACATATACTCATTTTGGGTACACTATCATCTAACTGATCTCCAAATTTTTACAGATAATGTTATCGAAGATCAAGTTAAGTCTACAGGCTTACTTCCTAGATATTATTAATGGACAATGTTTTGCACCATTAAGAACAATGGTTCGAGAAAGTATCGTATGAAATTCAACTGGTTTGACAACAAATATCTTGATGGTTGTCGCTTAGTTTCATAATTAAAAGTAATAAAAATAATGAATGTTTATAAAGTTAGTGCTACTCACGCCAAATGCATAAATAAGTGTTAAATCCAAAATTCTGTTAAAACAACCGGTACTAAAAGTAAAAACAACCAATCATAAACCGAAACTCATTCAAAACCAATATATATAT
Source organism: Spatholobus suberectus (assembly GCA_004329165.1). Lineage (NCBI taxonomy): Eukaryota > Viridiplantae > Streptophyta > Magnoliopsida > Fabales > Fabaceae > Spatholobus > Spatholobus suberectus. The sequence continues at coordinate 11,431,052 of CM014733.1, forward strand.
ATATATACACATATATACTATATATATATATATTGTTTTCTGGATCATTAAAAGCCTTTTAAATAAAATCGATGTTGCTTGTTCAAGACTTAACCAGTGGAGAAAACAATGTTGCATTGCGTTTAAAGACGTTGCTACCTTTCACATAAAGTGTGAAAGGAACAATTCGTTTTGGAATCATGAATCCAAAATTATCAATCAAGGTTCTTCCTTGATCGTTTTGCCTCTTGATCAAGTTTCTTCCTCTTTCTTCTTTCTTCCCTTGAAATTATTATTCCATTCACGATTGTGGAATGCCATAAAAGTAGTTTTAATTTCACTCTTACTGTAAACACTACGAAATGAAATCAATGCTTCACCTTCTCTAAAATCTTTTCCATTCTTACGTAAAATTTTGTTGGTTTTTTCTTATAACGGAATTTGGAAGTTCAGGTGCTTATGTTCTGATCGCACAGAAAACCGTCATGGGGTTGAAGAACACCACCAACATGACAAACAGATAAAAAGATCCCAAAAAAATAAAAGCTAAAACAATGGCTAATCTCATCAATTTCAAACCATGGTCAAATGGGTTGCGGTCTTTTCTTACCACCACTCTCCAAAACCACTCTGCTTCAAACTCTTTCGCCCAATCAAACACCCATCCAAAGTTTTTCAGGTCTTTTAAGTGAGCAAAGGAAATGGATTCCCCATACAATGGCTACACCTACACATTTGGAATTCTTGTTCGCGAGAAAAATCTCAATTTTAGCTAGGAATTTCCTATTTCCACTTAGAAAAGGTCCAATTAGTGATGAAGCTTGACAACTAGTTCTTCAACAGCTTAATTACGGGTTATGGTGAAGCTGGGTTGCCCAAAGAGTTTATGAAATTTTTCCAGACGATGAACACCATTGGTTGTTACATTCAACAGGGGTTTGTCTATATTGCTTAGAAGGGATCCGACCAATATGGCAAAATGTGTGTACGATGAAATGCTCTGAATTTTCGAAAATGAAGACAGTGAAGCATCTCTCATACAAAGCACATTGTAAATTTTTCAAACTCTATGTAGTTGTTCTTGACAGAACATCTTGGGTTATGCTTTCATGAGATTTCATCATACAAAGCACATTTGTCATCGTGTGAGATGTGCTCATCCAAAGCCCTAAAACCTCAAGAATCATTAGATGATTTTGAAAATGAAGACAGTGAAGTTGTTGAACTTTCCCTCATTACCAAAAGCATAAAAAAGATGTAAAAGAAAAGAGAAAACACTATGCCAGAAATGCATTCAGATAACGCACTCAATATAGTGCTTCTGGATGAAAGCATTATTGGGGAGGGAAAAAAAAACCTCTTTTAGATAGCGCTTCTTTAGAAAAGCATTGTCCAAGTTTAAGCATTACATACGCTTTCCAATGGAAAGCATAGTGGAAAGCGCTATGCTTGAATTGTTGTCTTTCTAAAATAAATTACGTAAATAGAAAGCGCTATCTAGTTTTTTTATTCAGATAGCGCCTTTAATAATGCACTATCTGATTTCTTATTCAAATAGTGGTTTATATGGAAAACACTATCTAAAATGAAGACACGTCTCAGGAAAACTCATGTTAAACCATACCCCAACATATCACGGGATTCAGCTTCAGAGACTATAATCCACACCTAACAATAAATGTTCACTATTTAATATATAAAAATCATGACCTAAAACATGAAGCAAATACAAGTACTACCAAGATGGGATGCTACAAGATGCAAAAAGACACCAAGATAAGAATTTAAATAATGTCAAGGTGGACACAGCTCGATCTAAAGTTAGCAACTACTTCCACCGATAAATCATCCTTCATTCACACAAATTAGCAAACTTAGAAAAAGCATTGCTTATTTTAAGCCCCACACGTGAACAAACACACAAATAATGCAAAACCTAAAAGATATGTCATCTTTTGACCAATAACAACACATTATGCCCGTCTATCACCAAATAAAGCACAATAAAGAATGGAAAGGAAAACAGATTATGAATACATAACATAAATGCAAGGGCATCATAAAATAGACAAAACAACTAGGTTATCACTCATGAGGATAGGAGGCATTGAGCTTAGGTCTTACCTTACTCATAACATCATGTCAAACGAAAGCTCTACATTTGTGACATCAATTTGCAGTGTACTTAGCATCAGTAGTACAATCACTTCTCAACCTAAAATACACATTCTCGATTTAATCTGTTAGTTACTAAATTTTCTGATAATTTTCTAAATTTCTTCCAATAAAGCTCCAAAAATGTATACAAAACTGCAATGCACATGTAAGACTCCTATTGCTCAACATTCTTAGGCTGTTTTGCATGATTGTAACAAATAAGGAAAATGATGCAAAATTGTAAACACTACAAATCAAATGAATTTTTACAGAAGTTAATTCCTACAATGGCAAAACTTGGAACTGTTTACATCAACTCTTAGTTTCCAAGATTTAACTGTCTACTTTTCGAAAGACTTGAAACAATCCATCTACCATAGAAGTTCAGCGCTATCTTTGTTCATCATTCATTCATCATATAATCACAAAGTAAACGGAGCCTCCATTATTTCCTACCCTTGCCTCCTAATGCACAACATTCTTAAGGTGCATTCCAATCAATAATTAAATTGATACCAAATACTATAAATCAAATGGGCTTTAGCTAGAGAAACTAATTCCTATAATGTCAAAACTCACATCAATTCTTAATTACCAAACGTCATGCTTACCAATCTATCTTTCCACAAAAGACTTGAGACTATCCATCCAGTGCAGAAGCTCAATTCTATCCTTGTTCATCATATATTCATGCAAGAAAACCACAAGCTCATTATTCACTCCCCTTGCATCCAAGTACTCATAAAACTTCTCCTGAACCTTAGCATTCAGGCCCCTGAAATCAAAAACCAAAACACATAAGAATCACTAGCAAACCAACTTCAAGTAACCAAATAACTTCAAAACAGCTAGGACTTCCACCCAAATTTATTAAGTTCATACTCATATAACTGACCAAGGTTTTAAAATATGGTCCACAACTGCAATATCAAGGTTCCTGGGGTCTTTGCGAGTTGTGACCATATCGCGACCTCAATTGTGGCCACATTTGTCCGCAATTCTCCTCAATATCAAGAATCGCAACCAAGGTATTAAAAAATATTCTGCAACCGTGATTTCGGCCGCAATGTTAAGGTTTTTGGAGTCACCATGGCCGCATTGCTACTGCAATTTCGGCCACATTTATTCGCAATTTCCCGCAACATCAATGATCACAACAAAACAGTAACCACGACCACAGTTTAAAACCTTGATCGTGACCAAACTGTGACCACAATTTAAAACCTTGATCACAACAAAACCTCGACCGCAATTTAAAACCTAGTAACCGACACAGTAAACATGAAACCTTAGTGAACCAATGAACAAAATCAAAATGGTTAGGGCAATTGTCCAGACCTGAAATCAGGTCCAATGTAAGACCTAGCCGGCATACAACCGCGCCTTAATATGTAAACTTTCTCAACATTCAAACTCTCCGGCCACGCCGAGCACACAAACTCTAACTCACTGTCACCTTCCCCCTTCGATATATCCACTATTAAACTTAGGCGAAGACGCACATTCACCCCAGAACTATCATCTCCACACGCAGGAACATGTTCAAACCCATCAAACATCGTAGCCTCAATTTTAATATCCTCACATTCCCCAAACTTCCCCTTTATAGTGACCACTTGCTCGCCACGTCGCTCTTCAACCGTAAACGAATTGAATTTAGTCTCAGGCTGCAAACGTTACCAAAAACAAAAAACATTAATTCTTAAAAAAAGACATGGATTCATTAAATGGTTAGATATAATAGAATGAAACAAAATTAGTGTATAATTATTTAGACATTTTGTTAACCTGGTGTGGAGGAGCGTATTCGTGTTGGTACTCGATTTCGTTTTGGAGAATTCGTCGAATGTTGGAATCGAAGGGCGATTTGGTCGCTGGTTCTGGTTCTGCTGCGTAAGTTCTGGTTCCGAAACGCGAGGTGGCAGAGAGTGCGCTTTTCACTCTCAGGGTTCGAAGAAGTGATGAGGAACAGTTTCGTTTCCATCTACAAGCTCTTTGAAGCGTTCGAATGAGAGAAGCCATTGATTCGGATTTCGGAATAGTTGAAAATGGAAATTGCGGAAGGGTTTATTAAAGGTTTGGCTTCAACTCCTACTGTGAAATAAATTGGGGTGCACAAGCGTCGGTCGGGTCGAGTTTGACCAAATTCGTTATCTAATTAGATTAAAATAATATATGAGTTGGGTTGAGTTTTTTTTTTTTTTTTTTGTCAGACTCAAACCATAATAGGTTGATTTAGATCAATTAATCAGTTTTGTGTATTTAAAATTTTGTAACATTTTTAAAAATTGTATTTTTTTTCTTACAAATTTTGATATATTATAAAAATATCATATTTAGTTTTAGACTTTGAGCCTGTTTGAATAAAACTTTTCTATAAATACTTATAGAAAAAAAAAATAAGAAAAAAAAAGTGAAATTAACTTTTCTATAAGCTAATTTGTAGAAGCTTTCTCATATTAACTTCTTCAAAATCTAATTTTTACCTTATGAATAAGCTAATTTAAGCTTATGGAGAAGTTTATTTCATTTTTTCTTCTTATTTTTTTATCCTATAAGTGTTTATGATAAGTTAGTCCAAACAAACCATTTTGTTTCTCATCATTCTTGTTTCTAAAATTAATATAAAGTTTACAAGAAATTTAGAATGAGAGTCAAGAGAAAAAGAACAGCAACATGCATGAAATATGTAGTGATCCAAAATTACTAAGAGTGCACGACTTCATGGGTGTGTAGAGTGTCTTTACTCTTTGTCTTATTTAACATTAGTAATTCACTAAATAATAATTATTAGTATATAAAATATATAAAAAATAATAAATAAAATAAAATATTATTTCAACGGGTAGGGTTCACAGGTATACATATCTGTAAATTAAAACTCGTTACCCAATCCGTACTGGAACAGGTTTGAACGGATTAGATCGAGTGCAACCCGAAGGCTCAAAAAAATCAAACCGAAATAATTGAATCAGTTTGGGTCAACTGGTTATTCGTGAACACCCCTAGAAATAAACGGCACCGAGGGAAATGTTATACGACATTGCATTTCGGTTCCCTATCTCTTGGAATATTTCTGTTTTCAGTGTTTTTTTTTCGGTCCACAATCATTTCGATTTTTAACATTTGGGCCCCAATATTTGTTGGGCTCTAGAAACAAGCGCATAAGAGGGGTTACGGGAAGGCCCATGCTTTTGGCAACCCTTTTCTAATTATTTTTTTTAAACTTTATATTCTTAAATTATTTTCACTTGCTTGTATATTGTAATTGTTGTATTCTTCTGAAAACATATTTTCGAAAGACTCTCTAAACTTCCGGAAACGTGTGTTTGTTTGGGCGTTTACCTATATGTTACACATGCCTCTAGGAATTAAATGTGATTGAAAATATTTGGTGAATTTACGTTGAATGGATTTTTAACGTTTCTACAAATACACACTATAATTCTAGAATTATGGGAGTATCTTCTAGAAATATGTTTCCAAAAGATTATAGTGGTTGGATGGGTTCATGTTTCGAAAATCTATTATATATTATAAAAAAATATTTTACAACATGAAAAGATGTTTCGTGACAATACTATATTCATTTTTCTTCTGCCTAAATTTTACAAAAAAAAAAATGTTTTTTTATTCATATAAATACATTATTATATTTAATTATAGTAATTAAACACATTTATAATAAGTATATATTATACTTAAATTCATCAATTAAATAATTAAATCTAAAATTAATTTTAATTTTATATAGCAAAAAATTAATTTTTCAAATTTTATTGAATGTTATTTATAATCACGGTAACTATGATAATTACAATAATATTTTTTATTATGATAATTAAAGTATCTATAATTTATATTGAAATCATTTTCAATTTATTGATTGATTACTCCCAATCAATACAATTATTAAATTATATTTTTTTATTGCAAATAGAAAATAGATTGCTCATGTTTGTAAAAAAATATATATGATTATCATGCTTTTTCTTCTTCTTTTTTGTGATGTTGATCAATCACTAAATCTTAAATAAATTTTGATTTTATATAACAAGATAATCAATATTCAAAATTTTGATCAATCAATTAAATCATTCAAACTTATACATATTTTGATGATATATAATAATGTAATCAATTTATTATACTTTCCTTTTCAAACAAATAAAATTATTATACAAATATATATTTTGATTCAAATTTATTATACAATTATATTATTATAAAATAAGATTTTGTCATGTAGGCCGTTTACATCAATATATGTGTGTGTGTGTGTATTACTTTTCTATGTTTTAAAAAAGAAAATTAAGATATAACCATATGATTTTTTACTTATAAATGCATTTAAATTGATACTTAAAATTAACTTAATTTATTCGTAGAACATACTCAAAATATAAAACTTATACAAATAAAGTAATAAATTAATAAACTTAAAATAATTAATAAACCGTAAGTAAATTATCTAAATTTTTATAATAAATATTTAGTACTTTCAAAAAAAATATAAATCTACTATTGTGAATAATGTCACATTCTAACATGAAATTAGGAACTTTTCAATGTAAAATAATTTTATTTATTATTATTTTTCTTAATAATTTAAATTTCAATATTCTATAATTATCGCATCAAATTTTGACCTTTATCAAGTTACATTATGATTGTTAATACTATAAATCATGTAGTTCGTAATAAATATTTTACCAACAAATTTTATTTTAATTAATTTGAAAATTGTACTAAAAATATCATTATATATATAGGGGGCGTTTCAAATGAGAAATTTCTTAAAATGAAAAGCTATTAATAGTGGTCATTGGATTATAATTAAAAATAATAAATGATTGAGATTAAAACTCAATTAAATACCCCTTATAAGACCACCATTATTGTTGCCTCCACTGTCGCCGCCATTACCATCACTGTTGTTGTCACCACCGCCACTGTCGCCACCACCAACACCACCATCATCACTACCACAACTGCCAAGCTTGCCGCCACCACTATCATTGTTGTCGTCACCGCCCCTACAGTCGCCTCTACTGTCACCGTCGTCATCGCTGCCGCCATCGCCACTACCACCACCACTGTCATTTTTTCATTGAAAGTTTTTATTTTTTCATTATAAAAGTTTCTCATTTGAAACGTTCCCTATATATATATATATATATATATATATATATATATATATATATATATTGATTATGCATGTTGATTTGCGAACAACATTAAATCTAAATCTTTAATACAAATTTGTGTGTGTGTGTGTGTGTATGAATTTATATATAAGCAAACATAACTAATTTCACGCTAACTAAAAAAGTTAGTTAACATCGTTTTATTTCACTAATCTTAATCAAAAATGAATTTTTTTCCTAAATTGTCTTTTATTGAAACTTGATATCATGAATAAAAAAGAGTTATTAAAAATAGAATCTCAATTAAATGAAGGGTATTTTGCAGATAATATCATAAATAGGGTGAAATTAGTTAGATTTACTTATATTTTAGACTATCATATATCAATAATTTTTTGCTTATATTTGAGTTCAGAATGAGTAACTATAACATATATTTGTAACTATTAATTAGTTAAATTTAGGTTAAATTATTACGCAGGTCCCTAAACTTTTAAGTAGTTTTTAATTAGGTCCCTATATTAAAATTTTTTAATTGAGTCATTAATCTTTTAAAAAATTTTAATTAGGTCCCTAGGGTTAACTTCCATCTGATTTTCATTTGCCCCAGGGACCCAATTAAAAAAATTCAAAAGATTAAAGGCTTAATTAAAAAAAAATAGTACAGGGCTCTAATTAAAATTTGGCAAAAAGTTCATGGACCTACTCAATAGTTTAGCCAACAACATTATGTTAGTCCACTAAGGTCTTGGGTTTGAGTCTTGTGGATGGGAGAAGATACCTCATTAAAAGTAGTTAGCCAAATTCTTCGACAGAGATTAGTAATCGACAAAATTAGTAAATACTTCGCACCTATTTTTAATTCTACAATTTTAGTCCCCAAAATTTTAAAAATATGCAATTCTGGTCCAATCGTTTCTGTTGACTGTTAATGCCTCAATGTTAACTATGATGTAGCATTAGACTAAATACGTCACAGATAAATTTAACAGACTAATGTCACGTCATTGTCAACGTTAAGGCATTAACAATCAACAAATGAACATTTAACAGTTGGATCAAAATTGCATATTTTTAAAATTTGAGGGACTAAAAACATAGAATTAAAAATGGGGGGATCTAAAATTGAGGATTTTAAAAAGTGGGGCATTAAAATTGAGAAATTAAAAATAAGGAGACCAAAATCGCGAATTGAGAATTATAGAAGACCAAAAATGCAATTTAGTCATATAATAATAATGTGACAACATTTGAATATTGAAAGGTGCTTTTTGTCCTTTTCTATAATTCCCCTTTTTCTAAAATAAAAAAAGGCAAATTCAAGATAAAAAAAATAAAAATAAGGTTAAACTGTTGAGTAAGTCCCTAAACATTTAGATAATTTTTAATTAGGTCTCTATACTATTTTTTTAATTGAGTCCTTATCAAGAAATATTCCATCCAATTTAACAAAATATTCATAGCAATTTAACCCCAGGGGCCCATTTAAAAAAATTTAAAAGATTAAGGACTCAATTACAAAAAATTAGTATAGGGACCTAATTAAAAATTGCCTAAAAGTTCAAGGACCTACAAAATAATTTAACCTTAAATTTAATGATGCATGTTGATTTGAGAACAACATTGCTATTCATTACGAAAACCATATGCATGAAATGCACAAACCACAAACGTGACTTGACACCCATTTTTAAAATAAATATTAATTTTAAAAAATATCAAAGTATATAAAATAGATTATGAGAAAAATCACACTTTGTCTAAATTTGACGAAAAAGAATTTTGTAGGAAATGAAAATTTTCATTTGAGAATGATTGTTATTCCAATTAGCAATGTTTATAATTGAAACATTCAATCTTTCTTTTTTGGAAAAAAAAAATTATTTTTATATCAATAATTTACTAATTAAATTTCATGTGCTAAACATAAATGATTTCAAATTTTAACATTTTATTTATATTTACATTTTTTAATTATTTAAGTTCAAATATCAGAGTAAGATATTTATTTTTATTATAAGAAATGTAATTTAATATCATAGTGACAAGAAAGATGGATATCAATTTTTCACAACATAATTTTAATATCATGATTTGGGTCTAATTATATTATTTAGACTTATGATTTTAATTTCATGATTTAATATCATGATTTTAATATCTCGAAAATAAACGTATCACAATTTTAATATTTATGATTTAATATTACAATTTTAAATTTCCTAAAATAAATAAATAAATTTAAAAATAAAAAATATAAATTTGAAATATAAATCTAAGATGTATGATTTCTTTATCAATAGTAATTATTTAAAATACTTTGAAGATGAGGATAATTTTATCACTATTGAAATATACAAAACATAATTAAAAATAAGAATTAAAATATATAAATATGTAATTTAAAATTTTATCCGAAATAAAATTATTTATTAGAAAATAAATAAGAATTTGACATAAATAAATAGAGATTATTTATAAATAAGGATATGCATTGTCTTATTTTAATTGGGCAATTAAGATTAAGGTTAAACATCTTTTGGTCCCTATAAATATGTAAATATTTGCTTTTAGTCTCTCTTTTCAAAATTGTTGACTTTTGGTCTTTCATTTTAAAAAATGTGTCACATTGAATCACAGTCACTAACTCAATCAATGCAATTAATAATGATGTCACGTCAGCATTATTCAAGTGGACATTTTGAGTGACATGGCATCTATGTGGCTGCCACATGGTTTCCATGTGACATGTGTATTTTTTCGTTCTTAGAGAATTTTTAAAATATGATTTTAGTCCCTATAAACTTTAAAGTTTGATTTTAGTTCCCAAAAAATTCATAACTTTGATTTTAGTCCCCATAAAGTTCAAAGTTTGGTTTTAATCTTTAATTTATTATCTTATAACTCAAGATGCAAAACTTCTTCCAAAAAAGAAAGAATTGAGTCACATATGTAAATAGGAATTAATATTTTATTTAAAATTAAATTTTAAAAAACTTCCTTTCTTAGAATGTATTTAAGATCAAAAGTAATATAAATAGCACTTTATACTTATATTATAAATAAATCCATGAATATTTGTTTTAATATACCATGAAAATCAAAGTAAGACTATTGTCTATTATATATTTATTCAACATTAAATATTAGCATCATTTAATATAATGGAATGGTTTGATATAGGACCAAAAATCACAAAACAAATGTCAAGGTCATAGTAAAATGTTCTACTAACATATATTTTTGTAAATTAAAATTATATATGACATGCGTGAATATACAATTACTTGAATATATATCAGTCTTTATCATATATATATATATATATGTATGTATGTATGTATGTATGTATATAATATTCGTCATAAAGACGATTACCCCTAATTAAATGTGCAAAATAGATAGCTTCTAAAATATTTATTTTACCCCTTAAAGAAAGGAAAATATATTTACAAATTTTATTATTTTTATCAAAAGAATTTAATTAAGAAGAAAACACTTTATTTTTGAAAAGAAAATATTTTTTATTTTTGTTGAGATCGACAGGGGTGGGCCCCTGTTCCTACGTATCCTCAGGTGCAATGAGGAATCAGACTCACGTAGTTCTTTGTAGAAAAAATATTTTGTTGGTTGATTGGTTCTTTATTATTATTTTTTTATTTTTATTTTATTTTTAGTATGGTAAAGGCATACTCAATAACCAAATTAAAAGTGCATCTAAAGTGGTTATCAATATACCTTTTAAGATTTTCATAATAGTCAAATAAGAAGTGCATCCAAAGTGACTATCATTAAAACCTTTGTTAAAATACATTTTAGTATTATCATTATTTATATTTTATTATTATTTGTTTTTTTGTAAAAAAGAAATGATAACCAAATAAGAAGTACATCTTAAAAGATTATCATTAATATTGAAAACTTTAATAATGTCCAAATAGGAAGTGCATCCTAAGTGGCTATTATTAAGTTTAATGATTTATAATTTATTTGTTCATTTTATTTATTAAAGGAAGCTAAGCATAATAATTTAAAAAAAAAAAAAGGAATTATAAACGTGAACTTGATTCGACGTTAATCTTTTAGATTGACTACTATTACTCTTATATTATTATTATTATTATATCATTATTATTAATATTATTACGTTATTATATTAATATATTATTACTATGACGGAAGCTGCAAGGGGGTGAACTCAAGATAACAGAGAAATGCACTACTAAGGCCTCGAAAACGAACGAGCCAACTGACCCAGGCGGAAAGAAAAGAAAAGACAATAATAATAATAACGGGCTCGGCCCATCTTCACCGAGAGGGGAAATACCCTTTGGATCTTTTCACTCTCCGGCTTCAACGCGCATGTCTTTACCCAGGGGCGCGACCCTCTCGTGGCACAACATTCGCAAGGGCGGCGCGAGTCTGTTATGGCGGAGGCTAGCGCAGGTATGACGAGGCAAAGGGGAGGACCGTGATCGCCGTCGACGATTCGCATGACGGAGGTGCGCGTAGGTGCAGCGACGGTTCGCAAAAGCGTCGATTCAAATCGAAATAGCGAAGATGACAGTGGCTATGCGGAGATCGCACGCGTGAAGGCGGAAGAAGGTGGTGCGAACTTGGAGATCCGTGGTGACGGATGCGGTGAAGGCGCGAAGGTTCAGGTTTGTGGCTATGCGTCGACGACACAGCGGATGGTGGAGAAGACAAAGTTGAACCGTACTGCAACGAAGGAGGTGGCAGCACCATAGCGATATTTTCGCACGACGCCATACCCACCGTGAAAATGCAAGGACCGCTCTGTTTCAGTTTTGTTTTTTTTTTATCATTTCATTACAATTTGTTTGGATTCATTCCTAATCTGTGATAAGTGTATGCGGTAATCTTGAATCTATACAACAATTGAAATAGTGTACATGTTCATCACTGTGAAAGTGTAAGAAATGTGTATGAACGCATAACATTTGGTTTTGATAGCAGGACAAAATCACTGCATTAATAAGTGATTCTCTATTGTTTGCGATTTTAGAATAGTGCGGAGATCAGTGTATAGGTGCAATTCAAAGATCAGAGAAACTTTGACTCAATAAAACTCTATTACATTTCAGAGGCCAAAAACACTATCTACATCATAGTATTTAATCCATTATAGAGGTTCAAGAAGTAATTGCTAGTTACAAGAACACATTTGTGATAATTAATCATCCATGTCAGATTAGAAAATTAGTTACAGATATGATGGAGAAAGAATGAGAAGAACACCTTCGCAGCTTCCAATTTCCGAACAATGATCCTTCTTCTTCGTTTCGCCCACGTCCGCTCTCTTCCGTCGTTCTCTTTATCCTTTCTCTCTATTCTCTGATTTTTTTCGAAAATGAAAGTCCCTTTCTCTTTTCAACCCTTTCTATATTTATATCTCCCTGAAACGTGCATTGCAAGTCTTTTCTTCTTCTTTTTTTTTTTTTTAAAAAAAAAAACCCAAGAATGCTAGCAATCCCCGGTTCCCCCCCTCTTGTGTTTTTTGTATGATAATGGGCCTTGTCTGCCCAAAACCAGCACCTAAGTTCATTTTTATTTTTTCAACATAATTCTCTGGAATGGGCTTTTAAGCCCAAAACGAAATTCTCAAAAACAAGTACTTAGTATTATCACCATTTTATTTTATTATTATATATATATAAAAAAAAATTCTACTTCTTTTACCTCCCTTTTTATTTATTATTACTATTTTATTACAAGCCTAAACGCATTAATCTACTAAGTAAAACCTGAATCGTTTTATTATTATTATTTTTAACTACCTTTTCATGTTCCTTTTAATTTTTATTTTTTTTACAAAATTAATTGTCCGGATAAAATTGGGTGTTCACAATATTTATTTTTGTAAAATTAAAATAATTTAGAAATATATTAAAAAATATAATAATATATAAAACTTATAAATTTACTTAACACCCATACAAGGTACGAATTATTAAACTAGTAAGTTTTTGGAATTATGATTGTGTAACCCAGAAAATTAGTTTTGGAATATATCTTGTAATGTATTATGGAAATAAGTTTATGGAATTATATTATCATAATTTCATAAATTTATTTTCAAAATTAGTAAAATTTATGCGTTAGAATCAATATCAAATGTGCAGAATTACATATGTCCAACATATTAATCCAATGGTATTAATAATTGCATATATTAATCCAACAGAAACAACAAACACAATGATAACAATGTCATTACAATCAATCCATTAGAATATCAAAATGCTCTTGTTCTTTATGTACAAATAATAGGTAGAAATGTTGTATGCAACTTAAATATGGAATTTCCTATGAATAAGCATTAGCATAGCAATATTTGTGTAATTGTAAAGCAACAAGAGGAATCGGAGCTTCATCCTTAAAAAGACTCTAAATGTGTCAAATTTTAATAAATTCAATTAACTATCTTATTTAATATAAAGAATTGAGCCCAACAATACTTAGCATCATATCATACCTATACAATATAATACTTGACTGAGATATTAGTGGTTAACGTCTAAGAGAAAAAAATGACATGCTTCCGTGCATGGATAAATGGACTAAGACTACGTTGTACCTCAAAGCAATTACATAATCCATGTTCGAAATGGTCATCCACTTATTTGAACATGCCTTCATGTGGTTGATAATAACCAAATATTTCCTTGGTTTAGTCACTTGCTGATCAATGTCAAAAAGTTTGACAAAGTCAACATGCCATTACTGAAGCTCTCTAATCAAATTAAGACGTACTTGAACCAAAGATTCACCACCCTTACCAAGTAACAATGCAATTGCATTTAACCACAAATTTCATTTGTTTACACATCAATAATTGTTAGAAGAACAATTCAAAATTTTTAATTTCAAATTTTTATGATATTGTTTAGATTTAAAAATATTATCTAACCTTTAAGATGTTATTTAGATTTAAAGATATTATCTTTATTTTAGGGATTTTTTTTTCTCTTTTAAGATTAGTATGCAAGGTTTATAAATAGAGTTTCTAAAGATGAGAAGAACCACATAGCTTAAAGATGGGGTCACCACCCTAAGTGAGAATGGAGTCATGTGAAGGGAAGTTTTTCAAGTTTGTTCAAAAAAACTTGTAATGGGGTGACTATTTGAAATAATGAATATTACTGAGATGTTCTCATGGATGTAGGTAAGAGGTATTAAACCACGTTAAATTATGTTCTTCCGCTATTTCTATTTTTTGGTGTTGTTTGTGAGTGAATTGTATCTTTGATTCTCATTATTGTGCGTGAAGAAGGGTCATTTCCCCAACAATAATGTGGTCAATATATTAACAAATCTAAAGGGTAAATTACTCTAACAATGACACAACTCTTTTGTAGAGTGATGCATGAGATGAACAGTGACATGATGTGCTATCATGGATGAATTGCAGCGCATCAACTTACTCAAACTTATGAAGGATCACATTTAGTCAAGCTTTCCAATTTCAACACATGACCCTTTAGTGTTCCCTTCATTTTGACCTTTTTTAGGAGGTGGACACATTAAAGTTGTGTTTGAAAATGTTAGCTCACGCACTTTATTTTTCAAAGTAATTGTCCCAGCTACATCAAGCTATTGAAGTTGTTTCAATAATACATCTACTTCATGTTGCAATAATAGCTCTGACTAGCACTCGTTCATTCTTTGGCCACCAAAGTATAACCTCTTCCAATGAGGATGAATTGACTATAATGAAGCAAACTTACTAATGACCATGTGCCTAGCAAGTTCACATGCACAAGGTTGTCCATGTGAATTTCATAACATTATAATTTTCGCATACCCATAACTTAATAATAATAATTTACCATTCAATTACCTTTTTAGTAGTGAATGCATTACTATAATTAACACTCTTGTTTGGAGGATCCATATTCAACCCTCTATAGACAAGGAATCTAAAACACAAACATGGCAAGACATTAGTTGATATCATGGTTAGCACAATTAAACAGTACAAAACTGTTTCTTACTTTTCCATTGTTTGCCCTCTTAGTTGGCATGTCCACTTCGTCAAACACCTTAGTCAACCAAGTTAAATATTCTTCCATGTGTTCTACCAATGAAAAACCCTACAAACATCCTACATTACACCACCTTAAAATAAAACCATTCAACATTTTGACAGTTTTGAAATTTAAATTCTGAAACTATGAAAAAATATGTCATCTCCGAAATTTAAATTCCAAAATAATGTACAAAACATATTTATGGAATTTAAGCAAAAAAAAAATAAAAAATACTCACTAACAATGATGATGACAACCACGAGGACGAACCTAGCTTTCCAAATCTAAGGCACTAGTAGGCTATTGATGGAGAAGAGGAAAAAGAAGTGGTGCAAAACCAATGGGGTTGGATGGTATTCTTTGTCGACAGTGGTAATGATTGTGAACAACAAATATGAATGGAAATATTGGCTTAAGGGATGAGAATATATAGATGATAAGGGCTATAAATGAAAAAAATTCAAAAAAATAATAATCACAGAGTGTGAATAGCAAAAGAAAAAAAGTATGAATAGTAATTGCCTTAAGTGGGGCCCAAGGCCTTTATTTTGGCCCATATTATAGACACTTTTTTTTTCTAGCTACACCCCTTCCTTTTTTTTTTGTAACTTCATCTTCCGAAACTATCCTTTCCTTCTATAATCACCTCTCTTCATCTCCTTCTCGAAATTGCTCTCACTCACATTGCCTCTACCTCACTCTCTTCTTGCCACCTTCAAGCACGTGTTGCCTCCCTATCATTAGATTTCTATTTCTCTCTATGGTCTAAGGTCATTTTGTCTCCTTTTTTTTTTCTTCTGGTTTTGTATACATTCTAGAATTGGTTTGTGATTCAAACACAATTCCATAATTAAAATTATGGAATGCAAATTTCATAGTTCTAGTTTTGTATTCCTTCCAAAATTGGTTTGTCGAATTTGATGTACCCATGTATTTCATTTTTTGAGGAAAAAAAAAGGATATTTTATTTTAAAGAATTAATTTTATAAAAATTATTTTAGCTCGACAGAGATGATTAAACTCACATGTATCTCTCAGTATAATAAAGAACATAGAGTTACATAATTCTTGAGAAAATTTTAATTTGCTTGTTTTATTTAATTTAAAAAACACAAACATTTATTTAATGTTAATTCTGGAAAAATCGATACATCATAATTAACCATGTCCACAAATCATATGTTCAACAAAGAATTATGCTTGAATAAATTCTATCTGTTTAAAATAAATAATTTTACATATTTAAAAAATTGTGAGAATGCTTAGGATGGCATATTCAACCATATCCCAAAACGTAACATCAACGAAGTGTCATACTTGAACCAATAACTTTATGCTTAAAATAAAATAATTTTACATATTTTAAAAAAAATTGGGTTATATCCAACCATATCACTAAGACAAAGGATTAACAAAGCACTATAATTAAATTTATCCCTATTTATTTAAAATAAAAAACTTCACACATCTTAATTTTACGATACGAATATAATTCGAAAATAAATATTTGACGCAGAAAAATAAATAAAACCTTTAGATTTGTATTGATTATTAACGATTTTTATTTTAACAATTGATTCCATATTAACATTAAATAAATAAAATCGCAAAAGATTAATAAACACCATATCTATACCACAATAATTAAATTGTTTAATATCTAATCATTTACTAACATACCATGTTGGTAGATAACCTTGTCCTTAAGCATATGATTAGGAGTTCCGTCTCCAGGTCTATGTGTACGAAAAAAACATTTATTGGGAGAGACTAATTCCTTAAATGGATTTCAGTATCTCGAGGGAATAGTCCTTGGCTTTCAACTGAGAGATACCCTACCCCAAAAAAACTAACATCCAATTTAATTAAATTAACAAATCATTATTTAACAACTAATACTATAATAACAATAAACAGATAAATATGAAATTGATTAATGTTACTTTTTTTTATTTTTGTAATGATGGGTATTAGGAATTAAATCTTATTAGGGTTTAGTTATTAATTTATTATAATGTTTAATTTAATTAGACTAACACATTATAATCAAGACAATCAAGTTTAGGGCTGTTGACAAATACATCACACATACAAATATATGGATTTGATATAAAATATCAAAAATAACAAATCTAAGGGACAAACAAAATAATTCTTTAATCAAAACACATTATTAAAGAGAATACAATAAAAAAATAATTACTGATAACCCAAGGACTATGTATAAAAAATTCAAATCTAAAATCTAAAAAAATAATATTGAATACCACAATTTATTCTCAAATTAATTAATATACAATATTCAAGATGTATTATAAATTTTCAAAGTGCATAAAATAATATAGAATTAATTAATAAATATTTTTATATAAAAATAAAGTATTTAGACAATTCATAAATACTTTATAACAATAAATATTAGTATATCCAGAGATCAAATAGCACCAAGTTTATGAGCAATTGTTTTTAGAACCAATACTTTAAGTCAAATACTAATGACTTTATAATTCTTCTATCCAAAGTCCAATAATTTAGAATTGACATTAACGTTATGGAAGAGATATAAAAAATCATCGAGAAGAAAATTCTTTTTAATACAATTCAAAGCATAACAATGGGTGCATATAATAAATCAAATCCAAAAGATTAATGATAAACAAATGTTTTATAAATCAAATAAAAATTATTTAATAAATTCTATGTAACGGAAGAAACGTTAAAACTCTCACATTTTATTATTAAGGTTCATAAATTTGAGAAAATCAATAATTCATATAAAATAATAAATTCTATAGCTATAAATATAGTATTTACTTAGGCTTCAATACCAACTGAAATAATTGTTTATCGCTATAAACCTAAATCAATATTCTTATAGATGTTAATTATAACATGTTGATTCACACAACAATAAGAGAATTAAGATTACAAATTACATAACTACTACTAGAGAGTGTGATTCATCTTGATTATTGATCTTGATATTGTCGAGGGATATATAAAAATAAGTCTTTGTCTAACAGGTAATAAGAGATGTATTATATTAAATAGGACATGGACATATTCATAATAGACTGTTTATCTAAAAGCTCAGTAAAATATTTACAAATTGATTATGTGCTATAATTATTATGACATAATAATTATTTATAAATGATATTATTTAAAAATATAATAAACAATTCAAAATAATTAATTAGTATTAATCTATAACAAAACAAGGATAAATATAAAATAAAAAATTCAACAATGAAAAGTTATTTAAGTCAAATAACATGTTTTTTCTACGCTTATAGTTGATAAAAATTAACCTGAAATAATAATCATCTTTTTCAATCAACCTGACTTTCCACGAAGTTATCCCTGAAGTATCCGATTTCTTCTCTTCAAGAAAGAAAAAGAGTGAAAAGATGGGAAAAAGAAAGAAAGCATCGATTCCTTTGGTACCAAACGATGAATAAAGTTCAAGAGAATCAGTGTGGGATGCGAGTTTTATTCATCACCTTTTGAATGACAGGCTACTTAATATGCAATGTGTTATACATTTAAATATAGAATTTTACAAAAAAAAATAAAAATATAAAAGAATAACAAAAGATACTTTATAAATTTATAACGACACATAACCAAAAGGTAATAGGCACATCTTTTATTTTATTCAATTAAATAAAATATGTTGCATTCAAAAAAAAGTAAATAAAATATGTAACATATTTTCATTTTTACCCATAATTATTTGTTCCAAAAGCTTGTCACCTGAACATTTGCCGGAGAAAACGAAACTTTGGATGCAAGAAGGATAACCCACCAAACACGAATTCACTTTATTGAGACCCAAAGGTGTGATAATTTTATGGTTAAATTACATTTTTCGTCCCCCTTTTTTTTTTCAATCCGCAATTTTGGTCTTCTTATTTTTTTAGAGACATTTATTTCTCTTATTTTTAAAAATCTACAATTTTGGTCTTTTTGTCAAATCTCTTGTGTTGACTGTTAGTAATTTAACGTTGATTCTAACGTATCAATACTTAAATGACATGTTAAAGTTAGAGTCAATATTGACACGTCAAAGTCAACGTTAAATTACTAACAATCAATGCAAGAAATTTAACAGAGGGACCAAAATTACAGATTTTTAAAAATAGGGAGACTAAATGTTTCTAAAAAAAATCAAGGGATTAAAATTGCAAATTTTTCAAAATAAGAGAACTAAATGTCTCTTAAAAAAAGTAGGGGGACTAAAATTGTAGATTGAGAAAAATAGGAAGATCAAAAATATAATTTAGCCTAATTTTATTTTTATAGAAGCCCCCCATTTCGTGTGCGAAATTTTCCAGAAACTTAGAAATAATGAATGTTGAGATTATGGGCTCCGGAAGCCCGACATCCGCTTCCCTTAATAATTGTTCTTTAGTGCAAGGTCCATTATAAAGTTGGACCCAAGTAACAAAAAAAAAAAGAACTCCACCATTGTGTAAGGAGCCTTCAGCATGAAGCAAAAATGAAATTTACGATTTGCGACTAGGCTGATTTTTTTTTTTATATGTTAAATTTTCTTATGACATTTCTTATGAATTTTATCATTTACTAAATAAAAATATATTAAATATTTTTTACGTTTTTAAAAATAAAATCTGATTTAACCATCCATTTACATATGAAAAGTTGTATATTTATTTGATTTAACAAACTATTTTATTAAAGAGAAAAAGTTTTGATTTTTGTAATCACAATCATCAAAATTTTGATTCTTTGAAATATTATATTTAAGATTTTAATTCTTATGTACTGCTAGCATAAAAATTTTTATACTGTCAACAAATTAAAAATATCCAAAATAAGACTTTTATAGTATTATAAAAAGGTTAACAATCTTATTGTACATAACAATTTGTGATTGGTTTACAGTGTAAAAAACTCTTTCATACTATCGATGTATTTAAGTTAAATTCTATATATAAAATTATAAAAAAGATTAATTTTCATACAATATATCACTATAAAGACTTTTATACTTTCAACTAATTAGAAATCACATAAATATGACTATTAAACAAATTATTAGAAAAGTCAATAATCTTACGGTTTATGGCAATTTGCAATTAAATGACAAAATAGAAAATTTTTACATTGCCAATGCATTGTACTTAAGTAATGTTTGACCCAGCTTTTTCTTTAACTTTTTTCTACTTAAAAATAAAAGCTATGCCAAACACTATTTTAAAAGAAGTTCTTAAAAAAATTAATGACTTATTTTTTAAGAAGAAATAAAGAAAAAAAAAGGAGCTTATAAATAAGCTAGCCCGAGTAGCTTTTATAAAGCTTAAGCGGAGGTTTTTTTCCTAATATTTTCCCTTCGAATTTTGCCCGTCTTTTTTACACACACACACACATATCTGAATTCTACTGTATTGATATAATGCTTCTTTTTCACCGTATTGATATAATACCTTGTTCCTCTGTTATAAGTTTTTTTTTTTGAAAGTTCTATTATAAGTTATAACAATGTCATTATAACAATTCATTTTTTTTAGGAGCATTGTAACATTATATATCGATTTTGAAAAACCTTTATCTGTATCAGTCTCATTATATATATGTATGTATATACATATATATATGTATGTATGTATGTATGTATGTTATTTACAAATTATCATTAAAATAAAATTTATTTATCAAAGTAATTTTTGATATTTTTAAATTATTATTTTAAATGCTTGTATTTTAATATTTTATTTATTTTTATTATCATTAAAATAATTTTATATAAACTAAGTTAATTTTACCCAACATTTTTTATTTTATAAATGTCTTTTTTATAGGACAAGATAATTAGTTTTAAATAAAATTCAAGTTTTCAAAATTTTTTACCAAACAACTTTTAATTTAAAAGGAGCTTTTAAATTAAAAAATAATAATTTCTGACAAACAACTTCTACTTTTATTTTAAGTTCTTATTTCTAACTTTAACTTAAAAGTATCTTTTAAGTAGAAAAAAAGCTGGGCTAAACATATCCTTAAATTCATACACACACACACACACACCAATGTATATATAATAACTATACTATAATTCTAAAATTATGCTATTGTTTCAGACTAGGTTAGACATAATTCGTTGAAGCAAGCTACTTTGGCCTCAAGCATTGCATCAACCCATATTGTATGGGTTGACCAAAGTCAACACCAAGCATAGAATCCCTAAGATGCACTTATGAATAATAGATCGTACAATGGCTCAAAGTAAATTTACCTTGTTATATCAAGACAGAGTAATATTACTTATGAGAGGCCATGAGTCGCATGCCAAGAAATCCAATCCATCTTATACTCCTATAAATACAACAAAGGTCACTATATTATGTAAACATTTATTACATATCATCATTTTGGTGAAATCACTACTGACTTGAGTGTTGATATGCTTTTTACAAGTACCCAACCTCTGTTCACAATGTCTTAGCCTGTTGGATAGCTACATCACTATCATGTGATCTCATACCTTGGTCTAGGTAAAATGAACTTTGCTCAACATTATTCCAAAATTTAATCAAAGTGAGTAGTCCTATTCAAATGCATCAACTATATAGATAAAAATTCTAAAAATGGTTTACAAAAATTCTAATTCATATCAATTTACAAGTTTTGTTGTTGTTGTTATTATTATTATTATTGATAATAAACTTACAATGTTGTATTTTTATTATTGTGTAAAATTTGAAGTTTGAATTTATTTAATATCACATTCACCCCTACATTTTAAAATTTGTCCTTAAATTTTATGACACCTTTCCTGTTAAGGTGGGGTATATTTTCTTTTCCTAACTTCCTCTTCAATATCCCACATTGCCTCGTTAGCATTTGTTATAGATTGATGTAACCCTTGCTTAGATCAATAAAATTCAGCACCAAGGAACTTTGAAATTGAAGAATTAAAGAGAAAATACAAAGTGAAAAGAGATTATGAATGAAAGAAAATGCCACAATCAAGAGTTAATTAATATGTTTAGGAGGATTCACTACAAGGATTGAAGATCCTTGATAAGAATCAAAGGTACTAATCAAGAACCAAGAGAGAACATTCCCTCACTTAGCAAGCGCTAATCAATTTCAATAATGGCAAAAGTGTTTACAAGTTGTCTATCAAGTCTATTTATAACTTAACTAATAAAAAGCTTAATATCAACTAATAAAGGCCCAATATCAAATCAAAATAGGCCCAACTACTAACAAGTATAACTAACACACAACACAACAAGTTAAACTAATTAAAGTCTCAAAGACTCAACTAAGGCCTAACAAGGTCCAAGTACATGAATCCAAAAAAAGTACACAAAGTCCTAATCTAAGATTGTCAAGCTCTTCTTGAAGCTTCCTAAGCTTCTATCATCCATTTCTTCTTGGAAGAAATTTGTCCACGAATTTTAGCTCTTTCTTTCCTACATAAAGGAGAACAAGGATTAATATTCAATGGAATAAGAAAAATCCTACTTTTAAGGAAACTTGATTCCTTAAAAAGGGAAAATCTCTTATTATGCATGAACTTATATATTCATCCTCCCAAATCAAATACAAGCCTAAAGAAAACATCAATCAACACTAAAATAAAATCTATCCAAAAGGAATTAAGAATGAAGAAGAGAGTATACAAACAATGAACTAAAAATTTAGATTTATCCTTTTTTATGCACAATCCATCTATCATTAAATGTGAGTATATCATGTTTCATAGAAGTCCCAAAGAAATATCCATACAACATAAAACTCTCACTAAAAGTTCCTTTAATTGAGAAATCATGGAATGACATCATAGGCACACAAAAGGGTTAATTAAGTTTTCGTCCTTCATTATTTTAAGAATTTGGTTTTTAGACCCTCTAAATTTTGTTTGCCTACTTTTAGTCCTTTATTTATTTTTGGTCAGTAGTTTTAGTCATCAACGTTAATTTTGAACCATTAAGTGCTAATGTGTTCAATGAAAATACATGTCAGCACGACACATGGCAATCTCATGTTGTGCCACGTGGCATTACATAGAGGTGTCACATGGCATCACATGAAAGATGCCACGTGGCATTACAAGAAGGTGCCACGTGGTAGCCTTGTGGATGTGATATGCTAGCACTTAACCGTTCAAATTTAACATCGGGGACCAAAACTATTAACAAAAAATAAATGAGGGACTAAAAATGGGCAAACACATTTTAGAGGAACTAAATACCGAATTCTAAAAATGTTGAGGGACGAAAAACTTAATTAACCCCGCACAAAATGGTTTATCCTTAAACATATGTGTGCCCTCCCTAAAGCATTCATCAAATGCAACCTTTCCACACACCACAACACATATGGAAGAAGTTTCATTATAACCATGTAATTTCAAATGATGTGTATCATGCAAATCATAAACATTATGCAAATTAAGGCCATCTTGAATTAACACATCAAATAAAACACAAGGTTTAGAAACATTATAGATCCATTTTTTTTCTTCTCCAAGGGTTATCTTGATCCTTATATGCATCCATCTCCTCTCCAAATTGTTTTGCCTATTGATCCTTTATATACAAATCTTCCTTGTGCATCAAAATAATGGATTTTTTCATGGTTAGAAGAACAAGTAAATTTGATAGAAAACATGCAATTAAGTCCATTATCCAACTTAGAAGAAAGAATTAAAGTAGTAGAAAAGGAGTTGTGCAGCTTTAAGAGATAGCCAATCTTCACAAAGGTGCAAAGATGGAATCCAAGTCTTGTGTGGTCCACTAGTTCCCTCTAACTTTTGAGGCACATGTGTCATAGAAAGACCAAGCCCTTTGAACCAATCTTCAATACCCATAGACAAAAAAATAGTAATAAAAGACAAACAAAGATAATGAAGCATGAGTAAATTTAAAGGTTGTGTGGCAAGCACCCTTTCTTCACCTCGTTTGCTTTCATAAAGAAGCTCTCTATTTTTCTTTCATCCAGCTTCTCATTCTTCTCTTTCTTTTCATTCTTTTTGCTCATTTTGCTTTTCTCTTTCTCTTTTTGTTTTTCTTTATCTTCTTTTCTCTCTTTCTCTTTTTTCAATCTCATTTTTATTTTATCTTCAGAAACCTCACTTGGAGACAAAGGCGTAAGGGTAACCTTTGTTCCTTTATATACAAAAGAGAATTTATTAGTCAAACAATTATGCACTACATCCCTATCATATTGCCAAGGCCTTCCAAGCAAAAGATGGCTAGCCTCTATAGGGACTACATCATAAAGAATCTTATCAACATATCAAAACTTGCCTATCTACAACTATTTTCCTATTTTTACTCAACCATTGGAACTTATAAGGCATAGGGTGAGAGGTGGATTTTAGGCCAAGCTTCTCAACCAACTAGTACTAACAACATTTGCAAAACTCCTCCCATCAATAATCACATAACTATTTTCCCTATCACCAAGCACCTAGTGTGTAAGATGTTCTCCCTTTGAGTTTCATCCTTATCCTTACATATACTCCCCATAAGTCTCCTTATCATAAAGAGATCCTTTTTAAGGGGTTGGAGTTCAGTATCACATTCCCCTTCACTAGATGCATTAGACTTTTTAGAAGAAGACTCACTAGTGACATCCCCATTGTCCAACATGATCATGGTTTTCTTATTTGAACATTGAGATGCAATATGACCCTTACCCAAACATTTAAAACACTTAATGTAACTACTCTTAGAAGAAGTAGAAGTTGGGTTAGGAATCATTTTACCCTTAAAGCACCTTTCTCTTGGGATTTTGGTGAAGAACCCTCCTTCTTGAATTTGTCCTTATCCGTCCAAGATGAACAATCAAAGGAGGACTTCTTGTAATGTTGCTTCCTCTTCAATTTTTTCTCCACCTTGATAGCTTGGTGGATAAGGTTCTCCAAAGTTGTATAGTGATGAAATTCAATAATGTCTTGGATCTCCCTATTAAGACCATGTAGAAAACATGCCAAGGTAGCCTCTTGGCCCTCTTCAATTTGTGCTCTTATTAAGGCCATCTCCATCTCTTTGTAATATTCATCTACACTGCTATTCCCTTGTGTGTGAGCCTATGAAGCTTGTTGTGTAAGTCTTTTCCATAATAGGTGGCACAAATCTACTTATCAATAACCCTTTCATGTCTCTCCAAGTATGGATCATTGGTTTCCTTCCCCATTCAATGTCTTTCTTTATTTGATTCCACTACACCAATGCATATCCTTTAAACTCTAAGGAATCCAATCTCATTTTCTTTTCTTCATTATAGTTGCAGCAAGTAAATATTTGCTCAACCTTTATCTTCCATTCAAGATAGGCTTTTAAATCACATAAACCTTGAAATGTAGGAATCTTCACTCTCACCCCATCCATATCTCCATCCCTTTCATTTTTTTCTCTTTACCTTTTCCTCCATGTCTCTTATTGTTTTTCTTTCGCTATACCCCACATTCCCTCTTTCTCCCTCATCTTGCCTATAACTTCCTTCACTCCTATAAGAAGATGATGAATGCGTAGGCCCTTTCCTCCTTTCAACATTCTTCAATCTCATACTAAGGTCTTCACTACTCTTCTGAATCTTCTCCTTCATCTCTTCTTTTAACCCCTTTATTTTCACTTCATTCTCATGCCTCATCTCCCTCATTTGCTCACCAAGTTTAATGATCTCCGCCATTAACTTTGAGGTTTTAAGAAGAGGAGGATCACTACTCCCACTTAGAGAAGCCATACCTACTTAAGAATGGTTAGAACAAATAATAGAAAACAAATGGACCTCACCACTCACTAAGTGTTTACACTGAAATCCACTCGTGTTTCACATTTTTAAAGCTCTTTCTATAGTAATACTCTTGCTTCCTCTTTAGTTCTTAAGGAGAAGCTCCAAATTTAAAAACAAGGAAAGAATCAATGTGAAATATGTCACAAATGCAAACTCAACTCAAGAATCCAAAAGGAAGAGAAATACTCAAAGACAAAACCAAGGAATTTAAAGATAAGCAATAAATGTTTAAAGAATTGAAAGGTATACTCAAAAAGGAATGTCAAAGAAAGACAAGAAGAAGACTCAAGGAAAAGAGTAAGAATCAAGTAAGAAACCAAAAGTCTATGTGTATATGAACAAGTAAAACAATGAAGAAAGTATATGAAAGAAAATTGATATCACTATGAGAGTTGGATCCTAAAGAGTGCAGCCTTTTTTTTTTTTAATCAATTTTTTCTTTTTTTATTGCATTTTAGCCCAAAACTTTTTGTATTTGCACTTTGGCCCTTGCAAATTTTCTTTTTGTTCCTACTCGGTCCTTGTATATTTTCTTTTTAGACCTTCAACTTTTTTAATTTGTAATAACACCCCAACTTTTTCCAAACAATTTTTTATGAATCAAACAAGTGTTCTATAACCAAAAATAAAATAAAATCAAGAACACCTCAAGAACACTATGAGTGTTCTTCCCCAATTTCAAAATTTCAAGTCTCCAATTGACTTACAATCAAGGTAATTCAAGTTGAATTCAACTCAATATATGGATCTAAATGTCAAGAATTTCAAAACAAGTACTCATATAACACCTAATCTCAACAAAACTTGAAATCAAGTGGATCAAAATTAGAAGAATAACAAACAACACAAAAAGGCATGGATCCATGGAAGAAAGACAAATAGATGCAATTAGATTTGCAATTTGTTTTGAAAGCATATCTGTAGATTTTAATGCACAAAATCTAGCAATTGACGCTTCCAAAAATGCTGCAATGCAGTAACACGAATTCCAGCCACTAGATCAATAATTTCTAACTCATTTTCAAGGCAAATCTAACACAGTTGAGTGCATATCTAGACTGTTTTATGATACACGGTACTACAGTAAATTCAAACCAGAATTGTTGCACGAACAACCAGCAATTTGACACATAATTTGAACGACTTTGATGTGAAATTACAGCATGTATTGATGTTGAAATTAGCTCTAGATACCAATTGATGTAACCCTTGCTTGGATCAATAAAATTCAGCACCAAGGAACTTTGAAATTGACGTATTAAAGAGAAAATACTAAGCAGAAATAGATTACGAATGAAAGAAAACATCACAATCAATAGTTGATTAATGAGTTTAGAAGGATTTGCCACAAGGATTAACAATATTTGATAAGAATCAAAGGTTCTAATTTAGAACCAAGAGAGAATATTCCCTCACTTAGTAAATGCTAATCAATTTCAATAATGGCAAAAGTGTTTACAAGTTGTCTGTCAAACCTATTTATACCTCAACTAATAAAAGGCTTAATCTTAACTAGTAAAGGCCTAATATCAAATCATAATAGGCCCAACCACCAACAAGCATAACTAACACACAAAATAACAAGCTAAACTAATTAAAGTCTCAAAGGCTCAACTAAGGCCCAATTATATGAATCCAAAAAAAGTACACAAGGTCCTAACCTAAGATTGTCAAGCTCCTTTTAAAGCTTCATAGGCCTCTATCAGACTTTTAATATTAGTATTTACTTATTTTTTAATCACTTGTAAACTTTTCCGATGATATTACATATGGTACCTCATATATTAAATTATTATTTAACTATTTTGACACTATCTCGATGATGTGTGAAGAATCATGACAATATTTTCGAAGTTAAGAAATATGAAAGACATTGAGTTATTTAGTGTAAAACACAAAGATAACACAAGAATTGGGGGGGGGGGGGGGGTTGAATTGTGTTATAGTAAATTTTCGCAAAACCTTTGCTAAAGACGTATCATCTGAAAAGGGAATTAAACGATTTTTCAAAAATGATTTTGCAGGAAAGACAAATGCTGAAAGAGAAACAAAAATGCACACAAGAAGTATACTGGTTTGTCTCACCCAGAGACTACATCCAGTTCTTGGCAATAACCAAGTTTCACTAATTTATCTAAGATACAAGTATTCTTTCAACAAGCCTCTTCAAGCTTAACCCAAGTAGTCTTTAACTTGCCTCTTCAAGCAAAAACCCAAGTATTCTTTGAATCAAAGCCTTTTTAGGCTTCTACCAATTTGTTAAAGAAAAGGTTGAATGTGAGTTACCTCACTGAGTTTAACGTCCTAACAGATGAATATACAATGAAGAATAAATAAAGTTTTTACAAATTGAGTTTTATGATTGTCACAATATCAGAGCTTGATAGATAAAGATTTTTAAAACAGTGAACCAACTAAGAATTTGAGGTCTCTTCTTTTATTTATAGACTTCTCTAGAAAAGTATCCATTGTGAGTGTTTTAAGGGAGACAATCTTCGTCTGGTGGAAAGAGTAGTTGGAGCATTAAATGCAGCATTTAATGCCTTTCACCGACTTGTCACATTGATAAAATAACACAGTTTGCTTATCTTTACCATTTTCGTACTCTATCTTGTAATAATGGACATATTTGCTTTTCATTCTGACATCTACACGCATATTCCTTCTTTTACACATAAAGTAAACTTTCCCTCGAGATTAGGTGCATAGACTTCATTTATTTGGAGATTGCTTATGCTCTTATAGCTTATTAGTGTGCAGATCGTTAGAACATTGTCTGAGAGAAGTTAACTACTAAAAACTTTGGAAAACGATTAAAGACAATTCACGAACAAAAAGAAAAGACGATAACAAGCATAAGATATTCGAGTAACCAGACGATTGTTTGAGAAAGGTCATTTTAATTGTTTGTTATTATCAAAATATTTAAGGATTATAAAAACATCATTTGTCTTAACATTTAGTATAAAGAAATTTTTTAGTTTTACAAGAATATGAAGTTGGGAATGTTAATTTTCTATGTCTAGTATATTATTTTTAAAAAAAGAAATATTGCTTTTTTTTTTTGGAATATTTTTACTTATGTTTTCTACAAAATTATTCTAATGAGAAAGGTGAGAATCTAGCTTTTTTCAATTGGGAAAAAAGTTTTAATAATGTAAAAGGATCATGATACCCTCATCAGTTTATATAATACAATTATATAAAGTTTTGAAACAATTTCTTATTAAATGTGACAAATAATTAAATTTGAGAATAGGAAATGCTAATAAATATTCTTAGTATACCTATTATAAATTAAAAAATAAAAATATTTTATAAAATATATTATTTAATCTTTTAATATATTAAACATTGTACTTTTTAAATATTTTTTATTTCCTTAAAAATTGTCAAGGTATTAATTAACAAATTGTTTAAGAATATTATTGTCGTGAGAAATGTTTTGGTAGAAACCGTAAAAAATATGTAAAGTAGAGAGAATGGAAAATTATGTGATGTTAATGTTAAATAAAAAATATTAAAAATCACACCAACATATTTGTAATTTTAAAATTTATGAAAAAAATATTTTTACAAAACTTATCCAAACCTATAATTTGATTAAATTATTTTTTAAAATATATCATAATTTATATACAAAAAAATGTTATAATAAATTATTATAAATGTTATTATTCGTATAATTTGTTTTACATATGATCCATATAAATTATTTAGCTTGAGCTAGTAATACTAAATAATTCACATAAAGAAAATGCTAAATAGTTTACATAATAAATAAAAAGATTACCTAAATGTAATTATTCTTAATATTATTTTTATAAAATAATTTAATTATTATCTTATTAAAATTAAATATTTTTTTGAATAATGCTTTGTTAGTAATAACTATCCAGATTTACTTCTTATTAGATTATTGAGAAAACCTCATGTTTTTGGAAATATCTAAATCATAACAATCTAATAATCTCTAAATTTTCTAAATTATAAAAAAAGTTGTTAGTGATAACTATTTTAAATTGATTTCTTCTTTGGCTATTGTGATAACCTTGTGTTAAAATACTTGAATCATGACATACTTAGTAATCTTTATCTTTTCAAAAATAAAAAGGATGACTTTCTTTCATATTTTCATAAAAATAATATTTTAATTAAAATTAATCAAGCCTAAAAGTTTTCTAAATAATTATATAATTTTGATTTATTATTGCACTTGAGAATATATAGGAGCAAAAAACCACCTTTGTAAGTTGAAAAAATATTTTCATAAATTTTCCTTATTTCAAGAATAAGGAAAATTATTTTGAACAATAAATATTCTCGTATGATAAATAAAAAATATTAAAAACTTTAAATGATAAAGTTTTACATAAGTGTATCTAATGAAGTTATTAATTTATCTAAAAGTATATTTTTGAAAAATAATATTTATATGTCTGGAAAAGTTCTATTAGAACTAAACATGAAAATCTTTGAATCCTATAAAACATGTATAAACATTCTTAAAAATGTTTATGACTAACCAAACAAATTCTAGACATTTATTAGAATGATAATTTTAGGAATTCATGATTCTTCCAAGAATCATGATTCCCAGGTATGAACAAATTTCCTTCAACCAAATGCTCCCATGATGTAAATTTGTCAAATGAGGTAGACTTTATTTTTTGTAATATCCTTTTTACATATATACCCCTCTCCTTTATTTTAATCCTCTCCCCCCCCCCCCCCCCCCCCGCAAAATATCCTTAAATGCTTCCCTCCCCACCTTTAAGTTTTCCATGCTCACCATGTCAAAAATAAAATAAAATACTAATCTCTTTCATCTTCTCTTCTTCTCATTTTCCATCAAGCTTATCTTGCACCTTTCATCTTCTTCACATTTTCTTCTCCCCTTCCAAATGTTGGACATTCTTCTTCTTCTTCTCCCTTTCATCTACACATGTCAATCTTCTTCTACTTGATGGTAAGTATTTTGCATTTGATATTTTTTTCTACTATTGACCTTTTTTTTCAAATTTACTTTTCAGAATGTATTAAATACATTTTAGAAACTAAATTCTATAATTTTTCCATTTCTGCAATTTATTTTATAAAAAAAATTTAGAATTTAGTTTTTGAAATGTATTTAATACATTTTGAAAACTAAATTCTAGAATAGAGAACTTGTATTTCAAAAATTAATATTTGGAACACAATGAAAAAATGTTGTTGGTTTTGCAAAGTTCTAAGTATTGATTTTATTTTTACTCATTGTATAGATATGACACAAACCAAAAGGGATGCTAATGACCAACTGCTTCTGCATGTAGACAACATGTTGAGGCTTATGTAACTCAAGATAAGGAGCATCATGAGTCGGGCTAGGAACATGTACTTATAAATGACATCCATCTATATGTAGATAACGTGGTTGTACCTTTTGATGATGTGGATGTGCTAGGAGGGTTATTCCTAGAAGTTCATAAGGATACTTTAGTCTTTAGGTTATATCGGGGATCATGTTTCTACACATCTATGAAGTCAACAATGAGAATTTTATTTAATTTAAAAAATGTTATAATAAACATAACAAAACTTTTATGGATGTAAGTGTTTGGAAATGCAGACTAAAACAATTGCGACAAAAAAAATATATTTCCCAACATTGGATCCATGTGAAAGTGCATAAAGATGTGTTTAAGAGTTTACCTCTTGGAGTGTGATACTATTGTCAACCACGTAATCCAAGAATCATGACCCAAACCTTTATTGAGTCTATATAAGTAGACTCTTCAACCATCTCAAGATCAAGGGAGGGAGGACAGTGCCAATAGCGCCTTTAGAAGCATCCACAACGGTTAGGGTTTCTCATGCACACTAAGTTTAGTATGCAACTAAAGAAGTGATGATCTTTTAGGGTTTCATGTGCTACCTATATATAGGGGTTCCTTAGCACTTTAACCTAGTAGTATCAAGCTTTTACATTAAGAGTCCCATAGGAAACATAATGTACTGTTTCTCATTACTTGGATAAGAAATATTATAGTCATACTTAATATTTTTTTCTCCTTTAATTTGCTCTATGCGTGTGACCATTGTAGGTTCTCATTACTTGAGCAATAATATTAAATCTTATTTAATATTATAAACAGTGAGCTGGTATCTAGCAATACATCACTATTACCCAAATAATACT
This sequence comes from Spatholobus suberectus, assembly GCA_004329165.1. Classification (NCBI taxonomy): domain Eukaryota; kingdom Viridiplantae; phylum Streptophyta; class Magnoliopsida; order Fabales; family Fabaceae; genus Spatholobus; species Spatholobus suberectus. The sequence goes on from CM014733.1 coordinate 11,463,340, forward strand.
AATATCTTATGATTTGACATAACTTTCCCATGACATTTGTTCTCGTGTAACTTAGTCCCTTTGTCCAAATATCATAATTGAACACAATGCATAGATCGTGTCATCCTTGCATAATTAAATTTATTTATTTCTTGATAGACATTAAAATAAATAAGATTAATATTCTATATCAACTCATTTAGCATGACCATGTATAACTGTCTTACTCTATTAAAAGGGCCCAAAGATATTACTCTTGTTACAAAGGAGGGACAAATCTCATCTAGATCACTTACATCCTTTTTCATGATTTGTTCTATGTACAATAACCAGCTTTATAATTACCTTATCACAGGCAACATTTAATGGCATTAAAACATACAACTCCTCATATAGGAATTGTAGTGACTTCAAGTCTAAGGATTGTATACACCATAATCACTTTGAGAATCGCTCATGACATTTTCGTAACTCTTCTAGGTAGCTTTCTCACAGTGGGTCAATCCAGTACATCATTACACTTAATCATGTACCTATGTGAAGAATTGATATCTCATATCCATGACCCGTGATACGCGGTCATTAGTTTGCTCAATACTAGTCTCAACGTGTTATTGTTGTCTGTATTGACAATAATACTTGAATCAGGATATTTATGTATAACATTAAATAAATTATTTTATGAATTTTATTATGTTCCAATACACACATAATAAATGAAATGCCTTATATCATTAATAAATAAACAAAATAAGATACAAATGTAAACCATAAGATATTGGCCTCTGTGGCTTACACCAACAATAAGATCATGGTGAGCTGAAGGTTATGACCTATGGACAAAAATTGATGGAGTTAGTCATACAAAATGACCAAATAGGAGACATAGTAGAGAACTCTTGGTTGGCACTACCTTTAGAGTATAGCTACTACATTGTGAACAAGGGCTTTTTGTTTGCATTTGACGAGCGGTGGCACTCCACCTTCCACTTATTGATTTGAGAGATGACCATTACACTAGATGATGTGTCATGCTTATTGCATCTACTAGTCATCTGTGCCTTCTTATTACATCTAGTCATGGACAAAAATCTAGCATGCTAGTACTTGATGACCCTTTTAGGGATGACACGCGAGGAGGCATTGAAGGAGATTGTAGCTAACGAAGGTACATAAGTTCGTTTAAGTTGAACACGGGGTGTCTACTAAGTCTAGTGTGAGAAGGAGCACTATGACAATGCAGAGAGAGCATTCCTATTGCATTTAATAGGTTATACAATATTTGTCAACAAGATCATGACGTATGTTGATGTGGCATTCTTGGAATTTTTCATAATCTTCATACCTGCAATCATTATGTGTGGGGTGTAAATGCCCTTGCATTCCCTTATGAACATCTTAATGATGCCAATGTGCATCACATGACATAGATAGAAGCATATAGACCCTTTTATAGGTATGAAAGTTCAATATTGTTTATAATTGATGACTTTTGTGTAGTATATTGAACTTGAATAAAAAATAAATGTTGTTATAGGCATGGATCTTTGAGCAATTTCTAAGTATTGGCTCCCAACAATTGAGTGTGGGGTATACTAAGGCTGCTTCTAGAGCTAGTCATTGGACACCTTTTAGGGATGCAAGCAAGTGGTTTCCTTTTAGACAAAGTTGGATGGCTTGATGACAAAGGATGTCTCTTAGATGCCATATGGTGGGTATATAGTTCATAGACCATTTTATGAAATAACTTTATATTCATGGTACATTAGGTGGGGGACATTTATGCATGCGCACTTGTCGAATAGAGTGTTACGACAATATAGATAGGTGTATGGCATTTTAATAAACCATTAATTTGCCTGTCATATAAGGGATATTTAAGGGTGATTTTCATTGGTCTATTGTTATTTATACATAGATATCACCTTGTTTTTCTTGAGTTTTATGTAGTAGAATTGGTGGAAAGAGGGCAAATTACAAACTTTTCACAACCAAATAGGCCAGGTATATGCTCCAAGATAAGGAGCACAACTGTGCTTGATAAGGCATGGTTGTGCTAGCAAGTTTGAGGCCAATCCCCATTAGGAAGCTGTTCATGGTTGTGCTAAATTTCTGCACAGTCATGCTTGAAGATTGAGAGTTTTGCCTTAGATTTTCTCCACGCTTGTGCATGAAGCCAACACATCTTTACCAAATAAGGCACGACCATGCAAATTTAAGCACAACCATGCTTGATTTTTCACTTTTTTGCTTTGCATCTGGATGCACGATTGTGAATGCGACAAGCATGACCATTTAGCAGCTGTGCATGGTCATGCTTTGTCAAGCACAACCATGCTTGTCCCTCTGTGCCCTAAATGTTATAAAAAGGGGAAAAAGAGGAAGTGTGAGATATCTTTTGTTCTGAACTTAGTTCACAGTAGCGCAATTACGAAGCATTCTTGAGAAACCTCAAGAGCACGAAAAGAGCATGAAGAGGAGGAATGAGGAGCATCACTTGTAAAGGAGTTCTCTCCCTTTTTCTTTTTCATGTAATTCTATGTATTTGGTTGTTCTCAATTAGATGGATATCTAAATTTCTTGATTAGGGTTATGGTGTAGGTTGTACTTGAGAAACCCCTTGACCCCTAATTCTATGTGAATTCCTCTTTTTAATCCATCAATTGGTTTGTCCTATTATTTCAATTACCTATTGAGACTTGATCAATCTTGGCTTGTTTGAATTAATTAATTGAACAACGACCATACCACAATTAATTAGTGGACTTGTAAGGCAAACAAATTTAGGATTATTACAAAATCAAACAATATTTATAAATTCCCAATTAGATTAATTAGTAATTTTTAATTGACCCCTCTACGCATTGTGCTTTTCTGAATTGAATTTCTTAAATGATCAAATGAGAAGTTAGTTTGGGAAAAGAATATAGGCAATTTATGAGCAACAATTGTCAATAGGATTTGTGGAGGAAGAATTGGTAGTTGAGTATTAATCTAGCATTCATATAGAATTGGGATTGGGGGAGGGGGAATTAAGAGTATGAGCAAAATCATAACCTTAGCCTTTCTTGCATTTGAATTCGTGATTCTACGTCTTATTCTACTTGCAATTTCTCGTTATATTATCTGTCGCTCTAAATCAAGTCTTAAAAAAATCGCTGCCTAAGCCTCATAAGGGTTTTTAGAGTTTGGTAATCACTAATTAGTCATTTAGGTACAATATATAGACTCACGTCCGTGTTACTATAGGGTACACTTGCCCTTAAGCTATTTTAGATGCATCACATTCCCTGATCACCTTGCATGGTTACCAATGCAACGACATCTCTCATTGAGATGGACAACTATTGGCTACATTTTGCAAATCACGTGGTTGACATAGCCATTAGAGGACCTCAGGTGGCATATCCATCATTGAGTTAAATAATACAATTGACTCATTGATATTCTTTTTCTTTTTCCTTGTGCACCATGGAATTTGAAATGGTCAGGGGTTTCTCTTGTGCAACCTATTAAGCTTCAACTTGTTCTTTGTTTATTAAAGTTTTTTCTTTAGAATTCTTGTTTTGCCTTTCTCTCCATTTGATTATTTCAAATTTCCTATTTACACTTTGCATAGATTGAATCTTGATTTTTACGTTGATCATATATTAGCTTGGAGACTAATTATAATGGCAAACTTTGTAATGGATCTATATCAAGCCCCTATTTCATACATCCAAATAAGAATTCTGATTCTTCTCTTTTATCATCTCCGCTCACGGGAGAGAGTTATCATTTCTAATCTCAAGCCATGACAATGGCTCTTAGATTGAATAACAAGTTTCAATTCATTGATGGAACTTCTCCAATACCTCATATAGTTGATCCAATGTTTACTACATGGGATTGATGCAACACTAGGTTGTTTCTTGCATAAACTAGTCCTTGGATTCAAGCATAATGCAGAGTGTGATATGGATGGAGACAACTTTCAAGGTGTGGAATGATTTTCAAGAAAAATATTGTTGAGGTGACATTTTTTGAATCTTTGAATTGCAAGAACTTTATTTACTAACACAAGGGAGCCTTTTTATTTTGGCATACTTTACTAAATTAAAGACTTTATGGCAACAACTAGAGAGCTTCAAACTTATTCCATCTTACACAAATTAATGTTATTCCTATCATAACATCATAGAGAAAAAATGACTGTGATTAGATTGTCGAATGACTTAAATTAATAGTACATAATTGTGAGGCTTCAAATAATGTAAATAGAACCCTTAATCTTAGCAAATTAACAAAGTGTTCTCACCGTTAATTCTACGATAAAGGCAACTTAGAATTTTAACAATAGAATCACAACTTCTGGTAAATATCTCAAATGTTTTTAATGGCAGAAATAGATTAAGAGAAAGAGAATCTTAAGGGTGGCCTTTTACTCCTAAAGGAAAAGGAACAAAGAAATTACATATGTTCCTATTACAACAAACTTGAACATAATGCGGATACTTAATACAGGAAACATGAATATCCTCCGCATTTCAAGAAAAATAAAAGTTAATTACAAATTAACTTAAATGACTATTAAATGAATTATAATTATGACATTACTTTTATAAGTATTTTCCTAACTTTTATTTGATACAACATAAGTTTTCATTAGGTATAAAAAATCAAATGCAAAACATAATATATACTAGAGCGTGGACTTGTGTAATGCACTAATAAATTTCATAATAGAGTAATTTTTGTGTGTGGATAAAAAATATATTGATATCTCTATATTCCTAAAAAAAAAAAATCTCATACTAATTAAAATTTCTACAATAAAACACTTAATTTAGCATATTACTATAGAAGAATACATGTAAAAATTATCAAAAGATTGTTTACTTTATTTATATAAGATACATGTACATAAAAAAATAATTAAGAATCACACATATTAATTACAACAAATTCTCTCCATCACATATTATTAGTCAGGCATTTCCACTTTTTATTAACAAAATATTAATAAAAGTAGTAATAATAATATTGATATCAATAATAATAATAATATTTATAATGATTATTAGACAATTAGCAAATATAAGGATCAAATTATTAAATATTTAATTAAATTATTAAATAAGTAAAAATAATCATAACAATAGTATTCAAACATTATTATTTTTTGCATTTGATATTTTTATTTTAAAAGATTAAAATTAATAAATATAATAAATAAATACACAATTTCAAATTCTTTTAATGATAAAAATATTATTTTATTTTAACTTCAATTGTTTTTGAAATTAAAAATAAAACAATGACAAAAAAATATTCTTTTTATTTAATTTTTTGCACACGATATTTTATTTAAAAAACTAAAATTCATAAATATAATAAATGAATGTTTGAATTTAAATACTCAATGATGAAACCATTAAAACTCATTATTCTTTCTCCAATACCTAATAATAAAAAACTAAAAACTAAAATATTTTATAAAGTATGCGCAATAACTCATTCTCTATTAAATGTTATAGTGATTAATACAATTTTTAAAAAAGTGATAAATAAAATAATTAAAAAAGAAATGTTTGAAATGCCCCTAATTTAGATGGGGAAAATATGTCTGAGAAAAATCAAATTACATTACTTTTATGTATATAAAGATTTATTAATTATTATACTAATAATTTTACATTTATTAGCAAATGATTATTCTTTATTTTAAGGTGAAAAAATAATCAACTTAACAAGATTTTTTATTTTGAAAAATGTATTTTTTTTTCTTAAAAAATGTTTCGAAACATGATAATTTATAGATTGCAAATACTCATGATTGATTTGATCTCCTTTTTGGAATTATTTATTTTATAGAAATATTAACAACACACTCTTTAACACAAGAAATTATTAGATAATTTAGGACCATCATGTATCCATGATACTGGTCAATCTCTACAAGACACTCAAGTTTTTTAATTTACGAGAAAGATTTAATAGCACCTACCTATGTATTATGTGAATATTAGTCGAGATCATGATGGTCTTGACCATCTAATAATTTCTTTTTTAACACATTCTTTTGAATACAGTTTTTATTATTGACTGAAATTTATTAAAAATTAAAAAATGTTAATAAGTCTCACTCATAATTTTATAATTTTTAATAAATTTTAATCAATAATAAAAAATATATTAGAAAAAAATGTGTTAAAGAATACTACCCTTCTTCCTTATTTTATTATTGCATAGAAACTGGATGTAATTGTAATTGTGTCACATTGTCCATAAATTAGGAATTAATGCTCATAATCAAATCAAACTAAATAGAAAAATAAATAGAACCAATTGAATTCAGTTTTAATTTTTTTTTCGAAAAAACCAATGAGTTTTGTTTTTTTTATTTTTTATTTCCATTTATAAAATTGAACGAAATCAAACTTCTTTTGTTGAATAATGGAATGTTCATAAATTATTAGATTTTAATTTTTTGTTGTTTCTATAAAATATTTTAGGCTAATTCGTTTATATATATATATATATATATATATAATGCTTTTATTAACTTTTTTTAAGAAAATTTAAGGTTAATTGATAATAAAAACCGAGAACAGTAATAGTGTAGTTATTTTTTGGGGCTTAGCCCCTCCTCAAGACCAAAATAATAATAATAATAATGATGATGATGATAATAATAATAATAATGATGATGATGATGATGATGATGATAATAATAATAATATTAATAATAAGAAGAAGAAAAATGAAAGTATACTTGAGAAAAAAGTATATATGACCGGTCAAATGTTGATTGAATTTATTTGATCTCAAAGTTTATAAACATGAGAAAAAATATAATATGAAAGATCTTCACAACTTTTTTTTAATCATGTACACATGTGAAATAATTATTAACTTTGCCAATGATTAATTTTTGCTGGAGAATCTGGTTGACTAATTTTAGTAGAGTCTTTCTTTCTTTCTTTCTCTTTGTCTCTGTCTCTGTCTTTGTCTCTCTCTTTATATATAAGGCTTGAATTCGAAGTTTTGTTTAAAAGATTTAAACCTAGCCTCATTCAGACCAACATAATATTAGTAGAGTTTCACAACATTTAATTGTAATTAGAGAAATTAATCTCTCATATATTGGATGGGAATATTTTTAAAAACTAAAAAAAAATGGGACTAAGTTTAATATATTTTATAATTAAAAGAAAACCTTCTAATTTTTATTTAAAAAATTAATTAATTTGAATCGAATGACTTACTTTATCTTAAATTCGATGTATATACCAATGTTGTGAAAACTGGACCGAAAAACCGATCACCTAACTGGTTCAAATAAACCACAGAATCGGTCAAAGAACTGAAAAACTGGTCAAAGAACTGAAAAACCGGTCAAGAACCGGCCAAAAACCGGTTCACAATGGGTCAGAGAAAAATGCCTAACACAACATTATTTTGATATTTTTTCTTAAAAAAATAAAAACTAACCTAAAGTATTTATCATTTTCTTTTTTTATTTTAAATATAAACTTGTTTTTATTAATAAATGTTGATGTGTATAGTTAAAAATTATACTCAAGTATCATGATATATTTGATTTGCAATTTTATAGGTATTGTAAATGTAAAGAACTTATAAAATTATGTTTTATTTTTAATTTTTAGTATTATAAAATTATGATATTATGTTTTTTTAATATTATTTTATTTATTATTTAATTATTATTATTATTATTTTATTAATACTGATTCAACCATAGTTCAACCACGATTGAGCCATTAAACCTTAAACCAGTGCTTGGACCGGTTTAATGACTAGTTTGATTTTAAAAACATTGGTATATATCATCGATGATATGGCTATTTTCTTTTTCTTTTTCTTTTTTTGGATATAATGATACGGCTGTTTTGGTGCTTGTAATGTCAGTGGCATTAATATATTACCCTCAATGATTTTTATTCCTTGGATAACACAGTCGTCAGTCAAATATAATATTCACTCATAATTTTTGTAAGAAAATTCTTTCTTTTAATTTCATAAAGACAAAACATTATGTTGTTGCATTTTTTTTCCTTTTTGTTTTTTCAAGTTGTAGGCAAAAGTAGGGATGTCAACGGAATGGGGCGGGCATGGATAGTAGCTACCTGCTACTTGGCTCTTTGGATAAAAACCCGTCGTGTGTTCGGCTCGTTACTTGTGCGGGTACCCGTTACGAGAATACCTGCAAATATTTTTAATATGCGCGGGTATCCATATATATCCGCAGATACTTCCTAAAAAATTTACAAAAATAAAAAATAAAAAAATAAAGAAATTTATTTTATGTGTTGTGGACAATCATAAAGTACTACAAATATCACTTTGAATTTATAAATTAAAGAGTTGTTGTTTAAATTTATAAATGGGTAACGAATATACTCATTTAAACTATCTGCGAGTATCCATTTTCTATTCATGATAGATTTTATCCACAGATATCCGTGGGTAAAGATTTTTTTGCCAGGCAAAAGTAACTTACATGCATAACATATATGGAGAACATGCATATTCATTGTTCATTGGCTTGCTAAAAATATAATAATTTTAAATATTTTTATTAGTTTTCTTATTTATTAAATAAAAATATTATAAAAAAGTTCATAATTTTTTTTAATAAATTTTATAAAATATTATGGTAGTCAATAAAAAATATTATAAAAGGAAACAATACAAATCAAAATATAATATCTAATCAGGGAAATAGCTGGATTATCATATTTTGTTGACATTTTAATTTAGTTTACAACAATCAATGAATTGAATTCATTGAATTGGACAAAATAGACAACACGATGAATTTAAGAGCAAGCAATGGCCATCTTATCAAGAGGCAAACTGTATGAACGAGTGGTATGGCCGTGTTTTTTTTATATATACAGAGAGGATGAATCAATTTCAGATAAAATTATGTTTTTAATAACTTTTTATAAATACTATTAAACTTAATTAATTTAACTATTAAATTATATAATATTATTCTTTGACCATGTATTCATGTATATTAACTTTTAAATAATTAAATATTCATAAATATATAAAATAATAAAATAAATTTATTTATATTTTAAATAATATATTACATGTTAAAATAAAGTAACGTCATATATTTGCAAGAGTTTAATGGTCACGCACTCTTAGTGTAAAAAATTTTACACTGTCAACCAATTAGAATTCACCATTGGCATGACTTTTAAAGTATTTATTATAAAAGTCAACAAACTTACAATAAATGGTGATTTGTGACTGGATGACAGTGTAAAACTACTTCACACTGTCAGTGCATGACCTGTTTTCTCTATTTTCAATTAGTTTTTAAATTATATTTACAAGAACTTTTAATATAAGAGTTTAATGGTCATGCACTGACAGTGTAAAGTAGTTTTACATTGTCATCCAATTACAAATCATTATTTATTGTAAGTTTGTTCACTTTTATAATAAATAATTTAAAAGTCATATTAATGGTGACTTCTGATTAGATGACAGTGTAAAACTTTTTACATTGACAATGTATGACCATTAAACTCTTAATATAATAGTTGAATTAACAAAAATTAATATTCATAAAAAATATTAAAAATATATATTCATTTCAAACACACATTAAAATTTTTCTTTATTTGCCAAATAACAAATTGCAAAATTTATTAACATTTAAGAATAATTATTTGTAAGTAAAGAAAGCTAAATCTTTCTTTAACGGGTCGGAGTCAATGGCAATCACAACCCCACTCAAAATTTTAACAAAATAAATCATGCCTTGTTCTTTACGGGTCAAAGTGTATACAATTTTCTATACATATAAGAGAAAAAAGATATAAATTGTCTATGTAAAAGTTTTTTTTTTCTCATTTAATCACAAATTACTATATATGATAAGTTTGTTGACTTTAATAATAATTATCTTAAAAATCACACTAAAACTAATTTATAATTGATTGACAGTATAAAATCTTTTACATTGACAATGCATATCCATTAAACTCTAAATATAATAGACATATACTCAAAAATAGTAGTAATTATCATAAGAGTTTAATGGTTACGCACCGTCATTATACAAACTTTTACATTGTCAATTAATAAAAAATAACCGTTAATATAACTTTTAAAATTGTCAACCAATCAAAAATAACCATTGATATGGTTTTTAAAATAGTTATTGTAAAAATCAACAAATTTATCATATATGGTAGTTTTTAATTAAATGACAGTGTAAAACTATTATATACTATTAGTGTATAACCTATTTTCTCTTATCACAATAACAAGAATAATAACAAATAAGGTTATTTTAAAGAATTTAATAAATATACATCGTTAATATAAAAGTTTTTACACAATTAATCAATTAAAATCATGTTTGAAATATTTTTTGTAGTAGTTATTTTTTTTTGTTGTATAATAGTCACATTGATGTTAGAACTTATGACTACATGCATATTATTTCAACCCCCACCACTAGGCTAACCCTAGTGGATTTTGTGGTAGTTATTTCACAAGTTAACAAACTTATTGCAGTTTATTTGTGATGGAAGGGGTTGTCTAACTTATCTCAAATAAAAATGGGGTTAAATAACTTCAACAAAGATGATTCGTGAAATTTTTTATATATTTAAAGATGGTTGGTACAACATAAAAAATTATACCAATTATCTTTGATGAAGTTGTTTAACCTCATTTTTACCTAAAGTAAGTTAGACCACTCCTTGAATAAGATAATAAAATGTGAATACATGTATTATTTATTTCTGTTTTCATATCTTAAAAACATTACCTAGAATTTCAAAAACAAAATCTTCAATAAAAAGAAAACATATTAAAATCTTTACTCGTGATGATTAGCTTTCCCGAAGCAATAAATAATGCACCAAAGAAAATGAATAAAAGCTAAGGCAGGGAGCAAAGCAGACTGCAAGATTCTCTTCTTCTCCGTGTTCCGAAAGCGAAGGGAAGGAGCACATATCATCAATCATATAATGAGAAGCAAGAACTAGAATCACCAAAATCAGAGAAAATTTCAAGGGCCACTCTCTTTCTGTGTTCCCAATATGCCCTTGAATTTTCTCTAGATTTTCCATCTCGCTTTTAACGTAACACACGCACAACACCCACCCCATCACCATAGCCACAGCCAAAACCAACACCGTAACAAAGAGAACCTGCGAAAGTAAGGAGGGAAAAAAAATAAAAAATCATATTCATAATGTTGTGTAATCTGGTTCCGGTGCCACGCAAGAAAAAACCCGGTTCGAACCCGGTTTGCCTTAACGTCTACGACCTAACCCCAATTAACGGCTACGCTTATTGGCTTGGCCTCGGAGTTTACCATTCTGGTGTTCAAGGTAACTAACCCCGTTAGTTTTTTTTTTTGGTTCCAATTTCCTTTGCTATCAAAACAAAATTTTAGTGATTGGGTATTGCCAATTTCAATTCAGATCCGTGGAATTGGTTGGTGTGTATGCAAGTTAATTTTCAATGAAATTTAAAATGTTAAATAATAAATAATATATTAACGCCATTAACGATCTTATACCTAACCGTAATGGAATACAATGAAATGATCTCTTCTTTTTGATTAATTGAAGGCTCTAGTTTGTTGGGTCACTTGAATTTTATTTTTAATATAATTTTAATGTAATTATCATAATTCTGATTGAACTGGGTGTTGAGTTGGGGAAATACTGAAACCACACTGATGTAGATTTTTGTTGTTTGCCATGATGTATACGTCATTGTGTTCATTCAAATGGTGTATTTTTTGTTGTGATGGTTTTGGTTAGTTGGGAACCGGTTTAGTGACTTCAGTTCTTTGTTGTAGTTCATGGGGTTGAATATGGATTTGGGGCGCATGAACGCGACACGACTGGGATTTTTGAAGTGGAGCCTAGACACTGTCCTGGATTCACCTTCAGGAAATCGATTTTCATTGGATGGACGGAGATGGGACCGAAGGATGTTCGCGCGTTTATGGAGGGGCTGGCTCAAGAGTATTCTGGGAACACCTACCACCTTATCCAGAAAAACTGCAACCACTTCTGCAATGATGTTTGTCTCAAGTTAACGGGAAAGTCTATCCCCCGATGGGTGAATCGACTTGCTAGACTTGGTAAGGGATAGAGGAAAGTGTGTTGTGATTAGTTGCTTTCTTGATCATGTTTTTATGAGATTTGCAAGAAGTTATGACAGTTGTGAGAAAAAGGAGACTTTATCATGAATTCTTTGCTATCTGAAAGAGATGTTGTGAGGGATCATTCTGCTACCTCACCTCTAGATTCTAGAATGGCACAAACCCTTTCCATCCTCTTTCAAAATTTAAATAATATAAGCTCTGGTCTAGATGAATTTGCTGTTGCTTTTTGCGTATCAACCATGATCGTGCAATATGTAGTTACATGGCTATGACGGTTAAAATTTAAGCGTTATGTTTCAGACTAATCTCTGTTTTTGATTCCTGTTTCTAGGTTCTAATTACTTTCTGCACTTATTTTTCATCTAACTTTTGTTAGATGTTTTTGTGTTGATGATCAGTAACTTGAAATATCGAAATCATATATTTAATAAGAATTGTTCACCCCTTGCATTAGGTGACTGGAGGGATGTTTTACCAGTATGTACTTTTCAAATTTAAATATCTGGCTGTTTTATTACACTTCAGTTTTTCCCATTTAATATGTACTTATGTCATATGTGGCACGTGCAAATTTCTTATGTTCCTGTGCTGCATCTTGTGAAAAATAAAATAACATCTACTAAGCATTTCATGATTTCTAATAGTAAGTTTTGCTTCTCAATGTGAAGGTTTTCTCTGCAACTGTGTTCTTCCACCCAGCCTAAACGAAACAAAGGTTCGCCAAGTTACATTAGACAGGGTTCAAGAAGGAGAGAAGAAGAAAATGAGAAGCCAGTCCAGCAGGTACGAGGCTTCACCCAATCCTCCATTGTCTAGTAGCCAAAGACATTGCCTTCCTCCATCTTCTTCTGTAATTAATGCTTCTCCGTCCTCAACCTTAACAGTAAAGTAAAGCTTTGACAGGAGTCAAAGTCTGAAATATAGGCTGTTAGAATCATGTAACCAACCCAAGATTGGCAGGGAAGCAACTTTTCATCTGCTCCATCTTTCTGTTCTGTTGTATATCTTCAATTGCGTGGCAATGGCTAAAATGAAATGGTTGTGTTGTCTCTTATTTTTAAGTGCTTGGTTTCTTCAGTGAACAGAAAGGGTCTTCATTTCTAGATTTTTGGGCTACCGACACATTTCTGAACTGAGATTTATCTGTGTTAACTGCTGATGTAGCACATAGTAATGTGTTCAATGTGCAGGATAGTGTACTTTTGCTAAGAGTGCAAAATAATGGTAGACAGGAAATAAAGTAGAGATGGTGTGTTTGAGGGCAATAAAGAGTGGTTATGGTTAGCATGTACTAGAGTCCAAATTTTTCAACCTCGTGCTTTAGATACTGAGTCTAATCACAGTTCTGAATCTGATCAAGCAGCATCCTTTTCAATGATATGCAACGTATGCTATGTTTAAAGAAACAGAAAATTCGGGGATGCTGTGTTGCAAAGACCAAATTAGCTTGAAATAACCAACAAGTGGTTGGTCTGAGTGGCGATAAGCTTAGGTCCCTTAAACAAGTGGTTAGGGGTTCAAATTTTGGCTTTTATGTATGGAAAAAACTTGGTTGGGAGGAGATATCTCACATTCGCGTGCCTTCAGATCCCACAAAGGAGATTAGTCTCAGTAAATGACCTGAAAATATTCCTTGCAATCATATGCATATAAAAATAAATAAAAATAGAACTTGAAATATAACCAGCTAACTTTGCTTTCTGGATACTCAAATCCAAATTAGGCCTCGGACCTTCTAATTTGCACGGTTATTATGCTTTCACCGTTTCACGCAATGGAGTTGGCACGGATTTGTTGGTTGATGATTGCTTCTAATGTATTACTAAATGCAAAGGAATATTGTAGTAACAAAATTGTGGGTAGAGATAGATGCAAAGTTAGTTGCCACCGCAATTAGGTACAATTTGGAAGCTGGAATTTTCTATGCTTTCGAGGAGGATGTGTATATATGATCTCCCGAGGTTGGTCTCTGCTTATTCGATTTTGAAGTTCAGTAGTTGCGAGTAATCACAGATGAGTTGGCATGACATAAATGGCTTACCCATAAATGAGTTGGGCACTCTATGCGTACCCCATTATATATTATGAGTTTGGATCTTCTCTGTAATTGCGTAAAGCAGTGCTATGTCCTTTTATTTATCTTCCTACAAATCTTGCTATATACTAATTGAAAAAAGTATTAAATAAAAAATTAATATATTTATCTTGAAAACATAAAAAACACTTAATATTTACTCTATTTAATAATTAAGAGGATTTGTAGGAGGAACAAGTAGGTAGGCGGATATAGAATTATTCAATCAATTGTGCAGCATGAGATAATCATGTTAGAGAACGAAAAAGATATAACTTTTATCAGATAAGGATCTGCCTTGATTGGTTATAACTTATAAGACCTACTATGGGCATGTCTGGTTCAGCGTTTTGAACAATGGATCCACGTTTAATATGAAGTAAATATACATAGCTTTTGTGTTTTTACATGAATTTGACGTGAAAATTCGAAAATACGCACGTTAAACACGTGAATCCAAATACACGGTAATTATATTTGATAAAAATTGTATCTTTCTCTTTTCAATTATTATGATTATATCATATTACTCAACAAGAGAGAATCCAAATTCATATATTACCGCGATTCTCACAGTCCCCACTCTTCCCTCTAACCGGGAATCCTCTCATCTGGGTGTTGTCTCCTCCTCTCTCCAGCTATTGGTTTAGAACTACAAGACCAACAATTAAGGGAAAAAAAAAGGTTAATGTGCAACATAACCAGAAAACAGAAGAGTACACTTCTTGTTATCTAACTTGCAACATAGTAATAGGCTTTAAAAAAATGGAAAAAGAACTTGACATTAGGAGGACAAAATATCATCT
The DNA here is from genome assembly GCA_004329165.1 of Spatholobus suberectus. Taxonomy (NCBI): domain Eukaryota; kingdom Viridiplantae; phylum Streptophyta; class Magnoliopsida; order Fabales; family Fabaceae; genus Spatholobus; species Spatholobus suberectus. Next base: position 11,478,356 of record CM014733.1, read on the forward strand.
CAACTCTTTCAATAGCAAAATTTGAAAATCCACAGCTAGTTCACTATTGAAGTAGATAACATTAGTATGTTCTCCCTGCTCACTCACTTTCTTTGCTACGTTGTATTTTGGCCTGTGGCAGTAGGGTGAAGGATAAGCACCATATTATTCGCTTTCCCATGCTTTGGACATGCATGATGCTAAACGTCGCGTGAAAGCATAACAACCAACAAGCCTTTTTCTTTCCTTTTGATTTTGAAATCATGTCCTCACATGTCGCCTCTTCCGCGTTCTTTTTTATTCATTCCTTTGGTACTGCTATGGAGTAAGAATCCAACTATGGAGATCTATTACGTTAACAATATAAAGCATAGTACTACTGTTGAATTTAAAATATTATTAAATTAGATCAAGATGATTGTTAAACTATTGAGAAGATTACTTTCAGGGTATATAAATATTTTTTTTGGGTTTAATTTTCATATATTATTAGTGTCAAGATTTTTATATTGTCAATTAATTAAAAATCATCTCATGGGTGACTTTTAAAGTAATTATTACAAAAATCAGCAATTTTATCATATATGACAAATTTTTATTAGATAATAGTGTAAAAAATCTTTACATGTATTTTAATTAAATTCATGTTTCCTGTATTAGTTCCAAAATAATAACTGGAATTGATTTCAGGTTCTCTAACTAATTTTTTTTTAGCTTTTCTTTCTGATATCGTCACGTTTGTTTCGTACCAAATTATTAGCTCCTTCTCGGCAAACTATGATTTGTCCAATAAAATTGCTTTTTAGTATGAGACTAATAATGAAGAAAATGGTTATTTCAGTAACGAGCCCGATTTCCATTAAATATCTACTTTTTTTCTTATTTTTTAAACTTATTGATTAATCATTAAAACAAAGCCATAATGATTATTTTACTTTCCATAATTGAATTGCATGTTTGGATCTGCATCGATCCAAGATCCACAGTTTTTATTTAAATTCACGTCCAAATGTTTCGATTAACGTAGAAGCAAGAAATATTTGCGTGAGGGTGAGGTGCGTCAGGACTGTTTGATGTACGCCTAAACATGTTAGAAATCATTCTTGATAAGCAATGCTATTTGGCCAAATAGAAACTATTATGTACTGGACCTCGATTGGCCTGACTCCCACACATCAAGCTATTTTGCGCTTACTCGCTCGAGGTTTTCGAGACTGTGTTATGTACTGGACTTCGGTTGAGCCAGATTTCCATTGGGGTTGATCGGCCGGCCAAGCCCACCAACTACCTGCATTAGGAAAGGAAATTGCGGATTGCCCACACGCCTTAGTAAAGGAAGGCCCGAATCTCCCTCCCAATCACTAGGTCATGATCAAGGGAATCATGGCTACAATCATGCCAGCAACACCACTACAAGTAGACCTAAGAGCATTAGGAAAGACATCTTCATACACCACACCACCGCAGGGGCTTACTAGGGTTAGTAGCTAGGTCAAGATTCTTCATAAGACTTGTAAGAACAAAAGCAATAGTTTTTTTTTTTCCTTGACTTATACTTAAATTATGGTCTAACATGCATAAAGAATTATGATCGGGCACATAAAATCATGTTAAAAAACAATTCAATCATGATTTTGTGAAAACATTATTTGTGGATAAAACTCAATTTTATTGCAATTCAAACGGTAGACCCAACATAGAATAATTTGCATTCGCAATTTAAAAGATAAACTTCATGACATAGTACATGTACTGCATACGTCTTATCGCTCAACAAAAACGGGGCCTCAGTCCAAGTCCAATGCTCTGTCCCAACTATTGTAGAAAGTAAAGGGTCCAATGTTCCATTAGGGTATACAATTTCTTAGCAAAAGAGTGCTTATTTTTAACGTTCAGGTTGATGCCGAGTGGTGCTTGTCGACCAAGCATGTGTCACTCATCCTATTTGCCGACAATCAAATCAAATAATAAATATATAAAATTCTTTTTTCTTTTTAGTTCAAATGGTCGATTTAGAATATAATCTCAAAAAAAGTATTGTTTCTACAGGTACTTTTCGGAAATTATTGGAAGTTATTGACTCTTTTGTTGTGGACACCTTGCACATGTAAGTTGTAACTGTAAAGCAACCGAAAGCCCATAGTTTTGGGACACGAAATGGTTCCTAGTTTGAAGGTTTTGCGATTCTGCTGCAATCAGAGGCAGCTTTCAACTAAATATTATTATATTAGAAACATCAACAACCGTGTAGATTTAGAAGCCATGCGAGTGCGAGGTATGGTTCTACTTCACACACAAACAAGGAGCGTGTTATGAGTCTCGGAATGAGGAGAATAAGAGACTTAATGAGACTTCTAAATTTAGATTGTATCAGCATGTATAAAAAAAATTTAAAAGATAAACTAAAATAAACTTTTCTTATAAGTTAAAATTAGCTTATGCATGAGTTAAAATTAGTATTTTGATAAGCTAAATTTAGTTTATCAAAAAATTAATTTTAACTTATACATAAGTTATTTTTAACCTATTGAAAACTTATTTTATTTTTTTTCTTATTTTCTTATTTTATTAGTGCTTATGAAGAAATTTATCTAAACCAAACATTAATGGACTAGTCTTTTGGGTTTGAATTTTTTTTAGTGCTTAAGTCACAACAATTGATACTTAGTTAGACTACAGAAAGAACTATTTGTAAATTAAATTAAGGTGCAATGTATTGAATATTGATCGTGTAATGGTAGTTTGTCAAGCTCTACAATGATGGATGTATATGTAAGAACTCTAATGCTTTAAGTTAATGAGAATCAGAGTTAAAAAGTAAGAGATAGAATGAATACATATCTGAAGGTGACTAGGTTTGAGGTTTTTATAACCTCATTATTTTTATCTTTGGACCCTAGAATGAACAACCCATTGAACCCTTATTGAGTCGTTAAATAATCCAAAATAAGTATTTTTTTTTTCAAGTAATAAAAAAACCAGTTAAAATATTTGAATTTTGTATTGAATGTCCAAACAAATTATCTTATAAATGGAGTTGTAAATCTTTAAAATATAAATCACTCCGCAAAAAGAATTATCCAAACACCATTTTTTTAGTTACTCATTCAAACAACACAAACTGAAATTTGTCAAGCAACCTTTTACCAGCCAAGCTAAACAAACCGTATATGTATTTGCTGCGTGTAAACAATCGGAAAGTTATATCAAAATATATAATTATATCTTAATTTCAAGTTTAACCACTGATTATATTTTATATATATATATAAATGTGACTGTTCCTGCTGAATCTAGTCTTTCTTCTCCAACATGTTCCTCCTATCTGGAATTACTATAGCTTCAACCTCCTTTCATTCACTGTGTGACACTTATCATTCTTTGTGCCAAGATCATGCCGGTGGAGGGCATATGCAAAGACACTTTGATGCTCAAGTCAGGGGAGGTCGTGGATTATGCAGGGTTTAGGGATTATTAGTCAAGATTAGTGTAAAACACAAAGATAACACAATAAGGGAGGTTGAATTGTGTTATAGCAAATTTTTGCAAAACCTTTTTTTTTTAAAGACGTATCGTCTGAAAGATTAACCAAAAGATTTTTAAAACATTATTTAGAGAAAGACAAATGTAGAAAGAAAATCAGAGAAGCACAAAGGAAATATATTAGTTTGTCTCACCCTAGAGACTATGTCCATTTCTTGGCAACAACCAAGTCCCACTAACTTAACCAAGTTACAAGTATTCTTTTAATTAAGTCTCTTCAGGCTCAACCCAAGTAGTCTTTAACTTGTCTTTCCAAGCAAAAACCCAAGTATTCTTTGAATCAAAGCTTCTTCAAGCTTTTACTAATTTCTTAGAGAAAAAGGTTGAACGTGAGTTATCTCACTTAGTTTAACGTTCTAACAGACGAATATACAATGGAGTTCAAAGTAAGCTTTTACAAGGAGCGTATATGAATATTACAAGATGAGAGCATTTCAACAGTTAAATATTTTTCAAGCAGCCAACATTTGAGACTGAGGTCTCTTCTTCTATTTATAGGCTTTTTCAGAAAAGTGTCTGTTGTGAGTGCTTGTAGGAGACATCCTTCGTCTGTTGGAAAAGAGTCGTTAAAGCATTAAATGCAGCATTTAATGCCTTTCACCAACTTGTCACTTTGATAAGATAAAGCAGTCTGCTTATCTTTTCCATTCTCGTACTCAATCTTGTAGCAATGGACACATATGCTTTTCCGTTTTGACATCCGCATGCACATTCCTTCTTTTACGTGTAAAGTGGACTTTCCTCGGGAGTAGGTACGTAGACTTCATTTATTTCGAGGTTGTTTACACTTTTACAAACATGCAGTGTACAGATTGTTAGAACTTTGTCCAAAGGCAGTTAGTTATTGAATCTTTTTAAAGAAAGATAAAAACGGTACATGATCAAGTGAATAGACGATAACGAACATGCAAATTACGAGTAGACAGACGATTGGTTAAAACTAACTGTTTGTAATTGTTTGTTATTAACAAAATATTTGAGGGTTATAAATTCTTCCTTGTCTTAACAATTAGGGTTAGAAAGTGTGCACCTTGTTCGTATATATGGTTATATATATCCTTACCAAAGTTGCTAGATATTCTCATCCGTATCTCTGGGATTTGTTACCTAGTTTCCCTTATTATACAAGTTTCCCAGTTACCTGATTTATGTTGGGCCGAGCTGTACTCGGTAAACCTCCTCGGTTAGGGGCCGATGGGCTGTTTGGTTTTAATGTCGAATTGCAGGATTCAGACTGTACATAAGCCCCCCAAGCTTCGACACGCATGGAGAAGCTTCCCAATTCATCTAGCCCTGTTGAGTATTGCTCGGATGCATTGGCAGCTTAGTAGTCATTGGCAAAGATGTGATCTTCATTCAGGATGATTATTCGGTCTATGTGTAATTTGGCCCGCTGTGACGACCAAAGAGTCGTGCCTTTCCTCTTGCTGCTGCCAATTCAGTGCCTTGGAACCAAAATGCTTGACCCCAAGAGGTTGCTTCTTGCTTCGGGAACTGTCCGCGCATGTTCCCACGCATATTTAATACCTGGCGACGGTTATGGTGTAGGCTAATATGGCATAGGAAACCCCAAACATCACTTCATCTAAGCCCTTGGTTAAGGACGGTGGTGCAAAAATCTAATGGTGTGGGGGGGGGGGGGTTTTGGCCTTTGGGCTGCCTAGCCCCCCAACCCCTACAAAAAGGGGGCTACTTTGTGAATTTGTTAGGCTTTCTTTTCTCCTAGTTTTCCTTTGCCTTCTCATTGCTCGCTACTTGCTTCTGTCATGTCAAAACATCCTTCATTGCCATCGTTGTTGCTTTTTCCCTTCTTTCTCTTCCAAAACCCTTCTCAGGTATGCCCCTTTCCTTCTTGTTTTTCTTCTTCCTCAATGGCTTTTACCTGTGAGAGTGGTGGTTCCCTCAACTCTTAGCCTAAACCCAAGTTGTCGTCGGAGATTGAGCCCATCAAAGGGGACCCTGAGGTTTCTGGCTCTTCTGTGCATACTTTTTTCTTGGAGAGGAAAGAAGACGAGACTCAGGGGGATCGACAACCCTTCGCAGAAGGCGTTGTTCGGCCGAATGCACCTAGGGTCGAACAGCCTATTGTAGCTCTTACAAGACTTGCAAATGATCAATTGTCTAAAGCAACATCAGATTGGCTGCTGGTGGGCGTCGGAGAAGAAGGTGGGTTGAAGAGGCCTTTTTGCCCGTTACCCGACCCGGATACGAGTGGGTTTATAGGGAAGTGGGGGTTTACTTTTCCAAGCGTCAGTCAGCCGCAGCCATCGCTGACTTGGTAAAGTCCATCACCCTCTGTCACTCAAGCCAAGAAGGTGCAATAATACCAGGACTGTGCGGTCTGGATGAGAATGTTTACCTTTTTGTGGCTTCGGGTAGCTCTACTTCACTTATGTCTACGAGACATTCTTTCGCCATCTGGGAGTCATGATGCCCTTTGATGGGTTTGAGGTTGAGGTGTTGATGGCCTTGAACGTGGTTCCTACCCAACTCCCCCCAAACGACTGGGTGGGCAGGACTGCTTTTCGTATTCTGTACAACATGCTTCACATAATTTTGATCGCTCCTAAATTTCTCCACCACTATGTTGCCAAAGAGAGGAGAAATGGTGGTTGGGTGTCGTTGTCAGGCATCAGTGGCATTTCATTGTTCACCGCCTTCACTACATCCTACAAGGATTTTAAAGAGGGATTTTTTTAAGTGTAGTTGACTCAGGCTGGGATGAGCAATTTCGTCGACTCCCAAGGGCGTCACTAATTCCCCTTTTATTGGACAAAGAATTCGGATAAGCACACGGTCTGGCGTGTTTAGGACATGTCGGCGGAGGACTAAGCCGACATGGTTGATTTACACAAGCTTCCTCGACTGCTCTTGTGCCAGGTCGTGTTGGGGCTTCTTTGGTCTAAGAAGCCATTGAGGAATATGAAGTATGAGTGTTGTTTGTTTGCTCTTTCGTAATCATTTATTGTTTCTTACTTTTGTTTGTCCTTTTGTAATGATTATGGGGTTGTTCAATTTCGCCAAACTTCGTGCCGATCTTGCCGAGAAGGCGAAGTGTGTCGAGGTGGGCACTACCTTTACAGCTCAGGTCGGTGTTTCTCCTCTGGTCAGCCTGATCCTCTCTCTCCGACGCTGTAAGCTTTCGCCCGCGCGCCAACTCTGACCTGGCCTCAGGCGACTTTACCTGTGGTGGAGGTGCATTCGGTTAGCACTCCCCTAAAGTGTTCTTGTCCGACTCCTTCCATCGAGGCTATTGGAGGATCTTCCTCATCTGTTGCGTCCACCTCACCTTTTTCACTGTTGCCGAGGGTCTAAACTCCTTTTGGGATCATGACTTTGACCCTCGTAGGGTGTTGGGTTTGGGCTCCCTTTTTGAGGTTGATTAAAGCGCTCTTTGGGAGGTAGGTCTACAAGTAGGCTTGGAAACGCTCTTAGTGTTCTAGGCTTACTCCTGAGTAATTGCTTAATTTTGGGTGGTTGAGCTGGAGCGGGCCCAGTCTTCCAACCAATTGGTGGAGTCGAAGGAAGCTGAGATCAAGAGGTTAGCGGCCACGCTTGAAAAGGTGAAGATCGACCTTGCTGAAGCCTTTCAGGCCAACGAGACGCTTATTTTTGAAGCCACCAAGGCGATGAAATCGACAACTGCTTTGAAGACCGAGCTGAAAGAGTGTCAGGCCTGTAGTAAAGCTTTGATGAATCGGGTGGCTCGGGCAAAAGACTCTGTGGCTGCTCTAGAGGCAAAAGTGGAGCTCTTCAAAGCCGGACTCTTTGAGGCTGAGATCGGTCAAGTGAAGGCCATTGACCAAGTCAAGCACCTTAAAGTCGACCTAGACGAGGCCAAAGGGTCGATCATGGAGTAGCACATCAAGGGTTTTCAAAAGGCTCTTTGGTAGCTGACTTTCTTCTTCCTAGGCACTGACACCTCCAGATTTGATGTGAAAAAAGATGTTAAAAGTGGGGTGTTGGTAGATGTGACCGAGCTCTCCAATTAGGAGGAAGAGGAAGTCCAAGGGGGTGGGATTGTCGAGCAGGTTGGTGATAATGTTGATACTATATAAGCTCTGGCATTCCATGCCCCTGAAACTAAACTTCTTGAAAGTTCTCTTCATCGGTTGAATTTCTTGAACGTTCTCTTCTTCAGCTGCCCTCTTATCGTGACATTGAACTTTCCGTTCTTAGTACATAGGCATATTTTGTAACTTTGGCCAGTATGTGGGACATCTTATGTATAGTCATAAGTCTGCTTAATGAAAAGTCTCTTATTGATGTGTACGACCTTTAGTTTTGTTATGTATTCAGTTTTATCCTTCAATAAATCATTTTATCAAATTACAATTTCTATTAATGGGTTTCCAAAGTGATCTTCCCCATTCGCTAACTTGGTTCGACATAGTGGTTGAAGCTGATGTCCAATTCATTGGGTTGGTTTTACAACAGTTTGTTAAAATATATCAATTCTTCAAGCTCAGTGGGTTGACTTTGTAAAGGTTTTGGTTGGTCAAAACCTGTTGTCATTGAGCTCGGTGTGTCGGCTAGGCACTAGTTTTGGTAGGTCGAAACCAGTTCAAGTCATCGAGCTCAGTGGGTCAGCTCGACAAAGGTTTTAGTGGGTCGTAACCAGTTTAAGTCATCGAGCTCGGTAGGTCGACTTAGCAAAGATTTCAATGGGTTAAAACCAGTTTGTCATCGCATTCGGTGGGTTGGCTCAGCAAAGGTTTCAGTGGGTTGAAACCAGTTTATCATCGAGCTCGGTGGGTCAGCTCAGGAAATATTTGAAACAACTTTTAATTCAAAAATGGAATTTTATTGCTATTATTTTCGATGTGCCTTTTTAAAACCTCCTCAGCTAAAACCCATATTTTCTTTTCTCTTTGGACAAAAGACCAAGTTAGGAAAAAGAGTACACTGTCGTTACATATATCAACTGAAGCGCATCTTTAAATTAGAAGCATTCCACGTCCGTAGAATCTCTTCGCCTGTGAACTGCTCTAGTCAATAAGCTTTGTTGCCAAGCCATTTGACCACCCTTAACGGTCCTCCCAAGTTTGCAACAAGTTTGCCTTCACCGATCTCCTTTTAGGCCTTCCTGATCGTCCTCCAAACCAAGTCACCAGGCTTAAAGTCATTTGGTTTTACCTTTGCATTGTTTTTTCGTGCGCCTTTCACTTGCAGGCTTCTCTCTGTATCCTTGCCTTCTCTCTTACTTCTTCTACTAGTCCAGCTCTATCTTCAACACTTCTTTATTTTCCTCCGGGTCCAACACCATTTGGCGAAGAGGTGGCTCCCTACTTCGACTGGAATCATGGCATTAGCAAAGTACACCAATCTAAAGGGTGTCTTTTATGTAGTTGACTAAGGTGTGCAATGGTATGCCCAAAGGATTTCTGACAACTCTTTGGTCCAGCTACCTTTGGCCCTTCCTACCCTTTTCTTCAATTCTCCAAGGATTACCTTATTAGTTGCCTTGACCTGCCCGTTGGTTTGTGGGTGTTCGATAGACGTGATTTAGTGCCAAATTCCCAGCCCTCTATAAAATTCCTTGAGTGACTAGTCTATGAACTGCCTTTCATTATCCATTATCACCGAATGCGGCATCTTGTACCGACAAATTATATTTTTCTATACGAACTTTTGTACATTCGATGCTGTTATTCGGGCTAAAGGTTCAGCCTCGATCCACTTGGTGAAGTACTTGATCCGTACTAGTAGAAACTTCACTTGGCCTCTAACAATGGGGAAAGGTCCGAGTAAGTCCATCCCCCAGTAGTAAAAGGCCAGGGCGAAACAATTGAGTGCAACTCTTCAAATGGCATGTGAGATAAATTCCTAAATCTTTGACACTCTTGGCACTTCTTTGAGTAATCGACACAATCTGCCCTGATGGTCGGCGAGTAGTACCTGCCCAAATAACATAGGCATCCATGGCACACCCTCTAGTATGCATGCTGCAAATCCCCTAGTGCACCTCATCCATGACGTAAACAGCCCACTCGAAGTCTAGACATTTGAGTAGTGGGGTATGGAATCCCTTCTTGTATATTTCTTCCCTTTCTACCACATAGTAACTGGCCTTCGTCCAAATTCTTCTTGCTTCATTTTTATCCTCCGGTAACTCACCAGTTGTGAGGTACTTTCAGATAGGGGCCATCCACCTTTCCTTCCCCCTTTTCACACTCAAAACTTCCTCCTTCACGTTCGACTTTGCTATTGTTTCTTGTATGACCATCCGGTGTTGTCCTTGCCTTTTAGTGCTCGCTAGTTTAGATAAGAGATCGGCCCTCTCGTTTTCTTTTTGGGGAACATGCTCTATCTTGAATTCTTCAAGCTTATCTATCAACTGGATCACCCGATGATAATACGTTAGTAGCTAAGCATCTTTGGTTTGAAAAATGTTGGATACTTGTCCGGTTATCAGCTGGGAATCACTCTTACAAACAACTCGCTAGGCCTTGACTTGTCTTGCTAATCTAAGCCCTATGATTAGCGCCTCATATTTTGCTTGATTATTGGAGGCCAGAAAGTCAAACTTTAGGGATTGTTCTAACACCATTCCTCTCGGCCCTCCAAAATGACATCGGCTTCACTCCCTTTTGGTTTGAAGAACCATCTACGTACAAAGTCCATAACTGCGCCTTTTGCTCGGCTGGTAGCGTAAGTTTGACTAGGAAATCAGTGAGGCATTGAGCCTTTATGGGACCTCTAGCTTTGTACTTAAGTCTGAATTCAAACAACTCCACCGACCAAGCTATCATCCGCCCAGCTAGCTCTGGTTTTCTCAACACCTGTTGGATGGGATGGTCAATCGTCACTGTCACTTGATGACTTTGGAAATAGGGTTGGAGTTTGCGAGCTGCTGTCACTAAAGCTAAAGCAAGTTTTTCTATCATTTGGTATCGGGTTTTGGCACCTTGTAAAACGCGGTTAGTGTAGTAAATAGGGACTTGTTGGCCCTTCACCTCTTGGACGATAACCGAACTGACTGCCTAGTCTGACACGACCAGGTATAAAAGTAGGTCTTATTCAGGTAAGGGCCGAGTTAGGATGTGCGGGGATGCTAGAAACACCTTAAATTCCTTGAATGCTGACTCGCACTCCTCATCCCACTGAAATGCTTTTGGCATCTTCAAGAGACTAAGAATGGGCATGCCTTTTCAGCTGCTCGGGGAAGAAAGCGAGAGAGGGATGCAAGTCTTATCGATCAATCTTTGGACTTCTTTGACATCCTGGGGGCTACTTATTTTGATATAGCCCGGTATTTGTTAGGGTTAACTTCAATCCCCCTATAAGTCAACATGAAGCCTAAGAACTTCCCTCTTGTACCCTAAATACACATTTCTCGGGGTTCAACCTCATATTATAGCACCTGACTTCATTGAATACTTCTTCCAAATCTTTAGCATGTTTGTCAAGATCTCTAGACTTTATCACCATATCATCGACATAAACTTCTAGGTTTCTATTGATTTGTCCAGCAAACACCTTGTCCATCAAAAGCTGGTAGGTCGCTCCTGCTTTTTTCAGGCCAAAGGGCATTACAAAGTAACAATAGTTGGAACCCTTTGTCATGAAGGCGGTCTTCTCTTCGTCCAAAGGAAACATAGGTATTTGGTTGTACCCTAAGTAGGTATCTAGGAAGCTTAACAGCTTGTAACTTGAAGCACCGTTAACCAATTGGTCGATGCTTGGCAGCGGGTAGGCATTCTTTGGGCAAGCCTTATTAAAGTCAGTATAGTTCGTGCACATTCTCCACTTCCCATTTGCCTTCTTAACCAACACAACATTAGCCAGCCATGTGGGGTATTATACTTTTCTAATGAATTCAGCTTCAATTAGCTTGGTTGTTTCCTTCTCTACCACTTGTCTTCTCTCTAACCTAAGTTTTCGTTTTCTCTAAGCAACTGGTTGCCCTTCGGGGCATACAGCTAGCTTGTGGCAATGGAAACCCAAATCAATCCCCTGCATGATGCCGCTCAATACATCTTCAAAGAGATTGAGTCCAAATTCGGTGTACTGATCAGGGTGTACTCTTAGTTGGAACTTTTGCACATCCTCGATGGGCTTTGCCCTTTGTTCTTTTGTTCGAGGGTCGAGCTCGACTTGTTTGTTCGGGCAATAAGGGTGGAGGGAACATAAGGGCCTTCCACTCGACTTCATTTATCTTTTCCCTACTTTTAAACTCTCGACATAGCATTCCCAAACATATTTTTGGTTTGCCCTGACCGTTATGATTTGACTTGTTGCGGAGGAAAATTTCATCACAAGATGTAGGATGGAGACTACTACTCCTAACTGGTTTAGGGTCGGCCGACCTATAAGGATGTTGTGCAAAGTGTCGGCATTCACCAACAAGTATCTCACCATGATGGTACGAAAGGCGGTTCCATCACCAAAAGTGGTGAGCAAATCAATATACCCTTGAGTGTCTACTTGTTCGCCAACAAATCTTACCAATTGTTCTAGGTATGGCTGTATCAAATGCTCCGGGATCCCTAAGATCTTGAACATATCCATATAAAGGATGTTGACCGAACTTCCTTGGTCCACCAAAGTTTTTCTTATGGCGAAGTTTGCAGCTTTCACTGTAATGACAAGCGGGTCATCATTCTCAGGATTCACTCCCTAGAAATAGGCATCGGCGAATGTTATCGAGGGATGCTTCTTTAAGAACTTTCCCACGACATTTACTAACTGAACTGCCTTCAGGTGGTGCTTCCTTGCAAAGCTACTAGATCCTCCCCTTGCAAATCCTCCTGTAATCGTGTTGATAACCCCTCTTAAGTGAGTATTAGCCCCCTCTCGAGGGGTCAGGTTTTGTCTTTCCTCATTCCTCGTGTACTGTTTGTCAGCCTGTCCACCCCCAACCTTTATATCAATTTCGACCCCCATCTTGGCCACCGCTTGTTCTTTGGATATGGTTTTGCAAGTGTTTGGCCTGGATCAATTCTTTGATTTTGTTGTGAAGGGTCCAGTATTCCTCCGTCGAGTGTCCGTAATTCCTATGATACCGACAATGTTTATTTTAGTCCTTACCTTCCAAGGAATGGCTTGTTGGTCGTAATTGTAGTAGCTCCGTACTGCAAGCTTCCTCCATAATTCAGGCTCAGCTAGTGGTGAGGGGAGTATAGTGGCTGTATTTGGGACGACAGGCCCTCTTTCTACCTTCTGTTTCTTTTCCTGGTTAGGTTTAGGCTTCTCGCGCTCATTACCTTTTTTTACATCCCTGCTCAAACCTAGTCTCGGAATTCCGCCATTTCTTTCATTTGAATGTAGCCCACTAGCTCAGGCTCGAATTTCGTCCATATCGGCTGACAGCTTCTTGCATAGGTTATTTAAGAAGGGCCTAGGTTTTAAAGCCATGATCATCAAGTGTAGAGCCACCTCAGGATTTAGATCCTGAATCTTCACTGAGATTCCCGCAAACCGCTTATGAACGTCCTTAAGGGTTTGTCATCCTCCTGTCTTAGGTTCACCAAGGTGACCAAAGTGAGATGATGCGGTTCGCTAATTGCATATTGCACTCCAAACCTGGCAACAAGTGTAGCAAAACAATCAATTGAATTTGGCAGTAGCCAAGTATACTAATTAAGGTTTGCTCCCTTAAGGGAGGTTATGAAAATGTGACACAAAATAACATTGTCATTAGTGAACAACTTTACCTGGGTGGTGTAGACATTGATGTGCTCGTTCGGGTCTATTGTCCTATCAGAACGGTTGAGGTTCAGATTCTTCCAACCAGGCAGAAATGGGGTCTCCATGATGCCATCTACAAAGGAATGCCTCCGAAATGAGCCCCTTATTGTGAAGGGGCGCGACTCGGTCAAAGTTCTCGACCGTGAGTCCATGGTATTTTCCCGCGCGTCTCAGGTTGACAGTTGGTTTCAGCACGAGAACATTGGGTGTGGTGTTCAGACTCCTCTGTCTCCTCGTGAGCCATTTGATTTTGCTGGCTTTCCTTCTCTAGTTGTTTACAGATCTTCGCATTCTCTTTTCACAGCTTATCCATCTCCTCCTTATTCTTCTTCTACAGGGCTGCCATCTCTTGACGCAGGGCTTGGATCAAGGGGTGATTTTCCAATGACAGCCCCGCGCCATTACCTTGATCATTTGTTGTCACACTCCTAGTTCTCACCATCTTGTAAAAGTAGTGGTCGAGGGACAATTTGCCTCAACCCCACGTGGCGCCAAAATGTTCCTACTAAATCTAGTTTTTCTTTTCCAGCATGTTCCTCTTATCTAGAATTATTGCAACTGCAACCTCCTTTCCTCCATAGTGTGACACTTATCCTTCTTTCCACCAAGATCACGCTGGTGGGGGGGTACCTACAAAGACATTCCGATGCTTAACTCAGGGGTGGTCGTGAATCATGTAGGGTTTAGGGATTATCAGTTAAGATTAAGGTCAAAAAGTATGCACCTGGTTCGTATATATGATCAGATATGCCTTACCAAAGTTGCTAGATATTCTTATTCGTATCTCCGGGATTTGTTGCCTAGTTTCCCTTATTATGAAAGTTTCCCAGTTACCTGATTTATGTTAGGCCGAGCTATATTTAGCAGATGTAATGCCCGACCGCTTTCAGGATGAGTGACTGTCTCCACAAACCAACACAAGACTTTTTAGCGTGCTTTGTCCTCACTCACACGCTTCGTGGGAAACTTCCCAAGAGGTCACCCATCCCTAAATTGCTCCAAGTCAAGCACGCTTAACTATGGAGTTCTTAAGTGATGGGCTACCGAAAAGTAGATGAATCTTGTTGGTATAGGTAGCACTTATTAATTCCTTTAAGCTATCCTCAACTATATAGTCCCATACCTGCACAGCCTCTGGATCTCTCTCATTTGAGTGTGTATTCGATTCATTCATGTACCCTTCCCGCTGGAAGCCTGTCAGGAGCCGCTCATTGTCCGTACCTCATCTCTTTTGCACTGGCGATCACTCCCCGCCCTCATTAGCGCCTGGGATGTTACAGCAAACCTCCTCAATCATGGGCCGATGGGCTGTTTGGTCTTAATGTCGAATTGTCGGATCCGGACGGTACACACCCAAGCTTTAAAATGCGTGGAGAAGCTTCCCGGTTTGTTCAGTCCGTCCTAGATTTGTAAACTAAATTAAGGTACAATGTATTGCATATTGATCGTGTAATGGTAGTTTGTCAAGCTCCACAATGATGGATGTATCACTAAGAACTCTAATGCTTAATGTGAATTAGAGTTAAAAAGTAAGAGATAGAATGAATACATATCTAAAGGTGACTAGGTTTGAGGTTTTTATAACCTCATTATTTTTATCTTTAGACCCTAGAATGAATAGCCCATTGAACTCTTAATGTAGTTATTAAATAATCCAAAAAAGGTATAATTTTTTTTTCAAATAATAAAAAACCCAGTTAAAATATTTGAATTTTGTATTGAATGTCGAAACAAATTATTTTATAAATGAAGTTGTAAATCTTTTAAAATATAAATGACTCCACAAAAAGAATTATCCAAACACCATTTTTTTAGTTACTTGTTCAAACAACACAAACTGAAATTTGTCAAGCAACCTTTTACCAGCCAAGCTAAACAAATCGTCTATGTATTTGCTGCGTCTAAACAAACGGAAAGTTATATCAAAATATATAATTATATCTTAATTTCAAGTTTAACCACTGATTATATGTTTTTATATATATAAATGTGACTAACATGCAGCAGTATATCTGATTTAACAGCGTTTTCGTAAAGACAAATTCTTTTAACAAGGAATTCAAATTTTCTTCAATAATATAAATCCCCCCTCTTATAATGACATGATAATATAGATGTTACATGTCTTCTTTAATTCAATTTTTTCTTCAATAATATCGATGTTTCATATTGTTTAAGAGGTACAATACAAAGCCTTGAAGAAACTACATTATATAATATTTTTTTGGCTCAAAAATTCCATTACATAGTTTGATAGTGATTTTGTAAAGACGACTTTCAACCTTTTTATTTTGTCGGAACGATATGACGTGTTAAAGTATTCCACAAGATACAGTTCCCTCGAAATTACATCCGTTGATAAAAATAACATGGAGAACACTATAGAGATTCAATTATTCTAACACGTACTGATTTTTATTCTACGATCACCCTTAATTTGATTTATAAGGTCACGTAAAAAAAGAATTATGTAATATAAATTGCTCATTCATATTGACTTAGTAAAAATTTCCAGCGTCAACCAAAGGCTCTGGCAAGTAACAATTTTTTTTTTATTTTTTTTTGTATCATATCTATTTCTTTTCTTTGATGTTCACAAGAAAACTGGCAATGGAATCCTTAGTCGAGAAACAAAATCATGTGGTCCATATTACGGCCAGTAAGGTACAAACAACCGACCCTCTAGACAACACAGCTATCAATTGCACATTGCCTCTTAGGCCCCTTTCCTTGTGCTGTTTCCTACCAAGCACTGTCTTTTTGTTCCCCTCTCTTCCACAGGGTCTTCCAGATTATCATTTTGAATTATCTATTTTTAGTTTTTACTCAGCTATACTTTTTTTTTCTTTTGTGGGGGCTACATAATATTTTCTTTCTTTTTCAAAGAGAAGGCAAAGGGTAAATCCCTTCCAACTAACTTTGTTTCATTCACAAGAATTGAAAATTGAGCCCCTAACTTCTTGTTTAAGAAGCGAGAGTCCTAACCACATTAGCCTGAGTTGATCCACCTTGTGTTACTTTGATTCTTAATATGTCTATACAACTTGATTTTCAAAGTGTTAACTTACTAATAATTTGGGCAAAATTATTATTATGATCTTTAACTTTGTTTTTGTTTTGATTTAATCTTCTACTTTTTTTGCCCTATTTTGATATTTAATCCTCTTTTTTTATTTTAGACCAAAATGCAACAAAAAATTTGGAAAACTATATGAAATAAAAAAATAAAATTAAAAAAAAATCAACCTACTAATTTTACCACAAATTTATTCTACTTAGTTGTCAAAGCTTATAAATAATTTTATTTTTAAAAAAATAATTTGAATAATAGTAAACTTTTCAAGACTAAAGTAATACTTATAAAATATCACCTTTAGAGACTAAATTACATATTAACTCTTAAGAAAAAGTACACCATTTTGCTGTGCCAGTGCCGTCAACCAAATATTTACCATTCGATTGAATTGAATATAATTTTTTTTTTTTTATTGATAGTTGAATATAATTGATTCTTGGTTGGAATGGGTCAACCAAATTGGCGGTTAGTACCGGTCACTTTAGGTAACAAGCTGAGCTGCCAAAAGCAGACGCACCAAAGAAAAGAAAATGTCCTAACTCACTTGCCGTCATTTGGTCGAAGATTTGGCGTGCACAATCACGAGTAAAGTTCCCAATCACACGCACCCTGACAATAACAATAACAGTATCAATAGCAACGTTGCTTTAGCAAATTTCCCTTCAGCAATTCCATCATCAACAAACTTAACATTATTACCAAAAATTTTACATTGCAAATGCAGCAAGTCCCTCCCTCTACCGCTACAATTTTTTCCTCCCCGCAAAGAAAAACAAATCTGTTAGATCTACATCAAGTATACAAACTCACCAATAGATTCTCATTCGCTTTCAATATGTTCACCAAACAAATGTGTTAGTGTGGAAAACAAAAACCTATATCCTAACTTTTAATTTCTAACTCGTTAGTTATCAGCAATTAAACCTAAAACACGCATTTGAAATTTGTAGTGTCAAATCTTCATACAACAGTTCTAATTCACTATGCAAATGTTTGATCTTCAGTCAAAAGTTCCGAGTTATATCCACTGACAGCTTGAATGGGTAAAAATAGTGAAGATTGCATCCCCTTGTCAGCCTTTCATTCCATCATGGCAAGAACTTGAGTTCAATTAATCACAATCTTTTTTTTTTCAACAAACCATGGTTGTAAACTGTGGTTGCGATCGCACTCTCGTCACGTACCTTGAGATTGCAGGAAAATCGCAGACAAATGCAGCCATAATTATTGTTGCATTGCAGTCACGAGCACTTCTCAAATTTTGACGTTGCAATCAAGATCACGGTCGCAGACCATTTTTAAAATCTTAGAGTGAACTCAGGTGTTTCTGGCCGAGCTAAGAACTAATTCCAAAATATTGAGATTCATTTAAGAAGTTAACTTCTTCGGACAGATATTTTTTTCATACGCACCGACAATAACTAATTTAATTCCTTTCTTTTCCCCTAAACTTTTAGTGTAAGGGAAAAAACAAAAACCACTCAAATTGGACTTCATGTTCATCTTCTCCAAGCATAAACAACCAAAGAAAACCCAAGAGGAACCACCAAGTCATTCTCCTCCACACTTGACCATTCCATCACAGACGAACTCCCTCCAAAGGACCCAGCAGAAGAAGACACCGACAAAGACGAAGACGACCAACTCTTCCCATTATTCCTCCCCCACTCGCCACACCCGAAACTCCACTGTTGCTTACTCGACCACACACTCTGCACCTCCTTACCTCGTACCTCATGATCCTCCTCGAACTTAAACATGAAAACCGCGTGTCCCTCGTTGTTACCACCGTTCCCGCTATTGCTTCTACCATCCTTATCCTTCTCGAAGAGCCAGTCGTGCACGTCCCACGAGATCTGCACGTGCACCCCGTCGACCTCCACACGCTCGCTCCCTCTGAACTTCCACTTCAGTCGCGTCACTTCCAGAACCTTCTCCCCGTCCACGCCGAATGAAAGCCTGAAGCCGTCGTTCTCGTAACCGTTGCCGCTGTCGCAATCTATTTCGATTTCTCTAACCTTACCTCCGAGCTTTGTTTTCGTTTGGTACACTCTCTTACGCTGTGGCGCCACGTGGACGTGGTCGCGCTTGAGGACGAGGAGTTGTTGGGGGGCTTTGCTGGGCTTTTGGGCCTTGAGCTTCGGGAATAGGTCCCCAACGAGGAGGTTAAGGTTGTGGTCGACCACTAGGGCGAGGTAGAACCTCGAGCGAGGTTCGGGCCCGGACCCGAACCTCGCGTTGGAGAGGTTCCAGAGGAAGAGGGTGTTGTGGGAGAGTTTTTTCGAACCGTGCTTCTTTTTCCACGGTTTGAGGTGGAGGTGGAAGGAGGAGTGGTTGTGGAGGTGTACGTGGAGGGAGCGACCCAGCATGGAGCGTGACCATGTCAGCGAAACGGTGCCGTATTCGGTGTGGTAGGTGTAGGTGGTGAGGTTTGGGTTCGGGGAGAGCGGCGGGTTGTGGGCAGGTTGGGAAACGCCGAAACAGGAGTAAAGGGTCGAGGAGGTGGAAGAGAGAAAGAACATTTGATTTGATTGTAATTGGTTTGTTTTGGATTTTAAATTTTTTAAGGTTTTTATGTTTTGGGGTTTGGTGTGAGGTTTTTGAAGATTTGGGTGTGAACTGTGAGAGGTAGTATGAATGGGGAATTAATGAGGGCTAGAGTGCCTAGGGTTGCTTTTTGAAGAGGGGGGAGGGAGGACTTGTGAGGTTTGACTCTGACCCTTGCAAGTATTGAAGGAGTTGTAAAGAGGGTTTAATGAAGGGGATGGGAGGAGCAGAAAGAAGGGAAAATCAGATACAGAATCCCACCATAAAGGGGGTATTGGCAAATAGATCATGGATTTGACTACGGCAATCAACATATCAATTTATAGGTACCTTCCCAGTTCCCACGGTCCAGTGCAATGGATTTTGTTAAAGCATACAACTAAGTAAGTCTGAAATGGATTGAACACTATTGTGGACGAGTAGACGAAATCAAAATGGCGGAAATAACAGCAAGTCAGCAACCTAGTATTAAAAGGACAAAAAAAAAAGTAGTTGGGTACATTTATTTACAGGTAAATTCAATCTGTTAAAAAGTAAGTTGTTATTTTGTATTGAATTTGTAAGTATCTTGCACATAGTATAGGTATTTTTAATTTAGGTAAATTTAAAAATATAAATAAAAAAGAAAATAAAAAATATAACAATCTGCAAAATTTATTTAAATAAATATTGATTTAGGAGAGAAAAAGGTTAAAGTGTAAATTTAAATACATGAAATTAATTATAAAATATAAATAAATGACATTTGTGATAAAAATTTAAAAATAATTAATTTTAAGAAAATGAGATTCAAGAAAAATATTGTAAAATTGTTAAAATTTATTAATAATTTGATAATTGTTTAAAACATAAAAATAAATATGAAATAACAATGAAGTTAGTGTATATATATATATATATATTCTCAATACTACTAGGCAAGGCATTGGTAGCATGTTTGGCTACTAGCAAAGGCTTCCAAAGGATTATTGCTTAGACTTAAATTACAAGTAATTTTACTCAACTAGTTCTTAGGCGTTAAAAAATCTCCCTGAGAAGAGTTGTCCACAAGGCAGAATTTTAGTGTTATTGGAGAAAATCGAACCCACATTCATGGGGAAAATGAGAGTCAATGTTAGATCTTTGACCACTTGTACCAACCCACAATGGTAAATTAATTAATGACAAATAAATGAATTTTGGTAGGTAGAAATAAAAGAAAATTAATTAAATTCATACTAAAAAATATCTTGTGTAGATTTTGTTTACAAATAAATTAAAATCAATTAACATGTGTATTACTATTACTTTTATATTAAATAATTACTTAAATTTTTATGATATATAGTAATATGTTTATTATTGATTTATTTAGTATATTAAATTTATATAAATAAGATTTACATAAATATTTCCAAGTCAGTAGAGGCTTCTAACCTTAATGCCTAGTACATAGTATTCTCTACTTTTTAAAATCATAAATTTTTAAACTGTATTTCATTATTTCAAAACTATTGTCATTAGTTATAGAAATGTAAGCGATGTATTGGATTAGGCTTTTAAAAGACTATTTTGATATAAAAATCTCTTATGAATTTTAAAAAAACTAAGACATTTAAAAAAACCATATAGGAATGTAATGATTTATAATATTTTCTTATAATTTTTTTTAAAAGACTTTTATAATCAAGATTGAGTTTAATTGCTATGTACTGTCAGTGTAAAAACTTTTATATTGTCAACTAATCGAAAATCAACTTTAATATGACTTTTAGGGTGATTATTATCAAAGTCAACAAACTTACCATACATGGTAGATTGTGATTGAATGACAGTATAAAACTGCTTTACACTATCAGTGCATAACCTATGTTCCCATCAAGATTTTGTAGTTTGAATTTTAATGAATTTATATCATAAGAATTTGTACAATTTGAAAGGACTTCATGGATTTATATAAGATTTGAAAGGACTCAATAGATTTATAGCAAACATTCAAAATTACAAAAGTCAATAAAAAGTGATAACAAAAAAAGATATAAAAGAATTTGTTAGAGAGTATGTTGTTAGTATTTTTCTTAGTCAAATATGTAGAGTGGATTGAGATTGAATTAACATAAAATTTATATAAATTGTATAAGTTTAGAAATTATCATTTAAAATGTATCATAGTTTTATAAACATGATACTAGGATTCATATATTTTTGAATAAACTATTCTTTTTATGTATACAATGGTGGAAATAATGTTTAAACCTAAAATCTTATGCAAGCTACTTAACTCTCTTACTAAATCGACTTTAGTGAGTTTTTGAATAAACTATTATAGTATAAAATATAATTGTATTATCTATAATGTATTAGTTTAATTTAATAAATTTTGTAATTTATGAAAGTATTATGTGGCTTTACCAGGTTGAACAAACCTAGGTCAAATTAATCATTTTGTTTCCTCTAGTGAGAGAGGAATGTATTTCAAAGAAAAAATTATAGTTACAATTATGAATTAAAACTTAATTGCTAAAATTATAATAACTTTAAAATTAATTATATAGATATTTGTATTTCATTATTATTATAATTATAATTTAAACTCTTAATTTTTAATGATTGTGATTATATTTTATCTTTTAAAAAACATTTACTCACTTAAAAAGAATTAAATTCAAAAACATTGCATAAACCATATTAATCTCATTTCTTGAATGTGTATTATGATTATCAAACTAGTCTTTAAAATCTAATATAAAAACTAATTTATTTAACAAAATGCACATTTGATATTCTTTTTTTTTTTGTTGCATTGACACATTTAACAACCTTATACATAATTTTTATTATTTAAAATATACCTAACTCAAATTATTAATATTATATTTTTAAGAATTAATTTTTGTGAACTTGAAGTAGCTAAAAGTACATTTAACAGGAATCCCACATTTGACAACCTCGTACATAATCTTTTTTTAAAGTTTTTTTTTGGTACAGTGAATATATATAGGTGATTCCTTTGGTGCATGTTATAATTAGGGGGTTTTAATGTCCTCTTTCATATCGTCCAATCATAGTTGGACATTTGTCTTCGCTTGCCTTGTCAGATAATAAAAATTATTTTTAATATTGCATTTAAGTATTAGAAACTTGTTAGCAACCTTTGTTTTATTTTTATTAATTATAATGCTAATTATCTTTTTTAATTACGATACTAATTACTTTTTTTTTAAT
Organism: Spatholobus suberectus; assembly: GCA_004329165.1. Taxonomy (NCBI): domain Eukaryota; kingdom Viridiplantae; phylum Streptophyta; class Magnoliopsida; order Fabales; family Fabaceae; genus Spatholobus; species Spatholobus suberectus. Next base: position 11,500,395 of record CM014733.1, read on the forward strand.
TAAAGGTCTATTTTTTTTTGTATACAATAGTCGTACCTTAAAACCTATAACCTCATGTATATTACTTCAATCCCCACCACTAGACAGACCCTAGTGGGTTAAATTAAAGGTCTATTTAGTTTCAAAACTCATAATTTTTATTATTGCTTATTTTTACAAATAATTATAGATGTATCATATTATTTTTTATGTTTTTTTCGTATACAATAGTTGCACTAAGGTTAGAACCTATGACTTTATGCATGCTACCCCAACCCCCACCACTAGGCTGACCCTAGTAAGTTATATTATTTTTTATGTTTAAAGTTTCATATGAGAAACAATTAATTAACATAAAAATTTTATTTTCTTTATTTTTTATATAAATATTTTAAAATAAAAATAATTTGAATTAATTATGATGCAAGTTACTCTTTTTAATATTAATTGAATTAATTATGATATAAATTATCCTTTTTAATAATAATTGAATTAATTATTAAAATAAAAATAATATATATTATGATTTTATAATTATTATTAAAAATAAAAAAAATTTCAAAACTCAAATACAATCTTATATTTCTTTTTCTTTTCTTTTTGTAAGCTAGTATTATTTTGTCTTTTTTTAAGAATATTATTTTCTGCATTATTTTTTTTTTAATTTTTTTTATTGATTGGGTTTTGTATTCATGCAAGAATTTCTTCATCTAAAAACATAAGCATTACAATAGTATACCAATAATATTTTTAAGAATTTAACGTTTTACGAAAAATTTATTGAATTTACACTATTTTTTAACTTTAGAAGTAGGCAAAAAAAAAAAAGTTTAGTATTTGACTGTAAGATAACTTAAGATGAACTTATTATAATCTTTATTTTATTTTAGGATATTGTATTGGTGGATAAGTCAACATGAGTTAATAAATAGTTTTATTTCAAAAAAGTTTATTTTATGATATATTTTTTTACAGTTAAACTCTACTAGTGCATTGTTGATACCAAACTCATTGTTCTGTACACAATAAGACTTGTAGTACGTAGTTGATCAAAAAATCAACTATGACTATTTGTAGGACTATGATCCCAAATTGACCCTAAAGTCACCTATTTCTACAGTTTAATTCTATTAGTGCATAGTTAACCTTGAACTCGTGTTTCTTTACACTATAAGACTTATAGTGCAAAATTGACCTGAAAGCTAGCTTTGACCAATTGTAGGAGTAATATTTTGAAGTTGACCTTAAGTTTAGCTTTCTTTACAATTTAACTCTACTAGTGTACAGTTGACCTTGAACCTGTGTTTCATTACTATATAAAACTTGTAGTGTGAAATTGACTCTAAAGTTAGCTTTGACCAACTGTAGGAGTAATATTTCAAAGTTGATCTTAAAGTGAGTTTTCTTAACAATTTAACTATATTAGTGCATTGACCCTTAGCCTAGTGTTTCACTATAATATAAGACTTGTGGTGTGAAAAGTGTGAAATTATCTCTAAAGTCAACTTTGACCAATTGTAGGAGTAATATTTTAGAGTTGACCCTAAAGTTAGTTTTTTCTACAATTTAACTATACTATTGCACAATTGATCCCGAACTTGTATTTCATTATAATATAAGACTTGTAGTGCGGAATTAACCTTAAAGTTAGTTTTGACCAACCGTAAGAGTAATATTTTAGAGTTGATCCTAAAATTAACTTTCTCTATAATTTAACTGTACTAGTGTTCAGTTGACCTTGAACCTATGTTTCATTATTATATAAGACTTGTAGTGCGAAATTGACCTTAAAATCAGCTTTGACCAAGTGTAATAGTAATATTCTAGAGTTGACCCTAAAGTTAGTTTTCTTTACATTTTAATTCTATTAGTGCATAGTTGACCCTAAACCTATGTTTTATTAAAATATAAGACTTGTAGTGTAGAATTAACCCTAAAGCCATCTTTGACCAACTATAGGAGTAATATTCCAGAGTTGACCCTAAAGTTAGCTTTCTTTATAGTTTAACTCTACTAGTGCACAGTTGACCTTGAGCCTATGTTTTTTTTTACAATATAAGACTTGTAGTGTGAAATTAATCCTAAAGTTGACTGACAGTAAGGGTAATATTCTCAAGTTGACCTTAAAGTCACATATCTTTACGATTAAACTCTACTATTGCACAATTGACCTAAACCTGTGTTTCTTTACAATATAAGACTTGTATTGTAGAGTTGACCTTGAATTTATGTCTCTGTACATTTTCCATCACATCATATATCATCATATCACATCAAACAACCCAATTTCTTTTAGTAATTATTTTATTTTTTAATTTTATATATATATATAAACTAATTTCCCAATTTGAATGCTTCATCGACTTTTCCCATTAAATATTTCTCACATATTTTTGTTTATTTTAAATTATTTTAATTTTTTGAGAAGTCTTAATCGTTTATAAATTATATATTTTAGAAAATTAAAAATATTAGTTAGTTTTAATTTTCATTATATGAAATAAAAAGAGCATTACTAAATTGAGAAAATAATATAATTAAATAAAATTTTAACATTTTTAAATATTTATAATTTTTATTTTTTAAATTTAATTTATATTTCAATTTTTAAAAATTTGAATTTGCAGACAAGTTTTTTAATTCTTAATTATAATAATATATTTATTAAACAGTTTTTGGATTTTATTAAATATTTTTTAATATATAATTGGTATTATGAAATTCTATTTACATAAGTTAATTTTATTTTCTGTTAATATTATTGAACAATAATACAGAAGTTTTTAAATATTTTATCTTCTATAATTAATACTTAATTTGTATATTGTCTTTGATTAGTTGATATAGAAGTTTTTAAATATTTTGTCTTCTATAATGTTAATTTATTGAATTAATTATAGTTGATATGTATACATTATGTTTTCAAAATGTTTAACTTCACAATACTAGCAATAAGTACACACGAGTATGGTGTATATCTTTATGAATATTTTGTTATGTATAATATGCACTTTATATTGTAGAAGCATATAATAGTATATCATATATTATATAAAAAATAGTATATCATGTTATATTTTTTTTATAATAATATATTATATCTGGGTGAACCATGTAAGTTGCGTAGATAAGTAACATTGTGTTGTATATGGCTTTTAGTTATTATTAATATTAATATATAAATATATAATATATTAACATATATAATACATTATACATTATTTATAATAAAGTAAGGATACAGGAAGAATAATGCATTATAAATTAATAAATAAATAATACATTTAAATAAATAAACATGTTTGGATATAAAAAGAATACACAGGCACTTTTCATTCGTACGAAAAAAAAGGACAAATTTCATATAACAAGAGGGTTGAAGGGTTTGGCTCTATGCAACCCATTTTCTATTTTCTCTTTTTGTAAAATAATTTTATTATTATTGAAAAAACATAATTTGTATCATAATTAATTCAATTATTATTAAAAAGGATAATTTATATCATAATTAATTCAATTATTATTAAAAGGGTAACTTGTATCATAATTAATTTAATTACTATTAAAAAAGGTAATTAGTATCACAATTAATGAAAATAAACAAAAGTTGTTAATAGGTCCTAATACTCAAATGTAATATTAAAAAATAATTGTTTTTATCTGACATGACAAGTGAGGACATATGTCCAAATATGATTGGACAATGTGAGAGGAGGTATTGAAACCCCCAACTAGAACATGCACCAAAGGAATATCCATATATAAAACTTGAAACCTATCAAGTTAGGTGTTGAGAAAGCAAGGTGGACTAGGACTCCCTGTAGTAAAAGGAATTCCACATTCACATAGTTAGTCACTTCACCACGATTGGATTTTTTTTCTCTCACACTCCTAACCCTTGATTTGCTTTGTCCAAAAAATAGAGAATAAAATGCAAGTAGAGAGAGATAGAGATGAGTGATTATAGGGAATCTGCATCCAACATTTGCACCGCCTTCAACAAAAAGAGATGAAATGATGTATGATGAGAGAAAGAAAAGTCTCACAAAGGTAGAAAAAAATGAATAAAAGAATAGGAAAATCTCAAGGGTTTGGGGTGAGACTATTAGATGGGTGGAATATTTATACATCCTACTAAAAGGTCATGCAAAATTCACCCTACAAAATAATCTATCAAAACTTGTATGTTTTTGAATACCAGAAGACTTTTTGTAAATTGAAAAAAAAAATCTTAGTTGAATACCACAAGATTTTGGCACTCTTTTTAAAAAATCTTGATAGTCTTGATTGAATACTGTACTTATTTATATCATTTAAAAATTTGATTGAATACTACAAAAATTTTTTATCGTAAAAAAATATTTTAAAATCTTTAAAATTCCAACCTAATACACCCCCTAAGATTTAGAAGAAAAAAAAAAGTTCAATCATATTCTCATTTAATAATCGTATAGATAATTAATTCAAAATTATCTCAAGTGATTAATTCAAATAAGAAAGAATTAAATAAGATTGTCTCGGTTAAGATATAATAAAATTTTATATCAATTAATAATTTCTTAACTAGTTTTAGAATGAACATAATTAATTATAAATTTCTGGTGATATTCTTCTTTTTTAAGTAAATGTTTTAAAAGTTCGTGCAAGATTTGTAATTATATATATATAAGTAATTTAAACTGTTAATTGTAATCTAATGATTATATATAAAGACACATATTTCTTAAATATTGCTAACACATGCCTTTTTTTTTTGGTGTACAAAGGTGATAACAAGATTAGAATTTAAGATCTTATATATATTATCCAAACTTCCCACCACTAGGCCAACCCTAGTGAATAACACATGGCTTACATATTTTTGGAACAAATATATTATATATTTTATTTTGGTGAATTGATTTTGATTCTAATTCTCGTCGTCTCTCATCAATTGTTGACACTGTTGAATAGATACTAAAATAATGAACGTGTTCAAGTCTGAACCACAAATATCATGTAAAAATCAGATTTAAGTGCAAATTGAGGTTTATGTGGTGAGTGAAAACCCAAAATTAGTGTTCCTCCAACCGTGGGAATGAGTTTGCGCAAGCCATATGTAAAGGCTATATGTTAATTAGATGTTCTCCTGCAGGTCCCCAGCTGGAAAGGCTATGTGTCACTATGCCAGTCACAAGTGTTAGTGTGTGAAAACTGGAAAAAGAACAATATCACTGTGTCGTGCATGATTGAGAGAAGGGATAAAGATTCTTTGAGGTATTCGGATTCCTCTCACTTTTGTCTCCAAGCTGTGAGGCTTTTGGCCCTAAATATTTTGTGAATACAAAATTAGGGAATCAAAAGTTGTTACTTTTAAATGTAGAAGTATTCATGAAAATGCGTGTATAAAAAGGATAAAAATAATTGAGAAATCAAAAAAATTATATATAATATCAAGGCACGTACTTACACAGAGACACACTCGGTGGTACTAGACACTAGTTTTCAGACTGAGTGCTTCAGCTACTTATGAGTTCTTCTTTGTGAGTGTTAATTTCCTTGTTTCAAAGTGTTCTAAGTTCTCCCAAAGCTCTTGTATTTTTTGTAAGTTTTTTATCTAGAATTTTATTTGTGTAAGTTTATTTTCCAGCAGCTTTGTATCAAATCAATATTGTTAAATATTTTTGTGTTAAATGAATTTTTATATCGCTTTTTTAAAATAAAATAACTACCGCTGTTTTAATTTAGGTTCTACTTACTTAAATCTCTGTTTTATTTTAAGTTCCTAGTTATTTAAAACTCTTATTTTAAATGAACCATTGTACGCAACTTAATCCTCTCTTTCAAATGAGTTGATCCTTTCACTCTGGTACCAAAGTCTAACTCACAGGAGAAACTTATGCTTTATGTTTGGATTCTAAGTTCAAGATGTTGGGAAGACAAACTTCTTCACACAACACCACAAAATAGAAACAGCCGAAGATACAAAATTTATTTAATGTGGTTCAACACCTCTTATCTACGTCTATGAGAACATCTCAATTTTATTTTTTTATCAGCAAAATTATTTATTTATTGAAAAAGAAACTAATATTAAGCACAAGAAGTACTCAATATTAACTAACACTGAATTTGACTAAACAAGATTACAACACCCCTAATGAAAAACATACAACAACATCCTCCAACCAAAACTAAGACCCCCACCTAACCAAATAACTCTTGAGTTACAATAAAGGTTTATAATCAGATCATACATCCTAATACTCCCAATTCAAAATAAAGATAACCACAACATCTCAATTTTATTTATCTTAAATATTCAACCACATTACAAATTTTTGGACAAAATTGACAAAACCCTCCCTTTACATAACTATCCTCTCACTTAGGGTGGTGACCTCCTCTCTAGGCCGGCTAATTCTTCTCATTTTAAGAACCCTTTTATACAACTTGTATCCTAATATGAAGGAGGAAACAAATCTCTAAAATAGAAAATAATATTTTTAAATCTAAACAATATCCTAGAAATTTGAAATTGAAATTTGAATTGTTTTCTAACACGGGATAAGTCTTTTAATTCTTTCGTAGTATTATTTGGAGCAGTGAAAACTATATTAAGACCAAGGACAAAACTAGGTATACTATTGTAGGGGCAACTGCCTCCCTCAAACAGTAAAAATCTATTAACATTAACACTTAAAAAATTAAATCGTCCCCCCTCTATTATTTTCGTTCATGAAAGGAAGATATCTTTTTTTGTAAACCTATAATTCCCCCCCCCCGCGGCCCAAAAAAAAACATTTTTGTAGTTCTGTCCCTGATCAAGACATTGGACAACTTCTAAGCTTAGTGGTCTCAGTAATTAAAGGCTAAATAAGGTAGTAAATCCGTTAGTCAACTAAGTTAAAAAATAGAGGTGGTCCCGACACATGCAACAATAAGGAAGATAAAAATGGCTAGTATGTTGAGAAATTTAAGTGAGCTAAATTTAAGAAGAAACAATAAAATAGTAATAAGACAATCTTCCCAAGACACTCTACAACTTCTCAAGGTCAAGAAAGACAAACTACTCCAATTGAATTACAAATAGAAAAAATTGAAAATGCTTTCTATAATTGCTCAATATCTATGATTAAAAAAAATGTGAAGTCTATAAGCAACAATTTTTATGGTCGTCCTCACCCCTAAGAAGAAATTCATGAGCTAAAACGTAGCTATCCCAGGACTAAGAACAAAAAAGTTATTAATATTTTAGAGCAAGAAATGTTAGATAAACATATTGCAAAAGAATATAATTTTATACATTTAAGATTAATACAAGTTGCAGCAAAACTAAACTATAGATTAGGAGTCAATACATCCACAATTATGTTATTAAGAGATATAAGATTAAAAAAGTTTCATGACTCAATTATAGTCGTTATGGAGAGCAAACTTCATGATACACTTGCTTTCTTCAACTATTATTTAAACTTTTCTATCGATGTAAAAAATAAATATACTGCTAATTGAATAAAATGATATCTAAAATCTCCTAATGAAACTTTAAATGAAAAAATTGGTCTTTTCCAAATATATACATAATCTTTTTTTTTTTTTATGAATATATACATAATCTATTATAAAGTAACCAAAATTAATTATAATTTTAGGGCTTTAAGGTCATCATAAAAAAATGAAACTATACTAGTAGAAACAAATCTTAAAAAATATTCGGTACAAGTTGATAAAAAAATTAATAATTAAGAAGTCATAAATAAAATTCTAGAATATTAGTTATTTAAGGATATAATAGAAGAAAAAAATTATAATACTCAAGTTAGAGAAATAATACAACCAGGCAGTGATGTTAGATTAGGAATGAAAAATTTACCATCTTTAAAAATATTAGAACCTCAAAATTTATTCATAGAAATCCTTATTAGAACCTCTTGACATTTAGTAAATGGGTCAACTGTAACACCAGTGTTTTTCTAATGTGTGACTTAGTGATTTAATAATTGAAAGTGGAAATTAAATTTAGATTTGTCTATTTAAAAGGTAATAAATAAATTGTAGATGTGTGATTGTTGTTTTATGTTGTGTTGTCTTCGATTTGAATTGTGGAATTAGAGAAAATATTGTTTGAGCCAAATATCTTTGTAGATTTTGTCTCTGTTGGTTTAGTGAGTGAGTCGTGGTGTTGGGTCAGTTTCGGGCCTTAGAGTGTTAGAAAGGGAGAGTTAGGTCTTAGTGAGCCTAAGACCTCTCTTAGAACCCATAATCCCTTTTTAAGAGGCAAAACTCCTTCCTCTTCCTCATATGGTCACTCACACTTCTATAAGCATCTCAAATTCTCTCAAGGCATTCCTAATTCTCCTCAAGGTTGAGACTTGATCCAAGACCCATTTCCTTTCTTCTTCTCTAGTATAGAATCCCAGTGACCTCAAATTGGTGAGTTTTTTCCCCTTCTCCATTGATTTTCATAGGTCTTTGTTAGGGGTGTGGGAAAACTTTGTTTGAATTTGAGTTAATTGCTATGTATTGATAGATTTTGGGTGTGGATATTGTGATTGTAGATACTTCTCTCTGATTTTGGCTCTAAGGTTCCATTTCCCCTTTCTCTTCTCTTCCTCTGATTCAAATCTTGGAGACTTTAAGAGGTAAGGGAAGCTTACTCATAACCGTTTTGTGTTGTTTGTATGTTGTTATACTGATATATGCTGGAGATTTGCAAAATTTCTATTAGAATGGGCCTTGTGGTGGTATGTTGATAAAATGGGTTTGGGATGAGAAATATGAGATTTGGGTGATGAAATGTTGAATTAGTTGTACAATTTGATGCATATGAGCTTTGTTGAGATTGATTGATGATGTTGGAGCTCTCATTGAGTTGAAATCTGGATATATGTTGTTGAGAATATTAAGTTTTCTATAGAAAAATCGAGTTTTTCGCAATTTTGTCGTAGTTAATTGATTATGGGAGCCTCAATCAATTATTTGGGTTTTAGAAGATGTTTTCGTGATTCTAGCTCTAAAATAATCGATTATGAAAGCTTTGGGAATTGTTTTCCTGACACTAGTTCTCAAATAATCGATTATGGATATTCATAATCGATTATGTATATCAATAAATGATTTATGATGCATTTCTAACTAGTTTAATATGTTATTACAATATTTAATCTGTTATTTCAGAATTTCATATGTTATTTTAGAATTTCAATTTGCTGCTTCATAATTTAATCTATTATATATATATGTATATAAAAAGGGTGTTATGCATTTTCGAAAAGTTCTATTTGGGAATGACGGAAAGATGTTTGGTTTAAATATGATTTCCTTAAACTAAGAAATTGAATTATTCCAAAAATTTTTATGAATCTCAGGATTAACTAGTCTTCTAAATGATTATAGATTTACGAATTTTGATCCTTAAGGACGTCAAATGTATATTTCAAGATAAGTTGGGTGTTTCAAATGGTTTTTAAAGAGAGGTTTTGGTTTCTAATTATCATTAATTATTGGATATGTTGTTAAAGTTGAAGGTTGCTAGGATAAGACATCCACATGTTGTTGTTCTGGTTTTCAAACTATTGTTGATTGTTGGTGAAATCCTAAAAGGGTATAGACTGCTTGAATAGGGCCTTATCGATTGGCCATGTGTAGTGCTGAATTGAACATGTATGGTGTTGTTGAATTGTTGTGGCCATGTGTGATGCTGAATTGAGCCCACATGGTGTTATGGATGAATATCTTGTTTATTATTGATTATGAATTATTGGTAATGACATGATGATTGTTGGTGTTGTACATGCATTGCATGCATATGTTGGCGGTTGAGGTCGCTAACGATGGACTTCATGCTGTGGTGCGGGTATTCATGTAAGTTGGTTGGTTGACTGAAGCAGACGACTCATATAGGGCCTCTACCTTAGTGCTGGATGAGACGTGAGGTAGTTGTTGATGGGCCTTCGGGAATAAGTGGATGGGCAATCCTGCAGGGGGTCAAGGTAGTGCAAATCTTGAGTCATAGTGAGCCACCACCCACATAAACTTATCTTGACAAACCACATAATCTTATCCGTAGATCAGAGTTGACAATCCTTGAATGGTAAAGTGCACGTGTTGTTATTGATGCCATGTTTGGGGATGAGATTTGGCTGATTGCTTGATTGTTGTAAATCTCCTGGGAGTAGTGTCTACATGCCTAACATGGTTGTTGGTGTAGTTGAGTCGCATTGTAGTCAAGTACAATGAATTTGATCGTTAAACCCAACGTATGTGAATGTTGATATTTACTGGTGGGGAATGATATGTGCTTGTTCCTTGTTGATGGATGAGTGTTAAATTATCTATTAATTTATTTCCTTAATTATATGTTATATTGTTTCAAGTAAGCTTACCCTTGCACTGTTTACATGTGTGATTCGTGCCAGTGATGATCGAGTCGTTGACGTGGGAGCAGATGGTGAGGCTACCGTTGATCCAGTTGCTCAGAGTTGATGGAAGAGCTATCGGCTTGGAGACGATGAGAAGTGACAAGTCACATTCTCACTTTTGATGTTTTTTTTGTTAGTTGTTTTACTTTTTAGACTCATTGTATAGTGTGGCTAGCCATAAGGAGTATTTTTTTATCCCCTCTCTTACTAATGTATATTTTGGTTGTAGTGTTGGCATGCATGTTTTATAAATCTTTGATTTTGTATATATTGCACAGTTGATCTTGGTTGAGATAGATGGTCTCTTATGTATGTGTACATGATGATGATGTTAGTTGTATGTTAACCAAGGTAGTTTTCTTTTGAGATACCAAGAAAAAAAAAGAAATATATATAAATAATAATAAGAAGAATGGTAGCGTTGTCCAGTAGCAACAGAGGGTTGTTACATCAACAATTAATTTAGATCATAAGGGATTAGATAATACCATACCTAGAATCTCAAGACTAGTTGATAAAGAAACAAGTAAATCAAAATCTCCTCAATACTCCCTTACTACAGTACATATACTTAATACTCTTACTAAAGAACATTCCTTTCAAGTAGACAAGGATTGGATTAGAGTAGATTTTGAAGCATAATATATTAAAAATATAAGAGATTGATTTTCTCAACATTTGACAAATAAGAAACCAAACAATTTAATAAGATATTTCATCAACACTTAAAATAAAATGAAATTAACATGTATTTCTTTGATTATAGTTTTATAATTTTTGTGAAAGAAACAATTTAGATTATACATTAAAAAAAAAGAAAGAAAAAGAGCAAGTCTTTTAGAAAAAAGATCAGAAACTTAGAAAACCATAAGCAATAGAATAATAAAATCTAGGTACCCTCCCTTAGAAGGAATAAAAATCCAAGTTAAAGATCTAGAAATAGTGCCTCATCTGGGTATCCAAGTTAAAATAGTAGACAAAAGGGATATTAAAAAATTAAATCAACAATTATTCTAATACAGTATTAGAAACCATGTCATAACAATTAATTAGAATAGAAAATATAGATATGACAAGTTCTCCAAAATCAAATATGGTGTTAAAACCTCCTATACAACCGATATATAAATTGAATAATGTGCTTCAAAAGGAACTAGATGTAATAAAATTCAAGAGTGATATAGAACTAGATACAAATTGCATAAAAAGAAATGTAGAAAAAAATTAAATTGAGAAAAGTCATCCAAGTATCAAAATTATTCGATATTTATGGATTTTGCTGATGTGGCGCTGACGGATGACATGACAGATGATGTGACCCAAAATGGCCTTAATAGGGTTTGAACCCCTTGACCTTAGGTTTCAATAATAATCTTTAACTACTAAACAAATGAATTTCTCTTATATATGAATATGAAATAAAATATATGTAACTTAAATGGAGACCAAAATTATACATATATTTACTACAACTAAATAAAAACTTTATATTTATTATATATATTATTAGTATTAATAATATCATTAATAAATTAATACTAATAATAATATTATTAATATTATTAGTATATTAATATATAAATTAATAATTTAATAAATATAAATTATTTAAAATATGATATAGATATATAAATATTTGATATAAATTATTAGGTTAATTTAAAATATATGATATAAATATAAATTTTAGTGATTAAAATATGCAAATTAGATGCTCAACATCATCAAGAATCTCAATCGCCTTATCATTAATGCTAATAATATTTATTAATAATATTATTAATACTAATTATACTTCTACATAAATATATTAATAAAATAATAATACTAATAATATTAATATACTTTTCTAGGATTATTATTTTATTAATATATTTTTTCACCATTTATATCATATTTTACATAATTTATATTTATTAAATTATTAATTTATCTATTAATATACTAATAATGTATAAAATTATTAATCATAATAATATTAGTACTAATTTATAAATAATAAAATATATAATAAGTATAAATTTACTTATTTAGTAGTACTAAATATATATGCAACTTTGGTCTCCCTTTAAGTTACATATATTATATTTTTCATTAATATACCAAAGAAACTTATTGGTGTAGTGGTCTCCATTCAAATCCCATTAAGGATAATTTAATAGTTTTGCTTTTTATTTTTGCATGTCACGTTATTGGCACGTGAGAACCTACATCAACTGTCATGTCAGCCACCATGTCATTCGTTATGGTCACACCATCTGTCATGTTATCCATTAGTGCCACGTTAACTAAATTTGTTAAATATTTAACAAAAATCTAATAGAGGGATCAAAATCACATAATTGCAATGCTTAGGAGACCAAAAATACAATTAAGCCTTTTACTTTTTCCTCATCTATATACTATTTTTATAGTATTTCTGTTTTAGTAATAAAATACGAGAAGTTACACAAAAGAAAATTTAAATTCTTTCAATCAATTTCTTTTTTTGAGTAATCCTTATAATTATGAAAAAAAATTAAATATTTTATATATTTTTCATATTTAATAATTAAATATATTATTTTTATCAAATAAATTAAAATAAAAAATACATATTTTCAACACACATTTCATCTCTCTCCTTTTTTGTTAACAAATAAGATTAGGTTTGACTAATCATTTCATCTAACTTATAATGTTTTTAGTTGTCAACCTAGAATGTTCAACCATTGCATGTATAGTGAGATGCAGACAATGTATATCATATATGATTGGTGATGTTATATCAAGTTTGAAATATATACTTCTGGGTCATTGCTCCTTTAAGTAGCAATTCAAAAGTCCATGGTCATAATTGGTGTTGAACGAGCTTGCATTCATACATGCAATGATAAATAGGTAGCATGAACTTCATTTGTGAATATTGTGCCAATTGTTACATTATGTGATTGGCTTGTATTGTAGGATAACATTTCGTTTAAACTATTTGATCAATAGAATTAAGATTCTTACACCCTTTAATTATTTTGTTTGTCTATGTGCATTACATTAATATCTTTTGCTTAGACTTTTTTGAAGATAGCCATGGACAAAAGTTACCTAGTGAGTCACTTAAATGTCCAATTGGTTGACAGTAGGGGGTACTATGATTATGCTATGAAAGAGTATACCTACAGGTTAGGTTACACTACAGTTTATACATATGCTCGTACTTGATATAGATCCTTTCATAATTTCTATATTTTGTCATATGTTTATAATTTTCCCTCATGGTACTTGCCCCCCGAGTCTATGATATGTGCCAATAGTAGTAGTGGTGGAGACTCTCCTAGTTAGTACACTCTCGAGGAGAACCATGCATGTGAAGGATCCTTCTACTTGGTCAATTCTTATTGTATGATGATGTTTTTCTTTGGGGTCTACTTGCTTCATATAAATAGTTATTTTGTTAATAAATTGATGTGAGATCCAATGTTGTTTCTTTTGGTTGGACCTTGTCTTAAGCTTTTAATAAAATAGAACAAAAACAGAGAAGATGATAGAATGAAATGGCTTTCATTGATAGGAAAAAAATAATTCAAATAGTGACCCGTACATATATTACAAAAGAGGTGCACTGAAAGCAAAACTAAGCCTTATTACAGAAAAGCAAAACCCATACAACCAACTCAATGAATCAGTACAACAGAAAACATGACTCTAGCTAAGACCCCACCGCTACACATGCCTCAAGATTCTCATTCGTGTGAATATAGCCCAAGGAATATCAGCCATCCAAATTTATGTGAATCGTGTGGTCTAGATTTGGTGTGCTACAAGAATCAATATCCAATTCAGAAGTATTCTCCATCTTCATGTTCAACACCCCCCCGCAAGCTGGAGCATGGTATAAATCCATCATGCCAAGCTTGGAAATAAAAGGAACAAAGGTAGTAGGGGGTAAAGCCTTAGTAAAAAAATCTGCCAGCTGAGCTTTGGAAGCAATAGGGAGTAAACGCAGAGTGCCATTTTGAACTTTTTCTCTGACAAAATGGCAATCAATCTCCAAGTGCTTAGTTCGTTCATGAAAGACAGGATTAGCAGCAATGTGCATGGCACTTTGATTATCACAATACAATATTGGTGGGCGATGGCACTGTACTTTCAAGTCTGCAAACAAGTATAATAACCATTGAAGTTCACAAGAAGCAGAGGATAAGGCACGATACTCAGCCTCCGATGATGATTTGGAAACTGCATGTTGTTTCTTTGCTTTCCAATATATTAAAGATGAGCCAAGAAAAAAACAGTAGCTAGTAATAGACCTCCTAGAGTCTAAGCAACCAGCCCAATCAGCATCTGAAAGCCAAAAAGTTGCAGAACTGACTCCTTGGGAAAGAATAAACCACGGCCAAGACACCCTTTTAAATATCGAATCACTCTACAAGCTGAGTTGTAATGCGTCATAGTGGGTGAGCTTAAGAGCTGACTTAATTGTTGTGTTGCAAAGGTAATATCGGGTCTGGTGTTTGTCAAATAGAGAAGTTTCCCAATTAATCTTCTATAAGAACTCACATCTTCATATGGTTTGCCCGAATCTTGATGTAACCTGATAGAAGGGTCCAAGGGAGTTTTCACAGGTTTGGAACCAAGAAGGCTTGTCCCATTCAACAAATCCAGGCAATATTTTCTTTGACAAATGTAGATGCCTTCCTTTGATTGTGTCACTTCCAGTCCAAGAAAATACTTTAAGGAGCCTAAGTCCTTAATCTTGAAGGCATCATGAAGAATCACTTTAATTCTAGTGAATTCACTCAAAGAATTGCCTGCTAGTATGACATCATCTACATAGATTAATAGAGCAGTGAATGCATCATTTTTACTGTGAATGAATAATGAATGATCTGAAGAGGATTGGCAGTATCCTTGAGTAATCAGCAGGGCAGTCAACTTCTTATACCAGTTTCTACTTGCTTGTCTTAATCCATATAAGGATTTCATTAGCTTGCACACTTGATTTTCCTTGTTACACACCACACCTTCAAGAATTGTCATATACACATCTTCGTTGAGGTCTCCATGCAAAAAAGCATTGTTTACATCAAGTTGAATTAGATGCCAATTCTACATAGAGGCAATAGCAAGAAGTACTCTAACTGTTGTGAGTTTGGCAACTGGACTGAAAGTGTTAAAGAAATCTAGCCCTTCGACTTGATTATAGCCTTTGGCCACCAGTCTGGCCTTGTACCTTTCGATTGTGCCATCTGCCTTGTGTTTAATTTTATATACCCACTTGCTCCCAATGGGTTTAACATCTGGGGGTAGATCAACGAGCACCCAAGTCCCATTTTTCTCCAAGACTTCTAACTCTGTTTTCATGGCCTCATTCCAACAGGAATGTTTGTTGGCTTCCTCATAACTTTGTGGTTCTGATGTTAAACATAAAGACAGAGAAAATTTATGCTGTGTAGATGATAGATGAGAAAAGGAATGGTAATTAGAGATGGGATAAAGAGTACCTGATGATGTTGGATTGGCTGCGTTTGTTGAGAGGTTGTAAATGTACTCCGAGAGGTGAGCGGGTGGATGCCTTTCTTTGACGGATCTTCTTGGTTTTGGAGCCAGGGTTTTCTGTCTAACTGAATCATCAACAGGTTCGGGTTCACTGATGTCAAAAGGTTGAGATGACTGTGTAACTGTCTCAATTAAATCAGGGGAATGGTAGTGCCACTTAGACAGTGGTTGGGCAGACTGATATGGCAGAATATTTTCATGGAAAGTGACATCTCTAGAAACAATTATTTCTTTGCTATTAAGATCCAACAAAACAGCTCCCTTCATATCATGTTTATATCTTAGGAAAACACATTTCCTAGCTCTCGATTCTAATTTAGTTCTATGAGAATGCAAAGTAGAAGCATAACAAAGTGATCCAAACACTTTTAAAGTATGCAAATCTGGTTCATGGCCATTCAGAACAGTATATGTTGCTTTATTTTCCAAAATAGGACTAGGAACTCTATTTATTATATAAGTAGCATGCAACATAGCATATGACCAATATTGCTTCGGGAGCTTTGATTGAAAAAGGAGGGCTTTGCCCACATTCAACACATGTTGGTGTTTCCTCTCAACCCTTCCATTTTGTTGTGGATTTTCCACACAACTTGTTTGATGAATTATTCCTTTAGAGGCATAAAATTGTGGCATTAAAAATTCTGGGCCATTGTCAGTTTTGATTATCTTCACTTTAGTTTCATTTTGATTTGCCAACATAGCAACAAAATTCTTAATTTGATCACTCACTTCAGCCTTTGATTTGAGCAAAATAATCCACGTAAATATGCTAAAATCATCTAAAGCAGTTAAGAAAAATCTATGGCCATGAATTGAAGGTGTGGAAATAGGTCCCCATATATCAAAATGTAACAACTCATAACATTTGGAAGCCTTACTAGGACTAATACTATACGATAATCTCTTGTGTCTAGCATAATGGCAAACATCACAAATAGAATTTTCATCAACTTCAACAAAAGGAAAATTAGTATGTATTTTGTGCATCCTATTATTTGACAAGTGTCCTAATCTAAAATGCCATAGAGTTGAACGTGGCAGGATTTCTGTCTCCACTTCTTGAGCACTTGATGAATTGACAACTTTGGAATCAATCAGTAGGTAGTACAACCCCTCAAATAGCTTAGCCAAACCAATCATCTTCCTGGTCCTTGAATCCTATATTTCACATTTTGAACCATTGAAAATAAGAACACAATTTAGTTCATCATTGAGTTTGGAGACTAATAGCAAATTAAATGAAAAATCAGGCACATATAAGACATTTGTGACAAAGAAGCCAGGAGAGAATTCAACAGTTCCTGCAAACTTGGCTATAGACAAATGGCCATTAGGTAGCTTCACATTGACTAGTTTGATGTGTGTATAAGTTTTGAAACACTTGAGAGAAAAACTTATATGATCACTAGCTCCTGAATCAATTATCCAGGAGCCAAGACAGCTACTGCTCAAGGAAGAAGAGACATGAGTATTACCTGACTTTGGATTCTCAAATGATGCAGGATCATATTATGTTACTAAGTTGACCTGGCTTGTGGGTGCAAGTGGTTGCTGAATGACAGCATTGGTCTGAATAAGACTTAGCAATTTTTCATACTGTTCTTGAGTAAAGCTAGGTGAAGACACTTTCAGGTTTTCATTCTCCTTCTGCTCACAGTTCTCATTTGTTGAATTGCTAGCCATGTTCACAGTGTTCTTTTGCCAATTTGGTGGAAAACCATGCTTCTTGTAACAAGTCTCTATAGTGTGTCCAATTCTTCCACAATAGCTACAAACTTTGCTCGGATTTCTACTATTGAAGCTTGAGGAAAAACCTCCTCGACCTCGACCTTGTGGCTTCCTATAATCGGTATTATTGGCGAAAACTTTGGTATCATCACCACCAAAATACTGCCTCTCATGTTGGATCACCATAGAAAAAATTCTATTCAAATTTGGCAAGGGATCCATTAGAAGGATTTGTGACCTCACCATAGAATAATTTTCATTCAGCCCAGTTAGGAATCTAATGGTACGATTTAAATTGTGGTAGTGCTGAGCATTTCTCATACTTGTTTGACAAGTACATTTCACAGGGCATCCACATACTGGCATTGGCATATAACTTTCCAATTCTTCCCATAAAACTTTAAGCTCAGTGAAAAACTCAGTTATAGTGAGTGATCCTTGCTTCAGACTATACATCTCTGATTGTAAATCTGAGATTCTAATTAAATCACCTTGAGAGAACCTCTCCTTCAATTCTTCCCACACATCAACTGCATTTTCAAGGAAAACAATGCTTTGTGTAATCGGTTCAGTAATAGAATTCATGATCCAAGAATGGACAAGCATGTTGCATTTGCTCCATGCCTTAAAATAGGGATCAAGAGAATCAGGAATTTGAATCGACCCATCCACAAATTCAAACTTATTTTTACCTCCTAGGGCTCTCTGCATGGACCGAGCCCAGGAATGATAGTTGGAACCGCTACCACTAAGAACAGGAGTGACAGCTACCGAAGAAGGTCCATCGCTTGGGTGTACATAATAAGGGGTTGATGCATTCTGGGTTGGATCGAAGTTGCCTTCAGTGTTGTTGAAATTCGAAGTTGATGAAACGTTGTTTCGAACCATGGTGAACAAGCGCAGCAGCAACAGTAAAGCTCAAAATCGCTCTGGTACCATCTTAAGCTTTTAATAAAATAGAACAAAAACAGAGAAGATGATAGAATGAAATGGCTTTCATTGATAGGAAAAAAACAATTCAAATAGTGACCCGTACATATATTACAAAAGAGGTGCACTGAAAGCAAAACTAAGCCTTATTACAGAAAAGCAAAACCCATACAACCAACTCAATGAATCAGTACAACAGAAAACATGACTCTAGCTAAGACCCCACTGCTACACATGCCTCAAGATTCTCATTCGTGTGAATATAGCCCAAGGAATATCAGCCATCCAAATTTATGTGAATCGTGTGGTCTAGATTTGGTGTGCTACAAGAATCAATATCCAATTCAGAAGTATTCTCCATCTTCATGTTCAACACCTTGCTCTAAGTTATGTATTAGCCACGCATGATAGTAGTCCTATAACTTTTCATTCTTGTATGCAATAGTTACAACAACACATATACATGACATATCTAGGATTGCAATAAAATCAAAATAACATGAGCGTAAGCACATAACCAACAAGTGAAACTAAAGAAATACATAATGTGACTTATATTAGTACCTGCCAATTGCTAGAATATGTAAGTATAGGTATGAGTATTCAAATTCACATCAACTTTAGCCTGCCAATTTTAGACCTCAAACCTCTTGCAATCACCATCACCGGACTAGATTGGTGTCCATTTATTGATTTTAATATTTTACTTGTCTAATTTACTTTGTCGCATTTGAGTCAATGGAGTTGAACGACCAACCAATTTTAGTTTATTTGTACTTATTATCTTTATGATATAGCACTTAATCTCCTCTAGCCATGGTTGAAATTGGCTTACCTATGAACTTTAGAATTTTTTAGTTATACACCGCACATGTGTTATTATAAATGTTGTAGACCATAAGTCATTAACTGGAATAGGCCTTTGTCCATGACCCTTGAGGCCACTTGTCTATGTATTGACATCCTTTTTCATTCTTTCCTTTTACTCTTTTCAAATTAAATTTAAATTAGGCACATGTTAGTCTTGCACATTCCCACACCAAACCTTTTAACTCTTTATCTTTCCATTGTTTGGGAAAATTTCTCTACAAATACAGTGCAATATCTATGATGCACACCACGTATGAAGTCCTACATGGTAGGCATCAAACCCTTATGTAAATACACAATACAATCAGATTAAATAAAGTCCATACCACAATAATTATTTATTCATTTCGGTCGCTTGAGTATGTCACTTATAATATATTACATTTCTAACTTAGTTTCAATAAAGTCCCTAAAATAATAGTCAAATATTTAATTTGATCCTTGGCTATTAATGAACATAAATGCGTAGTCAATATCAATTTGGTCCCTACCATAATTATTTATTATTCAAATTGGTCCCTTGAGTAAGTCACGTATTACATTATACATCCCTAAACTAGAATTCAGTTTATGAACATGGTACAAGTAACTAAAAATACTACTTTCTGCATGTCACTAATGAAATTTCAATCATGTTATTTATAGCCCCCTAATTCCTCATGGAGTATGGTAAGGAACCACTTCCAATTGTCCTTATTCTCCACCTTAAATATGGCATACGCAACAATGAAGATACATTTGTTTGCATCTTAACCAACTGCAAAAAGCAACTACCCACCAAAGTATCCCTCCATGAAATAACCATCCAAGTCAATGAATGGCTTGTATCTAGCCTTGAATACTCTCCTATGTGCATCCAAGCAAACATAGAATCTCTAAAACTATGGTGCAACTGTAGGAACAGGGATGCAATCAATCTTGACAGTTGAGCTAGGGTTATTTTTGTTCAATTCATGGCCATAGTCATATATGCGACCTAGTACTCCCTTTTCCTTACGATTGCTGCCGAAAAATTTTGCTGCAAAAGATCCAAGTTGGGAGCACCATAGTACTCAGAGAGTGTACTATACTCCATGTGGGTCTGCATGCTCTAACAATTAACAACACGGAATCAAACACTCACAATCACATTTTATATTAATCGCGAAGACCAGAATTAAATGCAGAACATGAATCTGTTCCTTCTGAGGTTGTAATAAAGCGAGTGTCGGTACATGAACTGTACTCCTTTTACAAGCGAATCTTCTTTTTCTATTTCTGAGTATGTATCAGAGTATTTTTTTTTTTGTCATATATTAACGTGAAAAAATTCTTTAAAATAATGTTGTAATTAAGATGTCTTCATAAAATTCCTTTTTTGGTTTAAGGTCCTTATTGATATTTTCTTAATTGATTGAAGTAAAAATGTTAATTGCTGCTACTCTATAAGAAGATCGAGATGCATATATTTAATTTAGCAGATAGAACTAACAATAATTCACGCAAAAGAAAAAAAGTGAAACGTTCAAAGAAAAGGGAGAGTTGTGGATCATTCACCCTAGTGCTTTTTTTTTTGGTAGTATTTACTCTAGTGCTTTATTATTAGCGAACGAATTAAGGGGGGAATGCAAAAAAGCCTTCTATCTATATCAAAGAACACCTCGCAGGAAAATAATACACGGAGAACGATAAATGTTTTTTTCGCCCTCTAAAGTGTGTACTCCCACTGGTCTTGAATATTAAGAAAACTAGAGCGTAAACCTATGCAATGTACTGGTGAATTGTAGA
Organism: Spatholobus suberectus; assembly: GCA_004329165.1. NCBI lineage: Eukaryota > Viridiplantae > Streptophyta > Magnoliopsida > Fabales > Fabaceae > Spatholobus > Spatholobus suberectus. The sequence continues at coordinate 11,521,610 of CM014733.1, forward strand.
GAGAGTAATTTTTTAGGACAAAACTTAGATATAATTTCATAGATACTTTTAGTATTATTCTCTAATCAAAATTGAAGTTTTACTTCAGTAATTTATGATGACCTTTAATGACAATTTTTATTACGGGAATCACTAAGGTGAAATTCAATTCTAATTTGGAGAACAGTACCAAAAAGACCTATGAAACTACATATAAGTTTTGTTATTTTTTGTATGTATAAAAAAAGTATATTAACAATTTTGTTAGTTTCTTATATTGCTAAAAAGGATCTAAAAATTTTTTTTACAATAAGGAACTTAATTTACTATATTATTATAAAATAATGAAATATCAATTAAATATGAACTTATTCATTAATAAAAAATAGAAGATAATTGAATGTACTTATTTTTCAATACAGATATAAAGTTGAATTGCACATTGTATTCTTGAATTCAAGAATATAGACAAATTAAATTACATAACAAAAATAAAAAATTTGAATTTAACAAAAAGGACTCAGATTATTCCATGAAAACCATTTTTATGGAGTCAACTAATTTAACATCCTATAAAAATATTGGAAACAAAATAAATTATTGAATGGAGGAATGTAAATTTAAGAACACATATTTAAATGATTAGATATCAATACAATTTATATTAGATAATCACATTCATTTATATTAATTTTGATTTGATGTGATGTATGAATAAATTATGTGTGGGAAAGTTATTTTCTATTATTTTGAAAGACAATTTATATTTAAACTTAAAAATAAAAAATAACAAATTAATATTTTTGTTATAATAATTGCCTTTTTTTTATAAGGTATATGGACATCAAAAACAATTAAGAATCATATCCATCAATTACTACAAATTCTCATCAACCCTATAAATTAGTCACTTATTTTATTTTTTATTGATAAAAATATTAATAATAAAATAGTAATAATAAAGATATCACCATGCAATACACAAAAAATTTATCATTGTACGAAACAAAGTCTTTTATAAATTAATTAGATGAAAAAATAATAAATAAAAAATAAATAATGATTTGCTTAAAACTTATTAAGATTTTAAATATTAAATTTGCATGGTAAAACGGTCTACAATGAATTGCCTCCCAAGCCAAATTCTATTTTAGTTTTTAAATTAGTTTATGAGTTTAATGGTTATACAATGTCAGTGTAAAAAGTTTTACACTATCAACCAATCAGAAATTACCATTGATATGACTTTTAAAGTATTAACTATAAAAGTCAACAAACTTACAATAAATGATGGTTTGTAATTGGATGACAGTGTAAAACTACTTTACACTATCAATGCATGGCCTGTTTTCTCTTAGTTTAGAGTTTAATGGTTATACAATGTTAGTGTAAAAAGTTTTACATTGTCAACCAATCAGAAATCACCATTGATATGACTTTTAAAGTATTTATTATAAAAGTCAACAAACTTATAATAAATGATGGTTTGTGATTGAATGATTGTGTAAAACTACTTTACACTGTCAGTGCATGACTTGTTTTCTCTTAGTTTAGAGTTTAATATTCATGCAATGTCAATGTAAAGAGTTTTACACTATCAAGCCAATCAGAAATCACCAGCAGTGTAAAGCTACTAAGGAAAATATTGTAGATCATAGAGATATTGATTAGCATCTAGTTGTTTGATGGTAGAAATGCTTAATAGTAAAATTAAAATGAAAATTTTGTTCATTATTTAAAAATCAAAATTCATACATTGCAAGAATTTTATTGGAAAATTAAGAATGATGTGTCAAATGAGAAAACCTTATTAATATGAAAGTTAGATGATCAAGTGAATTTACTTTTAATCGTTAAATCTAAACTTGAACAATAAAGATTAAAACACAAAGATAACTTCTTAACTAAACCATTCAAGTATGATTTTATAGCTCACCTGATATGAATAATTACTCATATTAAATGTTAAAATTGTTAAATATAATATTTTCATCTTTAGTAGCTAATTTATATTTCATTCCATTAAATCTTCAAGATATTTTATACTAATTTAATAATAATAATACTATATAATATATAATATTATCTCTTGTATATTTATTATCATTTATCTTTAATTAGGTTTTTTTTAATTACTTAGCAAATGAAATTATCTAATTTACTTAACAATTAAATAAAATATAACTAATTTCTAAATCAGTTTAAAATAAATTTAAATTGGAAATGTAGATATAAAAATTTATATTTAATTATTATAACAATGAATTAAAAACTATTAAAAACACAAACAAATTGGAGTCCAAATTTAATTTACTTGGACAAGAAGAAAACAAACATATGGATTAATTTTAATATATTATCACGTAATTGAATATGCATTAATTGGATAAAAAAATGAAATTTGCTTAGATAGAAAAAACTTCAATAAATTTGGGTGAGAAGACATTATAAAGGAAAAAATTATATTCATATTAAAATTAATACAATAATAAATTATAGGAAAGTATAAAAATTATAATTTTTATAATAGATCATTTTTATGGACTACATCCCTTATAACAGTTACTATATAGAGGAATTTATAGCAAACCTACATATCTTATTTCTTTATTATAATTGCATCCATAAAATCCATCAATGTTTGACTTTGTTATCTCTTGTGCTTCCATTTCATGAAGCTATAGGCCAAGAAACTCTAACTTCATCTTGTAGGTTTGTGAAATTTTGAGTTATAAATTCTTCAATAATAGTTGCTTTGTTCAAATAGGATTCATAAGCAATGTTCATCCATACAAAATGAAATTAATTATAAAAAAATAAAAAATAACGATAATATCATAATTATGTTTTAAAATCATATTTATTATAATTATTTTTTATAAAATTGATGTAAGTAAAAAAAAAAGTTTATACTAAAGAAAAATTTATATTAAAATAAATTTTATTTTTATAGCCTGTGTGAAAAGCACGACAAGATCAAGGTTTTCTATCATTTGAATATTTCATTTCACACATACATGAATTATATGATATGGTGCTATAATTGCTTTTACCATTTAAGAAATCCTACAATATTCCTAATTTCAAGAAAACACTTAATAACATTTTGTAAAAGTTTAAAATTTTAAAAAAGCATGCATAAAAATTATTAAATAATTAAGATTAGTTATTTTAAAATTACTAATACCCCAACTATTCTTATTTTCAAAAATGTATTTATAACATTTTTAAAAGTTTAAATTTTTAAGTATTTGTAACATTTTTACATAATTAAAATTAATAAATTTGAATTTAATAATGTAACCCCAACTTTGTCTCAATTATAAAATTATTTAACCCAACTATTGTTATAAATGCTTTCTTTAAATTTTTAAGTATTTGTAACAGTTTTACATACTTAAAATTAGTAAAATTGAATTAATTATTTGTCCCCAACTTGTGTTTTTTTTTTTATATATAAAAATGTAATTTTATATCAGTGAATTTTCATTAAAACTAAAATCCATTGAAAGACGCAATCTGCAATTGTAAGATTAGGCAAGTAAATATGATTACATGGACTTCTTAACCATCTGTTATCCGCTGCCACCTATGTATACATGATCCACCCTTTGATATTATTGTTCCAATAGCACAAACAAACTAATTATAAAATAACAACAGTACACTTTTATTATAATCAACAAATATGTGTAAATGTAGTCTAGATATTCTTTGACATTTAAACATTCATTAACAGGTTTATATTAATGTTGTTGTATAAGTAATGCACATACCTTATGTTGATGAAGTACTTGAAAATCCAAAAAAGAATATGCTTCTTCTTTATTAGAGTATTGGAAAATAGTAATAAAGCATTCTTTGAAAAATGAGATGTAATAAAAAAAAACCCCACCTAATCAAAAGAAAAAAAGTAAAACCAATAAAAAAAACAAAAAGAAACCTTTGCAGACAAAAGACCAAAGGAAAAAATCAAGAAAAAACCAAAGAGAGAGAGAGAGAGAGAAAGGAATAAGAAAAATAGAGATAGAGTAAAAAGGGAAAACATAAAAAAAAATAAATCGCGACAATGTGAAATCACCACCATGCCTCTCCTGTTAATGTTGTCTGAAACTACAATCATATCTCTACACCGTCAATGGTGACCTATTGTAGAAAACCCACCATCTTTGAACTCTTATTGTCGATTCCAACATCATCACGTAAGCCTCAACCAAGAAAAGTTTACACTAATGTTATACACGGAAAAAAAACCAAAAGAAGAAAAAGAGAGGAATGAGAAAAAAAAAAATCACATATTAAGTCTAGGTTTTAATAACCTTAAAAGAAATGAAGGTTGTGCAAGACAACATATGATTGGAAGCACAATGTTGTCAAATCCCAAGATAATGAGGTTTTAATTAAAAAAAGAAGAAAGGATATTTGAAGGGATTTGAACTAATACGAAAAAGAATGAGAGAGAAAATATTGGAATATGAAGTGGAGTTACAAGAAAAGAAAAAGACGGTGAGTTAAAAATAATAATGATTTTTAGTGACCAAATTAAATGGCACAATTATCATTCAAATTTAATTTTCAAAACTCATTTGCTTAAAATAGTTTTTCTATAAATAAATTTAATTTGTAAAATTTCAAATGATTAATATAACCTACTAAATGAGAATATTTTAAAATGACTTATATGTCTTTAGTTTGGGCGAATAAAAATGTTCCAACAACCCTTCTTTTATAAGAATTTTTCATCATAATACACACACACACACAAAGATAAAGATATATTAATCTTTTAGAAAATAATTTTCATTACTTATATTAAAAAGTATGTTGAATTTGGAAATATTCATTCATTACATAATAAAATAATATATGGAATAATAAATTAAAATAAATTCCACTCCTTAATTACACTATATATCAATTCTCATCATATTTAAAATTAATTCTCATCACAATAGGCTGAGCTTTCTTAAATAAAAATAAAGGTGTTTTATACTTTCTATTCAATTTTGTAAGTTATCATAATCGATATTTAATATAATTATATATTTTTAAATAACATGATTTATAATTTATAATTAAGGACAATTACCTTAATTACATATATTTGTGAATTACATTAATTTCTTTAATTTTACATTTTAAAACAATATACTTACCTTTAATTATTATAATATATAATATATACAATCTTTTTGTAAATTTTCATTACCTTATTTTAAAATAATAATCATTACCACAATTATTATTATTATATTATATATTATACTATATACCAATAGATTATTTATTATACTATTATAATATATACTTCAAATATACTATAAAAGTACTATTTAATATATATAATCAGTTTTTATAATCAATTTCGCAGGTAATCAACATAATTAGTTTTTATTGTACCAAAATTTAAATTGATTTTACAATTTAATGTTTACGAAACCTTAACAAAAACCCTAAAGAACACTATTTAAAGTTGCTAAAACCTTAATGTTGCCAATTAATGTTCCTGAAACCCTACAAAACCTTTCTTTTATATATATAAAGATTAGTTAATATTATTTAATTTTACTAATCTTATTAAGAAAATAACCTTTTATTTTCTATATTACCCTTCATTGGAATTTGATATCAACAGTAAAAAAGGGTTATTGGAAATAAAATCTCAATTAAATGAAGAATATTTTAGGAATGATCTCATTAAATAAGGTGAAATTAGTTAAGATTTACTTATATTTGAAAGCAATACACAAGGTTTTTTTTTTTTTTTTGCTTATATTTAAGACCGAAGAAAGTATATAGACACTAGTTATAAAAATACAAAAATTATTAAAAATAATTATTATATAGGAACATTAAATTTTTTAATGTTTATTTTTTAAAATAATAAAAAATGTATTTAACATGATATAATTGAATTTAAATTTATTTAGAATATATTGATTATTGTGTGAAGATTTTCTACACTATATCCGGTTATGAATTGTTACATATAATAAGATTGTAGAATTTTGTAATAATTACTTTAAAAGTCATATATAGAATGATTTCTAATTAGTTAATAGTGTAAAAATATTTACACTAACCTCATATCAAAATTAAACTCTTAATATTCTTTAACTAGTATCCATAAACTTACATAATTAAAAAAACCACTAAAGATAATGATGTGTTTCACGTTAACAATATAAATATAGAAAGAATTGTTAACTGTTCAAAGTTTAAATGAGTAATTATTAGAACTACTAGGGTCGACTTAGTGGTAAGGAATTTGGGTAGTATGTATAAAGTTCTAGGTTCTAACCTTGTTACTTTCATTATACACACAAAAAAAGTGAGTAACTATTAAAATTTAAAACTTCAGAAATAATTTACTAAGGATTTTTTATTATATGTCTATGAGTATATAATAGAATGTCAACAATAAAGACTTTTTACTGAAAAAATATTTATTATGTCGAAAAACATAATAAAAAAAATCCTATTTACTAAAAGGTTAAAGTTGAAGTGGATAATTCACAATTTAATAAAATAAATAAATAAGATGAATGGAATAACTATCGACTACACAATGCCTCTTTTTAGTAGAGACTACATGTATTTTTCATGGGAGGTAATATTGCTCAAGTCGAATAAGACTACTATAGATAGTAAAACTCTCCTTATGAATATTTAACGTAATTGTATATCCAAGGTTCGATGTTGAAACCACTGATTAAGCTGAAACAATTATACAACACCTCTAAATACATGTACTCAAATCAAAACTTTCGAAATAATTGAAAATAATAATAATAATACCTATAGTCATATGCAAAGACGAAAACTGATGAGATGTCGTTATATGATACGATAGGATAGTCCTTATCGGACTGAAGTGATAAGAAAGAAGGGACTAAGAAAGAAAAGTCTGACTGCGATATAGAGGTAACGAAAGTCACGGAAGAGCATCATGTTCATTAGATATACAATAGGTATTTGTTTAATTACAGCAATACCTACGTTAAGATTTATTGGAAATATTTGTTGATCGGACAAAAATTATAATCAACTAGCGGTTCTACAGTGGTATTAAATTTTAGTTTTAAAGCAATTATAAAAGAGAAAACAGGTCATGCATTGACGATATAAAGTAATTTTACACCGTCATCCAATCACAAACTATCATTTATTATAAGTTTGTTGACTTTATAATAAATACTTTAAAAGTGATATCAATGATGATTTCTGATTGGTTGACAGTGTAAAACTTTTTATATTGACAGTGCATGACCATTAAACCTATTATAAAATGAGATTATAAATCAAAGACAATTCTAATTATTAACTTTATACATATAATTGTTGGAAAAATTAATTCAAAATTCTAATAAACGTAAATTGAAATGGGAGATTTTAATGCATTGAAAATTATTACTTTTGATCCTTTGAATAAGAAATAAACGAGTCTATATTTTTTGTCCTACTTATAAGAATCATAGTCCTATTTTTAAATACATTAATTGTTAATTTCTTTTTATATCCTTAATTTATTGTGAAGTTTATAATGAAATGCTCACTCATTTCCTATGTAAGTAGATGTATTCATTGACCTATTAACAATTTAAGTCACACTCATTGGTGGAAAAATATCTCTTGAATTACAAGTAGTGTGATTAAATATAATTATCGCTTAAATCATTTAATTCTATGAGTATTTTTGGAACAAAATTTAAATTTATGACATTATTAATTAAAATTAACTAACTTAAGTATTTTTATTTGTATTGATGAATTAATTAATTATTTCTTATATATAGGACTAGAGATAGTATTGAAATTTAATGTTTAACTCACGGAAAATCTCCATTAATCTTTAAAAGAAAGAGATTGAGATTTTTGAAAGTGTTGGAATTGTGAGAGAAAATAAAAGAAATTATTGAAAGAATTACACCTTACCACTATAAAAAAGATCTTTGTGAAGAGAAATGACATCACCCCAAGTTGAAGGGAGTCATGTGAAGGAAAAATTATTGTATGGTTTGAGACTACCACGTGTCTATGGTTTCAACCAATTTGTCTATGACAAGTAGCTAAGTTTATTAATTAACTCTTTCTCATAAATTGAAAATCTAGGCTACATGTCATATATGGAGATTGGTTAGAACCATGGACACGTGGTGATCTTGGATCATATAATAATTTCTTCATGTGAAGGGAAGAAAATCCTAAATAAGAGAGATGTGAACCAAGAGATGTAAGAAGATCTTTTGTGAGTGAGAGTGTTATCATTTCTTGTAACTTTTAAGGAGTGAGTCACTTGAGTTTGTAGGGTGATACACAAATTTGGGAGAATTTTTCAAGTTTGTCTAGGAAACTTGTAATTTTAGTTGAGATAGTGAATATTTATTGAGGCATTTTCATGTTTCCATTGTTTTCTCTCTAGTGTGTTTTTTGTGTGTTCTCACCTTTGATCATTGTTGTGTGTGATTTTTTTCCCAACATTAGTATCATGTTGATGGTGTGACTAGACAGCTAGTGAGACGAGTATTACTACACGACAAAGTTGATGGTGGAGTTATGTAGGGATCTATGTATCAAAAGTTTTCCTAACAATTTAAAGGTTAGATTTATCCCATTGATGGTAGTTAATGATGATACAAGCATATGTAATATCACCATCTAATACTTGATGAATATTGAGTTCAGAGGTATGATAGAGAGCACACCAAAGCTTTCGTAGCGGAAACATGATGTGTGAAAAAAAATAATCCGTGAAGGTAGTTGTGGTTGTGATTGAGGCATGGCCTATGATGCAAGATTTGAGAGTTGATAATAATGTTTGAAAATTTTAATTTAGGGAGAGATTGTTAAGAAAATCAAGTTAAATTTCCAGATAATTGAAATGGGAGATTCTAATGTATTGTAAATTGTTAGAATTAAATGTTTGACTCATGGGAAGAGTAGATATGATTTAAGAATTTAATAAGATATGTGCTTTATATTAAAATAAATACAAGTCACATATAAATATTAATATTTCAAATTTTCTTTTATTAAATATATAAATAAAATATTTTATTTTTTCAATTTCTCTAGCAATGATTTTTTTTTAAAAAAATCTCAATTTAAATAATAAAAAGTATATGCATGCATAGGTGATGAACATTTTAGGCTATTAATATATTACAATACAATATTTCTGAATTTTATTATTTTAATCTTATTTTTGCAAATTCTAATTAAAAAAATTGAATAGTTTTATTTAATATAATTTTTGAATGTTTAATTAATAATGTATTTTAATTTTATACATCACAATTTTATAAATACGTACGCGATATTTATAGTATATATGATGACATAAATTTTTAAATTGTAAACATTCAATTGAGGTTAAAGTGATTTATTGGATAAAAATATTTTTAATAAAACAAATAAAAATATTAAAATTTATTAGACTATTAAATGTTAATTGAACTATATATTCGTAAATATTTATCTTGGATTTGATTCTTCTAAAGTGACTAAGGGTAAAGCAAGTAATATCAATTGTTGATGAAAAAATCAATATATAGTTAATATTTTAACACATGTATAATTTGTTATACACATGCATGTAATATCAATAGTTGATTTTCTCATCAATAATTATGATTACTTACTTTACTTATTTTAAAGGAGTCAGATCCTTACTTAACTATCAATAACTAAAAACAATTATTTATAAAATATTGCTTAGAAGTATAAACAAGTCAAATAGGTTATAAAATTAAATCATGCTTGCAATGTTCAAAATAAAAATCATGTGTGAATATTACATTATAAAAATTAATCAAGTGAAATGATAAGAAAAATTAATTTTGAGTTAAATATCACCAATAATCAAGTATGATATAAGGAAAAACATTTAGATAAATTCTAATCAATTAAATTCAACACATTCTTTTCATCCTTGTATATTTGGTGTATACACTAGTATAAAAAAAAAATTAAGATTAATAGTTTTCAACGTTCTATATTGGTCCCGTGAGCAGATCATGTAGAATCAGCCAATATAAAAAGTCAATGCTTTCTAGATTGATTCAGAAATTAATGTAGAAAGTCAGTTCATTCTAGATAGTTTTAAAACTGATGTATAAAGTCATTTTTTAGATTGGTTGTGATCAGAACTGATGTAGAATATACATATATGTATGTATATATATATACAAAAAAAAAAAAAACACTATAACTACATTGTCTCCTTGATATACAATATTCCAATATGAAAATTATAGATACATAACCAACAACAACTACAATTGTATATCAAAATGCAATTGCAATTTTTCTATATTACAATAACTAAATTGATGAAATCATTTTTTTTTAATTTTCATTTGATCTAATAAAAGTTCAATTCCTTCCTCCATGGTTGCTCTCTTTCCCTTTTTGTTCCACAATTATGTTATTATAAATCCTCACTCAGATTATTTTCATTCATGTCAACGAAGTTATCATTACAATTTTATAGTGGTTTATTGGTTTGATCTACTAGAAAGTGTGTATTGGAGTGCACGAAGTAGTGATGATAGCTTTATTAGAGATGAATGAGTATAATTTGAGTGGGAGATTTATAATAACAAAAATGTGAAACAAAAAAGAAGATGAACTACCTTGGAGGAGCGAATTGAATTCCTATTATGTCAAATGAAAATAAAAAGAAAGAAAATTATGTACATATTCTCAGTTATTGTAGCAAGCAAATTTCTCGTATTTGGCCTAATCAAATTTCAAATCAAAAAGAAAAAATTCATGATTTCTTTGTTGTTGTAATAGACCATGAGGAGTTGAGTAATTTGACAAAATTGTTTTAGAGCCTTTGAACACACTATTTGGAACCTTCAAACAAAACACACAAAGACCATACAACAGCAAGCCATTTATAAAAGAGAGATAGATAACATGTGATATTCAGATACAAACAAAGAACGAAGGTATGGTTTGAAAAATGAAGGCATACTTAGAAAGAGAGAGAAAAAAATGAGAACATGTTGGAGTGAAGGAAGTGGGACAATATAGCTTGTACAAAAATCGAAAACAAGATGATTACATGGAGAGCAAAAGAAATTTTGAAAAACAAAAAATGAAGAGATATATAAAGAGAAACGAAAAGGGAAGCTATACTTATATGAGAGGAAGCATTGATGTTATCGAGGCGTCTTCAACATCCTCTTGAATGTTATGTCATTGAGGCATATTCAATTTGTAGTTGTAGAGAACAAGAGTTTGAAAATTAGAGGGAGAACAAAAATATAAGTGTGTTCCTAAAATTAGATTGATCTAAAAAGTTTTGCCAAGAATTTCAAAAATTGCAAAAGACGCCACTATTCTAGTTCATTGTATCAAGAATTGACCTAGAAAATATTTTTTAAGTCAATTCTCAGTAAAACCAATCTAGAAGTTTTGTTAGAAATTTTAAAACTTGTAAAGCGCATCCACATTCTAAATCGATTATTAAAGAACCAATCTAAAAAGTACTTTATAGCTCAATTCTTAGTACGAATCATCTAAAAAATATTTGCTAGATCAATTTTGTAGCAACGAATCTAGATTGTCTATTCTAATATTACAAAAATGTCATTGTCGTACACATTACATAAGTTTTTCAAGAATTGATGTTAATTTTCTGATGTAAATAACATTTGTTTTTGTTCAAGTAAGGGGCATTAAATGCACACTCCTATATACTTTTAATTTCTTAAAAATAAATATTAAATATTTTTGTTTTAAATATAATTAATATTTTTAAAAAATGTATTTTTATTTGCTTAACTTATATACTTAATTATAGGATAAAAATTGTTGATAAATTTTGTCTATGATAAGAGTTTTAAATATCATATTATAAATTTTCATGTTAAAATACAGTATGCAATATTCATTTTAAAATAATTAGTAATTATAAAAAATTATCAACTGTGTTATGATTGTTAATACTCTCACACTTTACTTCAATAATTTATATCTACTTCTAGGTGAATTATTTCCTAATAATAAACATATTTTTATCTTATACTTTATTATTTTTTTTATAATAACATCTTTGAATATAAATTGTGATTAGCATTCAATACTCTCCAAGAAGACTTTTCATACATTGCCCCGGAACCATATTAGCAAACCTAAACTTTTCCAAAAGTAAAGATTAAACTAAACCCATAATTTAAATCATAACATCTCCTTTTATGCTTTTTCCCCACCACTTTTAACTTTTGAGACAAGTGAACCGTGCGATGGGTGTGTGACTATCACATCGTACATCTATTATGACCCGGTCTAGCATGCAAATCAACAAAGGTAGCCCCGGGTTATCCCTTATTTCACAAATCTGTAACGGATTCGGAAGGTGCCATCAAAAGCCCGTGTCTTTAAATTTCGCAAATCATTAACCAAATGTGAAAAGGGGAGGGTGAAGGAACCACCCATGATCCATCAATCAGAGAGACAAAGCATTCTTTATGGGCAACATCATGCTTTTATAGCTTGTCCTCTTGGCCAGCTGGTTCATTTCTTTAGATGAACATTAGGTTTACGTTTTCTGCTGTTCCCTCTCTTGTTTCCTACTTGCAATACCATATTAAATGTGAGTGGATAATCATCGATCCTTGTATTGTATCCGAAACATCAAAGAAACTACGATATATCGAAGATACTAGTATACTACCCTCCTTATTTTTCTTTTCATTCGTATAAATTTGGTTTCGTCCCCTCCCGCCCCCCCCTCTTTTTTTCCTCGTAAATTTTGTCACCCTTGTGGAAATTTGATTCCTAATCTTGATATGAGGAAGCTAATTACTTCTTCGGAAAAACCCATCTATGAGTTCTTAACTTGTTTTTAGTAGGTCATAAACTATTATATAAGATTTAAGAACTCTAACAAATTTTAATTCTAATGGTAAAATCTTTAAGAACAAAATGGATCTCACGATAAACATCACATCTTTATATTTTTTGGTTGGTTCTGACAAGCGAAATAATTTTTTAATATTCAGAATTCAATTCCTTATATAAGAATCCAATTCGTATATAAGAGCCCAGTTCTTATATAAAAAAACAGTTTTACACTTGACATCCACGTCAACAAATTTCCAATAATAGAACTTCATAAGAGTAAGTTCTTATTTTTAAAAACCCCTATAAGAATCATCGTTGAAAATTGCCTATTTTATCAGCTTGTTATGATAAATTTTCAATTGCTTGTTTTCAAGTCAATCACATGAAACCAATGAAGCTTAGTCTAATTAGTAAGGATCAAATTATATCTTATTAGGATGCAAGTTCAAATTCTACTGTGATATATCATCTTGATAGCTAACAAAATAAAATAAAATAAAATAATTGTAAGAAGTAAAATAACGAAAGACATGTTGTATGTAGTGAATATTTCAAAAGTCTCATGTCCCACATTGCCTAGTTTGGGTTTTCATCTAGTGTTTATATAACAAATAATGATGTGATAATGGATCTCAAAGTGGCTAGCAAAGTGGAGGAGGCTCATGCGCATATGGGCCTATTGCAGTGCAAATCTACCGATTCCCCCCCCCCCCCCATGTGTGTGTGATCATGGGTCTCAAAGTAATTTTAGCCTTGGTTTTATTAATTTTATTTTCAGAAATTGACTTTGAATTTCAGATAACCTTATCCGGAAAACCCTTCTTCTTTAACCATTTTTTTTTCTTGGGTCAATATCCATTTTCCTGACTGCTTTCCGAAAAATGCGGACGCTGTTAATGTTACTGTTGCCGTTATGATTTATTGGCTTTTCCCTTTTCTTTAGATATGCTAAAAACTCTTATGCTTTCTAAAGTTTTGTTTCGCTTGGCTGGTTCTATTCCTCAGATCCATTTTGAGGATTCTTGTGTGTCTTGGGGGCCTTGCGCTAATCACGCGGATAAGTGCTTAGGTCAGTGCTCTCAGGAAAATTCGTTGTCATACCGTCGTCACCAACTACAAGACATATAGTCAAAAACAACCCTTCTGCATACATGAGATTATAACTAGTTTTTTTAACCCCTAAGTTTCACAGGATTGCTCTGTTTATAGACATGCATGATAAATCTACCTAGCTACAACTTATGTAGATTTATAAAGTTATTTTACATGATTTTTGCATGAGTTCAAAGAAAATTATTGACAAAATAACCCACATATATATGTTTTCTTGTGATTCATGTTTTGGATGGTTTAAATGGAAAAAGTGTACAAATACACTAATTTTCTTGGGTTTTTAATGTAGGAAAAATGAGTAATAGTTAAAATTTCATTTTTCAGACTCCGACTTCGACCTTTTCTCCTTATTTGGGTCACAATTCAAACTCGTAATCCAAATCTTGCAATTGAAAAATAGGGGTTTAGACTATTCTAATTCAATAACCGTGCAACTCTTGAGCCTAGAGTTAGGAATAGATTCATGTGAATTTCCTTCTCTTAACGCTTATGACTGATTTTGCTCGCCTAAGGAATTACGGTTCATAATTGGGATTAAAGGGTTTGTCGCCTAAGAAATTAAGGTTAAATTAATTTAGAGAAATTGAAGGTAAATTACTTAACAAGAAGAGGTTTAGAAGGGAAAGAGATTACTTTAGGAGAGAGTCAAGAGGATTTCGATATCTAACCATTTTAATTCATCATGTATCTTCTTGTGTTCTTTATCTTGTCAATTAAATCAAAAATCCAAAAAAACACCAAAGTCTTATCTTTTCTTAATTTTTAAATCAAAAGCGTAATTGATTAGTTGAATTGCTATTAAATCACAATTCTAGTGGATAAGATAATTTTCTTATTCTTTATTACTTATACACTTACCGTGCTCTTAACAATGCACTCTAGGAATAACTACTAATTTATAGCAAGACAATATACAACTATTATTATTATTATTATTATTATTATTATTATTATTATTATTATTATTATTATTATCCACTTTCTTTTCTATTTCACTTCCATCCCATTTTTCTTCATATTTTTTCTCTTTATTCATCACATCATTTGTCACATATATTATTTTTTTTTTCCCTCTCTATATCTCTATGTTCTTTCCACACATACACCCAAACATTTTCCATACAACAATATCTTAAATGTCCACTATCATTGAAGTCAAAAAATCGTAAAGTAACTATTTTATCGAATCTTATAACTTTTTACATTTAACTGTATGTTTTATATAATTTTTATATTGTATTTTATTTGTATGTTACTTTTTAGGTTAAATTAATCTGAAGGCCCCTATAATTTTATAGAGTTTTTAATTAAGTCTCTATAGTTAAAAATACTTTTAAAAAGTCCTTATAGTTTAAAAAAATTATAATTAAATTCCTACATGCTAATGGTGTTATAACTTTGTTAATTTATATTTAACTTAATTGCATTTTTAGTCTTTCAACTTTTATGTTATTTACTAATGAAATTTATATTATGTATATAACTTAAACGTAAGACCAGAATTGCACGTATATATATTTATCACTACTAAATTAAATAATATTAATATCATATAAACTAATGATATTAAAATTAAAATTAATAAATATAAACTAACAAATATAAATTACTATATATTTATTAGATATTAATAATATTAAATTTAATATTAATAAATATAAATTAATAATAAATACTTGTCAACATGAATGAAATTTAAATCTCCACCCTCAGAGTTCATTCACCCACCCTCAGAGTTCACTAATATATATAAATTAGTATATATTAATAAAAATCTAGAAAAATTTAAATATATTAAATATGCAATAAAAATATCAGAAGAAGGTTAATTGAAAATATATAATATAAATATAATTTTTTTAGTGAAATACATATATAAAAAATTATTTTATCGATAATAATATCTTATTTCAATCACTCAAATATGCAGAGAAAAAATAAAAAATTAAAACAAATTAATTTTATAAAAAGAAAATTATTTAAAATAGAGTGACCAAGTTATAATTGAGATATATAGTACTACCTCTAGTCTTTTATATAAGCAACAAATAACTAATTCATTAAAACCGATAAAAATAGTTAAGTTAGTTAATCTTAATTAATAATATAAATTTAAATTTTATTCTAGAGATACCCATAAAATTAAATCGTTTAAGTGCTGGTTATATTTAATGATAATACTCATAATTCAAGAAATAATTTTCTCCCTCAATAAGTGTAATTTATATTATTAATATGCCAATGAATGCATCCACTTGCATGAGAAACGGGTGAGTATTTCATTAATAGACTTTACAATAAATTAAAGATATAAAAGAAAGATAGCAATTAATACATCTTATGTTTCTGATAAATAGGGCAAAAAAAAAAAATTCCTATTTGTTGCTTATATAAAGGACCAGATATAGTATTAAAGGGCTTGTTTGGTGGCTAGGATATGATAAGATAGGATAGGATAACTATCCTATCCTGCTGTAATTTGTTGTTTACTGCTCCAATAGGATATGATAATGCTATCATATTTCTTATCCTATTCTATCGCTCCAATGTATTTCTTATCCTAAGAAGGGAGCTAGTTTTGTAAGCAACATGATAGGATAAGCCCTTCCCCCCCTCCCTCTCTCTCTCTATATATAATAATTCTGACATGTAAATTTAAAGTATATTATTAATTAAAATATTAAAAATTAATTACTATTCAAAATTTTTAAAGAAAATTATTTGAATAATAATTATAATTTTAAAAATCTTATATATATATTTTTTATAATTTTAAGAAAAGTAACTGCATAAATAAAAAATAATATTTTATACTTTAATTAAAATTATATATTTTTTAAAAATTAAAAAATTAAAAATTATATGTAATTTTAACGAAACAAAAATTTTGTCATTTGAACATAATTTATATTTATGCTATCATTATCCGGTTTGTTATTTAGTGTGTACTAAATATTAGATAAGTTTATAGCTTATCATTCTCTTATTCTATCTTAATTTTATCCTGCTCTCATATCCTATTCTATCATATCCTTTTCTGACCATCGAAAGGGCCTAAAAAGTATAATTTATTGTCTATTTTGTTTTATAATATTATATTGTTTATTTATTAGTGGTAAGTATATGTTTAATTTTGGTCCTTAGTATATTTATTAATTTATATTTATTAACGTTAATTTTAATATTATTAATATTTATTAATTTTAATATTATTGTTATATATTTATTAATATTAATTTTAATATTATTAGTTTATATAATGTTAATATGATTTAATTTAGTAATAGTAAATATATGTAAAATTTTAGTATCGTGTTTAAGTTATATATAATATAATTTTTATTTATATATAAAATAATAAAATTAGCTTAGTGATTTTAGTGTCTTTGGTGACTTTCAAGGTTGGAAGTTCAATTCCCACCTTTAACACCTTTATTAATTCTTTTTTCATTTTTACATATCACTTGCACTCAGACTTGATTGTAAATAAGAGAAAAGCTAGGGAGCTAGAAGTGCAATTAAGTTAAATATAAATTAACAGAGTTGTAACATTATTAGCGTGTAACAATTTAATTACAAACTTTTTAAATTATAAAGATTTTTTAAAAGTGTTTTTAACTATAGGAACTTAATTAAAAACTCTATAAAACCATAGGGACTTACAGATTAATTTAACTTACTTTTTATAACATTTATTTTTTACATGTAACACTTGAACGTTGGTATAAGTAGGATCTTGATTCAAGGACACATTAGTTTCAAAAAGTTTAGATATTTTTTAATTATGATTATCATTTTTTATGTTTAACATATTTTTATATAATGTATGCACATTAAAAATCTATTTTTATATAATGTAATCATACATGAGTTTGTTTTTGTTACTATGTTATAGGTGTAAAATATTTAATAACGTTGTTGATATATATTTATAATGTATACAAATATTTTTTTCTAGTTGTAACCATACATGATTTATTCAAGTAAGTAACTAACCATACAATATTGTTACCCATTAGTTTATGTTTTTCTCATCCATTTACTTTCCTGATCATTTCCTTATTTTTTTTGTTTCTCATTTTTTAAAACAAATTAAAAAAATTACACTTCTTTTTCCATCTTGAAAATATTACACATTGTTAAGTACGTGTGTAAAAGACTAGAAATAAACCATCCACATTAAGGAGGGTTAGCATAAATCAAGTGATTTCTCATCACCAATTTCATATTGTTATGATCACGGCAAGTGTACCGGTTGTACAAGTAGTAAAAGAAAAAGTAAAAGTTATCGTCTCCACAGGGATTGTGGTTTTAATCTCAATTCAATCAAAAATTGCTTATATGTTTATGAATTAAAGGAAGATTTGGAATTTTTATGATTTAGAAATTAAAGAGTAAAATTAAAATGAAAATGTGATTAGGTGCTGTTTAGAAAATTAATAAATAAAACGGTTAGGTTTCGGAATCCCTGGTGATAATCCTCCAATGTAATTTCTTTTCCTTCTAAACCTATTCCTATTAGGTAATTTACCTTCAATTTCTCTAAATTAGTTCAACCCTAATTCCTTAGGCGATAAACCCTTTGTTTCTAATTTCACACTCTAATCCCTTAGGTGAGCAAACTTAGTGACAAGCATTAAGAGCAAGAAATTAACGCAAAGGCATACAACCTCTCTTCCTATCCCTAGGTTCAAGAATTATATGGTTGCTCAAATGGAACGGTTCAAACCCCAATTTTCCAATTGCAAGGTTTGAATTACAGATCAATTTCTAATGGGTGTTACGCATAGAAAAAGCATTAAGCATAAAATTAACAACTAAATTACATTAATAATCAAAAGGTTCAGAAGGAAAAATAAATTACAAAGGATTTCAATCACGGTTCATCCTAACCTAACCCCAAAGGGGTTTAGAAACTCATAGAGAAACGAAATACAAGAAAATAAAAAGAAAATAGAAAGGAAGCCATGAATATTGAGAATCAAACCACAATTCTTCAAGATCCAAAGCTAGAGATGAATCTTCAAGCTCTTCCTCATTCATGGTCCTTAGATGAGTCAAAGAATGCCCCCAAATATATATATTTTCCTTTTTATAGTGAGTTTGGGCTAAATGGACTGTAAAATAAACTAGGCTCACAAAATAGAAAGCCCTAGACCAGTCTAGCGGGGTTGGAAACCAACTAGATGGCTTTTTTTGAAAACTAGACTCAGTGTTGGCAGCAGGCAATGTTGACCCGCCGGGCGGGATACATCACCTGTCGGGTGGTGTGCCACTAAAGCAAGGCCTGCTGGGCGGCTAACCAAGTCGGCCGGGCGGGTACAACTTTGTGTACTCCATTTTGCATGTCTAATCTTCTTTTTGGCCCATACTTATGTTTGTGGGTTTCTTTTGTGATCTTCACTTTGGTTTTTGCTTCTTTTAAGTCCTCTTTGATTAGTACAATATTCCTTTAGGCCTGTGAACTGTATTTTCTTTCTCTGCACATCTAACTTTTCTTCACAAAATCTAACAAAAATTAAGGCAATTTATGTAATTTAAAATAGAAAGTTTAAAAACGTACATCACATGAAATCCTTTATCAATGGTCTATTTTTTCACAAATCTCCTATGAGGTAACGCAAAAATATGTGAATTTGCTCTATAAATCTACATAAAATGTAGATTTATCACATATCATTGGCACAATAAGTTCCAACATGTGTCAGCAAATGTAAAATGGAAACTGCTTTTCTGTTTATTGTTATTGTTGTTAACAATCATGTATAATTGGGTTGGAACTTAGAACCAGGGAGACAGATAAGTGGCCTTTCAGCACATTGTTTATATATTTAAAACAGATAAAATCATGAAGGGAGCAAATTTCATCATAAATATTCACAAAGTTCATTCGACGACGATTGTAGTCACGTATTATATTTTAGGGTAAAATCCATCAAAATATTTCAAAATTCATATTTAATTCCTATAAAATTTAATACGTTTTAAGTTCTTTTATTTATCAAAGGTAGTATGATTCTAGTCCTTTTGTTAGGGACTAAAAATATGTGTTTTTGTTAAAATGTAAGGACTTAAAATATATTAAATTTTTATAAGGACTAAAATAAATTTTAAAATATTTTAAAAAACTAAAAACATATATTACCTAATATTTTAATTAGACTAATATATTTACTTTGAATACACAAGAATTTCTCGTAAGATTGTTGAAGAAGAGAAAAGGAAAAGGACACTGTAACATGAGAAAAACGACAAGTTCAGCCAACCAAGTCTGAGCTTGAATTGAACAGTCAGACAAGAACAAAGAAAATTACGTGTAGAAAAGATGAGCACGTGTAGAAGTATTTTGACCTAACGAGCAAGTGTGACAACCACGTCTAGTTTAGCCAGTCTTCTTGATTATGGGCAACCTTCGTTTATTGCTGTGGTATATGTCTACTATATATCAAGTAGTGGGACTCATGAGATGCATGCATGACAAAAGATAGAATATGATTGTGACCTATTCAGTTATTAAAATCAGTGTTTTATGTAAAAACAAAGAAGCTTCCAGCTGGATTAATATGGGCATTATTGTATACATTATTGGTCATGTGGGGGTGGCGAAAATTGATAATGACAGTATAATAATTATTCATTTGTTGCGTCTGTGAGGAGTCAGTTTAATTGCTAGGGGGATTTTGGGCAACTAATCGAAGGTACATCCCATTTTCCTTTCATTACGTTTCAGACCTAAGCCTTATTTTGGAGAGAGGGGCCGGAAAACAAGAAAATAAAGCAAGTATTAACAACCAATAAAGTCTAACATAGTTGGTAAATAACTGGGTTTTTTAAGCATGTTGTCAAGGGTTTGATTTCTGATCCATGTGTATGAAGAGAACTTTGTTGAAAGAGGCAATACCTACTTCGTTAATGTAAACCAAAAATAAAGCATGTAATAATTTGTCGGAGTTTAGAAGTCCACCATGCATGTACGTATAGCTTGAGCTTCTAGGACTTATCTTAGTTGTCATTGCTCAATACTCCTTTGCAGTCGAAACCACCTACTACCTTAGCTAAGTTTAATTCACGAAATTAATTAAAGGTTTAAATACTTTTTTCACTCCTGGAAATATATCATTTCTCGCTTTTAGTTTCTATAATTTTCTTTTGTTTGTGATCTTTATAATATTCAAATATTTTGTTTTCTATTCTTCTATTACAAAAGACATGCACGTGGTTGCATTAGGTGTTGCCATGTGGCAACCTCACGTTACAAAATGCTTACATGGTGATACTAGATGCAGTCATGTAATCATTTTGTAACAAAGACTAAAGGTAAGGACCAAAAACAAAAGGTTTAGATATTACAGCAATTATAAATAAAAAAATAATTTTACATAGACTAAAAGCAAAAACTGGTATATTCATAGGGATGAAAAATGTATTTGAGCCTTAATTAAAATATATTTGTTAGATCAAAGGTGATCTATAAACCTTAAAATTTTAATGACAACAAATAGCTTATAAGAATTTATTTGTAAAAGGAAATAGTGCTATTTCGTTCTATAGACGAATACCTAAACATGTCTTATTCATTTGTTATATTCCTCCAATCGCCTTGTTTGCATCATCCTAAGAAGGTACCTTCATGAGTTGAAAGAACAACTTATCTCATAGATTTGAAGCTTATCAAGAAAACCTCAAAGTGCTTCTTTCTTTAAGTCAAACGTTTGGATCTACCTATTTTATCAAAAGGCGTGCAAAGAGAAAAGAAGCAATGGACAAGACAACATGCATAGAAAATACCAGTGTACGACATTTGAAAAGCAAATATTACCTCCTGTGTTAGTACGAAAAAAAGAAGAAGATAAACATGGCTTATCATATCGTATGTGACTAGTTGGTGATAACATTAAATGATGATTTTAATGCTTCAGTGTTCTTGAAACCTCAAGAGAAGTTCTCAACGATCTCCAACATATATCTTTCTTTTTCTATAAGAAGCTCAAAAGATAGAAGGCACATCATCAAGCATTCCTACAAGAATAATCTCTACTGCATACTTGATCTTTGTGCTCTTCTTTGATCTTAATTATTTATATTCTCTGAGTGAAAAAGGCTAGACTTAAAAGTGTATTTTGTCTGTTAAGAAGTTTAGCCAGTAAGTTTTACCCTTAAGGATTTCTAAGTGAAATTGCTGAAAGCTTGGAGAGGTTTTACTATGAAAAATGTGAAAGCTTGGAGAGGCTTTGTTAAGAAAAAATATTTGTGAAAATGCCTAAAGAGACAAGTGTAAAAAAATACTTGTGTATGTGAGCTTGAAGAGCCTTGAATCAATAGAGTAATTGTAACACTTAATATTGAACTGTTAGTAGAATTCTTGATGGGTAGCTAAGGACTAGATGTAGTCACGGTTTGAGACGAACCAATATAACATCTCTATGTTATATCTCTAAACCTTATCTTGTTATTTGTTATTGACTAACGAAAGAAAAGATAAAATATATAATTTGTGGTTTGCGAACTTATTTTGAGAAAAAATCCTTTTATTTGGATAAGATGATTCATTTGTCTGCATGTATGCATTATTTACGAAAGAATTTGCGAAAAAATTTCAAAACAAAATTCAACTCTCTTTCTTGTATTTTTCTATCTATTAGAATATTAAAACACATCAACATTAAAAAATGAAAATGTCATGTACAAATAGCTAAACATCAAGTTTGTCTTTATTGATATATATCCTTTATCTAAGAAAAATTAAATTAATATAAATGCTATGGATCTACACTATCGAAGTAATATATAGTACTAATAGACAATTTAATTGATAAATTGATATATACTATCTATTCTTACAATGGGTTGCTGAGGCCAATGACTGAAAATGGGATCCTCAATCATCAGAACAATAAGACCATGACGTAGAAAAATCTGCCTTGTTCAGTTCTAAGTTTGTCTTCAAATAGAGTATTTCCCACACTTTTGAATCAAATCCATGTTTCAAATGTTAACTAACTATCTCTAAAGAACATTGAGCTTCATCTCCGATAGCTAGCTAGATGGAAGACTTGAGCTAAAAATACCATAAAATGAGGAATTTAAGACATAGAACTACCTCATACAAATGCATTCAATACAAGCTCACTAAGGGTTCTTTCATTCTTTATATATAGAATGTTTTTTTATTTATTAGTTTTCACTAAGTGTTCTTTATATATTTCAATATAGCTTTAATTTTTTTTAACTTGAGTTCTAGGTGGTGTAGCCTAAGAGACTAGTCAAAAAATATTTGGGTTGAGTGATATACAAAATGATTGTAAATAGATTGAAGATGGTGAAAATCTTGACTAATTAATCACGGGTTAGATGTATTCTTGGTTTTGTAGAATGAATCAACCTAAATCCCCGAGTTCTGTTTCTTTTTCTTTATCTTTACTGTCTCTTCCTAGTCTTGTGAGAATATTAACTTGAGATTTTTCCTTTTAAAGAAAGTTGTTTTTAAAAACTTCTTTATAATAGTTGTTTCTGAGTAGACACACCAACAAAAAAAAGTAGTTTCTGAAATGTTTTAAAATACTGTATGAGCAGGTGATACATTTGTTCAATAGTGTTTTGAAAAATACTTTTTATTTAGAAATTTTTTACAAAGGTTTAAAAAAAAATTCAATTCAATCTCCTTTCTCATTTTTTTTTCTTTTTTCATTAATATATGACTTTTTTATGGTGAAACGTCTACATTAGAAAAGACAACTTGCGATGCAAGCTATTCTTCCTCACATTGATTTGTGTGGTATATGTTTCAGATTTCTATCTACAAGTTACTTTAGGTGAAAAACTGACTGGAGTGACACGACAACATATGATATTGGATTACACACGCAGACGCAATCGAACGGCTTTAAACTAATGCAGCAAGATATAAAAAAAGCTATTTTATCGGGCATCTATTTTTCCTAGAAGATCAGCTGAGAATTCCTATATATAAACAAACATGTCTTAATTCAACCGTATGATGTTTAGCCTTCAATTATCACTGAAATGATATAGCTATCTCCCTACTGTAGATTAGACTTTTTACATTAATTAAAATTGACTTTTACATTGGTTATAGTGATAGTATAGATTCAAGCGATGTAAAAAACATAGACTTTTTAAAACGGTTATTGAACCGATGTAAATTTTTTTTTTACATCGGCTCTATCTTCCAACCGATGTAAAAAGTTAACTTTTTACATCGGTTATAGTTGTAACCGATGTAAGAAAGTAATTTTTTACTTCAGTTTTGACTATAACCGATGTAAAATGTTAATTTTTTTTAAATAGTTAGTTTGTTTTGTTCCCTTCCTTTCCTGTAATTTAACAATATACCACATCAACCACAGAATTATCTCGCAGCTAAATCAAAGTAAAAATACATTCTAATTATTGCATATTAACATATATACATGCTAAACTAATATACTTTCCAATAATTCTCAAATTAATATACATTCTAAACTAACATACATGCTAAACTATTAAATTGTCATCTACTAACATACTTTATTTCAATTTACCTATAAACATTCTAAACTAATATAAAATTTCGCAAGTTACTAATCTTAATGAAAATTTGTGCCCAACATTCCCGAATGTCATTGATTTCCTCATTGGAGAATGAATGCGGATTATTGAATATCTACAAGTTAAAATAACATAAGATTAAATGTTAGCTTATCAACTTAAAAAAAACAACAACTAATCTAACTTATTAAAAATTCTATTACCTCCTTCCATGAACTAACAATACCTACGGAGACAATAGTGAGCCTATGTCTCATAATATAATATCACACTTATATCCCCCAAGTTGTCTTTGAGACTATAAATGAATACCAAATTTAAATATAATGAGTAAACATTATAGTAACTATTATACATAAAATGTGACTGAATCTAGGGTCTAAACTATTGACATGGGGGCAAATCCATGTAGGTTTCTTTCTACTTGATGAGTGTCTACCTTGCAACATCTAAAATTCGTCCATAGCTCTATAATAAAAAAAAATTCATGTAAAGTCTGTTATAGGTTCTAGAGTTATAATACATATCACAAAACAAATGTATTATAAATTAAAGCTTACGAATCAATTAGGCTCTTGGTTTCTTTCTTTGACTTATTTCTTAACGAACACAAGAGACAACATTCTTCCTGGGACAAATAATTAATAATTGCCAATGGGACCTGGATTGGAGAATAATTAGTGATAAGTCACACGTAATTTTAAATCACTTGTGAACTTGTACTTACGCATGAATGTAAGGTGCTAGGTAACACTCTTTTCTGCTTCATGTAGCCTAGTCTGCATGTAGGCCTGAACTTCTTCTGCCTTATTCCCTTTACTTTGAAGGGAGAGAGGGTCACTGAATCCATACAAATGAATGTTGCCGTTGGAGATACATAGGCGGTGTAGATACCTAACATATTGAAATAAATGTTAATTATAATACTTTGATACATTTCTAATTTAACTGATTTACAAATAAAATGTACTTACATCAACTATAATTGTATAACTGATATATTAATCAATTCATTACCCATACATATGTCCAAAACATCCTTTTAACATATATAAAATAGAATAGTAGGGACCCTGCCTATGACATTAGGTTCCAAATTTAACTGTACACGCTCCCCCCAATATTCATAGCCACTACACACAAATGTTGAAGTGGATCATGTTGAGGTTTCGACCTTTTGGGTGGAACAACTTTTTAGATCCGTCAATATCCTTAACAACAAAGAAAAAATAATATTAGTAAACATGGTTAAGTTATTTTGATTATAAATATTGAAAGACACAAGTAAAGAATAGATTATGAATACCTTAACTAGTTTCACAAGTCTTCTTGGCTATATAATGAAATGATTAGGGGATTGTCCTACTGTTTGAACCTCCTCGATGGGCATAGGAACTCAAGCATTTGCATTTTGAACTTGTTCAACCACCACCTTCACCTTATCATTCTCTATGCTCTTGTGGTGTATAGTTGGCACTAAATTATATACTTTGCCAATTGCCACTAAACGGAGAGGATCATCATCAACATATAGCTCACACTGATCTTGGACATCAATACCAACTTCCCCCTCCAATACATCTTTGGTAGCACAACTCCCCTTTGTGCTCACATGTATAACATCTCCTTCAATAGGACAGACAATTGTGTTTTGTTGAGATAGACCTAAAGATGCCAGCTCTTGCCTAAGCTTTTGTTTTAGCTCTTCTCTCAAATCCTGACTAAGCTCTTGTCTATGCTCCTCTCGCATCATCTCTTTTATGGCCTCCAGTTATTCGCTGGTGACACCTCCTTGGGTAGGGCCAGAACGTGAGGGATGGTCCAAAGTATGTCTGAATGCCCACACCTTTTCCAGTAGCACGGACACGTCCAGGATGCTTAGGACGCCCAATGGCAGTAGTCAAGATATCTTCACGTCCATGGGGTGCAAAAGATCCTTGCATGCTTTGTTCAACTAAGGAATCCTAGAACATATATTTCACAAACGTGTGTAAGACTGTGTAAGCTTATTACAACTACAATTGCAATTAAATATTTGCTTACAATCTTCTCAGCAATAAGGCATGTTTCCTCAAATGTATACTGTCCCGATGGTTTTTGTCGGGCTCTCCTCCATTTCTCATAGCGTGGAGGTGGAGATGGAGGATCAACTAATGTAGGAACAAATTGGGATGCTGCTTGACATTGATTCAACTTGTCCTACATCAGCCTCTCCTTAAGCAATTCATAGCCCCCACGAGACAATCTATGGGGGTACACATTATTTGCTTGAATCATCTGCCCCTTTTTTCTTCTCTCTTGTGATAAATAAAACACCATTAAATTTAGTAAAAATATTAAAATGTTAATTCCAACCAAAAAACTATATTACCAGCTAACCTAAAAAGCAGGGTCTAGTCGACTATGAATAAACCTTTGCCATGTCTTCTCATCAATGAACGCATACTACTTACAAGGATTTTTGCCTTTCAATTCCCCATATATGTATCTGCTTATGAGTTGTGTCTTAAATGCCCTCCAACGCGCACCCGCAAGTGCAAGACGTTTTTTCCTTAGAAGTCAGTATTTGGAACATTAAAGGTGAGCTACATTACACAACAAAATGGAGGAGTTAGTATATAATAATAATATGATTAAATACAATATATACAAACATAGAAGGTAAAAATGAAATACCCTGATACTTTCCCAAATCTGATTCCTCACGCTCTCCTCTACATGGTCCCAGTTTAGCGTCAAAATGCTAACCTTGCTTCAACCAAGGAAGGCCACATAACTCTTAAACTTTTTTCTATTATCTCGTCTAGGAATGCCAGTCAATTCATCAAACTCAATTGATATCCTTTGATATCCACTACGACTGAGGGCTAGCTCTTTTAATCGTGTGGCATGTTTACCTTTTTTGTGTGGACTGAGTATTTGACCCGCCTTGTGAAGGTGGAATGCCCGATGAATCATCCATGTGCCTATTTGGATAAAAAAATAATAAAGGTCAGTAGATTAAACATAATTTACATAAATAAAAAATAAACATAACTTAACATTAAATATCAAGATAAACATTTCTTAAATAATATGAAACAATGTCATAAACATAACTTATTTTATAGCGTGGTCAGGTATGAACATTTTCCCATATCCCTTCATGATGATCATCACAAGTGGCATGTACATCGTCCACTTCATTTTTGTCATTAAAAGTAGGTATCGGTGTTGAGAAAGAAGAAATCTCAGAAATATCAAGAGTTTAATCTTCATTCTCATCACCACTATGCATGCTTCTTCCTTGGAGAACCATTGACCACCTTTTGTTTGAAGGATCATTGACATAAAACACTTGTTTTACTTAGAATGCCATGATAAAAGGCTTGTCCTTATAAACTACCATGTCAAGATCTACCAATGTAAATCCTAGTTGGTCGGTTTGTACACGAGTATTACTATCAACCCATTTACATTTAAAAATAAGCACTCTAAATTTAGTATAATCAACCTCCCAAATCTCTTCAATGACTCCAAAGTAACATATGGATGCCATGATGGGGTTTTTATCATTTGATATCATATCCACTCCAACATTTAATGTCAAAGTTAGGCCCATGTGCTAGCCACTTTAATATATCAAAAACAGTATCATCATTGACAATTTGTTCTTTAAACCACTCTAAGAACGTCTTGTTATACTCGTTCAACACCCATTTTTTGTTCATTCGAGGGTGATTTTTCTTCACAATGCTTTTGTGAGTAGATAAGTAAGGTTGAACCTCATTAGTGTTATTCAATATATACACATGTGCTTGAAGCACTTCTGCTCAACCCATGTTCTTAACAGTTACACCTCGTGTTCCTTTATCAGCACATTTTCCCCAATGATGAGACTTAGGAAGCCAAACACCTTCTGCTTCTAACATGTAGTCAGAACAAAACTCAATGGCTTCCTCTACAATGTACCTTTCAACAATAGATGCTTCAGGATGGTGTGAATTCTTCACATACCCTTTCAAGATCTTCATGTATCGCTCAACTAGATACATCCACTGTAAGAAAACGGGGTCACACAATCTAATCTCCTTTACTAAATGAACAATTAAGTGAACCATGATGTCAAAAATGAAGAGGGAAAATACATCTCCAATTGGCATAAGATAATAAATGCCTCATTTTCTAACTCATCCAACTTCTGAAGGTTAATGACTTTACTACACATAGCATTAAAGAATAAGCACAACCTAGTTATGGCATGTCTAACATTTAAAGGCAAGATGTCACGAATAGCCACTGGTAGTTGTTGCTGCATCAAGACATGACAATCATGAGACTTTAAGTCAAGTAATTTCAGATCTTTCAATGAGACAAGTCTCTTGACATTTGAAGAGTAATCATATGGTACTTTAACACTCTGTAGACACTCATAAAAACTTTTTTTCTCTGTTTTTGACAAAGTATGACATGCTGGGGGCAAATATGTCCACTTACCATGAGATTGTGGAGCTAACTGGTCTCGTATACCCATTGTAACTAGATCTAAACGAGCATTCACACCATCCTTTGTCTTCCCTTGAATGTTAAGAAGCGTTCCAATTACACTATCACACACATTTTTCTCTACATGCATTACATCAATACAGTGTTTTACATCAAGATTATACCAGTATGGAAGATCAAAGAATATCAACCTCTTCTTCACATGTTTTTCTCATAGCTTGCTTTTAGGTCTTTCCAAACACAACATTGATGTCCTTCACTCGTTCATAAACCTACTCTCCAATTAAGGCTGTCGGAGCAATTTCATTCTCTTGGTATCCATTAAAAGCTTTTCTTAATCTATGATATGGGTGATTGTTTGAGAAATCTTCGATGCCTAAGATAAACTGTCTTCTTTCCATGTGTCAGTTGATGGTAGCATTTGTCTTCTTCACATATAGGGCAAGCTTTATGCCCCTTAATACTATATTCGCACAGGTTCCCGTATGCTAAAAAGTCATTAATGGTGCAAAATAACATGGCATCTTAAAAGATTCATTAGAGTACCCATCAAACACATCAATACCTTCCTCCCACAACATTCTCAATTCTTCAATCAAGGGACTTAGATAAACATCTATGTCATTTCCTGGCTGTCTTGGGCCTGAAATCATCATAGACAACATAATGTATTTGTGCTTCATGCACAACCAAGGAAGAAGGTTGTAAATAACCAACAGAATAGGCCATGAACTATGCTTACTACTTAAGTTACCATTCGGATTCATTCCATTCGTAGCAAGTCCAAGCTAAAGGTTTCTTACCTCACTGCCAAAATTTGGAAACAATATCATGAATCATGTCTTCTAGTCAATCGTCCATATTTACATCAACTTTCTCTCTTTGAGACACACTTGGCAAGTCTCTTAACAATTCACCATGCCATATCCATCTTGTATAACTCTTGCAAAACCCATCTTAAAGAACATGCTCCGTATTTTCTCAACTTGTAGTCACCTCTCATTCAAACAATTCACACAAGGACAATAAAACCTCCCATCACTATCAGGGAGATTTCTTTTAGCAAATTCTAGAAATTCTTCCACTCGATTCTCATACTCATTACTTGTGCGTAAACTATTGATCTAACTACGATCCATAACTATGTTCTATAAATATGCACACAAACATGTATAATACATGAATCACACAATAAAATCTCAAATCTCACTTTTTTATATAAGGTGTGGCCCTATCCCATTCAGAAAGAAATTTTTTTAAACTTGATTAATACGTAGAGGTTAACTTTCATCTTTAATTTGACAAAATTTGACAGCATTTCACATTGGTCTCCAAGTACATGACATGAAAGAGGTGACACCAAATCCACCACAATCAAGTATGCACCCAGAGAACAAAATGAAACACACTAAACCAAAAATTCATCAAATTTAAGATTAGACTTAACCTCTGCGTATTAATCAAGTATAAAAAAAATAATCTTCTTAAACTGTCCAACTTGGATAATTCAAGGTTCAATACAATGATTAGTACTTTAATCATTATATTGAATCTCAAATAGGAAACTAAGGTTCACTCAGAATGCATAACTTGAATTAAAAACAATAAGCAATTTATAATGAGAGAACATACCTCAAAGAGTAAGCAATTCCTTAAACTAAAGCAATAAATCAAACAAACTCACCTAACAACAAATTGGAACAAGTTCGCACTCATCCAGAAACTAGCAAACAAATAAAACATAACAAGGCTTATATGAAGCACCACCTACCTATGAAGAATGAAGCTCAAACCTCATACAAAGTAATGAAGATGAACAATGATCACAAGAAAAAAGTGAGATTTAGCAGAGGTACCTATCCCACAATATTTTATAGAAATCATAATCATGTGGTATTATTTATGGACCTAATCTAATACATTCACTTAAACCAAGGTTTCACAACTTGTACAGAATTTGGACTGTGATAGCATACAAGTCAATTTAATCACAATATTAGAGGTAAAGCTGTCAAATAATAATTTGTTGTCCCTCATAATAATTTGAATGTGATAAATCATAATAGCCTAAGCAAAATACTTGTATTCCATCATTGGATCTTTTAGAAATATAACCAATAAATTTTCCAGAGTGTGACCCTTATAATCAATAAACCAATCATCATCAATCTAAGTTACTTTTGAAAGCATGAAGAGAAAATAAAAGTAAATTCTACATGTATTGTCTCATCTGTCTTACTTATTAAGAATTAAAATGTACAATTTTATTCTCATATTTTATCAAGTTTCAATTTAGTTAGGGACCTTAGGTACTTAAATAAGGTTTGAACCAATTAATTGAATTTTAAAAGAAAATTTACTCACATTTTATTTCACTAAAACTGAAATTAAGGCATCATTTAAGTTTTATAATTTTATTCTAATGTTCTAAGACTATTCTATCCAAATTGAATAAATTAACCTTGATTATTTCTTAAAACTTCTTAGAGATTTAAGATACAATTTCATTCTAATTTGTAGTCTACCAACTTAGCTTATCTTGGAGTATTTAGAATAATCATAAACTAAGTGGTAAAAATTTAGTCATTGATTATTAGGATGCAACTTTAGTCTAATTAAGCTAAGCACCTTAATTTTTTTTTATGTAAAAACCTTAACTTATTTTATTTGTTTAAAATCATGAAATTTCTTTAAGACAATTAATCACACTTTATTCCTTTTATTTTTTAAAAGAAAATTTTCACCAAGACACCCAATTTATTTTATAAAAATTGTGACCTTCAAATTAATTCAAGCAAATTTTGCAAAACTTTTTCCCTTCCTCTATTATTCAGCTACCTTAAGGATCATTGTAAACAAAAATGACAAGTTACCCATTTACTTACTTGGGCCGTAAGCCTATTAAGTAAAAAAAAATAAAAATCCATCAATTTGGTTATCACAATGAACTAAGATAACCATAAGAAAATTGTACATTTCTTACTATAAGTATGTCCTTAGGCAAGCTCAATCCTTAACAATTTTTATTTTTAACTTAAATCCTTCATTTCTAAGTTCCTTTAACCATGAAAAAATTTGATAAGTTCTCCCTTAACACAAGAAAAAAAAACGTGAGTTTCTAATGCCAAATCAAGACTAGAGAGAATTTTCTTTTAACCAAACCACACAACCATATTTTACATATTAATACCAATCTCAAGTCATTGATATTTTTGTCATAAAACTTGTATTCATAGCAGCCACATTTAGTAGAAAAAAAAATTCAATATTCCTTTGGTAAGCTCAAAAATCTGTGAGCTTCAAGGTCAAAGTGCCAAAATTTTCTTTTCAACAAATTGTATTCATAACACAATATAACCAAGAATGTGATCATAGTAACTGTAGAAGCAAAAGTGCGACACTATATGGACCCCAATACAAAACGGGATTTATGCAGCAGTAGCCTCCATTAAATAGTGACACTACACCTAGATTTTTGCAAGCACAATAGATAGTACATAACCACAAAAGTGAATGCAAATCGAAGCTTATTGTACTGTAAATCGAAGAAAAAAACCCATAAAGGAGCTCGACTTGAAGCAAAACTACAGAGGAATGAATTCGCAGAGGAGCAATATCGTACTACTTCACTTAAGTCGCAGAGGAGCTACTCGCATCATGTCCAGCAATGGAATGGAATAAATAATCGCAGAGGAGCTACCTGCATCACATCTAGCAGAGGAGAAACACTTTGTTTACAATGGGGATTAGGATTTTTGAAGAGAAACACACTTGTGGAAGGGAGCTCGCATGGGTATCGATTTTCATTCAAAGAAAGGCAAACACAGATTTAGAAAAGTAAAACTTGTATTTGAATAGACTGTTTAGATCGATTAAGAGTATAACCCATCTAAAAAATGTATTTTACAACAATTCTAGGCAGAACCAATCTAATTTTTTTTAAATAGACTTTTTAGATCGGTTAACAGTATAACCAATCTAAAACACATTTTTTACAACGGTTCTAGGGTAGAACTGATCTAAATTTTTTTTTTACATCAATTATATAACAAACTGATCTAAATAGTTTTCCTTTAATTACAAAAATGTCATCACCTTTTTCTTTTTACATCAGTTGTATAACAACTGATGTAAAAACCTGTTGTAAAATCCATATTTTGCCCTAGTGTCTATTCGAGAGTGATTTAGTACCTTGAACAGAATGGATGCTCTAAATGGTACATATAGCTTCGGCGAACGATGACACTAGTTATCGCCTACAAAGATACTCTGATGCCTAAGTCAATGTTTGTAAGAGGTGAATAATGATGCTTAGATATGTACCTAAAGGCATATAATGACTTATATACTAGCAAAGTGGCAAGAAAGGTGGTTAGACAATTACAATGGACCTTAGGCCACGTGGCTGGGCCAAAAGAGGGTCCAAAACAGTTGCCCTTAAAGTTGGTGGCTTGTGTTGATACGAGCACTAGCTTGTTCTTTGAGTCACGTGGCTTAGGCTTTTGTTGCCACATTTGCTCTCCTTTTACAGAATGTTAGTTTAAAGTAAAAAATAAGTGCCAATGTTACCTGACACAAATAAGTAGATGCGTCGTCTCAAGGCTTAGGGGTGAGCTGAAGAGATGTGCATCACATACGTCGATCCTCGATTGAGGTACCGCTTTCGCTTTGCTTTTGTACTTGATATGGATTTCATCGTATATTTTTATTATATACTTTTTACCTTTTTTGTACCTAATGAGCTTTGTACACAAGTAGGCTTCTTTACTTTCTTGCTTTTGCTTTACTACTTCCATCATCTTGATAAACTTTTGCTTGTTCACCTCAAACCCGATAGGATTAAATCCATATACACAAGATGATGACCTTCCTACATTGTTTTGTTGTCTTGATGAACTTTTGCTTGTTCATCTCAAACCCTGGTTGTATTAAATCCACGTACAAGGGGTGATGACCTTCTTACCTTATTTTGTCATCTCGATGAACTTTTGCTTATTCATCTCAAACCTTGGCTGGATTAAATTCACATACATAGGGTGATGACCTTCCTGTCATAAGTCCACCGTAGAAGGATCTATGTCGGTCCTACAATTTCTTTTAAACATACATAAAGCAAGATTTTGTGATGGCATAGATAATGTCACTAAAATTAAATAGAATTAAGGCTATAGTGTTTATTAACTTAGTCATCGATTACTTTTGTACGAGAGTTCTCCTTGTAAAATTAAACCATACTAGCAGTGCTCCATGCTTACGTAAAGTTGTTTTGTCTTTATTTGCAACACCTTGTTATTGACAGTTCCTGCAAGCAGAGGGCTTTTTCCAAGAGAAGCAGCTTGTACGCATGATGATTGCATATGACATAATGACAATTAAGCAATAAAATAGTTGCATGTGAGTGGCACTCATGGCCTTTGATTGCATTTGAATGTAATAATTGTAGTAAAAAGGTTGTAGGCGAGTAATGTATATCATGTACAAAATAGTGATATAGTGTAATGTGAAGGCATAATATGGCATGTAGTTATGATGACATTATGACATGAATGATCACATTTAAATTTAATTGCCATATGAAAAGGAATGTCATGTGAATTGTGCTTTACTTTGGATGCAAGCCTTTATTATACTTAAAAGACATGCACTTGTTGTCTTTAGTATGCCGGTTTGCAACTTCTTTATTACTATATTGTTTTCCCACATTACACCCTAACCTTTAGAAGGTGTTAGTACCATTAAAGCTTTGTACATAAACTTCATATATTAGCTTACATATTATATTATTATATTATTAAATTATAACAAAATAATGTTAGGTGCGTAAAATCCTTGTATAAGACACTCCAAAGTTTGCATATTACATGCGTGAGTTTCCATCATATCATGATAGGATATGATAATGGCATGGTCATGTTATTTTAAGCACTACAGTATTATACTTGCAAATATGTGTATTGTAAGGCTCGTACCTTTTAAGCTAGCACCTTTATAAAGTCACGAAGGATGTTTGTACCTTTATAAAGCCATGAAGTATGTTTGTACCAACATAGCCTATGTTTGGAAATTTGTTAGACAGCCTATGAATGTACATTGAGTCCCAAAGTTACAATAGAGTTTCTTCTGCAAACATATGTTTGAGATGCTGCAAACAGTGACCCAAACATGCGTATAGTACTCACCTAAAGAGGAATGTAAGCAACAAGTCAAAGAAGTGGAAGTGTTGACTACAATATCCATTGTTGCCCTGGTCGCTTCTTGCCAACATATTGCATAACTTTTAATTGAAAGGCTTGCATGTGAGAGTCTGCATGTTGCAGAGGTGGCCTTGTTTGCGAGTTTAACACCCCATTGTTTCTCGACTTGGTCAATCGATAACTGTACACAAAGATGGAAGGTAACCTTCCAACTCAGTGATGGTCAATCGATAAGTGTTTAGCGTCTTCGAGTGTTTAGTGTACATTCCTTCGACGACTTCAACTGAGCGTAGATAATGACATCACAACATCTGTAATAGACTTTGGCAAAGAAAATAGAGTGAAAAAATGAGAACTCAAGTGGTTTTCAATAGTGATTTTTAGCACCAAGTTAGAAAAGATCTCACGATTGACATATGTTGTCAATCTTGGTTTGTCACTGCTGGCTAAGTAGGAGAGTGATACCAGGAAGGTAGCATAACTCCTATCTTGTGTGAATGTCGGTATGGGCTAAGATCGAGTTGGCAACCTCGATGTCGGGCCCAGTTGAATATGGCGGGATGCCCATGCATAGGATACAATTGTGGGTGTTGTTTGTGTGCATAAAGGATGCTCGCGAGGATGATATAAGCCGACCAATTCCAAGCTTCACGTCATTTATATGCACCAATGTTCTGGAGGTTACTCGGACCCACAATCTAAGTCGACTCCCACGTCCTCTATCCCAGCTAACACAGAACTGTATACCTTGGCTCATAACCCCCTGCTATCCCAGATCTGATCTACCTCTATCCTAGCACAGCATGTTAAACACTTAACGACAAGGAACGCGTGTAGTTAGGTATCCAAATGCACGCTGCCACGTGGCACCTAGCTTTAACTGAATTTTCCTCCAAAAGCGCATTATATAAAGGACTCTACACCCACCAAGTACATAGGCTATCTCTCATACTCAGACCTATACTGACTTAAGCATTGGAGTCCTTGCAGGTGCCACCACTAGAGACACCAGCAACCACCGTGGGAGCTCAGCAAAGACGCATCCTTGTGTTCACCACACAATATTGGCGCCGTCTGTGGTAATCACTTTCTGATTCTCTTCTTTCCTTAGTTTTCTTCATTCTCTGAAGATTGTGATGGTTAGCACAAGAAACCGAAAGTCCGTCGTGGCACCTTCGCCACCGAAGCTCCCACCACTATCACCTAAGGATGGCAAAGCTACTTCTGCCATTCTTGAGGCAGTCCCCCACTCGCACGATGTTCCAGCACCCTCAGCTAATATAGCATACCTCGTTGCATTGTTGCAACAGCAGAGAAATGCTTTGAAGGAGCAGGAGAAGATCATTGTTGACCTCTGAGCGGAGAGAGATAGCAAAAAGGTTACAGAGAACACCTACGACCGCACTGAGAGGTCTATTGTATCTGCTCTGAAACCTACGTTGGAAATGCGTGATGCGCACATAGCAACGAAGGTGGACGAAGAGGATGAGTTGGTTTCGTTCATCCTTCCTTTCTCCCTGAGGATCTTGAATTTGTAGGTCCCAAAGCAGTTGCAGTAGCTGCCTTCTCTAGAGTTGTACGATGGATCTTTCGATCCTAATGATCACCTCTCAGTGTTTGAGTCAGCGATGTCTTACAAAGAAGCGTCGGCTTCGTTGACGTGCAAAGCATTTCCACTCTCATTGAAGGGAGTGGCGCTGAAATGGTTCCAATCTCTGGAACCAAGGTCCATTGACTCGTGGACGACGTTGAGGGAGAAGTTC
Organism: Spatholobus suberectus; assembly: GCA_004329165.1. Classification (NCBI taxonomy): domain Eukaryota; kingdom Viridiplantae; phylum Streptophyta; class Magnoliopsida; order Fabales; family Fabaceae; genus Spatholobus; species Spatholobus suberectus. The sequence goes on from CM014733.1 coordinate 11,558,547, forward strand.
CAAACCGCCTTTGTGACTAGCAAGGCCAGATTGAAGACTGAAGTTGATATGAGAGGGATTTTCCAAGGTGCGGATGAGTCGTTGAGGGACTATATCGATAGATTCAACCTGGAGGCACGAGCTCCGGATAATCTACAACCCAGAGTGGTTTTAATGTTGGCCAAGGGTAGGGTGAGGCCAGGTTCGCCTTTCTTCATGTCGATCACTAAAACACCTTCGGCGTTGATGGAGGAGTTTTTGAAGAAGGTTGAGAAGTATATCAATTATGAAAATGTGCTGGAGGCCGATAAAGTGAAGACGACTGAGATTGAACTGTAGAAAAGGAACTCGTAGGCTAAAGCCGACAAACCATCGTGTCACAAGGGCCGAGGTCTATATAAGAAAGGCCCATGATTTAAAGAATATACGTCGCTGAACACTTCTAGAGGAAGAATTTTGAACGAGGTATTCAACGTGGAGTTTGTAGAGGAAGGAATAAAGCCCCTAAGGCCAATAAAAAACAGAGAAAGAAGAGATCAATCCAAATACTGTCGATATCATAGGGCGACCAGGCACGATACAGATGAATGCTTTCAGTTGAGGGATGCAATTGAAGTGTTGATTAGACGTGGAAGACTGGACCACCTTATCAAGCGAAACGGTGGTCGTAGTGATAGAGGACGACGCCCTTCACCACGTAGAAGAGAAAGATCCAAAAGCCCAACGAGGGGGTGCGCTCCACCCTGGAGAGAACAGTCACCATGCCGACATAGTCTCGCGAGAAGCCACTCACTCCGGACATCGCGAGACGATGTCGAGGTACATGCTATACACCGTTAACCACCCAGGTAGTCGGCATCCCAACGGCTCACCTGATCTCCCGCTCATTCTCCCGTGCGGAGCCACGAGATCATATATGTCATTGCAGGCGAATTTTCAAGAGGAGATTCGTCTAACAATGCGAGAAAGAGATAGGCTAGAGAGGTAATGGCAATGTCCTCCAGGGTTCGCGCTGGTGATAGCCCTGCGAAAAAAAGGGCACCACCCTTATTTTTGATGACTTTGACTATGCGAACATTATGCCAAACCACGATGATCCTTTAGTGGTGAAGGCCTTGATAACGAACAAGGATGTTCATCGGCTACTGGTAGATATTGGTAGCTCTGTCGATGATATGTTTTACGAGCTATTTCAGAAGTTAAAGATACTAGAATCCTAGTTAATGTTGTATAACGAGGACCTGATAGGATTATCCAGACATCACATAACATCAGTAGGATACTTAAAGCTCCATGTGATTTTGGAAAGCCTCCATGCATGAAAACCATTTCCACACAGTTCATTGTCGTAGACGCGAAGTCCTCGTATAATGCAATCTTGGGCAGATTGACGTTGAACACATTGGAGGTTGTTATCTCGGTCTCGCATTTAGCTATGAAATTCATTGGTGATAACATGGAGGTAGTCACCCTTCAGGGTGACCAGAGGAAAGCAAGGGAATGCTACGAGGAATCCCTTAAAGTTGAACGCAAGCTCAAACGTGGAATGCAAGCAACCTCGGACAATACTATAGTTAAGGCATGATGGGTAACGCTAATTTTGGTTCCCTAGCTATTTTAAGTCTGTAGTATAGATAGACAGAGTCACATACTATAACATTTGGATTCTGTAATATTTTTTGTCCCATGAAATTAATAAAATGAGAGTTTTCCTTCCATACAAAGTTAAGTACAGGGGTAAACTGACACAAAGAACAAGGTCATGCGAACTACCCCGTGTATGTGGATTCACTTTAGCGGGGGTAGGAATATTGCTAAAAATCAAGACAAAGCCATGCAAACTAGCCCGTGTACGTGGATTTGCTCCAGCCGGGGTAAGAGTATTACTAAAAATGAAGATAAAACCACGTGAACTACCCCGTGTATGTGGATTCGTTCCAGCCGGGCTAGGAAGATCACTTCGCCCGAGATAAAGAGACTCCTACCTCGTCGGACATATACAAGACTCATCCGGCACAAAAAGGAAAAAGGTATATACAACAAATACATGTGTTGAAATTCATTTTAGGCATAAAAGCAAATAAAAGTAGAGATCAAGAAGCATAAACTAACATAAGCCTTTAACAAAAGTGCGAAGAGTGAAAGCTGACAGTTACAAGCGGTCAACCAAAGCGCAGGAATAAACCCATTGAACATAAACGTCCGATGAGAGCGTGAAAAGCATTGAATAAATGCAAGAGTGCTTGGCGAAGACATGAAAAGCAATCTATGTATATTCAATAGAGGAGACATTGAAGCAAAACATTGAAACTCATCATTTATATTTAACGAATTAACATATGTACATGGTCTGAAGAAAACTTGAACAAAAAATACAAAGTAAATTGACATTACGACCCTTTAGTTTCCAGCGTCGGCAGCCCTTTCAGAAACCCCGGCTTTCCCAGGCTTAGGATCTTTGCCTAGGATCACCACCTCGGTAGAAGGCGGGATAGTCGGCGTCATTTGCGAGGTCGATATGAAACTATCTTCAAGTTTCCTTGCGGCATCTTGCTTATTTGTTTCTTGCTTGAGATCGACCCTGGCACCTTGATTCTCTCCACAGCTTCATCTTCAGCAACGGAATCAGCTGTTGGGACGGTTGGATCTGCTGGCGTCATTTCACCATTTACATTTGCGTGCCAAACGCCATCAATCACCTCGCAGTCCAGTTGGGTGCACGCGAGGTCCATATTCCTCTGAAGGAGGAAGCGCACTTGCTCCATAATGTTCTCGAAGGAGAGCTGGACGGACTCGATCCAGCGTTGGCGCATTAATTGGGTCTCTTCTTGAGAAACTGCCATGTCGGATTCCAACTCTCGCACCATAGCTTACAAATCATTGACTTTGCTTCTCGAAGCTTGGAGCTAAGAGGATAAGTCTAAATCCAACTCAACATACCTAGCATTGGCGACAGATAGGTTCACTTGAAGACCCGCTTCGACCTTAGCCAAGTGCAACTTCTCAGCTTTCTCCTTCACCAGCTGCCCCTTCAGAGATCGCACCTCCTCCTCCAGCTCGGCAATCCTTCGGTCACTTTCCTCTTTTGCTGAGCGTGCCCCTTCCTCGGCCTGTTTCAGCCGGGATATGACTGCATTTTTCTTAGCCAAGGTGTCCAGGGGGTTCTGGTCGCCGAATGCCTGCTTCATCAGCACATATTGGGAATAGCCATGAAACATAAGTTGAAAAGGGAGCCTAACCCATCAAGCCCTTCTTGTACAACTCCAAGTTCCCTCCTCATAGTGCCCACCTCGCCAGATATTTTATTTTCGAAGACAGCTGCCCTCCCGGTCAAAACATGTTGATCCGCTAGCTCCACCGTCGTGGGAAAAGGCTGATCATCCTGATGTCTTTTTACATGAGGATGTAGGAAGAAAAACTTGTCCTTATAATCTTTGTAGGAGTCCTGAAAGGGCTTAAGTAACACCCGACCCCGGATGCTCCGGAACAAAATAGAAAAAAACTTACTATCATATGTTTGTTGAATGGGTGTAAAATAATACAAAAATAAACCTCGGGTACACACAACCCCTTCTTGGCTGCATAAACTCTCAAACGCCACGAGGAATGCCCAACTATTTGGATGCAGTTGTGAAGGAGCGACATTGAGAAAATTTAGGACAGACACTTGGAAGTTCATTAAGGGCAACCTAACACCAAGGTGCTCGAAGAATGTCAGGTACACCGGCAGGAAGTCAGGATACAAATATCCTACCACTGTAGCCTCGGCTTCATCCAATGGTGCCCCTATGTTATCTTTTCGACCCTGCGTGTAACACCCCAAATTTCAAGTACTAGAAATAAACCACGAGGTAGCTCTTAGTAGAACCCTTCTCATGTGTTATTAGACAAAAGATGTCTTAAGAGTTATTGTTATTAGATCACTTATTATTCTTATTATTGTTTCTATCATTATTACATTTATTGTTGTTGTTGTTGTTGTTATTATTATTATTATTATTATTAATTCTTTGTTATGGCATTGTTATTATATTATTATTATTGTTATTATTAGTGTTATTGTTATTGACACCTTAGTATTAGAAATTAGTATAAATGTTATCATAGAACCCAAAAGAGTATCTAAGCCCAATAAGGGACTAAAGCCCACTAAGCCATATGCTCACCCACATGTTATAAGAAGATAATAGAGAAGAAGGGTCAGGTATAGTCGTCACAAAATAAAAGAAGAAAGAAGTTAGAGAGAATGAGGAAAAAAGGGAAGAAAAAGAGGAAGAGAAATAGAAGTAATAGAAACCGGAGAACCCAAGCTCTAAAACTCAACTTTGCGTGTTCCTAAAGGTAAGTGCTCTCCCCATGTCCTTCCTTGCCCTTTATGTTATGCCTTGTTTATTTATTTACCTTTTTTTCCTTTTTATGCCTAAGTTAGGGTTTTGATGGATTTTGAGGAGATTGTGAGGGAGTAAGGAAATTATAGATTAGATTGACCAATTATCAATGTAGAAAAGTGATTAAGAATTTAATTATTTATTTTGGAGCATTTAGAAACCAAAGATAATAGGAAAAATAAATTAAAATTTGTACCTTGGATCCGCCCAGCGGAATTAGATATCCGCTGGGCGATTTTCCTTCAAAAACTAAATTCTGCTTCAGCACTAGGCGCGCAGACCCGCTGGGCGGGGTGAGACACCCGCTGGGCGGGTTCCTTGAACCACTGGGCGAGACTTCCGTCCTGCCAAGCGGATAGAACCTTGCTATTTTGTATTTTGTGTTTATGAACTTTGTTTTGTAGTTTTTAACTCATTGTTATTTGTTTCTTTAATGTCTTGTTGAATTTATATTGTATGATTGTTATTTGCCTTGAAAAAAATTAAGTGTGATATGAAATTATGTCAATGTTTAATGATAAAAGTCTATGAAAAGTTGTAGGCATTACATGTGATCATGCATCATAACATTTGAGTTATGTGATGAGGAAAGTATATAGGAATCTGGCTGGTGGAGGCCGTGATGGGTTGTCTAACCCTAGCCTTGGGGGTTATTTGGTTGGAAAACTCCAATGGTCCATGCTGATCCTATGGAGCCGGGGCGTACTGGCAAAACTGGGTAACCTTGACTAGTTGTCGGGGGATATCATACTAGTTGAGGGTGCGAGAGCCGAAGGCATCGACATAGATGATGCTTCTTATAGCCATGCATTTACTCCTAGTCTACTTTCTAACAATTTTAGGTTGGTACCATATGTGCATGAGTAGAGATTTAGGAACTTAGTATGCATATGCATCTTGCTGTAGTGTGATATGTTGAACTGTACTACGTTGTAATTGTGTGAAGTCTATGTGACCTTGTTCATAAGTAAATGATGTAATGTGTACACGTGTGAAAATATGATTGTGTATTGTGATAAATTGTCAAGATTATGTATATGTGCTCATGTTATGTATATATGTCATGCTTGTTTGGTGAAACAAAACGATGCGCATATCTAGTTACTAGGCAAAAGATGTGAAATAAATGTATGCTTGTAATTAGAATTGTGTTTGCTACCTTAAGGATAAGTGAGAGACAAGACCCTAGGATAGTGTTGTGAGGGTTCTAGTTGGATAATAATAGTTATGAATGAGATAGTAAGCTTGTATAACAATTGTAAGAATGAGAAAGGAGTTAACAGGAAACACTAACTATTAAAAGGTGTAGACTAGACCATAGGTATGGAGAATTATGAGAGACCTAGTGAGTTTAAAGCCAAAAAAGATAAATGATGAAGGTTGTCCAAGTAGAAGAGTCTAACCTAGCCGTAGAGTCCTTAGAGCACTCACTAAGAGATTATGTTTCACTCCTTGAAGTTTCCCCTTTTTCAAGATACAGGTGAAGACATGTACAGATGAAGCTTGGAGTCACGTGCAAGAAGATGTAGTCTAGTTTATAGTGCTTTCTTGTATTTCTCTTTATGTTTTGTATGACACCTTGGAGGGATAGATGAGGTGTATTAGGCATGTATGATATTTTATAGTATTATTCTTATATGAATATAATTGTATTTATAAGTTGCTTCAACATGTTGTTTCTATGATTTTAAGTCTTTCTTTTTTTGTTCTTAGAAATCTAGGCTTAATTAGGGTAATACCCCTTAGGGTGTTACACTGCGAGCATATACGACCATCATCTCTAGGAGCCACTACGTCAAAAGGCATCTCAGCAGGGCCTCGGCTCCATTCAAGATGATCCGCCAAGGTGTCTAACGCCGCCTGATTGAGACATGACCGAGTCCCGGCCACCTCCTTATCTACCCAGTCAATGCTTAGACCCGCCACGTCGTGATAGCCTTCTGGTGTAATCTCCACATTCCTAATAGTTTTTCCCATCTCTCTGTCAAAAACATCGGAAGAGGGGTCAGAATGGGCTGGTTGGTGTTTCAACTTTGACCTAACCTCGGCGACCATTTTCGCCTATCTGTCAACCCCGGAAATGTTGCCCGGCCCAGAAGGAATCCTTATTAAGTCTGGATATTGCACCCAAGCTTTAACATACTCCAATACCTCGTCCAGGCTGTACGACATTTCTATGGCTTTTAAATGGCTTCGACATTTTTCTAGGACCTCAGGGCAGATAACAACCTTAAGCGGCGAGGGTTGGTTTGGGTCAGCTGTTAAAGGGTGCTCGTCAGTCCTGCTTACAAGCCGTTGCCTACCCACCCCACCTTGGACAGTTACCCCTTCATGTGTAGATACGGGATCGATTGATGAACTGGTGCGGCCAGCTTCACTCTCATGACTACGGCGATCAGTGCAATGAAACGAAGGCAGTGCCGACGATTGAAATAACCAGTTATCGGCAATACTCCCCTGGCGACTCCTACGACTGCCACGAGCAGAAGACGAAGAATCGCGTTTGTGTGGGTCCATCTTTGACGAAACAAAACACAATATAGCACAGGAAACCAGTATACAAGGGAACACTTAAAATGAAGACGAGAACGAGAATGTCACCTTAGTATATGAAACGGTTGGTGATGAAGAGTAATCGAGGTAGAACAGTAGGCTTCACACCCTTCGCCGGAGGGGAAAAATGTAGAAGACAAAAAGTATTTTTGCAAAGAAGAAAGAAAATCTTAACAGGTAGAATGAAGGTAAGCGTAACAATGTCTGAGAGTCTACCCCATTTTATATTACGGGCCCATATTAGGGCCAGGCCCAAGTCCACATTTTCAAAAGACAACTGTTAAATCTCTTAGAATTCAAAGCGCTACAGAGTTTAAGATATCGAATCATTACGCATTTAATGTGCCTCGGCCACTCAAAAGATACGCAGCTGTCTGAAAAATGAAAAGACTTGAATCTTTTGACTCCAAAGTTCGCAACCTTTTCCCAATGCAAAGCCTTACCGACTTGGGGGCAACACCATCCCAAACCCTCTTTTAAGCTCTTAAGCTGATGATGCCTATTCCAAGCATTATCGGCTTAGGGGCAACTGTTACAGGGCCAACTTAGACTCTTAAGCCGACGATGCTTCTTTAAGTATCACCGACTTGGGGGTAACTGTTCTAGAGGTTACTCGGACCCACAATCTAAGTTGGCTCCCACATTCTTTATCCCAGCTAACACAAAACTATGTACCCCGGCTCATAACCCCCTGCTATCCTGGATCTGATCTACCTTTATCCCAGCATAGCATGTTAAACACTTAACGGCAAGGAACGCGTGTAGTTAGGTACCCAAACGCACACAGCCACGTGGCACCTAGCTTTAACTGAGTTTTCCACCAAAAGCGCTTTATAAAAAGGACTCTACACCCACTAGGTACATAGGCTCTCTCTCATACTCAGACCCATACTGACTTAAGCATTAGAGTCCTTGTAGGTGCCACCACCGGAGATGCCAACAACCACTGTGGGAGCTCACTGGAGACGCATCCTTATGTTCACCACACAACATTGCAATGTATGTGATACTACTTCTATAGAAACTTGTTATTGTTCGAATACTGACTTGCTGCACGTCGATAGCATAGGTTGGTGGTTAATGCATACTGACTTTATTAGCGCAAACTTAAACCTTAAACGGGAAGTTTGTCGTTTACATCAGTCTCATTAGGGATGATGTCAACATGTGAAGCCTTGTGCTCAGGGTACCTCAATCTCGGTTAGTTTAAAAATTTGAGATAAGAGTTAAGAGTATATACCTGTTAACACATGCCCATATCGATTTGAGCGAGATGCTTATCAAAACCAACAATCATGCCAGGTCTCATGTATGGCAAGGTTCGTGATTTGTTCGACACGTAATGAAACTCACGCATGATGCATAAGCTTCCATGTTGGTTGTGTTGTACCATGTGTAGAGCATTTTTCGAGATCGATTGTCTTTAACGATAGTGGCAGGCTTTGTGTTTAGAGGCCCGTGCCTGCTTACGTGGGGCTTAGAGGTTAGCTTGCAATGGTCAAAGATAATGGTAACATATGGTGCTTCGCACTTCATTTTCAAAGATGGCTAAGCTTGAAAGATTCTTAAGAAGTCAGCGAATGCTTGGCATAAGGCGGTAACGACCTTCGAAGGTCAGCAACGTTGGGAGTGCAATATGAATCATTGGATTATAAGATGAGCTTATAATCCGGCAAGGTTACCTGCGACGAGTGCCTGGCTTGGAGATTGCATCTTGGCATTAACATTGGAACAAGGGCACCCATATTATATAACAAAATCATTAGATTGCAAGACGGTTACCTCTGCTACATGTGTACTCCGGCTCAAGTACGTTGGATGGGCTTGCGAGCGTGTCGAGGTGAAGTTGGTGGGAAGCGTCTGCATGTTGAGCTCACTCAGGAAACTATTAGACATTAGACATTGGACGTATTTTTTATCCATCATGTTGTACTGTTGTCAATATGAGCAGATGTGTAACCTAGTCTTCCGAGGTATGTTATATAATCAAGCCCTTCTGGGATTTGGACCAGAGCTTGACATATCTCGCGCGTGGACTAGATTTTATCTATGACGGCAAGTGTCATTGCCTCGATTATGTTGCTCTGTTCTCTAAGTCAGTATACTGGGTAGCTTTCAAACACATTGAATTTGGTGGATGGGCTACGTGTGCTGCATGTCGACCTCGTCATTGAGGCAGTCTACTCAAGGTTCCACCACTGCTTCCATGTGCCAAAGGACTGAGCTTGCGGGTATCACTGATGCGTTTGCTATAATAGTTGGGGTTTATTTCAAGCTCTTGCCTGACTTAACCCACTAAAATGGGGACTATGTCTAAAATAAATCAAAACCACGTCGGGATGATGCAAATCCATGCACCATGATAAATCTACAACTGATGTAGATTTATAAAGCTATTTTACATGATATTCGCACTTGCTCAATTGAAATTTATGAGAAATTAACCCAATAACAAGACATTTCATGAAACAAATGGTTTTTTAGTTTTTATTTAAAAATTACATGATTTCTATGTGTTTAGGGTTTTGATAAGGACAAAAAAAATATGAGCAAAAGATGATGACTTTTAGGTGTAGAATAATGGAATTTTCTAGCTGCAAAAGATACAAGAAGCGACGCTCGGCATCATTTAGAGCCATGCCCGATGTCGAAGCATAACAGGGCTTCCGGAGAAAGTGGTGCCCGACACCAAATAACACTACACTCAGCGCCAAGCACCAGGTGCTTGGCGCTGAAGAACACTGATGGATTTCTGAAGAGGTAGCGCCCGACACCAACTTGGCCTGTGCCCAACACCAACGCGTTCCAGACTTTCTGTTTTGCGAGCCTAGTTTGTTTTATGGCCCATTTAGCCCAAACTTACTATAAAAAGGAGAAAATATATGTTTGGGGGCATTATTGGACTCATCTAAAGACCGGAAGCAAGGAAGAGTTTGAAGATTCATCTCTGGCTTTGAATCTTAAAGAATTGTGGTTTGATTCTCAAGATTCATGGCTTCGTTTCTATCTTTTTTATTTTATTTTATTTTATTTTCTTTGAGTGTTTAGTTTCTCTATGAGTTTTTAAACCTCTTTGGGGTTAGGTTAAGATGAACCTTGTTTTGAACTTAATGTAATTGATTTCTTTTTTTTAATCCTTCTTTGTTGAATTTATGTTTAATGTTTTTCTATGATTGATACTCATTAAGAATTGATTAGTAATCTAAATCTTGCAATTAAAAATTGGGCTTTAGATTGTTCCAATTTAATAACCATACAACTCTTGAGCCTAGGGATAGGGATAGGTTGTATGTCTTCGCGTAAATTTCCTTCTCTTAATGCTTATGACTGATTTTGCTTGCCTCAAGGTTTATGGTTCATCATTGGGATTAAAGGATTTATTACCTAAGGAATTAGGATTAAACTAAGTTAGAGAAATTGAAGGTAAATTACTTAACAAAAAAGGGTTTGGGAAAGAAAGAGATTACTTTAGGGGAGAATCAAGGGGATTTTAAAACCTAACCATTTTTACTCATTAATTTTCTAAACAACTTTAAATTGCGCTCTTTGTTCTTTACTTTTATTAATTAAAAAGATAACAAAATCCTCTAATTCATCTTTTAATTCTTAAATTCATGAGTAATTATTTGGTTGTGTTGTTATTAAACCACAATCCCAGTGGAGACGATAACTCTTACTTTTCCTTTTATTACTTGTACGACCGGTATACTTGTTATGATTTTAACACACCACGCTATAGTGCATGCTGGGATTGATCCATGTGAAAGATGATACCGATGGCTTGAGTGACAAGAACGTTGTATGCCAATGGTGTAGCTTAGCATTGTCGATTTGGAGTCCCTTCTTAGGAACCAACTTCAAAAGCTGGCAATCAAACTAAGTGGGTGAATGAAACACCTTTGATGCTGATGACAGTGCCACTAATGCTCGTCTTGCAAAGGGTAAAGCAATCGGACTCATGATAGTGCCAGACTTCCTTAAATATATCTCGATATGTTTGCATTTCAATCAACAATGGCTGATGAATGTGTGTTAGAGGTCAAAGGAAACGTTGGCGGTAAAGTTACCAAGATAGAAAACCTTGAATGAAATCATCCACCTTTGACGAGTCTGAGAAATTTGATTCCGATTTCATGAAAGAATATTAACAATTAAAGCTCGCTTATTGAGATCAACCATCCACAATGAGCCTTCAAACTCGATTCCAACTTGAATTCAAACGAACACCTCAAACTAAAGGATTGACTTTGCAATTCACTGTGTTGTGAAGGTTTCAACTGATTGAGCTTGAATCGAGGCATCGTTCCACCTACAAGAATGTTGACTCTAAAGAAAAATAAGAAAAGGTTAAAGAAATCTGGTTAACGAAGCGAAATTGCAAAACGAATTCCAGATTCACGATTTGGAATGTCAAACTTTTTCTTTCGACTTTTAAACTATTGATGAACCTGTCACTATAAACAAACTTTGAAAAGCATAATCAAATTAGAGTAATGAATCGATTAGAGAAATATAGAGAATAATGCTCAAATCAAATCACTTTGCTCAGTTTCATTTGCTTATTGATTACGATTCTTAATTGCTTTCATTCACTCTCGGCTTTTGCTTTTGATAGGGAAACAAATTTGCAATTTGACACAGAGGTTGAAAGCGCAAATGGCGGCAGTAGACTCATGGTGGCTTTGTCCTCAGAAAGTTCCTCGGTGTCCACCATGAAGAAAAGAGGAGGAAGAGTGTTTTTCCCATAGATGACGCCAATGTTCGAGAGTGATTTGATACCTCGAATGGAATGGACATTCTAGATGGCAAAGACAGCTTCGACGAGCGATGACACCTGATTATCACCTACAAAGACATTCTAATGCCTAAGTCAGTATTTGTAAGAGGTGAATAATGAGACTTAGATATGTACCTGAAGACATGTAATGCCTTATATACTAACAAAGTGATAGGAAAGGTGGTTAGACAATTACTGTAGACCTCTGGTCACATGACTAGGCCCAAAGAAGTTTCAAAACACTATCAAATTTGAAAAGTTAGTGCGTCTATTTTTGGTAAAATCAAGGAGAAGAAAACTGGTCAAAGTAAACGCAAATGAGTAAATTCTATTGTCTTTTTTTCCTTTAGAAAAGGAGAGGAATAGCATGATGAGTTGAATGTTTTCTTTGACATATTCACCATGCGCACATTTAGAGCAACACATACCTTTTTTTTTTTAATTTTAAAATATTAGTCACAGAAAGATTGTTATTTTAGTTTATTCTTTGCTTTATAAAATAAAGAAGATATTAATTATTTTATTTTATTAATATTGTCACTTGATTTTTTTACTAAATAAAAAGAGACAAACTAATTACGTTATGCCTGACACAATCAACAAATAATTAAATCAATCAAGTACGCTATACATGATTCGATTTTTAGCTACGTATATAGAGAAAGATTTTATTTAGAGAAATTGTACTCATTTAAAGATACCCTTAGTGTTTGTAAAACAAAAAAGAACATTAATAGAATGATAGGATAATTAAATATAATTATATTTTTGGTTAAATTAATCCGAAGGTCTCTACACTTTTATAGAATTTTTAATTAAGTCTATACAGTTAAAAATACTTTTAAAAAGTCCTTATAATTTAAAAGTTTGTAATCAAATTCCACTTAATTGCATTTTTAGTCTCCCAACTTTTGTTTAAGGTGTGAATTGAAACCCCAACCTTGAAATTCATCAATAACATTAAAACCATTAAGCTAGTGATTTTATGTCATATATAAATAAAAATTATATTATATATAACTTAAATGAAAGACTAAAATTGCACATATATTTACTACTAATAAATTAAATAATATTAATATTACATAAACTAATAATATTAAAATTAACTTTAATAAATATAAAATAATAAATATAAATTAGTATATATTTATTGGGTATTAATAATATTAAAATTAATATTAGTAAACATAAATTAATAATATATACTTGTTAGCATGAATGGAGTTTGAATCCCCACCCTCAAAGTTCACTAATATATATAAATTAGTATATATTAATAAACTTCTACAAAATTTTAAATATACTAGATATGCTATAAATATATCAAAAGAAGGTTAATTGAAAATATATGATATAAATATACTTTTTTAGTGAAATATATATATATAAAATTATTCAATCGATAATAATATCTTATTTCAGTCACTAAAATATGTAGAGGAAAAATTAAAATAACACAATTTTATAAAAAAACATTATCTAAAATTGAGTGATCAAGTTATAATTAAGATATGTAGTATTAAAAAGTATAAGTTATTGTTTGTTTTGTTTTATAATATTATATTGTTTATTTACAAGTAGTAAATATATGTGTAATTTTGGTCTTTAGTATATATTATTAATTTATATTTATTAATATCAATTTTAATATTATTAGTATTTATTAATTTCAATATTATTACTTTATATTTAGTATATATTTATTAATATTAATTTAATATTATTAATATCCTATAAATATATACTAATTTATATTTATTAAAATAAATTTTAATATTATTAGTTTATATAATGTTAATATTATTTAATTTACTAGTAGCAAATATATGTTCAATTTTAGTCTCCCGTTTAAGAGATATATAATATAATTTTTATTTACATATTAAATAAAGTAATTAGCTTAATGATTTTAGTGTTATTGGTGAATTTCATGATTGAGGGTTCGATTTCAACCTTCAACATGTTTATTAATTCCTTTCCTATTTTTGTATTTCATCTATACTCGAACTTGATTGTAAATAAGAGAAAAGTTGGAGGCTAAAAGTACAGTTAAGTTAAATATAAATTAATTGAGTTGTAACATTGTCGGCATATAAGGATATAATTACAAACTTTTTAAACTATAAGAATTTTTTTAAAGTGTTTTTAACTGTAGGAATTTAATTAAAAACTTTATAAAATTATAGGGACTTATAGATTAATTTAACCTATATTTTTTTTATGGTAGAAGTATTTAATTATTTTCTTAGCTCTTGTCCATAAATCATTAGTGTTTGTAAAGAAAACAAGAACATTAATAGAATGATAGGATAATTAAATATAATTATATTTTTTATAGTAAAAGGTATTTAATTACTTTCTTAATTCTTGTACATAAATCATAGATGATCAGTGGGTGGGGTGATGATTGGTGTGCATCTGGTGATTGGTTGTGTGTGTGTGATGATTAAGGGTGTGTGTGAGAGAGAGACCATTATAACTTATTTGAATGATGAAGATTAAAAAATAATGTATATGACTTTTTATAGTGGTTATGTGATTTTTAAATAACTTTTAATTTTGACCATTCATGTATAGTTGTATGGTCCAGATTTAAAGTTCTCACATTCTTAAAATGAGAATCGTTCTCTCTCTCTCTCTCTCTCACACACACACACACACAGAGCGTATTAAATGATAACACTTTTTGGTTATGATAAATGAGAACTATAAATCATATCATTATATCTTATTTGAATGATCAAAATTTTAAAAAATGTATATGATTTTTTAAGTGGTCATATAATCATTAAATAATTATTAATTTTGACCATCCATGTATGGACACACACTATGTTAGTCATTGTCATAATTTATTATGATAATTCCATTTCAAAATTAATGTTGAGAAAAAGACATTGCCTATTGGTTTATAAAAAGAGTTGGTTCATTTTATATTTTATTTGAGTTATAATTGAGAATGTAATCAATTTTCCTTAATTTTTTTAGGTTTGATGAATTCAAGTATTATTGTCCACACTTAACAAACAAATTCAATTTTAAGAAAAATCATGACATAAAAGTAATATCCACAATTATGCAAAAGGTGTGCATGGTCATTTTAATCAACACAATCCAACAAAAAGTTACAAAAGTCAACGTTGAAACCAACATAAGTAGAAGCATAGTTGTGTAACATTTTGCTCCTAATTATTTGAACATGTATAGCCATAAATAATTTCAAGCACAAGCTTGCATATTTGAACATGCATAGTCGTGCATATATAAATATGCACAATTGTGCATATGACATGTACAATCATACATAAGCACTGTTAGATATTTTATAAAAAAAATGCATTGGTGGTGTTAAAAAGAGACCTTTACATTGCAGAAATACTCTCTACACTAAGTCGTCAAGATTAAAAGTAAGGAGTTGGAACTCCTTTATCTTAGTACTAAATTTATCATGTTAAAGGACTTTTCTTTTTGTAAAGATTACAAGTAAGGAGTTAAAACCCCTATTCTATTTTGTTCATTATGGATTTTTTTAGGATTTTGGTTTTTGTTTTGGATTTATTTATGCTTATGATTAACTAAAATTCATAGTTAGGGGTTATGATAGACCTAATGTGTTGAACTATTTGTTTCTTAATTTTAATATAATTTTATTTTCTCTTTTCTATTTAATTTATCTTATTGCTTTGCATAATGTGTTGGGAAGTGATAATTCTTGACATAACTTTAGTTGATTTATTGACTAACAATAATAATTAATGGAACTATAAATAAACTAGGTTAAGAGGATTCAGAAGATCCATCATAATTCATTTCCTTTTAATTAGTTATTGAATTAATAAGTCTATTAGAGTTTTCTTAATTTCTTGATTGTTGCCTTGCATAAAAAATATTAGCATTGCATGACCATTGATACTAATAAATTAGCATAGGAGATTGGTAATTAGGAAGACACATAAGATATAAAATAATTGGGCAACGTCAGTAATCACATACGTGAAACTAGACGCCTTAGGCTTTTCATAATTGAATTATTTCTTCTGATTGTATGTCGTCTTAGGATTCTTTTCAAAATTCTTTAATTTCTTTCTTTCTTTTCTAATCTTCTATTTGAACTTCATTTCTACATATTGTCTAAATAATTAAGGATTCAACGATCTTAGTACTTCTCAAATAATCTTTATGGATGATATTTTGAGTCCACATCTTGGTTTTCTTCTATGGTAGGAATTAAACATTTGATAGTGGACTTTGTGTCCATAATATGTCCATGATTGACATTTGTTATAGAGGAACCATTATGAAAAAAAGCCTAAAGTATCCTATCAATTGACTGATGAGATGACTGTCAATAGTTATCAATAGAGGTCTACAAATAGACATGCAATCAATAAGGAGCCCACTAGCATGTATCATGTAAATTCCAATACTATTTTAGTTAGTTAGGCGGTGGTTTGACGAACAAATCATAAGAATTCTCAATCATTTCAACATGCTCAACTTGTCCCCTCTCTAGTATGATATAATTGTGGCTCTATTAGTCATGACAACAATAATTGTCTAATGGGTGTTTATTTTGCCGAACAAACTAAAAGCAATAATTGTTTAAGGAACTCTAACCATCCCATAATGATTCATATTTAGATACTTGCAATAAAGGATGGCAAAATGATCCTAATTTTTCATAGAGAGGTCGTTAAGGAAGCCAAAATAATAATCAAAATGTCTACAAGCCCTTTCATCTTTAGAAATAAAGCCCTAAATAGGATAGAAAGGAGACTTCCTTTCAACCAACTATGTTGTAGTATATCCAAAAGCTCAAAAAGTAGATTCTAGAGCATTGATCTCCAACTGGACAAATTACTAATCTCTTAAGAAAGAGAAGACTAGGGACATTGCTTAACCAATTAGGGCCTAACCCCAAGGAGCAAGTCATGGCAAAAAAGTTTCAAGTAAATAATAGCAAAAGGGAGAATTTTGTAGGAAAGGATAATGATGTGGTTTCTACATAAGGGAGCCAAGTCATCAATCTAACCACAAAAGATGTTTGATGTTAAATTTAAGATTCTACTTCTACAAAGTTTGTCAACCTATAAAAAAGGATAGCCATTCATTAATATCATGACTTTTACTAAGGGGAGCACTAAAAAGTCAATGGGGAATATAATGCAGTAAATAGAAGAGGAATACATCCCACAAGGAAAGGATTGTAACACCCTAAGGGGTATCACCATAACTAAGCCTAGATTTCTAAGAACAAAAAAGAAAGACTTAAAAAAATAAAAACAACAGGTTGAAGCGACTCATAAATACAATTATATTAATGTAAGGATAACACTATAAAATACCATACATGTCTAATACATCTCATCTATCATTTAAAGGTGTCATACAAAACATAAAGAGGAATACAAGAAAATACTATAAACTAGACTACGCCTTCTTGCACGTGACTCCAAGCTCTATCTGTACATGTCTTCACTTGTATCCTGAAAAAGGAGAAACTTAAAGGAGTGAGATATAATGTCTCAGTGAGTGCTCTAAGGACTCTACGGTTGGGTTAGACTCTTCTACTTGAACAACCTTCATCACTTATCTCTCATAGCTTTAGCCTCACTAGGTCTCTCATAATTATTCATACTTATAGTCGGGTTTACACCTTTCAATAATCAGTGTTTCCTATTAATTCCTCTCTCATTTTCACAATTGTTATACATGCTTACTATCTCATTCTTAACCTAAGAACTCTTTCTTACTCAAAACCCTCTCTAGTATTTAAACCCTTCATGTTTAGATTTTACTATTCTTCCTTTTGATATTTAAGGTTATTTTCTAGGGGTCAAGTCTAAGGTCACAGACATTTTAAAATACTTTTGACACTCCTTTAACACTCACCTTAATACCCTTATTTTGTTCTCTCTTACTTGTCGTATACTTTCTATTACGTTGTGTGAGGATTCACTCTTTCTCTATTTCATTCACAACTATTATTATCCAACTAGAATCCTCACAACACTATCTTAGGGCCTAGCCTATCACTTATCCTTGAGGTAGCAAACACAATTCTAATTACAAACATACATTTATTTCACATCTTTTGCCTAGTAACTAGACATACACATCGTTTTGTTTCATCAAACAAGCATAACATACATGCATAACATGAGCACATATACATAATTTTGACACTTTATCACAATTACATTTTTATACGTGTACACATTACATTAATTGCTTATAAACAAGGTCACATAGACTTCACACAATTACAACATAGCACAGTTTAACATATCACACCATAACAAGATGCATATGCATACTATGTTCCTAAATAACTACTTATGCACATGTGGTACCAACCTAAACTTTTCGAAAAGTAGACTATGAGTAAATGCACGACCATAAGAAGCGTCATCGGTACCGATACCTTTGGCTCTCGCACCCTCAACTAGTATAATATCCTCCAGCGACTAGTCAGGGTTACCCAGTTTTGCTAATACGCCTCGGCTCCATGGGATCAGCATAGACCATTGGAGTTTTTCCAACCAGATAACCCCCAAGGCTAGGGTTAGACAACCCATCACGACCTCCACCAGCCAAATTCCTACATACTTTCCTCATCACATAACTTAAATGTTATGATGCATGGTCACATATAATGCTTACAACTTTTCATAGGCTTTTATCATGAAACATTAACATAAGTTCATATCACACTCAGTTTTTCCAAGGTAAATAACAATCACAAGTATAAACTTAACGAGGCATAAGAAAAGAAGAAATAATGAATTAACAACTGCAAAAAAGGAGTTCATAGGCACAAAATACAGAATAACAAAGATCGTATCCGCTCGGCGAGACAAGAGGTTCGCCCAGCGGGTGTTGCACCCCGTTCGGCAGGTCCGCGCGCCCAACACCAACCAGACTCAGTTTTTAAAGAAAAGTTGTCTAAATACTATCTAATCTATACACTCCTTACTCTCTCACAATCCCTTCAAAACCAATCAAATCCCTAATCTTAGGCACAAGAAGGGGGAAAAGGTAAATAGATGAACAAGAATAACATAAAGGATATGGAAGAACACGGGAGAGAGCACTCACCTTTAGAAGCACGCAAAGCTGAGTCCTAGGGCTTGGGTTCTCCAGTTTCTATTCCTTCTCTTTCTCTTCCTCTTTTTCTTCCTTTTTCTCCTTATTCTCTCTAACTTCTTTCCTTTTCTATTTTGTGACGGCTAAATCTAACCCTTCTTCCCTGTTATCTTCTTATAACATGTGGGTGAGTATGTGGCTTAGTGGGTTTTAGTTCCCTATTGGGCCCTAGATGCTCTTTTGGGTTTTAGGATAATATTCTTACTAATTTCTAATACTAAAGTGTTGATAACAATAACACTAATAATAATAATAATAATAATAATAGCAACAACAACAATAAATATAATATTAATAATAATAGGAACAGTAATAATAAAAAATATAACAACAATAACTCTTAAGACATCTTTTGTCTAATAACATATAGGAAGGGTCTTACTAAAAACTACCTCGTGGTTCATTGCTAGTATTTAAAATTTGGGGTGTTACAAGGATGATTGAGTTTTTACAAAAGAAAGTATTATATAAGATGAAATATAAGATCTTGTTATGCTAATGGGCATAACAAGGAAAATTGACTACCCTAATTCAAGGTAGTGGTTGAGACAACTTGTCTCAAAGAAAGATGTATAGTTAATGCTAAACATAAGATACCATCCAAATTGGGGGACTAAAAGTGTTCTTTTTTTCTTTTATCTTTTGTTCTTTGAACTTTGAGTCCTGTTTATTATGATTAGGTTTTATGTGATATAGGACCTTTTGATTAATTTAGTACCTATTTTTATTTGCCATTAGTTAGGTATGTAATAAGTCAACTTGTTTTTGTTTCTCTTACCAGGTCCAAATTAGACAACTATTTGTTTGAAGGGCATACTAGATAATAAGTTTTTAAAGGTCGATCGATTTCCATTCTAAGTTGACTTTCACATAATAAATGTTGGGAAGAACATGGATATCCCAATTATTTTAGGATGACATTCTTAGCCATTGTCTATGTCTTCATTGATCCATAAAAAAAAGACATTGACTTTGTGATTGAAAAGCAAAAAGGTAACTTTCTTTATCTTTAAAGCAATAAACTCATAAACCAAATAAGGAAGGCACAACCATTAAAAAGGATTGATGATAAGCCTCCGCACACTTAAGAGACATTATGGCCTAATAAGGAGAACAATAAGGATCCACCCATAAATAACCTAAGTTACATTATGAAGAAAAAGGGATTACAAAGAAAGCTCATCTTCGTTTTAAGCCAGTCAAATATAGTCACCATGAACTCCCATGGTCTAGTAGTTTTGTGAATAAAGTAAATTCAAGAGGTGTGAGGATAACATTCTAACTTCCACATGAGCTAATTCATTTGAAAAGAAAAGGGTCCTCCCAATTTGAGTTTGGTTAAGCGTTAGTAAAACCATTAAACTCATAACATTAAACAAGTGTTTCGTAGTAGACAATTGTATATGTGATTTTTCTCATTTTGATTATAATTTCTTCTATCAAAGAAAATGTCTCTAACTCTTTTACTTTTTATTTTATGATTATTTCCCTCCTACTCTTTTTATGCTTTAAGGATAATGCTTGGTTCTAAGTGTGAGAAGGGGATACCTAATTTTTTCCACCTTTTTTTGGGTACCTAATTTGTGTTTATTGAATTTTGCAAGTCTTTGAATAATGGTTTTATGCTCATTTTTATTTAGGACACGTAGGATACTCATCTTTAGGAAATGAAGTGTGATTGTTTGTGACAAATATTTAATTAACATATTAATTGAAACATATGGGATGGATAATTATTGAAAAAATGATAATTAGCATAAAGTTCCGTGTCATAGCTTCTAAATGTGATATTTGAGTTTATCATTTTTTTTATTGATTCTCTTCTTCCATTATGTACTCTTGAACTTAATTTACAACCATTATAAGGTGATTTTGTTTCATTGTCTACTTGAAAATGATTAAAGCATTTTAGATATTTTTTCTAGACTTTAAAACTTTTGTACATATATACTCCCTAGTTGCTCATTTTGAACTTAATGTTTATATGATTGTTTTTGTTACCCTTATAGAATTGTTAACTATTAATCAGTTGTACCTTCATATTATGAATAAAGCAATTTGAAAATGAAATTATTTGAGAAAAATTATGTATAGGAAATTATGTGCTTCTCTCTCAAAAAAATAAAGAAAAAACAAAACAAAACAGAAAAAATTCAAAAAAAGAAAGATAAATATAAAACAATAAAAGGAGAAAGAACGAGAAAAGCAGAAAAAAAAATGAAGGAAAAAATATCATCTTGAAAAAATATTTAAATTATGAATTAACACCCAAGGCTTTATTGATAGTTTGAAGGATTATGTTTTTAGTTTGCTTTTATATTTGCAAATCCTTTTTATATCACTTTTCCTTCCTTTTCCTACCTAACATGTTTTTCCTATGAACCCATAGAAATCCTTTTGAGTTTTTTTATGCAATCAAAATATTTTATGGAGACTTAGTTAATTAATAATCAAGTCCATGGTAGAGTTTTTTCTTTAGAGGAGTTGAGTGAATTATCCTTACCACTTTATAAGAGTTAGAAGAAGAATATCCCTATTTGATATATTGTTTATTTTTAAGGAATTTATACCTCTAACTTAGTTAACTTTGGATAACTGTTGTGATGGTAATGTCATTTTTGTTTGTCACCTATGTTTTTTCATTGAGATCCTTAATTGGTGTATTCTTTGCTTTTCCTTTAGGTTTATTACTATATAGGATTATCACCAAGGTCAAGCAACATTTACGTATGGGAAGTTGATAAAACAACATTCTTCATGTTTTTCTATGGGGAATTGATTTATTTTATATTTTGAGTTTTAATCAAGAATTTCACTAATTTTCCCCTAATTTTTGTAGAGTTAATGAGTTTAAGTGTTACTGTCAAGACTTAATTAAAAGAAATCATTTTGAATGAAAATCATGGCAAAGATGTAGCATGCATGGTTATGCAAAAGGTGTACATGAACATTTTATTCAGCAAGACTTAACAAGAAGGTGCACAACTCAACATTAAAACTAGCACAACCATGCAGTATTATATGTTGAATTTAAATATGTAAAGACATGCATAATTTTAAATACAATTATGCATACTTGAACATATACAATGGTGCATGTATAAATATGCACAATTATGCATATGATAAGCATAATCGTGCATACTTCGCAACATTGTCAAATTATGCTATTGTATAAAGAATGCATTGAAGGGTTAAAAAGAGAGAATTTTACATTACAAAAACACATTTGCACCCATTCTCTCTCCCTTAGAGCCATTGATGTTTTCCCTAGGTACCATTAAGGAGATTACAAGTAAGGAGTTAGAACTCCCTTGCTTTAATACTAGATATATTTGTTTAAAGGACTTTTCTCTCTTCTATTTTGTTCATTAAGGACTCTTTTGAAATTTTAATTTTTGTTTTTATTTATGAATTTGAATAAGTAAAATTTAAAAGAGGTGCAACACCAAGATTTCTCAAGAGGTCACCCATCCTAGGAGATTTTCTCTCTCTTACATTCTTTGCGATGGAAACTCTTATGCAAACTTTCTAGCAAAGTATTGTACATCATCAACGATACAACTACAAAGCCTCTATTGGCATGGCACATTTGCTAGTCACGGATGCTAATGGAATTGAGTTAATACGCACTTGAGTGCCTTCTACCTGTCTTTTGTCTTTTGCATATTTGACTTGCATGTAACCAAAAAAAAAATGAGTAACTAAAATTTATATCCATGAACTATGATGGATCTTATGTGTTAAATTATTTATTTCTAAAATTTAATATAATTTAATGTTTCTTTCATCATGTTTATCTTCTTGCTTTGCACGAGTTAGGAATTTACCATTCTTGATAAAGCTTTTGTCAATTAATTAACTAGTAATGGTACTACTGTACTGCTAGTTATTGAGGGGTGAAAGATCAATAATAATCCTTTTACTTTCAACTAGTTATATTAAATTAAGAAGTTTGATGAGTTTTCATGTTTTTCTTGATTGTTTCCTCGCATGACCTTTGGAATAATAATTTAGGGAAAAGAATATTGGTTTCGTATGACTATTGAATGTTAATAGATTTAACATAGGTGATTGACAATTTGCTAGGAAGAAACACTAATTATAAAAAAAAATGACCTTTTTTTTATAGGCAAAAACCAGATGTTATTAAAAATAGGCCAACGTATGCACAAGATGTGCTAGCTATTGGAATAAAAGAGACAGAGTTACAAGATACACAAATTTATCCCACTGAAAACAAAAACTACAAGGCACCCAATGGTTAATCCAACTAACTCATAACACCCCCTCCCAAATAGTAAATAACACTATAACAACTCTTTAACTACTATTGGAGGATACTTTTCACTTAACCCCTCAATAGCAGGGAAACACATACATGGTCTAAATAGAAAGAAGCACTAACGCGCAATTACTAATGCACAATTTAGCGTGTCTCAAACCAACAATCTCATTCCACCAAAAGCAAGATAACTGTTAAAACAAGTGTTAATACATAGCATATTACTCCCATCCTTCAGCCTCATTGTCTATTGTCCCCTCTGTAAATTAACCCCATCTTCAACCATATACAAACTAATAACAAACTACATTAATTTGCAACTTCATCCAAGTATAATTGGCATCAAACATTTAACTAAAAAGCACCTTCTTAGTAAAAGTGTGCGCCTGATAAATTGTTGCTTCCTTGCCATATGACATAAACATTGATTAGCATTATAACCAATTGCCCACCACTTATTTGATTAAAGAATAAGGCATTATCCCCTTAATTACTTCTACATCATCTACTCTTATTAGTAAATATGTGATCCTAATACTAACACAAATGTCAAAAACAATGCTCCGACCAAGACTTCCACCATAATTATACCCATCACTATCAGACTAGAGACATGTGACAAACTTCTGCCAACTTGAAATCCAGCACCTAATGCAAAATTGTGCAACACATCAACGCACCCCTCTTCCACATCCGTTGTTTACGAGAAAAGAAATGAATAAATAAGAAAAGCTTAACTTATGCCTAAGTGATGCCCATCTTAAGTAACTAGAACAAAGAATGAATCTTCCACTCAAAAAACTATAATTCCCAAATATATAGTTACACACATAATAACACTTAACCATCTTAGATTGATAACCCCTTGCAATGTAAAAGACCCC
Organism: Spatholobus suberectus; assembly: GCA_004329165.1. Taxonomy (NCBI): domain Eukaryota; kingdom Viridiplantae; phylum Streptophyta; class Magnoliopsida; order Fabales; family Fabaceae; genus Spatholobus; species Spatholobus suberectus. Next base: position 11,582,562 of record CM014733.1, read on the forward strand.
ATACAACCCGCAGTAAATTGCTCACAGCCTACTAATATCCTTCTTTCAATTTAAAACACCCAGACTTTTTGGAACAAATACCTATCTTGTGTGAACCAGGAATCCATAGGATTTGTTACATAAATTGATCAACTTACCGAACAATTAATATGGTAGTCCACATTTATTAAACCTTTTAGCTTGTGATATCTATAAGTTGAAACGTCCACCTCTTGCTGTCATCACACCTTTAACCAGATCCTTATCTACTTATTTCATTTGCCCCATACAGTACTAAGCCCAATGTCCCAAATGAGTTTTAATACACCTTCTAAGCTAGAGATTCCTTATTATTCTCACATTGCATGCAACAATTAGATCCATCACCATTGATAATATCATTTATATTGTATGCCCAGACATTCTTTTGGATTATTAAACCAACAAACATTTGGGAAATTAGAGCTGCATCTTGTAGTGATCCAATGCCATGAATTCGTTTTTACCAATTCAACAATCTGTTCAATGTTATTAGTGGTATCCTTGAACATAATAGTGTTATGAGCCCTCTAAATTCCCTAAATCACTGTAAACCAAATAGACTACCATTTTAACTTACTCTACTCTTTACATCTAATTAAACCCAAAAAGTGCAGAAAATGAGGAGAAGCATCATTGTGTAACATTGAAACAATTCCCCACCATCTATTACATTCATACCACACACTGGAGAAGAACTTGTATTCAAAGAAAAGGTGCTTTGTGCTTTCTTCTGTAACACCCTCAATTTCAGGAAATAGTAATATTAATATTTTATTTCCAATAGACGCTTATATATTATTATTTTCTATTATTACTATTGTTTTGATATATAGGGACATGGCATGAAAGCCTAAATATCAATTTTGTACCATGAGAAATTAACACTTTCCCATAACAAAGGATTGTATTTAAACTTATACGAACTAGAGTCTCTAGAAGTTGTAACACCCTTAATTTTAGGAAATAGTAATATTAATATTTTATTTCCAATAGACGCTTATATATTATTATTTTCTATTATTACTATCATTCCGATATACAAGGACATGGTATGAAAGCCTAAATATCAATTATGTACCATGAGATATTAACACTTTCCCAAAACAAAAGATTGTATTTAGACTTATACGAATCAGAGATCTATAGGATTAACTAGAGACTTTGACCGTTAGAAATATAGACACAGTAGAATAGAAAAATGCTAAATAAATATAAAAACATGATAAAATGATATTATGAACATGGAAATGTGCTTAGAATATTATTTTATAATAATATGATTTTTTTGGTAATTTTTAGAGATTCTTCAATTCTAACTCAATGCTCACGGGATAACTTTGCAAACTCAACTGTAGATACTTAAAGGACTCCAAAAATTATAAAAAAAATTAAGGAAACTAATTTAATGTGTCTAGAGTGATTCTATAAGGAAAAATTAAGGTTTTTATTCTTAACATTTTAAAAACATAATTTAATACATAATGGATAAAAGGAACTAAGTAAATGATAAAAAATAAGTGAAGGGCACTAACACTCACACAAACCATAGAATTTAGGACACTAATAGGCTAGTTTAGTTCATTCAATTAAGGGTGAGATTAGAGTAATTAATGAGGTAATTAGTAAATATGATTAACCTTATCAAACCCTAACTTCTTTCTATATAAACATACACACCTTCAGACCCCTTTAGTCTCTTCAAAATCTAGCACCCCCACTCAAAAACCCAACACAAATTTTTGTTTATCTCTTGAGGCACACTCATCCAAGGCTTTGTTCCTCTCTTGGTCAAGCTTGTGGGAGTCTTGGAACTTGGCATCATCACACCCTTTTCCTCTCATCTTCACGTGGCAATACACAAAGTAAGGGGAGGAGGTTTTGTTACCTTTATATGGTCTGAAATTGTATGAGAATGGAGATTCCCTTTATCTCCTTGATTGTGTATATCCATTGAAACAAATCCATGAGTTTTGTGGTGTATATGTTGTGAAACATCTTTGTTTTTTCAAGTCAGTAGCTTACTCACCATTTCTTACTATTTAAATCTATTTTAAGTCATATTCTTCATGTAATTCATGCCCTAAGTGGTTGTGGATTGAAGCCCTAACTTATGTGTATGTATATGATGCTCAATGACTTAATCTTGGCACGTGAAGAACACATACTCTGTTAGATATGTGATTGTTGTTCTTGGTCTGAATTAATTTGATGAATTAGGAAATTAACTTACTTTTGATCATTATTTTAAGTTACAAAAGGTGTTATATCATTACCAAACTTGAAAAAAGTGAAACTATGCTCAAACTAAGTGTTAAAAGCATGAAACTAGTGATTTTTTTGCATAATTTTGCTAGTGCTATTTTGTTGTGTTTAAGGCCAATAAAATCACATTTTTGGTGAGCCAAATGTTTCTTATTAATTGTATTTTAATTTGTATATGATCCATCTAAAATTTGGTAAGCATTGGAGGCCATTTGAACATGATTTGGTACTTGAAATTATCAAATAAACAATAAAATCGTGATTCTGTCCAGCTCTATTGCATTAGCAATTTTGATATTGTTTTCATGTTTAAATGATGTCTAATGAATTGTTAATGGATACCACAACATCAAAGAACATATAGGAAAAGGATGAATTTGAATGCATTTTAAGCCATAGAGAGCATGTTTATGTGCATCTGTTGCAAGTTGTCCTGTTTTTATGTATTACAACAAAATCAGTTTTGAAATGGAGTTTTAGTAAATTGGAAGTGTAAACCACAAGAATAACACAAGAAGAGTTCAAAAATATGCTTCGTCTAAAGGACAGAAGATATATATGTCTATATATATATATATATGTTAAAAGGGGTTTATGAAAACAAATAGAGAATGTAAAAAAGATGAATACAAAAATTTATATTGGTTCATCTTATCCGAGAGACCACTTCTAGTTCTTGGTATACCACCAAGTCCCTCTATATCTTAAAACAAAGATACATGTGTTCCTTTATCCAAGCCTCTTCAGGCTGAACTCAAGTAGTTTTTCACTTGTCTCTCCAAGCAACCACCCAAGTATTCTTTGATACAAAGCTTTTTTAGCTTCCATCAATTTCCCAAAGAAATGGTTAAGGGTAAGATGTTACACTTTAGTTATGTCTTATCAGACGAATATACAATGAAGCTCAAGAATTTGTTACAAGAAGGATTTATTCAAGTTTATAGGATGAGAGTAAAGATAATTTGTCAAAGGTTTCGTGTGTTTAACAATGATCTTCTATTTATAATGTTCTCCCAAAGTGTCCGTTGTGAGTGCTTTTAGAGACATCATTCATTTGATGTTTGTAAAAAGAAGAAAATAGACATTGGAGCATTAAATACCACATTTAATGCTTTTCACCAACTTGTCACACTGATAAGATAAAGCAGTCTACTTATCTAGCCTTTCTCGTACTAATTCTTGTTGTAGTGGACATATTTTCACTTTTAGTACTAACAAATGTACTATAATTTCTTCTTTTTAGCATAAAGCTATACCTTTTTATTGAGAGGTATGTAGACATCTTTTTCAAGGAAGTAGGTACGTGAACTCCAAAATGGGAAAAGTTCTCGTGTCACAACACTACTGAATAAACAAATAGTCCAACATATTTTAGAATACATCGTCTATGAGGGTTAGTCAACATAACATATTTAATTTTTAACATACATATGTGGATAGACGATCGAGAAAGCATATAGTAAAAGTGTGTGATCAAACGATTAAGCATTAGACTATTTGTTATTATCAAAATAAAATAAGGGTGTTAAGATCGTCCTTTGTCTTAACAATCTCCTTTTTTGATAATGACAAACAATTATGTTTTAAAAGAGGTTTCCTTTACATGACCTAAGCTTTGATAGACGATGTTTACTAAGCAAGAGCTTTTTAGTTATGAAAGATATATCAATAGATGTTTTTTAAAGGGACTTTTAGAGAGACGCAATAACATGAGATAAGTTGTAGTGTAGACAAGAGTTCAAATTCATCAATATGAAGACGAAATAATCATAAAGTTATAAACTGATTGTAAATAGATTGTTCGTGAACAAAGAAAAGATAAGTGATACTCCCTTTATTTACTCCCTTTATTTTTCCTCCCCCTGTATATATGCTTCTTCTATTGTTCTTCCTTTTTTTGGCATCATCAATCTGAAGAGTCAGAGTTTGAAGGAGTTATGGATGATGAGCCTAGCTCCCCTTTGAAGCGTTTCGCTAATTTTGTGAGCAAAGCTTTTGCACGCTTCCGCTTTTTGCTTTCTCAAAGAAGGGTAGCCTCCAGATGCTGAATAGTCTGCTTCAGTTCAGTGACTTTTGGGCAAACGTCTGGAAGGTTTTGAGAAGAGGTAGAGCCAACGTCTTCTTTTTTAGCTAGTTCTTCTACAAAACATAGATTAAAGACATAGGGAACATAGGGTCTGTAGAACTAGAAATGCCAACAAAAAGCAACACTTCAAAGGTGGTTCCATTGGTTGGCAAGAAAACAAAGGTTTTGGGGGAATTATAGGTGAGCTGGTTTGAGGGAATAGGCGCAGATGAAGATGAAGCAGCAGAAACTTGCACCCAATGGCCTTTGGGGAGAATAGCTGCTTGATGGCTTAGATAGTTTTTCTCCTTAGCAGAGAGACCGGAAAAGTGCTTCAAAGCTTCAACATGATCTTGAAGCCTCTGACAATCTGAGCTCCATAATATGTAAAGAATGCTCTTTGAAGCATGATCTGCATTTTCTCACGAAGAAAATTGTACATGACCCTGCCAAGCTCCTAATCATCTTCACCAATTCTCCATTTCTCAAAATTAGGACTGTCTTCTAGCCGGATGGTAAAAGGATAAGTTTTAACCTTGCCATGGTAGAATAGGTAGATGATTTTGGGTATGTTGTTGTACATTCTACACATGATCAAGTATTCAGAATAGTTGCATTTGAGAAGAAATGGTGAGGTGTGGTAAATAAGCCCTTGTTGTCTCTAAACTTCATATCCAGGAGGAAATTTGGTTCTGGTGGAAGGTAGGTAGACGAACGTTGGTGCGTCTGACTTAGTGCCATACCTTTCTTCCCATACATATGGCCTTATATGTGACTTATATGAAAGGTTAGGGGTTGCTTCACCTTATTTTACCATCTTCTTAGCATACCCGTGGCGTACCAGTAATGGCCATTCCTTTTCAATTATAGTCCTCCACATTTTCGAATTGTTGACCTCTCCCAATTCACAATTAATGAGAGCTTGAAGGATTTTTGGATCAAAAGGTTCAAGGGGTTGATACTCTTTGGATGCTCCAATGCTGCTTGATTCTTGTTTTTCATATAAGAATGTATCTCATCGGAGTCTTTCAGATAGAGGTGTTTATGATCTATACATGTCAAGCAAAACTTCTTTAATCATTGGCTCTGCTACACCTCCAGATGAAGAGCCTTTAGCGTAATGTTCAGTTTTTACAGCATTAGACTATGGCACAAGGAATGTAACAATCCTTTTAGACTGTACATGACTTGGTCTTACCATGAGATCAGTTGTTAACCGCTAAAAGACTTAAGAGATGGTTACAGATTGCAAGACTTCCTATAGAAGGGATCTCGGTAGTCTTCCTCTTGAAGCAACAATGATTTCTTCTTGATTAAATAATTCATCTTCATCATGCTCTTTAGTGACATCTTGCAAAGAGTGTTCAGTGACTGATTAAAGCACTGCTTCCTCTAGTTGCTCTTCTTCTTTTGTTGCCAATTTCTTTTCTTCTTCCTTTTCTTTTTCTCAACCTATTTAGACTGGGCTTTGGCTCTTCTTAGCTGCTTGCTCTCATCAACTTTAGTCTTTGGCTGGCTAATTTTCTTGAGTCTATGTGATCTCCTAGTTTCATCTGTTGGAGCCAATGCTTTCGTAACATTAGGAGTCAACACTTGATTTTTCACTGTAGATTCAGGGATAGCTGGGTCTTTTGGTACTATGAGGTGTTTAATAAGGGTGACATTGTCTTGGTTAGGTTATGGGATAGGTTTGGGTTTCAGAGGAATGGTGAGGGGTTTTTGTTTTTGTGTAGGGAAGAAGGTTGGTCTTGTGTTTGTGGTTCGGGTCTTGGTTCTTGTTGGGATGGTCTTTTAATGGGTAGTTTGTGTTTGAGGGGTTTGGTCTGTTTGGGTTTTGTTTAAGTTTGTTGGGGTTTTGGTTGAGTCTGTTGGGTAGACTCAAAGCAAACAGACGAATCAACAGATGATCCTACTCTGAACATAATACCTACTGAGTAGTCAGTAGGTTCTTCCTTTATCATCAGCCAGTTCTAGATGCTTAGCCACGTATCCAGGAAATAAATGTGCTATCCTCATCTTCTTGATGATAGACACATCAATTTCAAAGCCAGACTTCTTCTCCCACCCAGATTCATTCGCACTAACCATTCTAATTTCAGTGAAAAGCATAGTGTAGGTGATGTAGGTACCTTTGTTTTTCCTTAGATCTTTCTTTTGATTTGATGAGGCAAGATCGCCAGTTGTCTAGAATAAGTGCTAGGAGATTTACTTTCTGACTAGTGAGCATTCTGTATGACCAAAAGCGATTATGCAAGGACACGTTGTCCTTCGATCCTTTGCATGGTAGAATGATATGCAACAATAGATTATGCAGAAGTCTGTAGTTTTTCTTCATGGTGGAGGTATAAAGGAACTTTTTCAAGGAGTCTTTGTTGTCTGTTTAGGGTCTTGGTCTTCCATAGAGGGCCCAATCAACAGTTTCTAGGGTTATGACCCTTTCCCATTTTCAGTAAACAAATCACCTTCTTCCTTGTAGCCAGACATTGCAAGCAATTGTGTCAGTGGAGATGGTGATGGCTTAGTTGTTGATGGTCTCGGTGATGGTTCTATTAACTTCAGACATTGATGCCTAAAAGTATGCGTAGGGCGCATGGTACCAATGGGTCTTCATCTACACGAATGACTCCCACCATATGTTCCTGATGTAAAGTGTTATAGGGAAGCCTTCGTCTTCTAGTCTTTTTAGACTGATCCACTTTTCGAGCACAAAGTCATTCTCGGGAAACCTTTTATAGGAGCAAGTTGCCTTTCGACAACCATGAATGCAAGTTTTCAAGAGTTCTGAGTGTTTGAGAGAGAGGGTAGTACAGAGAATGCGAGGGGATAAGTGTTTCAAAAAGGGTAAAGGGAATAAGCAGTTATTTTGAATATTTAAAGAGCTGATAGTACTGAAGAAACGTGCATTTAATCTGACTTGATGCAGTAAAGAAAAGTGGTGCATGTTTTGGGGGTTATTCAATAAGTAATAATTTTAAATGAATAAACGAAAGGATCGGATAAACAAAAACCTTTTCACATTCTTTTACACAGAACACATGTGTTAGTAAGACGAAGTAAGTGGATAATAAAACATAAGACGATAGTGCATAAGATGATGTACTGAAATGTTCATAAGATGAAATGATCATATATAAGCGATGTATATAAGACGATGTATATAAGACGTTTCAATCATGCAGGACTTTCATATGTAGGTTTTCTATTATGAAATTAAATCGTTGTTAAGGTAAAGCCTTTGTAAAGATATCAACCATTGATGATCTGTATCAATGAACTTAATGTCAAAAATATCTTTTTGTACATAGTCACGTATGAAATGATGCCTTATTTCTATGTGTTTTGCCTTAGAATGCTGAATGGGGTTTTTAGATAGATAGATTATACTAGTATTGTCACATAACACTAGAGTGTTATGCTCAAAGCTAGAGTAATCTTTAAGTTGATATTTTACCCATAGAAGTTATGAACAGCAACTGGTAGCCGACGCATATTCTGCTTCAGTAGTTGATAAAGCAATTGAGTTTCACTTTTTGTCGATCGAGGATATAAGGCATGGTCCAATGAAGTGACATCCATCACTTATACTTTTTCTTTCAATTCTGTCACCAGCATAGTCTCCATCACAATATCCTATTAACCTAGAATCTTTGTATTTCTCATAGAACAAACTTAGGTTAAAGGTAGCAACTAGATATTTAAAAATCCTTTTAATAGCTTTCAAATGAGATTCTTTAAGGTCAAACTAAAATTTGGCACATAAACATACACTATGCATTATATCTAGTCTACTTACAGTTAAATAGAGGAGTAAGTCAATCGTACCTCTATAGATAGTCTGGTTTATAGGTTTACCTGATTCGTCCTTTATCATAGCAACAGATGGATGCATAGGTGTACTCGTAGGTTTGATTTATTCATATTATATTTTTTGAATAGTTCTTTGGTATATTTTTGTTGATAAATGTATATACCTTCTTTCTCTTGTTTAACTTGCAAACAAAGAAAGAATTTTAACTCACCCATCATGTTCATTTCAAACTCGCTCTGCATCAACTCAGAAAAATCCTTGCACAAAGATTCATTAGTGGCTTCAAAAATTATATCATCTACATATATTTGGACTATAATTAAATCTTTGTTTGATTCTTTTCTAAAAAGAGTTGTCAACTTTGCCTATCATATTTGCAGTTAAGAAATTGCTTAGTTTGTCATACTAAGTAAGGGGTGCTTGTTTAAGGCCATATAGAGCCTTTTTAAGTTTAAACACGTGGTTTGTAAGGATTGGATCTTCAAAACCAAAAGGTTGTTTAACATAGACTTCGTCCTTAATAAATCCATTTAAAAAGGCACTTTTGACGTCCAATTGAAAAAGCTTAATGTTTTTATGAGCAGCAAAGGCAAGCATAATTCTAATAGCTTCTAATCTAGTTATAGGAGCAAATGTTTCAATAAAGTCAATACCTTCTTATTGATTGTACCCTTGTGCTATTAACCTTGCTTTGTTTCTTATTACCTTTCCATTTTCATCAAGTTTGTTGCGAAATATGTAACACCCTAAATTTCAAGTACTAGAAAGAAACCACGAGGTAACTCTTAGTATTATGTGTTATTGGATAAAAGATGCCGTAAGAGTTATTATTATTATTATTATTGTGTTGTGTTGTTGTTATTATATTTATTGTTATTAATACCTTAGTATTAGAAATTAGTAGGAATGTTATCATAGAACCCAAAAAAGCATCTAAGGCCCAATAAGGGACTAAAGCCCACTAAGCTACATACTCACCCACATGTTATAAAAAGGGAATAGGGAAGGAGAATTAGGTTTAGCCGTCACAAAATAAAAGAAGAAAGAAGGTGGAGAGAATGAGGAGAAAAGGAAGAAGAAAAGGAAGAAAAAGATGAGGAATAGAAACTGGAGAACCTGAGCCTTATAACTCAGCTTTGCATGTCCCTAAAAGTGAGTGTTCTTTCCCGTATTTTTCCTTGTCCTTTATGTTGTGATTTGTTTATCTATTTACCTTCTCCCCCTCTTTATGCCTAAGTTAGGGATTTGATGGGTTTTGAGGGGATTGTGAGTGAAGTGAAGAGTTTATAGATTAGATTAACTAATTATCAAGGTAGAAGAAGTGAGTGATAATTTAATTATTTGATTTGGAGCATTTAGAAGCTAAAGATAATAGGAAAAATAAATTAAAATTTGTACCTCGGATCTGCCCGGCAGAGTTAGATAGCCGCTAGGTGACCTTTTTCCAAAAATTGGACTTCGTGTTGACGGCAGGCGAATGCGTTGTCCATCAAGCGCGCAGATCCACTGAGCATGCTTGGTCTTGGCGCACACACACCAGGCAAGATACACAACCAATCGGGCGGGTTTGGTCTTGGCGTGCCAGCCGAGCGGACCCCTTGTCCCACCGGGCAGATACAACCTTGGTTATTCCAGTTTTTTGGGCCTATGAACTCCTTTTTGTAGTTATTAATTCATTGTTGCTTCTTTTCTTATGCCTCGTTAAGTTTATACCTATGATTGTTATTTACCTTGAGAAAACTGTGTGATATGAAATTATGTCAATGTTTCATGATAAAAGCCTATGAAAAGCTATAAGCATTGTATGTGACCATGCATCATAACATTTGAGTTATGTGATGAGGAAAGTATGTAGGAATCTGCTAGTGGAGGTCGGGGTAGGTTGTCTAACTCTAGCCTTGGGGGTTATTCAACTGGGAAAACTCCAATGGTCCATGCTGATCCCATGGAGCCACAACATACTAGCAAAACTGGGTCACCCTGACTAGTCACCAAGAGATATCATACTAATTGAGGGTGTGACAACCAAAGGCATCGATACCGATGACGTTTCTTATAACCGTGCATTTACTCCTAATTTATTTTTGACAAGCTTAAGTTGGTACCACATGTGCTTGAGTAGTGATTTAGGAACATAACATGCATATAGTATCCTATTGTAATGTGATATTTTGAAGTGTGCTATGTTGTAACTATGTGAAATCTGTGTGATCTTATTCATGAGTGATTAATGTAATGTATACACGTGTGAAAATATAATTGTGTCTTGTGATGAAGTGTCAAGATTATCTATATGTGATCATGTTATGCATGTATGTTATTCTTGTTTGATGAAAGAAAACAAGGTGTATGTCTAGTTATTAGGCAAAAGATGTGAAATAAATGTATGCTTGTAATTAGGATTGTCTTTGCTACATTAAGAATATGTGAGAAGCTAGACCCTAGGATAGTGTTATAGTTGGATAATAACAGTTGTGACAGAGATAGAGAAAGGGTGAATTCCCATACAGGTGTAATGGATAGGTATGAGACTAGTAAGAGAGAACAAGATGAGAGTATTAAGGTAAGCGTTAAGGAAGTGTCAAAAGTATTTTAGAATATCTGTAGCCTTAGACTTGACCCCTAGAGACAACTTTGAATATCAAAAGGAAGAAGAGTAAATTCTAAACATGAAGGGTTTAAATACTAGAAAAGGTTTTGGGTAAGAAAATATAAATAATGAGGATGAGTTCTTAAGTTAAGAATGAGATAGTAAGCCAATATAATAGTTGTGAGAATGAGAGAGCAGTTAACAGGAATATTGACTGTTGAAAGGTGTCGATTCAACCATAGGTATGGAGAATTATGAGAGACCTAGTAAGGCTAAAGCCATGAGAGATAAGTAATGAAGGTTGTCCGAATAGAAGAGTTTAACCCAGCCATAGAGTCCTTAGAGCACTCACTGAGACATTATGTCTTACTCCTTTAAGTTTCCCCTTTTTCAAGATACAGGTAAGACATGTACAGATAGAGCTTGGAGTCACAGTGCAAGAAGACGTAGTCTAGTTTATATTGTTTTCTTGTATTCCTCTTTATGTTGTGTATGACACCTTCGGGTGATAGATAAGGTGTATTAGCAAGTATGGTATTTTATAGTATTATTCTTATATGAATATAATTATATTTATAAGTCGCTTCAACATTTTGTTTCCATGTTTTTAAGTCTTTCTTTTTTTGTTTTTAGAAATCAAGGCTTTGTTACGGTAATACCCCTTAGGTGTTACAAAATACCCATCTTGTTCCAATGATGCTTTTATGCTCTGGTTTGGGAACAAGAGTCCATACATCATTTCTTGCAAATTGATATAGTTTTTCTTCCATAGTTATAATCTAGTCATCGTCTATAAGTGCTTCTTCTATAGATTTTGGCTTTACTTTTGAAATTAGACCATATGATGCTTGATTTCTGAAAGATGACCTTGTCTTAACTCATTCTGTTTGTTCTCAAATGATCTGATCATGTGGGTGGTGTGTAATAAACTTTCAATCTTTGTGAGCTTGTTTAGTCTGATCATCAGTTTGTTGTTGTTGCGGAGCATCTTTTGATTGCTTGGCTTCGTCTATTCTCATAGGATCAAACAATCCTATCTGTAAATCTGCAAGATCATCTTCAAGATCTGATAGTCTTTTATCAAGGGTTATTGTATCATTAAATTTAACATTAATAGATTCTTCAACAACAGAAGTTCTAGAGTTAAATACTCTGTATGCTTTTGATGTATCAGAATAACCTAGAAAAATACCTTTATCAACCTTAGAGTCAAATTTTTTTAATTGATCTCCAGTGTTGAGAATATAACACTCATATCCAAAAGGAAGAAAGTATGAAATGTTGAGTCTTCTTCCTCTCCATAATTCATAAGGAGTCTTATTTATTAATGGTCTGATCAATATTTTGTTTTGAACATAGTATGCTGTATTTACATCTTCTGCCTAGAAATACATAGGAATTGAATTTTCACAGAGCATGGTTCTAGCCATCTCTTGAAGAGTCCTGTTTTTCCTTTCAACTACCCCATTTTGTTAAGGTGTTCTCGGTGAAGAAAAGTTGTGGAAAATACCATTCTGTTCACAAAAGAACTTGAACTTAGCATTATCAAATTCAGTTCCATGGTCACTTCTGATTGTAGTTAAACAAAAACCCTTTTCATTTTGAACTCGCTTATAGAATATTTCAAATACATTAAAAGACTCATGTTTGTGAGTTAGGAAGTAAACCCATGTATATCTATAATAGTCATCTATAACAACAAATCCATACTCTTTGCCACCAAGACTAAAAGTCTTTGTGGGATCAAACAAAGCCATATGTAACAATTCCAAAGGTCTAGAAGTGAAAACAACATTTTTAGATTTAAAAGAGGCTTTAATTTGTTTCCTCTTTCTGACATGCTTTGCAAAGAAGATGAGTTTTCCAAGAAATCTTAGGCAATCCTTTTACTAAACCTTTTTTATATAATTTTGAAATGTGTTTCAAATTGATATGTCCAAGCTTTTTATGCCAAATTCACCTTTCATCTTCTTTGGTTATCAAACAAGTGACTATTTTGTTTGTTTAGATCCTCAAGTTCAATCTTATAAAGGTAGCTATGCCTTTTAGCAGTAAAAAGAATAGATTCATCATTTCGTCTTAATATGCAAGATTCCTTGTTAAAGAAGACAATGAACCCACTATCATAAAATTGACTTATGCTAAGTAGGTTGTATTTTAGACCTTCAACACATAACACATTATCAATAATAGGAAGAGGTGGCTTACCTACTTTACCTTTACCAATGATTTTTCCTTTTCTATTTTCTCCAAATGAAATAGTTCCTTCATATGGTTGCAGGTCTAAGAACATAGACTTTTCTCCCAGTCATGTGACATGAGCATCCACTATCCAGGTACCAGAATGAATCCTTCATTCTTCCTATTAAGGATATTTACAACAGGAATGATTTGAGATTTGGTACTGAAATACTCTTAGGTCCTTTTATGTTAGTCCCAATGGTCTTATTTGACCTTTGTTTTCTTTTGTGTTGACACCTTAGAGATGAGTGTCCAAATTTGCCACAAAAGTTTCAAAAAGTGAAATAACATTTAGAAGATAATGGTTTAGAATCCTTATATTTTTCAAAACCTATGCCAGATTTGTCCGATGGAAATCTTCTATGTTTCAAAATCAATTATAGTTTTGAAGAACCATCTACAAACTTAGCCAAATCTTGCCTTAGACTAATGATTTCCTTCTTCAATCTGTCAACCTCAAATAAAAGCATAGTCTTTTCAGGATTTGTAGCTTGACCTTTAAGCATATTCTTCAGATCTTTCTTGAGTATTTCATTTTCTAATATGGCTTCTTTGTATTTTTCTTTGTATTTCTTATACTCAAGAGAGATCAAAAGTATCACAGGACATCTCTTCTTCATCATCAGACTCAGATTCATAACTATAAGACGAATGTGAATTAGTCTTAAGGATAGATTTTACCTCAGGTGTTATTTCTTCTGTATTTGTCATGAGACAAATGTTGGCTTTTTCTTCATCTGAGATGCTATTGCTACTATCCAAATCTTGTTAGGTTGCTAGAAGGTTTTTTCTTTGTGTCCCACCTTTTTTTCAGCTTAGGACATTCTACCTTCATATGTCCAAGTTTCTTGCACTCAAAGTAAATAATTTCATTGCTTTCTACTTGGAGTGGCTTTTTGAATCTATTGTCTTTTCTTCTGGATGAGTGCTTGAATCTTCCTTTCTTCTTGAGCATTTTTTTGAATTTTTTAGTCAAAAGAGAGATTTCATCGTTTGTAGAACAACTTAAGCTTTCGTTAAAACTTTCTGACTCATTAGACTGAACTTTCAGGGCTTTGTCCTTGATTTTCAGTCTCTATTTTCTCTTCTTCCTTTTAACTGGTTTCACCAATCTTTAAGGTTATGGAGTCATTGCTTTTGATTTTATCTCACTTGAAGAGATGAACCTTGTAACGCCTGATCGCTTTTAGGATCGAAGACTATCCTTACAAACCAATACAAGACTTTTCAGTGTGTTTTGTCCTCACTCACACGCTTCCTAGGAAACTTCCCAAGAGGTCACCCATCCCAGAATTGCTCCAAGTCAAGCACGCTTAACTGTGGAGTTCTTAAGTGATAGGCTACTGAAAAAGTATATGCATCTTGTTAGTATAGGTAACACTTATTAATTCCTTTAAGCTATCCTCAACTGTATAGTCCCATACCTGCACAACCTCTAGATCCCTCTCATTCCGGTGTGTATTCGATTCATTCATGTACCCCTCCTGTTGGAAGCCTACTAGGAGCCTGCTCCTTATCCGTGCCTCATCTCTTTTGCACCAGCGATTACTCCCTGTCCTCATTAACGCTCGGGATGTTACATGCCCACCAGCTTCTGCTTGGTTCGTCCTCGAACCACACCGTACTAGGAGAGAGGCCCTACTTTGATACCACTTTGTAACGTCTGACCACTTTCAGGATCAAAGACTGTCCTCATAAACCAATACAAGACTTTTCAGCGTGCTTTGTCCTCACTCACACACTTGCCTAGGAAACTTCCCAAGAGATCACCCATCCCAGAATTGCTCCAAGTCAAGCACGCTTAATTGTGGAGTTCTTAAGTGATAGGCTACCGAAAAAGTATATGCATCTTGTTAGTATAGGTAGCACTTATTAATTCTTTTAAGCTATCCTCAACTATACAGTCTCATACCTGTACAACCTTTAAATCCCTCTCATTCTAGTGTGTATTTGATTCATTCATGTACCTCTCCCGCTGGAAGCTTACCAGGAGCCGCTCCTTGTCTATGGCATATCTCCTTTGCATGGGTGATCACTCCTCGCCCTCATCAACGCCTAGGATGTTACAAACCTCATGAACTCTTAAAGCTCCTAACAGTTCATCAAAAGTTAGAGTTTTCATGTCTCTAGCCTCAGCTATAGCTATTGTTTTGGGTTCCCATACCTTTGGAAGACTATCCAAAATCTTGAGATTATTTGAGCTTTGGTAAACTCAATACCAAGACTTTGAAGACCATTAAAATTGTTTGAAATCTCCTAAACATTTCATCAATGGTTTGTTTCCTTCATGATAAACATTTCATAGTGTCTTTGAAGAGTTGCAGCTTTTCTTACATGGACATCTTTAGTACCTTCATATGTTACCCGAATAGCATCCCACATTTCTTTTGTTGACTTATAGTTGCAAAATTAGTTATATTCAATTTTAGATAAAGCACAAGTTATGATATACCTAGCTTTTGCAATTTGTTAGAGCATGTTGAAATCATCTTGGTTGTATTCGTTTTCAGGCTTTGTGACAATAAGATCTCTATGAGTGATGATTCTCCAAATGCTGTAATGAGTAGATTTGATATACATCTCCATTCTATCTCTCCAGTAGGTATAATCTTCTCCATTAAAGGCTAGAGACGTTGACAATAAGGCTCTTTTAGGGATCAACTGTCCTTCAAGGTTTGTCATAAGAATCTTTGTCCTCTAACACTTGTTAAGGTGCTTAACACTTAGAGGTTATGCTCTGATACCAAACTATAAACCTATAGGAATAACACAAGAAGGGAGGTTGACTTGTGTTATTTTAAAAAAATTGCAAAACCTTTTCAAAGATATGTTATGTCAGAAGGACAAAAGATAAATATATATTTTTTTTAAAAAAGGATTTATGAAAACAAATAGAGGATGTAAAGAAGATGAACACGGAAATTTATACTGGTTCGTCTCACCCTAGAGACTATGTCCAGTTCTTAGTATACCATCAAGTTCCACTATATCTTAAAACAAAGATACAAATATTCTTTTATCCAAGCCTCTTCAGGCTCAACCTAAGTAATCTTTCACTTGCCTCTCCAAGCTACCACCCAAGTATTCTTTCATACAAAGCCTCTTCAGGCTTCCACCAATTTCACAAGGAAATGGTTAAGGGTAAGATATTACATTTTAGTTGCATCTTATCAAACGAATATACAATGAAGTTCAAGAATTTGTTATTGGAAGGACTTATTCAAGTTTACAGGATGAGAGTAAAGATAATTTGTCAAAGGTTTTGTGTCTTTAACAATGATCTTCTCTTCTATTTATAATTTTCTCCTAAAGTGTTAGAGATATCCTTCATCTAGATATAGTAAAAAGAAGAAAATAGATATTGGAGCATTTAATGCCGCATTTAATGCTTTTCACTAACTGGTCACACTGATAAGATAAAGAGTCTGCTTATCTAGCTTTTTTTATACTAAATCTTGTTGTAGTGGACATATTTTCATTTTCAGTACTGACAAATGTACTATTATTCCTTCTTTTTAGCATAAAGCTATACATTTTCAATGAAAGGTACGTAGACGTCTTCTTTTTCAAGGAAGTAGGTACACAAACTCTAAAACAAGAAAAGTTCTCGTGTCACAACACTGCTGAATAAACAAATAGTCCAACATATTTTGGAATACATCGTTTGTGAGTGTTAATTAGCATAACATATTTAATTTTTAACGTACACAAGTGGACAGACGATTGAGAAAGCATACAATAAAAGTGTGTAATCAGACAATTAAGCATTAGACTATTTGTTATTATCAAAATAAAATAAGGGTCTTAAGATCGTCCTTTGTTTTAAAGGACGGTTGGAGATTTAGCTAATAAGGTCAAGAACAATTAAATCTAATTAGAATGAATGAAAATCACTTGAATTGGTGAAAGAAACTAATTAAAATGCATGAAGAGAAATTAGTAATAAGTCATAGAATTATACGTTCTAAAAGAAATGTGTTATATTCTAGTAATTATAGAAATGAACTTAAGACTAGTGTACTTGTGATTCATGGTTAGTACTTGAAATTAATTATATGTTGTAGAGGGAAATCAAGCAAACAAGAAGCTTACTAATTTAAAACCATGAATAAGAATGGTGAGCTAGTTAAAGTAGCCTAGACTTAACAAATTAGTTTTAATGAACAAGAATTTTAGTATAAATTGTCAAGTGACATAATATTAATGGACTAAAATCCTAGAATTAAGTACTAGTAATGGTAATATAATGATCAACCACTTATAACGAAACTTAGAACCCTAACTTTAGTTAATTAAATTTGATTCCTATCTTCAGAAAAAATATTAATACTAAGACTAAATGAGGAAGATGAGCAAAAGGCTATTTGAACAAATATTAGTAGACGACCTTGAGAATCATGTGTGGAAACTAAAATTGATCTTGCTAGCCTATACAAGTGTAATATGGCTATTGTGTAGTATTGGATAGAATAATTGTTTTGTTTTGATTATTGTACTTGAGTTAAAGTGTTGAGATGTTATGTTTTTATGGTTTTAGAATTGAGACTGAGATATGATGATTGTAGTAAGCTTGAAAGCAACCAAATGATAAGACCCTGAGTGCCTATGTGAAAATGAATTGGGTTTTGAAATTGAAATGATATTGAGATTGAGAATGGTTGGAAACTGTGGATTGTATTGTTTAGCAGGTGGTGTCTTTGTTGTTAATTGACCATACCCTTGTTGTGGTATGTGGGATAGTACTAAAAAAAAAAAAACAGAGGAGACCTCTCAGATTTCAAAGAGAAATTTCACAACCTTTAGTTAAGTACTTGTGTTAAGATAGAAAATATACATCATATGCATTGAGTAAAGTGAAATGTGTGATGGGTGGACCATAATATGGTACATGAGGGATGAATACAGAACTCTCAAAGTCTTAAGGGTGTAAGGAATTAGGTTATGAAATCCTAAGAGCCAAGACTTGCAATCTTGAGGTGGGAGTATTCACCTTGTCCAGTTTAATAACCCCGACAACTACTAAGCATATCCATGGTTGGTAAAAGCATTCCTTCAAAAGAAAAGACTCATGTTTGTATATAAAAAGAAGTGCCAGGAAAGACTATGTACTGGCGATTATCACCTAAATGAAAAGTAAAGTCCTCTATTTATGGGAATTGGAGGCATGGGACCACTTGCACAAGTCTGTTAAACTTAGATGAACTTAATAACCCTCTACATTGCATGCGTCGGTGATCACTCACAGTGATTATTTTGTTTGTTTCGAACCATTGAGGTTCGTTGTTTGTGGCCTTAAATATAAGGGTGATGTTACCTCACTCCTTTTTCTTCTATTTCCATGTTTTGTATGTGTTGGAGAGCAACTAACACCAATGGAGCCCTTCACCCTGTTCTTAAGGATGATTGTGCATTGCACTAACAAGGGTCATTAGACTCATGACCCTTGGTGCTTCGAGGATACCTTTTAGGGGGTTGTTACTATTACCTATATGCCCTTTTTATGACTATGTCGAAACTCAGCTTACCTATAATCTACACTCAATCATCTACCCCTGGATATGTGCGAGCGACTCCACCCTTATCTTCATAACCTTCGTCTAATTCACCGATACCAAATTTTCAGCCTGCATTAGTGGTGTAGTATTATGAGTCCCCGTCACCTAGAAACGTCTTGCCGCCATTACTTATGCCACTACCTCCATACAATCCTGCTCTTCAGTATGGATTTCTATTTCCTAGACAGACCACTGACTCTATTCCTAGACCCTCTAGGTCCAATGGATGGTTGATTGACGATGGCCATGTCAATAAGGATGAGGAGAAGGAGGATCCCAAGGAGGACTATCAGTAGGGATTCCATTGGTGGGGTAGGTTGAGGATGTAGATAGCTAATTGCTTTGATTTGTAGGCTTTTACCCTTTTGATGTATTATATGTGGGTAGGCCAAGATTCTTATCTTTTGATGTTATGTATATACTAGTCAGCTAGGTTAATCCTTTTCTTTTTGAGATATATTGAATTTCATGATGCTGGTCTGTACACCCTTATGACCATGTACTTATGGTGGTGATCACTTATAATATATATATATATATATATATATATATATATATATATATGGATGATGGATAGGCATGTGTTTATATTAGTTTTATATTTTGTATGTATAAGGTTATGAATTCACTAATTATTTCCATCTTCATGATTACACATGTTAAAAAAAATTACCTATAAAATAATAAATAAGAATAATGATTAAATAAAATAATAAAGAAAATATGTCTTATGACAAAAAGGGCATCACATCTTCCGCAATGCCACATCCTTTGCACACCACTTCATTCTCACCAATTATACTTTTGTGCCTTAAGTTTTGTAGTGTGGGTATCCTATCCAGGGTAATCTTCCATGCGAGAGCATATACCTTCAGGGGATCATATTTTAGCCATATGTTTTTAAGAACATCTTTCTAGCTTATCCTTGGCCAAAGCATAAGAATCTTATAAGCAGACTTAACTAAATATACACCATTTGACTCTCCCTTCTATATCCACTTGTCCTCCTCATCTTTTTTCAGTTCTATGCTTTACAATTTATTTTCCATATCCCCCAACAGTTCCTTCTCCTATTGAAATAGGATCTTCTCCATGCCCACCTCCAAACCTAACTACCTTCCCTCCATCCACCTAAATTTGATAATCGAGCTTTTATATCCACTACTGCATGGTATAATCTTAAATACTTCCTACCCAAATAATCACCTTCCACCCATGGTTCATTCAAAAATAAGTATCTTTCCCCCATCCATTTTCTTATAAATTGTACGTGAAAACCAATTTTAAGCAAAACCATTATTGTTCTTCTCCTCTAAAGAATTTATATCCATCCATCACCTAGAGCATCTTCCCCACCTCCTTGTCTCCTAAACACCCACTTCCCTCTCATGCTTACTCTTTAATAACTTGTACTAGAGTTGTTATTTTTCACCAGTTCATTCTCCACAACCATTTTCCCAATAATGCCACATAAAAAACACACAAATTTTTTTATCCCTATCCCACCTTCCTCCTTCTCCTTACACCCCTGCTCCCATTCTACCCAATGTACTTTCCTTTCACATAACCCCCTTTCTCATAAAAAATTTGTAAATAAAGATTCAAGAAATAAATAATACCTTTTGGAGCCTTGAAGAAGGAAAGAAAATAAATCTAGAGAGACAACAAGATAGATTTTAACATCACTATTTTTCCAGCTATAGAAATGTGCTTACTATTCCATCCTACTAGTCTATTATTGACTTTATCTACCACAGTTACCAAATAGCCTTTTTTCTTGAATCTGCCCTTATTAGCAACCCAAGATATTTGATTGGTACTCCACCCAGTTTACAATTTAGCATTTTTGATGCCTCACTTAACCACCCTCTATCAACGTTCATCCCCACCAATTGCTTTTATCAAAATTTACTTTTAGTCCATAAATTAATTCAAAACGCTGCAAGATAGACTTAGTAGCCCATATATTACCCCAACATTTCTCACCAATAATTAATGTATCTGTTGAGGCAACTTGAAGATATGAAGCACTTAAAAGGCTTGAATGATTAAATGTTTTGATGTGCCTCACTAGAGTGCAAATTGTAATTTGCCTTTGCTTTTTGTTCTTGATGTGTGTGTGTGTGTGTGTGTGCGCGCCTCATGGTAGGAAGATCCAAACATGATGATAAAAGGCTAAATGAGTGGATCCATGAGTTAAAAATATGTTTTCATGTAAGACTACACAAAAACTAAGTAAAAGGAACTTAGAAAACATGTATAGGTTCTTAGAAGTTACATAAAACTTAAAGAAAATTTTTTGGTAGTAATAATCGATTATCAAGAATCAAGAAGCAATAACCAATTGTTATGCTCTGCCTCTTGATTCAAAAAACTAGTGCTTGTGGCAATAATCAAATATCATTAGTGAATAATCGATTATTGTAAGTAAATCTAATACATCCTTTCGCAAATAACCGATTTACTCATCCAATAATCGATTAATTTAATTGAACTGAAACCCAGTGGTTATCAGATCAAAATAATTGATTATTGCAAAAAGGGAAAAAATGAGGCTCGTAAATAATCAATTATCTAGTTTTATAATTTGTTAATTTGTTCAAATTTCAAACCGAAGTACTTTTAAGAACAAAATAATTGATTATCCATAAACAATAATTGATTATCACGGTTTTCAACTATAAATAACAAACTTCACACCCTCCTAAAAAAGTGACTCCCTACTTCCAAAATTGAGTGTACATTTTTCGAAGAATTTTGTGAGCTGTAAAAACACTTTCAAATTAACTTTTGAAGATCTTTTCATCAAATTGGTTGAATTCTCATGGATCTCTCAAAGTGTCTTGGAGCCATCATATGAAGGATTAATTAGTGAGCTTAATCTTTTCATATCTATCACATATAAGTGATATCTTTCTTTTGTGTTGTTGTTGATATAGTGCTTCTTTGAGAAGAGTTCTCAAAGGAATTCTTGTAGTGAGTTTTACAAGAATTGGACAAGGCTTTTTGTGGGTTTCAAGAACCTTAGGCACTTTTCTATTGTGCATTGTGTGTGCATGTCATTAAGTGTTTGTAAAAACAGATTATTGTTATAGTGGAATCCCAATTAGGTTGATTGGAAAAGTGGATGTAGATTTGGTGATCAAAATAGTATAAAAATCTTGTGTTCTTTCTTTTCTTTATCACTCTTCACTACACTTTGTTTTTCATTGAATCTTGATATGCATAAAACTATCATAATGTTCTTGTTCAAGTTTGCATATTAAAACAAGCTAACTACATCAATCCTACTACATCTATATTATCAAATCAATTTGATTTAAATAATTTTGAAAAATATGAGTTTTATCTTTGAAAATAATGTGGGGTTCTTAAAAATTTTTGTTAATCCAATTCACCTCCTCTTAAATCTATCCTTTCCGCTTAACAATATCGTCCACAAATTGTAAATGTGAGATATGAACATTCTTCTCCCTACTACAAAGCTTTTAAAGAAACCTTTTTGCACAGTAGTTTTTATCATACCACTAAGACCCTCCATGGCTATAATGACAAGAATGGTGACAAAGGATCATCCCGTCTCAGGCCTCTACCTATACATTTACTAACATTGACATTGTAGTAGTTGCTAAGCATTCTTTGATCCACCCCTCCATTTTTCTCCAAAGCCCATACGTTGCATCATATACAAAAGGTATTGTCAACTAATGGAGTCGTAAGCTTTCTCAAATTCTACCTTTACACCAGTTCCTTTCTTGTTCGCTTTCCTCATTAACAACTTCATTTTCAATTAGCCTCTCATCCAAAATTTGTCTTCCCTTAATAAAAGTTGTCTAATTTTCTAAGATAACAAATGAAATAACGTTCCGCTATTTGTTTGCCAATAACTTCAAGAGCACCTTCTACATGCACCTGATCAAGGAAATAGGTAATAGCTCGATAGTCTCCTATTTTTTGTGGGTTATCCATTTTAAGAATTAGCACAACAAAAAAACTATTCAATCCTCTTACCAGCCTCCTGTTTTCATGAAATTCATGTATAAAACGAATAAAATCAGGTTTTATTGTCTCCTAAAAGTCCTTTATAAAAGTAAAATTGATACCATTTAGTCCCAGACTTTTAGAGCTCTCACAGTCCCAAACTGCTTCTTTAATCTCTTCTTCTGAGAAGGATTTTATCAACTCCAAATTTTCAGTAGTACTAATATGTAGAAAATGCAAATGATCTAAACATGACCTGTTTCACTCCTTCTCTATAAAGTAATGCTTAAAATGATTTTTAATGTGTTTTCAAAGGCTCCAGACCTTCTACATTTGTACCCTCAAAATTTAGATAAAGTATCTCATTTTTTCTTTTCCTCTATAACAGGCACCTGTGCAAAAACTTAGAATTTGCATCTCCTCTAACAAGCATTTAAATTTGGATTTTTTCCATACTACACTACATTTCATTCCCATAAGTTGTTTGAGACTTACACTACATTCCCGTCTCTTGGCCACCTATTGTTCATCCAACCCTTCCATTTCCCTTTTACTATCTAGTTGATTAATTTCATGCCTTGCTACTTGAATTTTTTTCTCTAAATCCCCAAAATGGTTTCCATTCCATTCCTTCAATTTGCTTTTTCATCATCTTCAGCTTCTCCTTCAAAAGATATGTCTTCCATCCATCTACTTGTAACTCCCCCCATGATTTAATCGCAAATTTCTTATACTCCTTGTCTTTCCTCTAACAATTTAAAACTCTGAAAGGTTTGGGGCCACCAATTAAGCTCCTTTTCTTTTAAGATTATTGGACAATGATCTGACACACTCCTTTGCAAACCCCATTGTAATACATTTTCCTAGCAATTCATTCTATCATCAGAAATCTGTCTAATTTACTCATAGCTAAATTATCTGCTTTGTACCATGTATACTTCCTCCCAATGAGTGGTAAATCAATCAGCCCCATTTACATGATGAAGTCATTAAAAGCCTCCATTTCTTATTGTCTAAAATTACTTCCCACCCCTTCCTTTCATTTGGTGGTCTGATAGAATTAAAATCCCCCAACACATACCATTTATCCCTACCCATCTCCTCCACTTTATTAATAATATCCTGCCATAATTGTCTTTTGCCTCTAATATCACATGGCATATGTACGTTCATGACTATCACATGGTCGTTGTCTACTTTCCATATCCCCTCCACTCCTAGAAAATGACTACCTTTAAACTGGATAGAAAGATTAAATTTTACTTTACACCATATAACAAGCAAGCCTCCTGAACTACTTGTTGTCAGTTTATATACCCACTCAAAATCATCCCCATCCCATATCATAACATATATCCTCCTATTTTTCTCATCCATCTTTGTTTCTTGCAAACACACCATATTCATCTGTTGCTCTTTAATCACTTTTTTGAATTCATTTGTTTTCACCTTTCCCCCTGACCCTCTTATATTATAAGAAAGCATCTTCATCACACTAGTTTCTTTTTTTTTCCTCTCCCCTTTCCTCTTCTGTTTTGTACTTCCTATCTGTCCCTTTCTTCTACATCCTTCAGCTTCTTTACAATTTTCACCTCCTCTAAATTTCCTGTCACCCTAATTTTCTTTCCAAACTCCCATACCTCCTTTCTTATCTCTAAAACTCCTTTATTAATGATCATCCAATTCCTCCATTAAATGTTACTATCAAATGTCGAATTTTTGGAATCACAATTTACCACTTCTTACCTCAACCATTCTATCTTTGTTGTATCCTCCTGTCTTTCTGTTCTTCCAACTTTTTTTGTTGTCTCGTCTTCATTTTCTTCATTCTCCTTTGACAAGTCCATCCTCCCAATCTCCCTCATCTTCTTATTCACCATTATCTCTATATCAAAATCTCTCACCCAAGTCTTCCTTGTTACTATACACCCCCTTTCTTTAATTAAATCATCGCATAGACTCTCCAAGCAATTATTTGGACAAACACTAGTCATATTGTACGCACTACTACCTTTATTATTGTGTGTTAAAATTTAGCCAAACAATCCCTCCTTCAAAAATTGCGTTTGTTTTCCTATGACTCATGATCATACATTGATTCCATTTGTACCATGGGGCCCACCACTTTCCATTCCTAAATTGAATTGCTTCCTATTAACTCTTAGGACGTTTCACCAACAAAACTTTGCTCACGTTCCACTTCCTCCAAATACAAAAGGCTTATAATTAATTGTTGGTGTAACACTAGTGTTTTCCTAATGTGTGATTTAGTAATTTAATAATTTGAAAGCGAAAATTAAATTTATTTTTTTGTAATTAAAAGTTAATAAATAAATTATAGGTGTGTGATTATTGTTTTATGTTGTGTTGTCTTGGAAACTCTAGCTTGAATTGTAGAATTTGAGAAAATGTCATTTGAGCCAAATGTCTCTGTTAGTGATATTTCTATTGGTTTAGTGAGGAGTCGTGATTCCATGTTAGCTTAGGCCTTAGAGTGTTAGAAAGATAGAGATGGGCCTTAGTAAGCCCAACCTCCATCTTAGGTTCATGAGCCTTTTTAAATAGGCAAAACCCTTCTTCTCCTCTCATTTGTTCACCAAACTCGTATAAAAGCACCTCAAATTCTCTCAAGGCTCTCCTAATTCTCTTCAATGTTAAGGCTTGATCTAAGACCCATTTCTTCTTCTTCCTCCTCTTCTCTATTATAGAATCCTGGTTACCCCAAATTGGTGAGTTCCTCCCATTTTCTCTTGTTTTTTGTGGAAATTTGTTGGGGATGTAGGGAAACTTCAATTGAATTTGAGTTTTATTGTTGTATATTGATGGATTTTGGGTATAGGTGTTGTGATTGTAGAGATCTCCCTTTGATTTGGCTCAAAGGTTCCATTCTCTTTTCTCTCCTCTTCCATTAATTCAAGATTCGAGACTTTAAGAGGTAAGAGAAGCTTACTAATCGTTGTTTTTAGGTTTGATATTGTGATTATAACTATTTTGTGCCTTGGATTGGTTGAAATCTGAGTGTGTGTGTGTGTGTATGGAGTTTGTGGTTGAAAATCTTAATAAAAATGGGTTTTGGATGAGATTTTGGTAAAATGGGTTTAGGATGAGATTTTGGTGATTTGTTATTGTGTAATCCGTTAGAAAGGTATTAGAAGTAACTAGGAGTGTTTTGGTATGCTTGGTATTGATTGTTGTGTCAAAAATGACCTTGGGTCATCTTTTTGCGAATTGCAAAAATCACACTTGTCATTGAGAGCTAGTTTTTCAACGGTGAGCGACAGATGACAAAAAGCTATTTGGAAGTTTGTCTCTTAGTGACAGAATTGTGACGCTTAATGATGGATTTGGCGCTCAGTGATAGAATTCGCGCTCAGCAACAGAATTCTAGTGCTAAGCGACAAAAGGCCTGATCCTCTCTGTTGTATTAGCGCTAAGTGCTAGTTTTATGGCGTTGAGTGTGGATTCATCAAGGTTGGGTCCAAGAAAGAAGGTGAAGTGCGGTTGACTGCCAAGGTATCATGTTAGGTGTGACCCTTTGGAATATTAGAAAAATGTTTTATCTTCAAAGAAAGATATTTCATCTTGTATGCTTGATTTATGAGGTTTTGTGTTGTTGTGTAAGGGATATGTGTGAGCTTTGTTGTTGTTGGTTTGTGATGTTGTATCTTTAAAGGATTTTAGAATCTTGATATGCTATTGAAGTGGAAGGTTGCTTAGATAGGACCTCTACTTATTGTTGAGATAATTTGTTGGTGAAATCCTAAAGAGGTATAAGCTACTTAGGTAGGGCCTAACCTATTCGCCATGTTAGGTGTTAAGTTGAGCCTACATGGGGTTATTGGTGGTTGTTGACCATGTGAGGTGTTGAATTGAGCCCACATAGTGGTGTTGTTAAATTTTGTTGAATTGTTGTTGTTGAATTTTATTAAATCGCTGATGTTGGATTGATAGTGGATGGTGTTGTACATGCATGAGTTTGTAGTGGTGGCTGCGTTATAAGCAGGCACGTAAGTTGGTTGGTTAACAAGAGCTGAGGCTTAAACGAACCTCCAACCTAGTGTCGGAAAGGTCAGTAGGGGTCATTGCACCTAGGACCTAGGGGATAGGTAGACGGGCAATTCCACAAGAAGCCAAGGTCATTGCAAGCCTTGTGTCATCATGAGCAACTACCCACATATATCTATCCTAGTTAACCACTTGATTTTATTCATAGATCAAAGCTACGATGTTTCCCAATAGCAGTGGTGGGCACTATGTTAAGGAACATGTTTGTGCTGGTTGCTCAAAATGTTAAAAATCTCTCAAGAGTAATTCTTCATGCATTTGTATGGTGGATGGTGAAATTGATTTATAATGTGGTCATGCATCATGGACATGTCTGTGGAGTTGTATATGTTTATAAATTTGAATGTGAATGACGATATTATATCATGGTGATTGAGGTATATGTTCCCTTTGTGATGGACAAGTGTAATTCTATTGCTATCTGTTTTCTTTTGATTATATGTCATATTGTTTTATGTAAGCTTACCCTTGCACTATTTTGCATGTGTGGTTCATGCCTATAATGATCACGTTATTGACATGGGAGCAGATGGTGAGCCTTCCGTTGATCTAGCTATTCAGAGTAAATGGCAAAGCAGCCAACTTAGAGACAAGGAGATGTGATGAATGACAATCACACTTTTGTTGTCCTTTTGATAGTTGTCTTACTATTGAGATTTGATGTATAGCTTGACCAACTTTAGGGAGTGTGTTTTGTATCCCCTCTCCCTTACTGATGTACATTTTAGGTGTGGCGATGACATATATATTTTATTAAATCTTTGATTTGTACATATATATATATATATATATATATATATATATATATATATATATATATATATATATATATATATATTACACATCTTGGTCTGGATTGAGACAAATGGTCTCTTCTGTATATGTACTTGTTAATAATGATGTTCAATTGTATATTGAAACAAGGTGGTTTCCTTTAAAAACAAAAGAATGGCAATATATATATATATATATATATATATACCTATATATTAACAAAACCCAAAATAAAAGAAAAAGGGTAGCATTGTCATGTAGCGATAGTGGGTTGTTACAATTGGCCCACTCCATTAAGTGTCATATCTCTCCCATTTAATTCTTCCATATTATCCTCTAATTCAGTTTCGTTTTCCTCTTAATCTCATTATTCTTCTTTATCACATCCATCAAACAACAATTATAATTATGGATCATTATCTCTTTAGATTTTCCTCATTAATGTCATTAAATGCCATATTTTTTTGAAATTCAAAATTTTCCTCCCCAAAATCCTCCTCCGCCTTCGATCCACCCTAGTTGAACCACTTTGAACTGGTCTTCGATGAGTTGAATACAAAACCTTATGCCTCCCACTTATAATTGTATTTGTTGGTCTAGCAACAGCTTTCTATGTAACTCATACTGCAAAAACCAAATTATTGTTCTGAGCTTTTTTAACTATGTTAATGGCCTCCTACGATGAAGTCTACATATAAATTCTAGCTACATCTAGCCTTTTCTTCTGAAATTTACTTGAATCCTCGTACATGTAATTACCAAAAGTACTCACCAAGAACTCAAAAAACTTTTTTGTCCACACATGAGCTAGCACGCCTTGACATCGTACTCACATATATCTCTCTCTTGGGACTTTAGTCAAGGACCATTTAGATAACTGATAAAAGAAATTTTGTACAATATCCTCTGCCTCTTTCACTAGCTCCTTGATATTCTCTCCATCCACCGGTTTAAGCAACACCATGTCTCCCCCATCAAAATTACCTCCATGGAATTCAACCCCTCCATTATTAATTTGTCTTGAAAAAAGTATATAATTTTTGGAGCATTCATCCTTTCAACAAAACATTGATCTAACCATTCCATCTTGTAACACCCTAAAGGGTATTACTATAACTACGCCTAGATTTCTATGAACATGAAAACTTTAAAACATAAAAACACACTGCGAAAGCTGCTCATAAATATAAACAAATTTTTATACAATAGTGATAAGAAAATATGTACATGCCTAATACAATTCAGCTATCCCCCAAGGGCATCATACAGACATAAGAAAAAAACATACAAAACTTAAACTAAAGCTAACTACGTCTTTCTTGCACGCGACTCCAAGCTTCATCAGCACACGTCTACATCTATTTCCTAAAAAAAAGAAAACTTAAAGGAATAAGACAAAAGTCTCAATGAGTGCTCTAAAGACTCTATGGCTAGGTTAAACTCTTCTAGTCGAACATTCCTTATCACTTATCCCTCATAGCTTTACCTTCTCTAGGTCTTTAATAAATCCCTATACTATGGTTAGATCTATAACTTTCAATTGTCAATACCTCCTATTAACTCCCAATTCATTCTCACAACTATTACACTGATTTATTCTCATCATTATCTTAGTATTTTGTACCTACTAATGCCTTTTATCTACAACTTACCCTACCTGATTAGACATTCTTGTTTAGAATCTACCCTTCTTCACTTGATACTTAGAGTTGTCCATGATGGTCACACCTAAGGCTAGTAATACTCTAGGATACTCTTAACATTCACCTTAACACACATGATTATATTTCTCTTACTAAAATCACACTTTCTTAATACTTCAGGTGAGAACTTACCCATCCTCTTTCTTATTCGCAACTAGTAGAACCCTCATAATACTATTCTAGAGTATAACCTCTCTCATATCCCTAAGGTAGCAAAAACATCCATTCTTACTTAAGGTATAAACATACTTTACATTTTTTGCCTAATAGTTAGACACACATATCTCATTCTCTATCAAATAGG
Organism: Spatholobus suberectus; assembly: GCA_004329165.1. NCBI lineage: Eukaryota > Viridiplantae > Streptophyta > Magnoliopsida > Fabales > Fabaceae > Spatholobus > Spatholobus suberectus. Next base: position 11,611,931 of record CM014733.1, read on the forward strand.
AACCATACACATGTGTTGCACAATCACATACTCATAATCTTAACACTACATCCATTCATATCACAAGACATAATTACAGTTTTAACATATATATAATATAACAATCAGTCATGAACAAAGGCACTCAATTTCACATAATCACAATATAACACAATTCAACATGTCATACTACAACAAGATGCATATGCATGCCATGTTCCCTAATCTCTACTTCACGTACATGTGGTACCATTTCTAATTCAAGAAAGTAGTCTATAGTACATGCTAGTCATAAGGAAGCGACGTCAACATACTTATGCCTTCAACTTAGCACTCTACACTAGATTGATATTATTTGGTGACTAGTCAGGGTTACCCTAGCTTTCGAAGTATGCCTCGACTCCACGCGATCAGCACGAGTCATTAGGGTTTCCACACCAGGTATAATCACCCCCAAGGCCGAGTTAAACAACCCCTTAAGGCCTTCACCATCCAAATTCATACATACTTTTTGCCAGCACAATCATCTCAAATGTTATGATGCATGTCTCATACATACAATGCACACAAGTGTTCCTCTAGACCTTTTATTTACAAACAAGTGAGTTCCATCCTCGCCTGTCACACGCTAGGACCATCACGGACAAGGTATCACCCAAGCCCATTCTCGTCTCTCACAGGCTAGGTCACTTGTTACAATGATATCAAATCATATCATACATCGCATAGCATGACACACACAAGCATAATATCACAAGTCACAATCACTGTGCAAGTAAACCAACAATTATAACATCACGTACTCACTTCCCTTATTCCATATCATATTCCTATATTTAAACGATCAAATTATTAGTCTCTATATTCAATTTTTGATTACTTAAGCTCATCTTACTACTCTCCTTACTCCAAAATTTGCACATTTCACTGATAGGGAACTCAACACATGCATACTCAATGGCGCATAGGCGTGCTTGATTAACCAATTTTAATACACTTATTATGACTTCGTGCTTGGCTTTATTGAATGTTTATTGGGCATAATATGGGTGTTCTAGTTGAGTTTTGCACGTTTGGATTCAATTATACTTTTATGAATATCTTAATTAACTTTTGATTTTTTTGGGTTTTGACCTTTTGTCTTTGTTTGGTCATAACTTAGGCTACAAAGATGTGTTTGAGGTTATCTTGGTGTTTATGGAAAGATAAGAGAAAAATCTATAATTTTATATGAAGTTGTGAGCTGATTTGGCCTAGATCATGGACAAAAATTGACTTAAAATTAAATACACTGTTGTTCGCTAACAGCATGACATAGGAGTGGTATTTTGGGAATATCTTGAGCTATACACATTATTTTTAGGTGATTCCAAAGCTATTAGTTAAATAACATCCAGGACTACAATTCTTATGAAGACTAGAAGCTAATTCAATCATCTTCCTCCTCATTTTTGCCCACTAAATTGACATTTTCTATCAGGTAGGTAAACACAAACGTACTCACCATTCAACAATTGCAAAATCGTAATTTTTGAGCATAGGGCTTTTTGAGGCCTCCCTAAACTACCAAAACACTATAAGGTTGTGTTCCTACTATCTTATTGTCCATTATACTCCAAAATGAGGATTTCCTATCAATCTTAGTCATTCTTATTTAAGCCTAATCATTTGATTCCTTATCCAAAATAGGGGAAACCCTCAAGTTAACCTAAACCTTCACAATAATCTCATTCTACCCTCAAATAGTCATAGGTTCAATCAATTCATATCAAATTCATCTCAAGGAAAACCAATATAACCACACATTTACACAATACACATGAAGAGCAATAATTACAGTTCATACCAAATCCTAACATACCAAAGGCATTATCATCAACTCTCGAGAATTTAGCCCCAAGGATTCAAGGGTTTAAGGAATTCACATTCCCCTTCACGATCATAATCGAACATAAATAGATACCCAAAACAGTTAGGGTATAGGGCCAACCCTCTACCCATGACTATTGTTAAACCCATAAGCGAGATAATCTCACTCTCCCTTTACGTTTCTAAACATTAATTCAGTCCCATAACTCACCAATCATCTGTGATCTCAATAACTATTCAAAACCCCTAATCTTAACAATATAATTAAGATGGGCAAGGAGAGGGGAAATAACATAAATAATGAACGTAAAGGCTTGGGAAGGACAGAGGGAAGCACTTACTTGGGGAAGACCGCAAAGATAAGCTTTAGGCTTAGGTCTCCAATCTCCTTCTTTTCCTTCCTCCTCCTCTCTTCTCTTTTCTACTCCCTTCTATTTTCTGATGGCTAACCCTAATCTTTCTCTATCTTCTCTTCTTATAAAACCTGGGTCGGTTTGTGGCTTGTTAGGCTTAATCCCTTATTAGGCCTAAATGCTCTCTTTGGGTTCTATTATTTCATTCCTAATAATTTCTCACACTAGGATACTAATAACAATAATGATCCTAATCCTAATAATAATAGTAGTAATAATAATAACAACAACAACAACAACATATCAGAGTCCTAAAAAGGGCTCCTTATGGTTTATTTTTAATACTCAAAATTTAGGTTGTTACACATCTCCCCTATCTTGGCACCTTGAAAGCAAGTCCCTTCCAGTCATCTACTTTAGTTGCCCTATCCTCAATGGCTCTTATTGGTCTCCACTCCATTTTATTCCTTCCGCCCACCACATATGCATAGGATCGTCCTTCTTTGTTGACACTATCTTGTAGCTTTGCTTTTGGTGCCTTTAACATATCTGTTTCTATTTCATAGCCTAAAGCGTGCCAAATTTTCACGTAATTTATACCATCCCATCCATATTATGTTAAGTTGTGCCTCCAACACCACTAGATCCCCTACAAGAAGATATCTAACAAAACCAAATATGTGCTTAGTTCTACTACGTTTTGTTGAAATGAATACATCCACCACCCTTCCCCATTTTTTAAATATTTTCCTAAGTGACTCCACCCCAAAATTGTCTCAAAAATCAATGAAAAAATAGCTAGCATAGTTTTCATTGTTGTCATCTGTTTGTCGTCTTGCTAATCCCGATCTTGTCACTTTTCCTTTTCTTGGTCTCACAATAGTCCATCCTTCCTCCTCATCTCTCTCTCTCTCTCTCTCTCTCTCTCTCTCATCTCATAATATGCCACTATGTTGGGTGTAAAAAAAATGAGTAACATTGATATTCGCACAGGTAAAATCAAATGCCTTAGTCTTTCAATAACTAAATTGTTATTGGTAATTGTCTGCATTCTTGGTTCTTTTTAAACTTTCTTTAATTTCTTTTTTTTCTTTTATTTTCTCATCTTTTTTAATCTCAATTTGAAGTTCACTTTTGCATATTGTCAAATTAATGATTCAACAATCTTAGTACTTATCAAATAGTCTTTGCAGGATAATACTTTGAATCTTAAATACTTAACTTCATTACTTGTCAACAGGTACACTTTCCAACAAAATCAACACATATCATTTAATGTTTGTGTACAATGATTAAAAAAGTTATTAAACAATCTTAATTATAAAAATATAATTATATCTTTTTATTAAATAATGCTTTGTTCAATTATTAAAAAACCTATGAATGAATCTTTGCAAGTTCTCTCTTGTGCATAAGTGGAAGAAAGGCACAAAAACAAGCATAATATACTTTAACAAAATCATTGCGGATCTTATTGGATTTATTTTTATGTCTTTCTCTCTTTTAATTATGAGAAGATTTATTCTCAAAAATATTTTACCTTTACCAATGTGCTTATTCATTTAGTGAATTAGCTAGTTAGATACAATAATAAAGTTAAAAGAGAATAATATACGTTTGCTTATGTTTTAAATTAAGTAACTTAAAATGAAACCAAATCTATTATCTAAAAAGACAAGTATTTTATAATGGAAGTAAAATTAATGTTGCAATTGATTTAACTGCCTCTAATTTATGTTTTTTTTTTCACAAAGTTAGGACTTAGTTTGGTTTTACTCGAATATATAATATTTTAGAGCGAATCATCAATTTAGTCTATGAAATTGTAATGGTTAATTAAATTGGTCTTCAAAATTAATAAAATAGTAAAACAGTCCCTGAAATTATAAATTATTAATCAATTTAATTTCTGAAATTGCAATGATTGATTCAATTAGCCCCTGAAATTCAAGAAAAGACAAAATAATCCCTAGAATTGTAAATCATCAATCAATTTAGTTCTTCATTATTAGTTGGTGCTATATAATGTCGTTAAAAAGATTGAATTGGCACATTAAGTTCTTGAGTGGTAGTCAACTAGGCACATATATATGTGGTTATCACATCATAGGATGAAAATAACCAAAATATTGGTAGAATAATAATCAATTTTTTCCTTTCATATGTCTTTTTTTTTTCCTCCTTCCATTAGTTTTGCATTAGTCTTCTAATCTACCTATTGAGGAAATGTCACCACTTAACTCATAAAATCAAGTTGTGTGAAAATGCATAATTAAATGGAGAGACTTAGCCTTTTAATGACATTAGAAAGGTTGAGTCCTTTCGTTCAATTATGCATGTTTCACACAACTTGATTTTAGGGGTTATTGTAGTGACACTTCTTCAACCGGTAGATTAGAAGACTAATTACCACATTTTCTCAATGGATAGTTTAGAAGACTAATGCAAAACTAATGAGCGAAAAAAGAACAAAGGTGTAAGCAAGGGAAAAATCAATTATTATTGCAACAATATTTCAGTCATTTTCATTCCTGTGACATGACAACCACGTATGCATGCCTAGTTGGCTACCACTTAAGCACTTAACGTGTCAATTCAACCTTTTTAACAATGTTGATGACATCAACTAATAACAGAGTGACTAAATTAATTAACTAATGATTTACAATTTTAGGAAACATTTTGCTTTTTTAAAAAAAAAAATTAGAAACCAATTTGACTGACTATTATAATTTTAAGGATTAAATTAATTAATAATTTACAATTTTAGGACCATTTTGTTATTTTATTAATTTTAAAGACCAATATAACCAATCATTACAATTTCAAGGATTAAATTAATGTTTCGCTCAATTTTTTTATAAAAAGTTGTTGGAGGTATCATTTTATTAGATTTGATACTTGATGTTATTTGATCTTATCCCTACATATAATGTTACATGATCTATACCTTTGTAGATTTGTAGTCTAGTAATAATTGTTTGCTTATATTTTAAATAATATATAATATGTGAAAAAATACAGTGTAATAAAGTACCAAATAATTTTTAAGTTTTTTGAAATTTTGTATACTTGATAGTTTTTATGAAAATTTTCAATTTAATAATTATATTATTAAATTTTATTTTGTATAAAAATTTGTTAAGTATATCATTTTTTAAAATTTGACACCAGATCCTGTTACTTTTTGTTGTGATCTAGATCTAATGGGCTAAACAAGCGCCTACATCATAGAAAGTTCATAATGTAACCCTGGGTCGAATATTGTCATATTATGGTCAGGTAAGATTTTCAAAGCGAGATGCTATTCAAACCCCCTTTTTTGCTCTTCGTATGGTTCGCCTATATTTGTGTAATTTTTTTACAAAAACATATATTTTGTTTTTTGCAGAAGCTAATTTTCATAATGAAATTATATTCTAATACATTGTGGAAGCTAGTTTTTACAAAGTAAAAATTTACCTTACAGAAACTAATGATTCACTCAATTTTTTTATAAAAAGTTTTTATAATATGAAAACTAGTTTTTATTAAATTTTACATTACAGAAACTAATATCCATAATGTAAATATTTACATTACGTTTCCATAAGGTAAATTTTTATACTGTAGACACTAATTTCTGTAATGTAAATGTTTACATATAATTTTTATAACGTAAATTTTTACATTATAAAAACTAGTTTCCATAATGTATTAGAACATAATTACATCATGGAAACTAGTTTCTTTAAGATCTATGAAAAAGTTGGGGTACCAAGGTGAGAAGAGAAAGGATTATTTTGGGAATATAAAAAAAAATCTAGGAGGTGTAAAGAGTAAAAGGGGGAAGGGGGGTGTAAATAACAATTCTCAGTTTCAAAGAAGTCAAGACCAAATGTTAACGGGCCGTTATGTCTCAACTCTCCAATGTCCAAATCAAATCTATACATGTCCGCACATAGCGTAAAAAACAACATTAAAACAAAATAATTACTCGTCCCAGTTTCGCCTTATTTGAGTGACTTTATTTAAAATTTATTTCATATAATTTAATATTTTTTGCATTGGTCCAAAAAAAGGTAGAATGATATGATTGAATTCCGTTCGAAAGATAACGGTAGAAAAAAAACGATAAAAAGATAATGGTGGCAAAAGCATTATTTGAAAGATATTAGAATGGTATGATTAAATTTTGTCCTAAATTTTTGGTTGAAAATATGAGCATAAAAAAAATTGTTATATATTTGTATAAAATTTTGGTGCGTTGGAATCAGATTCCTATAGATTAGTAATGGGTAATTAATGGGTTAATTAATTTTTTTTTCCCCACCTATTTTAGAATTCAATTTTTAGTCCCTATAAAATTTTTTGTTCATTTTTAGTCCTTCATTTGTTTTTATTCATCAATACTAGTCTCTGAGAGAGACTAAAATTAGTCAACAAAAGGGCAAAAATTAGTCCCTCTTAGGACTAATATTGATAAATAAAAATAAATGAGACTAAAAGTGGGTAAAAAAATTTATAGATATTAAAAACCAAATTCTGCAATAGTTAAGAAACCAAAAACTTAATTAACCCTTAATTAATTAATTAATTTTTCCTGGTGTTTTAGCCTTTTAGCATATAGTGCGTAAGTTGGTACCCCTTTTCATGGGCCATGGCCCATAGTGCAGTATAGCTTTGTAGTAGTCTGGATCGAACAGGTTGAAGACTGAAGCTTTGTTTGCTCGTGGACCAAAAACAAAATTCTCACTTTTCTCACAGTAAACTACAATACAGTACCTTTTAATCGTAGTTTCTTTTTTAAAAACAAAAATGATAAAGAAAATTGTACTGCCTAGATTTGGCACCCAATGGTAAGACCGAGCAACCACTTCAAGGACCAACCAACATGGCACACCGAATATAGATCGGCCCGTCGTAAATAAGGAAACAAGGCCCCTTATGCACAATTATGGAAACTAGGGCTGTGATCCTAGCATTTATGACACGTAAATCAGGTAACTTGGCAAGAATTATACACCCATATATATGATTCAGGTGCACTCTCTCGAACCCTAGTCTAAAAACCTTGCATCCCCCAACAAGACCTCTATATCTAACTTGAGCGTCAGAGTGTTTTTGCAAGTACCACCCCACGCCGGCCCGGAGTAGGAGAAAGACGACAAATGAAGGTACATCTCTCACCTACGAAGGGGAGGACAAAGGAGTATCACTCTAAGAGTTGCTGAGGAAGAGAACCAATTTTCGGTAAGAACATTCGGCGCCCACCGTGGGGCCCGGTAAAACTTTTCCCGGCCACACCAATCAAGAGTCTATACTCTTAAGATCATCCGATCAATTATCGGCTCACATGCTCTCGCCTATTCGAGGTTCTTTTTATTTAATTCACCTTTACACAATAGATCGTGATCGGTACATTTAAGTATGTTTGTTAGTTACGAGTTTGACTATTATTCCTTAAAGGAAGTTATTTTTTTTTACCATCTTATTTGATTTGCATTGCAATATCAGAATATTATGCATATATATCAATGCACAAACGGCTTGTATTCCAAAGAATACTAATGCACCACATTAATATATATTAAAAGTGATGACGTTAACATATCGCTCATTCACTAAATTGGACAAGATGATAAAATGTCATACGAGCATCTCACATGATATTTTATTTCCTAAATTGTCATATTCAATCACTGCTCCTTATTATTGTGATAAACAAATCATAATAAATGCCCTCATTCAATTATTCAATGATCCTTGCAATTATTATGGTAAATGGTCATATTTTGGAAATATGCACACGTTCAATTTTTTTTGGAAAGGGCACACATTCAATTGTCCAATATTATTTCACCATGTGTGCACATGCTTGTTCATGTATAAGTGTCAGGATGTGAAGTGCATTATCGAGCATCAAGTCGGCTCACATCTCATTCGATGTGCAACTCTACATCACAACTAATCCTAGCTCGTCCATCTTCCGTAATTGGCGGTACATGCCGGACTTGACCATCTCCTGCCAACATCTGTGTACAAGCTTGGCTCTAACCTCCGATGAAGCTCTCTATCACCATCTCAACCTAGGGACAAATCCGTCTTCCAAAGCCATAAGCGCAGTCCAAAACCAACTCCGATGAGGCCACATAGATCTCATAAAGCTTGGCATGATGAACTACGCATGTCAACCTGTCGTTTGAGGTGAAGCCACCGTGATGCATGTCCCATTTGAATCTATCTATAAACATGCCGAGATGGATAAAATCGCCGCCCACATTCAAAGAACGGACCTGCCAACATCGACATCAACCCTAATCGGGGTATGAGACTAGCGTACTCGTCCCATGAGAAAGCCGACATGATTGTTAACTTCTCAAATCTCATGCTTAACCGAACACAAACATGTAGCAGGACATAGTCTCCAAACTCGAGCATGTCACGAATAAACGCATTGAACAACACATCGGAACATAACACCTTCAAGCCCAAAAAAAAACCTTTGTCGAGCTGACCCACCGAGCTCGATGACTTAACAGGTTTCGACCCACTGAAACCTTTTCCGAGCCGACCCACCGAGCTCGATGACTTAATAGGTTTCGACCCACTGAAGCCTTTGTCGAGCCGACCCACCGAGCTCGATGACTTAACAGGTTTCGACCCACTGAAACCTTTGCCGAGCCGACCCACCGAGCTCGATGACTTAACAGGTTTCAATCCATTGAAACCTTTGTCGAGTCGACCCACCGAGCTCGATGACTTAATAGGTTTTGACCTACTAAAACCTTTGACGAGTCGATCTACTGAGCTCGATGACTTAACAGGTTTGACCCACTAAAACCTAGCTGAGCTAATCCATCGAGCTCGTTGAATTTTAATGGTTTCATTACACTGAACCATAGCCAAGTTGACACACCGAGCTCGTTCTGAACTAAATTTGAAGGGTTGATACGTCATGTCCTACACACCAACTTTATGCCAAACTAACCCAAAGTCCTTTATGGGTCGATACATAGACCCCATACCAGACTAAGATGTCTGAGCTTCTTACAAAGACTCTAAATTGATGCATAAAGGGATGCTAGCTACTTGAACGAAGGGAAGGCAGGAGACATTGAAGCTACTAACATACTTAGCTAAACGTTGTAATAATGGATGATTAAGAAGCACCAAACAAAAGCCTTGCAGCGTTACTTGAACTGAATATACAGCCTAGCCATAGCAGCATTTGAGGACTCCTAAGTTGTCTCGCGGAAGCATAACAAGAATACTCCTCGCCTGTAGACAAAATGCCACTCAGTCATCCAAAGTAGCCTTGAGTCATACAAACTCTGCTCATGTGACCTAAAGCCTTGAGCATCACCTGCTTCTGGAGGTCATTAGCTCGGCATAAAGCCTTGAGTGTTATTAGCTTGGCCTTGCGCCTTGAGCCTCATTAGCTCGGCCTCGTGCCTTGAACCTCATTAGCTTGGCCTCGTGCCTTGAACCTCATCACCTTGCCCTCGCGCCTTGAGCTTCACTAGCTCGACCTCACGCCTTGAGCATCATCTGGTCGGCCTTAAGCCTTAAGCATCATCAGGTCAACCCTAAGCCTTGAGCGTCACTAGCTCGACCTCACGCCTTGAGCATCATCTGCTTAGCCTTGAGCCTTAAGCATCATCTGCTCGGCCTTCAGCCTTAAGCCTCATTAGCTCAGCCTCGCACCTTGAGCCTTATTGGCTCAGCCTCGAGCCTTGAGCATCATTAGCTCGGCCTTGAGCCTTGAACGTCATTAGCTCGGCATAAAGCCTTGAGTGTTATTAGCTCGGCCTCGTGCCTTAAGCATCATCTGCTCGACCTTGAGCCTTGAGTATCATCTGGCCTTAAGCCTTGAGAGCCATTAGCTTGGCATAAAGCCTTGAGTGTTATTAGCTCAGCCTCGCGCCTTGAGCATCATTTGCTCGGCCTTGAGCCTTGAGCATCATCTGCTCGGCCTTGAGCCTTGAGCCTCATTAGCTCAACCTCGCCTTGAGCCTTATTGGCTCGGCCTCAAGCCTTAAGCATCAATAGCTCGGCCTCGTGCCTTGAACCTCATCATCTCGCCCTCGCTCCTTGAGCATCATCACCTCGTCCTCGCACCTTGAGCATTGTTAGCATGGCCTACACCTCCCAGAGTATGCTTCATTCGATCCTAGCCAAAAGTAATTCCACTTTAGCTGTAGTTAGATTACTAAAGCCAATTTTGAGCTCAGTGCAATGACGCCAAGACAAGACCCGAACTTCATATCACTACACGATTAGAGTTTGGTTAAACTAATGATTCATAAAGTCTAAATGGACAACTTAAAGAGTTTGATGCTAGAGCATGATTAGACTCAACCATATATAAGCTCTTTTGCTTTCCTTAGCTTAAAGCTTGGGGGGCTTGTGTACTGCTTAGATTTGGCACCCAATGATAAGACCGAGCAACCACTTCAAGGACCGACCGACATGGCACACTGAATATAGATCGGCTTGACGTAAATAAGGAAACAAGGCCTCTTATACACAATTATGGAAACTAGGGCTGTGATCCTGACATTTATGACACGTAAATCAGGTAACTTGGCAAGAATTATACGCCCATATATATGATTCAGGTGCACTCTCTCGAACCCTAATCTAAAAACCCTGCATCCCCCAACAAGACCTCCATATCTAACTTGAGCGTCAGAGTGTCTTTGCAGGTACCACCCTCGGCCAGCGGCCCGGAGTAGGAGAAAGACGACGAATGAGGGTACATCTCTCACCTACGAAGGACGGAGGATGAAAGAGCACCACTCCAAGAGTTGCTGAGGAAGAGAACCAATTTTCAGTAAGAACAAAAATCATAGTTTGTTTTAAACTGACTTTAATCAAAATGAAATGATAATATTATAAATTTTGTCGAACATGTTATATTTCAACATTTACAATCGTATAATATGTGTAGTCATCATTTTCTTATCTATAACTTTGATCATCATATTATACTTTAGCAAATTTATTTTGATATCCATATTTTTTAAAGATGGTAAATGTGTATATGGTTTTTTTTTTTGGGTAATCATGTTATAGGTGCGAAAGTAAAACCTATAACAACATGTGGAGTCTCCTCTCCCAACTATGTTTTTTCCATCAACAAGATTCAAACATGAGACCTTGCTTAAGGGATTCAAACCCAATACCACTTGGACCAACATGTTAGTATGCATATACGGTTTAACTTTAAGAAAATTAATCGTTCTTTTTGTTATATGAGGATTTTTGAAAAAGAAAACAGTGGTTTTTGGAAATAATTTATTTCCAAACATGTACTAATACCATACTAATGTCAACATTTTCTTATTGTTAAATATACTTTTCGATATTTATTGTTGAAATAATAATTATTAAATATCTGCAATATATATTAGAGATACTTAAGCCACTTGATAAAGTATAATTATATCATAATTTTAAAAACTAGACTAAGTGGCTCAACTCGGCTAATTTTGGATTGATGATTGAAATTCACAAAACTCCAACTTATACTTTAATTCAAGTGGATTGTTGTGTGGACTAGGTTTCACTCATGTTCATGATTGGACAAGTGATCTAAGTAGCAGCAAATCACATTCTATGTATTGGTTAGTTATTTGCATTTATCATGCATTAAATCCCTCTTTACCAAAGCTTAAAGCTCCAAATTCCTTTCTACAAGTTTGGAGTGTGACAATCATGTCTGTCTTGTTTTGATCAAGAAGGACTATGCCGTGAAGATCAAGCCATCCCTCATAATTTCATATCAATAGGGCTCCATTTATGATTAATTGCATGATGTTAATAGACCAAATGCTATGGTTGAATTATGTTATCAATTTTCTTAATTACTTTGCTCTTCAACTAATCATTTTTTTAGCATGATACTGGACTACTATTACTACTGGATTGGATGCATCATATAATACTTTCATGTGAAGTATTTTTTATAATAATTTTGTGTCTTGATTTTTTGTTATAACTTGATCTAGGATCGAATCATTGAGCCGATACACAACATATTGATAAATCAACCTTTGATTTAAGTTATGTAGCCTTCAACGAGGGAGTTGAGTTTGATTCTTTATGAGAATACGTACGGAGATGAATAACGTTGATACCTTCAATAAGGATTGCTTTCACAGTTTTCACTTGAAACCTTGTAAGGAAAAAAAAAAGTAGACTTTTTCTATTTAAATGACTCATAACAATTGTGAATATTGACTTATATATAACGTTTGGTACAAATATTTTTAAATTTTTGTTAAAGTTTCGTTAATTTCTGTCAGAAAAAAATTGTTATTAAACATTTTTTATACCTTCTTTCCTCTCCTCTTCTAAAAGATATACAGGTATTATACTATCCTCTCCTTTCTTGAAAGATATAAATATATATTACATTTTACACCATTTGTTTTACTAAAATAATTTTATAGCTAAAATATCTTTTATACTCCTCTCTTTTGAAATCAGAATTTTAATTAAGAGGTAACCTTTTTATTTTAATTTTGGAATGATTATTTAAAAATATGTAATTTTAAAAATTTCTAAATATTTCATATATATAATAATTATTTTTATTTTATAATATTTAGTTTTAGTGAAATAAAATCTTAATTAAAAGAGACGTTATTTTATTTTAAAATGCATTGATACTACACTATGGATCGTTTAAAACTATTGTTGCTACTATCCATGTCCACATTTTGGACTATATTGAAACGTACATTTTTATGAATATGGTTAAATTATATTTGTGTGAGATATTTTGTGTGTGGTAATTTTTGTGTAAGTGTTTGCAGTGGATTTTTTTTGTGACATGATATAAATAATATGTCAAAATATTGTGAACAAGATATATTTTAACAAGTTGAAGTCCACTATTTAAAATTTTATTAGAAAAATTGAAGTCAAAGCTACACACACAAAATCAACAATCTGGTATGCTAGGAAAATAACATCGAAATTATTAAAAAAAAAAAACTCAATTATAACAATCTCAAACTTGCTAATTCTTATTTATTATAACTTTGTATTCCTTTCAAAGGAATAGTGGTAATAATAGTTTAAATCATCAATATTCTACATCATATAAACAAGTTAGGTTCGATTTTTATAAAGCCTAACATACATATTCTTACCTCTATTTGATATTAAATGATCACAAATTAGGCCATTAAACAAACTTGTAGGCCAAACTTTTATATAGGCCAGGCAAAGCCTTTAAAAAAGGCCTATGACAAATAAATAGACAACCCAAGCTATGTACTTTTAACCAAAGCTAGGCTCAGGTCTAGCAAAGCCTAGCCTAACCTATTTTCACCTCTATTGGTGGCCCTTTCCTTAGACTCGTCACTGTGAGTTGAAGGTGCTTGAGACTCTCCAGTAAGCAACGTGATACCACTTCAGAGGTTCAAAGACAAGTTTTTTATGTTGTAAACCTAACCTCGACTCTTGCCCTAACAACCTCCTACCACAAGCCAAAGTCATCGACCATCCACCTCTTGTGTCTCACTTGGATACCTCACCAACTTGCACTTGCATTTAGCTAAGACGATAATTATAGTTGTCCTACTCAAAAGAAAATATAACCTAGTAAGATACTTATTTTGTTTGATAACCAAGTTGTATAAAAATAAAGTATATGATCAAAAACTTATGTATATCCTCTAAGAGAAATTATCAACCCAATCATTAGACCTTTTCTTATAGGTGGCCAAGAAGAGTTCATCAAGGTCCACGGATCACCCAAGTCTCTTGGTCTTGTAAAAAAAGCCAATGAATGTGTACAGATATCTCACATTCTATTAAAATGAACTAAACACAAGTGTGGAGTGAATATATACCATGTTCAATGTCACCTTAGCATGAGAGTTGCAACCTGTAATGTGGATTGCTTTGCCTCAACCCAAAACTCAATTAGTCTTATTTTGGGCTAAAATCCTCCAGAAGGCCTCATTATCCCAATAGGCAAGAAGACCAACCTATGCCTCTTCCCCCATCCACCTACGATTTGTCTTGCTTTTCTTCACCTTTGTAAGTATATTTTGAGCAATTTAAACATGTTATGGAAAATCTTGTGATGATAAGGATCCCATGAAACTTTGTTCTGCCCATAGATTGGGAAATAGTTAGTTAGTAAGTAAATACAGTTACATAGTCGTTACATAACCATAATTAAATACACATAACTTACCCCAAATCTTCCCCACCAATCCTTCCTAACCTCCTTAAGGGTCTTACTCCAGCATTGCTAAGGAGCCCAAAACTATGTCATGATGGATCTCTTCATCGCCTCAGTGGTCACAGAAAAGTGCTTATTAAACATCAAATCAAATGTATAGATGAATTTGAGTGCTTATTAAATACATAAAGAAACAAAGAAAAGTGTAACTTACTCTTGACCAATAAGGGATGTGTCCTCTTTTGCATCATGTTCTAGGATTGTTTTAGGTGCATTTTGTGTTAGATTTAGGTCTCACTCAATCATTATTTGTTTGATCTCTCATTTTAGGACTTTTTACTACATTAGATTGTGTTTTTGTGATTTTAGGAAATATTTCATTTGAAGGGAACTGCAGCAAGAGGAATTGGAGCATTCATAACTTGGGCTCTTGTAATGTGATTGAGGTGATCTTAGTGTCTATAAAAAGCCTAAACAAAGATTTTCACTTTTCAAGTGAAGACTCTGATTTGATTCAGCTTGGATCATAAAGGAAATTAGACTTAAAGTTAAAGTTGATGTCCTGTCCTAACAGCTTAACATAGGTGCAGTGTTTTAAGCATATCTCAAGTTGTAAGACTTGAAACAACATGAGATCAATGCCTAAATTTCAAGGATGAATTTATCCACAACTTTTGTAAAGATGCCTTGGTTGAATTGTTCATGTCCTGACCATAAGGAGCATTATGACTATGACGGGCTGTAGTACTCTATTTTGAATTTTTTGTATTTTAATTGCAATTGGCTTAAGTCCTTTTAGGTCCTTAGGTTTCAATAGACCTTTTAGAGTTTTTTATTTAGGGGTGGTCCCTAACAATTCCTAACCTTAAGGGGGCGACGACTCTAGGAAGAGGATCGAAGATGATTCTTCCATTTCTCTTCTTCTACATCAGGATTGGATGTTCCTTCTTCTTTATTTTGCTATTACCATGGTTATGCTTAAGTAGTCATTCTTGTATATAGAATTAGGAATAATCCTTTGATATTTTTAATGGATTTGTGATCTTTATTTCTATATGTGAAGTTTGTTTCCCTTTCTTTGATTATGTTCTTATTGAGCTCAATTGTGCTAATTGTTTGATCACATCTTTGTATAACCTTAGGCATTTTAGGAAAGGATTGAAAGGTAAACCTAAATGTTGGACCTATAGAAAAAGAACTCAAGCTTTAAATCATGAAAGTAGGTTCAATCCTTTGAGGATCAAATAAATTAATAAAGAGCGAAATGGATCTAATTGAACATAGCTATCATGAAAGTAGGGTCAATTTAATTAGATACACATGTGTCTTGAAAGGGAATGTATGATACTTTAAGTTAATTCACCTTCAAAATTGTAATCAATTGAAGCATGTAGGTGATAGAGGTTAATCCATTAATCATTATTAAGTGAAATGTAATTTGAAAACTCTTCTTACCATTGATTTCCCTTAATCTTGATTCTTGCATTCTTGACCACTTACTCTTATTCTTTACCTTTTAATCTCTATTTTAACAATCAATCATATTCTCTCCCATTAAATAATTCTTTCTCATTTTATCTTCTTGAATCACGATAAACTGATAATCATAAAACATAGTTCTTGTGGATTTAATATTTTATTACTTAACAATAACCGTACACTTGCAATTTTCTCCTACCAATAGGTTGTATGATGAAAGGCTTTTTTGAATTGAATGACTTGAAATCTCACATTTTCAACTAAATAGGCTTTTAAAGAAGCATTGACTCGACTTATTTAGTAAACATGTTTGGTCCAACTTAAGTCTGATGTAGGTTAAATTGTAGGCCCTCGATGAGTGACCTAACTTGTTTTTATCCCTAAACCTAACAAACATTAAGAATATGTTTCATATTGAAAACAGAGTAAAAGACAAATTCTTTTATTTTTAAACTAAAACAGTTATATAGTATTCATAAAAATAAATAAATAATTATCATTATATTTTTTTATCGTAAAAAAGTACTAAATTAAAGAATATTTATTAAAAATAAAAAAGTTCATCCATCCTTGTTTTTTTTTACAAAACTCTACTTCGAGACATTTTCTAAGGAATAAGGTGGGGGGAGATTTTCCTAATCTCCAACGAGGATGGTTTGGGGCGATGGGATTAATTATTTGCATGGTCAAGGGAAGGTGATTTCGAACCACATGGGATCAAAGTGTGTATGACTCGAACATGGGAAGGGATGGATAAGTAGTGGAAAATTGAGAAATGTCATGTGCTAAATCTAAACCAAATTTCATGTGGAATAGTTATGTTTAACATGGTTTACTGCTTGTCCTTGTGTGGAGCAAACTAAAATATCACGTTCCACTCAGCCATTTCCGCCTTTTATTTTGTTAAAAAGGTAAAGTAAAAGCTTCTTATGCTCCGAAACTGAGCTCCTTGAAAGTATTTTAGCTTTTCAGCGGAGTACGTCACTAACCTTTCTTATAATTGTTTTCTCTATCAACAAAGCCTTTTAACCTTTTGGATTTATACATGACGCGGCTGATCCAAGTAACTAAAACAAATAATAGATCTCTTCCAAAATCAAAATAAGCTTGTAATTTGGTGTGGGGTTTAAGGGGGAAATAAAGGGTGTACCACGCATGATTGTATCAGCCAGCATTTCAACTAGAGATTCTATCTATCCATCATGATTGGGTGCACCATTATTGTTGTTGACTGCTTTTTCTTCTAAGGAACATCTCACCTTTGACTCCTGCACTTGCCTTTTCTTGTGACTCCCTCTGTTCCCACTTAGTGGAATGCCTTTTAATGAAATTTTGTACCATGACATTAAATTGAGAGAGCCCTTTTCTCTGAAATTGTTTTCTTTTACTTGGCCTCTCAAAGAGATGGTTGTTACAAATTGTAAAATGAGTTAGTATCCTCGGTTGAGGATGGTGTATATTAAAAGAGTTATATTATTCACACAACATATTTATGTAGGACGTTTTAGGTTTAATTACATGTTTGATCTTTCAATTATTGTTACTTTGCAAATATAGTCTCTCGAATTTATTTATTTTTTTGTGCGAATTTGATCACCCACTATTTTAATTCTGCATTTTTGATCTATTTGTTAATTTTACATCCAATATTTAAGAAAAATGCTAACATGACACTCTATTGCATTGTCACATCAACATATCTATACTGGCATGACTTTCTATTGCACTATTAGTCAATATTTTTTTATTAAATATTGAATGTCAAGTTAACATATGAACAAATTGTACAATTAAAATAGTGGATGAATGACATTTGCGAAAAGAAATGAGGGGACCAAATTTGTAAAATAACTATAATTAGGAGATTAAAAGTACAATCAAGCTCACTTTTTTTTTTCTTATTACATGAATATCTCACGCAATCTCTATATATTGTATAATTTTTTTAGTATGAAATTTATATAGAAATACAATTTCTCATCAAAATCCCGTCCTTTGTTAATTATTTTTTTTTTAGCCATGAATGTAGAATAACAATGTCATTAATTAACTCCACTCGTGACACGCTAGTTAAGACTAGAGCCTAGTTCTTACTTTCGAGTATATAAAAATCAGTTACCGTTGGAGACATAGCTAGTGTCAATAATTGGGAGCAACGTGAAGTGAGGAAAAAATGACATGCCATATTTTAACTTTTCATATTCACAACGAGTATGCTTCACTTGAACAGGACATTTCCCTCAAACAGTCAAACTTCAAGATTGATCGTATAAGACAATGCACGTGTCATGCATACAGTCGAATGTTGCTATGTACAATGTCGTTGAATTTATGCCAAGGCCGCCGAACACGGCGATGATATGTATATATGCATGAAACCAAGACCAATCTTGAAAACTAACCTAAACAAAGATCTTCAACTGTATCTAACATAGAAAATAGACTTCAATTATTAAATAACAGAATATACAAAAAAAATAAAAATAAAAAATGTAGCATCAATGATGAAAAAGTCAAAGTGCCCAAAATGCTTTCAATTCAAGCCATCAACTCATTCACTAGTAATTAACTTAGCTAGGGCTTGTCCCTCGTTCAGTACACCAAAATGTGACTAAATATCTAATCCACAGGAAAACTAGTAAAGTCAAGGACAATTGATATATAAATGAATCCTTTAAATATGTTGTTCGAGGTTCGAGTCACCATGTATATTGATTTTGTTGGGAGAAATAAAACCTATTTCAATAAATTTTACACTTGCAATTAATTTTTTATTCTTTGTTGGGAGATTTTTTGTTTTGGTATAGATAACTAGTATCTTTTATGAGAGACAATCTGCTCAAACTAAGTAGGAACATTATGGACGATAAACTTACCATCTAAATATTTGACGCAATTATATATCTATAGTTCGAACTCAAGATTACTGGTTAAGTTGGAACAATTTTGTATCTGTTGATCCACATAATCAGTGGTTGTTAGCCGTAAGATACTTTTGGTTCATAAAAGGAAAAAAAAATCAACGGGAATTTCTAAATAACGAGGATATGGAGCATATCCCATAAAACATTTTATTTTTACCCTATGTATTTTTCTCTGTGTTTCTCCGGAGGGAGAGTAAATTTGACCCAGTTCAGTAATTGTTGGACTTGACATGTGTGTGCTAAAACGAGGAATGTGGAGGGACAGGTGAACCTTAAAGTGTTCCTATAGGTGACAAAATTCAAACGGCTAATGATGAAAAACTCACTAAGATGCCATGATATTAACCAACTTTGCTGATTCAAAAGTAAAACAAAATAATGAGACTAAGCAACTTTATTATTTGATGGTTGCGGGGAGCAAAATCAATCCCAATACAGGTGAACAATCATGAAGTTTCACTGATAAAGATGGGACACCAAATCACGCAAACCCCAACATATTATTCTGAAGCCAGTTGAAGCCTGTGGACTAAACAAGGCATTCACTGTTTATGTAAATGACCAAATCAACCCAGAAGTATGGGTTTTAAGTAGTTAGGTGTACATAAAATTTTATATATCTAACACGTCACGACAGTCTTTCAGACTTAAAAGTGTGCACAGTGTATAAATTAATTTTAACTTATGCTAAACTTTATTTTAATATAACGAACAGATCCACAGAGGTGAATAATTGAACTTCAACCGTTTGGTACAGAGACTTTAGTACAATCTAAACCAAATTAATCTAGAAATTTAACTTCTCAGAGGAAACACAGGAGTGGTTTTGTTTATAACTGCTATGCTTAAATTGCATAAGGTAACAAAGGAATTAATTAAACTTGAATAGATGAGTATTTTAGCAGCAGTTAGGTAAAGAATTTAGTTAAGTTTATGATTATTTTGTGGATAAGAACTACAGCTGTGACATGAATCAATCAGTGATCGCAATTATTGAGCTGAACTGAACCCAATAAGATCTGGATTATAATGAACCTGCCAAAGATGACTAGAAAACGATGTTTAACTAATGTTACTCAATCTTAAGCATCATCAACCAGTCAAAAACTAAAGAAAAAGAACTGAGGGAAAGTATTTTGAATTAAAAAAAGAAACTGAAATGGTAAAAGATAAAATGGGATTCTGATTAAACTAGCAATTGCAACAGATGTGACATGCAATCACACATTCGCTTTCATATCCGTATAGTAAAATCAAATGGATATAACCACCTGCTTTGGACACTCGTCTCCCCATTGGGATTACCTTTACCTAATATGAATTCGGTGATTTCAATGATACACTATCGTTTTCATGTTCGGGTTTCATCAGCTTCAAACATTCTAGGCTAAAATATGTTTTTTATCATTCAAAATGTCTCTTAGTCTTTATAAAAGTTTAATACGTTTTTAATTCCTATATTTTTAATAGAAACATATGTTTTTAGTCTGATGATTGATGAGAGACTAAAACTATATCACTTTTAATAAATGTAGGGACTAAATACGTATTAATTTTTTATAAGAACTACAACCGAATTTTCAGATATTTTGAAGAACCAAAAATATATTTTGTCTAAGATTTTATTTAGAATAACGAATTCATTTAACTAAAGTAGCACTGCTGCAGGAACTAAAACTTCACTTTCTTTCCTTCATGCTTTAACAAAAAGGGGGAGAAAGAAGGAAACTCCTAATTAACATTTTTACTCTTCTACTTCATGATTTAATTATACATTGTCCTTTTCTAATCTCTCTGTGATTGTACATAGTGAAATTGGTGACTAGCTATTAATTAATGTGTAACCAAGATAAGTTGGTATGCTAAACATGGAACTTAAGGGTAAGAATCTCTGAATTTCTAAATATAATTAGGTTTGCTGCAGTAGTGGGGAGAGGGAAAATGTGAAAGGTGGGAGCCAGTTAGAAGTGGCACTTCCTAAGAGAAAAAGAAAGGGAAAAAAAATGCTACAAAGATGAATCTTGTAAGCCTTTCAAGGTGGAAATGGGCCCTTGAATAAATCATTAGAACAAGCACTCAATCTCATTCAGTGTCCATTCACTTTAAAGGAGCAATCCCAAACAAAAGGCCAGTAATTTATAAAGGTATTTTAAATTTTGAAATTTTTTCCAAAATGTCATCCTACACTGCAACAATAATCATATCCTGTTTGCAGCAAGTCAAAACTTTATTGTTTCACGTACATTCCTTTGGAAAATTATTGGAAATCCTACGTGGCTATATATGTTACGCCTCTTGTAGGATCTCAAAGCTTCATTTTGTTTTCTTCAGGCATCAACTAATAGTACCAACAAGATGTCAGCTGAAATGGAGTTTGTTTTGTACAATCTACACTCTATGATTGTGGATCACCAAGAATATCAAAAGTTTGCACAATATACGACCTGATCCTTTAGATGGAGACTCATAAAACAAACCCTATGGTCAAAATGAGAATGAGGTTTTGTTTTATCTTTTGTTGAAACAGAACAGGAAAGACCTTCTAGATTTTGACCTGATTAACCTATTCCAACTACAAATAACATAAGAAGTGATGTAGTGAATGTTGGTTGAATAATGTAAAACAAATAGAGAAAATAGATTATGCACAGACAATGTAAAGTAATTTTACTGTCATTTAATTATAAACTATCATGTATAGTAAGTTTATTGGCTTTTACAATAACTATTTTAAAGTCATGTCAACGGTGATTTCTGATTGGTTGACAGTGTAAAAGTTTTTATACTGACAGTGCATAGTCATTAAACTCAAACAAATAACTCCTTCCATTCAAAAGTCACTACTCTCTTGTGTGATTTATTTGCAAGAGTTTAATTTTCATACCAGTGTAAAAGTTTTTATATTGTTAATTGATTACATTAATATGATTTTTAAAGCAATTATTATAAAAGTTAATGTTATCATACATTGTAATCTATGATTGAATGACAGATTGACAATAGTGCATTAAATTCTATTTGTAATTAGTTAGGAATTTAGAAACATGCAAAATTTTGGAGGTTATTATTGATACTTTTTAATTTAATTTATAATTTTACATAGAATAAAATTACACAAATATTGAATAAGGTTTGACCACTTTATTTTGTTATTCTATTTATTAATATGATGTGATAATAATCACTAGTGCGGATAATACTTTTTAAATTGGTTAAAAAGGTTAAAAATGACTTTTTAAATCAGTTAATGAACCGATTTAGATACAGCAGATATAAAAAATGAAGACTTTTTAAATTGGATGTTGAACCGATTTTAAAAAGTATTTTTAACTCAGTTATTCCATAACTGAGTTAAAAGAAGGCTCTCACAATCTGCAATCAAACATCACAATACCACAGCTCAACTAGCTTTCCCACTCCCAATTCATCAATTCATTTTCTACAAATAAGATCAAGCTTTTCCACTCTTGATTCATAATCCTAACTACTAGACTTTTGAACTTTGTGAGCAATCTGAACTAAAAGTAAAATCATCGCAGATCTATCCAAATCCAAACGAGATCCAATAAATTCACAAAACAAAAGAGAAATCGCAACCACTCACCGATGCCATTCCCAAAGAGCGTAACCTTCCTCCAATTCCATCTTAGTCAGCGGCAAGAGCATTGAACTGTTAGAGACAAAAACACCATTGTCGTCATTGTCATAGTCATTTTCATTTTCGTTCTCTATGGTGGCTAGTTCAAAGGGAGACAGAGACTAAGCAGGATTCGAATTAGTAAAGTTGTAGATCTCCGTCGGCAGTAGTGGAGTGATCGATGGTGACATTGCCGTCCGCAGAGAAGGCTTTTTTAGAACTTTTAAATACTTTGGAGTGATTGACACTATTACTTTGCTTTGACAGAGGTTGAGCAGTGTCTCTAAACTTTGTGTGATTTGAGATTTTAAAGAAGAGGGATTTGAAATTTTAAAAGGCTTTTTAAATCGGTTCTACTTGTAACCAATTTAAAAAGTAAAACTTTTTAAATCGGTTGCATGAGAACCGATTTAAAAAGATTTTTTTAAATCGGTTCTCATTTTACTTTTTAAATCGGTTGTAAGTAGAATTGATTTAAAAATATCTTTTTAAAATAATTTTCATGCAACCGATTTAAAAAGTTTTCACTTGTTTGCAAAAATGCTACTACATTTTTTTAAATCAGATTCGAAAAAATCAATTTAAATTCCTGTTTTAAAAACTGTTTTTTGTAGTAGTGAATGTAAGAGATATGATACATATATAACAATTCATACAACAATACTTTTTATACCTATCTCTCTCTATTATTATGAAATGTAATAAATAATGTACATCAAAGAGATAGACACAAAAAAATATTGTTGTACAAATTATTGTATAAGTTGTTGTACAAATAATATTTCTCATAATGTAAATTGTTATTGGATGTTATTAGAGTTATGTCAATTTCGCTTAACTTTCTCTCGCATAATTATTATTAACACCACTACCCTTTTTTTTTTCTCGGTTAATTCATGAAAATAAATGGATTAATCTCCATATGTGATACTACACGTAACATAAAATTAGATGATACTATCATCATCTATCATGAATAGTTTAAATTTAATGCAATGTACTTACATTTTATAGTTATAACTAAAAAGCTTTTTTATAATTGAAAAGTTCGGTTAACATCAATATGATCTTTAAGAAAATAGGAAATATAAATTTATCTCTTTGATCATAAAAAATGATATCACAATAATTTTTTTCTCTCACGAACAGTGATACTGAGGGACTTAATTCATATAATTTTTTTATTATTGGGAGACTTAAATTGATATTAACTTTCAATGCTTAAAGAAGTGAATTGGTGTCATTTATATATTATTGAAAGACTGAGTGCATGTTTATATAACATCTTAATCATCGCAATTTGGTTTCACGAATTAAATAATTTATCAATTGCATTTAGTTCCATAACATGTACCTCACCAGTCACCATATCTAAAGTTTGACTTCGTTGCAGGTCTACTTTATGCATAAAATATCACACAGTATTATTACATGAAATCCGACTTCGTGAGTATAATGAGGTGCATGTTATGTAATTTTATGCAACCAATAGGTCGTTTCCTATCAAATATTGTACACTTTTATATCAGGGTCCTAACATTTAACAAACACGCCGTGGCAATGACATTGCAAACTATCTAATGACATTGCAAACTATCTAACACAAACAAAGCTTATAAATTGGAAAGTAAGTTGATCTAAACTCAATTTGCTAGGGACTAAAATAGTAATTTAATCTTTTTTATGCGGTACGTTTGAGTAAGTCTTTAAAACTTGACTTTTTGTATAGTTGTTGTCGTATGCAAACTGTCGTAATAATATCCGTGATTCAATAATAAAAATAAAATAATTTTGCTACAAAGTTAACAACTCCTATATTAGATGTTGGTTAAAGTCATAAACTTGAAAAGTCGTGGAGAGTTGTAAAATTAGCATTTTCGGCTAGAGGTTAGACACACGAAATACAAACTAAAAGGTCCATTGAGGTGTGTAAAAAAAAAATGTATAATTGAGGTAGGTAAGAATACTGATATAAATATTAAAGTTTTAATACTTTTCAATGTATCAAAATAAAATTATAGTATGGTTTTACCGGCGTTAGTGAGTCAATTAAACTAGGGAAGATATTAAAATATGCATATATAGTATCAAAGTATTCCTAAGACCGGCAATTGTTTGGTACAGAGAATGTTTTAATAATTTTAGAAAAGTAACAAGGAATAGTTTTTTATATTTAATAAAAAGAATAAAAATATTTTTTGAATATAAAAAATTTATGAGAATATTAGCTGATGAATAATTAAAAATAAACTTTTTATAGTAATTAATTATAAAATTAATAAACTTTTTTCAGGGTAATTAATTACAAACATATTATTCTTAAAAAATTAAAGATATTTTAAAAGCTTTTCTAAAAATTTTATTCTCAAAAACCTCATTCCCAAAGAAATTATTTAATTGGGATAAAAAATTTCCCACACCAAACGTCTCGAATAGGCAGGTGTCATTTTAAATTATTTGTTAACCAAATTGCAGGGTGCTTGATTCCCAAAGCAGAGTTCTAACACAGGGAGTGCATGAAATGGTATTATTCCAACAAAAATAATTGTTGAACAGCCAATTATCTATTAGACACTTACGAGAGAAATAAAAGAAAAATAAATATAATATGTAATATAATGTAATAAAAAAAAAGATAAATAAAAAAATAATAAATATTAATGAGATGTATAAAATGACGAAGAGTCCAAATATCATTCCTCTTGTTCTAAATGAAAATTTCATATTCCTAAAGTTGGGCAGTGTGTATTTGGATTGGCTCAATTTAAGTAATTAAAATCAATCGCGCTTCAAGTGGTATCCGCTATTTGTATGACTTGACTATGACAACGCAGGATGAGCTGCGTTCTTTTATTTTAACGAAATTCAAAACTTTTCTTTTTCCCACCCCAAATGCTTGCGTCAGAATCAAGAGCAATGTCAGTGCATAAAATTCTACAATCTTTGAAATAGAGGGTTCTAGCCCGTTTTCTAAAAAGATGTGCCCTTTGACAAACCTTCCCTTACATTTCGGACAACGACTAATTCTGCAACTACAAACGCTAACTGAAGAGCTCATGACCTTACAAGGCCAGAAAACACAAAACGATTTCAAAGATTACAACGTGATTGGCTGTACATAAAGCACTCCCTAAAAGGGTCACGAGGAAGAAATCTTGGACCTTGAGAATAGCTAGCTAAGAGCCTGAGAAGGTTGAGAAAAATGGGTTAAATTAGAATAATTGAAAATAATGTGAACCACCACAATGCTCAAATGGTTTGTCTAACAATATCCTGGGTGTGACATTGGCATGGTCTTAAAAGATAAAACTTAGATACAATTATATAAGTGGTTTTAGTGTTGTTATTTAATCATAATTAAAGTTTTACTTGTTGAGGTAAAACTTTAATTTTAATTAGAAAACAACACTAATAATACTTTAAAAAACTGTATCTAAGTTTTATTTGATTTTAAATTGCATTATGTAATTGCAATTGTGGCCACTCTCTTTGAGCTCTTCGCAACTACAGCAGCAACTTCAGTCACATTTGCCCATAATTTTGTTTAATCTCAAGGCAACTACAATTGTGACTCTAATTTCAATTTAAAACCATGCACATTCCCTATGTATCAATTAAAAGGCCTGGGGTGGAATGACAGAGCAGAGCTCAATAGACCCATAATCAAGAAGCTCCTCAATCATTTGCTCTATGTGGTCTTCCTCAAGAGGCTTGAATTGTAGAGGAACATTTTCCACAGCTTTAACCCTTTTAACACCCCTGTTGGCCTCTGACTCTTGCTCCTCCTCTGGTCTCTTGTGTGGCAACACTACACGAGTTTGGTCACTCTTTCCACTGAAGTTGCTTGGTGTGGTTGTGGAGGTGGCATTCGGCACCGAAGGGGCTCTCTGAGGCTCTGATGCCAAAGCCTGCCTAGTCATTTGCAAAGAAGCCATGTAGCACCTATGAAGTTTGGCAGTCAAAGTTGCTGAGAGAAGCTTTGAGCTAGAAGATGATGATGAGTGAGACACATTGGGTTGAAAGGGAAGTTTGTCCTTGCCCTGGCACCACACATTAGCCTAGCTGCTTCATCATAGGCTCTAGCTGCATCCTCAGCAGTTTCAAAAGTACCAAGCCATATCCTAGTCTTCCTGCAAAAACCAAATCAATCATTTTTATTGCATGTTTGGTTTGATTCATTTAAGCAACAATAATAACAAAAGTCTTTTCCTATCAGGTCGGTTATATGAATTACACGACATCATTCAACTCGGTTAAAAACTAGATTATCAGACGTATTTTAAAAAAATAATTAAGAATAATCATACCCTTTGACTAACATGTTGAAAAATTTTACAATTAAGAAAAAGAAATTATTTCTAACTAGTTGAGTTGAGCATCACAATTTGCAAACGTGCACCAACATTTCTGGAGCTGAATGTGCTTAATTTTTTAAGAGGTGTGAAAACTTGCATGGGGGTGGAAACTTACAATATGGGGTGGCGAATTTCGGAGACCCAAGAGCCCCAATGCCTTTGTCGGACACCTCGGTAACGCTGTTGTGGTCTGGCCATGCTGGGGAAAAAAAGAAAACGGATTCTTATTCTTTTCAGAAAGTGTGTTTTGTGAAAAATGTTTGGTACCAACTGAAGGAGGAGGAATGGGAGAGAGGGGGTGGGTTTTTGTAGCTGGGATTGTAAGCAGACGTGGCACTATTTTTCTAATTGCCACCCAGAGTTAAGCACGTGGGTCCCACGGGGATTCTCATGTCTAACCTTCCTTTTTCTCCCCCTCCCTCCTATCAGTTGTAACTTGGCTATAGAGCAATTTGCAAGCCATTATTACTGAATAAGTATTTCAATAGAATACACAATTCCCATGTCTCACTAGATGCTAGTCACTTTTGATTTATAGTCATGCGCACACATATAATATGTGCAAACTATATTTTTAGTTTAGTTACACTTTTTAGCTCCCTTAATTTTTTTTAATTTTGCGAATTTCGTTTCTTTTTTTTTTTTTTACTTTAATTTTTACTGTTTTAATTATGTGATTTTAGTTTATATGTTAACATCTAATATTTAATATAAATAATGACATGACATTCTAATGCATTATCAGGTCAACACATTTATACTGATGTGAAATTTTATTTTGTCGCTATGTTAATATTTCTATTAAATATTAAATGTTAAGTTAATAGATAGATCAAATTGCACAATTAAAATAAAGACAAAACTTAGATGCAATTTCAGAAGTGCTATTATATTGTTCTTCAATTAAAATTAAAGTTTCACCTTAGTAATTTGCATAATATATGATTTCATTAAATGTCTATGTAAATTATCGAGATAAAACTCTATTTTTTTATTGAAAAACAACAGCACTTATAAAACTGTATTTAAGATTTGTCCTTAAAATAATGAGGATCAAATTCGTTAAAAAAATAGAGAATAAAATTCACAAAATTGAAAAAGTAAAAGACCAAAAATAAAATGAAGCCTATATTTTTACAAAAGTTTACTTGTGGCTTTTTATTTTTATTTTTTTATCTTTTGAGTAAAGGTTCTACTTTAGTCCCTTCTTTAACTCCTACAGAATATAAAATATAATCATAGATTCTTCTCGTGTGAGTAGGGAATTGTAGATAATGACAGTTCCTGTAGTCTCATATGGGGTAAAGTTTGAATTAAAATATATTTGACCAACATAATATCAAATATGCAAAACACACATATTTCCTTAATAAAAAAACAAGAGGCACTTTAATTGGAGCTTCTGCGTTATAACTTGAAGTGGACCATTTGGAGACCAAGATAGCGATCATACATTGCAAATTGTTGGTCTGATCGGTAGTAACACATGTGCAACAGATGGCAATAAATATCTTTTACCATTGCATTTGGTGGATATATATGTTATTACTTGATACTTATCAATATGTTTATTTTATGATTGGGTCAAATCCCAAGCCGGATCACACTTGGGTTAAAATCAAAGATTCTTTGACCATCATAATTACCCTAACATGTCAAATAATTTAATCAAATTTTTGTCACTATTATCACATCACAAACCCACCAGAGCAACAAAATCCTTTCCTCTATTATTATCTGTGGGGATGGGGACATATGATGAAGTGTGCTAGTAATGGAGATAAAGCCGTCGGTACTTGCATGGGAGAAGCTATAAACAATTATGCTTCGCTTTTTTAGTAAACAACACAAGGTGGCTGAATTTTACCAAGTGATGTCTACCATATAGAGTTTTTATGCACCCTCAAGCAAATTGTAGAATACAATACATTTAGTTGAGAAGTAATTGGCATGAAATTGAGAGTTTTGTTTTGTATTGATTGTGTGAGCAACATAAGCTTAGTGCGTATTGTTGAAAAGGAAACAAACGCTTATGCTGCTGCTTAGGATGCTTGAGTATATGAGTAGAAATTTAGGATTTTGGTTGGTATTGTGGCCCATGTCCTTCTTGTAGCTACTGTTCTCCCACGTGCCCAGATAATTCATTCAATATTCTACAGATTCAGCTGAACACATTAGGAAAAAAAAAAAAAGAACTTAAATCATATAAAATAAATTTTTAAGACTACACACCCCCCAAAAAAATTTAAAATTATTTAAATAAAAAATTTACAAGGTTAACACCAAAACGAGTAAAATTATGACTTATTTTAATTCTTATTATTATAGAAAAGAAAATTTATTTCTTAAAATTATTAATTGTCTCTTATTTCATTTTTTGATATTAGGGTCTGTTAAATTGATCTTTTTATTTCATTCTTTAATATTAGAATCTGTCAATATGATCCTTGATGACATTCTAAAACCAAATTGAAAGCAATTATCAAAATTTAGAGATTAAATAAACTAATTTGGTAATATGAGAAATTAAATTAATTAATATATAGTATTAATTTCAATATAATATTAAATTAATAGTATTAATTTCAAACATTAAATTAATTGATATAAACTAAATTTATTTTTCAATATAAAAGACCAAATTAATCGATAATATTAATTTTAGATATTAAATTAATTGTTTACTCCTACAAATACGCTTCTCCTCTCCTTTCTGCTGAAAATACATCAGCATGCTAGCTTATTTATATGAGAATACTTTTTCCATATAACAATTAATATCTCATAACATTTTTTACAACATTATTTTTCTTCTTTGTCGCTCTTTATCATATTAGCTTACTCTTATGAGAAAAGTCCGATACACATTAAATTCTATTGAATACCTAGAGAGGAAAAGAGAGAGAAGAGAGAAAAATGCAAGTATGATATAAGTAATATGATATAATAAAAAAAGATAAAAATAAAGAGAAATAATAGATATTAATAGAGTGTATAATATATAGAGGTGTCTATATTCTATATATATATATAATCACTCTACTCTTATTCTTTTCTTTCTATATCTCTATTGTATAACTTTTTGTACTAAATTTTATACCAATACAATTTGTCCATTTATATTTCATTTATTGTGCGGCAAGAGCCCTATTTTGGTCACTCATCACATCTGTGTCATGTGCTAAACTTAACTACCACCTTAGAATTCTTATTATTTGAATAAAACATTAAGGGCGGGGGTCCATAATGCATGTTGACTACAGGGAAGAAGTTTGGCAACCTTTGTGCCACGTGTAGCTAAAGACAATAGAACGGTGGTTAATGATGTGCCGTTTATTTACTGATGAAGAATGAAGAATATCACTCTGATTAAAAATTCTTTTAGCTCCGTTTGTGTTGGTTTACAAATCTACCTAGCTGAGAGGGTTGAAAGGTTAAACTGCTTTACTTTTTACCTTTTGTTGTAGTTTTTCTTTTTGTTTCTTTCTTAGCTGTGAGAAAAAGAATAACCTACCAGTAGCAAGGGAAAGAAAAAAGACAAGAAAAGGAGGGGACAAGAGAACAAGCAGCATGTAAGCTGTATGTCATGGATTGAAAGAGTTGGAACTTTATCTACATTCCTATCTATGTTTCTCTATCTTTCTTTTAAGATTTTTTTTTTTTTTTGCTACCAGCTAAGATCAAATTAACTTATATGCATTAAATGTCAAGAAAATCAGATTAATAAAAACTACTTAATTAGGACCAACCCATACATATATACGCGTGAAGTGGGTCCACAATCAAAGCATGGGGATGAAACAAATTGTATGTCACATATTTCTCTCCATGCCTGTTTATGCAATAAAACCAATTAAGTAACTTGCTTCAATATTTTTGTCCCTTGCATGTCTCCTTGATTAAAAATTAACACATGAACAAAAAAAAATAAGAACAAAAATGAGAGTGTTAATTTTCAAATTTTTTGTTTTTGAAACTACAGGTATCTGAGGTAATCTTACTCGAACTGGATAAAATTATTATAGACGGCAAAACTCTTTCTGCCAAGTATTTAATACAACTTTATATTCAAAATTCGAACTCGAAACTACTGATTAAGTTGGAACAACCACACCAATTAACCGCACGCTGAGTAGTGTTTTAATTTTTAATTAATTACATACCATTTTTTAAATGGAGAGATAAAAAAAAAAAAAAAAAAAAAAAAAAAAAAAAGAGGAACGACACAAGTGATTTCAATCTTTTATGTAATAACCTAAAATTCCTTCAATATAATATATTGTATATTTTCCCTTAAGTTCATGATCTGCATATCCAGTCCATGTCGTGGACTCTATTATCCTCACATCACACAAGCCTCAGACACAAACTTGTCAATATGTATAACATCCATTGAATTCAACTAAAAAAATAACGGGTCAGACAAATATAACATGGGAACTTTCTATCATAGTGACAAATTAAGTCCTTGGGTCGTTTTCTCGTTCTCTTGTTTGGGTCCTAACTTTATTAATACACACACATGACACATGCCTACATGGACATATAGAAGATACATTCCTGTGCTTTCTTTTCTTTAATTTGTTTTCATCCTCTTTCCTTAGGTACTATGATTGTTCAATGAACATGAATCTGATTGAGAACTTTTACCTATAAGGCGCCCCTGAAATTCTTCTCTTGGACAAAGCCAAGTAAAATCTTCATTTTAACCACTGGCTTACACCTTTTAGCTAAGAGGTTACATTGACAACTACTTCACACCCATTAATTAATTCAATGAAATTAACTATTTTCGTTTATACATGAATAATTAAACAGGGTGGAAATGAGATTCACAAGTTGATGTGCAAGCTGACAATAACAACTTTGTTTCCTATCCACAAGTTAACGGGAAAGCCTACGGTGAAGTATGTTAGTAGGTGGTACACCGATGAACCACCATTTATGACCGTTAGATATAATAATAATAATAAATTGAACATATGAGATTTTCAACCGATTACCTACAACTGATTTTAAACCAATTTTGCATATTAGTCCTCGTATAAAAGGTTGGTTTAGATGTATTAGCAAAATATCTAGGTTCAGTTCCAAACCGTAGGAGAATGGCGACAACGATAGCACCCTCAACGCCCTCTGCCAGCACCCTCGACGCCCTCTGCCAGCTCCGTCTCATGTGGAAGCAAGACCCTAAAACCCTCTACACCTTCTCTCGCCCCTCCCAAGAGAACGCCGTAGCCACACTCCTCAACCTCTCCATCACCGCAAGGAGTCTTTCATGTTGACACGTGACGTCCTCGATGCGATTGCGCTCGTGATCTTGCACAACTCCACCTCCTCCCCATCCGTGGTACAATCTGCAGTCGCCGCATCCCCAACTTCCTCTCTTCTGTCGACGAGTACCGCCCCGTTGTCAATGCGAATCATGAGATGTGTACGTGCTCATCTACGTGTCATCACCTCTATGCACAATCACGCTCAAAGCCTTTTTTGCCATCACACACTCTTTCATAGTTTTGGTAGGTTTGCATCTCCTTGTCACTGCTTACATGATTTTGTCCACAATTTTGGAATATTTGTGAAAAACGTTTGACCCATCAGTATGTGAAAGAGGGAAAATGGAGTATTTGACCCATTACAATATTGTTTTTGAATTTATTTGAAAGTTGCTTGTACCTTTGTGCATTGTTAAAGTTTCTAAAAACCAAATGTCATTATGTCTAATTTTAAACACTTTTTTTGTTAATCTGATTCTTAATAGCTCACTTAATATCGTTGTAAAAAATTGCTTGGCATTTTTTGTTGTGCTGGTGATTTTAGGCCTGAGTTTATTGTTGTTGATGTGGATGGAGAAGAACCCCATACTAGCATAATTGCAACCATAAACAATGAGAACCCTGCCCTAGTATCCTGTGTTGATGAGTTGGAGTTGCCTCTTTGTAACTAGGAGGTCATAGGTTCAATTCGTGGAATCGGCCTCTTGCAAATCCAAGGTAAAGGTTGCCATTTGCTTGGTTTTTGTTTAATGATATTATTGATGTTGGCATTTTTGTTTCTTTAGGATGGTTTTTATAGGATAGCTCTTGGGTCTAGTGGAGGCAGAAGGAAATTCAATTGATGACTCTCTGTGTGATAAATATCTTGCTCAGGTTGCTGAACTATTTACTTTACAGTGCTTGATAGGTATTTGACATTGCTTGATGTTCTTTTAATCATGCCATTGTTGTTACTAGGTTTTCCGGCTGTTATGTGCCTTCTATTTTGCTTGATATTAGGCTAACATTTGTCTAGCAATGAATTAGTCTTTTTCATTATTGTTAATTTTTACGATATGTTAAAAACAGAGTTTTTGTGGGATATATGCTTCATTTTTATTGTAACTAAACATACTATTTTTTGTAGGTGACAGTGTATCTATTTATCTGATTTTTCAAGAAGATTGAGCCTGATCGCGTGTCCTCTAAGGTGCAACATTGCCACACGACATCATATGTTGTTGCTGCCATCTCTAGTCTCATAGCTCCCCAACCATATTTTGCGTTTCTTTGGCTCACGAATTTTTGACTAACCACATCATATTTTGCTGACATATGATTTATTGAAGAAATGTATGTTGTCCATTTTGTGTTTAATTGTAGTCTGGATGTTGCAAGCCCCCAACAAAGTGTGGGTATATGTATGAAAATGTGACAGTGTGGAGCCCAGTAGGAGGAGTGGTGGGAGCCAACCTAGATTGCACTAGGTGGAGCAATGAGCAACACATGCTTTGCCATGACTGTGACTCTTGCAAGCTAGTGTGCTGGCCAGTCTCAAGAAAAGTTGGAGGAAGCTCTCCGTGATTAATATTGTTGTGTTGATATCCCTTGTCGTTTACGTCATTGCTTATGCAGTGTTAGGAATAACCGCAAGATAGATAACTGCGAACACTGCGGTGAAACAAAGTTCGCAAAGGCACGACCTAGCTAGCAATTATCATAATTCATCTCTGGTTTTAGGATATTTTATGCGTACCCTCATATGCCTATGCTACTCTTGTGCTTTTGTATACAAGACTTGTTAGCTTGAATTTGGGATGATCCTGAAGGGTTGTATGCATTTATTATATTATCACTCTAGTTACATTAGTACATCTTCAATCCATCCTTGGAAAAAGCTACTTCATTTTGTTATTTGTTGAAATTAATTGTACGATAGCTTCGCAAATTAGAAGAAATAATTTTTTTGGTTGTTGATGGTGTGTACCAACGATATCTAGCCAAGAGTTGAAAATTATTTTTTTAAAGTCAAACTAGGTTTGGTTATGTTACTGTAATACTAATAATACGAATATAAACATTATCTATAATTCTTTTTTTAATATTTTCATATCAGTTACCATTAATCTGGTATTATTATTTATTATAATAGTTATTTTTATGTTTTTTATAGTTATTGTAAGAGGAGTACTTGTTAGCAATAATTGAAGTTTTGTATTCTTATAACAAAAATATTTCTAGGACTGGTTTGCAAATTGAAAAAAGTTATAAATTTATTATAAAATAATTCTTCAGGTTAAAAACCTTCTATTGCAGGTCACTTTTGTGGTACACCGGTGAGGCACTCATTGAAGTGCTTCACTGTAGAATTGTCGTTAACAGTCAATTGAAGAAATAAATTCCATCGTCAAGTTGATGTATGCATAAACATAATTGATCTTGAATAATGAATAGTGAATCATGAAAAGATGTGACAGTGATAGATATGTTCTAACTCCCTCCAGACCGTAGTCCTTGGGATTTTGCCTAACTCTTGCCCTCCGGAAGCATAATTACCGATGTTTACAGTTTACATTGGACCAACAATGAATCAAGAGTGATGGATATATTTTAAACTTTGACACTATTCCCAACACGTAATAGGTAAGCTAGATCTTAGGTGATTGAGACAATTGTAACTGTCTAAGGTTTCTCAAGACGTTTTTATGTCTCACAAAAATATTTTATATTCTTAATAAATTTTATTTATTGTTAATTTAAATTATTAAATAAAAATTCTAGCTAAAATAACTTTATTGAGTTTTTTTGTCACTTTAAAATTAATTTATTATCAACATAATAATAATAATAATAATAATAATTAACAATTTTTAATTTTATAATTACTAAATTATTGTCGTATTTTTGGGCTAAAGCATGTCTTCGTCCCTTTATGTGTCACACATTTCATTTTGATTTCTATATGTATCATGTAATTTCAATTCAGTCCTCTACGTGCCTAAATTTTTTTAATTTAGTCCCTAATCATATATAATTTTTTTAAAAAAATTATCAACTTGAATCTTACAATAAAAAGTGTATTAACAAGTGGTACTTTTCTATTCGGCAATTGGTACACATAAAGGACAGATCTAAACGGCTAAACTACTTCAATTTACAATCTGATAAAAAACAAATAAACACTATTTACAACAAAAAATTCTTGGTCCATCAAAATGATAGATCGAAGTTGATCCATGTACTCCAAAAAATGTATGAGTGAGCAATAGAATTATCAATTAAAAGGAAAAACATTTTGTGAAAACTCAACTTTGTCCGGACAAACAAATAAAATTGAGAAAATTTAAAATGAAAAAAAAAATACAAAAATACATGAAAAAACCAATTTTAGTATTAACTTTTTAATTTAATTTTATCTCACTGTGAATTTACTTTACGTTATTTACAAAAACATAAAAACAAAAAATAAATAAAGATAAAAACAAAAGAAAAGGAAAAAACGTTTGAATTTATCATACGTTTAATGCTTTACATATAGACGAAGTTAAAGCCACTTCTTCCATAAGGGACAAAATGTGATTTGTGAGCAAGACAAAAAGACAAAAGAAAAGAAAGCAACAGATTACTTAAGGTTGAGAAGCTACCACCACTTGGGAAAAATATCACACGAGAGTAACCATTTCTAGAATGAAATCGTGGCTACAATTCCATCCAATGGGTCTATGGCTAGACACCCATCAAAGACCATTATCCACAATGTCGAGTTGCTAAACCCACCAGTGGTCTCCCTTGTAGCATGAAAAAGATGAAGATGCACACACACAATCCAGGTCTATGTACAGCTAGGGGTGGCAATACGGGCCAGCCCGCCCCGCAATGGCCCATCCTGTTTTTGGCCCGTCAAAAATGGGTTAGCCCGTCCTGGCCCGTTTTGAAAAAGTGGGTTGAAGTGCACAACCCGTCTCGTTTATGAGTGGGTTGGTGGGCCGACGGGTTGGCCCGCCAAAATTAAAAAAAATGAAAAAAATGTTTATTAATCTAAATTAATATTTATTTGATAAACAAGGGTTGAGGGATTCAGGAAAATATTTTTTGTCCAGGTGCAAGAATAACCAAGGGATCAAAATTGGCCTTTCTCTCAACGAATCTAGTCCACTTTTCTCTAGGGTGTAGCATCCGGTTCTCCTGTGACTGGTAGTGAAGGAGATATAACTTGAAATCAAAGCCTCTGTTGTACCATAACTGAATAATCTCATGGTTTTGTTCTATCAATAGTTTAGTACGTGGTCTCTTTGGGGGTGGTGGAATAAATCGAAGTAAAGCTATAATGTAGAAAATGTTGCTGTTCGACACCACTATCGGTAGAGGCAGACATGCGGCGCGGCTCGACGGAGGCAAATGCTGGTGGACACACGGTGCAGCGAAGGTGCAGAGCAGGGGATGCGCAGAGCAACGGATGGTGAACGACAATGGAGAGCCGGTCCAGTAAAGTCACAATAGAGTGCAGATAGCAACATTTGAGGGTCTCTATTTTTGGATTTGGAGTTGCAGCCAGCAGAACTAGAGAACGAGAACCCTAACATATGACTAATGGGCTTATAATTATGGGCCTCTAAAGGCTGAACCTAAAGATAAAAAAAAAAAACTATATTTGTTTTCAACCTGACAGGTTGGCCCGCCCCGCCTTGCCTTCAACCCGTTTTTAAACGGGCTAAAATAGGACGAGCTATGCGGGCTAACAAGTTAGAGAATCTAACCCAGCCCGTAAAAAACGACGGGCTAAACGAGCTGGCCCAACGGGCTCAGCCCATTTTACCACCCCTATGTACAACTTAAGGTGGTTCTTTTTTACCTTTTGTGAACGTTGGGAGGCGACTAAAAGAGGAGAAGACAAAAAAAAAACAATAAAAAGGAAAAACACACTCAGCATGACACACAGCATTCGATCACTCTCATTTTTCAGCAAAAGATCATTTTCACTCTCATACATTCTCATTGACATTGCTCTCATCAACACCTCAACCTAACATCCACAAACCAGAACTCTCTTGTGTCTTCACCTTACCATGTAGAGTCCGCGGACTCACTAACAGCACCATCATAACAAGGGTCCCTCATCCATTCATACATTAGGAAAATTGCACCATCATTCAACTCGCACCAAACCCTCACCATCTTCACATTGGTCTGAACTTCTAACTCATGTCTAAGCTTTGTTCCTCGCAACCATTGTTCTTATATTTTAGGTTCCCGCATCCACCGCTTTTGCATTTTTAAGTCTCCACATGCATGATTAGGTCCCTATCAAAATTGGAGTTCATATCTATACTTAACTTTTACGGTAATAATATGAAAACTAAAGTTATTCATATTATCTGGTAAAACTTATATAGAGAGGGGCAACTGTGAAAACTCAATTTTGTCCAGACAAACAAATAAAATTGAGAAAATTTAAAATGAAAAAAGAAAAAAAGAAAAATACAAAATAAATGAAACAACCAATTTTAGTTTAAACTTTTTAATTTAATTTTATCTCATTGTGAATACACTTTACATGTTATTTATAAAAACATAAAAAATAATATATATAAAAACAAAAGACAAAGAAAAGATGTTTGAATTTATCATACGTTTAAAGCTTTGCCCATAGACAAAGTCAAAGCCATTTTTTACATAAGGGACAAGATGTGATTTGTGAACAAGACAAAAGACAAAAGTAGAGAAAGCAACAAATTACTTGGGATTGAGAAGCTACTGCCACTTGGGAAAAATATCACATGAGAGTAACCATTTCTCGCATGAAATCATGGCTACAATTCCATCCAATGGATCTAAGGCTAGACACCCATCAAAGACTATTATACCTAATATCGAGTTGCTAAACCCACTAGTGGTCTCCCTTGTAGCATGAAAAAGATGAAGACACACACATGCAATCCAGGTCTATGTACAGCTTAAGGTGGTTCTTTTTGACCTATTGAGAACGATGGGAGGTGACTAAAAGAGGAGAAGAGAAAAATAAAATAAAAAGGAAAAATAAACTCTTTGCATGACACACAACATCCGATCACTCTCATTTTCTAGCAAAAGATCATTTTCACTCACACACATTCGCATTGACATTGCTCTCATTGACACCTTAACCCAACATTTGCAAACCAGACCATTCTTATGTCTTCACCTTACCTTGTAGAGTTCGTGGACTCGCTAATAGCACCATCACAACAAGGGTCCCTCATCCACTCACACACTAGGCACATTGCACCATTTTTTAACTCGCACCAAGCCCTCACCATCTTCACACTGGTCTGAACCTCTTACTCATGTCTAAGCTTTGTTCCTAACCAATACCATCCTTGAACAACACCAGTGTCAAACAACATCAAAAATTCACAACCACACTAACTCCCCACAATTACTTACTCTCATCTTCTCCCTCTCACCTTAGCACAACACTCTATTTTTATTTCTTCTCATCCTCTCAATAGCGGCAACAACATTGCACACAGTACCTCATTGACTGTCTCTCACAAGGATTGAACCTTTCTTTCACACAATAAATAGGCTCACCCTTTCCTCTTTCTTAGTTTCAATCAGACCCAGAAAGCATGGCACTCCTCATCTTTGAACCACCATGAAGTTTGTGTGACATCCCAGGCGCTAATGAGGGTGGGGAGTGATCGTTAGTGCAAAAAAGATGAGGCACGGACAAGGAGCAACTCCTTGTAGGCTTCCAGCGGAAGGGACACATGAATGAATCGAATACACACCAGAATGAGAGGGATCCAAAGACTATGCAAGTATGGGACTGTACAGTTGAGGATAGTTTAAAGGAATTAATAAGTGCTAGCTATACCAACAAGATGCATCTACTTTTCGGTAGCCTATTACTTAAGAACTCCACAATTAAGCGTGCTTGACTTAGAGCAATTCTGGAATGGGTGACCTCTTGGAAAGTTTCCTAGGAAGCATGTGAGTAAGGACAAAGCACGATGAAAAGTCTTATTGGGCTACCGAAAAGTAGATGCATCTTGTTGGCATAGGTAGTACTTATTAATTCCTTCAAGCTATCCTCAACTGCACAATCCCATACCTACACAGTCTCTAGATCCCTCTCATTCTGGTGTGTATTCGATTTATTCATGTGTCCTTCCCACTAGAAGCCTACTAGGAGCCACTCCTTGTCCGTGCCTCATCTCTTTTGCACCGGCGATCACTCCCCGCCCTCGTCAATGCCCAAGATGTTACAGTTTGCACCAAAATGCATCACCTCCACATAATCATGACCAGCTAACCAAAGCACACAACCCCAACTGCTAGACCACTGCACCAAGAGGTACTCACACAATTGAACACCAGCAGCTACATGGACCCAACACCCAACCACAACATCGTGCCTGCTACGACTCAACACATATTCTTCTTCTAAGGCTTGCATACTCCTCTCATTCTTTGTGTTGTGTTATATCTTGTTATTTTATGTTGTTGTAGATTTTGTTTTGGGATTTCACGTTGCAATACGTACTTCACTGCATCTCTAGCTTTTCTTTCCGTTTTTTTGTTTTGTTGATATTGCTGAGCACATG
This sequence comes from Spatholobus suberectus, assembly GCA_004329165.1. Lineage (NCBI taxonomy): Eukaryota > Viridiplantae > Streptophyta > Magnoliopsida > Fabales > Fabaceae > Spatholobus > Spatholobus suberectus. The sequence continues at coordinate 11,651,552 of CM014733.1, forward strand.
ATGCGGTCCCCTTGTCTTTGTTTTATTCGTAACTACATGTTGTGGCACTGTACATATCATTAGATTAATCAACTTCATTTTCTTCTAATAAAACTAATGAGCCCCTATCATATGTGATGTGTTTTAATGTATATATGCACTATAAATTTTGAAATTGAAATGTGGAAACAGGTTTAGCCTTCTGTGATATGATTTGTCCTTTCTTAATTTATTTCATTGCATTTATCAATCTTCAAGGGGTTATATTTGTGTCACATTCAATTGGATGTATAAAAGCATCAACATGTGCATCATTTTTCAAATTTTCTTTTATTTTTTCTTTTCTTCTTTAGGTTTTTCTAGTTTTTTTTAAGATTAAAAATAATGTTTGATTAGCGACTAGTGTTGAGATTACGTAATTTGCCTCCATAAATGAATTGAAGAACAAAATTTTTGCTTTTAGCATTTTTTTACGCGCTTGAATATCTCTATCATTTCATTTTTGGTTGTTTATCATATAGGCCTAATTAGAGTTCAGTTATTTCTTTACACTCACATATTAATAAATTATGTAATATATATTTTTTGAAATAATAAATTAAAATAATTTAAAAAGGATCAATTAAATGTGACATTTTCTTGATCCTTAAAAGCTATTAAGATACAAGTTGTGACAGCTTGATTGTCCTATAACTTTTAAAAATTAAAATATTATATAATTATCCACAATCAAGTTTTATGATGTAATAAAAATTTCAATTAGCAATAACATTACAACATAATCTTAAATAAAAATATTCCATGACTATTAAAATTAAATTTTACAATTTAATTAAAAATTATGATAATAACAAAACCTTTAATAGATGAAAGTTAATTGAATGTAATATCTTCCTAATCCTAAGATTTTGAGGTGCAATTTGTGACAGCTTGACGTCTTCAAACTTTCCCCTAAAGTAAAATTTTAAACCACAATTAAATTGTTATAAAAATAAAAAAATAAATAAGATTAAAATAATGAATTAACTTGGGTGTACACCTCTGTCAATTTTATATTTTAGGACGTATGAGTCGTGACAGTTCAGAAATCCTAAAATTAAAGTAAAATAATAAAAATTAAAAAATATCTACATACAAATATTTTCTACCAAAAGAACTATGTGAGTCTTATTCTCCATTGTACTAGGAGATACATAGGACTAGGGACCACTCCTGTCGATCTCAAAAATAATAAAATTTAAAATAAAATTGTAATAAATAAAATCTTCATTTTTGTTGTAGCTATCTTTAGAGTGAGATAAATATTTTAAAAGTATTAGTAATTTGCTTAGTTAATTTAAGATAACTGTCTTTGGGATGGACATTGTAGGGTGTTAATACCTTCCTTGCACGTAAGTGATTCTTGAATCCAAATTTGGTTTTTGAAGACCATTTTCTAAAGCTTTCAAAGCTTTTCCTTAATAAATATTGGTGGCGACTCCTTGTTTTTAAACTTATTTTTTGCCATCCCGTCACAACCTTAGTTGCAACCCATTTTTTCTTAGTACTTTTATATTTCTCTTATTTTATCCAATATGTTTGTGTGATTATGGACAACACATTTTGTAGTACATATTCACAATTTCACTGATTGGAGAACTAACAAGTAGCTGATGTTAGATTAAATCTTTATTAGTATTATTTATTCTTTATGTAGAAGCACCAAAGTGTTTATAGCATATATTTCTTCAAGCTATGCTTAAAGTATTAGGATCTACAAAATGTCAGATTATTAAGGATTAGAAAAAATACCTAAGTCTATAGCTATTAATCACCTTAGTGATGCATAAGACTCGCAACAATGAAAGTAATGAATAAGAAAGTCAGTGATTGTATGGTTCTTCCTCAACCGAAACCTCTTGATTCTTTAATGGAACCTTCGTAACTCTTCAAATAGAGAGAAGAAAGACAATTATATGGCTTAGTATATTGGGGACCATAATCAAAGTTCCTTATTTATTGACTCCACTAGAATTCTTATTATGCCGAAGTGGGCCAATAATGGTACCCACTCATTAAGACCACATCACATCCTTTGGTAGTCTAATAGACTCACTTAATTAGATCACTTAAAATATAACCCACTAAATATAAATAGTTAATATAATTGTTATTAAAATATGATCTCTCATTAGATAAAAACATATAAAACTCCAACAATACTTAGGCTCTCCCTTAAATAATTATATTACAAATCCCTTAAAAGTGCACCCATATATTATTTATTTTAGACTTTCCCTTGACAATCTGGTTCATTTCATATGTTAACAATGAAATTATTATGAGGTAAAGCGCAAGGAAAAGGAAGAAAGAGCTCTGGTGAACTTCCACGGTAGCAACGAGCATCTCCGATGGTATCACCTGTAAGGACTTTGATGCCGAAGTCAATAAAGGCATAAGTAAGGTACTTGGCGTGCATAAATTCCTTTATATAGAGTGTTTTTGGAGGGAAAAACCGTTGGGGACAGGCACCACATGGTAGCGTGCATTTGGGTGCCACATTAAGCATTTTCCTTACCATGATCGGGATTGTCACAAAAGTCACAATCGAGATAAATGATATAGTATGACTGGGGTATATGGCATCTTCATGGCTGGAGTAGGTGAGACAACAATCAATGATCTTTAAGTTGAATGTCAAGGTAGGTCGGCTTAAAGGTTTGGTGGTTGGGGTAACCCTAGAACAGTTGCCCCCAAGCTGGTGTTGTTGCTTAGAAGAAGTAGCATTGGCTTAAGAGTTTGAGACGACCTCTGGAACAATTCCCCCCGAGCCGGTGTTGCTTGGAAGAAGCAGGGTTGGCTTAAGAGTTTGGGTTAGATATGTGTTTGTGTCCTTTCAATTTACTTTAGACAATTCCACGACATTTTCACGAGAACCAATCAAATTCCAAGAGATTTAAGCAGTTTTGAAATCCTTTTAACCGTTTGTGAATTTAGGCTTGGATAAAACTTAGGCCCATTTTATTTTATACCCTTAATGTTTTACCTTTGTTGTTATTTTCATTTGCTTCTCTTGCGGAAGTTCTATGCTTTCTTTTGCAACTTTTTTCGATGAACGTTTTGTGCTTATCAGGGACCTTTCTTTTGCTTTCGAGTGTTCATTTGTTTCGATACTTAAGGTAATATCTTTTATCCTTGGCTTTCGTTTTTGTCTAATCTTTCTTTGTTGTTGCATTGTGCATATTTGGATTTTGTTTTATTTTGTCAAAGATGGATCCATGCAAATGTAACGCTCCATCTTCTGGACCAGTAGCCTATGATGGTCGTCTAGGGGCTTTGCTACCAACTAGTTGTTCAATTCTTCGACTCCCCCATCGTCTTTGTCCGCTAGCCAAAGAAGGTCCTTTAGGGGTCTTGGGGGCAGTCGAAGGTTGTGTTGTTCCTTCGGTTCCTCTTATCGCTCCTCGCAGAAGGATGACTATCCCTAAGGATGAGTTTAGTCGTGATGACTTGTTCGTTGTTTGGGGTAGGCGAAGTGGGTTAAAAGAGGTAAGGAAGAGAAATGAGCATCCAACGACGGCTGATCCTAAAGAGCTAGCTCCACTCAAAATCAAGATATGCCCTGAGGTTCTCGAAAAATGTCAAAACTATTTGAAGTCGATGGGGATGCCTTGCAATCCTGATGAGGTTTTGGAATATGCAAAGGCTTGGATGGAGTTCCCTAACTTGATGAAAATTCCAGTCCGATCCTGGCAGTACTTCCGGGATAGATACATCAGCTAGGTAGGGAGGAGAAAAGAGGCCTTAGCCTATCAAGGTTTGAAACTAATGTGTTGGTGTTAACATGTCAACATAATCTAACCAATCTTCCCATGTTTTTGACAGGGAGATGGGGAGGACAATGAGAAATATCGAGATTACCCTGGAGGCTTACTATGAGGCGCCAAATCTGAATGTTGACTAGATCAACAAAGAACTTACTGGTGCCTGATCTTGTTTTAGTCAAAACGAGTTGAATATGTTGGTTACTCATCTAGATTTAGCTCGTGATGGTGGTGCCGCCCTATGGGACATAGTGGCTCTAGGAGATGATGGAAGAATTTGTTCCTAAGGTTAGAAGAAGAATATGGGAATCCCTTATGATGAAGATGTGGTAGCCAAAGCTGGTTACTTATACTCTGACTTTTTGCCGATGTATTTGACCTTTTTTGAAAATTTGGGGGTTAGGCTTCCCTTTACGGATTTTCTGATTTTTGTGTTGAATTTTCTTAATGTTGCTCCCTCACAACTTCATCCAAATTCTTGGGCTTTCATGGTGGCTTTCAAGAACTTATGTAAGAAGGAATGAGTGGTTTGCACACTGAATTTGTTTTTGTACTATCTTTTGCCTATCCGCCAGACTTATGAAAAGAAGTTTTCAAGTGTTTCTTTTGCAATGTTAGGGAGTGCCCTTTGCTGAAACCTTTTGAGGATTCATACATAGGTTATAAAGATAAGTTTTTCTTTCTTCATCCCAAAGCGGAAAGCTTGGAAACTCTTTTTGTAGTTTGAGATACTTGGGAAAATGTAAATGAACCATGTTTTCCATTGTACTAGTTGTACAGCTATTACTGTTAGGAGTCAAACTAGTTCAACGTTGGGGAGAATGATCTTACCCCATATGATTAGAGCCTAAAATCATTTTTTCAAGATGGTAATGAGTATTAACGGCAAGATCCCACGTAAATGGGTTATTAACACTACTCATACTAAATATCGAAATAATTTTGGTGTGTTTGCATATGCATTTTACCTTATTTTTTATTGTTGTCCCTTGTGTTTTATCTAATGTTGTTCTAACAGACTTTACTTTCCTTGTAGATAACAAGGTGAAATCACGAATGGCTGCATTTGCCATGGCCTTGCAAAAAGATAAGGTGGTAAAGCAAAAATAGCCTTGAAAGGCTAAAGGCAAGCAAAAGATGGCTGCTTTAGAGAAATTCAAAGCTCCCACTTCTCCTATTGTTCTAGTAGAGAGCAAAGGTATTGTCATCTAGGAACCTGGAACTGAACCTGTACCAACCAATATGGTTTAGCCCGGCGATGACATGCCTGCCGAGGTTTCCTATATCGCACCGAACGTCATGGAGACTGAGCCCCAGACTTGAGTTTGTTTGGGTTTTTAATGAAGGAATTTCGAGGGAAGAGCTTTGTGAGAGCCATCATTGAAAAGGTAAAAAGTATATCATTCTACTTCTGTTGTTGGGATAAACCTCGTTGTTGAGGAAGCTGATAAGAAAATCCTAGGCAGCTGTTCTTTTATTATAAAGGTTGTCATGTTAAAGGAAATAAACGATATGCAAGGTGGCTTGGGGGGTTTGGGAACATTGTTTTGACATGTGTTTCCAAGCTAATCTCAATTTATTTTGTTGAAGGAAGCTAACAGGGGTAAAATCCTGTTGACTTGTTGGCGAAAAAAGATGCTGTGATAACTCAGTTGAAACAAGTCAAGGAAGGTGCTTGAATGGCAAAAGAGAAGTCTGGTAAGAAGGTGGCCGATCTTAAAAAAGTATCCTTGATTTGAAGAAGCAGTTAGCAGCCGATCAATTGGAGAAGAGGTGGTTGGAGAAGGTTGAAAGAGATTTACAAGTGAAACTCTCTGCTGCTAATGCTAAGTATGTAGAGCTAGAAATGAACTTATCTTCTAAAGTTAAATCTTCTAAAGTCAAGGTTACTTCTAGCTTGGATGGAGATAAAGAGGAGACCAAAGCGATGGGAGAGCGAACCGAAATTAACAAGCCTTCTAAAGATGTTGCGAGATAACTTACAGGCAGTTTTATACCGACTCAACAGGTGACACTAATGGTTCAACCTTAGGCCAAGGTAGGGGTGTTCATAAACCGATCCAATCCAATGAAAACCGAAAAAACCGATCCAAAAAACTGAAAACCGAATAAACCGAAACAAACCGAAAAAATTAAAAATTGAAAAAACCTGAAATTTTTTATTGGATTAGATTGGATTTCAGATTTGATTTTGAAAATCCAATCCAATCCAATCCAAACCGAACTTATACATGCATATATATTTTACTTGTAATTTTCTAATATCACTCATGTTTATATTTTTATTTCATATATATTTGTAAAATTATCACATAAATTATAGTTGTTTATAAAAAATATATTTATTTAAAGATAGTTTTTTAGTAACTATTTGAGTAAAGATACATAAACATAATTATTAAGTTGTGTAAATTTATTTTTAATAATATATATTTAAAGAGTTATACTAGTATTAGTTATATAATGACTCATTAATAAAATATTTGATATTTTAAATTATTTTTTAACATATTTATTATATATCATATTATTTATTTAACACTTTTTTTTAAAATAATAGTAAGATTAAAACCAAAAACCGATCCAATCCAAACCACTTTAAATTGGATCGGATTGGATTGGATTTAAATTTTAAACCAAATCGATTGGATGATGAAATAACAAAACCAAAATGATTGGATCGGATGGTTTTTCTCTTCAAAACCGATCCAATCCAATCCGCGAACACCCCTAGGCCAAGGTTGTGAATTTGGACGATAATGCTGAGCCCGGTGTTACTTATGCCTCCAATGTCCGATATTGTCACCACAAATGCTAATCCTTCACATGTTGCAACTTTCGGGGGCCCTGACACCGCCAATGCTGAATTTGCCAACCTCAAGGTCGCTACTATTAACTGCTAATGCTTCTTGAAAGGTTAGGATGCTAGTCTTATTTGTAACTCCTTATGATTATGGACAATTTTTGAATCGTTTTTGTTTGGACAGTCTATTCATAGCATTTTTGTCTTAGGCCTAGCCCTGCTAGATGCAAAGCCAGTCCTAAACATATCCCTTAGTATCATCCATGAATCAATAGACCTTGACTCTAGTGACTGGCACCATTTCAGCATTGTTCCTTTCAGCGAGAATGAAAAAGCTCTGACACATAAGTGAAGCAGAAGCTCCTTTGTATGACATCGTTGACTCGAACATCGAAAGATAATCGTTTAGATTAGTAGATCTATTGTACAGCTCTAGAGAAGGCTATTGCTGCAACTACTTCAGGACCTACAAATTTAGAATTCTTGTTGAGAACAAAGATTAAATGGAATCATTTTGTCTTCATCAGTTGTTCCAATGGCTATATATTCATCATGCATCTCGTGCCAAGGCCGATAATACAAGCAGAGCGTAGCGAAGCCGAAGCGACGTGAGGCAAAGACAAATGAAGTGAGCACTCCACTCACTTACAAGAGAGAAATAAGGAAACAACATATGTAGTGCACAATCGAAAAGAGAGCTTCACTCTCTTTAAGAGCTGGAGTAATAACCAAGCATAGCTCGGGTATTACGCAGGATAAGCATAGTGACTGACTTGATATGTAATATTAGGGAAGCTCGCTACACGAGCTTTCTTAGATAGCGTAATATGAGATATGAGCTATTGTTATAGCAATAACGTAATATCGAGTACCGAAATAGCTCATATGAGCTATCGGTACTCTCTTGTAAGCAAGTGAAGCGCTCGCAGAGTGAGGCTTTGCCAAACATAGTGAGACGGAGCGGAGCATAGCGAGCTGTGCATGCGCCCATTGACAGGGAGGAGAAAAAGAAATAAAACAAGAAGAAAAAAATAACATATTATTATTTTGAAATTAAATCTATGGCCATTTTTCACTAGAAAAAATGTATTTTTCAAATCGAGAGGTACTTTATCCTATGAAAAAGAAAAAGTCACGATTTGGACTAAGGAAACAATATCATAGAATTCGTTTTCAAGACAAGTAACCCCCCAAATTTCGAGTTAACTCGAAATCGGATTGGGGGTCACGAACAAAGGAAATCAAACAAGAAATTATAAATTATAATATTATTTCAACAGGAAATCAAACACATGAAAATTGAATCCAAACATAGAACATAAAGTAAGACTTCCACTAAACTAAGGCAACATTTGAAACAACACCATATAAGTAACATGCTCATAAAAGACTTTAGGTGTCAACCATTTAGTTAGTGGGTAAGCTAGCATATAGTTTGTTCTTACATGGTTTATTGATATTGGAGTATAACACTATCGAATTATTATCATAGTAAATCTTCAATGTCCTCTTAATGTTGGTAACAATGCACTGGCCAATGACAAAGTTCCATAACCATATCTCATGTTTGAATGCCTAAAAGCAAGCTATAAACTCTACTGTCATGGTTGAAGAAGCTATAAGAGTTTGTTTAGCAAACTTTCAAGCAATAGCTCATCCACCCAACATGCATATGTATCTTGATGTAGAGCGCTTGCTAACTAAGCATCCTACAAACTTAGAGTCAAAATACCCAATGATCTCTAAACCATCAGATCTTGATTGGTGAGCATGTAGCCTTATATCCTCTTCAAATAACACACTACACGTTTAATCATTGTCCAATACTTCATAACATGATTACTTAAATATCTTCCTAAGACTTCCACTATAAAGGCTATGTTAAGACAGGTGCAAATTTGAGCATACATGAGACTCCTAATAGTCGATACATAGGGAATCTTCAATATCTCTTCTTTCTCAAGATCAATAATGGGGTACTCTTTGAGATTAAACTTGTCTCCTTTAATCATGGTTGTATTCTGTCCCCTGATTTACTTTCTTTCATGTTGAATTTATTCAAAATTGTATTGAGATAGCTCTTTTGTGATAACCTAAGGATACCTTGAGAACTATATCTAAGTATCTTCATACCCATTACAAAAAAGGAGTCACCAAGATCTTTCATCTTGAAATTCTTTGATAGAAATTTCTTGGTTTTGTGCAATAAGCCTACATCGCTACTTGCTAGCAAAGTATCATCAACATATAGTACTAGGAATATAAACTTACTACCACTAAACTTATGGTACACACAATCATCAACTACATTGGCCTTAAAATCATGAGGTAATAACTTAATTGAACTTATGATACCATTGATGGAAAGCCTGTTTAAGGCAATAGATAGATTTATTTAATTTGCATATCATAGACTTTGAGTCATCTAATACAAAACTTTTTGGTTTCACCATATAAATTGTTTTGTCAATGTTGCCATTTAAAAATGTAATCTTTAATCCATTTGATGTAGCTCTAAATCAAAACGAGCTACCAATGTCATTATTATCTTAAAAGAATCTTACAAAAAAACTAGAGAGACTCTTTTTATAATCAATACCTTCCTTTTGAGTAAAACCTTTGATAATAAGACAAGCCTTATATATCTCAACATTATTTTTCAAATCCTTTTGGTTTTAAATATTCATTTACAAGCTAATCTATTTTGTAGCTTCAAGTAATTCAATGAGATCTCAAGCACCATTGTCTGCTATAGACTTCATATCATTCATGGCATTAATTCACTTTTGAAAGTTAGAACTTTGCATAACATGACTAAAGTTGATTGGATCATCTTCTGTCAAACCAATGTCATCCTCATGTTCTTGGAGAAATATAATATAATCATCTAAAATTGACTTCTCTCTCTTAATGGATCTCCGTAATGGCACTTTTAAAGGTTGTTAAGTCTGTCCTTCTAGTGGTGCTTCAGGAGAAAAAATAATGTTGTATTGTTCTTGAGGGATCTTAAGAATTGTAGTATGAACATCAGTTATTTAAATTTGGATCTATGATGCAAACAAGAAAAGGCACAATGACTTGATCATTGTCAACTATAGGTTTTTCTTCATAGACAACATTTTTTATATTTCCGTCTTTTGCAGACTCAACTTCCTTAAGGAATCTAGCATTGCACTTCTCAAAAGAACGATATGAAAGTGGGATGATAAAACTTATACTCGTAAAAGTGTTCAACATAACCAACGAAGTAATAGCTAATAGTTCTTGAGTTCAATTTTCCTTTATGTGGCTTATAAAACCTTGCCTCAGCTGGACATCCCTAAATGTACATGTGCTTTATTCTAGTCTTTTACCAATTTATAGCTCATAAGGCTTTTTGTTAACTGCCTTAGTTGGTACCTTTATAAGGATATAAACTTAGTTTTCAACGCCTCTCCCCAAAGGGACTCTGGTAAGGAAGAATGACAAATCATACTTCTCAACATATCCTTAAAAGTCTTGTTTCATCACTCTACAACTTCATTCATAGTTGGGTTTTTCTAACATAGTGTATTCAATGACAAAGACAGCACTTTGTGTTGGTATCAATTCCTATGTAGCTAGGAGCTCCCAATGTATGCCATTTCATGTTTCTTCATCTCATGAACTTGTAGTGCCCTGTATTTGCATCTATAGGCTAAATATATGAAGATGTCAAAATTGACCATGATAGAAGCTAGGAAAAATTGCCAAAGTTGCCAATGTTAATGTTTTGGGACAACTAATATTGTTAGCCTTTATCTGAGTTCCCTATGACAGATTTGATAATATTGTTTATAATAGTGGCCACAAAACAACCTAAGCCGCCAACTAATAATAAGCAAACCCTATACTCTTCATAGCATCAAGGTCTTCCTTATATAAGAACTCCAATAAACTGACAATGAAAAACAGTTTAACTACATTAATGAGGCAGTACTATATCAACAACAATATGCATTTAGACTAGGCATTGCTGTGAGGAAACTAGCCTCATGTCCATGTTTTATTGCATAGTTTATGCAACTGATAGAATAGAAACTGCCAACCCAATTCCTACTCTCTGAAGTTGATATACACAATAAGGATGGCCATGATGTGTTTAAAGACAGGGATAAAAAATGAAGTAGTAGAGAGACAAGGTGAGAAGTGACCCAAATGGGAATTCAAAGTATATGCCTATTGGAGTCACATCTTCATCTTCTCACCCTCGACATCCTTAGATGTAAGATATGTGTCTATGGTCAGCTAGGGAGTGTGTTATGTATCTAGTCTCCCCCTCCCCTTATTGTGTGTGTATATATATATATATATATATATTGTGATGGGTGAAACCCTTTTCGACACACGCATCCACTCTTTTGAGATACTCAAATTTATGACGTATATGGTTTGTAGTACCATAAGGCACAATACTTTAATTTATTTTGTCATCTTTATTATGTGGGCATGTTACTTAGTACCTACTAGTTATTCATGTTATAATTATATTTGTAAAAATTTGCGGTGGATGTTATGCGAAATGCAAAAAATTGCATGTATTTTTAGAAATAAATTAATAAGAGTTTTATTAAAATTGAACTATTATGTAATTGAGTTGGTTAGTGTCATGTAGCAATAATGGATCATTACACTTACCAACATTTTACCATTATGTTTTTTTATTTGTTTATGTTCCTATTTATAGATATGTAGGATCTCATTTGTGAAAAAAACCCGATCTATGTAGCTTCCCCAATATGTTATGATTACTTGGCTGCAACTTAGATAAGACAGTTTATGAAATTTAAGGAAAAATATGAGACATCTTCAACTCAAGGTTTGCTTTGCTGCTCCTATCCCTTAGTTACCTAGATTGCAAGATAGTGAGTTGTTGTTTTAGGGATAGTTTCTTTATGTAGCAAACCAGTTTCTTGTGGACACAATTGAAGTGAACTTGAACTCTAAATGCAAATGCATTGGCAAACTCTGTTGTAGCTAATGTTTTGTTTATGTTGTTTGAAAAAAATGATTGTTTACATGTTTCTATTTTTGTTGTGGCAAATGTTTTGTTTTTATTTCTGTTGTGGAAATTATATAAGATTATTTTTGTAACATCCTCAATTTTGGGTACTAGAAATAAATTATAAGGAGATCACTTTTATGACCCTACCATTATAGTATTCGCTTGAGGATGCCTTAGACTATATCATTTAATGTTGTCCTAACACTTAAAATTTATAGGGATTAGATAATAGAACCTAAATAGGATTTAAGAGCACAAAAGGGCTGAGCTTAACTAGCCTACACACACACAAATACACACTGAGTTTTAATAAAAGAGAAAGGAGAAAAAAGAAGGGAAAAAAGAAAGAAAAGAGGAAGAGGAAGGGAGGAGAAAAGGAGGAAAAGACTAGAGACCTATCGCTAAAGCTCATCTTCGTGTACCCTCTCAAGGTGAGTGCAGTCCCTTTTTGTCTTCCCTTTTCCCCCACCCCCTAATTATTGATTGTTTCAACCCTTTTCCCTTTTCATTCTTATTTTACTATTTATAAATAGTTCTTTTGTGGGAAACCTTGAGATTTATGGATGATTGATGGGTTTATAGAGTAGATCTATTATTTAGAAACATAGGAAGGATCATTTCAGTACATAAAAACATGTTTTGAATGAATAGGGAGTCGTGGGAGGTCCCCTTTTAGATTACAGATTAGGATTCGCAATTTGATGTTCGTCACTCCATGCTAAGCACCATGAAGCAGCGCTAAGCATGAGTAATTTAGAATTTAAAGTACGGCATTCTGGGTTTTGACGCTAAGGGATTTCCAAAATTAGATGCATGACAACCTTAGTTGGGGTACTAAGTGATATTTGATGTCGCTAAGTGCAATACCCCCTGACACTTATGGTTGGTGCCCTACTTAGTGGTGCCAAGTGTAAGTCCCTTTGTGCTAAGTGCAAGACCTCTAAAGCCTTGTCCTTGGATGCTTGATGAAGTGACACTAAGTATGGCCTTGCTTGTGCTAAGCGCAAACCCCTAATTGTATTCTATCACTAAGCACGACCTTACTTGCACTAAGCATAAACCCCTAGTCGCATTCTAGCGCTAAGCGTGATCTTCTTACGCTGAGCGCAAACCCTCCAAATAAGGAGCTTGAGGTCCTTAATGAAGTGGTGCTAAACACCAAGGGTTGACGCTAAGCGCAGGCCCTTTGGAACAAAATGCTAATGTTCCAGGTTTAAGAATGAAATGCTTAATGCTTGTATGTTGGTTCTTAATACTTTTTAGCCTTGTTCTCTCGTTATTGTTTGACTTCTTTATTTTGTATGTGAATAGTATTGTAGATGTAATAATGTAGGAATTTGTTGTGGTTGTATGGTTGTTAATGCTTGTGTTGTTAGATAGGATTATATGGTGTAATTGATGTTGCTTGAATGTGTTTGTATGTGCAACGATAAACCGTACGTAAGAAAACGATTAAAGACACTTAAAATTTAAAAGGATGCCTAAAAGTGGAAAGATTTAGAAAAGGCCCTTTTGGGCAAGGGTAAAGATAATCCTTTTCAATCCAAGGCGTGGTAAGATTTGAAAGATATCTCCTCCTTAGCAATGGTAGGGTGGAACCCCTTGGGTCCCTAAGTTGTGGTAAAACCTAAAAGGCGCACTCTTGGCGAGGGAAAGGTGTATACCTCGAAGAATGGATCCCCTATGGTTCCTAAAGCGAGGTGAGACATAGGACCTTTTTAGGCAATGGAAGGAACAGTCCCCTTCATACGAGGTAAACATCCCTTGGCATAGAAAGGATGAGAAAGGTTAACCCCTTCAATAACAAAAGGTGGTAGATGTTCTTCAACAACAGAAAAGTAAGAAGTTATGGCATAAAACAAGAGAGACACCTCTTGACAATCTAAAGCTCAATTGGCTATATGATGGTAAACTAAGAAAGGTAAGGCCAAAGCTAACTAGAACCAAACAGTTAACTAAACAAAACCCATGACTTGATTGATGTTGATTGATGATGTTATGTATTCTTTCCCGTTTGGGTAGAAGAAGTGGTGTATGCCTAGTAATAGGTAAGAAATAAGAAACATATCTATGCATTAGGTGAGAATATATGTTTTGATATTAAGAAGTGTATATATTACCCCAAGGGTATGTATGAGGTTATACCCCAGAGAAGAGTTATATAAGCCCACTACTGGGCAAGAATAGATAAGAATACTCACCCAATGTAGTAAGAGAATATTACCTTAAGTAAGAGGAGATATAATAGTTCTTGTTAGTGTAAATATAAAGAGATAAGGTTAAGAACCATAGAGCATTAGTGGTCTTAGACTTAAATGTGATGGTTAACTCTAAGTATCAAAACTAGAAAGAAAGATCCCACGTAAGAATAATGTACCCATTTAGTGATTGTTTTAAGAATGCATACTGAGTCAAGGTAAAATGCTATGTAATAATAATATTAACGATAAGCTAGTATAATAGTTATGAGAATTAAAAGTCCAAAGGAAAATGTCTTCAAGCAAACGATTTAGGTTCCATCATATATAGGTAATGCATAAGTTCTAGATCCTTAAGTGAGGGGTCGAAACTTTGAGAAATAAGAAGAAAACCGTTAGGATAGATATTTCACACATGTGAGTCGTGTCCTAAAGCCCTCGTTGAGACTTTTGTCTCATTAGTTCATTCTTCATTTTTTTTTTTTTAGAGTAAACAGGTGAAGGTACTATGGATGGAGCTGGGAGCCACATGCAAGGAGAACATAGAATAGATTTATAGTTTTTACCCTATATTAATGGGGGTTGTAGCATGTTTTGTTTACCCATGGTTTTGTAGTATTTGTACAACACTTGTGTGTGCATAACATGTTGTATTTTAATTGTTTATGAAAATGTATGTATGAGATCTTTATTATTAGCTTGATGTATATCTTCCACTTTTCATCGCTTAGGGAACTCTAATATGTATATGTTTAAGAATTTTCGTGATTCCAAAAAATCTGGAGATAGATTATGGTAATGCCCTAGGGTGTTAATATTTTTGTTTTTGTTTCTATTACTGTTTTGAAAAAAAAAAATGAATGAACCAAATTAGTGTAAATTTTTTTTACTAAGATAGTGTTTCCTTGAGGAAGCACTCTCTAATTACTACTCAGTGAGCGCTCTCTCAAGGATGCACTCTTTGAGTACTAGTAATCAAAGAGCGCTTCCTCAAGGAAGTGCTATCTGAGTATGTTCAAAGAACATTTCTTTGAGGAAACGCTCTTAGAGTACTAGTAATCAGAGAGAACTTAGAGAGCACTTCCTCGAAGAAGCACTCTCTGAGTACAACCCTTACATAGTGCTTTAGAAGCGTTGTTTAAGAACAAACAATGGGTGCATAAAAGTGATATTTAATGACGAAATAAAGTGCTTTATAATGTAATTTTTGGCATGGTGAATAAAATGTTTAACAAATTACTTTAATCAACTGCAATATTTAATATATTTCATTTTTTTAACCATAACTTTGTTAAAAAAAAGTTGACAATTAATATTATTAATCTTAACTAAAATTTCATTATCTAAAAAATATTATTTATATGTTATAACGAATCATTTGTAGTGAATTATAAGTCGATAAAAACTACATTTAATATTTTTTATATATTTAAATTATATGTTGTCGTATTTAAATAAGTCATTACATCCGATAAGAAATAAACTATATTAATTTGAGGTCCATGAAATTATTATCAAAGTTTTTTGTATAACATTTTATTTGTCTTCAATTAAATTCAGCATTAATTGCATTTTCATGTAAGATACTTATAAATTGTCTAAACGTTATATTTTGAGGAAGAAATTAGTATAACTCGGGAATTGTATGAATCAACCAAACTAGTGTAGTACACAATGCATCGATCAAGTGGCTGAGATATACATTTATGGAGGAAAGACTTTCTCTATCTCGGTACTAAATAAAAGGACTCCTCCTAACCCTGCCTGTCCAGTCAATTTTCGAATTATAGGCTAGCAAATACTGTTGACCAGCCAAAAAAATTATAATCGTTGGGCTGCCATTAAAAAGATAAATGCAACTACCATGTGCTTGTTCTTATTGTTGGGATGGACGCACGTTATGCATTGGGGCCAATGCTCCCCCGACTTTTTTTAATTTGAGTAAAATATATTTTTGGTTTCTTTAAAAATTTTTAAATTCGGTTTTAGTCTTTAAAAAAAAATTGTCTTATTTTGGTCCTCTAAATTGAAAATACATCACTTTTAGTCCTCCAAGTGGTTTATATAATGTTTTATAACTATTATTAAATGTTATTTTGAAGACTAAAAGTAATGCATTTTCAAATTAGATGAACTAAAATAGGACGAAAAGTTTTGAGGGACCAAAAACGTATTTTACCTTTTTAATTTTAAAGATTTATACAAATATATTTAAAAAATTATCTATCTATCTATCTATTTTGTGAGGTTTATTGTGGACATAATAACTTTTAAGTGTTATTTATCTTTTTCTATTTTTTGATAATATATTTTATTTCCATTTTATAGTTTTCACTGTGAAGATAATGATATTTTTCATCTTTTTAGATAAATATTTTATTTTTTATAGCCTTTATTGTGAAGATAATTGTATTTTTTTCTCTTTTTAGACAAAATATTCGAATATAACTTATTTTCCTTTTTAATAATCTTTTTCTTTTGTCATCCATTATTGCTTATTTTAAAAGTTATAAATAATTACATTTATGATCAAATGATTTTATTAGTCTTCCCTTTATATTGGTTTGATTATAAATTTGAGCATTAAATATTATTTATTAACTTTTGCCGTCAGGCAAACTCATGAACTCTATATAAAGAATTAACTATTTGTATTTTGAGACACATCATCAATAACTATTCTCTCTTCCTATCACTTCTTCATATACCAATTTTTATTATAAATTCATAAAAGTTTTTTATGGAATATGAAACTAATAATTAACATTTGTAATCTTGAGTCTTTAAAAAAAAAAAGATGTTTAGTTTTTTTTTGTAAATATATTTTCTATTAGCGTTTTGACATATTACTAATGTAATTGACATTTTAAAATATATAAATATAAATATTTTGTATGAAATTTGATACACATATTTATTAGATAACTTTAATTTTTGTAGTTGGCTCTTCTTATCAATTAAGTCTGGCTCCATCCCTGCTTATTGTCTTTATAAGTAACGTGTATTTGCTGATATATTAAAATGCTATTTCTTTCAAACATTAACCAAACACCCGTATCAAAACTTCAACAACTCCAGTATGCATATGCCATACATATTTACGTTTATAATCTCCTTCTTTAATATGGTTTTGAATGAAAAGCATTGTTAAGGAGTTTACAGTTTGTTTGATGAGCGAATTTAAATTATTTATATATATAAGTTTACGGTTTGTTTTTTAATGATTTGTTGCTGTAAAAATAAGATAATAACACGGCAGAGGTGTTCATACAACAAAAGGAAGAAATATTTCTCGCGATTTGGTGGCAGTAAAATTTTAAATAACCAGAGGGTTGATAATTTGGTTGTTGAAGTTGAGACTCCACTTCTCAAAATCGAGGAATTTATTTGAGAGGACATAGTGATTAGTGAAATAATATTCATTAATAAAAAATTATGGGTTGAGATTTTGATAAAAATACAAGCACGTGAATAATCAAATATAAATTTGTCTAATCTCGACTCTTAATTTTATCATAAATGACTTGTTGTAGTTGTTTTTTAATTTTACTTAACTTTAAAAAAATATTCGTTTTATGAACAAAAAAAAATATTTCTCTTTATATGAAAAAAATTGTATAACCAATATTTGTTGGTCTAAGTGGTAAGGAGCTTGGTTCCGTTAAATAACGTATTAAATTTGAATATTGTAAATAAAAAGTAGACAAAAGGAAAATTTTCCTTTTAAATGAATTCAACTAGCTCAATTCAGATTTGTAAAATTGTAAGGGGTTCATTGTGACTTTTAGATATTAAGGATCTAAGATTTAAAAAAAAAAAAAAAAGTGTGACATACGTTATTCATATGACCGGACAAAGACTGGAGGCTAAATTTATTAATTAACAAATATTAATTAACTATCAAGTATTTCATACCTTGTGTAGGTTTTTTTTTTAATATAAGTAGAAAAATATAATTAACTTAGATTAAGGGGAAAGAGATCAATTTTTAAAAAAAAAATTGAAATAAATTAATTTCAAGGTTTAGGTAGTTAAAATATGAGATAAAAAAAAATATTAGTATCAAAATAAAACTTTAAAAGTGATTAAAGCTGACATTTGAGAATGTAAATTTTAAAATAAAACAAATTTATTCCTATATTATAAATTAGGATATACAATATGAAAAGTTAGACTCCCAGTCTCTCCATTTTTTAATTAGACATTCTTAATATAAATTTTTTATTCTTCTTTGAATGTCCATTTCATACACTACTACACAATTAGCCAAAAAAATTCTCTCAATTATACTATCATCATTTTATCTTTATTTCTATACTTAACATTCTTAAGTGCTTATCTATTTCAATCTACCCTCTTGTATCTCTATTTTTAAGTTGAATTTTAATAATTTTATTAAAAAATGGTTTGTAGTAAAATATTTTTATATATCAAGATTTAAATTATTCATTGTAAATCTAAAATATAATATATATATATATATATATATATATATATATATATTCAAAAATATTTATTTATTGTAAATTTTAATTATATAAAAAAAAACATTTATCCTATACGATACATCGGCTGAAATACCAATTTTAATAATAATAATAAAAATAAATCATAACACAAAAAGAAAATTTAAAAGTATTTAATATTTTAAATAATTTTAAAATATATATTAAAAATAGTGAAGTCAAATATTACAAGGAAAATGATAACATAATATAAAATATTCTCTTGTTTGAGACAAAAGATTTATAATACAACTAGTATTTTAGTTTATGCATTGTATACTATAAATGTTTATATTTAAATAATTAAAAATTAAGAATATATAAATATTTTTAATGTATGAATTGTATTTTAGATTTATAATGAATAATTTAAATTGTGATATAAAGTTATTTTTAACTGTTAACAATATTTTTTAAAAAAAATATTAAATTCAATTTAGAAATAAGATAAAAGAGAGTAGTTTGACATGGTAAAGAGAGAAATTTTTGGGCTAGTTGCAGGTATGTGAAATGCACATCCAAAGGAGAATAGAGAGAAAATATTAAGAATGTTTAATCATGAGAGCATGGAGAATGAAAGCATCACTCTCCAAATTGTGTATTCTAGTTTATAATATAGAAATAGATTCAATTATAATGTACTCACAATTTAAAGATTTTTTTATACTGTTATCTAATCATAAATTTTTATGTATGGTAAGATTGTTGACTTTTGTAATAACTAGTATTTTAATCTATATAACGTATGAATAAGTTTCATATTTTTTTAATACTTTTAAGAAAACTAAAAAAAGATCTAGTATAGACGGTGATGTAATTTAAAACTTAAATAAAAACATTCTAAGGATAAGGAGGCTTTTCAATTTATTAATTCTTTACTTACTTATAATTTAAAACAAAAATAAAAAGTCATGTGAATAGCATTAGATAGGAAGAAAATCAAAGTTATAATGTTAAGAATTTTTTTATTACTTTAATATATTTTAAGTAAATAAAAAATTGACTTGGATAACATTAAATATGGATAAATTTAAATTTTTTATTAATAAGAAACTTTTTCATTTATTGGTAATTTTTTTATTATAATTTTTATAATTTAAAATTAAATTAAAATAAAATAAGTCACGTAAAGATAAGAAAAATAAGAAAAAAAAATTACTCTCAGTGAGTGTGAGTAAAGGTAACACTCAAAAGATAGAAGATAGATAATATAGACAATAAACTAATTGAGAAAGTGAGGAATATGAGTCTTGATTTCCAAATTAAAAGGTTTTTGCACTGTCGATCACTCAATCACAAATCGTCATGTATGTAAATTTGTTAACTTTTACAAAAATTACCTTAAAAATCATACGAACAATATTTTTTATTGGTTGACAGTATACATTTTTTTACAGCATTGAAATTAAACTCTTTATATAAAGAGAGTAAGTTGTTCTTTTCTTCTTTCTTTTTTTTGTAAAGAAGAAAAATTTAGGAGGAGGGGATGGGTTCTAGCCCAAGGCAAGAAAAACTTCTACGCTCGAAGAGTGCTTATAGAAGTATTTATATTTACCTTATCCTAAAGAGACGAGTGGGAGCTTAAACCTCATATTTAAGGAGATTTCTAATTGATTGACAACGTAGAACTTTAAATATCTCAAAATTAAACTCTTTATAATATACAAATTAATTATTATGATAACAGAAAGTTTTTAAAATTGAATGTGGCAGGTGATCCGACTGTAAACAACGTAGATCCCTTCATGGGTATAGTGTTTGCCATCGTAGAGCTAAAGTGACCAATTAAGGCACGTTTGATGGATATTTCATTTCTATTTTGAATTTGATTTACAAGAATCGTAATTTTAGAAGCAATCGACACTAATACATTGCATACATGGACTACAGACGTAGTTTTGTACCCACAGTTATAAGTAGATTGCAGTCAATCAGGTGAAGCACATGCTTCATGCTGGGAGTACTGTGAAAAACTGCATACTGCTAAGACAAAGCAAGCCACAACCAAACATAATTGATTGGTGCATTGAATAAATGTTACGATTAACCAGCTACCTTGTTGGCACGTAAATTAGTCATCATCCATCTAGACTTTTCAATTGGTCACGGAAACGGTCTATTCAAATTAATATCCCTAAGTTGATTTTGGCATCGGAAACAAACAATTAAACAAGTTCAAATGGCATATTCTGCGGGCATTACAGCTTGTAAATATTTGAAATTAGGACTAATGGCGATAATTAAGCAAAGCCTTAAGTCTAGGAAGACAAATAAGCGTTCCAAAATGGTATATATGGGATATGGCCTTGATGTGAGTTGTACATGGATAAATACGAGTCTTTCGCGCGGGCCAACTTTAATTGCAAGTCAAATTGTCACATAATGGACATTGATTATTGGAATTGGAATTTTCAACAACAGTAATAAACAGCACGAGAAATTTGCAAGGTTTCTTATTGTTGGTCTGGCACGAGTCACTATTTTTGTCATCAATATATGGCCAAGGAGTATTGCAGCGTGTTAGTGCAATGTAACCTTGTCTTTTTCCTTTTGGAATTTGGTCAAATTGCGACCAATATGACTTGCAAATTCAGCTTGCCTTCAAGCGGACGAACTTTATCTGCAGGACTCAGAATCTCAACAAAGCACCTTGTGGTTAAAGAAAATGCTCCGAGAATGTTTATGTTGGATTAATTTTAGTAGAATTAGCTAGTTTTAAAAGGTTGTATTGATGTCAACACAAAATTTCATCAAGTATCAACACTGATTGACACAAGTAGTAGTGGCTTGTATCCTTTAATCAAGTTGTTCAAGATTCGAATTCTGGCCTTGAGTATGGAATTAAGCATGTTGGGAGGAGAATACCCACCTTATGTGCGCTCACAGTCCCTTGTGGAGATTAGTCATTATTTCTGACGGTAGATACTTCATACTAATACCATGGTAAACCAAAAAAAAAATAAAAAAAATTTCATCAAGTGTTGGAAACATTATTTCGAGATTGACAAAAATTCATTTTCTCAAAAGACCATGATTTGAAGTTGAAAATTGATTCGAATTATGCTGAAGAAATATTTGAGATCTTGAGAAAGAATCAATATGGGATCAAACCTGAAGGCTATAGGAAGCCAAGTGCAAAGATGCAAAAATGACTAGGTGTTAGAAAATGAAAATTTTGAGACAAGGGTTTGAGTGATTTGAGTCAAAAAGCAATTATCAATATTTATCAAGTGTCACACATATTGAGATAGATGTCAAGATCTTAGTTAGTCCATTTTAGGCAACTTGACATGTTTTTGTATCATATTTCTAGACCGTTAGGAGAAGAAATCTATAAATTAAATAAGACTATTGTAAATCATTTTTTGTTGTTGAAACACATTACACAAACACTTTATACTATGTAACAACACACCTCATACATCAATAGGTGTTGGTTCAAAGAGTCAAGTGTATATTTTCAACCATTTTTAATGAAGTCTTTATATATATACAAATTTACTTGCTTTTCAATTTACATTTCAACAGTTTTACTTTTAATTGCATTTTCTTCTTCTGCCCCCATTTTCATTTTAATTTGAATTTCATTTTATGATTCTAGCCATTTACTTTATATTCAATTTAATTTTTTTAACGTGTTATATTTAATTTAAATTTGAATTCATGGAACTTATTTTCACCACTTTCCCGTAACTCTAATTGCTTTCAAATTTATTTCATTGCACATTTACATTTTAAGCACTATAATTTTGCATTGATTATCCTTCCAGTTCTTTTAAATTTGAATTGTTTTTTTAATTTCTTTGTCATCTTTATAACTTTTCCATTTAAATGCTTTCAATTGAATTTTTTTTTTTAAATTTCTACGTTTACTTTTGAAGTTCATTTACATATGTTAATTTCCCACTTGCTTTTCATTTTACTTTGATTTTACTCTTTTCAAGTTACATTCTTAATTGCGGAATCAAAGTTTCTTTTGAAACTTTTATTAACTTGAATCCAGTTGAAAAGTAATTTGATTTACTTCAAGGCTAAATCGAAACCAAATGTTTTGTGCACAACCTTTTACACTTTGTTCAAATTCACTAAGTTAAAATCATAATCAAATTCAATTACATTAATCGAATTCTATTAGTTCAAATAATTCAGAGTGATTTATGGGTCTAACCAGTAATCTATTGACTCGGTATCTTTATCAAGTTAATCATTGGTCCGAAATTTATCATATTGAGCTAGAGAATAACCTTAGCGTACAAAAAAAAAGTCTCATATTTGAAAAGTATAGACGTATTTCATGATAAAGTGTCACAGTGTCTTATTCTAGCACAAATTAAATTAAATTAGTAATATTTACGGTTTGGATTAATTAGTTTGTACCAAAAACAAAGTCATGTGAATCAGATTAGATTTAAAACATATGTGCTCGTCTCCCACTCTCCCGCATTCTTAAAAATGGGTAGCCCAAAAATAAATCTGGCCCAAATCGATATCCGTAAGCCCAGAACCAAAACCAAATTCATTTTTCTTATATTTATTTCAATATGTAAAAAGAGCAAACTTTTATTTTAGTATTTAATTTTTATTGTAAGACTTAAATATGATTTTAGTCCTTACAATATATTTTTTTGTTTAATCCTTATAAAATTATTTTTTTTAAAAGGGTCCTTGTAATTTTTTTTTATTTTTGTCCTTGTTATTTTGTTTTAGTTCTTGTAATATATATTTTTTTTGTTTTATTCTTGTATTATGTAAACAATTTGCTTTTAGTCCCTATCAAAAATTTTCAAAGGGACTAGTTCAAAATGAAAAAAATATTATAAAGACTAAAAGGAAAAAATAGATATATTAAAATGATTAAAACAAAATAAAATGACCAAAACAAAAATAAATAAATTTTACAAAAACCATTTAAAAAAAATAATTTTACGAAAATCAAACCAAAAAACTGGTATTTTGTAGAGACCAAAAACATATTTAAACCTTATTGTAAAAATTTTGTTTCAAAACATCGATAACAGAATATTTTTATTATATAAATCAAATAGAATAATTAAATTTCTTGAACACTTATAAAATGAAAATTATTGAGAAGAAATGTAGTAAGCAATATAATTATTATAGATTATTTTAAGGTTAAATTAATCTATAAATTTCTATAGTTTTATCAAGTTTTTAATTATTTTCTCATAGTTTAAAAACTCAAAACAAAGTCCGTACAGTTTTAAATATTTGTAATTAGATTCTTAAAAATTAATCCCGTTAAACTCATAAAATATTGCTGACATGGCATGTCTTAGGAGGTGTATTGAATTGGGATTTTAAAAGACTATTTTAGCTTTAAAAAGTCTTATGAATTTTAAAATACTATATAGAAATGTAATGACTTATAAGATTTTTTAAGATTTTTACAATCAAGATTTTATAGTTAGGATTTTAATGGATTTATATCATAAGAATTTATAAGATTTGAAAGAACTTTATAGATTTATAAGATTTGAAAGGACCTTATGGATTTTTAGAAAACATTCAGAGTTACCAGAGTCAAAGAAAAAATAGCAAAGAAATGACAAGGTTTGGATAAAGAAAAGTAAAACCAATACAATTTTTCTAATCTTTTAATAACTAATTGATTCTAACTTCATGTCCTACTAATGTTGTCAAAATAAAATCATTTATTTTCTAATACATAGAACAAATTATTACCTATTGCCTAACCACTTCATTACCATCTGAGACTCCTTTTAATATCTCACTCACATAACATGTCATAGTACATAGTACTTGCTTAGTATTGAAGAAATGTCGATCCATAAGCACATGTCATTGTTATTTAAACAATAAGGAATGTCCAAGAACAAACAAATAGAGCACTTCACCATGAGAAGGAAAAAAAAGTTCGAACCTTTTAATAATTTTATGGGGAAAAAACTCTTAATAATATTTGGGAACTTAAAGTCCACATAACCTATGTTGCGGAGTATACTATTTTATTCAAAGCTAAAATAGAATCTTGTAAATTATATTGGGGTCAGTGTGCAAGTGTGTGATTGACATTAGTGATGCACAAGATTTTTTATGTGTTTTTGACTTCGTCTTTCTAGTGATGTAAACAATAAATTCGTCCAAACAAATAGATAAAGGCAAATAGAAAGGTCTTTTACCTAATTACAGAAAAGGCGTGTAGAATTAGAAGAAAAAGATGACCAAGTATAGTATCAACATTTATATCACCTTCAACAAAGAAAAAAGAAATTATATGCGATGGGAAAGAGAAAAGTCTGGCTACGATAAAAAAAAAAAAAAAAGAATGAGAGAGTTGGAAAGTCTCAAGGTTTTGGGTGGGATTGTTGGATGAGTGTGATATTTATACATCTTACTAAAAAGCACATAAAATCCACCTTACATAATAATCATCAAAATTTGTATGCTTTTGAATACCAGAAAAAATTTATAAGTTGTAAAAAAAATCCCAATTTAATACCACCAGATTTTGTTATCCTCTTAAAAAAATCTTGATAGTCCTGATTAAATACTACAATACTTTTTATATTATTAAAAAGTCTTAATTGAATACCACAAGACTTTTCCATCACAAAAAGCCTTTTAAAATCCTTTCAAATCTCAATCCAATACACTCCCCTTAAAAATGTAACAATCTTTATCATATATGATGCTTTGTTCATAAACGAGACTTTAGAAATAATTTTGAGTAAGTTTTGTATAATTTTATTTTCTAGACAAATTTAAATATATTTTTTTAGAGACTATAGGTATTTTTTACGAGAGACAATCCTGTTCGAGGTAGGTAGGGCCATTATAGGTAGTAAAGTTTTACCTCTAAGTATTTAACGCATTTACATACCCAAAGCTCGAGTTCGAGATTACTAATTAAATTGAAACAATCCTGTGCCAGTTGATTTACATGTTCGGTAATATATGTTTTTTAGTCTTTGTAATATATTCACTTTTCTATTTTAGTTTTTTTTTAATTTTTTTAAAACAGTCCTATAATATTCAAGTTTTTGGTGTTAGTCCTATTGTTATTTAGTTGTTGTTAACCGTAGAGGTGGCTAAAGAGTTAGGAAATAAAAAAAAAATAGGGTATATTTTTTTTCTGAATGGAAAAAATAGGGTATATTAGATTACCTAAATAGAAATAAGATATAGGAATCAAATTAAAAATTGTATAAAGTGATGTGTCATCATATAATATATTTAAGTAACAATTAATGAAAACTAAATGACAGTAGGAACTAATGTCAAGATATTAAATATTACGAGAACTATTAAAAAAATAAAATGACTAAAATAAAAAATCATATATATTAAAGAAATTAAAAACATATTTAAATATTCTAGAAAATAAAAATATCAGTATATGCTGTTCATTTTACTTCCGCTCTAGCTATTATCTTATGTGGGATCTATTTTCTTTACTTTTGGAATCAATATCTAGATTATTTTTTTTATAACAATTAAGCATATATGTTATATTAAAAAAAACCCTCCCAACAAAACACACGCACGCTCCCATGATCATGTTTAGTTGTCGTTGATAGGAAGACATTAGTTTATTACCAACGATTTAGCTCTGACATCTTAATATCAGCATTTCATATGTATATGGCATGATTTGTGAAGATTCAAATCAATGTCACTACTAAAATTACGTTGGTCATAGAAGAATTAAGCTCATCTTCTTTAAACAAAATCTCAGATTCGAGTCTTGTAGATAGAAAAAATGTAGTTGAGAGGAGAGACCCTATTAAAGGTGGTTAGTCAGGTTTCCTAATTGAAATTAGTTATCAGTAAAACCGGTGGATATTTCACACCTATAACATGGTAACAAAAAAATCAATGCAATTGCAACTTCAAGAAGCACTTTTACTTTTGGATTTTGATGTGGTTATGCCTTTTGCTACCAACTGGATTTAGACTCAATTTGTATTACACTTTTAGTAAGCTCAAATACTTCATATAACTTGAAGAGATAAGTATTGACCAAGGTCAATGTTAGGAGTATATTATACACTTCAAAGTAGTGTATAATTTCCTACTAGGACCTTGGATCCTGTGCTAGAGATTTCAGTATAGATCTAACACCTATATATACCCAACCGATGTCACTATAAAAGGTACACATTTAATACATTTCATCATTGAGGTAGGATTGTTACTAACTTGAGCATCGAAGTGTCTTCTGCATGTACTCCACCCTTTGCTCGAGCACTAGGAGCCTTGGCCATAATCAAAGAGTTCGAACAAGCCAACAATCATTATGGTCAAGTCACTAGCCAATTTAGACAAGTCAATAATCAAGTTTGGATTTAGCACCTCATCCATTTTGGATAGAACATTGGTGTTGTTTATGGGAATTCAGTCAATTTGATTCCCAGCAAACATGGTTAACATTATGAGACAAACTACCTGAGCTGACGTCATACCTGACAACCATGTGTGTGACATTACCTCACCACATAGTGACAACAACACAACAACAACCAAAATAGGTGTGGACAATCTAAAAGTCCATCATTTGTTTTTGCAAAAATCAATGATAGTATTGGGGAAAATGGAATGCTAGGTCCAAGATATGAAGCATTGTGTCGTCTCAAAGAAGAAATTAAAGAATTGCATAAAGCCCAAAAGGCAAAGGGACCTCCGCAAAATGATTTAGAGCAACAAGTCCGACATTTAGAACAAACATTGTCCTAATATTAGATCCCATTCACAAAATGATGAACCTCAATATAGTGCTCTTGCACATAGCCAACATATGTCAAAACCCCACACCAAAGTTCACAAAGGGGCCAATTCCAATCATACTTATGTAGTTAGGTCTAGGTTGGTACCATTTCATCATCCATTCATGGAACACATTGCAAAGATTGAAATAACAGACAAATATCAAACGCTTTTGCCAATAGAGCCATACGCAAAAAAAAAAAACAACATAGTAAACATCTTGATGCTTTCTTAAATGAGGTAGTATTCATTGGAGTTCTGAGTTTCAATCTCTACCATCAAAGTTAGTTAATAACTAGGACGATCTTGCAGTTGCTTTTGCAAGACAATTTATAACAAGTGTTAAACTCTAAAGGACTAACACATGCTTGCTAATGTGGTTTAGTTGTCAAAGGAGACTTTGAAAAGCTTTTTAGGAAGGTTTTATAAAGAGACCACTTTAGTCCTTAATCTCTCTAAGGATATCCAACGGCACATTATCATTGATTCAATCAGGAAGGGTATTCCATTCATCTTATCCTTAGCAAAAGCAAAAGCAATAAATATGGAAGAATTTAGGATTCATGCAATAAAGTACATTGGACACGAACAACACTTTGAGCAAGCAAGAATCAATGTCAACACTTTCATGTCGCAAGGAAAGAAAAGAAAGGAACAAGAAAAAATAATGGTCAAATGAAAGGGAAAACCAAGGAAAATATCTTGGTCCTAAGATAAATAATGGACCATATAATGGAGTGAGAAGGAAGTAAAGAGGAAGGTTTAATAATTAGGCTCCACTAGTCACAAACCAAGCAAATATTTATGACAAAGGATATTCAACTAAGTTTGCACAAGTTCCACAAACAACCCCACTAAAGAAAAAGATGAATAAAAATATGAAGAAATATTGTGTTTTCCATTATGATTATGGTCACACTACCAAGTAGGATGTGTCTAGGACGATACATGCAAAGCAAGCGTGAAGGAAAAAAAAAAGGTATTTAAAGGGTTAACAAGAAGATGATAGGCACAAGAAGTGAAGCTAACATGATTCCCTATTAAAAGATCAAAATACAGTGCAAGCTCCAAGAATTTGAATTAATTGAAAAAAGCCTAGTTTGATCAATAGCTTTGACCTTTTGAAATTTAAATTTAGAATTTAAGTTTAGAATTTGATGTTTTAGTTTTAACCAATAATTTAGGAACAAAATCTTACATTTAATGATGTGAATCTTTATTGCTATGAATACAATCATGAATGAAGTTATGGTTTGCAAATTATTTATTGGAATTTATATGAAGTTGTTGAAGAGATACATGTAAGACCAACTTACCAAAGAATATTGGGGGGAGGGGTTGAAGTGTAAACATGTAGGACCCATTATCAAATATTTGTTGAGACTGATGTTTATAAAAATGACGAAGTGTAGGACTAACTCACTAAAAAGGTAAAAGAATCCAAAAAAGATTTTTTACCAGAATTGAGTTGGATCGAAATATATCAAAAATGAAAAATAAAGTGTAGAACCAACTCACCAAAAAAAGTATAAAGAATCCAAAATGGATTCCTTACCAAAGTTGAGTTAGGATTGAAATCTGTCAAACATGAAAAATAAAGTGCAACACCAACTCACCAAAGGGTAAACCTATGAAAAACCTTAAGGTGTCGATGAATTTAAAAAAGCATAATGATAAAAGAAAAGGAAAATATTGCATTAATTTGGAATCATCTTACAAAAGATTGCAAAAGCAAGATACAAGAATTTAATCAAGAGGAGTGAAAAAGTCATCTGTATTTAATTTTCTTATATGACCCTCGTAAACTAAATGGTTTAAGGTGGCATCACCAATACTCAAGTTTGGGTCAATAATTTTTAGCAAATTAATAAAATTATCCTTGGCCAACAACCCCATATCAATCATATGCTCAACTTTCACTACTTGGAGATTTGAAATAAGTTTAGCATTTTTAGCTTCTAAAGCGTCTTTCTTCACTCACAGAGTAAACAATTCATCTTGAGGGTTGGACTTCTTCATCTTCCTTAAAATATTCTTCAATTAATTCTTTTTTGAGATCAAGTTATCATTATCTACAATAAGTTCGAGTATATGTTCTTTTGAACTCTTAAGTTTAGAAGAAAGTTGTCTCAATATGGAACAACAATCTTTGTATTTTGCCAATTGTCTAGCAGTATAAAAAATTTGATCATGAGCAATATACTAAAGAACAATGTGACTTTAAAATTAGAAGAGAATCTCGGTCACAAGTAGCATCAGAATCCTCTAAAGTAAGCCGACAAAGTACGTCTTTAGTATGATGCTTTTATGAATCTTCTTTACATCAAAAATATCATTTAAAATACAAACAAAGTGGGGATCAGACTCTTCCAAACTTTCAACATCAAGATCATAATATGGGTCATCTTCACTTAACTCAGTCTCAAAGAATGAAGAAAGATTATCCTCATTTGAATCAAATGAGAAGTCTTTATGTGGGTCATTTATTGTGACATCCAAATTGGTCTCAACACCTTATTTTGGATTCCCCCCTCAATGTTTACATCACCTTCATGGCCTTGATTATCTATGTTAGGCCCTGTTGGCTTGATAAAACTTGCTTCATTTTAGGCTTCTTCCTAGGAACAATTTGTTTAGATGCATGACCCTTATCTGATATTCTTTTTCAGCCTTAGGGTTTGGAAGTATGACTTTAAGGTTTGTAGAAGGGCGAGGCAAAAGACAAGTCATATTATAAGGGGCTGAAGAATGATGGCTTTGATTCACGTCAGCACTAGGTAGAGGTGGCAAAATGGGTCAAGCTGACCTAAACCCACCTACTAAATATAGGAATTAGACTACAAATTTTGAGTTCAGATTAATTGTGGGCCTTTTTAGATCGACCCCGATAAAGCCCATGTCATAATCAAGCTTGGGCTGGGCTAGCACAGTCTAGTTCAAGCTACCTGCTTCTTTTTAAATTTTGTTTAGAGAAAATGAGACTAAGTTTAGGAGATTAAAAATATTGACTAATTCATTGTCTCAAACTTTCATTTGTTTGACATAGGCTTTCATATTTGATTTTAACAAAGGCTACTTATAAAGTTGTAACACATGATTCCAAATTATATTATGTCTTTTTTGAGTTACATATATTTAAGATGCTAAGAGACCTTTGAAACTTTAACATAGGCTACTTACATACATTTTGTACTTTTTAAGCTATGTATATTTACAATAGTATAAGACCTTTGCAACATTTACAAATTCATATATGTAAACCATTAAATATATAACTATTCTTATTTTAACTTTTACAAAATGATAAAAGAAATTACCTTATAATATATAAGTGCTTGTCATATTAAAAACAATTATAGTGATTGTCATAATATCACATTTCAATCTTTTTCTAAATGTAATAATATAATAAAATAATTTTCTATATTTTTATTTATTACACTAAAATAAATATGTCAATAAAAATAATTATCACATTATATTTCAATCTTGAATTTTGAAGAAAAGTAAAAAAGTCAACCAAACATAAATAAATAAATAAAGAATGGCGAGCTAACCCAAAATATCTGCAAACTGGCATTAGGCTAGGCTTAGGCATCAAATTAGAAGACAAAATAAAATTTGGGCCTTTTTGGCCTAGCTCGTGACTCGCAATGGGCTAGCCCATACTGGGTCATGTAGCTCATTTTACCACCTCTAGCACCAGGTTCCTCAACTCCAAGATTGGAAAACAATTTTTTTTAAAGTTGTATAAGGGTCATTCTAACCAGATCGTTATCTACAAACAAATCAAAACAATCAAAACGAGAACATAAAATCTCATCAAAAGAAAAAACTAAAGCAAGATTTGGCAATACAATTACCTATAGTGGACCCCAATAATGATGAGTTTGCAATAAGGATTACCTTACAATTACAGAAGTCATCTGCATCCTTTACTACTTGTGTTAACCAAAACTTGACATCCTTTTCAACTTGGGCTAGTTGTTCATCTGAAGTGGCAAGACTATCAAGAAGAAGATCATAATGGTATGAAATCCAATAAATTGGAAAAATTGGAGGACCTTGAGGATTTATTGGATGGACTGAGAAAGCAACAATATCAACACCTATAGAAATGATTTTATAGAATTCCCTCTAAAAGGGATTGAACCTCTTTTGTAGGACTCCAAGAAAGGAGTAAAAAACTTGGTTTTTTGGCGTAAGGTTATTCAAACCCTACCTCCATCAGACGCAGGAAGTCGAAAGATATTGCAAAGATTAAAAAATAAATAACAAGTTGGCGAATAACTAAGATATTAATAAAGGATTTTGAATGGCCAAATTAGACTACATCCATTTGGATGAAACTGAGAAAGAGCAATCTTTAATTTTTGAAGCGCTTCAACTTGGAAGTCAAAAAAAAGGAATTCAAGCACCAAGAATTATAAAGAAGTCATAAACACATATGTAAGAGTTAGATGCTTCCAACCTTTCACAAACACAGTCATTAGAATGAGGAACTTCTAGAAGATATTTCTTCTTTAGTAATGGATCTGAGGTTGAAACCACTTCTTCTTTGAGTCGTTCTTAATTAGAAGACTTAAATTCGATATGAGTCCTAATAACTTATCCAACTATATTTTTCTTGCAACCTAACAAAAATGCAAAGATCATCTTTTTTCTTTGTTTCCACCATAGGCCCTAGATCATTTGCTGGGACAGAAAAAAGTTAGAAGAAGGAGATTAAGAATAGAATTAGAAGAGATTGAATAATTGGAAAAGCCAATGGAAAGATTTGACAATTCAATTGTTAATTAAATAGTGAATTCCACCTATTTCATCTTATCAAGATGTGTAATACCTTGAATAATATAATAAATCTTACTTTTCCAATATGCCTGAGAAGAAGAAGCACCATAACTAGAGTTAGGCCATGACAATGGCAGTTGTGTGAAAAATTCTACAAAACCATCAATATGATTTTCTTCCAATTCCTTAAGATTTACCATGGCTATGAAGAAAAAAGAAGAAAAAAAGGAAAATGAATACTTACGAGTTAAAATGTGTAGAAAATACAAGAAAAACTTTAGGAAGGTAAAAATGGAAGGACAAGACTACAATGGCCAGAAATTGCCTAAATTTGAGAAGAGAAAGGGGAAATGGAAGAATGAATAAAAGATAAATAGAAAAAGAGAGATCAACATTATTTATAAGGAAACATGCAAAAAGAAAATTGCCATTTTAAATGATGACAATAGGGGCATTAAAGGAAAATCCCATTAAAATTCAAATTTACCATGATTGTCACTCAAAACTATAAGGTGGTTATAATAACATTCCACAAATCAAGGAATTGAAGAACCAATCAAAGTTGCCTCGTGTCAGGAAAAAATGAAAAGAATTAGGAGTTTAAATATTTTGGCTAAAAATGAGTATGATTAAAATTATAGGCATATAAAGTTAAAGAGGCAAAATAAGAATAAAAAGAGTAATAATTCTATGTTTAGAAAGTCAAATTCATAAGTTTGGTAAGATTAGATACAATAAAAGATGTTGAGGTCATAACTTCGGTCAAGACCGGATACAGTAGAAAAATAGGCAACTGAATTGGAGTATTAGCAAAAAATCTTATTTACTTATTAAGGTACAACATAGCATTGATTACACATACATTTTGAATAAAGATACAGTGGAATTCATTCTAGCTAAGTAATAATTTTTCGGTCAAACTAGTTACATAAAAGAAAATAAATATGAAAAGTGATAGGGTATAGCAACATCCATTTCCTAAACATTTAGTTGCTAGCATCTACAAACCCTTTTAGCAATATAACAGAAACCAGGTTCCCCTTAAGGATAGACTTAGAATTCTTAACTTTGATCATGACAATAACCCCTTAAGAAATGATATCCAGAACCAGACATTGGGATTCTTTTAGTACTTTCCTCTCATTCTCTATCGACCCCATTAATCGAAGTTGAGGGCCTAATCAGAGATCCCTTAAAAGATGAAACCAACCTAGGTTGAATAATGGTAGGGAAATGAGAATTTAGAGACAAAGAACATTTAATCACTTTGATCATCCCTAAAAGGATGTCATTGTGGTCGAACTATGCATTCACACCAAATCTGGGTACATCATTCTTGAAGTCGGAAGGAAGACATTGTTGGAGAAGTCGAGAGATAATTCATTTATGGTAAAAATGAAGAAGAGTGAGATATCGTGATCAATCACTTGATCATCATAGTTACTTCACAGTACAAGGATGATTGAAGGGATTAACCATGAAAAACAAGCTCTAGGATGAAAATGACTCTATGATGAAATTAATCAAATGAACTCCCCTTTTTATAATCATCATTTAACACATAATGCTATATGGGAAACAAAGATCGATAAATGTGTTGGAATGCTTAGAGAACAGAAGCTTGGAGTTCTTTCTTGTCCTCCTCTTTTTAATTCTGGTTTGACATTCTATTTTTTTTTTTTTTGTTTCAATGACTATGTGTGGGTAGTCTTCTTGTTCTAAGATTAGGCATAGCCTTATGAATGTCTTAATGCATTAATTTCGTATTTCCTTTATGTGAAATTTATCTCCTTTTGATTTCTTTTCTATTGTTAATATTATACGAAATGATGTGGCTGTTGTTTTACATAACCTTAGGGATTTGGGGAAGTAATGAAAGGTAAATCCAAACACCGAATCCATAGCAAAGGAACTTAGGTCTAAACCATGATAGTAGGTTAAAACATTTGAGGAACAATTAAATTAATAAACAACTTAGTGAATCTAATTAAACATAGCCACCACAAAGTAAGGGTTATTTCGATTAGATACACTTCCATAATTTGAAAAGAGAATAAAGGGTACCTTAGATTAACTCACCTTCAATGAAAACAATAAGTCAAGCACATAGGTAATAAACTTAATTCATTAAGCGTCATAGTGTGAAACCCAATCCTGAAAGTTTTCCTATTATTGAATTTTCCTTAATTTTAATTACTTGCATGACTTTAATTCAATTTCTTGTTCTTCTATTATTCACTTAATCCAAATTCCTTTTTTTATCAAAATTTTCAAATTTGATTTTTATTGAACTTTTGTAATAATCACTACATATAACACACGATCCTTAAAAAAAGAATGATAATTATTACTCAATGACACCATATACTTGTGGTAGCGCATCAACAATATGATCAATGTAATGACAATATGACAGTCAATCACCAATATGTACTCACAATGTAATCAATTGTAATACCAAATATCAAGAATCAATCAAACTTAATCAATATAAGTAATTATATTCAAGAATCAATAATAGTGAATTAAACCAAAAAGAGTTTAGGGTTTAAAGAAGATTGCATAATCAATTTTATATTGATTGACTCTCCACCATTGAGAGCTACATTCAGTCCTCAATCAATCCAATAAAGGATTTTCACTATATCAATCAATTATACAATAAGATACCTTACTTAACCAATCTCAGGATACCACACCTGAAAACCTAACTCTTTTTAGGGATACCAATCCCTAAGAATGTTTAAAAACCTCTTTTAAAACTTGAATCCCATAAAAATCATCACAAAAAAATATAGAACACACAAACCTTAGTGTGCAAACTTGAATCTAATCTTCAAAAAATTAATGAGAGCAATCAAGAATTTTATTGACATATTTTCCTTTCTGTAAGACTAATATTTTGTGCTATATAATCGAGTAAAAATGGACCTTTTTATAAGAATTAAGAGGGTTTTGAAATGGTCCTTTGATCAGAATACTTAATTACTCTTCGATATAATTAATTACTTCAGCCAATGTAATTGATTACTTAAAAATGTATTCGATTACCCATATTAGAGGCAGGAGTTCTTCCATAATTTCTTGCTCATTGACTCTAAGAAATCTAAGTAGTTCATCTAACTTCAATATGGCTAGATTTTTTCTTTTGCTTCTTGGATGGTTGTTACCTTAGGTCTCTATACCTTTAGCAAGTTTCTTAACTTTTTTCTGATCTACTCATGAATAGTGTAGTTCTTGCCTAGAGATTGATTTTTGATAATTAATGATGATTGTGAATCTGTTGAACGTCTCCTTAATAGATTCATACTCTTCCATCTTACACAGATCATTCTTGTAATTTAAGATGTTGATTTTGGACTCTTTCTCTTGGTTAGTCCTTTTGTAAGTCACCTTTAAGGTGTCCCACATTTTCGTAGCAGTTTCATAGCTTGCTACTTTATCATACTTACTTCTTCTTAAGGCATACCGAAACAAGCACTTTGCCTTAGAATTTAGAAACATATATTTTTTTCTTTTGAACCATTTGATCTTTGGTTTTGTTTTTAAAGCTCCTTTTAAAGTGTTAACAGTGTGAATGTATGGACCTTCTTGGACAATGTGTCACATATCTACATCTTGGGACACCATGAAATACTTCATCTTGTCCTTCCAATAGTAGTAGTCCTCCTGTCAAATCCTGGTGGTTTGTTGGTGGAAGCTTCTTCTGGAATGAATAATCCAGTGCTTATGTTGGCCATCACTTCTTCTTGAATCTTTTTCTTTCACACTGTTAGTAAGCTTAACTCTAGAGGTTGAGCACTAATACCAACTAAAGTGGATCAAAGAGTCATTAGAAGGGGGTTGAATAGTGATTCTTGATTGCTTAATCCTTCTTCTACATAAATAAAAAAACTTCTTATGATATTATTTGCTTAAGAAGCTTCTTGGTTGTTAAAAGTTTGTTAGGAGTAAGGAAAATACATTCTCACACTTGAATAACTTAAGAAGCTCAATTAAAAATCATTTAAGTGTTGAAAAGCTAATTAATCTCCAAAACTATTTATAAAAATGTTGTTTCTTGTGTTTATCAAAAGTTATTTTTTTGATATAGTAAATTTTAAAGTTGCTTCTGAAGTATGAAACCAATTTAGTTTGATTTGAAACTTTCTAGTTAAATCAAATACTTTAAATAAAATATGTTTCAGAACTTAGTTTTTCTCAAAGATGCTTGATTTCAAAACAAAAAATAGCTTAGAAGCTACAAACAATAAATTAGATGCAACAACTTAAGAAGTGAGGTAGAAAGGAAACTACACATATAGTTTTATAATGGTTAACCCTTAAGTCTTTAGGTTACCGTGGTAGGATTTTATCACAGTAACCACGCCATATTACAAGATATACTTTTTCCCTAAGCTTCCACAAGCTTTTTAAATAGTATTCTTTGCAAGCCACTATAGGTTTTTCACTAACAACTAGTATTCTCAAGTCTCTACAAGCCCAACCACCACCTAGTATTCTTTCTCAAGCCTCTTCAAGCTCAACCACAACTCCAACAACTGTCATAACCCACAACTAACCTAATTATGTGAGAATTCACCCTTTAGAAGCACCAATCCACCTTATACCTCTATTTTTCTCTCAGTGGATAGAGACCCCCCCCCCCCCCCTTTTTTTGCTCTTTTTATCACTTAATGAATGAATATACAATAATAGAAGAGCTTAGGTACATTCTCTGAGATATTATAAAAGATAGACACAATACTAAAGTGTTTGGCTAAGGGAGGTATCTTTCTTCAAAAGCTATAATATCTATTTTTAGAAGCATAAATTCTTCAAATTGACCCCTGCACTTGTTGTTTTCCTTATGTCGCAACCGAGGTCACAACGAGACAACAACAATGATATTAAAAACAGAGGAGTTGCCACCATAGTTTATTAAGGGAAAACATGCAAAAACCCAAAAGAAAGGTCTTAAACCAAAGATTAGATTCGAGAGTCGATTACGTGTAGGGAAGGTGTTAGCACCCTACGGCGCTCGTTATAAAAATAGTTACCCTTTTACCGAATGTGTGAAAACATTAATCGTCTCATTTTCTTGCTTATAAAATATTAATCCTATCTATTATTAAATTTTTTATTATTTATTTTCAAAAAAAAATAAAAAAGGATTATTATTATATTATTATTATTATTACTATTTTATTTTTATTGTTTTTAAGATCGACAGGAGTGGGCCCCTACTCCTACGTGTCCTCTGGTGCAATGAGGAAATCAACTCATGTAGTTCTTTAGGTAAAAAATCGTATTGTGGGTTGATTTTTTAAGTTATATATTTTTATCTTTATAATAATAATAATTATTATTATTATTATTATTATTAAGGATTATCAAGATATTAAATCTTAATATTACAGAGTATCATCCACAACGATAGGCGACCTAACAGATGTGAAATACTCTTACGAAAAGGTTAAAAATGAGATTCAAGTGGGCCCTAGACCCAACATGAAAAGATATTAAGTCTATATTTTTATTTATTAAAAAGAAACATAAATCTTACATGATATAAAAGTTTGCAATATTCAAGTGGGCCCTAGGCCTCACATGAAGAATCATTAAAGCTATACATTTTTACTTTTTATCCTAAAGAAAATAATTAAAAAAAACTTTAAATAGAATTTGTAACATTCAAGTGGATCCTAGATCCAAAATGAAAAAGAATACTACGTCTAAGATTTATTATATTGTTACTAGAAAAAATATATTTAACAAGTTAACTAAACTAAATTTTTAGTTAAGATAATATTCAAGTGGGTCCTAGACCCAACATGAAAAAGAATACTAAATCTAAAATTCATTAAAAAAGAATTATCTTGGTCTCTAGATAAAATTTGTAGTATTCAAGTGGGTCCTAGACCCAACATGAAAAACAATTAATAAATTATTAATCAACCTTATATCCAGCAACGAAAGTATTTTGGTTACCTTAACAAAAACTTTATTAAAAAAGGTAAAGTGGCATAAACCGAGTGGATTCCACTATATTTTTTTCTAAAAAAACTAAGATTATTATAATTTTTAATTTATTTTATTATCTATAAACATTTATATTTTATATAAAAAGAAAAAGCTTAAATTCTTTTCTTTATAGGCATTGCCCAGTTCTTGTGAGGTAACCAAAAGAAAATCATAACAAGAAAAACAAGTTGGGCTAGGCGCATTTTTGTGAGTAGAAACAGTGGGTTAAGCATCAGCCCCATCCTAGTAATCAGAATAGGATTTGAGCATGTCAAAGAGGGCAACACATACATCTCTTACAATCCTAAAGCACCATAGAGCAATGCTAAGGAGAAGACCCAAGGACTACCACACCAGATTATGGTGATCCTAGCAAAAAGATTGAGAACTGTCAACTTTGCTATGAAAGTGAAATGGCGAGGAATCGACAATGTGACAAAGGGGAACGAAGAGAACAATTGCGACAAAGAAGTTTGACGGTGGTCCGAGTGGGAGCGCAGTTTCTGAAGTAATTTTACATCTCAGCGACATGTCGGAGGTGGGCGGTATGGTGGCCAGAGATTGGCAAGGGCAGCAAAGTCACAACGGTCAAGGCAAGGTGAAGGTTTGTACTGCGTGTCTTGATGGCACAATAGGGATGAATGGAGACACGGTGATTGTTGTCATAGAAACAGCTTTTTGCGAAGCAAGCCATGTGCTGATGGTGTGGAGGTTTAGGATATGAATTGAGGATAGAAGATTTTCTACTCTTTTTTTTTTGTTTTGAATAATAATTGTTGGTGGATTCAATTTTGAGATGATTTGGGTTCTGATTCTGATTTTGGAGTACTATTTTGGAATCAATTCAAATGCGATTGGCTTGGTATGTACTGGTAAGAAAAATAGTGATACTGTGCGTTCTCTTATCACAGGTTATTGTATGTTGCCATATGAGTGTTAATGAATTGTTAGTGTGTGTATGGTTTGTGCATGTGCGTAAACCTTGTGTATATAGGAGGTGAGTGATTAATACAACGTTTATTTGTGATTTTGAATGAAAACTAAGATTAGTATATTGGTATATAATGGCATATTATAAGGACCAAGGAAGAATTAGAAGTTACGACTATGTATGAAGGCAAAACATACTAGCTACCATCATATTTCTTATTTCGCATTCCAATTCAGCCACCAACATCATTCTTATATCAACAAGGAAAGTGCAGACCAGAGCATATTCCAATCAATAAAACAAGTAGCCATACCACAGTAAACATTTCTAAAAGCCAGAATTCACAATTATGGACACAGCAAGCACATGGAGATTGAAGCAAGAAGGTTTCTACATAATTAGCAGAGTGTAAAGAGATATCTCCACAACCTGCAATTTTCAACAAACTCTTCTTGTTCTCCAATCCAACAAAGTCACAACTCTTTCTTCTTGTTCCTCTCCCCCCCCCCCCCCCCCCCCTTTTCTTTTTCTTTTCTCTTTCTTATTTATAGGCCAGTGTAAGGTTCAAATGGGATTATTTAAGACTCGTAACCGCAATCGCTTTGCTTTCTCCACTCTTCGCTTCTTTTTGTTATTTTTATTTTTATTATTATTACTTAATAATATGATATACATTTTTTTTCATTTTGTGCTTGCTTTTTATTCCCTTTGGGTAATCATGGGCTTAAAACTTTTAATTCAACAAGAAATTTAATATTTTTAGTTAGTTACAATCCTTGATAATTTTAGCCCAACAAAAATACAAACAAAGAAAGAAAAAAAATATTTAACACAATTATTATTTTTCACTTTTTAATTCTTTTAAACAAATTACAATTACCCGGATAAAATTGGGTGTTCACACCTTCCTTGCAATGAGCACTTCAAATAAGGATCCTTTTATAGGAATTTTGGCTTCAAACTAGTCGTTTATAACTATTGAAGGCCTTTAAAAGCTACATGAGTTATCCCTTTCATACAACTATAATATCCAAGTTCAAATTCCTAACTAGACAGTTGCATACTTTGGAAAGATGCTTCACAAGCTTGATTCATATTCTTTGTGATTTGTTACGCAATATATATAGTATCAAGTTTTGTTCTTATAATCACATTCTCAAAGTAAACCATTATTAACTTAAGTTTAGAAGACTTCAAATTTGTTTCTTGATAGTTTGTTATCGTTGAAACTGCATCTTAAGAGGGGCTTGACCTCAATACTTTGATATTTCAAGCAACATGGTATCAAACATGAAAAGACTCCTTTTAAAACTCCTCAACTAAATTATTTAGCAAAAGGATGAACAAGACTTTGATTCAGGGAGTTAGGTATATGCTTTTTGAAGCAAAGTTGCCTAAGCATTTCTGAGGTGAGGTACTATACACAAGAGTGCATGTTATTAATTTAAGTCCTGTAGTTGCTTTAAATAGTGAGATGTTAGGCAAAATTTGATTTGGTAAGGATGGTAGTTATGATCATTTGTGGGTCTTTGGTTGCAAGACTTTTGTGCATGTTCGAAAGGATGAAAGGTCCAAGTTAGATGTGTAGACAAGGCAGTGCGTCTTCGTTGGTAATGGTTAGGATGAATTTGGTTACAAATTGTATGATCTAGTTGAAAAGAAGCTTGTTAGAAGTCGTGATGTAGAGTTTATGGAAAAACAAACCATTTAAGACATTGGTAAGGTGGAGAAGATTACATTCAAGAAAGGTAGTGATTTGTTTGATGTTGATCCAATTCGATTGGCTATCCATAATTTGGATATTGCTAAGAATAATGTTTAGAATAGTAAGTAACATGATTATTTTGATGATCATCAGCTTGAAGATGAGTAAGATATTCCAATTAATGGTGTAGAAAATGAGTATGAGATGTCACAAGTTGAGAATCTTGGTGATGCTCCTAAAACACCTTAAGTCCAACTCAAGAGGTCTAATAGGCAAAGATAACCATACACCAGGTATCCTTTCGATGAGTATGTGACCTTGATTGATGCGAGAAAACTTGAGGCATTCCAAAGCTATTATGGAGAGAAGAAAAACAAAAATGGCTAGATGCAATGTAAGATAAAATGAAGTCCTTACATGATAATCACACATTTGATTTGGTAAAGTTTCCTAAAGGCAAAAAGGCCTTAGCAACACAAATGGATTTATAAGGTGAAGTGATAGAGTAATTTTGCATCTCTGAGATATATAATCAAATTGGTGGTGAAAGGCTTTTGTCAAAGAAAGGTGTTGATTTTAATGAGATTTTCTCACATATGGTGAAGACGTCATCTATTAGGATTATGTTGAGTTTGGTTGCAACTCTTGATTTAGAGGTAGAGCAAATAAACATGAAACAACTTTCCTTTATGGTGATTTGGAAGAAGAGATTTATATGATGCAACCTAATGATTTTCGAGTTGAAGGCAAGGAAGACTATGCGTGTAGGTTGAGAAAAAGCCTACATGGTTTAAAGTAGGCTCCAAAATAGTGGTACAAGAAGTTTGAGTTTATTATGTGTGATTAAGGCTACAAGAAAATTACTTCTAGCCATTGTGATCTTTGTTAAAAGGTTTTTCGATGATGACTTTATTATTCTATTGTTGTATGTTCATGACATGTTTATTGTTGGAAAAAATATTTCCAGGATTGACAGGTTAAAGAAGCAATAAATCAAGTCTTTTGCCATGAAATAAATAAGAATTGTTAAATAGATTCTTGGTATAAAAATCATGTGTGATAGATAAGAGAAAAAACCTTGACTGTCACAAGAGCACTATGCTTAAAGTGTGCTACAAAGATTTCATATGGAAATGCAAAGGTGGTAAGTACTCCCCTTGCTGCTAATATTAAGCCAAGTGCTAAACATAGTTCTTTAATGAAATTGAGAAATTAGATATGGTTATGCATGTGTTGTAGGTAGTTTGATGTATGCAATGGTGTGCACAAGACTAAATATAGCACATATTGTTGATACAGTTAGTATATTTCTGTCAAATCCAAGTAAGGAGCATTAAAATGCTACAAAAAAAAATCGAGGTATCTTTATTGTGGTACTATTGGTTTCAGGCTTTGTTTTGGAGTGATAAGCCTACTCTTGTAGGGCATACAAATTCAAATATGGTTGGAGATATTAATTCCAAAAGGTCACTTTAGGATACTTGATTAAATTTGTAAGGAGAGTTGTGGATTGACAATCTTAATTGCAAAGGTGTATAGCATTATCCACCACTGAGGTAGAGTTCATAACCACCATAGAAGCATACAAGGAGTTGCTATGGGTGAAAAGTGCTATTCATCTTGGTAAGTATTCAACTTTTCGTTTTTGGTCCACCAAAATAGAAGGCCATATGTATTTTACTCATCTAAGTGGAGAGGAATCATATTAGGGTATCAAGAAAGAAGCCAATTAGAAGAAAAAATTATAGTCTTTGAGAGAGAAGAAGAAAGAAAGTCATTCTTATAGTTTCACAAGGCAATCACCGTAAAATTGCATTTGTTACTTTGTTAATCATTGATATGGCTAAAAAATTTCATCAAGTTCAAGACATGTGCATTTGTTTGTGGTGGCAAATATTCAATCCATACTATGTACAACTTTTTTTTTATTCTTTCATCTTCTTGATTATCTATTTGTAAGTTTGTTACTTTGTTGTTGATCACAGTTTGTGCACTTGTTTGAAATTCTTTTGTACTCCTATTTTGATCATAGTGGATCTTGATTGACTAACTTGTGTTTGTGGCTTTTACCTCTCAAAACAAGGGATTTTTCTATGTTAAAAATCTTTATGCCTAGTGTCTACTTATAGTATTATAGTTAGTATTATATATCTGTTATTATTTCTTGTAGATTCTTACTAGTTTAAAAAATTTATTTCTGCTACACATTATTTTATTATTATGCTAATGTCTCGTCAAATATGATTGTGACTGTTCATCTTTCTTGAATCAACATTATATGGATGGATGCATGTTAATCTTGTGCTTATAATGAGGAGATAAAATTAGCATTACAAGAGTATTTTTTTTTCAATATTTTTATTATTAAGTGAATTTTATAAAAGTTTTTTAATTAAAGAATAAATTATATTATGTAGTATTATTTTTGTAAATTTTATTTAGGTTTAATTGTATTTATGGTCTCTCAAGTAGCAATTGTGCGATTTTTGTTACGCCTGGCGGCTTTCAGGATCGAAGACTATCCCCACAAACCAACACAAGACTTTTCAGCATGTTTTGTCCTCCAAGTCAAGCACACTTAACTATAGAGTTCTTAAGTGATAGGCTACTGAAAAGTAAATGCATCTTGTTGTTATAGGTAGTGTTTATTAATTCCTTTAAGCTATCCTCAACTGTATAGTTTCATACCTGCACAGCCTTTAGATCCCTCTCATTCTGATGTATATTCGATTCATTTACGTACCCCTCCCATTGGAAGCCTACCAAGAGCCGCTCTTTGTTCGTACTTCATCTTTTTTGCACCAGCGATCACTCATTGATGCTTAGGATGTTACATGATACCACTTAATGTAACACTCCTTTGATTTTAAATATAATTCATATTAATTTAATTATTAATTTAAGTTGATGAAAATGTGAGCAAGATTTTTTTGAT
This sequence comes from Spatholobus suberectus, assembly GCA_004329165.1. Lineage (NCBI taxonomy): Eukaryota > Viridiplantae > Streptophyta > Magnoliopsida > Fabales > Fabaceae > Spatholobus > Spatholobus suberectus. The sequence continues at coordinate 11,694,973 of CM014733.1, forward strand.
TCTATAATAATAAAAATTCTAAATTTAACAAAATTTGGAAATAGAAGTGAAATGATAAAAACTGCTTATGTGTACATATATATATGTATGTATATACATATATGTATATGTATATATATACATATATATATCAAACTATACATTATGGTTTGAGTAATACATAATAGTCAAAAAGAAAACAAAAGTATATCAAAAGACATATACTACCTAACCCAATATATACATCAAAAAGATCCTATACAAAACAATATTTATCTACCCCATCCCCCAAGGAAAATATTATAAACTAGGTTTACAAATCTCAAGGGGTATCCTCTGACTCATCCTTAGCATCATCATGCATTGCCATTATCTTCAATAATTGCGATCAATCATACAAGAAAGAAAAACAATGGAGTAAGGTGATTTGTTCTAAAATCACTTACACATGTATGGTAGGAATTAAAACATAATTGACGTAGGGAACCTATGATTTATTCTAAATTATACTACATTACCCTTGACTTGGTATGGATCCATACTTCCCATTAGTGAATAATAGTTCTCAACAGAACTTGGGAAGTGACTAGGAGTACATATACCTCATCAACATCATTACATGGTACAGTCCTCATCATCAATGAGGCATAAATATCAATCAATACGTCCATTTATAGAGGTATACTCTCAAACCAATCCTGGAATCTTGAGCAATTGTCAAGGTTATCGAGCTTGGTTAAGCGAATATCCCAACTCGAGGGTGTTACCCTGGCCATTAGGACGTTCACCACTCGATGCCTACCCCCCAGACCTCCACAAATGGGTCCTGCCTTTTATCCCTCAGCATACCAAACTGTAGCTTCCCTAGCAGGGTGCCATGCCACTGCATGTCACTTACTTTACATTACTCACTAAACTATCAACTCCTAACTTCTCAAGTAAAGGTTTCCCTGGCCTCATTTAATCTGAGCACCAGTGCAATCAACATTTTTGCCTTATTTTGTTGAAATTGCACAATACCAAAATTTTAACAAAATAACAATTTAGTAATCATATAAAATTTTAGCAGAATAATGACCTAGTAATTATAATTTAATTCCTAAAATTTTGGCAAAATAACAACTAAATAAATACATTTTAATTTTCTAAATTTGAGCAGAGTAATAGCTTAGCAAGTATAATTTAATAATTTAATTTTAAGCAGAGTAACAATTTAGTAATTATGATTTAATAATCTAAATTTGGGCAGAGTACAACTTAGCAAAAATTAAAGTTTAACATCAAATAATAATAAAACTTAAGCCTAAACGGGTTTAGGAGAAAACCCTTCCTACCAATAATTTAGAACCAACCCCACTCCCCGTATTACCTCTAAGATAGTTGATGAAGAGGATGATATTGTTGATGCAAAGCTCTTAGAAAGAGAACTTTACTTGTTGTTGAAAAACTAGTAAAATTTTAGCATAAAAACAAAGTACAATAAAAAATTTCAAGAGAGAGAAGCTTGCTAAGAATTTGGCTAGATTGAGAGAGAGGAGGATGTGTGAAAAATGACAAAGAAGCATGGGTATTTATAGAGGAGAAGGGTGGGTTAGGTGTCCCCTAGATGACATAAGCAATAATACAATAAAACTTATTTTTAATTTCTTTTTAATTAATTTTAGGGACACATAACCCAAATAGGTGATAAATCACCTATTTTAGGATTGGGGACGTGCTCCACCAGCTGCCCAAGCCTCCATGTGTCAATTTTTATTTGTAGGTAAATTAACCTGGTACCGATAAAAATGCTTAAACTTGAAAAATTAGCTTTTAATATCAAAATAGTGTATTTTAATGCAAAAATGGACAATTAAATTATTTTTCATCAAAAATAAATTTTAATTTTTATTAATTTATTTCAAATTATATATATTTATTTTGCATTTTTAACCTAGAAAAATCATAATAAATTCATTTTAATTCTAAAATTAAATGTTTTACTCAAAAATAAACTAAAAATACCATTTTCACCCTTTTTGGACATCAAATCAATACTGGTTAAGCTTAATAAACACCTAGGGGCATTTTGGTCACTTTACACAAAAATTCCAGAAAATTCTCAGAAAATTTTCAAAATTAAATTTTAATATATGACATGGTTCCAAGCTCAAATTAACATTTTAATGTCAATTGAATCTTTTTCTCATGCCAGCCCTTAATGTTGAAAAATAGGGACAAAATCGTCATTTTCTAATTTCTTCGGGCTCTGGCTCGAAAAAATTATTAAAAATCACGATCAAATAGATTTTGAAATTCTGAGCTTAATGGTGGAGATTAGAATTTTGAAATTCCTTTCCAATTTTTCAAAATTACATTGTCAAATATTAGAAAAACGGTTGACAAAATTAAAATAGGGTTGTTGTATTTTTCACTATTTTTCTTTCAAAATAAAATTTTTATAACGAAATATACATCATATGAAATTTCAAAATATTTTAAGGTCAAAAAGTCTCTAGCTGGTTCCCGCAGTCAACTAGGGTATTTTTGTCATTTTTGAAAAATTGTTTCAATAAATTTACGAAAAATTTCTAAAATTATTATTAATTATTCTAAATGCATTGATGACTTAAAAACAATTTTTTAAACACTTCCAACTATTTTTATTTATTAATTATGTTATTTAGCATTTTAAGGATAAAATGGTCATTTTATAAATTTTTGAACTTCATTCCCAAAAATCATTAAAAATCTAAACTAAATACTACTTTCTAATATGAATATAATTCATTTCCCATATGGATTAATCTTTTAAGATTTCTATCAAATTTTCTAGAAATAAATATAGAATAATTTAATATACAAAAGTAGGGGTGTTATAATTTTGATCCTCTATTAGTCTTTTGTTAAGTATTTAACGAATTTTGTTGATGTGGTACTGATGCATGGCATAGTGATTGACATAACAATTCAACACATATGTTGATGAGTCACTGACATATTGTCATGACATTGATGTGACAAGTGACGTAGCATGCAAAAATTAAAGAAAAAAATTTACAAAGTATTAATGGTGGGTTTTGAACCTCTATCTCCTCAATATAACAACAACATTGTTACTAGAGCTGGGCATATAGGCCAAGGCCCGCGGGGCACCCGTGTAGCCCATAGCCCGTGCGGGCTACGGTCCTAAAAAATATGGTCCATTTAAGAGTGTAGGCTTTTCAGCCTAGACCGTTTTAACTATGGTTTAAGCATATTTATCCGCGGGCTTATGGGCCTATCCGCGGGCTTTTATGGATAATTTATTTTATGCTTGATACTTTGAATATAAGACTTTATATTTCATATTTTGTGTTGGGTGGTTTATTTAACATGTAAGATCTTTGGTTTAGATGATTTTTTAGCATTAGACTTTGAAATTGATTTATTTTTATTTTTTGGTGTATTTGTCATTTATTTTTATTTTTATTTTTGCATTTTTATAAAATTATTTTTGTAATTTATTTCACGGGCTGCAAATTGGCCCGTTAGCCCACGGGCTATGCGGGGCGGACGAGAATTCAGGACTGTTTATCTTGCGGGCCGGGCCTTAATGGGCGAACTAGCCCGTATACTTAGCTTTAACTGTTACCATTAAGCCAAAGTAATGAATACAACATAAATGATAAATATATTATATATAATTTAAATGGAGACCAAAATTGCATATATTTATTACTACTAAATAAACAATATAGTATTATAAAACCAAAAAAATAATAACTTATACTTTTGAATACTATATATCTTAATTATAACTTAATCTCTTTATTTTAAATATTTTTTCTTTATAAAATTGTGTTGTTTTAATAATTTTTTTTTACATATTTTAGTGACTAAAATAAGGTATTATTATTGATGTAATAATTTTTTTTTGTATTTCAATACACACACACACAATTAGCCTTCTAATATATATATATATATATATATATATATATATATATATATATATATATATATATATATATATTATAGAAGAATATTAATATATACTAATTTATATTTATTAATATTAACTATTAATTTATTAATAGTATTATGTATTACTCCCTTTGATCCTTATTAATAGTATGTCTCATTAATGTTAAGGATAATTTTAGAAACTTTATATAAATTTAAGATAAATTTAATACTATTAACTTAATTAACTAAGTTTTTTAGTATTTGTGAATTAGCAAATGGGTGTACATTAGTAAATACTTGTAGAATTTACTAATATATACTAATTTATTTTTTAGTTAAAGTATGTAAGTAAATTATAAGGCCATCTACAATGCAGTTCCTTAACTGCGTTTCTTATTTTTAAGTGACCCTCCTTATCTCATGTTTCCGTTGGAGCAAATTACGTGGCATTCCTTATGCAAGAAGCGTTCCTTGTATAAGCAACGTTTCTTAACTTTTTCTTTACAATAAAACATAATGTCTCAGCCCAGATTGAACGGAGAAAGAAGAAGGGAAATAACTGTGAACAATATGAAAGAGAGTCGGCCTCAAGAACATAATTGAAAAAATTACACAAAAATCAAACTTCATACCAAAATCAAAGTCCACAATCAAAAACAAACTTCAGAACCAAGATCAAGATCCAAAACTACGGTACAATAAAAAAAAAAAATTAAAAAAGCCACACAGATCTGTAATGGACGTCTCCGATCTAAGTTGTACAACCCCCAACAGGAGCCACCACTTCAAGCGGAGGTGGTCCTTCATCGCGAAAATCGCCGCCGTGAAGAAGCCCCTTCACCGCCGTTGCGTCTTCACCTCGCTGCAAGCATCAACGGCGCTTCGAGAGGGGGAGGGGCAAACGTGGTTCCGGTGGCGCGCATGCCCATGACGGCATGGAAGAATGGGATGGAACACTTGAGATATGGAAGAATGGGTTTTGGTAGAATGGGTTTCGAAAAGAATGAAAAAGAAAGAATTGGAAGAATGGATTAATCGGTCTTGTAGATGCAAGAAGAAGAATGAGTTTTGAAGAAGAAATGAGTTTTAAAGCAAAATACGACCGTTCTGTGTAAATGGAAGAATCCGTATGCTAACTTAAGAGACCCACTTTAGAAATTTTAGCATGGAAGTGAAATTGTTTGGGGAGTTTTTAAATCTACGTGACATTATAGAACCCACAAATTTGAACTAAGAAACTCAGTTAAGCAACATTCAGCTGTAGATGCTCTAATTGGGATTATCTTAAAATATATTAATGATATAGTTTGTTAACGTATTCCAACTAAAAAGTAAGTGAGTATATATTAATAAATGCCTAAATATATATATATATATATATATATATATATATTAATTTAATAGTATATTATGTATTATTCCCTCTGATCCTTATTAGTAGTATGTCTCATTAGTGTTAGGGATAATTTTAGAAATTTCATATAAATTTAAGACAAATTTAATATTATTAACTAATTAACTAATTTCTTTAATCTTTGTGAATTAGTTAAAGGGTCTAATAAAAAAGATAAGAGGAAGTGATTTATATTTATATTATTTATTTGGTAATAATAAATTTATGTGTAATTTTGGTCACCCACTTAAGTTATATTTAATATACTTTTCATTCATACCCCAAATCAATATTTTAATCTAGTGGTAATTAATGGTGATGGTTTTAGAGTAAAAGGATGGAGGTTTAATTTCACTACTAATATTTTGTAAATTTCTTTTCCAATTGTCGCATGTTAAGTCAACATGTTTTGAAGGATCAAATTCACCCAATTAAAACTTAGAGGGATAAAATCGCACAATTGCATGTACTTGAGGAACAAAAGTATAATTAAGCATTTTATTCGTATAAAAGTGTGCTGCTAATTGTTTTATCATCACGATTAATTTACGGTTGATGGAAACTTATTGCGTGTTACCGCGTCTCATTGATATCATGTAATGAAGTCATTTGGTGGAAATTTCATTTCTAATTAATAAATTATTTGTCTTCGCTTGCGATCAGGTTGTGACAACAAAGAAAAAGTTTTTTTTTTTTTCATGATAAAATGAATAAAAAATTAATTGAGAAATCCGTTTTTGACTTTACAACTACATTTAAAAATATGATTAACAAATTGGTTTCTAATGTGTATAAAAAAAAGCTAATATTCACTTTAAAAAGTCTTTTTCAACTAATCCGACATATGTTTCTAGTTGAAAACCAGTTTATTTGGATATATAATATATCAACTACGGTAATTGATAAATAAAAAATGAACATTGTTATTTATATAAAAGCCTACTAGAGCTAACTGAGATTGAAAAAACCAAAAAGGTTACATGGAACCCAAAAAACTAATAAAAATTTTGAAAGCATGCACGGTGACCTCTGAATTCAGATACTCTCGCAGATGGCAAGAGAGACATCGACAGCCTGTTGGAAACATGAAACTTCACCCTACTTTTATTTCTATGAACATAAAGAGTTCGTTTTTTTTTTTATTTTTTTTTTATTTTTTTATTTTTATATAGATGACTTAACTTTGTGTAAAGTATTTGAATTTCAGTTGGTAACTCTAAAATTAAAATTTGGGTAGAAGTTATAAAAATTACTTGAACTAATTAACTATTTTAGTAAAAATTCAATACTTAATTATACTCTAAATTGATGCATGCCTTTTATTTTGAGTTTAATGGCTATATACTGTTAGGGTAAAAAATTTTACACTATCAATCAATTAAAAATTACCGTTCTTATGACTTTTAAGATAATTATTGTAAAAGTCAACAAATTTACCATACATTATGGTTTGTGATTGCATGATAGTGTGAAACGGCTTTATACTATCAGTGCATAATTTATTTTCTCTTTTATTTTCTTATCGGTTTTTACTAAAATTTAGTCACTTCAATTTTTTAATTATTACAATTAATTTTTTTGTCTGTCTTTTTCTTTTTTAAATTCTCTAATTTTCTTCTTCAAATTCTCTTTCATCAAAACTTATCAATCAAAATATTATATTTCATTCAAAATAAAAAAAAATCTATTTTTCCCCTTCAAAACCTTAACCTCATATCTTACAAAATATTTTAAATTTCCTTAATTTGTAATCGTAAAATTGATTCACAATTTCAACCAAAATATTGTCTACATGATTATCAATGTTTTTGCTACAATGTAATAAAAATACTTTAATAAATTAGTACTACAAATAAATTTACTAAAGAAATAAATTTGCAAACTAGTATTTACTTTGCAGTATAATTAGGTAAATAAAAATTAAAAATATTTATATTATATTTTTATATCAAGTAACAATATATTTATTATTATAAATAAATTAATTTCAACTAACTTGTGCAAAGTGCAGGGAAGAAGGCCAGTTTAAATAGGAAATAAAGAACTGAGAATTTATGTAAAAGAAAATTCAAGAGTGGATTTAATTATAATAATTTCAAAAATTGAAAGACTAAATTTGACGAAAAAATTATTAAAGAATCAAAATCACACATTCATTATAATAATAAAAAAAATTAAGTCAAATAGATTTCATACTTGTGTCATGCACAAGTTTATAAATATGCAATGTTTTATTCTTATATTATTAATCATTCATAATTAATTATTATTATCAAATAAATTTTTATCTACATTAGTATATATTTTAATAATAAAATATTGTAACTTACTTAAAGATAGAAATACTAAACTTTTTTTTTACAATAACGGTAATAAAGTTTAAATCTAAACCTTATGCAAATTACCATATCTCTCACACAAAATTTATTTTAATTTTTTTTTTATTTTAAAAATTTGTTTAATAACCTCAAATGTCATCAAAATGATTATTCTATTAAGTTATTATAAATTAAAATAAAAATTTTAAGTCACAAATATTTAAAACGACTTATTATCACACATTTGGAAGACTTAAGGTTCATTTTTAATTTTTAATTTATTACTTCACTACACTTATTTTATTTTTATATTTTTTATCTTTTGTATTTTCAACCTCTTGAATTTTTTTTAATACTTACAAGTTTCATCTATTGAAAAATTAAATAAAAATGAGTTTGTTATTATGCTTCAATAAGTATTAGGCACGGAAGAAAGAATTTCTTCAGTGAAAATAAAATGAAACCTAAGACAATCTCTTAATGGCCTTACACTCTCTACGATTATGTAAAGAATGACAGAAATTTAGAAGACAAAATACCCACATGGTAAATATTCATATGAATTATCTGTAATGAGATGGGAGATGGATATCTAATAAGTGAATATGGGTATTATAATACTCACTCCATTGTTTATTTATAAAATTTTCTTTCTTTATTAAATATTATATATTTATTTTTTTTATTATTTTGAGATGAGATAAAATTTATACTTTATTATTTGATAATGATTTTTTTAATAGATAAGCACATAATAATATTATATTATGTTAATATAATGTGATGTTACATAATATTATATAATGTTAATTATTTATTTTTATAATTTTTAAATTATTTGTACATATCTATAAACACCTTCTACCAAAGGGAAAGCATTATTCCTGTACTATCTCACCTTATTGACACTCCTAACAGAAATTCACTTAACGAATTTTTATTTATTACTTAAATTATCACTCACAATTTAAAAGTCAAAATTATATATTAATGACTTAGTAGAACTTTTCATTCCTTTAGTTTGAATTGTATATAATTTTAGTTTCATAAGTTTCTTGATAAGTTAATTAATTTATTCTATTTTTAAAATTATGTAAATTTGATCTTCTATCATTTTTTTTTACTTAAAACTCTCAAAATCTCACCTTTTTACTTAAATTTTTTACAAATTGAATTAACTAAATTGTTTTAAATCTCATTTTACTTAAAACTCGTCAATTAAAATATCAAATTTTAGTCAAATAAAAAAGTCTTAAACTTTCTCCTTACATAATATAAAAGCCTTTAAATTCTATCAAAATTTCACGAAATTTCTTATTTTAAAATTTTTAAATTATTTGATGGCCCAACTTTATTCTAAACTTCAAAATTGTTAATTGAAATGGAAACAAGAGGACTTTATGTAGAAAAATTCGACAAATGAATAAATTTGTTTGATTTTAAAAATTAAAAAACTTTATTGACTCAAAAATAATCGAAAGACTTAAATTATATAATTCAAATTAAAAATAACCAAAAGTACCATTAAACCTATATTAATTATATATAAAATGTTAGCTATACGCTTATATTAATTTTTTATTTTTATTAATAATTTAAAATGTCATTATTTTTAATTTATCTCTTAAGTTTTAAAAATTGTATAAAATAATAAAGCTAAACAGTATTATTTTATTTATTTTTTAAATAAATAAAAATAAGAAATAACATAAAAATAAAGTGATTTTTTAATTTTTCAATAAAAACAAAAAATGATAACTTGAAAATGTTTACTTAAACCAATTATGTTTTTAGCTTTTATACAAACTTTTTCAGTTTTTCTTAGTGTGTTAGTCATATGACACATAAGTCTTTACGAAAAAAATATAAATAAATTTGTGGATTCTTATAATTATGATATCATTTTCATTTTTAATAATTAATTATTCACTATTAATTTTTTCCAGGATAAATTTGCAAGTTACTATTAACAGCTCCACAAAAATAAAGATTGTAGACTCGAGGGTGGTTCTTTCATAGAAACTATTAGGGTCCATTTGGTAGCTAGGATATGATAAGATAACTATTCTATCTTATTGTAATTTGTTGTTTGTTGTGCCAATAAAATATAATAATGTTATCATATCTCTTATCCTATTATGTTGCTTCAATGTAATTCTTATCCTGAAGGAAGAGCTAAGTTAGGAAATAACATGATAAGTTCTCTCTCTGTATATAAGACATATCATATGAGAATGACTTTCTTAAGTGAGAATGAGAATGACTAATATCAACCATTAAATTAAGGACAAAACTTACATACAATTCTATAGGTGCTATATTTACTGTTCTCCAATTAGAATTAAGATTTCACCTCGGTAATCTATATAATTTTTAATGCAAACCTTTACTTCGCAGATTACTGAGGTGAAACTCTAGTTCTAATTGGAGAATAGTAAAAACAGCACCTATAAAATTATATGTAAGTTTTGTCCTTAAATTAAAATGGAAAGCCTAAATTAAAACACCTAATAATTCAAATTAAAAAGTCATGTAACTATCAAATCTCTAAAAGATTCACTAAACAAAATCAAATCTCTAAAAGATATCGATTATCATGTCTTAAAATATCTCAATTATCATGTCACTCTTCTTTAAGATTATCGTTAACTCGTCACCATTACTACCATGACCGCCACTACTACTACCGTCATGATCGCCGCCACTGTTGCCACCATTGCCATGACCGTCACCACCACCATAACTGTTGCCGCCACCACTACCATGACCTTCGCTACCATCATTGTCGTTGCCGCTTCCACCACCACAATGACGATAACAGTGACAATGATGGCACAATGATCAACACATCACCATCGCCGCCATGACCACCGTCGCCACCACCACCATGATTGCTGTAGTCACCACCATCATAATCGTCCCCGCCATCGTTGTCGTTACTGCCACCACCATCGCCCATGATCGCTATGGCGACGACGGTCATGACGGTGGTCACAGTAGCGATCATGGTAGTGATTGTGATAAATTAACAACAATTTTGAATAAGAATGACGTGTTAATTGAGATATTTTAGGATACAATAATTGAGATCTTTTAGAGATTCAATTTTTGTTTGGTGAATTTTTTAGAGATTTGATTGTTATATGATGTTTAAATTTGAATTCTTAAGTATTTTAATTTAGGCCTTCCATTTTAATTTAATAGTTGAGATTAGTCATTCTCATTCTTACCTAAAAAGTCATTTTCATGGGACAACGTCATTATATATATATATATATATATATATATATATATATATATATATATATATATATATATATATATATATATATATATTATATAATAAATATTATATATAATTATATACAAAAAAATATAATATTATTATGAAAAATATATATAAGATTTATATATAATATATGATAATATTATATATATATATATATATATATATATATATATATACAATAAAAATATATATATAATATATTGTAATATTATATAAATTAATATACATGACTATATATTGTATTTATTATATATATTTTATTATATATATATAATATATATATATATATATATATATATATTTTATATCTATAATAATTTTGACATGTAAATTTAAAGTATATTATTAATTCAAATATTAAAAATTAAATAATTAATATTTAAATATTTTTAAAGTAAAATATTGAATAATAATTATAATTTTAAAAATCTTATATATATATATATATATTTTTTTTTTTTATAATTTTTAAAAAGTAACTATATAAATAAAAAATAATATTGTATTTTTTAGTTAAAATTATATTTTTTTTGTAAAAATCAAAAAATTAAATGAAAAGTTACTTTCTAAAAAATTATGTAATTTTAAGAAAATAATAATTTTGTCATTTGAACATGTTTTATATTTTGTCCTATTATTGTCTAGTTTGTTATCTGATGTGCACCAAACATTAAATAAGATTATAGCTTATCTTGCTCTTATCCTATCATGTTCTTATCCTGTTATCATAGCCTATTCTAACCCCAAACAAGCATTTAAATCTATATTAATTTAGCTAGGATAATTTTAAGAAAATTATAAAATTTTCTAACTAGTTTTGTAATATTTTTTAATTTTTAAATATTGAAAATATTACAACTTTTTAATTTTCAAGATATTAAAGATATTTAAATTTTTATTTATTATTTTCATGAGTGATATTAAAAAATTAGTAAGATGATATTTAAGAAATATAATAAACTCTAATTTTAAATTTTATTAATTTTTTTTCTCAATATTTTTCTTCATTATTTTGTTAATAAAATGTAACTTAATTTTATATTTTAAAAATATTAATTATATCAATTTTCTTACAGTACATTTTATCATTAAAGAAACAATTTTATATAAAAAAAGAAAAGTCCTTTATATTTATCCATGTATGTCATTGTTATATTTCATTATTCTTTAGCAATAATATAAAGGATGTTCTAATTATACATGGTAAAGAAAAGACAGATATCAACTAACACTTTGAAGTTGTGGCTAAGAAATTAAAAATAAAAAATTATAAAAAGGTTATTAATATATTTTTTATAATTTTTAATTAAAATTTTTTATTTATTATTTTTTATACAATATTATACTAGCTGTGGTTGATAAGATCCTAAAGAAAATAGAGTTTAATTTAGTAAAATATTTTTAAATAAATATCTAATAAAAATTTACTTTATCAATACATTATATTAATAAATAAGATTATGTGATTAAATAATTAAATTTTATTAGATATTTATCTAAAAAAAAATTAGACTAATATTACATAAATTAAAATGTTAATTAGACTATACCGATAGTATAAATTTTTGGCTTCAAAATTTTGTTTTTGGTTGTCCAAATTTAAAATTAATTTTTCTAATTCCTGTAATTTTTAAAAGTTTGTTTTAGTGCCTCAGAACTACTTACAGCATCATTGATAAGGATGAATTGAGTCAACCGTGCAACATCAACTAAATTTGGTGTGATGTTTTCACTAACAAAGATATTAGTAAATAGGTTTTGTGTGGCAGATTTACTAACGACGTTTGTGCAGAGTGACTAAAACATGTTTTCTCAAATTATAAAAACTAAAAAATTAATTTTAAATTTGGAGAATAAAAAACAAACTTACTCCAAATTTGAGGGACTAAGAATATATTTAAGCCTAAATTTTCTTATACTAACATCACTTTTTTGAATTATCATGTCATTGGTACGAAACATTTATTGGTTTTGTCACCATTGATGAGGACTATGTCTAATTACCTCTTCTTCTTTTTTTTCGTTTATAAGACACAAATTTAAGATTTTGTTTAAGCAATTTGAGTCTACTTCTATTGGGACAAACATATTGTTAGTATCATTTAATCACATATTAACAAGAATAATAAATCGATTGATTTTTGTAATAACTAATTTAAAATAGATATATTTAATTAATTAATGATACAAAAATCTTTACATTCAATCGTAATTAAACTCAAGAATATATGTGATCTGGGAGGCCGCGACGATTTGTCGTTGATAAATCAATGACGTTGGCCACGTTCACTTCGTTCTCGTCGCCCACTGTTTCCTTCTATCTCTCTACACTTTTTGAGTGATCCACAGAAACGTACTTCGTTCGATCTCATCGTACTCTGTACGCTCTCAGCCTCTCTAATCATATCATAGATCCATCACTTATTTATATATAGTTAAAATAACGGTAAATCGTTACAACTGCTTAACCGTTTCTGTTGCAGATGGCTTCTTCGGTCCTCTCCGTTGCTTCGCGCTCTGTCTCTCCCTCTTCATCTCTGTCCACGCGCCAAACCCACAAGGTCAAGGTAACTCTTTCTGCTTCTTCCGACATTACTTCACACGCTCGAATCATTACCGTTTTGTGATTTAACGTTGGCGTCGAACAGGGAAAGCCCAACATTGGAGGCAACACTTTGAGACTTAACAAAGGACTCAAGTCCCTCTCAAATTCAAGGGTATGTACTAACAACTAAGCTTCTTACTTCAATTTTTATTTTTATTTTTCTTACTGAGGCTGGTCCACTGTGATTTCATATTACTCTACGATCTATTTGAGTAGGACTATTGGCACACTGACTGTTACTTATTCGTGTCCTTCGCTAACTACTTTTAATTGTATTGTTAAATTAACCTCTAGTAATTTTTGTTAAATTTTAATTTAGGTTTAATTAATCTTTTGTTTCCTATGCCTTCGCCAGCTTTTCGATTTAGTCCTTATACCTAAAAACTCTACGTTTTAGTCCCTATTTGAACAATTTTTTTATGTTTTAGTCGTCGTGCCTCCATTTGATGGCAGTTTTACACTTCTAGAAAACTAACAACAGCGACTAAAACATAAAAGAAATTGCTCGTATAGGAACTAAAACATTAAGTTTTTAGGTATAAGGACCAAAATGAAAAGTTGACGCAAGTATAGGGATCAAAAGATTAATTAAACCTTTAATTTATATACACCATTAGTGTAAAGGAAAATGATGGTTAGACACTTAAACTCTAGTTGACACCTACAGAAATAAAGAGAGGAAAGAGAGAGAAATGTATATATGATAGTTGATATGATGTGATAGGAAGAGAGATGAGATATAGAGAGAAATGATGGATATTAATGAGGTGATTAGAGTGATAAGGTGCTCACATATCATTACTAGATTAGAAAACATCTTTACGTAGACATTCAATAAGATTTGACTACTTTACCATGTCATCTTGTTGATTAATATGATGTGGTGATAAGGTAAATTTTTACTGGATGTTTGTATCTGTGTAAAGATGGTTTAAGTTAACAGTATATATAAATTAAACTCTTTTGTTTAAAAGTAAAAATTCAATTTGGACCGTAATTAATTATATTCCTATTTTTCTTTTCATACTTGATGGAAGATTTTTAAAGTTGTAAGTAGTTAGTGAGGATTAAGGAGTGCAAGGACCCAAACTTTCTGTGTGTGTGTTGCGTGCAAGTGTGCTAATATGATTTCTGTTGATTTTGTTCCAGTCTAGTGGTCGGATCTCTATGGCTGTTGCAGTTAATGTTTCTCGGTTTGAGGGCATACCTATGGCTCCTCCTGATCCAATTCTAGGAGTTTCTGAGGCATTTAAAGCGGACACAAGTGATGTCAAGCTCAATCTTGGAGTAGGGGCATACAGAACGGAAGAACTACAGCCATATGTGCTTAATGTTGTTAAGAAGGTCTTTGTTCCTTACTTTATGTGTGTGCTGTGATTTGAGTGTCCCCAGTTTTCAAAATTCTCCTGTCATATGTTTGTTCCTAATTTTGCTTCATGTTCACAAACCTAAGACTATTTTTGGATTGAGTTAATGTTGATTTAGATGGAATTCTTATTTTTTTAGGCAGAGAATCTTATGCTGGAGAGAGGGGATAACAAAGAGGTAAATTATGTGGTGTGGAACCGTTGGACTATAAGTTATTGTCTTATTGACTATGATTTAACTTGGAAGTGCAGTATCTTCCCATTGAGGGTTTGGCTGCCTTTAATAAGGCAACTGCAGAGTTGTTACTTGGAGCAGACAACCCAGCAATCAAACAGCAAAGAGTATGTAGTTGATTTAGAAAATATAGATGTTTTGAAGGACATTGCGTTTTATTGGTTATGAATTTTTTTCATTTTTTACTTACATTATTCATTTGCACCCAGGTTGCCACTGTCCAAGGTCTATCTGGAACTGGTTCTCTGCGACTAGGTGCAGCTCTGATGGAACGATATTTTCCTGGGGCAAAAGTTTTGATATCAGCTCCTACCTGGGGTATGCATTTTCCTGCTTACTCTGTTTAACTTGGTAGTGATATTTGTTATGGAGTTCATACATCCTGGGTAACATTATTGTCTTGCAGGTAATCACAAGAATATATTCAATGATGCTAGAGTCCCATTGTCTGAGTACCGATATTATGATCCCAAGACAGTTGGCTTGGATTTTGAGGGCATGATTGAAGATATAAAGGTTAACTGCTTTGAACTAGAAACCAATATGCAAGAATGTTCTATTTGATCTTTTTCCCTCTTGATCTTTTATTGTAGGTTTCAACACTTGTCATCTTTTCTTGAAATGCATGCTTTCAAAAATATCTTTTACTTGAAATACAACTGATGTAATTGTTTTGATTAACATGCCATTGCAGTGTAATGGTATTCAATGCTTAATTGATTTAGTAATTGTAACTTCGCGTCTTGTTATATGAAGCCATACATAGAAACATAAATTCTCATTTAATTTAAAGATTCCTTCAATCCAATATAAGATTGAACTCTGCCTAATTGTACATTTCTACATTTTTACAGTCAGCTCCGGAAGGATCTTTTGTGTTACTTCATGGATGTGCTCATAACCCTACTGGTATTGATCCAACACCTGAACAGTGGGAAAAAATAGCTGATGTAATTCAAGAAAAGAACCACATTCCCTTTTTTGATGTTGCTTATCAGGTACCAATCATTGGGTAAATGAGATTTTTTTAATAAATTTCTGGATAGCATATATCAAAAACCATTAACATATTCAGAATTATGACATAATCATTATACAGACCTGGAACCTATTTTGCAACATGCTGAACTCCTCATTAATTTTAGGGGTTTGCTAGTGGAAGCCTTGATGAAGATGCAGCTTCTGTGAGACTGTTTGTGGCACGTGGCATGGAGGTTCTTGTAGCTCAGTCATACAGTAAAAATCTTGGTCTCTATGCTGAAAGGATTGGAGCAATCAATGTGATTTCATCATCGCCAGAATCTGCAGCAAGGTATGGTAAATTAAGTCTTCCATTCTTTCTAATATCTGAAGTTGAATGGACATGTCTAAAAAGATTGAATCTATCTACTTCCTTCCCGTGCATTTTTATTCCTTTTCTAAAAGGTGAAGGGATCATTTTATCAATTAAGTACAGGGAGTATGAAGTAGTTGCAATCTAATGCTATGTGTTTGGAAGAGCTTATTTACAGTTTATTTGAACTTATGATATAAGCACTTATGTAAGTGTTTCAGAGAGCCTATGAAACTAGCTCATGATATGTCCATAAGCGAATTTCAGTTTATTTCAATAAACTCTTCAGGGTAGCTTATAAAAACAGCTTACAACTTATATGAAAACAATTTAACCTTGTTTCTTCTTCAATTATAGAAACAACTAATACATAAGCGCTTACATGGTAAGTGTTCATCCAACAAACACTTAATTAAATTGTTTGCCCAAATGCACTAATACTGTCTCAATTAACATCATGACAAAATGGTCTAGTTCTGTTTTGAGAAAGACATCTGAGATTCAACTTGATCAGGGCAATGTATGCCTCGGTAAAAGTTCGTCTTGATCAACAATGTGGTAACTATGTATTTCAGGGTAAAGAGCCAGTTGAAAAGGCTTGCCCGACCAATGTACTCTAATCCACCTGTACACGGGGCTAGGATTGTTGCCGATGTTGTTGGAAACCCTGGTCTCTTTAACGAATGGAAAGCAGAGATGGAAATGATGGCTGGAAGGATAAAGAATGTTAGACAGCAGCTATATAATAGTATTACTTCAAAAGACAAGAGTGGAAAGGATTGGTCATTCATACTTAAGCAGATAGGCATGTTCTCATACACGGGCTTGAACAAGGACCAGGTAATTAACTCCTGTTATGACTTCTTGCACGTGATCAAGTTGTGGCATTTATACACTATGTTGAGTCCTATTTCATTGACCCCATCAAAATAATATTGATTTACTGTATTGCAATATTGATTGTGTTGGTCTTAAATGATATCTTGTGTCTGATCAGAGTGACAACATGACAAATAAGTGGTGTGTATACATGACAAAGGATGGAAGGATTTCCCTGGCAGGATTGTCGTTGGCCAAATGTGAATACCTTGCGGATGCTATTATTGACTCATTTCATAATGTCAGCTGAAACTCAATAAAATATGCTGAAGAGCAAATATTATATTTTTGGTGAGTATTATACCCAATCGGAGCGATTGGCATACATGAAAATAATTCAATTATGTATGCATTAATGTTCATACATATGTATCTGAAAGTTCCTCAGGAAATTTTGTAACCTTGAAACAAGTTGACTCAAAGTATTGATGCATAACGAGTCAGCTTCTCAGACTTGGAGCTAGTTGAATCAAAGTATTGATGCATAGTGAGTTTGTTTCTCATTTCATGTGGGTGAGATTCAATAAAACATGGTAACAATAGTTTTTGTTGGCTGTATCCGTACCCGCCCCATTACCTGCGCGGGTATCCGTTAAGCAGATACCCGCGGATATTTTTAATATCCGCGGGTATTCGTGGATATCCGCGTGTATTTTAAAAAATAAAAAATAAAAAAAAATAACAAATTTATTTTATGTGTTGTGAACAATTAAAGTGTTGCAAATTTCTTTTTGAATTTATAAATTTAAATTTATAAATTAAAGAGTTATAATTTAAAATAATCACTTTAAACAGAAATTTTAATTATTCTAACAATTTTTCTAAAAAGAATATAGTTTAAATGCTCACAAATTTATATTCTTTTTCTCTTGTAATATAATTGTATAAGATTTCTCTCGTAACAATCTTTTTGAAAATTTTGAATAAATTTATGTAATTTTATCTATATTAATATGTAAGGGATTTAAGTAAATATAATTGCGGATAGCGGGTATCCGTGGGTATGGATACCAAGATATCCGTACACCGCCCCGTTAATAAACAGATAGCGGGTATATCCGCTTAGTAGTCAGTATCCTTTTCTTTTATTAAATCCTGCTTCCGATATGACGAATCATTTATTGATAGAAGAAACCTTGAGAGTTCACCCATGTCATTTATTGTGATTGGTGATGAGGTACTTTAGAAGAACCAAGAACGTACAATATCTATATATATATATATATATATGTTTAAATATGTTTTAGTCTCTCAATTGGAGTAAGTTTGTTTTTAGTCCTCCAAATATGAAATTAATCTTTCTAGTCTCTGTAATTTTAAAAAAGCATGTTTAGGTTCTTCTGCTCAAATGTTGTTAGTGAATCTATCACACGAAATCCAGCTACTACTGAATCTATCACATAAAACTTACCTACTAGTGTTTTTGTTAGTGAAAATATCGTACCAATTCAACTGATGCTACACAACTGATTCAATTTGTTTTTGTCAATTATGTTGCAGGTGGTCCTGAGGGATTAAAACAAGCTTTTTTCAAATTACAGGGACTAAAAATATTAATTTTAAATTTTTGAAACCAAAAACAAACTTATTTCAAATTTGAGGGAATATATATATATATATATATATATATATAAACATATCAAATGAGAATTGCAAATATAGACTATTAGATAATATTTGAAAGGTCAAGAATAAAGAAAAAAAGCATATAATTTTTTTAAGTGTAACAATAAACTAAGTTTTAATCTTGACCATTTTTGTGTGGTTATATAGTTTAGATTTATAGTTCTCATTTCTCACAATAAAAAAATTCCTCACTGGATATGCCCTTTATATATATATATATATATATATATATAGTGCCCCCTATATATATGGTTTACCAACTTGAACCAAAAAACTAAAGGCAAGATTGGCTCGTCATCTTCATGGAATCTGGACAAGTTATCCAGTTGAAATTCCTTTATAAAATGTTTAGTTGGAAGGAAATGGAGGGAGGGAAGGGTAGGGATTGTTAATAAGCGAACTACATTTATTCTTTTCTTGATTTAGCAGTATCAAATTTAGAAGAATGCATATCATGTATTTTCTAACATATTCTATTAAATTTACTCTATCATTTGCTGAAATTTATTAGAAAATACAAAATCATGAGACTAATATATAATTGGTGAAAGTCACATTATTTCATGAGTTTCAGTAAATTTCAATCACCGATGGTGAGTATATTGGAACACATTGCTAGTACTTCTCTAAAATTTATGTACCAATTATTTGTAGTCTGGTTTGCTGAATTTGATATGCCAAAAGAGGGAATGAAAGGCAATGAGATCCTCTCTGAACAGTTCAATGTTCCACAATATCACCACTCTATACACAAATATTTTCACTAAAGTGAAAATCAATTTCCTCCCATTTATCATTAACAATCCAATGCTCTTCTACACCACTTAGGCCAACTCTTACCTCAATTTGTCTGTTTCTAAGTCGCACTCCTGGGCTGCGTTTATTACAGAATCAGTGTAGTTGTTATGGATCTTTCTGTAATTTGGAGCCTTGATAAGGCCTCTCTAGTTGGGTAGAGCATCACAAAAACATGTCCTGCATGGATTCTCACTACGTGATGCTGTCTCAAACTGATCATTGACTAGGATCCACAGGTGGGTCAGAGGGTAAGACTTGCTGCGGCAGTTGTGGAACCCTGAGTGTTCCTCCAAGCTCAACTGGCACGAGAGGGATGAGTGAGTGGAGAACATCTGCAATCAGTGGACGGTAACTTGGCTCTGGTTGCACGCATAGCACGGCCACAGCAGCAACCTACAAAGTACGAAGTCAAGGTTGCAGTTAAGTAGATTATAATAATACAAAAGAGAAAAATGCTACTAACTTAACCCGACACACAACACTTTTTTGTTATTTTTTAAAATTCATGCGGGTCTTACTAATTAGAAAATAGGTATGGAATCCATTTCTAGTCTCTCTCCGGTAGCTGCATTGTGTAGCGAGGAGAGAGAAAAACACAGGATCCAAGTTGCAGTGTGGCGAGGAGAGAGAAAGACACAGGGTTCAGGAGATCCATTTGTCAGGTGGATCTCACCTAGACCCCATGTTTTTCTCGGGAGGGGATCATCTCAGGTGGAAAAGAAAACTTGAGATAGTCAAGTGTGATAATCTCCTCACCGTTTATTCTCTTAAACTTTCACTTTACAGTAGAAATATTTTATATTAATAAAATTTATTAAAAGGTCAAGATCTCATGCAGTGGTCATGTCACCAGAGAAAATACATTCCCGTTTTTCTTTCTCCCCCCTGTAAGTGTAGATGCTGGAGAGGATTCGAGTTCCAAGCTCATTTAGTAGGAGTTATACACTAATTAGAAGTAACACTAAAGATTGTTGAAAAGAATGTGCGACTGTTGTTATCATTTCTCTGTTACAAATGCATAGAGGGACAGGGTAACATAATTCATTAGGAACCTATCATTGGTATTATGACTAGAATAATTCTATATAATATCTTATTATTAATCTTCTTAATTTTAAAATGAAGAAAATATTATTTTATATGCTTTCACGATGTTAAACATGTTTAGTTTTTCACTTAATATATTCTTCATAAATTATGAGGAGGATTAATTAAAAAAAATCTTGTAAGACGGTATAGCTAACTCTTTTGACTATTATCATTGCCAAAAAGGGTAAGTAATAAACTGGAAAATATGTCTTAGAGTTCTGACTCCGAGGCACTCATACCTGGTATAAGTGCTTGGGGTCCATTGTATTCTTAATTACAGGATCCACGATGTTTGGAAGCTTAGATCTGTCTGTGAGCTGTGGCATGGCCTGCAAGCATCATAAATAGCTACATGTCATTTCCCATACCAACCCTATTAAATTTTCTCATCAAGCAAACCGTACCCATGTGACAATAGATTGGCATTGAGCTGGTGCTAGTTTTTCCACAGCCTTCTTTCCCAATAGAAGCTCCAGAAGCACAACTCCAAAAGCATAGACATCGCTTTTATCAGTCAATTTACCTGCAAAAATAATTAAAATGCAATTTCCTCAATTAATTATTCAAGTTTTGCTATATCTATTTCTCCATGTTCCAAGAAAATCCTTGGAGAAGCGATCCATCTAATTTATATCTTATGTTAAATATCTAGTACTCTGATTCACAGACTCTTATAATAATAGCATCTGCAAATATAAGTTTACTAAATAAGCTATACTTCCAATGTTTCCCATCTTTCAGACAAGAATCAATTCTGAGAACAAATTTTAGTTCCCACCCTCAGGACATTTATTATATCATTATTATTTTTTATCACTGACAAGAAGCAACTGGAGCAAACTGGGCAGATGAGATTGTAACGTGTAACTGACAACATATTAATTTAATAAATAATGTATATTACTTGCCAGGTCAGTTGGGCAGGTACATTCCCAATAGGAGCACAAGGTGCACAGATCATGAGAAGTTATTATATGTCCAAGATTACCACTTGTCTAAAATTCCGACCAATCTTCACGTGACATGTAACCGAGATTTTCAGTTTATGAGAAACAGTTCATAAAACTCGATTATATGTCACATGGAGATTAGTCGGGACCATGATGGTCCAAATCATGTAATAATTTCTCACTGATTACACTTTCAAAGCCACCCTTTACATTATTAATGCATCAAGGGGCCAAAAAGGCCACTATCTTGGATCTGGTTTGTTGAAAGCTTAAGGACACATTAAACTTATAGCAACTTGTCAGACCATTGTATATGCCATGAAATTATGTCAAGTTCAGTTGGCATACCATCTAAAAGATACTCCGGGGCTACGTAACCCAATGTGCCTGAAAGCTTGATGTTATTCTTGTTTTGGGACCCATTGGTTATGGCAAGACCAAAATCAGAAAGCTGAATCCACCAGTAGGCGCACATAGAAAATAAGCTTTGGTGAACACAATAAATGTATACTAGAAAATGAAAATAAAATATGCAGCAAATTGAACATGGTCTTTTTGTTTTACCTTGGCATTGAACTTTGAATCTAAAAGAATATTAGAAGATTTCAGATCTCTGTGGATCACCGGAGGATAACAGTGCTCATGCAGATATTTTAATCCCCTGGTTGACATTAATCAAATAGCATGTTGGCAAACAGACAATACACCAAATAAAAAAATACTAACAATATATTATACTTTCTAACACACTTTATTATTGGCTAAAATTTATTGAATGTTACGAAATTATAAGACTTACTAAATAAAGAGTGTGACTCACATCATTTTATATCTCTCACTAAATATCAGTTAAGAATAAAGAATATGTTGAAAAGAGTATTACTAACATTGCTCCAAGGCAAATAGGAAGATAAATAGAGAACTGATTAGGGAAGGTCACCTTGCTGTGTCAAGAGCAATCTTCATCCTCAAATGCCAGGTCAATGCTGAGCCATGAGAAGGTCCTTCACGTGATCATTGTTTGGAAAATAAAAAGATTAGTATTGTTTATAGACCAAAACAATAGATTAGTTATTTTATAATTGACCTCATTATCTTTTAATCTATGTCTTGTACTAGGTGATAAATCATATAAAACAACGTTTTACCATGTAATTGAGTTTCCAATGATCCATTATGCATCAATTCATAGACAATAATCCTTGTATCGTCGTTACTGCTACAACCCAGTAGAGAAATTACATTTGGATGTTGAATTTTACTTAACAAATCCACCTCATTCTGCAAATTCATCAAAGTCCAATTAATTAATATAATATTTTAAAATAAAAAAAAGGCAGAGGAATGAATAAATTATTAGCAGGGATTACCTCAAATTCTTGCTCAGCATACTGATTTTCACAGTGCAATTTCTTAACGGCAACATCCAAATTATCATCCAAATGAGCCTTGTAAACGCATCCAAAACCACCCTCACCCAAGATGTTAATTTCCTTGAAATTGCCGGTGGCTTTTTCTATTTGCTTATAATCTATTATTGGAACACACCCCTTCTTACCAACCAGCTTTATAGAGCTGAATTTACTCAAAAATGGTGCTGAAGCTAGCCCTTTTTCAGCATCTTGGGATTCAAAATACAGAAGAAGGGAAAAAAACAAAAATAACAAATCTCATACAATACCAAGGAAGCAAATTGAATGTCAAACTTTCTTGACATCCCAAAATTGTGATTTGTGAAGCAAAACAGGAATCTAATGGGTCGTTTGGTTTGAAAAAACATTTTTTTACTTTGTTTCCTGTTTTTAAAAGTTTGTATATGAAACAATGAAAACAACTTTTTATTGTTTCTTGTTTTCACTTTTTCTTGTATAAACTTTGGAAAATAGGAAACAAAGTTAAAGCAGAAAATGTAAAAATGTAAACAGACAACGTTTTCTCAAACCAAACGCCCCGTGAGATTCTAAGAAATAGAATTGTGAAAAAAAAAAGAGGGTAAACCTGATCTTTGAACGTTTTTCTTGTTGGATTTTAAAGGGTACTTGGTGTAGTAAATCCAGATGCACAACACACACAAAATGACTGCACCAAATGAAGTGCTGGCTACGGCAATAGCAATTACCATTTTCTTGTGTGAATCCACTTGTTGCTGTTCAGCCCCCATCACAATTCCTGATCAATATGCAGTATGTATCAGTCAGCATCAAATACATGGAGAGAAAATTTGTCTCATTCATATTCAAATTTCAAACCATTAATGACAAGTTAATAGTGTTTAACCAAAAGGGCAGGATCCAAATCCATACAATGAATTAAAAAATAGTTACTATATGTTATCTGTATTAAGTGCTAGTCATGATTTTCAAATTTAAATTTGAAACTGTTGAATGCCAACTCCATCATAAGAAAGAAACAAATAATGACAGAGACAGCAAATGGAACAGAAACATAGGATAATGAAATAGAGAGAGAGAGAGAGAACCTGGAGAGGAAGCAGACATTGAAGAGGAAAATGGAGAAAAGGGTGGAACTTGAGGTGAGGGAGCAAGAGGGTTTGGTGAGGCAAGAATCCAAATGGGTTCGTGGAGAATAAGGAGGAGCATGAGAAGCATAAGAAGAAGCTTCGTTTTCATTGTTTCTTTCTAAGAAAACATGAAGATAAAGATATGATAGATGTGTGAAGAAGGTAAGGCTTGTGCCTGAAAAGGAACACACTAACGCACGCACGCAAACACACACTCACTGAGTTTTGTTAGCCACTGAAAGAAAGTGAATGTGTGTTTTGGATCTTTGGGGCTTGACCCTCCTTTTTTAAACTTCGAAAAAACAATATTTGCTTTTAGTTATCTTTTATGAACCTTTTTTCTTAAGCATTCTCTGTCTCATTTTTCTTTTCTGATTTTTTTTTTATCTTCTCTATTTAACTCTCTCTCTCTCTCTTTCTCTGTACAGAAATGGACAAAATTTAAATGCAGATTCATATTTGTTGTTAGTGTTATTTTTCAATGAGAATTGAAGTTTTATCTCATTAGTATGCATAATAAAATATTTTATTAAATGTCAATACAGATTACTAAGATGTAACTCTAATTCTGATTAAAAAACAGTACTAACAACACATATTAAACTGCATCTAAATTTTCTCTCCTAGGAAAAAGGTGGACAACAATGGACAGATGAGACTTAATTTTAAGGTGGGGACAACTGCAGGATAATCATGTGCACTCGTGCATTGTTTCAATTTAAGCATTTCACCCTTAATCAAAAAGGGGTGGGAACCAGAAAGATGGAAAGAAGAACATGTAAGGCATCAGGAGAAAGAAAAGGAAAAAAAAAATTGAATGTATTACAGAAATAGATAGAGGTAGCTATACCTTCCTAAAATGACAGCGAAAATTATTAAAAAAAAAAACCATTACATTATTTTAAACAATTAAAAATTGTGAATTTTTATTGAAAGAGAAAGTATTCATTATACTTTTATATTATACAATTAAAAAACAGTGGTTACTTATGTCACATAATAAGAAAAATGTCAGTGTCTCTAGACCAGCAATCACATGAAAAGGAAACAATTGTATTTGGAAACTTTCAACACGGTAAGATAATGAAAATAGGAAGGTAAAGTTGGAAATTTTCCACTTTCTGCTATTAAAAATGTTTTGAACGCAAATTAGACTTTTCATACAAAATTAAAAGGACAACACTTAAATACAAGTACCTTAGGTATTGTTAGTGTTGTTTTTCAATTAGAATTAGAGATTCACCTTGATAATCTACAAAATAATTTAATGCATACAAATTACAAAGGTAAATCTCATTCTAATTTGAGAACAACACTAACAGTAGAAATTACTGAGGTAAATTTCTAATTTTGATTAGAGAACAACATTAACAATACCTAAAGTACTATCTCTAAGTTTTTTCCAAATCAAAAAGGAAAAAAAAAAAAACATGTAAGACATTATCAACGAAAAGAAAAAGAAAAGATATGAATGTAATATAAATAGAAAGGATAAAACTTAGATGTAGTTCTTTAAGTATTTTTTGTGCTGTTCTTTAATCAAAAATAAACTTTCACGTCCATAACTTATACACAAACCTTCATTATTATGTGGATTACTAAAATAAAACTTTAATTTTAATTTGAAAACAACACCAAAAATATTTAAGAGATTCTAAGTTTTGTCTACAGAGAAATAGAGAGTTACCAATATCTTCCTAAAACGACAGAAAAGTATACTTTTTTAAAATATCAATATAAATTAATTTATAACTAATAATTTATATTTATTAATATTAATTGTAAAATTATTGGTATATATTAATTAATTTATATGTATTAATATTTAATATTTATTAGTGTATTAGTATTTAATAATTGTATACTATATATTTATACTATAAATTAATAAATATAAATTAAGTTATATGTAGTATAAATAAGTTATTTAGCACTAAGGTTGGCCTAGTAGGTGGGAGTTTGGGTTGTATGCACAAGATTCTAGGTTTTAATTTTGTTGTCGTTATTGTACACCCCAAAAAAGGTATTTAATAGTAATAAATATATGTGAAATTTTAGTGTCCTATTTAAGTTATATATAATATAATCTTGATTTATAACTTAAATCAATATATTAGCCTAGTGGTAATAATGTCGAGGTGAAAGGGGTAGGGGTTCAAACCCCACCTCCAACATTTTGTACATTTTTCCTCCAATTTTCACATTCTACGTCAGCATGCCACGTCACCTGTCATGTTAGTGACACATATGCATATGTGTTGGACCGTCATATTAGTTGCTTATGTCACCTGTTAGCGTTACATCATCTATCATGTTACTCGTCAACACCATGTCAGCAAAATTTGTTAAATTTTTAATGCAAGACTAACAAAGGGACTAAAATTGCACAATTGTGATAGTTATGGACCAAATTCACTCAATTAAAACCTAGGGGACTAAAATCGCACAATTGTGATACTTAGGGTGTAACACCGTGACTTTCTTCTCTGTGATTAATTAAGTAATTGAATTTAATTACAAGAGAAATTGGATTTAAATTCATGAAAAGATTTAATTAATTGGCGTTGCACACTTATTGGTGATAATTTTTGTAACGAAATCCTACCAAAGTTGGTTGAGTTGTGTTGTATCAATGTGAGCGCACATTGATGGAGTAAATAAGCAAATAGGGGGGGTACCATGAGCAAGTGTCAAAGTGTTATCAACACATTTCCCTAAACAGTTAACACATTGACCAAGGATAATTATCCGTTGACTTACCATTTTTGGCAAAAGCATAGCCTACCATTTATGGTTAATCACCTTACCACTTTTGACAAGAAATTCAAAAGATAAATACCCTATATATGGCAAAAAAGAGTCATTTGCACCAATTACCATAATTGTCTAAAGTTGATTTTCATTTGGATAATAAAACCCATAATGACCCTTGTACAAAACCCTTCCCTAATTCCTCTATAAATACCCAACTTAGCCAAAAAATCAAAGGTTCCATTCCTCTCGGCTGTTGATTTTCGTGCAAATTGGAGCACCCATTCATCTTGTTAAGTTTTCTCCTCTTTCTTCAAAGTTTCATCCTCTAAACACTCTAAGTTTACTCTTCTTTATGTTTTATGTTGTAAATTTGTTGTAGCCTTGAAATGTTGAAGAACATGTTAAGGAAGTGTATTGTTACTTTAGATTTCAAGTATGGTTGAGTTTTGGTGGTTGTCAAAAGTTTGTGAAAAATGCATGATTGTGATGATTCTCTGTTTGTTGATGATTTTGATGTTTATATTGCATTTCTGCAGTTGCATAATGTTGTGAGCCGTATTGGTGTATTTATATGTTGTTTTTGTTTAAAATATGAAAAATTGCATTTTCTAGTTGTTGATTTTGAACCCCTAGGCTAAGCGCGATGAATGTGCGCTAAGAACAAATCATGTTTTGGGATTTCATTGAAGGTGCGCTAAGTGCGGATCATAAGTCTAAAGAATTTGTTGAATATGAGCTAAGTGCAATGAATGGGAGCTAAGTGCCATGCAAAGATTTAGAAAACATTAAGAACGCTAAAAGGAATGACGCTAAGTGTCGTAAAGGTGTGCTAAGCATGGATAATGATGATTTAGAACCAATATGAACCCTTACGAAGGCACGCTAAGTGTAGACATGTAACGCTAAGCATTAGAACTTAGATTTCAATAGAACAGTGTTCCCGCCAGAGAGTGCTAAGTGCAAAACAACTTGCTAAGTGCCATATAATCCCAAGAACAATAAATCTCTCTAATGTGGCATGCTAAGCGCAACTAAGGTCGCGCTAAACGTTGTTAATCCCTTAATTATTAGCTCTCTATAGTGATGAGCTCTAAGCACAATGGTAGTCACGCTAAGTGTAAATTAAACCCAAGATTAATATAACATGCATCATGTAGTGCACTAAGCGCTACGGGGTCACGCTAAGCGCGAAACTCTTACTTTCCTAAAATATAATGAAATACAAGAAGTCAGGAATGAAACCCTAGTTGATGATTCCTCACCTTCCCTAAGGACCCTAAGAGGATAATTATCTAACATGATTATTGAACAACTTAGGAAAATCATGAATGAAAAGATAAGTTGAACTTAATGAATAATGAAATCGAAAGTGAAACCTTGAAGCTTTTGTTAACTTAGAAGACTAGAAGGCTTCCCATAGTTGAATGGAATTTTTTGTTAAACATCCTAAGTGGCTAGTTAATGAAGATAATCATCCTAACCTTAGATAACTATAAAAATATTTGATGAATTGAGAATAATGAAGATTAATAGGACTTGAAAGTGGAACCTTAATGCCCAATTCATGAAACATGAATAACATGTGTCATCTGTTAGCCAACGGATGATGAAGAGAGTTGATTACCTATGAACGGCTTAAGAATCATGTAGTGAGATAATGTTGATTTGTTGTTGTTATTGATGATGCTTAAGACCTTGAGGCTGGTCATAGTTGAGATGACGGGTATGGAGTTGTCGTATCTAAAACCACAAGGGTACCTAACTACAACCATAATGACATGTTGGTTGAGATTGTTGTAGAATCATTAACATTGGATTGTTGAGTTATATATGCATTTCATGCATATGTCCACAATAATAGCTGTGATCGAGTAGACATGTAAGTTGGTTTGGTAGACTAAAGTTGACAGCTTATACAGGACCTCCAACCTAGTGTTGCGTGAGACATGGAGTCATCTAATAAGGCTATAGGATAAGTGGATGAGCGATTCCATGTATGGCCAAAGTCCTTGCAAACCTTGAGTCACATTAAGCCATTACCCATGTGTACTTATCTTAACAAAACCACCAATCTCGTCAGTAGATCAAAGTTTTGGTAATCCCTCTAATGGTTTTAGCATGTGTCATGTTGTTGTTGACTTGTTAGTCATTTATGCCATGTTGAAGGATGTATCCAAGCTAATCGCTCAAACTATTGAAAAGTCTTCATGGAGTGAGTCTACATGCATTACATGACTAATGTAGTATTCTGTATGTCGAATGTTGATTGGTGAACTTTGTGGATTACTGTTGCTGATGAATTAGTATTTTATTATTATTGTTGTTGTTGTTATTTGAAATATCTTAAATGTATGTAGGACGTGCATGTATTAATTAATTTTTGTAAGCTTACCCTTGCACCGTTTACACATATGGTTGTCATTGTGATGATTGCAAACAACGTGTTCGTAGAAGCATATGGCCAATCAATTTGGGTGGCACAAGAGGCACTTTTCCAAGGAGTTATGATTGTCTAATACATCCTTCTTGGTGTGATTATTGCTATTATTCTTGTTTACGTGACTAGATTTTCTTGAGCTACTTGATGGATCTTGGTACATTCCTCCTCATCCTTCGAGAGTCGTCGAACATACTTCTACCCATTGTCATGTGTTTTGTGGGGGACAGGGCTTTCGAGGAAGCATAGATAGGAGCAGAGAGTTAGATGAGGATGTCACCTCGACATCTCCTCATTGTTAGTAGGTATAGGGTGTAGTTGTTACAACCAGTTAAGGTGTGAGTGATATTGTAGTTCCCCACTCCCCTTTTTATGTATCATTTGTTGATGGGTACATTGTTGGACACACATACTTCACCTTTTGAGCTACATTGATATTATGGTCTGTAGTGCCATAAGGCACAATGTTTATATTTATGTCTATTGATGCATGTACATATATTTCAATTTGCATCAATGTTTATTATTAAATTCTCGCATGTGGAGTTTTCGTATATGTATGATGAACACAAAAAATTTACATGTGTTTTCATAAATAAATTAATAAAAGAGTTTACTAAAATTGAATCCTTTCGCACTTTAATAGTTGGTGTTATGTAGCAATAGCAAGTTGTTACATAAAGGACCAAATGTACAATTAAACCTAAAAAATCACTTTTATATAAACAAGATTTAGACATTCTCTTCTTCAAGGCCATTTTTTAAGTAGAAAAAATTTAAAGGAAGGGGATGACGCCCTAGTCCAAGATAGGAAAAATCCCTGGGCTAAAAAAGCGCTTACAGAAATACTTACATGACCTCACCCCTAAAGAGAAGAGTGGAGGCTTGAACGTGCGACCTGTCAAATGTGAGACCCTATCTAGTTCCACTTAACTAACCCTTTGGAGTTTTCAAGGCCATTCAATCATCGTTACAAATACATTTTTTCTTAACTTTTATTTTTAGCAAGTATTTTTCATGAGATAATTTTGTTCAAAACATGGTATGATACAAAATTATTGTACCTATCTCAAAAAAAATTCATATCGTAATTTTTCATTTTAAGATAAACTAACTTTTTTTACTAGACCTAATTTTGATTGATAGACATAGTTTTCTTCTAATAACTCATTGTCATGTTTATATTAAATATTAAGTGTAGTAAGAGTAATAAATTAAATATTGTCATTTACTTTTCTTAAACACTTGTTCATACTCTTTTTTTTGTCAAACTGGCACCAATCAACTTTCTCTTTAGAGCAAGGTTATTCTTCCTACTTATCCTCCTACATACTAATTGAAGAAAATATTAAATGAAAAATTAAATGTACTTAATATCTTGAAAATATAAAAAGCATTTAATATTTGAGTAAACAGTCTAATTATTGACAATGTAAAGAGTTTTTACATTATTAACTAATTAGAAACTATCATGTATGGTAAGTTTGTTAACTTTTACAATAACTACTTTAAAAGGCAAACTTAGCATGATTTTTTATTGGTTGACAATATATGTAACTTAGCATGATTTTTTAGTAATTAGGACGATTTGTGAGAGGAACAAAAAGGATATAGAATTATTCTTCTCTTCATGCTACCTATCATACCAAATAAAAAGCAGCAGACAAAAAAATGCTTTAATTAGTCAAAAAATGTGTACATCAATACAAGTGCGAAATATTTTATGTTGATTTTTTTTTGTAAGCTAAATATAATTTGTTTATTAATAATTAGAATTAATTTTATGATGTCAACTATCCATCTTTAACAAATTTATTAGATTCCTTTGATGGTGTTTATTGAAGGACTTATCAATTTCAAAATTTTATCTAGTTGTGGTGTCAACTATCCATCCTCTATGAATTTATTTGTTTCCTTTGGTTATTTTCAATTGACTTATCAACTAGGTGATTTTATCTAGTTGTGATGTCAACTATCTATCTTTTATACCAAAGTTCTTGTTTTGATAAACAAAGAGATGAAATTGATCCATACCAAGGTTCTTACTTTGTTAAGTGACATGTTATGTTTACTTTATACCAAGGTTCTTGGTAGATTAGCAATGGGTTGTACTTTTCATTACTAAATTTAAATTGAAAAATCTTGGGTGAGCATATTAAATTTGTTTCTTGATTTTGAGGTCGAACACCTCCTAGTTTCACATCATTTTCCTATAGTAGAATTGCCACTTTGTAATGGAGCATAGAATGGATGTGTGACAAGGTAAGATGAAAGGACAATTGAAGAAAGATTATTAGAATAATAAGAAGAATGTAAAAAGGACTCCTAAGACAAAATCTCTTTAGAATGTGTTACAAGCACTATTGATAATAGAGAATCCTATATAGCCCAACGATGAATGGTTCCAAAGGTGGAAAATATCTTATTGATGTTTGGATGATGGATTCAATAGCAAATTAAAATAGGATTTCATGATAAAACTAGTTTTGCACTTATAAACTTAGAAGGATTTGTATTCATGGAAAATAATTGTGCCTTGTAAATTACTGAAATTGGTACTATCAAATTAAAAATGTATGATGGTACTATTTGCACAATTTAAGGAGCACAAGATGCGAATAACTTAAAAAAATCTATAACTTATTGGACAATTGTTGATCTTGGATGTAAGGCACATATTGTAGATGGAATCTTAAAGGTGATGACAAGTGCTTTGGTAATAGTGAAAGCATAAAAAATTACAAAAAATCTACACATGCTTCTGGGAGATATATTGCAAGAAGCAAATGCATTAATTACATTAACTAGTCAAGAAGAATCATTAATAATATGACACAAGTTAGGTCACATGTTAAAATGTAGCTTAAAGATTCTCGTAAAACATAATCTCCTTCACAAGCTAAAATCTGTAAATTAACCTTTCTAAGCATCATATGATAAGCAAACAACATAAATTAAAGTTTGGTAAATCAATTGCTAGAAGAAAACAAGTAATGGACTTAATTAATTCTAATTTGTGAGAGTCACCAAAAATGTTTTTAAGAGGAGAAAAATATTTTGTATCATTTATTTATGATTATTCCATGAGATTGTGGATGTACCCAATCAATAACAGTCAGATGTATTCCCTATATTCAAGTAGTTTAAAGCACATGTGAAGTTTGAAATTGAGAAAAAAAATTAAGTGCTTAAGGACAAATAATAAAAGATAATATGTCAAAGGTGATTTTCTAACATTTTGCAAGAAAAAGGTATTAAGAAGATAATTTACAATTTTGCATACACATCAATAAAATAATGTAGTAGAGTGTATGAATATAACTCTTCTAGATAGAACAAAAGCTATGTTAGCAAAGTCCTTTTAAGAAAAAATAGTGAAAACTACTCATTACATGACAAATTAGATACCATCAACTGTAATTGGTGTAAAGATACCAACAAAGATGTGGAATGACAAGCCAGTAAATTATTTTTCTATACATGTTTATTTGTCTAGTATATGTAATGTACAACTCTTAAGAAAGAATAAAGCTAGATCAAAAATCCAAAACATATATATTCTTAGGCTATATTGATGTTCTAAAGAGGTATCACCATGGGATTTATTGCTCACAAAATTATTGTCAATAAGGACGTGGGTTTTGGAGAAAAAGAATTGCAAAACAAGCAAAAAAATTATAGCGAGCTTAAAGAAATTACAATGGTATAAACATATGGAAAGTTTGGAGAAGATTATTCTTCTAAAATATAACTAGAACAAGAGAAATAAGAACTATGAGGCTAATGTTGTAGAAATTCGAAGATTAATACATCCAATAAAGAATCCATCATCACACTTAAATCATGTTATTGCAAGTTACAATGCATATTGTCTTCTACCAGAAAATAAAGAATCATCAATCTTTTAAAAGGCGCCAAGTAGTTCAAATGCTTCTTAGTGGATGACAATCGTGCAAAAAAGAAATAGAAGCTTTACATAGGAATAAGACATTGGAACTTATTTCACTTCTAGAAGGTTGGAATGGAAACAAATGGGTTTATTAGACCAAATGAGATGACAATGATTATGTGAAACAATATCGTGCAAGGTTGGTGATAAAAAAATATGCTTAGAAAGAAGGTGTCCATTTTAACACAATATTATCTCCTTTTTTCAATATTACCACTAATAGAGTAATTTTGACTATGTGTGCTCCATTCAATCTACACTTTAGATAGTTAGATGTAAAAGTTACTTTCCTTCATGAAGAACACGAAGAAGAAATTAGGGGTAGGAAATAGGCTGGGCCAAATAAGGCTTTGCTTAAATAAGCTTGGCCTATTTAAAAAGCCAAGGCCTAAGCCTGGCCTGATACCTATCATAGGTTTTTTTTTTAGGCCTGGCCTTACCTTTTTAAAAGTTTAACTTAGCCTATTAGTCTTCTTAAAAGCCTATTTCACATTAAAGCTTTTTGATAGGTATGACGTATCCCCAAATAAATTAACCAACTAATGGGCCAATGGAAAAAAATTCCATGTAAAACAAAATATAAATTATGAAAATTAAAACCACTGCTACCTAAGACATGAGATAGGGGTGGAAATAAGTAGGTTAGACTTCATAAGAGTCGAGTCTAATTTGTTTATATGACATAAACTTATTTTTAAGGTCTAATATGACCTTCCTAATAAATTGTTTAAAATTTTATTTTGATATAAGCCCTCTAAGTAAGGCATAGATTTATCCTTCAATAAGGTTATAAACTTGATTCTTTATATAGGTAAAATGCTTAATATTTAAAAAGATAAATAAACATATGACTTTAACACATTATAAAAAAATTAATATAATAATAATCCTAACCAAAGATTATTATTTGTATTTACTTAAATAGGCCTGCCTGTTAAGCCTAAAAAGCTCTTTGAATTGCCTAAAGCCTAGCCTTTTAAAACAAATAGGCTTTTATAAAAGCTTTAGTCTAGTTTATTTAGTAAAAAAGCTTAGCCTGGCCTGGCATGACGTAAGCTAGGTTGTTAGCCCCTATTGGGTGACTTGACCTATTTCCATCCTTAGAAAAAATACATATGCTCCAACCAAAAGGCTTTATAAAGTAAGTAAAAAAAAAAAAAAACTTAGTTTGTAGGTTAACCAAATCATTGTGCAATCTATAGTAGGTGGCTCCAAGGTATTGGTACTAGAAATTTGAGTTCTTCATTATTAGCTTTAAGCACAGCAAACTGAGTCCAACATTGTACATATTATAAGAGGTTGGAAAATGATGACTTCATTATTTTGCTAATTCATATGGATGATATGTTAGTGGTAAGCTTAACAAAGATTAAGTTTGAGAATCAAAGGTACATTTGGCTAAGGAGTTTGATATGAAAGATTTAGAATTGACAACCAAGATTTTAGGGATGCAAAATCACTAAGATAAAAAGAGGACGATTTGGCTTTCTAAAAGGAATTATTTAAAGAATTTCTTATGGCGTTTCAATATACAAAATTATTAGCCAATCTCTTCTCCACTTTTTATCAATTATAAATTTTCTTTACATATGTAACCTAGCAATGAAGTGAAAAGGATACAAATGTCTTGAGCTTAATATGCATCAGTCTTATGTACACAAAGATTTGTGCAAGGTTAAATATTGCTTAAGTAATTAGGATGCTTAGTTGATTCATGGAAGATTTTGGTAAAAAGCATTCCAAATAACTATTTTTCTATACAAACAACTAAAATGAAAAAATTTAATTGTCCCAAACATGCTTTAAGAGGATCTAAGATATATTACAGGAACCTCAATTTTTGCATTAGAGGATAAGAGTTTATCATCAAAGGATATGTTGGTTCAAATTTTGCAAATGATCTTGCAAAAAATAATTTACTACAAGTTATTTATTCATACTTACAAGAAGAGTAGTAAGTGGTTATCCAAAGTAGTTATTTGACCTACGACAGTCAGGGATGGATTTACTAAGGTGCTTAGGGGGGCTTTGGTCCTTAACTTTTTTTTTAATTTAAAAATTTTAATACACACACACAAACACACAGACACACACACACACACACACACACACACACACACACACACACACACATATATATATATATATATATAATATTTTAATATTAGGTAAATTATTTCTATTTGGGGGTTTGATTATAGAAATAATAGCATTTAAGTGTTATTTTTTTATTCTCCTTTTATAGTATTTATTTTGAAGATAATAAGATTTTTTTCTCTTTTTAGACATATTTTATTTTCCTTTTTATATTATTTATTGTGGAGATAATTACATTTTTTCTCTTTTTAGACAAAATATTCGAGTATTATTAATTTTCCTTTTAATAGTCTTTTTCTTTAATAATCTATTATTTTATTTTAAACACTATAAATGATTACATAGGCAATCAAATGAATTTATTAGTTTTCTTTTTATATTGATTTGATTATAATTGATTTGAAAATTAAAAATTGTTTTATTAACATTTGCTAGGGGGGGGGCGGGGGTAAGCTTACTACTATTGTATAAAGGATTAATAATTTAAACTTTGAAACACACCAATAAATATTCTCTCTTTCTATCACTATTTTTCATATATATTTTTTGTTTCATTCCTTTCACCTTTTGTTCTTCTTGCATTTTTCTAGGAGGCTCCAATATGGTTTTGGCTTCAAGTGCACAAGTCCAAACACACCACTATGTAAACATTGGGTAAGCAAAGCAAATATCATGTTGTACCCAACATTTGCATAAATTTGCTTTCTAGGGTAGGACCATTGTCAAAATACAACATCCTTCTCCTACTATCCAACAATTTGAAAGCAAATTTTTTTCAATGCTTGTTGGCTTATCATTGTTGTAAAAGATAATCTAGTGAGTAATATGATTCATTTTAATATTCAATAAATTTTTAGAATATAATTAATAGTTTTTTGGATAAAAAAAATTTCATTGTAGATACTAACTTTTATTATAAATTCATAAAGATTGTTTTGTAGCATGTAAAATTGATTGGTAATTTTGGATCTTTAAAAAAATATTTTTTTTTCTTATATGAAAATATATTTATATTTTCTATTTGGCCCTCTTATCATATAACTTTGTTGTTGTCCTTAGCAATCGTACACGAGTCAAATAAAAAGTAAAACTTGTAGTACAAGACAAACAACCTTGGTTGTTTCTCAAGGATCTTTAATGTTATCAACCCACTAGGGATATTAGAAATAGGGGGCTTTAAGATTTTAAGTGAGAAAATATATTACAACTAAGAAATAATTCAATTTAATAAAATGACTATTATACTGATTAAGTTTTCTAATCAAACCTATCATTGATTTCTAAACATCTAATTTCAATTCTTGTTTGACCCCAAAATTAACCAATTAAGCATCATTCAATTTTAGGAGAATTCTTACTGAATAAAACATCCAAAATTTAATTAATTTGGGTTAAACAGTCAAGTATCTTTTAATTCACTAAATCAATTTCTAAACCAATTCTTTATCAAATCAATGATTAAGCATCACAAATCCTATTAATCCCAATTAGAATATCCCAAATCAAGTATTTAACAAATTCATCAAGAATGCAAATTCAAATTTGAATGATGACACACCAACCCAAAAAGAATTATCGATCAAGTTTCAAGAGGAGAGAAGAAAGATCAATAAACAAATGAAGTAAATCATGACTTAAAAAAATAATTTGAAACCAAACCTCAAGATCCATAAAAGAAACCTTAAACTAGTGAATTGATCCAAGCATTCAGTCTTCCTTAGAGGCTTCACCCAAAATCACAAAGGGAAAGAAAATAGAAATAAGACTATAGAAAAAGAATAAATGGTGGTGCCTCTTTATGGTACTAAAAGAGATGTATTTATAAAGTCTCCATAGGGTTAAATAAAGCCTAAGAGCAAAATATGCATCCACTAAATGTTAATTAATTCCACAAAAGCTAACTGAGTTGTATAATAAAACATGTTTGCTATTGTCCATCAATTATTCTATCCTTTAGATGACTAAATTGGCTTTCAGTGTCTTCATGAAAGTTATAGATAGATCTATTTTTGAAATTTTGGCACTAGTTCCATATTGTTTTGATTTGTGAAACTCAAGATATACTCAAAATATTGCACCTATGTCAGGCTCTCAAGACAAAACAATGATCCCAACTTCAATCCCAAATTCATCTACTACACATGATGAATTTGCTTACGATATCTTCATGAAAAATGTAGATTTTTCTTCAAGCTTTTCATAGACACTAAAATCACCTTAATCACATTTTTCAATCTCAAGTTATGACCCAAACAAGGAAAAAATGTAAAAATGCATTAAAATCCAAAAATTAACAAAGATTTGCATTAAGGCCTAATTAAATTCAATGATATAAAACTTAGCTAAAGTACCAATATTAGGCATAATAAACATCTAATAGAGTCAAGTACGAAGCTATAATAAGTGTATCAAAATTGATTGATCATTATTGTAACTCAGTCTACTATAAAAGCTAAATACATAGTAGTTATCCAAACTTATAAAGAAGCAATTTGGATTTAAGCATAGGCTCAAAAAATCAAAGATTGTGTATATTATGATAGTTTAAGTAACTTGCACATTATATAAGGAATTCAATCTTTCATTTCAAGACAAAGAATATAGGTGTTCAATATCACTTTGTTTGAAAAATAGTAGAAGAAAAAAGTGTAGATATGCACAACATTCATATCAAAGATAATCTAGAAGATGTTATGACAAAGCCAATTAATGTTGACAAGTTTATATGGTGTAGATTCTACTAAATGGCCTATCAAAAACATGAATGATAATGAATTGTCAAGAAAAAAAAGAATTTAAAAGTTCACTAATAGTGGCTTTAAGTAAGAGATTGCTTATAAGGTATGATCATTTTGGTTCCTTTGAAAAGTTAAATAACATAGACAAAATCACCACCTCAATACAAGTCATGTTGATGTATTTAAGGTTGATTAACATTTTTTTGGTGAAGAATCACAAAAAGGTAGAGCTTATTGCCTATAATTAAAGGCCTCCCTATCATTTTTCCCCTTATATTCTCAAAGAAAAATTATATTAGTTTTTTTTTAGTGTTTCTCCTATTTTATAAAGAGAGTGCATTTTTCTATCTCAAAAAAGAGTATAATTGTTATTTGCTTGTATTTAAAAAGATTGTAACTTTCTTCCACTCAATGAAAAATGTTTTTTTTTTGTAATTTTTTCCTTATCAAAATTTTTCATGTAATATATTGTGTGTCAATTCCAATTTTTTTCCTCAACTTTATTTTAGCTATTTAAAGTTATTCTATAATCTTGGTACCTAACAATGTGAAGATTGTAAACTTTGTGGGAAAGAAAATAATAGCATTTGAGGATATTTTCACGTGGATGGCTTTTGGTTTGTGGGACGGGTTGATAAGTAAGGATGACAATGGATAAGATTTAGATATAGAATACAAAACATTTATTTAACCAATATTTAAGAAAAGTACTTATAACTAAACTCATACAAAACTGGATTAGGATCCTCTAAAGTGAGTATTCTTACTTTAAAGAGTAAAGTCAGTTCATCTCTACCATTTATTATTTAATGGTTTAGATTAGTCTATATATAAATTTTTAAAACTTAAAATTTAAAAAAAAAAAAACTCTGATTCCATTGTGGTTACCACTCTTTGTCCCCGTCTTCCTCCATTACTCTCTCACATAACAAATTAATACCTTGAACTCATTGGTGTCAAGGGCACCATTTTCATAGTCAATTGGTTCACCTTGCTTTATTATTAAAAATGTTATATTTATGCTATTTTATGTAAAAAGGAAAATTGTGTACATTGAGAGCCAAAGCCAATCATTCATTAGGCTTTATTCTACTAACAAAACAAAGCATATAATGCTAAATCATGGTTCATACATACAGAATTGTTTTCTTTGGACTTGATGCACATGACTTTGCCTTCGTCTACCAACTTAATTATAGGGATATATTGGATTATGCAAGCAAATATTAGACAGAGAAAATGTGATTGAGAAAGAGGGAGATGGGTAATGTCAACGAGATTAAAGGGATCTTTTAATTTTTAAAAATTTAAATATGAATTAATTTGAGGTGTTAAATAATTAAATGGTAGAGATGACTTATTTTACTCCTTAAAAAAAGAATACTCACTTTAGACGATGCTGATTCAACAAAATTAATGCCAATATATGAACAAGTTTAATAGGGGTGCCTCATGCGTTCCTTACCCTAATTTTTCTAAAAAGTAATGATTATGTGGAGTTTCAGTTGCTTGTAGTAACGACTTTCATAAACCTAAAAAAAGCGTCCTAATATATTTTTAACAAGAATTTTTCATTAAGAGAGTCAAAGTATAGTTTCATCATTACAAATTGCCTAATAGATACATATATACCTAGCCATGCCAATTGTATTTTACTTAATTGAAATAGGCTTTCAATTATTGTATTTTTTTTCGTTGCTTAAATATGTTTTTAATTCTTATTATTAGGGACCCTTTGGCTTTTAGTCTCTAAAATTTTCCATTGTTTGTTATCCTTAATGATTTATTCATTTGTCACTTAAATCCTTTTGTTAATTTAAGCTAACAAAGTGCTTATTAAGCACTGTCACCTAGATCAACATTGTGTCACATATCATTTTTATTCTTTTTTTTTTTTTGCCAAATCAACAAAATAATGGGCAAATCATGTGAGAACAAAATGATTTTTTTTGGTCTAATTCATCTCTATTAGGACAAAGGACGAATTATAGCCTTCATTAGTTTTGATTTAACAAACAAAGAAAAATAAATTTTGTAGTTAAAAAGACGAAAGCATTTTAAATATAATAGATGAAGTCATTTGCCTTACTAAGACGATCTATGAAAACGCAATGTTTCATTAATGTATAGTCTTGCGAATATGTGCTTGCATGGTCTTATCCTTATTTCAGGAACAAAAGCATATAGAATAGTTTTAACAAGGTTTGAAGAGTATCAAGTAAGCTTGTATGAAGTCAAACAAAGCTTAGTTCACCTACTTCATCAAAAGATGTGCCTAATTGCCATATAAGTACAACAACATACCTTTTTGAACAAAAAAATAGTTTTGTTCTCTGAAAAGCATTTAATATTGTAGTTAATGCTCCAATGTTCACATTTTCTTGCCAAAGCTGAAGAATGAAAAAAGACACAACAGTCTTACAACGAATATCTCAAGATTGTCTATAAATAACAGAGACATGAAGATCAGTGAAGAACTTTTGCTTGCAAACTATCTTGCATGATCTTTTTGCATAAGCAATTAAGTGTAAAAAGTGTTTGAGTGATAAACAAAAGACTTGAGCTTTATGTTGTATATCTGTCTTACTAAAACGAAGTAGTCAATGAGCTTTACCCTTAACTTTTTCTAAATGAAAACAATTAAAGCCTAGATAGAATTTGTGTTCAAAGAGTATTTAGCTGCTTTGAGAAGCAAGTCAAAGAATACTCATGATTGAGCCTAAAAAGGCTTGAGTTAAAGAATACTTGTAACATTGTTTCTATTAATGGAAAACTTGGAGGTGTACCAAGGACTTAAGTGGTCTAAGTGACAGTGCATAGTAAGTACTCTCTATTAGTTCAAGTTAAGAAAAGGATGTAAGTGGTTAACGAAAAAATCAATAGAGATAAAAAAAATGATGGAAATTTTGAATATGGACTAAAGGCAAAAAGATTCCTGAGAATAATGAATAAAAACATATTTAATTCTTTTTAAAAAAAATTGTAAGATAAGAATATACTTTGATACTAAAATTAACTATAATAACTAATAAAAGAAAAATATTAATTAAAAATACAACATTTAATTCAAATAAAAAAATAAAAAATAAAATATTAATGACAAAATATTACAAATATAAATATATTTATTTTAACACAAATACACATGACATAGACATATGTATGTATGTAGGCTTTAGTATTATACCCAAACCAGTACTTATATTTGCAATTTGTTACTAGCAATTGTGCAAATTTGAACCTAAACTCATGTAAAAAATTATTTATTAGTCTATTTTTTTTTTACAACAACAAATTCAACTCATTTTCATTTCAACAAAATTGTTAATACAATATGAAATGAAAGAAAAACATGATGATTAGAGTAATTGATAGATCTTCTAGCTAAAGTATGTGCCACACCATTTGTTTGCCTCCTAGCATATTGAATTCTAAACTCAGGATTAACACCAAGGAGCTCCCTAATGTGAACAATTAGAGCACTACATTCTAATAAGTCCTATACTGCATAATTGATATTATCATCAATCAATTTGCAATTTGTTTCAAAGATAATAGATAGAAACCCAAGATCAGCAAGCCACAAAATGGATTGTAGTAAAGCAAATGCTTCCCCCTCTTGTACATTTAGTACAACTCAAATCCAACTAGTTTTAGCAAGCACAAAGTAGCCCAAATCATCCCTTGAGCAAATTCCAAAACCATTTTTACATGCCACCTTGAAAAATATTGTATCAATATTACATTTTATGAAACCAATAGGAGGTTTGGTCCATGTAACAGCTGCTCTCCCCATTTTAAATTGTTCTAAATTCAAATTGAGGCCTTGAGTTGATGTCCACTCCCTCAAAACTAATTGATCTCTATTAATCACCCCAAAATCCCACTCATTCGCTAAGTTCCATAGCTTTTCATTCCTTTTCTCCATAAACTCCAAAGAGTTACAACAAAAATTTAAGTTTTATTATCATCCAGTAAGCTACACATCATACAAACCAAATCTGTAAATGAACCAACATCATTCAATAAAGAATCCATACATTGCCACAATCAAATATGGGTCCAAACAGATATACTTGGACAAGTAATAAAAGTGTTCCAACAATTTTCCAGTTCATCCTCACACAAAAGGATGGGTAGGAAATAGCTTTACTCTATAGCCAAATTCTAGTTGGGATACAATATTTACAAGC
The DNA here is from genome assembly GCA_004329165.1 of Spatholobus suberectus. NCBI lineage: Eukaryota > Viridiplantae > Streptophyta > Magnoliopsida > Fabales > Fabaceae > Spatholobus > Spatholobus suberectus. The sequence continues at coordinate 11,737,450 of CM014733.1, forward strand.
TTTCCACAAAAACAATTTAACTTTAGGTGGCACATGTAGTTTCCATAACATACATCCCTTTCCACCTTGAATTGATCAAGATCTCCTAGAAGATCCATGAACAAATTGTAATTAGACTTGATAGTATAAAGATCCTTGTTATTGTAGCTCCAAATTGGTCTATCCTTATGAACTACATCCAAAAGAGGCATTCTTAGAATTTTTTCAACAACATGTTCGGGCACCAGTGCATGGATCAAAATTGGACCTTGACCTTTGGCACCATCAAATTCTGCATTGTCAAATGGGACAAAGTGGGATCAGGTGGTTCTCGAACAAAAGAAAAAGTAATCTAATTCCCTTAACCAAGGTTGCTACCAAATATTAATTTATGAGCCATCACCAATTCGCCACCTATAGCCTTCTTTTAACAAAACTCGGGAGCTCCAAATGCTACGCCATGTGTAACTTGGATTGTGGCCAACATTGGAATCCAAAAAATCCACACTAGGGAAATATTTAGCTTTGAAGAGCCTTGAAACCATAGCATTGGGGTTGGAAATAAATTTCCACCCTTGTTTCCCAAGCATAGCTAAATTAAAGCCATGAAGATTGCAAAAGCTCATACCACCTACTTCTTTTCTAACAGATAGCATATCCCAAGACATCCATCTTATACCTTTACCATTAGCACCATACCAATAAGAATGAAGCATACGTTGAATCTCTTCACAAATAAACTTAGGGAGAATATAGGTACTCATGACATGAGTAGGAATCGATTGAAAGACATACTTAATCATTACCTCACATCTTGCCTTTGATAAAAATTTACCACTCATAGAGTTACTTTTCTTCTAGACCTGATCCTTTATAAAAGTGAAATTTTCTTTTCTACTTCGCTTAATCACGAAAGGCATGCTTAAATATTTCCCTATACCTAACATAGCCTGCACTCCCGATCGAGATGAAAGGACACCATGCTTGTACGTGTCTAATTGTTATTCTTATGAAAAGTGCTACATTTTTTACTATTGGTAGTAGGTCTTTGAGAATTAATAAAAGGAGAGAGAGAATTTATCTATGCTACATCTTTTGCTTTAGGTTTATGAGTTTTCAACCAACAATAGATGCGACTCAGTTAGAACCTCACTAGCTATGTCATTACCCCAAGCGCAAAGATTAGGTTTATGAGTATGTTTTGTTATGTTAAAAAAATTATTTTTTTTAATTTATTTAATTAACTTATAAATTTATTTAACCAAATTCAAGTATTTGGTAAACAAATTTATTTTACTAGCTTTAGCTTATATACCATGAAGTGCTTTAGCTAATTTATAACTTATAAGCTCGTAGTTTATTTTTTTTCTTCTATTTTTGTCTTTACTATTTTCATACACTTTTTTACCCTCTCTTTTTGTAATTGATTTTACATTGCCATCTCTTCTCTCTTTTCTCTCTCAAGTTTTCCCTTCAACCTCACCTTTTATTTTTTTTAATTTTATTCTATTTTTACTGTTTGTTAGGGCTATTTTTCATACAATTCTATTTATTTTTAATAAAATATTTAATACTTAAAAAATTAATAATAATTTAACATTAATAAAAAATATAAAACTATAATTAGTTAAAAAATATTTGTCTACAAAACAAAAACATAATTTATATAAAAAATTATATAAATACGTCTTTTTATATCATTTTATATATATTAAGTCCTTTAATAACTACTTTTATCAAATACTTCTAATTCAATGAACTAATAAATTTTCAACTTTTAACTAGCAGTTTATAAACTTAAATTAACTTATTAACTAATTCGGCCTAACATAACTTAAGTTGGATTTTCTGTTTTTGGCAAAATTACCACCAACAAAATCTAAATCAATAAATTTGAATTTTACTTTTTTTTTAATCCGACCCCACTATGATCAACCATAATCAAGCGACATAGGAAGGTTGAACCCATATATAATGTATTATAATATGCAAACATCGAACTCAATAAATAATTATCCTTTTTTTCAATTTGTAATTTTTGTCCCCCTATTTATTTTTAGAAGACATTTAGTCCCTCAATTTTTAAAAATCCACAATTTTGCTCTCGTCGTTAAATCTCTTGTGTTAACCATTACTAATTTAACGTTAACTCTAATGTATCAGTACTTAAATGATGTGTCAGAGTCAGAGTCAACGTTGAACGTCAAAGTCAACGTTGACACGTCAGAATCAACATTAAACTATGAATGGTCAACGCAAGAAATTTGACAGAGAGACCAAAATTGCGGATTTTTAAAAATAAGAAGACTAAATGTCTCTAAAAAAATAGGGGGATCAAAATTATAGATTTTTAAAAATAGAGAAACTAAATGTCTCTAAAAAAAATAAGATGGCCAAAATTACGTATTAAAAAAAATAAGGCAACTAAAAATATAATTTATCCTAAGTTTTCGAGACACTCTACAATTGCTTACGTTTCATGTTCGAAATCCTCGAATGCAAGTATATATCTTTTTAAGTTTACGACAATATGAATTTTGAAACTTGTGTGAATTATATTTGATTCGTATCCTTTGTCTATATATGCACGAATTATTTTTAGAGGTTTTATTGTGAAAATCTTTCTTCACATTTAGGGCCACTTGAAAACGTAGAGATCAGAGTCGAAGGGGAAAAAAATAATATAATCAATGATATCTCGAATCTAATTAAGTCAATTGCGTGGTAATCTTTCTACTTTATATTTTCCTTTTTCAATTTGGTAGGAAGCTCTCACTGTTAATACTCAGCTCACAATCACAAACGTCATAGTCACAGCTCATGGATAAGCAAAGCCACCAAAAAGTCTTAAAGGCAATATGCTACATCGAATCATTGCTAGCTAAATGCTAATAGGAAGATATATAATTGGTAAAAAATAAAAATAAAAATTGCAAACCCCAAATTAAAGCATATTGTCCCACCTACGAACCTATTATTATCTATAAACTAATTCCGAAACGTTAGAAAACCAAGGGGAAAAAAAATGCATTCATCAAAGTGTTCTATAAACTTGTGCTTTCATCCCCTTTTGTATTTATTTATTTATTTATTTATTTTAAAATAGCCCTATGAATAGGGAAGGGTCAATAGCTCTCTTCCGTATAAGGACAATGGCAGTAAACAAGACATTAAGAATTATCTGAATGGGAAGGTTAACGGATCCATATAGGTAAGGGAGAACAGGTTTGAGCTTTGAATATATAATAGCAGAAAAATAATACTCGTCACGTGTTAGGTCGATTATGGGTTTGAATTTTGGTGATGACGCACGTTACTCCTACTATTATATATAAGATTATATATATTATATGTATGTCCGTTTCGCTTTTTGTTATTAAAACGAAATGATTTATTAATGTTATGGTTCAATACGTAAAGCAAATTAACTCTTAGTGACAAGAGACTGGGATACTAATCAGAAAAATTGTCTCTCATGTTTGTAAGGATATATATATCCAATACCATAAGAATCAAGGAAGGGAGAATAAGCACTAGCTCACTCATTACTTGTTGCTACGTTCAAAGCTCTAATGAACCAACTCCAAATAAGTACTTGAAGAACAAACCAAGCCTCAACGACCAACCCTGGAATAGCTAAATATAAGAAGGTAGGGATCATTCAAAAAAGCAAAAGATTCTTTGAAGAATATATATCATTTACGAAAATGACGAATATTAATGGCTGATAACATATTGCTAACACGCTTTTAGCACATTATTTTTTTATTTATTAATAGAAATTCATTTCAATCACTATTAATCGAAATTTATATGGGACTTTATTAGATATTAAAAAGTCTGTTAGAAAATAGATGTTAGCATTTTAGTTTACTTACCAAAATAGACAACAAAGACGGGAACAAGCATCAGGGCGCTTTTTTCTTTACCATAATATTTGCTGTATTCCTAACTTTTCTTACCAAAATGAGTATATTCCTAACATTTACTGAAATTATCTATATATATTATTGCAAAAGTTCTGCAATACCAAACCACTAGGGTTGGCCTAATAATGAGAGAGTTTGGATAGTATACATGAAATCATAAGTTCTAATCTCAGTATCATTATCCGCAATACCATCTTAGACAAAATGCAGAAAAATAAGAATGAAAAACGTTTACTTAGTATAATATAATAATAAAATAATTAAAACATTATTTTCTTTTCGCCCATTGTTAGGTCCTAGCTAATCTAGTAAATAATATAATAAAATGAATTCATGGAGTCTCAACTCTCATGCATGCATTGCAAACTTTTTTCAATAATGAAATGCTACTTTTCGCTTAATTATCATACATTTGGAAAAAAAAAAAAAAAACCACTTTTTTATCATCTAACTTTTTTAAGTGAACATATGATTTAAAAAAAAAAATTGACAAAAATGTTTGGGTATGCAACCTAGATTTATTTTGTTGACCCTCATGTAAGAACGACTTTCTCTTTAGATACATCCACAATGAGAATGAGTTGTGTGTGTGTGTGTGTATGTATTTATGTATGTATGTATGTATATACATATATATATATACATATATATATATATATATATAAAATGTATTTTTTTTACTCATACTTTCATATCACTTAAATAACCACTAAAGTTGGCCTAGTGATAGAGGGTTAAGATAATATGCACAAGGTTTTAGGTTCGAACTTTATTGTTGTCTTTGTACAAAAAAAAAATATCACTTGAAAAATCTTTAGGATGGCTCAACTTGTCATCTTTATAATTGAAAATGACAAATGATAAGAAAGCCCAAGTAATTAAAGCAAGGACAATGGGATTGAAATTTTAACAAAAGAATTATGCATTCCGGTTAGACATGTAGGACATAGAGTTGGAGAGGTAACGTTCACCCAGATCATCATGCCTTCAACATTGTCTAATCAGTCAATGCCTTGTGTACGTAGTGGCTACCATCGCTAGAAGCAATTCATGAGCATCATAATATAATTAGAATAATGAATCATTGGATAATAATATTGCTTAAGGACTTTCGGGGGGGGGGGGGGGGGTGGGGGTTGTGGTGGGGGAGCGGGATCATTTAATGGAATTGCTTCGCCCCAATAGCAATTGATAATTTTTTATAAAAAAATATTTGTCTCGCATTTTTGTTCAACATTCTATTCATATTACTTGTAAAATATCAAATAGAGAAAGTAAAAAGAAATTTTAACAGATATAAAAATAAATACAAAAATGATTATACAAAATAATCGAGATAAATTTTATTATTATTATTTGTTAGTTGTTATACAAATCTATAAACGGGCCCGCAGCATTAAAATTCCTTTATAGTCTTTGGTACAATAATTGATTTTTATATTTTTGAGAAATCGTTTTTGTACATTATAATTGTACAAAAATTATTTAACCATGGGAGAGATAGAGAGAGATATGTGATAAGATAAATAATGTGATAGGAAAAGATAAAGAGAAAAGTTAATACTATCAAAAGTATAGTAATAATTGACACTTAAGATTGGACAAGTAACATACATAACATTTCGTTTAATGCAAAATTCTGTCACTAGAGTAGATAAAATGTTGATTCAAGTTATTATTTTACGAAAAGAATCTCACCTTTAAGATTTCAATTTTTTGGCTAAACAAAATGTGCCTAGTAATGCAAATTGTGGTAAAAGTAACAAAATTAGACTAAAATTACTACGAATTATATTGAAGAAATAATGTGAACATCAACAATTGTTCCATAGTGTTTATAGGATCCAACATCCAATTAATAGATTAAGTTGATTTGTTCTATAGATAAGATCTGACTAAAGTTGTTTTAGAATATTCCAATTCTATACTCTAAAAGTTTTTGGCCAAGAGTCCCCCTTATCTCATGGAGATGGTTGAAGGTGACTATAAAGGTTGGCTTCTGTCATTCGAGACACACCCTCCCTCAATCTTATAATTAAGATGATGTTTTTGATTAAGTAGTGTATACACTCATTTCATACATTATTATTTTACAAGGATACCACCTTAAGTATCAAGGTACCTTTTACAAGTACTCATTTCCATCTCTACTGCTCAAGCCACTAAAAGAAGAATAGAATTTTCAACATTGATCAATATCAAAGTAGATATCCATCATCACCTCGAATCTTGACACGATAAATAATGTTAGAATAAAATGATAAATAGTAGGGATTAATGAAAAGAGCAAAATTTAAATAATTTAAATTGATCAACAAATTAAAATATAGGGGAAAAATTATAAGAACCAGTACAATTACAAAAAGCCAAACGATCAAGATGATTCAACCATCGAGAAACTTAAAGGGTGTGTTGGTAGAAGAGAGATTTTTTTTCATGCTAGGAATCTGTTGGGAAGAAGAAGGTACTTGCTCACTCACTTGAATAATGCAGATAAAAAGGATACGTATGGAAATTTTTATTTTGCACACACGCTCTGTTACACAATATCCTTTTATATACTATACACACAAGACTCATATTGCTTACATTAAGCCATTGTTCACTAACAGACTAATAACAAAAGCCTAACTACCAAATAAAAGCAAATAACCACTAACTGTTAACTATCATTTTGAATTACATTACAACACTCTTCTTTAATTCAAACGATCTAATGAAACAACTGCTAGCATCTCCCTTAATTCCTTGAACTGATCTGACTTCAAGGATTTAGTAAAAACATCTGCAACCTATAGCTCAATGCAGCAATAATCCAACTCCAATTTCCCCTTACTCACTTGATCTCTCAAGAAGTGAAACTTAGTCTCTATATGCTTGCTTCTTCCATGTGCAATTGGATTCTTAGCCAATCTTACAGATGATTTGTTGTCAACAAAAAGCTACACCAGTTTCTCGTATCCAACCTTCAACTTTTCAAGCAATGATTCTAACCATAGGATCTGACAAGTTGCTTGTGAAGCAGCTATATATTCTACCTCACATGAAAAGAGAGCAACCACACTTTGCTTCTTTGAACACCAAGAGATTGGTGCAATCAAAAATCAAAATAAGTAACCAGTTGCACTTTTTCTGTCCACCTTATCTCCACACCAATCTGAATCAGAGAAAGCTTTAATTTCTGTTACAAGTTTCCCTTTATCTTTTGGAAAAAAAAAAACAAGCCATAACTATGTGTTCCCTTCAAGTACCTTTAAGATTCATTTTGTTGCAGCAATGTGTGAGACTCTTGGATCACTCATAAATTAGCTAACCAAGCCAACACCAAAGCTGATGTTAGGTCTGCTATTACATAAAAATCTTAGTGATCCTACTATTTGTTTGTACAAAGTTCCATCAACTGACTTCTCAGCTTCAGCCTTTACTAATTTTACATTTGCCTTAATTGGTGTCACTGCTTCATTACATTTTTCCATCTTAAACCTTCTCAACACTTCCTGAATATACTTTCTCTAATGTAGAAAAATGCCTCTACTAGTATGAGCACACTCCAAACTAAGAAAATAATTGAGAATTCCCAAGTTAGTAATCTCAAACTTCAACTTCGTTCTTCCCTTGAACTCTTCAATTTCCACGTGATCATTACATGTAACAAGGAGGTCATCCACGAATAGACAAACCAGAATCAAATCAACATCATTCTTTAACTTCACATATACTCCAAACTCCACTGAACATTTTAAGAACCCCTTTTGATGCAAGAAATCATCTATTCTTTTGTTCCAAGCCTGAGGGGCTTATTTCAAACAATACAAAGCTTTTCTCAGGTTGAATACTTTGTGTTCTCTTCCTTTCACCTCAAGTAATGGTGGCTACAACACATAAACCTCTTCCTTCAATGGACCATTGAGGAATGGAGATTTCACATCTAATTAAAATAATGACCAACCTCTAGAACTACCAATGGCAATTACCAGTCTAATGGTTTCCATTCTTGCAACTAGTGCATAAACCTCAATGTAGTCTACTCTTGCCCTTTGGAAAAAACCTTTCGCAACTAGCCTAGCCTTATGCTTTGTAATTGAGCCATCTAGTTTTAGTTTCAACCTAAACACCTACTTTACTTCAATTGGTTACTTTGTAGTTGGAGGATCTACAAGCTCCCACGTTTGATTCCTCTCTATATCATTAATTTCTTTATTCATAGCCTCCCTCCATGCCTTTTGTTTAAAAGCCTGCTCCTAATTCATTGGTTTCAAGTCTACCAAGAAGGCTAAATGCACTAGTTCACCATCAGCAGAAATAGCATCATCTGAAAACACTTCATAATCAACAAGCCTAACTGATGGAAATCTCTGCCTCTAAGATCTTCTATCTTGTTACACTGTGTGAACTGAATTATTTGATTCAGCTTGTTCATCTCCGTTAAGCTAAACATTGAAAGAGCAAGAAACACACAAAAAAGGAGTTAAATTATGTGTTTATGAATTTTTAGAAACCTTTTTTGCAAATGTTTAAATGCAGATATAAAAGGTGGTCCAGATAAAAACACTTAAGGACAAAGAAGGAGAAGAGCACATAGAGTTTTTATACTGGTTCACTTAAACTGAGTTATGTCCAGTACCTTCTTTCCAGAAGGATTTTCACTAACCAAACTTGGTTACACTAAGTATTCTTTACAACCCCTTTAGACCTTACAAATTGTGATCAACCTAAGATCATAAAAACCCAAGTATTATTTAGTCACAAAGCCTCTCCATGCTTTCATAACAACAAGGTTGTTTATACAAAAGATCAACTCACTAAATGAGAATATGAAAGTTAAGCACAATATACAAATCTTTGCTAAGTAAAGCGTTTGAAAATGTAAGTGCACTGTAGTCGTCTAGAAAGAGGTTAAGTGCTTGTTAGAATTTGTTGTGTTCAGTTATTGTTGCATCAAACTTCACGTCTTGCAAATATACATATATATATCTCGCTTCTTAGAAATATGTCTATTTAGAGAAAAGGCTTCAATTTGATTTTTTTTTCGTTCTAAAGAAGCATTAACTGCATAGGAAATCCTTTACATTAGTCTTGATATATGTCTCAAGAAACTTGGAAAGGGAAGATGCAGCAGTCTTGTCTTGAAGTGGTTTTGTACCAAAAAGGTAGGTACTGTTTAATGTATAATGTTGCTTTTCTGATCATACCTTCTGTTGCTCTTTCTTTTTGTACTTTAGCCTTGATAAGTTGACTAACTTTTTCACATGGTTGTACTTATACATCAAAATATTCTTCTTTTCATTTAATGCTAAAGATCTTTAAACATTAAATGTATAAATAATGAGTTTCAATGGGTACAACAATGAATAAGTAAATCAGTTTTATTAAAACTTAATTAGATTGAAAATGTTTAAGAAAAAGAGCTTTTGGATGAATCTTTTATTGGATGCCTTTTAGAAAACATATACTGGACTAAGTTCACAAGTGGCTCGTTGGACGCCTTATTTTCTAAATCCAATGAGAGCTTACTTTGAGTTGGTGTGTTGGACACCAAGTTTTCTAAAACATTTTTTTATGTGTTTAAATTAACAATTAAACATTTGTCTCTTAGGGGCAATATTTCTGCACATGTAACACACTTGTCATCGAACTCTAAAATTTAACAACTTTTGTTATTGTCAAAACTTTGAAGAGTTAGATGCTTCATACGTCTTTGGTTCCAACAATTTTTCCTTTTTTAATGATGACAAGCCTTATTAAATTTTGAGTATACTTAACATATTTTAGCATAAGACAAGTTATATTAGAGCTTATACAGTAATGAAATATATAGATAAAGTATCAAAGCATGAATTCATAGAAAGTTTTTAAAGGAAAACTTAAAGAAAAACTCCCCCTAAGTCTAATATCCTAATCAGAGCACGTATAAGGCAACTTTAGAAAATCTTAAAACATATACATATATACATACATACACACACACACACACACACACACACACACACACACACACACACACACACACACACACACATATTAGATCAATAATCAGAGACAAAGTAAATATATGCATGTATGTTTGAAAAAAAAAACTTAAAAACTAAAAACTCATAATTCCTATATTACTCCTCTTTTTCACATTAAGCAAAAAGGACAAGTAGACCATCATTCTCATTCTAAGGTTAGGGTGGAGGAGGTGGAGGGGGGGGGTTCTAAGGTTATTGTTGGTTTTGAAGAATCTATTGAAGAAAAACCATTATTGATTAAAGTTAGGCATCAATGTAAGCACACACTGATGGATCTATATCAACAACGGAATGTGGGGGACAAACTGTAGTGGGTGGGCACTTGCAAAAGCTTGATAGCCAAGAGTTGCGGGTGGAGGTGGTGTTGGTGGTGGTGGTTCAACTAGAGGTAGGGGTGCCTCCAACAACAGAATAAGAGGTGGAACTTTAATTTTTCTATGCCTTGGATGGTTATACTTTGTGAAAAAAGCTTCCCATGGAAATGGGGCTTGCATCTTGGTAGAATCAGTAACAGTACTAATCAAGGCATACAAAATGGAAATTTTTTAGGCCAAAAAGCGGTCTAGAATTTGCAAGCTTGAAGAATGTAGTAGAGGAATCAAAAAGGTAATATACATGAGCTGTACGCTGCATGTATTCACCAATCTTCATAGTGGGTACAACTGCTTTGTCTATTTTAGAGAGGCCACTGCTGGACGCTTGTTGTTCATATGTCCATATGTGTTAATGCCAAAAACATTCAACAACATCAGCATCTATATCTTGCAATAGTCTTCTCACAATGTACCATTCCAAAGTAATTTGCTCATGCTTCTAGAATTCCACTTTGGATGGTTGGGACTAGGAAAGAGGCTGCTTTAGCAACTTTGTCTTCTTCTTGTTCACATCAACTGTTGGTAATCTTAGACACTTGCAATCAGGTTGAATGCGAACTATGGTGCTAGCTTTGACATGCTGAGTAGAAGGGATATACATCTAGAACTTTAACTCAGTAGTAGACTTCACATGAGCACAGAACATCTGTTCAAATGAAATTGGGAAGAAACCTACTTCCACATGGTTCAAAGGTTGAAACTTCAATTATGCAGGCCTTATGTAAATAGGCTTTTCAAGTCAACCCTTATTGGCATTCTTTCTTATAGTGGGAAGCTCGCCTAATGGAGGAATTCGATGTTGAACAACTCGAGACAAATGTGCACCAAATCGCCAGCGTGGTATGACTTTTTTATACATCTTCCTTTCAAACAACTTCAATGGAAGGTTGACAATGGCGTTTGATGGAAGTGCCTCAAATTCCTGGGATGGCTTGTGCATGTAGTGCTCCAAGAGTGGTATAGAAGGAACAGAAGAATAGTCAACTCTGTATTTAGGCAGTAGATATAGCTTACATCTAATAATCATTATATTAATGTTTACTACATTTTGCTTACTTCTTTTTTCAAATATCACCAGCCACTTCTTCTTCATTTCCTTCTAACCTTCTGCTCATCCAGTAAACACAGAAGTCTTGTCCAAGTTAATACCTGATTTTGGACCATATATAGACACAAGAATGGGCTTTGGATGCACCATTCATCATAAGGAATCTTTGTCCTTTTTGAAGGCTTCACATAACGATATAGTTTGACTAAACCTAGTGTGTAAATGTTGCACATGTATCCAAGTTCCCTAGGCAGTATCAATGATGGTGTTCCTGCTGGAATGGAAGGAGTTTTAGGATGTATTATAACTATTTGGGTAAGTTTTTGGGCTTGTGTTTGTGGTTAGTCATGTGGTGAAGGAGGTTGGACAAGAGATTGTGCAAAAACTTCAGATATAGCAACAACAGGTTCAATCTCAAGCATAACTTCATCACCAGAATCAAGTTCAAAAACCTTATTCTTTTTGTTTTTGTCTGATGTATGCTTGACTCTGGGTGTCCTTTTCCTAGTGGCAACAGTGTCCACAAAACGTTCTTGATATTAAAAGGAAGGAGGTGTAACAGAATCAATCTTATGCTTTTTCAGTTTAGAGGCAATCACCTCTTGATCATCATTTTCTTCATACTCTTCTTGTAGTCTGAATCTTCTTTTTGTATAAACATCAACTTGTGGTTTTGGTGCAAGAGTAGCAACTTGAAGAGATTTGGATCTTGTAACTTTAGACGCTACTTGTTGCTGTCTAGACCCTTTGATCTTGAACAACTGTCTCTTGGAAGCAACCAATTTGGACACAATAATTGGCTCAATAAATAGAGCCTCATCACCAAGATCTTCCTCAGATTCCTTTTCTTGTTCATTCTTGACATCATCTTTTCTAGACTTCTCAATGGGTTTCAACTCAAACCCAGCTCGCATCAGTACTACATTGGTTCTTCCAAAGGGCATCTGGATGAATCTATCACCGCCTAGTTCTCTGATTTGCTTTTGTTGAAGAGTGGACAAAGTAAAGAAGTCGTGGTATACATTTTGTAACCTATAGATCCTGTTCAACTGTGCAAAATAGGTTGTGTCTCACAACACCTTTACCTTTTAGGTTTCGATAAATGTTTGAAAGAATCAGATGGGGCAAGTTGAATTATTGCCCAATCAGCTTATGGAAAAGGGAAAAGTAATGAATTCTAGTGATGTTGTCCTTCGATCCAGCCTTTTGGAGTATCCCCTTGTTCAATAATTACTAATAGATCTTTCCTTCTTTGGTGAGCTTATTGTACTCGATGTTACCACTTGCTTCTGGACCCATGATGGCAGTATCTACAATATCATCACCATTGATGTTTCGCTCCTAATTCTCATGACTGCATGTACCATCCCTTTCGCATTTAGTTGCTTGGGCTATGCTCTCAAGGTCAATGACGACCTGCACTGCCAATATTGTGCCAACGGCTCATTGTGGTTAGAAGTCCACAGTTCTCCAAAATTGTTTGATGAGTTATAACTATCTCATTCAGCTTGAAGTAATTCAAAATCATACAATGAGATAGAGTATCCTTTATCTTTATTTCCATGTCGTTCAAGGCATCGATGTCAAACTTGTTTTCAATGTACACAATGGGCCTTCAACTTTGATAGAGGGCTTAATGCATTTGATACTTCCCTCCATGGATGAAATGCAAGTTAGGGTAAAGGTAAAGAACAAAGAAAACTTAGAGTTTTTGTTTGAGTGTTGAGAGGTTTGTGTGGAGTGAAAATTGATGGGTTGTTTTTGGCTCGAATTTGAATTTTTAGAGGAGAGAGGGTAAGTGGGTAATAAATGAGGGGTCTCTGTCGAAACATTTAGCACAAGTTTCAGTGACAGGTAAAGCAGCTACAGCGTGACTTAGATAAGGGAATTTCTCATTTATTTTCACATCATTGTCAGTTGATGCGAGAAAGGATGTTTTGCATTTAATGCACAAAACAGACAAAAAAAAAATGAACAGTCATACATACTAGACACGAATCATACATTGGATGCTCATACAATGTATGCTATATGCTTATGGACACTAAAATTTGTTAAACACTAGGTCCTTTGGACGCATGCATATAAAAATTAATCATTCCTTTATAAAATCCATTCCTAGCTTTTCTCATAATGGACGAGCTTATTTTCAGGAAGAGGTTTTATAAATGTGTCTGTTAACTGATTTTCAATGATAATAAACTAAATATCAATGATCCTTTTCTAAATATAATTTCTTATAAAGTGATATTTAATTTCTATGTGCTTAGCTCTAGAATGCAGAATGAGATTTTTCGAAAGGTTAATAATTATAGTATTATCACATAGGACAGGAATTTTACTCTCATAAATATTGTAGTCTTCAAGTTGATGCTTGATCCACAAGAATTGTGAGCAACAACTTGCTACTAAAATATATTATGCTTTAGCTGTGGATAGTTATAGTTCCTTGTCTTTTATTAGTCCATGAGACAAGATTTTCAGTAATGAAATGACATCCTCCATTGGTGCTTTTACATTCAATTCTGTCTCCAACATAATTAGCATCACAATAGCTAATTAACCTACATTTCTCATTTTTCTTAAAGCACAAACCAAGGTTAGTAGTACCTTTAAAGTATCTAAATATTCCTTTAACAGAAGTTAAATGTACTTCTAATGGGTCAAATTGAAAACAAGCATATAAACATACATTAAATATGATGTCAGGTCTACACGCAATGAGATATAATAGTGATCCAATCATACCTCTATATAATGTTTGGTCTAACTTTTTAAATGTGTCATCCAGTCCAAGTACTAAAGTTGGATGCATAGGAGTACTCATTTCTTTCATATTCTAACTTGAACTTCTTGAGGAGTTCCTTCGCGTACTTGGTTTGATGTATTTATATGTCATTTCTTGTTTACACTATTTGCAATCATAAGAAAAACTTTAGTTCTCCCATTATACTTATCTCAAATTTTGTCATCAAAAGCTTGTAGTTTGTATAGAGCTTTATTAGTAGCACCAAATATAATGTTGTCCATATATATTTGCACAATAAGAAAATGCGAATCTATGTTTTTGTGAAATAAAGTAATATCCACTTTTCATCTTGTAAAATCATTTTCTAAAAAAAAAAATAAAGAACTCAGCTTTTCATACCAAGCTTAAGGAGCTTGCTTAAGTCCATATAAGGCCTTTTTGAGTTTAAAAACATGTTTAGGAAAAGCATCACTTTCAAAATTAAAAGGTTGTTTCATATAAAGCTCTTCATCTATTATACCATTCTAGAATGCACTTCTTACATCCATTTGATAAAGCTTCATATTATTATGACCAGCAAATGAAAGTAAAATACAAATGGCTTCTAATCTAGCAACAAGTGTAAAAGTTTCAATAAAGTCTATACCTTCTTGTTGTGAGTAACCTTAAGCTACAAGCCTAGCTTTATTTCTCATAACTTTACCTGTTTCACCCAGCTTGTTTATGAATACCCATTTTGGTCAAATAACTAACTTGTCTTTGGGTAAGGGGACTAGCTTCCAAGCATCACTCTTCTCGAACTAGTTCAGTTCCTCCTACATGACGTTGATCCAACCTTCGTGCAACAAGGCTTCATCCACCATCTTTGGTTCCATTTTTTAAATCAATGCAGTTTGAACCTGCTCCGTAAAGGTTTATCTTATTCTAACTTGATCATGTACATCTCCCAAGATTTGATAGTCTGGATGATAGTTCTTCATCTACTAGTTTTGTCTAATGGGTTCCCTTTGTTTTTCTTCTGGAGTGTTATCCATAAGTTTATTGGACGCTTGTTCCTTGCTATCATCCAATTTCATATTTGCAAAAAAATCATCTAGCTTTGATAGTTCTCTATTAGGCTTATTGTCATTAAACTTAACATGAATGGCTTCTTCCACTACTAAGGTTCTAAAGTTGTAGACTCTATATACCTTGGACATTTCAGAATAGCCTAACAATATCCCATCATCACACTTACAATCAAATATTCCAAGATTGTTCTTAGTATTTAGAATGAAACATTAACATCCAAAATGATCGAAATAAGATATGTTGGATTTTCATTCTTTTCACAATTTATAAGGAGTCTTTTTTAATATAGGTCTAATATATATTCTATTTTGTAAATAACATACAATGTTTACAGCTTTAACATAGAAGTGTTTTGGAGTTAAGTTATCATTCAACATGGTTCTAGCCATTTCTTACAATGACATATTCTTTCTCTTCACCACACTATTTTATTAAGGTGTTCATGGCACAAAGAAGTTGTAGAGAATTTCGTTCTCCTCACCTTTCATTTTCAAAATCTCTTCCATGATCCTTTCTATTAAAGTTATGCAAATACCTTTTTCATTTTGAACTCTTTTACAGAATACAAAAAATACCTTAAAATACTCATCTTTATGGGCCAAGAACATAACCCTTGTCCATCCAGTATAGTCATCCACTACAAGTCCATAGCGTTTTCCGCTAAGTGAAACAATTCTGGTCGGTCCAAACAAATCAATATGTAACAACTTGAGAGGTCTAGAAGTGGAAACAATATTTTTTGAATCAAAAGAGTTTTTAACCCGTTTTCTTTTCTGACAAGCATCAAAGAGAAAATCAGATTTGAAAACAAGATATAGAAGTCCTCTTACAAGGCTATGCTTATTTAGCTTTAAGACTAATCTCAAGCTTGCATATCCAAGTTTCTTATGCCAAACCCATTGATTTTCTTTGATAGATACTAGGCATTATATATTTTGATTTGTTAGATCACTCATATTAATCTTATAAAGATTACTTTGCCTTTTAGAAGAAAACAACAAAGACCCATATTTGTTTTTTATTATACATTTTTCCTTATTGAAGGAGACATTATGTCCACTGTCACACAATTGACTTATGCTTAGCAAATTATGTCTTAGTTCTTCAACAAAAAGGATGTTATCAATAGAAGGAAAAGGATGCTTTTCAATCTTACCTATTTCTGATTTTCACCGAAAGTGACCCATCCACCATTCCGTGATTAGAGGCTTTCGAACATAGACTTTTCTCTCGTTATGTGACGTGAGCAGCCACTATCTAGGTACCATGACTGGTGTCTTCTTTCTATTGTCAAGCAAATTTGTAACAAGAATAACTATAGTTTTAGGTACTCAAATGAACTTGGGTCCTTTCTTGTTAGTACTGAAGGCAATGGACGTCTTCTATGTTGGACAATGAACACATCTAGACGATTCATGTCAACTCTTACTGTAACGCCTGGCTGTTTTCAGGATCAATGACTGTCCCCACAAACCAACACAAGACTTTTTGGCGTGCTTTGTCCTCACTCACACACTTTCTACGAAACTTCCCAAGAGGTCACCATCCTATAATTGCTCCAAGTCAACCACGCTTAACTGTGAATTCTTAAGTAATGGGCTACTAAAAAATAGATGCATCTTGTTAGAATAGATAGTACTTATTAATTTCTTTAAGCTATCCTTAACTGTACAGTCCCATATCTGCACAGCCTTTGGATCCCCCTTATTCCGGTGTGTATTCGATTTATTCATGTGTCCCTCCCGTTGGAAGCTTGCCAGGAGCCGATCCTTGTCCGAGCCTTATCTCTTTTACACCGGTGATCACTTCCTGCCCTCGTTAGCGCCTGGGATGTTACATTTACCATAGTATTTACAAAAGAAGATAGCTTTAGCTGTATCAGAAAGCCTTTTCTCTTCCTTGAAACCAAAACCAGATTTGCCATGTGGACTTTTTCTATAAGAAAGGATTTTATTAAGATTTTCAATCCCACTAAAAAATTTGGATAAGCTTTCTCTTAAGTGTTTAACTTCCTTTTGAAGCCCATTTGCTTCATCCACTGGTTTCATTTTAGAGAAATCCTTTGGTTTTTCTGGTTTTAATTTTTCATTCTCTACTCTTAGTTCTTCATAAGCCTTTTTTAGTAAATCAAGTTCTTTGAAAACTTTTGAAAACTTCTTTTTAAGTTCTTTGTAACCAACAAAGAGAGTTGGAGAATTAGAAAGCAGTTCATGGTATGCCTCTTGTAAAGTCAGTAAGTCATTGAAATTTACCTCTTCTTTCTGTTGCTCATTTTTTGAGCTTTTTGGACTAATGTCTGCCATCAGGCAAATATTAGGTTCTTCCTCAACTTCATCTTAGGACAAGGACAAGTCCAAGTCTTCCTAAGTAACCATGAGCTCTTTCTTTTTCTTCTTGGATAAGGATTTCTTTCTCTCTTTCTATAGGCTTGGACATTCTGACTTGAAATGCCCAGTTTTTTGTATTCGAAGCATATTAGTGGATTCTTCTCCTTAGTTTTTTTGTTGAACTTTTTAGAGAAGTTCCTTACTCTGGATCCTCCTTTCTTTCTCCACATGGCTTGTATCTTTTTGGAAATAAAGGAGATCTCATCCTCATTAGAGTCTTCACCTTTGGACTATTCTTCAAAAGACTTTTTAGCATTGAAGGCTCTAGACAATGACCCTTTTACAGGTCGTTGGACGCTTAAGACCAAAGACTTTCCTCTTCTTAGCCCTTCATCCTACTTTAGTTCCATCTTATGGACTTTGAGAGTTTCAAGCAGTTCTTCCATAAACAAGGTTGTCAGATCCTTGGATGCTCTCAAGGCCGTAACCTGTGGTCTCCACTGTTTAAGCAAATTTCTCAAGATTTTGTCAATATGATCATAGTTATCATAAGTTTTACCTAGAGATCTCAAGTTATTTACAATAGTGTAGAACTTATCAAACATAAGTTTAATAGTTTCATTTTCTTCCATTATAAACAACTTATATTGTCTAACAAGCAAACTTCACTTAGACCTATTAACTTATGAGGTACCTTCACAAGTAAGTGCAAGAGTATCCCACATCTTTTAGCACTTTTTAAGCTATGTACTTTTTCATATTTAGATTCGGACAAAGCACACATAATAGCATTACGAGCTTTAGAGTTAAGCAAATATTTCTATTAATGCTCATTAGTCCACTGACCTCGTGGAAGTTCTGTACCATCTTCGCCAATAGGTAAATAGTTATCTTTCTCCACCACGTCCTACATATCGATATGGCAAGCGTTAAAGAATGCTATCATTCTCTGCTTCCAATAATCATAGTTTTGTCCTTTAAACAGTGGTGGTTTGTTAACGACTTGTCTTTCATTATCCACGTGTGCCTAGGATGCTTAACCCCTAAAGGCTGACCTCTGATACTAATTGAAAGAGCAAGAAACACACAAGAAGGGAATTGAATTGTGTGTTTGAAATTTTTAGGAACCTTTTTCATAAACGTTTAAATGCAAATATAAAGGTCATTCAAATAAAAACGCGTGAGGACCAAGAAAGAGAAGAGCATACAGAGTTTTTATAGTGGTTCACTCAAACTAAGCTACATCCAGTGCCTTCTTTCTAGAAGGATTTCCACTAACCAAACTTAGTTACATTAAGTATTCTTTAACAGCCTATTTAGGCTTTACAAGATGTGATCAACCCTAGATCACAAAAAACCAAATATTCTTTAGTTACAAAGCCTTTCTAGGCTTTCACAACAATAAGGTTATTTATACAGGAGATCAACTCACTGAGTGAGAATATGAAAGTTAAGCACAATATTCAAATCTTTGATAAGCAAAGTGTTTGAAAATTTAAATGCAACTGTAGTCATCCAGCAAAAGGTTTAGAGGTTTTTAGAGTTTGTCGTGTTTAGTTCTTGTTGCATCAAACTTCACATCTTGCAAAAAAAATAAAATAAAATAAAATAATAAATAAATAATAAATAAATATATATATATATATATATATATATATATATATATATATATATATAGCCTCTTAGAAATATGTCTATTTAGAGAGAAGGTTTCAATTTGATTTTCTCATTTTGAAGGAGCATTAAATGCATGGGAAATCCTTCATGTTAGTCTTAGTACGTGTCTCGAGAAATTTTTAGAGAGAAGATGCAACAATCTTGTCTTGGAGTAGTTTTGTACCAAAAAGGTAAGTACTATATGATGCATAGTGCTGCTTTTTTGACATATCTTTTTTTGTTTTTTCTTTCTATACTTTTAGCCTTGATAAGTTGACTAACTTTTTCAAGTGATTGTACTTATACATTAGAATATCCTGCTTTCATTTAATGTTAAAGATATTTAAATGTTAGAGCATATCAAAATGTATAAGGAACAAGTTTCAATGTGTACGAGCATGAATAAGTAAATATGCTTTATTAAAACTTAATCAGATGAAAACGTCTAAGAAAAAGAACTCTTGGACAAATCTTTTATCAGAAGGCTTTTAGAAAATGTATATTGGACAACATTCACAAGTGGCGCGTTGGATGCCTTGTTTTCTAAAACTGATGAGCGCTTACATTGAGTTAGCGTGTTGGATGTCAGGTTTTCTAAAACATTTTTGGATAAGTCTAAGTTAAGAATTATACCTTTGTCCCCTAGAGGCAATATTTATGCACATGTAACACACTTGTCATCAAACTCTAAAATTTAATAATCTTTGTTATCATCAAAACTTTGAGGAGTTAGATTTTTCATATGTCTTTGGTTCCAACAAACATAGACACCCAAATCTAATTTCTTCTCCCAACTCTATGATGTTGTCTCGTCCACAATCACATCCCTACTGATGACAACTTTGTTCTGACTTGGATTATCCAACTTATATGCTTTTATTGGGTGATATCCAACTAACACCAATGCTTCACTTTTATTATAAAACACCAAGAATGTGCCTGTGACATAAGGAACCAAAAATCCTCAGATGATTAACACTTGGTTTGTAACTAGTCCAAGCTTCCTCAAGAGTCACAGTCTTCATTCTCCTTGTAGGGTATCTGTTCAATACATAGGCTGTAGTGGATACTACCTCTCCCTAGTAGCAATAAGGCATTCCCTTTCCTTTCAGCATACACCTTGCCATGTGAAGCAGAGTTCTATTTCTCCTTTTTGCCAATCCATTGTGTTAAGGAGTATAAGGAGCCATCACCTTATGTTCAATGCCTTTCCTCTCACAAAATTCATAAAACTCCTTAGAATTATATTCCCCCCCTCCATCAGTCCCTAGAATCTTTAATTCACGGCCACTTTGTCTCTCAACCAGTGCACCAAATCTCACAAACAATAAGAACACTTCACTTTTTTCTTTAAGCAAATATAGCCACACCTTTCTAGTAAATACATCCACAAAATTCATGAAATACTGGTTACTTGCTAATGATGGAGTCTCAATTAGACCACACATATATAAATGGACCACTCCCAATGGTTATCTTACTCAAGAAGGTGCATAGGATTTGAAGGCATTCCTTGGTTGTTTGCTCACAAGGAACCATTCACAAACCTTTTTGGGTGGTTTAACTAAAGGTAGCCTAAGCACCATTTGCATCACTCCAAGTTAGTTCAGGCTTTTGAAATTTAAATGGCCAAATCTATAGTGCCATAACCACCTCTCATCCTCACATTTGTGGTTGAAAAACATTGCACCTTTACTGGACTCAAATTTACTTTAAAGGTTCTATTTTTGGACAAGGGAGCCTTTAACATCAATGATTGGTTGGAATCAAATACCTAGATGAAATTTTTCTCCATTTTCATTGTGAATCCTTTTTCAAGAAGTTGTCCAAGACTCAACAATCACATAAGCAGGTTTTCCATCCTTCCTTTTGATTATAACCTTTCCAATTCCTCCAGTTGGGATGGTACTGTTATCTGCAAATTTCACCTTATTCTTGATGCTTGCTTCAAAGTCAAGTAACCAATCCTTGTGTTTAGTTATATGATTTGAACAACCAGTGTCAAGATATTAAGATTTAGAGTTATCAACCTTAGAATTTGTGGTCATCATTAACAGCACTTGATTAGAATTTGACCCTTTGTCTTAAGCAAGATATGCTTCATCATCTAGTTTTCCTTTTCCTCCTTTGCCACTCTTACACTCATCTACAAAGTGCCCCTAATTATTATAATTGTAGCATTGAATCTTTCTTTATCAAACTTCTTCTTTCCTCCTTTACTTTGAGTTGGACCCCTCTTTCTTCTATTTAAAGATTCACCTTGATCATGTTCAGTATGACATTGATCTTGACCATTTGATGAGGCACCAGCTCTCCACTTCTTCCACCTCTCCACTTGCCTTTTCCTTTCTTATTCCAGCCACCTACACCTTTGTTCTTGTGACTGGTTTGAGCTTGCAAAGCTTGTTCTTGAACCTTTTCACCACTTCGCCTGTTTGTTCATGGGCTTCAAGGGAATTTTGGAACTCCTCCACCTTCATTAACTCAAGATCCTTTGATTCGTAGATTGCCACCAAAATATGGTCAAATTAAGGAGTCAAAGTTCTCAACATCTTGTCAACAATTTGTTGATCTATAAGCTTTTCACTGCAAGCCTTCATTGAATTTATAAGAACTTGGACTCAGTTGAAATAATCAGTTGCCTTCGAAGAGATTGAGGCTTCACTTTCTTACTTTATCAGCACCTCCATAAGCTTTGTTCAGAATGTCCCCGGCTTCTTTTACTGAATTAGATGAGGCAATTTTCTCATAATTTGTAGAGCCTACACATTGATGAATCAAGAAAAAGGCTTTATAATCCATTTTCTTGGATTCTTTGTATGCTTGCCTTTTAAGCCTCTATCACACCTTCTCCTACTTCTTAAATCTCAGCTTTCACAAATTCTAGCACATCTTGGAAACCAAAGTTCACCCCCATCTTCACACACCATTGTTCGAAATTCTTGTCATCAAGCACAAGTAAGTTGGTTGGGAAAGAACCATTTGAACCAGTCATGATTCAAAATCACTAATGCTTCAAAGTATCACACAGGATCAACCTTCGACAACTCACACACAAGTCCCTGAACAATGGGCTCTTGATGCCACTTTGTTGGGAAGAAGAAGACACTTGCTCACTTGAATATTTCAAATAAAGAGAATACATATAAAAAAATTTATTTTGCACACACACTCTGTTACACAGTATCCTTTTATATACTACACTTGCTTTCTTTAACGATTTTTACATTTAGTTTTAATAGAACTTTCCCAGAAAGTTTAATTATTTATCACATTAAATGAGTTAATAAAAGTAACGTAATATTTTTTTGTGATAAAACTTTTCTTCCAATTCGAAAAAGTTAAATTCTCATCTCCTTCCATTAGAACAATTTTGTGAGAAACATAAGTAAAAAAATTTTCCAAAAACAATGTCTTATGGAAATGTTATTTTTTAAATAATAAACCAAGCATGAAAAACAAATATTTCCAACTTCAGATTCCTGAAAAACTAAAAAAATTTCTTATACCATAAAATTATAAGTGATGCAACACAACTATAATATAAAAAATCCGTGCAGCTAGACCCTATGTATAAAAAGATGTGTGCAAGTGTTTTTAAAACATCCTAATGTTTTCTTCTCCTCACATGTTTATGGAGTAGTGCCAATTTATATAAATACTTTTTAATTAAATAAAAAATAAAAAATTATGATAATTATTTTTTAAAAAGTAAAAATTTTTAAACCAACTTTATTATTTTTTTTAAAAAGTCTGAAAAAAAAAATCCAAAAATCAGTGATATTAAACATATTTAAAAAAATAATTATCAAATGCTAGAGCACCACGCCATGATTTTACCTGGACACGTAGAAACGTTTCAAAACTTGATTAATATTTTCCTCTCTAGCTTCTATTATTTCTAACCTGGACTGCTACACTAACAGCATGAATATTTGACTTTATCATCCCCAGTAAACCAAATGACTCCTCGTTTCTAAACACTTTAAGGCTTTCTCACGTAGATTGCCAACATAGGTGAGAAAAGTGTATTGCTAGTTCACACTAAAATGAAAGTACAGATTCAAGGACGGACAAAAATAAAATGTTCTAAATTGGACCGCATCTGCAAGGAGAATTAGTATTGAAACAAAATGTTCATCATTCAGATCAGAGTTACTGGAATTTTACAATTTACAATTCGAATCACATAATTCGATGCAATTTGACTAGCTAGTAATTCATATCTAGATGACTTTTGAATTTTACAATACATGAATGAATCAAAGTGATTCCATATTATTGATACGAATAGCAGGATTCAAAGATTCATTGTTTTTAATTTTTTTTTTCTCCTTTAATTTTACCATTTCTTATCAAAGAAATGGATAAGTTTGACAAGCTTGAATGATTAAACAGAAAGGAACTAAAGGAGCATGATTAAACACACCCTATTTGCTTATTCAAATGCTTTATTTTCATTCTTCTAAAACAGGGGTTTCGCATGGTCGGTCACTCTATACAATTGTATTTGGCTATTCCATTGCTCTAATTTTAATCTTCTAAACAGAGGCTTCACATACTCGATTATGACTTATGTATTTGTTTCATGAGACTTATGTTATGTAGTTTAAAATTATTATATTAAACACTATACATCGTTATATGATATATTTGAAACTATTTTCATTGTGTCTCTAAATCATACGGTTTGATACAATTTATGAATCACGATACAGAAACTGGCTTGATGATACATGATTTGAATTGCAATTCGATAAACTTGCTTTACATGAGCAATATTTCAAAAATAACATGTACCATAATTTTTCAAAAATCCTTTGGCTAATGGGGCAGCTTATGTAGATTGCTTTAGCTTCTCTTCTATAAGTTCAACGCACCGGTACAACACCAACTCAAGTGGATTTAGGGTGCAAACAGTGTCACCTGCAAGCTCATCATAATCATTCTTGCTCTCTGCCATTATACCAGTCACTAAGGCACGTAAAGGAAGCAGCCATTCATTGTAGGCCTTCAGTAAACTGTTCTTTGACAAGACTCCAGTGTAGTTTGTCTTTTCTGTTACCAATGAAATTGTGAAATCTTCCTAATTAGACTTGATATATATGATGTTTGGCAACCACAAATTACCAAACCACAGACAAAGATGTAACATAATCTCAAAATTTTCAGGGGAAATTGGAAAATTAAAATTCCAGGTAAAAACAATTCTGTTTAGGAACAATTAACCATTCAAGTGGTTTATTAACTCAATCTTGTAACTCATTAACCACTGCTTGAAATTAAATATATTTTAATCAAAAACTCCTGTTATGTAATTTCCCCCATTTTTTTATTGGTTTAATTGATAATTAATTGATGCTACATACCTGCAGATTCTGTCATCAATACAAATCTGTATAGGTTGAGGGCTGACAACACCTGTAGATCATAATACATAATGCCATTACTTAAAACCTTTTCATATCAGTTCATAACCCAAAAAGAAATGACAATAACGCCAAATGCTTCTTCAAATAGATGCATTTCAAGAAACAAGGATTACATAAATCACAAAGAACACATGAAATAGGAAGAATACCGCATCACTCTGCTCAGGCAGGGAAGGAGGTCCACCCTGTGGAGGTCTTAGAACCAACTCCACCAA
The DNA here is from genome assembly GCA_004329165.1 of Spatholobus suberectus. Taxonomy (NCBI): domain Eukaryota; kingdom Viridiplantae; phylum Streptophyta; class Magnoliopsida; order Fabales; family Fabaceae; genus Spatholobus; species Spatholobus suberectus. The sequence continues at coordinate 11,762,241 of CM014733.1, forward strand.
CTCAAGGACACTGGGATTCCAAAATGATGTATCTGGAAATGCTTTGTTATCTATCTGCGAGGCATCTTTTACTATTGATCTACTACTGCAGATTGCTGTGTGCATTTCCTTCCTGACAAGATCGATGAAAATGGCGATCTTCAAAAAAATGCAAGACCACCATTAGATGATTTAACTTTTAACGGCAAAATAAAGAACAAAGCTAAACAAATTCTGTTTTAGGGGATTACCATCGAGGAAGAGTCGGAATTTGTAATTAATGCTTTCAAAATGTCAAATCTTTGAGAAATTGGAATATCAGCAAGTACCTAGTTTGAGTAACACCAGCATAGTACCAACAAAAATCTCAAGAAAAATATGCCCAAGATATTAATGGGATTAACATACATCATATATCTCAATTTCAGAAAATGCTCCTTTCATGTTGCATACATAACTAAAAAAGAGGTGCCGTCTGTTATTAGAAACTCACTCCTTTTAGCACAGCAAAGGATTTTTTTCTAAGTTCTGGGTCTGGGGCATACATGATAACCATTTTTACAGCCTGAAAGGTTAATGAGTAACCATAAGAGAAATATATATCAGCATTTTCCTTCTTCATTGAGAAAGTAAAAGATTGAGCAATGATAAACAAACAGAAGACACAAATTGCAGTAAACACAACCTGCAAAGCCGAGAAAAGACTTGGCATATAAGATGACCATTCAGAATGTTCCACGTTATAGTTTCTGGAGACATCTCCATCTGTGATGCAAAGCAAGAAGTCGATAGCATGTTTCTTTAACTCCCATGGTAGATTTACAAAGGAAAGTACATGCTTTAATGTTCCTATTGCTTGCCACCTTTTTGTCTGGTTATTACGAAGTTCATCCTTGATGGCAATCAAATCCTCTTTAGTAGTATGAGCAACCTCCTCCGAAACATGCCCCCAAATCACTGAAAAAAAATGGAATTTGATGGGTTAGTAAAAGGGAGATGTATAAAAAGAAAAGGCAAGGATTCAATTACAGTAATTATCAAACACAAACCTGAAAGAGCAGCACCATGTTTGACGTGAGATAAACAACTCATATAGTGATCTTTATCTCCTGGAAAATTGAGGGGTAAAAGAAAAATATAAAGCAGTGTAAATAGTGCTTACTTAGCATTGAAATAAATTAACAGCAGACACACACTAACTTAAGAGTACTACCTACAAAAATGGAGCCAGCCACAATCTCAACATCATAAGTAGTTACTAGACTGAGATATGATAAACCACAATATGAAGAAATTTGTGACAGTTGTAATACCAACGAATGACAACTGGAAGCTTTATAGCTTATGCTAGCCGAAACAAGAGCCTGGACAGTGCATGTTAACATGTTAAATCATATTAAAATGAATAAAACCATATCATAAGTAATCCATTTTACTAAAAAGTAGTTTGGAAAGAAATACAAACAAGAATAAATATAAAGTTTTAATGCAGTACAGAGAGATCTACCATGCATTGCAGGACATATAGACCAAGAAGAGCTCGGAGCTTCTCCTTTGCATCCCTCTCCTATTGCAAAATTGGAAAGAAAAAAAAAACATCAGCAAAAGAATTGAAAATAAATCAGTCATCTAAGCTTTTCTAACAAAGAAAAAGATAACTGTTTTAAATTGACGGACCAACTTATTGCAAACTTCATATATAGAATTCGCAATCTCAACAGCTCTGTCAAATACATCCTCAAGTTCTGCTTCTTCTGACTCCAAAGACACAGCCTTCAATACATTAAGAATTATAGGAACAGCTTCTTTTGCTTGCTCAAACTGACGCCTCTGAATGGAAATAAAGACTGAAAAGGCAAAATAAGTATGACCAAAAACATCAAGCAATGTGGCTTCAAATCATTGACAGAGATAGAGTGAGACAACTGTTCAGCTCAAAACTAGCATTTAGGTTTTTCATTTCATCAACAAAGATAACCTTCAATTTTAACATAATAGCTCAAGTGGTAAGACAGATTCTCCATTGATCTTCATGCTATAAAAAATGAGCTCAATAAAATCTGCAATGGAATTGGTAGCTAACAAGACTAGGTGATTTAATATCAAGCTGAAGCTAAGGACCTTAAGAATTTTTATTTTATTTAATTTTATTTGTGATTAGATATAAAAGTTCAGTCTTAAAATATGAAACATTTATTCCTCACTGCATTAAAAATTAGATTTCATCAAAATTCTCTCATCACTCAAAATCCAAAAATTACTTCAATATAGTTCAGAGCTATATAATTTTTTCACCAAGAAAGCAATATAATCCTTTCTCGTCCATATCATACCACTTCACCCAAACTACAGTGTCTCAGATTTGATTGTTCATAAGCACACTGTCCTGTAAGGAATTGTTTCTCTGGTTTCATCCTTATTTAAACATGTGACCAAAATTCAATAGACAGCATCTATACCTTTTAAAACCTTTAAATTGATCCTATCATTTGCTTGGCAGGTAAAGTGGTGAAAAATCACATTATAAATAATTTTGATAGATCTCAACAAACCAAGTAAAAATAAAGAGGGATGCCAGCAACACACTCTCTAACCCACTCTTTTTAACACACTTTCCTATTGGTTAAAATTTACTGAGAAGTGAAAACTACAAAATCATGATTGGACTTCATTAAATAAGGTTTGGGACTCACACAATTTTGTGATTCCCAACAAATTTCAGCCAATAATAGTGTGTTAGAGAGTGTGTTGCTAGCATTTCTCAAAATAAAATTAATACCATATTCAGTTCTCTCAATATTAACATAATATAGTCATAAATTCGATGCAACTCAGGCTGTGAACAAAAAAATGAGCCTGGATTATAAATATAATTATATAAAGGCCAGAGAGGTTAATGACTACGGAGTGGGTTCTCTTCATACCAAGCCCAGAGAAACTAAGATTCAAGAAAACTAAAAATCAGTTCAGAAAATGAATCCAGTCAAGTGATTCACATGCCCTGCATTGGAAGTGAATTAACAAGGTAATTGCTGCCATCTTTCTTTCATTGAACAGAGACTATAGTTTTATATTATATCCACTGATTAAAAAGGTCACTGCAATGAATTACCCTTTGAGAGCCCTGATAAAGGAGGGACAATGTAACTGGCAGCCTTGGTCATCTTACTTGAGTGACCTAATGTCTGTTCAGTTAAATTAACAGAAGCATATGATCAATATATTAACCAAAAATAAATAAATTAAATGTCACACTGTCACTGACTTGTAGTTCTTTGCATGACAACTATGATATGATTATGAGAAAATTTGAGATTTCTTTTGGATAGAAAACCATCCAATAGAAAGTGAATATTTCAGAGTAAGCATTGGTCTAGCAGGAAGAGAGAAATACAAGTGAGTAGGAGGAGGTGTGAGGGTTAAGTGATGGGCTGTCATAAAGGTGGAAGGAAATGGATCTCAGGCCAAGGATATATGTGAAATGAGATGTAGCTATATGTGTAAATATGGAGGTTTCTATGGTATCAAAGCCTTCCGAATTATTGACTAACTGGACTCTATATTGAGATTTGTTCAACAAGCATCCAATGGTCAATAATATTGCCAACTAAATGGGGCGAGCAGGGGGGAGGGGGCATTAAAAAGGTATCACAGAATCCATTTACAAATAAACATTATATGCATGATTTTACTCAATCAACTAACCTACTTCAATTCAACCAAAGTGGTAAGCTGATATTCAGATATAAACAACAAGCAGCATCTACTAAATAAAGCAGAAGATGTCTATTTTGGTCATCAAAGATATACAAGTTATCAGGTTGGTCCTCCATTTAGAAATACATCAAGTTGGTCCTTCATTGTCAATTTATGCCATCAAATTGGTTCTTACAGTGACATCAAATTGGTCCCTCAAAGGATGAAACTGTTAATTATCACTTAAGGACCAATTTGATGCCTCTGGTTAATGAAGGATTAAGGTAACATTGTATGAGTCTTTGAAGTGCTAATACACATTTACTTGTAATAAAGACAAACTCACATTACAGAGAATTGAGAGCATATCCCTTGGACCACATTTCACAATAAACTGATCGATGATGCTAATTGCCAAGTCCAAAAATTTACTTGAAATCCCCACAAACTTTGAAACAACCTTTGGCAGTTCAAAGGAAAGGGCATCAGCAACTTCCTGCCACGTCAATACATCACTCTTAGTTTTACCCTGTCTCCATCTCTCTTTTACACTAAACTGTGAGCTTGAAAGACCATGTGATCCAATAATAACATGTTTTAGCATAAAATCATTAATCCCCCATTTCTAGTCACATAAAAGATTATTGTATAAAGTAAAACTAGATGCCATCAATGGAACAGGATCCGGTGCAGTTAGCTTTGCCATGCATTCACGCAGTCAGTGCATTGCAACCATTGGATGACTCAAATCTCAAATACGTGTTCTAAGTCCGATATACCGAGCTAAAATATGAATTATCTGATCTTCATCCAACGGTTCCGAGTTGCTAACTGCATGAATTAAGGAAGAAAAACCTTGCCTCATTTGCAATTCCGCCTAACACATTGAACTCTGGCGGAAGAGGACTTTTTGTTTCTTAAATCCCATATCAGTTGGATTTTAAAAGGAGAGTCCAAGACTATTCATTTCAGTTATCCACCCTTAAACGTGGAAGGCATAATAGGATTTTAGCCCTTACGGACTCTGTAGGAAATTGGAATTTGATCACACCAATATCTGTGTAAAAGCTGACTGCAGGGAATCCTGTTTACATATCTCTACGTTTTTCTTCTTCTTTTTTTATTCCCTTTATTTTCTAAGTCTATATTATGGGACATTTAAAAAAAATCCTGAATGTGAAACATGATTGAAAAGTTCAAGTTAACCCACCTGATCAGGAGAAGAACAAACATATCGATGGATCTCAGAGATAGCTTCAAATGCAACATTCTCTGCATTTTCACTATCTGGGTCAGACACGGCAGCATCCAACAAAGAATCAAGAAACTTGACAACCTCCGAAACTGTGTTTTCAGACTCATGAAAATCTCCAGCCTCAGCCAACTATCCCGTACAATAAAACCACGCCAGTCATAACCATGTCAGAAATAATAACCTTTCAACTCATAACAACACAAAGCATAAGCATTCATTTTTTATTTTTCAACTTTTTTTTTGCTTGCCCATATTTCTCACCATAGCCAATCATCAACAATCAAAGTTGCTAGCATTATTATTTAAACAAAAATAGATAAATTCCGCAAAATCAAATTCTCTAAAAAAAGGTGAGTGGTCTTACTTTAGAGCATGACTGAAGAATTCTTCGAAGATTGTTACGAGTTTCAGAATCCCGAAACGACGCAATTTCGCGCTCTACAGACACCGACATGAGAGTGGAAATAAAAAAGGAAAGAGAGCTAACACGGAAACTAGAAACCCTTTAGAGAACAAGACGAGGGCAAAACGGTCATTTACCACTCAAAGGAGGAACATTTGGGTAAGAATAATTTCAAATCCTCCTCAATCATCTTCCAAAACAAAACCTACACACAGTTTCACGGGTTATATTTTTTGTATGGTATCAAAAATTATTTTGGAGAAAGTAAACTTCGAAATATAGTATTTTTATACCAACATTGGTTGGTACAAGTGGTAGCGACTTGTGTTCTTTAACTAAGTTGCCTAGGGTTTGAATCCTACCTTTAGATATGGAATAGACCATGTTGGGAGGAGAAAACCCACCTTGTGTGCACTCACAGTCCTCGATAGAAATTAGTCACTATTTTCAATGGTGGATGCTTCGTACCAATACCATGGTAAACCAAAAAAAAAAAAATATTCATATTTATTTTACTTCTTATTCCCTTATTCCTATAAAAGTTACTTTCCATATTAATTACTTAACTCCAATTCATTCTTTTATATTTCTTATGCTACTTTTAATTTTTCAATTAAATAAATTATATATTTTTTCAAAAATTACTAAATGTCAATTCATGAGACCACCGAATGTGTGAATTAACTGGCATAGGATTATTTTAACTTAATCAATAGTTTCAGATTCAAGTCTTGGATATGCAGTTGTGTTAAATACCCAGAAGGAGAGTTTTGACACCTATAATAGTCTTATCTGACTCGAGCAAGATTACCTCCCATAAAAGATATTATAGTCTTTACCCAAAAAACATATGTTCATGAAAATAATATTTTTAGGCATAATATTCTTAGAAATATAACATTATACTACCTTAAAACAAACGTCCTTTAGGTGTTTTAGTCTTTTTTCCATTTCACTTTAGTAATTTATATTAACCTTTAATACAAATCTTTATTATGTGAGTTATAAAGTTGAAACTCCAATTTTGGTTGTAAAACAACACAAAATCACCTACAGAAATTGCATATAAATTTTGTCCTCTCATTAATTCTTCTATTTCATAAATATTAAATGTTTTTTTTATATTTTTATGACATTAAACACATTTATTTTTATTTAATTAATTCTTTATAAACTATAAAATAAAAAGAAGGAAGTATAGCAAGTAATTTAAAGAATAGTCAAAGAATAAAATAATGAATAATTTAAAGAATAATTAAAAAATATGGAAGTCCAAAAAAAAAATACCAAAAGTGTTTATCCTAAAGTATAAAAGTATAGGAAAATTTGTAGGAACTAGTATTTTAATTTGTGCATTGCACAGACTATATATTTATTTTATATAACGTAAATTTATAATAAATAAACACTTCAAAACATACAATATAAATTATATTATAATTAAAATTCATAATAAATAAATATTTTGAACATATAAATTATATTTTAAATTTATAATATATAATTTATATTATGATATAATGTCATTTTAATTATTGATAATTTTTTTAAAAAATATTAAAATTTAATTTAGAACTAAAGATATTAAAATTGATAGATTAAAAGATATAAGAATAAAAAAGATTTAAAAACTTTCTCATTAAAAAATAACAACTAAAAACGTTATCGAAATAATTATTCAAATTTATATATGTAAATGGAATTTGAAGGAGGACATATAAGTAATTTCAGGTTTTTCGAGATCTTGATGATGGTATAAGCAAGCAGCGAGCAGTGAACTTGGTTCCGAAGCAGCGAGTAACGACCACTGCAATGGAGCCGGAAGTGAGCATAGAGGGATCGGCGATGATCCAGGTGGCGGTGGTTCCGATCGGAACGGTGCCGTCGAACCTGCTGCGGGACTACTACTCGATGCTGCTACCGCTGCACACGATCCCGCTCTCCGCGATCAGCTCCTTCTACACGGAGCACCAGAAGTCGCCGTTCGCGGTGCAGCCGTGGGACTCCGGCTCGCTCCGGTTCAAGTTCGTCCTCGGCGGCGCGCCGCCGAGTCCCTGGGAGGACTTCCAGTCGCACCGCAAAACCCTCGCCGTCGTCGGCGTCGTCCACTGCCCTTCCTCGCCCGATCTCGACGCCGTCGTTGACCTCTTCGCCAATGCCTGCAGGTCCTTCCCTTCCTCGCTCGTCGATCGGTGTTTCGCGTTCTGCCCTAACGATTCTCAGGTCCTCCATTTTTTTTTCAATTGAATTTTCTATGTTGATGGCAATTGAGTGAATAAATGGATAAAAAATGAAATCATGTAATAGGTTTGTTGTTTAATTTCCCAGTGTAGGAATGGATCAATAAGAAACAAACACTCTCAAAGGTTTTTTCTTTTTTCCATTTAATTTCCTCTGTTTTGGCAATTCAGTGTAAAAAATGAAATAAATTTATATGCTTTTTGTTTAATTTCCTCTGTTTTTGGTGATATAGTGAGCGAATGGATCGAAAGAAACAGTGTCATAGGTTTTTCTTCTTTAATTTACTCTGTTTTGGCAATTTAGTGAAGAAATGGATCAAACAATGTTTTAAATATCGGTCGCGGTTGCGATTTCGTCGCGTCTATTTATATTGAGGGAAATTGCGGACAAATGCGGCCGATGCGCCCACAATTGCTGTTGCTTTGCAGTTGCAGACACCTGAAAAACCTTGACGTTGCAGCTAAAATCATGGCCCCAGACTGTTTTTTAAAACCTTGGGATCGAATATAAAAGGCCTGTAGGTTTTTCTCTTTAATTTCCTCTGTTTTTGGCAATTTAGTGAAGGAATGGATCGAAAAGAAACTGCCGTAGCGTTGTTTATTTTTTTAATTTCTCTGTTTTTAGACATGTAGTGAAGAAATCGATCGGAAAAAAGTTGTGTAGGTTTTTCTTTTTAATTTCCTCTGTTGTTGGCAATTTAGTGAAGAAATGGATCGAAAAGCAATGGTCATATAGTTTTTTTTCTTTAATTTATTGGTTTTTGGCAATTTACTGAAGAAATTGATTGAAAAAAAGTTCTGTAGGATTTTTCTCTTTAATTCTCTCTGTTTTTGACAATTTAGTGATGAAATGGATCGAAAAGAAACAATCTTAGTTTTTTTTTTTTCTTTAATTTCTGTGTTTGGAAATTTGGTGAAGAAAGAGATTGAAATGAAACAGTCTTATAGGGTTTTTTTCTTCTATGGTTTTGTAGCTTGAGGATGGAAGTAAGAAAGGGGGGAATTTGAGGTTGTTTCCTCCTGCAGATCGTCCAACTTTGGAGTTCCACTTGAACACTATGATGCAAGAGATTGCTGCCTCGCTGCTTATGGAGTTTGAGAAATGGGTGCTTCAGGCAGAATCTTCTGGAACCATTCTCAAGACACCTTTAGATTCTCAAGCTAGTCTCAGCTCAGAGGAGGTGTTCATGTTTAGGTGTCCTGATTTTATTTTAATTTTTGCATTTTTAGTGGTGTTATGTGAAAATTATTTGCTTTTGGTTTTTGATCCGTTGTTTTTGCTGTGGTTGAGTTTGGTTAGGTTCATGTTTGAGTGTGTTGGTTGGAATGCAGGTTATCAAGGCCAAAAAGAGGAGGCTTGGGCGTGCCCAGAAGACCACTGGTGATTACTGCTTGCTGGCAGGGTCCCCAGTTGATGCCAATGCTCATTATTCTACTGCATTGGAACTTGCCAGGTTAACCGGTGATTACTTCTGGTATGCTGGAGCACTGGAGGGTAGTGTTTGTGCCTTGCTGGTATTTTCTCTTCTTCCCTTTTCATTATTTTTTTTATTTAATATTAATCTTCTGGCCTGTATGGTTATGCAATCCATGTGTTGTGTCTTTTATTGGACTAAATGTAGTACTGAGAAGGTACATGCAATCCATGGACTTCTCTTCATTAGGGTTTTGTGAATGCCATCTCTGATTGTAAATTAAATAACTGTTGTTTGAAAATCGAAACTTATCTTTCTGTCATTAGTTTTGCAATTTGAAAACTGATTGAAGACCAGGTGCTGTGGCAATAGTTTATTTTTTATCTACCTACTTGAGTGAACTGCTTGTTACTAGTGCTTTGTTGCTTATCTACTTGCACCCAATGTTTGAAGAACAAAGTATTCATTTTGTATACTATTTAGAAATTATAAATTATCAACTAGTAGGTCATAGTGCCAAAGGATCTAATGACTAAAATCTCTTAGTCATTAAATAAGATCTTAGTCCTTGAAAGAGAAAGATTACATGTGCAGAAGACAATCATATGAATCTTTTCCACATTTTGTTTTGCTTGGGATTATGGTTGTATTGCAAGGGTCTGAGATTAAGACCAAAATTAGTTGAACTTGGAAATGTTGTATGCCTGATATAATTTGGTAATTGATTCATTCTTTAGACAGTTGCAGTTCTCATGAATCTAAAGGGAATATTAGTTGGTACTTTTGTTTCAGGAGCTACTACTGTATAGCATGCATGGTACCTACAGCCTTCTTCACTATAAAAAAAAATATATATTTTAATAGTTTTTATAAAATATGAGTAGTCGCAGTGCAAGGGAAAGAATAGGAGTGTAGATATATGATGACCATGACTTATCCTGACAAGTGGACAGTGTGATTCATCTCTACATTCATATCTCTATATAGTTATTTATTTATTTATTTTACCGTACCAGATTGACCGTATGGGCCAGAAAGATTCAGTCCTGGAAGACGAAGTTAGATATCGTTATAATAGTGTCATCTTGAATTACAAGAAGTCACAAGATAATGCTCAGCGGTAAAAAGTTCTGCTTTGAGCTTTCATCTGATCTCTCTAATGCCCATTCCATAATTGTGCTTTCTCTAATTATATTACTTGCCTATATTTATACCTCTTGCAGATTATTCCAATTACTAGTTGCCAATCCTAAGTGTTTTTATCTTTTTGTGCAGAGTTTCTCCCATAACTTTTGAACTTGAAGCTACTTTGAAATTAGCTAGGTTTCTTTGCAGGTACATTTTTTGCTGTGCTTTTACTATGCAATCAATGTATTATGTTGATGCGTTGTGAATATGAACTGCAGCTAACTTTGGTATTCTCGAATAAAGATTATGCACTATGTCCATGCCGTCATGAATTTTGCATTTCACTTGTTTGGCTTCCAGAAGTTAGACCAACATTTCATTTTATGCTTCATAAATTAAATTTGCAAAAGCAATGCTTTTGATTAGTTAAAACAGTTGATATTATACATCTGAATATCTTTACCAGTGTGCTCGTAAATTTTAAAGAAATTTGAGGTGCAGTACTACATTAAGCGATATATTTTTGTCTTCTATCATTTTAAAACAATTTATTAAAATTCTTTCGATCAGCAGGAGAGAGCTGACCAAGGAGGTGGTGGAGTTGTTGACCACTGCTGCAGATGGTGCTAAATCTTTAATTGATGCAAGCGATAGGCTCATATTATATATTGAAATAGCTCGTCTGTATGGAAGTCTTGGATACCAGAGAAAAGCTGCATTCTTCTCAAGGCAGGTTGCACAGTTATATCTGCAGCAAGAAAATAGACTGGCTGCAATTAGTGCTATGCAAGTTTTGGCAATGACCACCAAAGCTTATCATGTTCAAAGTAGATCATCAATCTCCGATCATTTTTTGCACAGTGTGAGTTCACAAGCCTAACCAATCAGAACACCTAATTTTGTTTGACAATTGATATGCTTAATCATATATAAGCCATGCTTGTGCTTTTGTTACTTAGGATATATAATCAATTTTATGCATCAAGCAGAAATTTATGATTGATTTGGCATATTTGCATTGAAACTAGAAATTATTGGTTGCTATGATGGTAGAGACAGAGTTCCTCTTGCCGTAGCTGCTTATCTCTTACTTTGGTTTTATTTACTTAAAATGCTGTCAACTCCTTTCTCTAGTTGGTTTGAACTTCAAACTTAATTCTAACCGTACCTCTAGTCTTTTCTGGTCAACTCTTGGAGTCATTGCTTATCTTAATACTCAAAATGTAGCATGTACCACAAAAATGATGTTGGCATTATTATTCTTAGGTTTCTGCTGTGGTGGTGAGGAATGAAAAAAATTACATGTCAGGATAAGAATAGAAAAACATTTTGTGCATTCATGAATCTTGTCATCTTTTTCTTTAAATGAAACTAAATATAATGCAATATTTAAGTTTCATTAGGAGTGGCAAAACAATCCATTTATTGATCATCCATACAATCCATCCACAAGTAAATCCACCCAATCCATTCATTATACAAAAAAAATAATAATGGATTGGATCCAATCCATCCATTTAATTTTTTGGATGGTTAGTGATCCATCTACTATTTTTTCAAAATCCATTGGATTACATTAAATAAAAAAATAAAATTCATTGGATAAAAAAAATAAAAAGACATGTCTAATCATTTTTTTTTTCAAAATAATTTGTTTGTTGGTCTTATAATCAGATTTCCATTAAAAAAATAGAGTAGCATTTAAAAAAAATAAAAAAAATTCTAATCAAGTTTAAAAAATAACGTTTATGATATAGCTAGTTGGTGATTCAAATTTGCATCCTAGTTATTATATGAATTGCTAAGAAATTACATTTAAATTTTGTCGATTCTCCCTACACAGAATTAGAGTTGTTGAAATATGTTTTTATTTCGAACTAGGGTAGAAAATTTTCAAGTTTCTACATTTTGAAGATTCTTTGGTAGTTATTTTCCATTTTTCCTTGAACATAATTTCTGTGATAACCTAGAAGAATATTATTTTCACATGATAGAATTGGAGAGAGAGGGAGGAGAGAGAATATTTTAAAAATAAAAATTATTTAATTTTAATATATATTATTTTTATGGATAGATTGGATATCCATCCATCAAAAAATTGTTAATGGATGGATTGGATTGGATTTTATTAGATGGATCATGGATGGATTGAATTTTTTAAATGAATTTTTACTGGATCAAAATGGATTAATGGATTATTTTTATCCAATCCATTATAATCCTACTAAAAATTTATCCAATCCATCCATTTGACACTCCTAAGTTTCATTGTCTCCTTGAGACCAATTTTTAATCTGTCATTTATAGTCAAAGCAAATAGTGCTGTGTTGTTGCATTTATTGTTAGGAGAGTAAATGTCTAACATCTCAATGGAAACTCATCTCTTTGAAATTATATGATGAGGATGTTAGAATTGTTAGGTCTTAAAATGGAAGAGATGAGAGGAATTATCTGATTTTGAATTATCTATATCTGATGTAGCTAGTTAGTCAATTAGATGGCATTAAACTTTTTAATTTCAACTTCTGTGCTTCCATACAACTTAATTTTCTCTATGAAGGATCATTCACAATTAGGAACCCAAAAAGTGATTTTATTGATTGAATGAAATTGAACAGAAACAAGGAGAAAAAATTCTCCTCCAACGGGTTTTCCTTTCTTACAAACTTGCTAATTCTCCAAATGCCTTCTTCCCCCTATTTATCTAATTGATCCCCTCTAATTACCTCACTAGTCACTACCTACTCTAACTGTCCCTAACTATTTTTCCCTTCCCTTCTTTCCTAACTCCTAACATTCTGATAAGAACCTTGGGAGAACCACACAACAAAAGCTAACCATTGTGGCTGGAAAACCCAAAGCCTTATGAACCCCACACTAGAATTACATATGTCCAATGTGGGACTCAAATCCCACACCTTGAAATTGGATCCTAAAATTCCACCACGCTCCATAGCCCCATGAACCCTAGCGCCCATGTGGGATGGCTATGCACTAACCCTTTTACTAGTCCCAACCAAACACTACAATGCTAGCATCACCACCTGTGCAGCTCGTTTGTGGCTGAAAGACATGGTGGAAAGCTATGATGCCAATTGATAAGAACCTTGGAAGAACCACACTACAAAAGTGAGCCGTTGTAGTTGGAGAGCCCAAAGCCCTATAAACCTTACACCGGAATCCCATACTTCTAATGTGGGAGTGGGACTCAAGTCCCTTGCATTGCGATTGGATCCTAACACATTCTAACAGAAACTGTGGAAGATTTCACCTTAAGTTTATGGACTGAGACCGACAGAAGGAAAGATGCTAACTTGCTTAGTTCTGTGTATATATTTTTTTATAAGTCGTGTCATTCTGTTGCAGATGTGGCTCACTCTATATCTTGTGTACACCGACTGTGCCCTATTGGCATCTTGTATTTAAATTTTTAGTAGATGGCACAAATGATTAAAAGTTATAAGTTTAGTATGAGAAGCATTGACTGAAATCCGAGACTCAAAACAAATTTGATAGTTTAAAGAACTTTTATTATTAACAAACTCTTGCATTTATAAAATTGCAATTTAAACTGTTGCTTCTTTGCAGAAGGGAATTGTATCAAATAATGCTGATAGTGGGAAAACATATCACCAATCAGCAGTCTCACTATTTGAGTCTCAATGGAGTACCCTCCAGATGGTTGTATTAAGAGAAATTCTGCTCTCTGCCGTCCGTGCTGGTGATCCTCTTACTGCATGGAGTGCAGCAGCACGACTTCTTAGATCCTACTATCCTCTAATAACACCTGCTGGGCAAAATGGCCTTGCTAATGCACTTTCAAATTCAGCTGAGAGGCTGCCACCAGGGACTCGTTGTGCTGATCCTGCTTTACCCTTTGTGAGGTATTTACTTGGTTAAAGATTTCTTTTCCCACAACTCATATCATGTTTAAGTCATACAACAATGACGACAACAATGATGACGACGACAACCACCAAGTCTTTTAGCATTAGGTGGGGTATATCATGACTAAGTCATCGTCATAATCGTTTTAATACCAGTTCATCTGTACTAATGCAAGATGAAGCTAGAGTTAATGACAAGTGATGTTTATTAGCAGAAGTGACTTATACTACCTTTTCTGAATATTACCTATCAAAACTTGAACTTCATTCCTTTTTACTGTATTTTGACTCATCTAACTTTTAAAATTAGTCTTCTGATTCACCATATGGTGTTGAATATTCCCATATCAACTTTTTTTTTTTTTGTTTACGCTGTCATATCAATAGGTGGTTGATGAGAGCTAACAATAGGATCAAGTTGTTTTCTTGAATGAAATAACTAAACTGTTTGTTATAGCATTAGAAAACAGTATATCACAATAAGAACTGGGTTTTCAGCTCCTTTTGTTTGCGGAGTCCCCAGAGATGGATTTTTTCCTGTGGGAAATCCTGACCATCTATTCATCTTTCCCTGCTTTGGGATCATTAAGTTTTTCAAATGCTAATTTCATCAATTACATAAATTTTGGAGAACTAACAAAAGTAGCAATTTGATTATTAATTGCTTTCAGGCTGCATTCCTTTCCTCTCCACCCAACACAAATGGACATAATAAAACGTAGTCCATCTAGAGGAGACTGGTGGGCCGGTGCTGCTCCTTCAGGCCCTTTCATTTATACACCATTCAGTAAAGGAGAGCCTAATAATATCAAGAAGCAAGAGCTTATTTGGATTGTTGGAGAGCCTGTTGAGGTCTTGGTGGAATTGGCAAACCCATGTGGCTTTGATTTAAGGGTTGATAGCATCTATCTATCTGTGCATTCTGGAAATTTTGATGCCTTCCCTGTGAGTGTAAGCCTTCTACCCAATTCTTCAAAAGTGATCACCTTATCTGGCATTCCAACATCAGTGGGGCCAGTTACAATTCCTGGGTGCATTGTTCATTGTTTTGGTGTTATTACTGAACATCTGTTTAAAGAGGTTGACAATCTGCTTCTTGGGGCCTCACAAGGGCTGGTCCTTTCTGACCCTTTTCGATGCTGTGGATCTCCCAAGTTGAAGAATGTGTCTGTTCCTAATATTTCTGTAGTACCACCACTTCCATTGTTGGTATCACATGTTGTTGGAGGTGATGGTGCCATCATTCTGTATGAAGGAGAAATTCGTGATGTGTGGATACGCCTGGCTAATGCAGGTACTGTTCCAATTGAGCAGGCCCATATTTCACTGTCAGGGAAAAATCAAGATTCTGTAATTTCATATTCTTCTGAGACTTTACAATCTTGCCTCCCTTTAAGGCCTGGAGCAGAAGTTACATTCCCTGTGACCTTGAGAGCCTGGCAGGTTGGCTTGGTGGATGCTGATGCTGGTGCAGGGAAGACTCACTCTGGGAACAATATGAGGCATTCCAAAGATGGAAGCAGCCCATCACTGTTGATACACTATGCTGGTATTGTCTTCAGACACAATCAGTAGTGTTTCTTGCTTTCTTCTTGATGAACTTAGCAGCTCAATCTGCAGTCCTTACACTGGAATACATTCAGATCAGACCTTTTATTTGTGGATTCCAATATTTAATTAAGTTAGCCAGCATATTTGCCCTCTTTTTTTATTTTTCCATGTCTGCTTCCTTTCCCCCTTTTTTTACATCAATATCATTGTTCACTTGCATGTTATGCTGTAATGAACAATTGAAATGTGGTTTTGGTCAGTTTCCTCGTGTAGCTTCCATCTAATGGCACATTGGGATTAAATAATGTGCAGATACATGCTTTTTAATGATTTTCTTGGTGTTATTTTCTCATTTGGTAGCGTCATGTGCTGCTAAGGACCACTATTAGCTTGTGCTAATTCTTTTATATCTGCTACCAATGCTCTTTCCACATTTATTTCAGGTCCAATGAAAACCTCTGAAGATACTTCAACAAATGGATCAACTGTGCCCCCTGGTCGACGTCTTGTTGTTCCCCTGCAGATTTGTGTTTTGCAGGGTTTGTCTTTTGTGAAGGCTCAGCTTCTTTCAATGGAGTTTCCTGCTCATATTGGTGAAAATCTTCCAAAGTTGGATGACTTAAATAGTAAGTCTACTGGAGGACATGCTGACTCACAGACAAAAATGGACAGATTGGTGAAAATAGATCCTTTCAGAGGAAGTTGGGGACTGCGATTTCTTGAACTTGAGTTATCTAATCCAACTGATGTTGTGTTTGAAATCAATGTCTCTGTCAAACTGGAGAACTCAAGCAACGAGGACAATCATTTTACTGATCAGGATGCTACAGAATATGGCTATCCTAAAACAAGAATTGATAGAGATTGCTCAGCAAGGGTTCTAGTGCCCCTTGAGCATTTTAAATTACCTGTTCTTGACGATTCCTTTTTTATGAAGGACACCCAGGCAGATGGGAATGGCGGAGGAAGAAATGCATCCTTCTCTGAAAAGAACACCAAAGCTGAACTCAATGCTTGTATCAAGAACCTTATATCTAGGATTAAGGTTCAATGGCATTCAGGACGCAATAGCTCTGGGGAGTTAAATATCAAGGAAGCTATCCAGGCAGCTCTCCAAACATCAGTCATGGATGTTTTACTGCCGGATCCATTGACGTTTGGCTTCAGGCTTGTTAGAGATGGTTCTGAATCAGGAAAACCTTATCCTGATAAAGAATCTGATTTAGTTGAATCTCCTGCTACCAAAGGTTCTGTGCTTGCACATGAAATGACCCCAATGGAAGTTTTGGTTCGGAATAACACTAGGGATATGATCAAAATGAGTCTTAATATTACGTGCAGAGATGTAGCCGGGGAAAATTGTGTAGATGGTACCAAAGCAACTGTTCTATGGACTGGTAATTTTTTAATTTTCGCTTTGCTTGTTCTAACCAGCATGCATTCATATCGGTCTCTAATATTGTAAGGTCTTGCCTTAATATTTTTCAGGTGTTCTGAGTGATATTACTATGGAAATTCCCCCACTTCAACAAATTAAACACTCTTTCTGTCTACATTTTCTTGTCCCTGGAGAGTATACACTACTTGCTGCAGCAGTGATTGATGATGCAAATGACATTCTTCGCGCTCATGCCAAGACCACTTCAGCTGCTGAACCGATTTTCTGTCGTGGACCACCATATCACGTTCGTGTCCTTGGGACTGCATGAAGTTTTTGTCCATAAATCTGATGATAAACTTGTTTAGCAGATTTCACAATTTACAAAGTATGAGGTTTTCCTTTGGTTATCTCGAATGATGCACTTGAGTTTCACAAGGTGACGCTTCGGGGGGCCTTCTGCTCGAAATTTCTTGGAAGTGTACTTCTAAAAATTTAAGAATTCATTGGAAGACATGGGATTTTATCTGTATATCAAGTCAAATGTACTATGTTAAGATAGAGGGTTTGGAAATTTTGTTTATTTTTTTTCAATACCGATACTTGTTCTAATTTCTAAGACATCCTTTTTTGCTTGTACGGATTTCGAACACGGCTTTTGGTAGTTGATTATTTTACACTTAATAACACGGCGTCGTTATTAACAAATTGATCAATAGTGAGTAATAGGCTTACAAAATTTATTAGACATCATCGCTAATAACACGATATTATATTTGTATGGATATTTATTTTTAAATTTATATTGTAAAATATACTTTAATTAAAGTTTTATATATCTTTTAGCCTATGGTTTAACTACTTATAATATTAATTAATATTGATATATTATATTAATAAGTTTAATTGGCTAAGTCTTGTTTCATATATTATTGAATCTTGATCGGGGTCAAGTTAAGGATTGGATAGGAGTAAAGCTAAATTAGTTTCAACCTGTCTCGGGCACTTCCCTACAGAACAAGAAGTCAGGGATAAGGGTGGGCCTTGTGTCATCACCTTCTCTGTTGTTTTTTTTTTTTTCCAAAAAATTTGTATAGGTTTAATATATTTTTTTATAAAAAATGGGATAGGATGAATTAATATTAAGTGTTTAAACTGTGTAAAACTATACGTTTAATAACATTTTACTTAAGTAAATTTTATTAATATAACTGTTATAATTATGTGATATCTTGATCATGGATATTAAAATTTAAATAATTTAAACATTTTTGGTACATGAAAATAATTTAAACATTTATAAATATATAATTTAGTAGCATGTGTTTATTTACATTTTAAATATAGTATGTTAAAATAAATTGGTATGATAAAGTATTAACTAATAAGTTGTATAAAATTTTATAAACTTGTTATAAAAATTTCAATTCTAATTGTTGGATTGATAAATTATATTTTTGTAAAAAATTTGTAAATGTGTATTTTTATAAAATTCGATATTTGGTGTAGATTGATCTTATTTATAAATTATTAATTAATTAGTTGATATAATTTGTGTGTTAATTTTTATTTATTTTTATCTTCCTCATACTTATATTTTTTAGATCACTCCACGTCTATTGCGTTATGTTTGGTTGTGAATTTGCGATCTGTAATGCTCATCTATTTCGTATTTAGAAGTACCATAAAATAAAAATTAAAAAAAAATAAAAATCGCTGCCCTTTTACAACTTGAAAAATATCAAGGGTAAAACCATGAGGACCTTTTTAACAAGAACATTTCGCCTCTAACAAGTTTGAAATGAAGTATCCTAGGTGAGCATCTTCTATAAATTGGAGTGGAACAGAGGTTATTTTAATGACAGAAAATTTGCTAAAGTGTGATAAAGATGTCAAAATGGGTTGAATTCAATGGGTCAACTCACTTAATCTGTCAAAATGGGTTGGGTTGAGTTGGGTAATTCAACCATCTAACTCACATAACCCAACCCGCATAAACTGCCAACCCAACAGGTTAAGGGGTGAGTTGTGTTGGGTTGACTCACTGGATTGGTTATTTTATTTTTGATAAATTATTTAGTTAAATATTTTTTTATTAGAGATAATATTTTATAAATTATTATAGATTTCATATTATTTTATTACTTTACATTTATTTAACTCATGATAATTTTTTAAAAATGTGCTAAAACAATTTGGTAAAATAATATTCTTGAAACTGTGACATTACGTTTGGATTATTTATATTTATTTATTTACTTATTTAATATGTCAATTTATAAGCCATCTATTTTTTTATAACTTTTTTTAAAAAAAAATAACAAGTCAACCCAACTCGCAATCCACCACGGGTTGGGTTAAGTTGAAATTTTCAACCCAATTTTAAAACAGGTCCAACCCAACCTAATTTTTTGTAGGTTAATGGTGGGGTGGGGTAGATTGGATTGGATTGAGTTGAGTTAAGTTGGGTTAACCCATTTGACATCTTTAAATTTTGAAAGGTTTTGAGAGTGACTAATTAAGATGCTAACTGTTATTTGCTTAGGCAGATCTTCTGTAAAAAATTTAATTAGAATACATGTGTTTTGTATTATCATTTAATTAAAGATTATCATATAATTTAAAATTATTGACTTCTGAATTAGTTGTTTTAAAAGTCATATTTAAGATAATTTTTGATAAGTTAACGATCTTTACATTGATGCCATATAAAAATTAAACTCTTAATTAATTAATTAATTAATTTTTTTCATTCCTTGCAATTGGCTAGATATGTAATCATCAGATTATAATTTGACCATCGAGAAGATCTTAATTAGGTGGTACAGGTTAAGGCATCATTTATAACAAGCAACCAAGCAGCTTGGACATTGCCACTCTTTCGATCTGTAGCACGTGAAACAAACTTCTTTATTTATTAAACAGCATGTGAAACAAACTTTTGTTCTTGGTCACTTTTCTTTTGAAATGCTGTTCGTAACTTTGAAATTACGTACTAAACGCCGCTTAGTCTTCGTGTGTCATTGAAGAAAGCCTTCGTAGGTTGAATACAATTGCCCATCAGTGTTCCGACATTTTGCCAACCTTTATTTTCTCATGTTTCCAAGATCGTGATAACCATGTTCAAAAGTTGAAACAGATACGTGATTGTGTTTATATTTGTGGTTGGAAGGTAGTTAACAGACGTCCTGAGATTTTGGTAAGACAATAATACCCAAATCAGTCCCTATAAAAAATAAAAAATTAAAAAAATCAATCATCATACATTACATCGCTCTTGATTCACTCCCTGTCATTTACAGACATAATAATAACTCCTTCATTTACTCATTTATAGATATGATAATAACATTATATATTTATCCAATATATGTAACAAAAGATAACGTGAAAATTATTTGCATGATTAAATTATAACATTTAATTTTGAGTTTAATTAGAAGATTTTTGACACTATCATTCAATTATAAATTATTATAGTGATAAAATTATTTATTTTTGTAATAATTATTTTTTTTCTAATTAGTAGACATTCTAAAATTTTTATACCTATAAAAAGTAAAGTATTTAGTTTTTACTAGTGATGCTTATATGATCCCAATATATGACATTTTTTTATTTGGTCGGTATATAAAAAATCATTAATACCAAGTTGGAGGAGAAAGCAGATGACTACAATTTTCATAATTTAATTGACTCTCATGTATAGCATTTTTAGACATCTTTTGTGCTTACCAACATGTTGATCTGAATGGTACTGGACTTAGATCTTTTAGGCAAAGTCTCGAATTTGAATCCTGTGGATAGAAAAAATATGATTGAGAGGAAAGACCCCACTAAAGGTGGTCAGCCAAGTTTCTCGGCAAAAATTAATTATCGGCAAAGTTGGTGGATATTTTGTACTTATAAAAGACATCTTTTGTGCTTAATTGATTGATTTTGCCGTGTATTAAAAGTTTGGGCTCAAATTGAGCTTAATTCATTTTCTTACCATAATTAGAAACTTACACAGGTTTTTTTTTTTTTTTATCTCAATCATACTTAAATTCTAAACATCTAAGAATTATAAGCTTTACCTTGAAAGCTTAAACAAGGCTCTGCAACATTCCTCAAGAACTGTAAGGCTATATCTAATGCATAGTGGCCCAAATTGGACTTAGAATAAAAAACAATATTGCTATAATTGGAATTTGGAACTTTACCGGTGGACGAATATTGGGCCACAACTTAGGCTACAGAAGTTAGATTGAGCTGGGACCAGGGGAAAAAAATGGAATTGAAGTGAAAATATACCAGCTAGATAAACATTTTGATCTTCAAGGTGATAGTCGGGTCGTGAGAGGTCAAGGTGGAATTTTGGGCATAACTTTTTCATTCCAAGTTCAAATTAGATGTTCAATTAAAAGTTAAAGGATGAGGACTAAATCTTGTCTAGAGATAGCTTCGTATTTTTATTTTAGTTGTTATTTAGAGGAAAACAAATAATTTACATTTCATGCCATTTCGTTTTCTCATTTTCTACAGCGTCCCTCTTAGCTTTCTCTTAAAAGATTTCTCTAGTCTTTCTTCCTCAACCTTCCATTTAGTGATGGTTATGGAAGGCTAGAGTTTTATAATTGTTTGGTCTGAAATCTAGAAGATAGTTGATTGGTCTTTAGTGATTGTCTTGGTCAGACCGTTCAGCTAGAAAGACCGAAATGCGTTTTTAGTATTTGGAGTCATGTGGATGAGATTGTGGGTACTTGCAAAAGACACTCCGATGCTTAAGTTAACAAAGGTCTCACTTGATAGGATATTATAAAGTGATAGCGTACCTCTAACAATTATATATATATATATATATATATATATATAGGTGTTAGGCTAGGGTTTTAGTGCCATGGAAGGCCTTTTGTAGGTGTTATCCTATGTTTCCTAGCTTATTTAGACGTAAATAATACCAAATAGTCTCATTATTTTACCTTCTATATATGGGCCTAAATCCATGTATAAATTATGGCTTGTATTCACCTTTCTCTAATTTGATTTTAAATTTTAAGTAAATTCTTCTTTTTCTAATATTGATCCAAAATTGAATGATTAGTTATTTGTTCTTAGGTATGATTTCATTTTATTTTCATCTAGATTGAGAATGTGATGAATTCTGGTTGATTTATCTTAGTTAGTCATTAAAAATATAAAAATTTGGTTTTTACATTAAAGATATTTGATGAAATTCCTAAGTTCATCTTCTAAACTAACTTATATTTAAACATGAATAGTGTAGTTTAAATTTATATGTTATTTGTTGGTTAAATCCTAGGTGATTTTCTAGTAATGAATTGGAATTCATTGTAGATTTCAAGTTGATTAAGGCTAACCATTCAATTGAGGCTTGATACATAATTTGTGGTCTATGATAGTCCAACACAATTTCAAGTTGATTTGTTAAGTTGATTGTTTCTTCACTTTTCATTGTCATTTACATTCTAAAAATTAGAAACCCTTCCAAAACTCTCTTGATTGAACTACACTAAAGATTCTTGAAAAACAACTTGAATTCTTCTTTCACAAAACCCATTTTTTAATATATTTGGACCAACCTTAATATTCATTAAAAGCAAAATGAGAAATGAATTAGGAGAACTTATAATTGTTTTGTCTATGAAATATCATGGTCTAAAGGATACTTTTTTTCTACCAAAAGACATTAGACTCTCTATTATATGACAAACAAAAATTCTTAATCAAAATTACTTAATATGTGTGTGTGTGTGTGTGTGTATAAAACTCTAAAGTGTGGTAGAAAATTAGCCTATAGATAACTTAATCATGCCACTCAAAAATATGTGAAATATAGTTCATGGTGGTGTTGGAAATCTTATTCAATTTGATAGGGTTGTCCTTCCTTACTATCAATCTAGTATAGTTCCTATTAGAATTGAGAACAGGCCAAGCTAATTCAACCCCAAAGCTAGGTCAAGGGGGTTAGCCATTGTAAAGAATACTTTGACCATATACCTAATCAACATGGAATCTTAACACACCCCATCACACTCTAGATTAGACATTTAAAGCATAAATCAAGATTAGACATATTTTTAGTGGCCTACTCCTAGGATAAGTAGGCTATGATTCTATATTAGTAAAGAAAATGGATTTAATCTAACTCAACCTTGTCAAGTTAGTATAAGAAGTACTTTATCCATATACCCTGTCAATTAGAATATTAAATGTTTTCAAATACAATTATTCTTGGTGACAATTCATTCAACATTTAAACCCATCACCAATCTTAATATTCCTTGATATATAATTTCTTACACCTAGAGTCAAAACTTAATATTGTAAATCAAGAGTGTCAAAACCTTCCTCCACTATAAGCACAATTTGTAAGTCAACCTATGAGTTTGGCATGCCAAAAAGAATTTGAAATTCAACAACCAATGCACACAACTTATGCAAGAAAAGTCTCTCTCCTTCACTACATTAAAATAATCCTTTACAACACGTATGACAGCTTGATCATCTACCAAATTCTCCACAAAAGACATACAAGCCCCTTTGTTTTAAAGTTGAGTAGAATTAATTTTGAGTAGTTGAATGTAATTGAAACTTGTGTCCAAATTACTCAATCACAAATTTTATATTGGAAAATATAAAATGGCTACAAGTTCTCTTAATCCATGTCTATTCTTAAACCCCTTTTCCAAGCTTTTTGAGCCACGTATCAACCTTATTTTGTATAGGGAATGATTTAAGAGTTAACGACTATATACTATTAACATAAAAAATTTTACAATGTCAACCAATTAGAAATCACCGTTAGTATGACTTTTAATGTAATTATTGTAAAAGTCAACAAACTTACCATATATGGTAATTTATGATTGAATAATAGTATAAAACTATTTTACACTGTCAATGCATAGTTTATTTTCTTATGATTTAAACTTTTATTTTTCATATAGGGATTGAAAGGGATTAAATAAAATAAAAATAGTTAATGTTACGTACAAGGATCAAAAGTTAATGTTACTTACAAATTGTTATGACGATATTTTTTGTTGTATATACTTAGGACGAGTAGATCACACCATTATCATGTCTACAAGTGACAAAGATCTTATGAGAATATATAATTTTATATATAAGAACTTATTTGAAAACTTTTTCATATGTGAATCAGATTAAAAATAAGCTTCACTTATAGAGATTAAAAGTTTAATTAAACTTAAAGGCAAATAAAATCCTCCTACTTTTGTAGAGATCCGGTGAAGATGGCGAGCATTCCTCTGCATCCTACTCTCACCATACATAACTGTTATAAGCTCACATTTCCACATCACACTTCGTAACCTTAACTTTCCCTTCCTTTTCCAGTGAAGATTTTGCGATGCTAGAAGCAATGCCCTTTTTTAAAAGCATAAATAATGATGTTGATATTAAAGCTAATAATGATAAGGTACTCCATGCATGGAACTTTATTATTAATTAGTATTAGAGATAGAGAACATTTTGTAATTGTGCACGGCTTTTTCATCTGAACTAATTAATCTCTCAATTGCTTTCTTTGTTGTTAATCATTACTTTGAAGAAATATAATTATCATTATGATTTGACCCTCGGGATGTTCTTAGGTAGAAAAGTTTCTGGTGGAGGAAACATTTATAACCAAGCATAATTAAAAGCATAATAATTAATAGACATGGTTTCTATTTCAATGTGTAGCATGTGAGAAAAGTTTCTGTTTTTTGTGACTTAAAAATTACGTACTGAATTTAGTCTCCGTCATATCACGCAACAAAGAAACGATTTCTGACTGTAACGTTATAACTCATGGCAATCTAACATGTATAACAATTTAAAGTTGATGTGTTTAGCCACTTTCATTTTCTAATGTTGTGGTGGATATGCACAACTAGCACCTTCCAAGTGTGCCATAGAATTAATCGTGTCTCATGCATGTCTTTTTTTATTTTTTGGTGAATCTTTCATGCATGTCGCTATCAACGTTGATATCAAGGTATGTGATTGAATGAATGATTGTTCATGTTTCATTGCTTTGAAGCCTGTACTTGTAGTTGGACACTGACATTGGCTTTTAAACTATTACTTAAACAGAAGAATTCCTATTGTCCGAAAAAAAAAAAAAAAAGGCAGAAAATTAAATCCCAAGTTTCTTCAACTTTTTTTTTCACATAATATTTTTGATGGGCTGGATTAACGAAGCTGGGCCCCGATGGTTTTAGCCCAAGTGAAAGATATAATCATTCATACGCCAATGGCCAGTAGGGTTTATCGTTAGAATTGATGGAAAACCGGAAAAGAAAAAGGAAAGAAAAAAACTGATGAAAGCAAAAAAAAAAAAAAAGAGACTAAAAACTAAAGCAAAAATTGAGAAAAATTAGGAATTTGAATTGTGAAAGTGATAAAACATAAGTACATTGTCATAAGTGTTTTTAATGTTGTTTTTCAATCAAATTTGTATTTTCACCTTAGTAACTTGAGTAATAAAGGTCAATATTAACGCATTATTGAGATAAGAATCCAATTTTAATTAAAAAGTGGTAGCAAAAAACACTTATGTTACTGTACTTAAGTTTTGAATAAAAAAAGCTTAGTTTTTTTTTTTTTTTGAGAAGCAAAACAATATTATTAATGAGAAAGAAGGCTGAGATTGAAGCACAAGACGTGTCCAAAGTCCCTTAGGTTGTGTTTGGATGAGAAATTTTAAAATTTCAAAGAATTTGAAATGCTTAAATTTGAATTGCTTTAATTTAAATTTCCTTCATTTATTAAATGCTCTATTTGAATAAATCAATTTAAATTTTTTAAATTTCAAATTCAAAATTTGGATATGACATTTTAATTTCTACCATATACAAAATTTAATTTTTAAGTATATATTTAAAATTGAAATTTTAATATTAAACTTTTTTGAAAATAAAAATTAGTCAATTTTTAAATATTTAATAATTTACAAATAATTTTACTATTAAATAATATTTAATAATTTAAAAATATAAATATTAATACTTTTTACGTCAATATTAATAAAGAGAAAAGAAAAAAAAGAAAGTGAGAAAGAAGAGAGAGATGGGAGAGAGAGGAGAAGGAGATGAGATAGAGTGGAGAGAGAATGGGGAGAGGAGTGAAGAAAGAGAGTGGAGAGAGGGAGATGTGAGAGAGGAGAGAGATAAAAAAAAAAGGCCATAAAAAATTAGAAAACAAAAGAGATGAGAGAGAGAGAGAGGATAGAGAGAAAAGAGATGAGAGAGAAAATAGACATAGAGATGAGAGAGAATAAGTATGAAGAATTTCAAATTCTTACTTTTTTGGTAAAATTTGCAATTCTACAATTTTAAATAATCAAAATACTTTCATAAATTACTATAATTTCAATTTTTTACTAAATTTCCTATCCAAACAACAAATTTCACCACAAAGTATTTTAAATTTCTTATAAAAATGAATTACCTTCTTAAAATTCCTCATCCAAATACAAGATTAAGAATAGTACAAGATAAGCAAAAGCTTATGTCAAGATAGGTGACCCCAATTCCCCAGCTTATAGCAGTACAGCGCAGTGCAGAGAATTACACCATTACATAAAAGCCTAAATATGTGACATTAAAGCTTAGTGTTATATGTGTGATTATATTTGTTATACTTTGATTTTTATTTTTTTGTCCAGATTATCCTTTGATGTTTACGTAGAATGCATTTGCAAACAGCTACGATTCTCTTCTTTTTATTATTATTATTATTATTATTATTTTCTTCTATAACACAGACATGCAAGGTTAAATTCTTGGTCAAGGAGAGGTGACCTAGGTTGTAGGGGGCAGATGGCATTGAGAGTTAGGTCACCCTCGGTTGGGAGAAGGGGAAACAGGACATTGTTACCTAAATGGACATAAGGATAGTGACCCAAAAAAATATGTATGGGGAATATGGTACTTTGGCAAACACTTGAAAATGATTGAATGCCCAATTGGCCCTAGCTGTGTGCATGCTTAGTAATTACTATAGCCAAGTATAGAGAGGATTCAAACGGTTTCCAATCCATAACCATCAATTTGTTCCTTTTCTAGTCCTTAGCTGCTTTTATATAAATTAATGGGGGAATTTTGCAGTGTAAAGTTTCTCCTGTTTTAACTTAATACTGCTTACTTTTCTCTAACATGAATAATAATTATTATTATATAATCACACTTTACTTTAGCCGCTACCCTATTCTTCCTTTCAACATTGACCAGATTCATTCACATGGATCCTATTGATAGTCAAGAATCAGACTATTTTATTCATAAGAATGATCGAAAGGCCATAATGGTTTAAACAAGTTCCTTATGTATTTCTTATTCACATACATAAATATGCCCATGTACATCTGAATAGTCGTTTGTCATTAATTTTCTCGTAGAAAACAAAAGCAAGCCATGACTACATACTATGCCAATATTCTTTCCTTGTCTTAGTAAACGAACACGCCCCTTATACAAAATTGACTAGCCAGTGTTCTTTCATGACCTTGAATTGTCAAAAACAAAATTTTTACATTTAACATTTTCTTTTGTACAATGCTCTATGGCCTACTGACAAACCCATTTTTTTTCAAATTAGCTAGTATTTTTTGTTTATATATAATGCAGATATTTTATCACACTTGCAATAATAACGTTTATCGTATTTGGCTGATTGTGACTTCTGAGTTTCCTTAATCAAGTAACCAACAACCTACCAAAGAAAAAATAGTAACCAAAAATGCACATCAGATTGGTGTGACAATACATAAAATTGCACATAGAACAAGAGAGCCAAAAATGGCCGTATAGTAACCGAAACAGTTAAAAGTAAATTTTAAAGAAAGAAAATAAAACAGGGAAGCATGAACCATACATCTATATGTTGCCAAAGCATAGCGTTCCTACGATTTCAAATGTATGCGTTTGGGTGATGCTTTTTTTTTGTTTTTGTTTTTCCTGATCTATCATATCACACACGTTGCCTTGGTGGGGGCACATGGTCCCTCTTACTTATTCTGGTTGGTGTTACTGTTCTAAGTTTTATGTAGCTTCACCCCAAATGTCCCATGCTTTCTCACGCGCCTTCGGTTGAAGAGTGTGACCCACAATTCCTTGAAGCTGTGTGTGTAGGTCTGGCAAACGTGGATAGTTCTCTCATTTGAGATGTGGGAATACGAGTCATGTATTTGCTTAAAAAAATATTTTGTTAAGAGTGCTCGCAACATATTTTTTAATAAACAAAATTTAGATGTAATTTTATATGTGTTGTTAGTGTTGTTTTTAATTAGAATTGGAGTTTTACTTTCAATAATCTACGTAAAATCTTTTATTATATGAATTACCAAGATAAACTCTAATTCTTATTAGAAAACAGCACCAACAATACACATAGAAACTGTATTTAAGTTTTGTCTTTCTTTAAAACACCCTTTTTAATACATTCTTTATTATTAATTAAAATTTATTGAAAACTACAAAAGTATGAAAGAGACTTATTAAATAAAACTTGAGACTCATAAAAATTTGTGATTTTTAATAAATTTTAGCCAATAGTAGAGAGTATGTTCAAAAGAGTGATTGTTAACATTTCTTTTTTTTATTAGTTTAGATACTTAAGTTGAGATTTTTACAGGATAATAATATATAGACACCCAATATAATGCAAACATTCCATAGATAATTTTTTTTCTATTTCTCTCTTTTTATTACATCATTTATTTATCACATTTACCTTTTTCTCTCTTGAATCTCTTTTTCTCTCGAATGTCAAAGAATCAATTTTCATTTTTATACTTAAATTGACACTTGTATATAAATGAATCCTTTGAAGACCCTAATATTATAAGAAAATCTTTATAGTTTTATCAAATATTTATTAAATTCACTTTAAAATATAGGGTTTAGAGTTTAAGACTTAGGGTTTAAAAAACAATATATTGTAGTATTATTTTGTAGGGCTTGTTATATAAGAAGGTTAATATACATGAAAATACAAATTAATGATTATCAATTTAGATATTTGGCTAATGTTGTTTATATTTATTAATATAGTGATGTCTCAGTGTTCTATATTTTTTACATTAGCTACATGTGAGTGTCCATATGAGTGTTGTGTCTGTGTTGAAAGGAAAAAGTTTGGTGAACATCAAACTCTATTCAACACTTAAAAGAGAAAAAAGATAGGAGAAAGACAAGTATAAGTTATGACAAGTTATATAATGTGATTAAAAAAAAAAGAAAAATAAATAATAGGTGTTGTTAAAGAGTATGATATAGAGGTGTCTATATAGAAATCTGGGTTTCATAGGTGGAGGTAATGGTATTAATATTTGCGTTCTTGAGCTTCACTTGATCAAGTTTTGATCAGTTACTGGTTTTATCCATGCTAAATATGTAGAGCACCTTATGTGAATAAACCCAAGAAAAGAAAAGGTTGGAGCTACGGGTCAAGAGCTAGAAGCTACTGGAGTAGTGGGTAAGTGGTCCTGAAAGAAAACGATGAGTGCTCATAAGTGCTTTTGTGGTCCTAGAGTTGAGGAAAGCCTAATTTGGAGGCAACTGAAAATTAAGAGAGGGGGGACATGAATTGGTGGGAAGAGAAGGAAGTAGCGTGTCTTGGTTTTGATCTTTCATCCTCTAATCCAAAAATAGGAAAATAATATATATATATATATATATATATATATATATATATTTGTTTAGGATTACTGATATCTTATACAAGAAATAATTTTATCTCAAATAAACTTTTTCATAAATATTTATAGAACAAGAAAATAAGTAAGTAAAATAAATTAAGTTTATCTTATAAGTTAAAATCAACTTATGCAACTTAACTTTTATAAAAGCTCAACTTTTTCAAAAGCTGAAATGCATAAGTTAATTTTAATTTATGCGAGAAATTCAATTAATTTATCTTCTTTATTTTTTTTTTCCCAATAAATAATAAAGAAAAAATTTATCCAAAGAGAGCCCAGTTCATTTAGGAATATTTGTAGTATGGTGGGGTCAGTTTTGTCGACCAAGATTTTTTCTAGATACAAAGTTTAAATCTGAAACCTTAGGGGCTGTTTATTTATGTTTTTATTTCATGTTTTCATTTTCTATTTTAACTTTTTAATTACAAAACTACCACTTTGTTTTTAATCTATTTTCTATTTTTAAATATTTGTACAAAAAAACACAGAAAACAACTTTTTTTTTATTTTCTCTGTTTTTGGTACAAATTTTTGAAAACAAGGTATAATTTTGTAATTAAAAAATAAAAACAGAAAATAAAAACACAAGTAAATGGATCCTTACTTCAAGAAAATTAGATATGTATTATTTGAATCAATTACTTGTTGGTTTATCAAAAATAAATAAATAAATTGCTGATATGAACTAAAATGCAACATATTATTATGACTGTCCAAATAATAAAAAATAAAAAAAATAATTTCTTTATTTCTATTTAACTCCCCATAAAAATTGTTTTGATGTGCAAGGCATAAATAGGATAGGACCTAGGAGCATCTTGTTAATGCAACTTCAATCAATACTTGGTCTTCTATTATAAGAACAACATATGCACGTCCTATTTTTTACCCCACAAGGAGCCATATTCCCCCCTTCATAATTGTTCCATATTGATAATATAGATACCATTTTGCTTTGATCTACACAATCATTTTCAGCGACAAAGTGCACCTCAAAAAGCATAATATATACAGCGAAATGGGTACAAAAACAAGTATGTAATGTATAGTCTTTAAAACGAAAATATGGATAGATCCAGAGACGGTCCTAGTTTGGATAAGGCAATCACATCCTTGAGTGGAGGCAGTTCCATTATCACGCGTAAACTTGAATTATACACTTCCAAATTAGCCCATTGTCAAATCCACAGACACACACTTTGGAAAATAAGGGTTCTTTCAAACAGTGCGTAAAGTTTGTGATTACAACTATTTGTCTGTCTATAATCTTGTAATATATGGTCTCTATATGTCCAATCCCTTCGCCCTATAATGCAGTAGTAGCAAAAGTTACGGCATTTTTATGATTGGCTGGCAACATGAAATTGGGTTTGGTTACGTTCGGAGTACATGCTATATCTTCAACTTTAGTTAAGTCTTACTATATGACTTGGACATAATGCATTAATTTGACTCGAAAGACACTTGCTATAGCAAAATTACAAATTATTTTCTGGACTTGCATATTGTGAATTATTGGCTCCCTAAATAAGCGTTTGCGTATAATATCTGATCAGAACCCGTGGAAGTCACAATCTATTTAGAAATTAGTTCAAAGAAAATTTAGCAAGAAATTACTTATCACAAGCATTTAAGTGCATGTTTAGATTAAAATTGGGAGAGTTCAAAAGTACTTTTTCTCTCAAAGTAACAAAATTTTCTTTTTCATTATATCATTGGAATGCACAATTTTGCATTGAAATTTACAAAAATACTTCAGTAATTTTAAATCAAACATAGCCTAAATTGACCATGAATGTGTATACAGACATTCTTCAAAACATGTATATTTCCAAACATATAGGCATGTAATGTTATTTATATCAATTATTTATTTAATATAAAAAAAAATCATACATAATGTATGTATGTATGTGTTTGTGTGTGTATACACACTCTAGCCAACAATCAAAATTAATTCTTTTTAAAACATAAATATCAATGAAGTAAAGATTTAAATATAAATGTTAACAAAGTTTTTAGATCACTTATTAAAGATTTAAATATAAAAATATTAAATAAAAGCAAAATTTTATAACTCCTTAACTTATTAAACGGTATACAATATGAGTAAAAGGTTTTTGTATTGACAATATTTTTACATTGTTAACTAATCACAAACCGTTATATATGATAAGTTTATTGATTTTTATAATAATTTTAAAAATTATACTAATGATGATTTCTAATTAGTTGATAATGTAAAATTTGTATACTGATAGGATATATAAATTAAATTTATATAATATACTTTTATTTAATGGAATTTGCTAATGTAGACCTACTTGAATTTTAGTTGGAATACGTTAATAAGTTATAATAAATAATTATCTTAAAATACATCCACGATATAGCTTGTTAATGTACTTTAATTAAAAAATAAGTAGGATTATGTTAGTAAATATTTGTTGGATTTTTACGTACATTCACTTAGTTTTTAGTTGGAATACTTTAGCAAATTATAACTAAAATTATCTTAAAATATATTAATAATGTATTTTACTAATGTACTCCAACTAAAAAATAAATGGTTGTATGTTAACGAATTCCTTATTTAATATTTTTAATGATTTAAGACATGACTTTAGGGCACTGCTAGCAGATCCGATTTAAATGCCGGTGTATGAAAAAAATTTATTCAAAGCCCTTTAATAATGCAGAATATTGATACTTGTCAAAAGTAGACTCCACACAAGGGTTTCGGTAAAAAGAATGAGAATTCGATATTGATCCCTTTCTGTTCTACCCAATTCCTACGTTGGACCCTTTAAGCAAAGACTCTCTCTCAAAGCCAAAAGGAAACGTTGCATGCCCCACACCCACGAAATTAGGCAACTACTGTTGGCATAGTACTTTGGTGGTGTGAAAACTAGAATCTTAAACTAAATACCCCCGGCAGAAAACCTTACGAAAAACATGCACTAAGTTTTCATGCATGGTATTGATTCATGGATACATGTAATTTTTTCTCCCCGTAAGTATTTTATAATGAAGGTAATTTTATTCAAAACATAATCAAATATTAAATGTCAAGGTCTTTTTGGACAGAAATTTAAATTATAATTCGCTATTTTATACAGATTTGTCTCTTTGTTAAACCTAACCTCATTAGTAATTTATTTTTATATTATAAATTAGAATATACAACATGAAGAGTAAGATTTTTATTTTTTCTATTTTCTTATTTAGACATTCTCAACATTCTTTTTCTTCCCTCATTTAAATGTACATTTCACACACTATTCTCATAATTACCTAAAAAACTTTCCCCTCTCAAAATTCTCTCCTTTTATTTTTATCAGTATGCTTGATCTTAATCATCTATCCTTTTCAATTGACCTCTTTTATCTTTATCTATAAATTGAATTATAATATCTTTTAAAAGAAACTAGTAATAATTAAAATTAATCTCATATCACAATTTAAATTATTTAATTTAAAATATAATTTTTATATTTAAATATGTTTATTTATTATAAATTGTAATTATATAAAAATAAACATTTATCATGTGCAATACACAAGCTAAAATACTAGTTACACATGTAAATAATTATAGCTTTTTTGTTGATTTTCAACTTGGAATAAATGTTACATTATTTTACATAAATATTGGTTTTATTGGAGTTAAGATAATAATTTAATAATATTTAATCATTGCAGTAATTATTTTTTTCATAAAAATAATAAATTTTTAAGAAGAACAGTTGATTCAATTAATGAAATTATTTAACATAAAGACTAGTTTCATTTTTTTATATAAGATAAAAGAAATTATTATGTAACTTATACCATTAAACAATATATATATATACACACACACACGCGCTCTATATATTAAATGAGAACAACTATCTTGAACAATATCTTTTTTAGTTGCTATTCTTCAACGAAAGCATTTTTAGTTGTCATTTTTCAATGAAATCATTTTTAGTAATTTTTTAACTTCTTATCTCTTTCAATCTATCATTGTCAATATCTTTAGTTTTAAATTGAGTGTCAATATTTTTTAAAAGAAATTATCAATAATTAAAAATTAACATTGTATTACAATAATTGTTTATTATAAATTTAAAATATAATCTGTATGTTCAAAAATATTTATTTATTAAAAATTTTAATTATAATATAATTTATATATTTAGTGATATTTATTTATTATAAATTTTAGTTATATAAAATAAATATTCATTCTGTTTAGTTAACTTTAAAAATGGTAGTAATAAGTCAATGCATGTGTGTAATAAGTAGTTTAAAAACATTTATTTCACTTTACGTCCCTCACATTTAGTTTCTATAATTTTGTTTTCTTTAGGTTTCTTTAAACAAATCAAATATCTTTTTTTTAAAAAAAAATTCTCTATATATAAACGTGTAAAACTATATGTTTCTTCAAGTCTTTACTCTCCTCACTCTTCCTCACATTTACTTTCATTTGAATACTCTCCTTTCATGAAGAAGTAAACTTCACTCTCTTAACATACATCTAGTATATCCTCTTATGCTTTTAATGTCAACTGAACGGTTTAACAAGTTGTAACTGAATATCAGAAACCAATTTCAAATATATGTTTTATCTTCAAAATTCAAATACATTCATAACATGCATTGATATATCCTTTGATGCTTTTAATATCAACTAAACGGTTTAACAAGCTATAACTAAATATCAAAAACCAATTTTGAATATACATACATACATACATACATACATACATACATACATATATATATATATATATATATATATATATATATATATATATATTGTTTTCAAAATTCTAACATGCACATGATATCCCTCTCTATATATAAATTAGAATAACTATCTTAAACGAAAGCGTTTTTAGCTGTCATTATTCAACAAAAGTGTCTTTAAGAATTTTTCTTAACCTTTTATCTCTTTCAATCTATTATTTTCAATATATTTAGTTTTAACTTGAATTTTAATATTTTTTTAAATTATCAATAATTGAAAATAATATTGTATCACAATATAAAATATTTATCATAAATCTAAAATATAGGTTATGTTTTAAAATATTTATTTATTACAAATTTTAATTATAATTAATTTATAATTTAAAAGTATTTACTTATTATAAATTTTAGTTATATAAAATAAATATTTATTCTGTGCAATACACATGCTAAAATACTAGTTAAACAAATATAATTCTCTCGTCAATTTCTTTCCATGTGAATCCTTAAGATTTTATTCAAATATTTGAGGTTTTTTATAGATATGATATATGAGATAGTTTTAAAAGTACAAAAAAAAAAAACAGTAGAAATTTGACATTTTGTTAGTGAGATATAAATAAAAGAAGATAGGTTTTTTAAAAGTATATATAATTATATAATTTTTTTGGTTGCTCAAGGTATTCTCTAGCAGAAAACCAAAAATTAATCTCTCGAGGTACCGAATCTGGGATCAAACCCCTAACTACATGCTTAAGGGCCATAGTTAGCTACCAACTATACCACACCATCTTGGTATATAATTATATAATTTGTAAAGATTTTAAGTAAAAATGAGAATTTAAAAATTTTAAGTAAACTAAAAATGATAGAAAAGCTTAATTATAACGATTAAAAATTGAGATATACAAAATTTGACTTTCAATGTCACATTATGTCATTAAATTGCAACAAGTAGTTGGTCCAAGTGGCACTGGACACAAGTTCTTTAAGCATGTGGTCAACAATTTGAATCCTGACTTGTGCATACGGAAAAAACCTTGTTGGGAACAGATGTCACGAAAGAGATTAGAAATCTTGGTGACCGGCTGAGATACTCTTTTGCAATCTTATGTGCAAAGAAAAAAATTATGTCATTAAACAAGTTTTTAAATTGATAATATTAAAATAATCCTGAAAAGAGGAAACTGATAGCATTAATTCGATCCTTGTGAACAATAAAAGATCTATACGAATATCAGTTTGGAGCATATTAATGAACATTTACTAATATATGTCATGTTAAAATTAAAAACTTAATACGTAATATATAAATAAATAAATAAATAAATAAATATATATATATATATATATATATATATATATATATATATATATATATATATATATGAGTTTAATGGTCATGCACTATTAATGTAAAAAGTTTAACACTGTCAACAGATTTAGCCGAAATTCTATACGCTGATTATATATAAGTTTAAATTCATGATTCAATACACCTTGCCCGACATCAATTGCAGTTACGGATAAATATATACAATCATACATTCAAACTATATATACTATTTTTTGAAGCCAACAATATATACTAATTACTTAGTAATTAGTATTGTTATGAAAATTATTCTTGTGAATTCTTAATTTCCATATTATTAATCTGCCTTTGATAGACGGTCCTTAAAATGCGTGAAGAGAATCCAAAGATAACTATCATAACTAAAATAAATAAATAATTATTCACTGCATAATTAACAGTCAATGAGTTATTTAAATTTAATCAAGAGTTTTGAGTTTAAGTACTTAAAAATATAATTATATTAAAAAACTGAAAAATGTTTTTTATTATGATAATTTTATTTAACTTTAATTGGTTAATTATGTAATATTATATTCGAACAACTATGCTTAAAAAAATAAAACAAAATACAAGAGCATGATTTCGTGTGTTTGTGCACCTTTCCAATTTGCTATATTTAAAAATAGAAAAACAAAAATATGCACTGACAGTGTAAATTTTTTTTTTACGCTATTAACTAATCACAAAGTATCATGTATAGTAAGTTTGTTAATTTTGATCATAATCATCCTAAAAATTACACCAAAACTGATTTTTAATTGATTGACTGTATAAAATCTGACCGTATATATTTATTAAACTCTTAAAAGTAAAAATATGGTGACATTATATTTTTATTAGAATTTAATGGTCATACATTGTCAATGTAAAAGGTTTACACTATCAACCAATCAGAAATTATCATTGATATGACTTTTAAAATATTTGTTATAAAAGTCAACAAATTTACAATAAATAATGATTTGTGATTGGATGACAATATAAAACTACTTTATACTGTCAGAGCATGGCGTGTTTTCTCTTTTTATTAACACTTTTAAATACGGTGGGCTTCAAAAAATAATAATAATAATACGGTGACGTAGATAACAATGCAATTAATTGGAAGATGAAGACCGGCCCCATTTAAATAGCACCTTGGCGCCAGGATAAACCTCATTAGACAATGACATTTTGTTTTAATAACAAAAATTAAATATATTCAATTACGTGTTGTGCGTTGATGGAGCCCAACGAAGGAGATTAACAATTGATGAACCCAATCCATCAGACACGAAGACATGGTCATCATTGTTATTTAAAAATGATCGGAATCATCAACCTAATCATAATTAATCAGTTATTTGCTTTAGACACTTACCAACGAATATTTTTATGATGTTTGTCAATGATTTAAAATTAAAATTAAAATTTTAAATATTTTCAGTAGATTAAATTGTATTATATTTTAATTAAATATTTTTATTTTTAATTCATTGACATTGTCAATAAATATTTTTTTAAAAGAAAAATGTTAGCAACATTCTTTTAAACGCTCTCTTTCTAACATTTTCTCGACTATTAGTTGAAATTTATTCAAAATTACAAATTTCGGCAGGTCCTATTCCTAAATCAAGAGAGAGAGTCATTAAATGAGAAGTAAAACTCATCAAAATTTGTGATTTTTAATAAATTTCAACCAATAATTGAGAGAGCGTTAAAAAGAAAGTATTTGAAAAAGTGTTGCTAACATTTCTCTTTTTTAGAAAAATAAAAAAGATACTTATATACATCAAATCATGAAGTTGTTTAAATTTTAATTATTAATATTTTCACTCATTATTATATTTTTGTACTTTATTTTTATTAAAAATATTATTTATTAATAGATAAAAAATATTTAACATTACAATTACTTTTGTTAATATATATTAATAATTTAATTTCTATTAATATAAAAGTTAAATGAATAAAAATTAACTCAATGTCAAATGATTAATACAAAATATTTTTAATAAAATTAGCTGAAATATACTAACAATATAAAGATATTTTATATTTTCATTTAATTATAAATTGATATATATGATAAGATTATTGATTTTTGTAAAAACTAATTTTAAAAATTATATTTAAAGTGATTTTTAATTTAATTGATAATATAAAAAAATTTATACTAATATTACGTAAAAATTAAACTCTTTTTATTATATTTTCTAAATTATATTTCACACTTTTGAAGATATTTTTAGTGTACAATGGCTGAACTCAAGTTAAAATTTATGATCTCATGCATACTATCTCAAATCTCCTATCATTAGGCTGATCTTAGTAGATTACTTTTAAAGATATTTTAACAAGATTTCTAATCGTAATTGATTATTTATTAGAAAATGAGTTAAATAGAATGAAAAGAACAATAAAAAAGGAGTTTAATGACTATATACTATTAATATAAAAACTTTTATATTATTAACTAATCAAAAATTATTGTCGATATGACTTTTATTGTAATTATTATATATACTAACAAACTTATTACCTATAGTAGTTTGTAATTGAATAACAATATAAAATAATGTATAACCAATTTTCTTATAAAAATAATATTTATGATAAATGATATAATAAAAAAATAAAATAAATAGTTAAATAAAAAGAGATAAAAGAGAAAGCAAAACCATCATTTATTTACTTCTATCCTTCGGTTACTTTAATGATTAGGAAAAATCTTTAAATAAAAAAAAAATGAAAGACTTGCAAAAAGTTTCGTAAAACGGGACAAGGGTGACGGCTTTGTGTGGTTGCTCGTGTAAAACGTGTGGGGGCCGTGTGTACTATCGAACAAATGACATAATGCGTGACGATCTATCATTGGTTGGGTACTCACAGATCGATAGCGGATGCTCCACGAAACCAAAAAGCCTCACCCTTTACTTCCATCAAATGATTTATATTAGTAGTTTAAGTAAACTATTCACATTTTGTGAGATTTTTTGAAATTGTATATAATTTTTTAATTTTTTTAATATTTATAATAATCTTTTTTATAAAGGTACATGTGTATTTTTTAAATAATTGAGGAAGATTAATTTAATATATAAAAAGTGTCAATGTAATGTTTATTAAATAATTAAGACAGATTACTGTAATAGTAGAAAAAGAAATGATATTGAGCAAAATTTAATGAAATTTCAGAAAGTATCGGTGTAATTTATTCTACTACTTTATATACTTTTTAAGTATTTTCATAATTCATTTTTCAGTGTTTCTTTTTATCATGTTTCTTTTATCTTTCTCTTAATTATAAAAATTAATATTTTAAAAAAATTCTTATTTTAAAAATATTAGTGTCCTCCTACTTAGCACTTCTAAATAGTTAAATTTATCATATCTAATTAATAAGAATGAAAAAATAATATGAAATTTTTTTCCTTGACCTTATAACCTATAACTTAAGTTAATATTAAATGTATCTTAATTAATTAAGCAAAGTATTTTGATTAATTTTAATCTTAATCATTTATTTGACTTATACGGTTGATATTCACTTTTTTCATACTTTTATTTCTTATATATATAAATACACATGACACTTTTAAACGATCATATTATTACTAATTTTAATCTTGACTGTCTATGTATAATTGTATAACCAAATTTATATGATATAAATTAAACATAAGCACTTCAAAATACTTTGATTTCTATTAACTACACCAATTTAATTTTAAAAAAAGAAGCTAGAGCTGGGAGTGGACACGGGTCGAGTTGGTTTGAGTTTAGGGAATATCTAGAATCAAATCGAGCAATGTTAATTGATTTGGATTAGATCGATTTTTCAAAAAAAAAATTACAATCCAAACCAAATCAACTTGATTACATTTGGGTTGGGTTGGGTCATCGAGTTAACAAATAAAAAAAATATATGAAAAAAATAGAAAAAAGATAGGAAATCTTAATAAAATGAAAGAAAGACAATGAATAATATCAAAAGTCAGAATTATAGAATTATACAACATAAAAATTAGAGAATTATAGAATTGCACCATATAAAATTATAAAATTATAGAATTACATAACATAAAAAATTAAAAATTTTCTAAAATAGTATAGGTACGGGTTGGTTCGAGTTTTACATGCTTAAATTTGATACCTGAACCAATATCATTGGATTTATAACTTTAAAATTTGAACCAAACTGATGATCTAAACTAACCTAGATTTTTCTCTCTAGTTTGATTTAGATTGGTCGAATCATAGAATCAATTCAAACCCATGTCCACCCTAACTACAACTAACTTTCGAACAACTTGTGAAGATTATATCAGACTAACAATACTGGAAAGATGCATTAATTAGAAGTTTGTTAATAGTAAGAAGGTAAATTGTAAGAAAATCAAGATGTCGTGAATCAAAAGTAGATGTGTCAATATAGGTTATAACCTTTGAGCTAATCCAATTTAACCTCTCTCTTTTTTGGTTTGGAAAATCCAATTTAACCTAGTCTACAGGCTAAACAAATTGAAATAATGTCACTTGAGTTTGAGTTATTTCAACCTAACTCTTTTTAAATGAGACAAGCTTGAGCTAAGCTGACTTTTAAAAAAAAATTACATAATTTAAAATTAGAATTTAGAATTACTGAATTAGAAAAAAAAAAATGTGGTATTCATTCTGATTTAGAATAACTTAAAATAGAAAAACTATGATTTTTTTCTATTTTACGTAATTATTTCATTTTTCAAAATTTGGTAAGACAATTCACTTAATCCACTAATTAGTCAAGTTCACTATTTTCTCTCTCACCAAAAGCATGTGGCATTAAGTTGACACAATTTTTAATGTAACTCATGATTAATCAACTCGAATAAGTTGACGAACT
This sequence comes from Spatholobus suberectus, assembly GCA_004329165.1. NCBI lineage: Eukaryota > Viridiplantae > Streptophyta > Magnoliopsida > Fabales > Fabaceae > Spatholobus > Spatholobus suberectus. Next base: position 11,802,843 of record CM014733.1, read on the forward strand.
TGGATTCTCTATAGCATAAAGTCTACACAACTCTCTTCAACAACCTTCCTATCCCTCTCTAGTTTTTCTTTATTCCTCCATCCTTTATTTTCCTTTTCTTTTTTTTTTCTTCTACCTTTACGGCCTGTTTTAGTGTTAGAGTGACTTATGTATATACTCACCCATTTTTCACAACATCTCAACCGCATCGAAGCATCAACCGATTTCTGAAAAACTCAGTTCTTGGTTTGTCGAAACACACCAAAGTCAACACTACTTAGATTTTGGTTCGTCAAAAGACCCTAGAGTCAATACTCTTTAGAAGTCCAATCATAAATCAATAATCCTAGACATGTCAATATTCATATCAATCTCGGACATACCAATACTTAACCGTAATACTTTATACATACTATAAAGGGATAAACCAAATAAACATTTACCTTCTCATAGTAATAAACAAATACTATATATTACTTTAAATATTTTGTATTTTACTAATAATTTTGTGCTTTCAACGGGCGCCAATCTAATATAAAAACACAACAAAATGAAAGAATAGGACGATTAAGATGAAATCAACACCAATTAAAGTGTTGGAAAATGCAAGAAAAGAGCCACATTGGAGCTTAGAAGATGAGACAGTAGTGTTTGTTTGAATTATCCAGTCATCCTCGCTATTTGACGAGAAAATTTATTCCGAAAGGGATTTGAAAGAGACATACTAAATCCATTGTCTAATGTTTCAATTGTCATTATCTAAACACATAACTGCTGCGAACTTTTAATAATACAATACACTTACTTTAATTTCCCTTTATCGCTAGAATGTTAAAGGATTCTATGGAAATTAATCAATTAAATATTAATTCATGTTTTTTAGTTTTTACCTGAAAAAGAATCAAATAATTTGATTTTCTATTCTGCCATAGTTATAATGAAAGGTATCGTGTCCCATAAAGTGCATGGAAAATTATTAATCATGTTCTAATGACTTGTTCCATTTATTGGTAGTAAAAAACATTAGCTCATTTGCTTGCTTCCAGTTCTACCAACGTGTATATTGGACACATATTCGAACTTTGACATCAGTATACTCCTTTCGGCCGTAGTTGATGGCTAGATATGAAATACTTAGCAGTTTACTAAAATAAATAAATACACGATAAAAAAATAATTAAATACAAAGCGCTTAAAACATTTGAACACACAAATATTAAATGTTCGTGTTTAATACGCAATATGAATTGAGATACGCAATTTAGGGTCTCTTGTGGTTGTAAATTTCAGTTTTTTTTTTTTTTGTAAATGTTAATTTCAAAACAAAATATATTCAAATAAAATGGATCTGAATTAGTTTTTATTTCATTTTTTAAAATATTTTTAACTTGATTTTTAAAATTAAAAAAAAAATAAGGTCTTATTTGATGATGCATGCTAGGTAGGACAATTGACCTTGACTGAACTTTGGGTTGCTTTGACCAAAGTGTCTTTTCTGTGGACAGGAATTTGAGGTGTCTTGCTAATGTTGCTACTCTCTGACACAATTTAGACACCATGAACGAGAGATAAATACCTACAAAAGGCATTCTAAAGCTCAAGTCAGTAGAGATTTTACCAAAATAGTGATATGTAATAATGCTTACTTACTGTAGTGACTTGGTTATATTTATTAGGGTTTGAGATGGGCTAGATTCTCAACACGAAGGCCAAGGCCTCTTAAAGTTAATATTACCCTATTCTGGTATATCAACGAGGTAACTTTATTTCGAGTTGATGCATGATTTACTATTTATGGTTGCTTTGTAAGAACCTTACACCTGATAGTGTTGACCTCAATCAACACTTAGTGAAGTAGGCTAGTTTGCAAATTGGGTTGATCCATAATTTCATGTTGAGGTAGTCTGCTAAGCAGATTGGGCTCTAGGCCTAGTCTGAAACATTTGGAGTGGTTTTAAGTTTTCACTTTTCGGTTTCGGTTTTCAAACTGAAACTTGAAAATAAAACCTATTTGGATGAAAGGGGGTCGAAATGGTTTTTAATCAATTTTAAAATTATTTTAACTCACTTTTAGAAACAAAAAAAAAGGTTTCATGATTCTAGTTTAAATTTTTAAAAGTTGTCTTTTCTTTTTCGATACTTTCTTCCACCCTTTTTTCTTGTCCTTCTCCACCTCTTCCATAGTCTTCTTCGTCTCCTATTTAGTTTTTTCTGCCACTCATTTAGTCTTCGCCCCCACTCGCTTAGTCTCCTCTGTCACCTGTTCCACTCCATTGGTGAGTTCCCCTCCCCAACCACTTCACCACTACATCCCTACCCCGAATGACTCCACCACCCGTATCCCTTCCCCCATTGTTTCTCCCCATTCGTTTTTGTTACCACTTACAACTCTCCCTCTCGCAATTCCTCCACTAGCAACAACTACACTGACAGGTTCTCCACCTACATTGACCCCAATGCCTCTATATATATCCTACAAAACAATCATAATGAGTTATTCTCACCATAAACCATTACATAACTCCTTCACTATGAAATTAGAAAAATCTTGCATTCAAGTTATCACCCATAATTCCAAAATTATCATACATATAGAATATATGGCCACTCATAATAATAACAACAACAACAACAACAACAACAACAACAACAATAATAATAATAATGTTGTTGTTGTCATACCAAAATGATCATGTTGTTGTTGTTGCAACTGTTATTATTTTCTAATTTTAATTTTTTATCACTATTGCTCATGTAACTTTTGCTTAATAAGAACTAAAAAAATACATTCTTTGTGAAAGAAATATTGTTGTTGTTGTTGTCAACAAAATAAAGGAAAATTATAAGTTTGACAACTTTTAAAATTAGAAACAAAAAAACTAAAACTAAAATTATTTTTAATTTTTAAAAATTTTAAAACTTAAAACTTAAAAAACCTTGGTTTTTGGTTTTAAGTTGTAGAAACAATTTATCCAATTCCCTTTATCTCTCCTAAAAGATCCATACACTACAATTGTCACCTTCACTCATTATTGTCTATAGTCAACCTTTGTCATTGTCGTTGTTGTTGTCATTGTTATTATCACCTCCAACCAACCACCCTTGTCATCAACTCAATTACCACATCATTAGTATCAATGTTATCATCGTGACCGCCACTGGCACCATTATTACTACCATCACCACTTATCATCATTATTGTTGTTATCACCGATTGACCACCACAATCGATGCCACTATGGCCAACACCATCATTGTCATCACAATTATCATCACCACCATCATCATTGACATTGCCACTAATTAACTCCTGTTGCTGTCATCACTATTGTCACCCATTCTTTGTTGTTGCCACCACTAATCGCTTCCACACAATCCATCATAGTCATCATTACCATCATAGTTGCCAATCAACCATTGTCATCAATGCCAACTCCATCGTCAACATAATTATTGTCACCACTATCATGGTCATTATCATTATCAGTATCACCAATCAATTATAATCACCAACAAACAAGCCCCAATAAGAAAGCGGCATATGAGCGATTTGTGTAGTTTCAATTTAAAATTTAGTATTAAAATTTGAAAACTAAAAACCACACAGAAAAAATAAAACCAAAATTATAATATTGAAAACTAATTTTAGTTTTTAAAATTTAAAATTGATAATTAAGCTTTAGATTTTCATTGTTAGTTAAGATGTCTTTTGTATATAGTCATGCCTGATAATGTTTCAAACCTGTAAGAATATTAAAACTTAACCTTTGTTTTTATAAATTATCAATTTTATTATTAATATAATTGATTTCTAAATTTTGACTTTGTTTGAATATTAGAAAATACATATTTTAAATGGGTAAATTACACTTTTAACCCCTTAACTTTATTTAAAGTCTTAATTTAATTTTTAATTTTATTTTCTTAATTAATATGGTCTTTATCTCTTTTTTAAAAATTAATTTTTTTCTTCAATTATGGAGAGTTTTGAATTTTAGTAGTTGTTAAAAAATAATCAATGACAACAATAACAATGGTAATGGTGGTAATATGTAGGTTTTTAGAGAAAGAGAAAAGAAGAGAATGTTTTAATTTTTATAATTAAAAACAAAAAAAATATAAATAACATTTTTTTATTGTAAAATTTGAATTATTTTCAAACTTAATTAAAAATTAATTTAATTTCATTTTAATTGAACATATTTTATTTTAAAATTTAACTTTAAAAATAAAAAACTAAAAATCCAGAGTTACCTCAAACATTCACTAATGCAAAAAATGGATTTTACAACAGATTCTTACATTGGTTATTTATCACCTGGTATAAAAAAAATATGGTGGTATTTTTGTAAATAAGTGAAAAAAAATTTAAATCAATTTTAATTTTAACTAATGTGGAAAATTTTTTAGATTGATTAAAATTAAAACCGATGTAGAAACTTTGTTTTTAGATCATTTATTCTTGTGAATCGATGTAAAAAATTTGTCAACAAATCCTGCCTTTACCATCACTTAGCCTATTATCCCTATCTACACCATTTCGAACCTTTGTCCCTTTGAGTGTGAACCTTTGCGATCCCAACTCTTTCGAACCTTTGTCCTATCTCGGTGACATCTTTGCAAATTATGAATCCCCAACTCACATTTTCATCTACATTTGTGAACCTTCGAAGCGAACCTCTGCTATCACGAGAGCTCGCATTTGCATTTGTTTCTCTAGTTCAAATCCATAACTCTTTCTCTTGTTTGAACCTTATCTCTGTTATGATTTGTGTTCAATTTTGTGACATCTTTGATTGCAGGTAGCCATCTTCACCCTCAAAAGCTTGCTTGGCGTTCGTTGCATCTTAGGGTCCTGTGAAAGGTTACTCTACCTTACTCTCTCCTTCACTTTCACTGTGCACTTGCAGGTATGTTCCACTTCTTTTAACTACAATTTGAATTTGATGTATTGGAAATAATGAGCGTGATTGATATTTTATAGCTTGTAAAGTATAGGGGTGGTGTTTTGTGCAGATAAGCAATGTGATTCAATTCAAATTGTGTTATATGTGTACTTACTTATCCCAGGTTTTCTTTGATTTGAAACTACAAGATGAAGTAATGAAATTGGTTTAGTGCCTTAAAATTGAGTTCATTGTGACTTAGTTTGAAATTGGTCAGACCCAAGAAGTTAAAGAGGCTAATTCCTTAAGCAGTTTAATGGCAGGGTCTATCAAATGTGAATATTGTAGTTTTAGGATTGTAATAGAGATCTAAGATTCTATCATACATTATAACTACATTACTGGGTTTTTGTATTCTGCTTGTGGTGGCAATGGAATATGTTTAGCCATCTTCAATGTTGGCTTGGGTTAGGATCTGATGGCATGCCCAAGTTAATCAAAGTTTGATCTTGTTTAGCCTTTTGCTATGCAACTCTTGCATGGTAGGTAGAGGCTCATATGTGGGTGTGGGACAAAAAAAGGTCTTGCCTTGGGTTTAGCCTTTTGAATCTACCAATGTTGGTTGTTAGGTGCTAGAAACATTTGACAAAGAATGGAACTCAACACCTTAGTTAAAACTTAATGGGCCTAAGTTGTGTTTTAGGCCCAGACTTTAACAAATTCCAAAATTTGTTCAAAAATAATAGGTAATTAAATCTATTTTAGGTACCTAATGACAATAATTAAAAATTGAGATTTAGTCCTGCATTGGTTTAAAAGGTTAATTATAAGTTATGGAAAAAGTTTGGTTGAAAAGTGGCCAAAACTAGCATAGTTTAGGCCCAAATTCTTAAATTAATTTCTAAAATTGTGCCAAATGTAGAGTTGGTGTAAGTCATTACTTAGGGTCTAGGATTTGGTCTATGAAGGGATTAACTTTGAGAAAACTCTATTAATTTGGTACTATATAACACCTAATGCCATCAAGTTATAGTAGGAATGGACCATTTTAGTGCCTAATCGCATGTAATAACTCTAAACCAGTAAAATTAGGGAATTAGTAAAATGAGAGAATTAAGGTACAAATTCAACTAATTATGCACAATACATACAACTTCTTCCATAATTAGCTTACTTTGAAACAAATATTGCCCTCCATTTTTTTGCTATCAAATGAAATACATATGATTGATCCAGTGTTTTGATTGTTCAATATACAAACCAAAAGATCATTATGTTGTTTTAGGGAGATGAACTGTTGCTTAATTTTCTAATATAGTTAGTTATTTAGTTTATTCTATATATGTTGGCATAAGCGCATAGCCTTTCTAGTTATTGCTAGTACTTTTGCTTAGATTGAATAGGTTTCAAATAATTCAACATCTTGGTGGTTCCAATGAGATGGGAATAGTTAGTATTTAATATCCAAGTCAGTCCCAACATATTCACATAGTCGATATGGAGTCAAAGAAGGGGTTCCTTCCATCAAATTACAAGTTCATATCATTCTACCCAACATTGGGGCCAATTTGAACCATTTATGAGCATCTCCAAATAATTGTAAAATTCTATCATGTATTTTTCAAAATCAGCACCAATTGCATAGAAAGCTCCAATGGCAAGCATAGCCTCCTTATGACTTGTTGCACTTCGAGAAGCAAACACTTTTAAAAACAAACCCATAATTTGGTTAGCATCCTAACTTTTATATGATAACCTGCAAGCAACCATGTAAAAGGCCTTGTAACTCATTTTGCCTCTCGTCAAATAAGACCTTCTAATTCTCAAGAGTCTGATGGAGCTCCATCATGATGAAAGGAACAAGTTGTACCACCATTAGAGCTATTTCATCATAAGAACACCTCACTACTACATTTAAGGCTTCATAGGCTGCTATTCGAAGGTGGGATTCTCCAGCATACTCCTTGTGAGTTGCAATGAGGAAAGCATGAACAATTTCTTAAAAGAAGGGGCTCAACAAAGTGGATGCAGATCAAGCATCCTCATAGCCTTGGGCAAGAAAATAAAGAGCACCACATGCCTTCTCAGCAACGTTGGGAATATCTTTCATACTCTAAAGCAACATAGTAATAATCTATTGACAATTTGCTAGAGTGATAATCTGTTGTCCTAGGCAAAATGTTGTCATCTTTTTTTGTTTGTTGGGAAAGAAGCTAAGCAAAGAAATCCTAAAGATAGTTAAATTGTAAGCTTTTAGTTGTTATACATTTGCTTTGTGGTTTGGTAATATAATTTTGAAACCTATAACATACTTTACATGAATATTTTTGTATCATAGAGTTATAAACATATTTCATGTGTTGGAAGGTTGGCATTAGAAAGAAGCCTACATGGATTTGCCCCCGTGTAATTAGTTTAGAACTTGATATTCAATTACAATTTATAATAGTTATTATAATATTTACTCATTATGTTCAAATTCGATATTCATTTGTAGTCTCAAAGACAACCGGGAGCTATGAGTATGAATATTATGTCATGAGACATATGATCATTGATGTCACTGCAAGTATTGTTGATTTATGGAAGGAGGTAATAGAATACTTAACAAGTTAATTAATTATATTTTTTTTATAGTTAATGAGCTTAAGTTTTATCTTATATTATTTCAACTTGTAGATATTCAACAATCAGAATCCATTCCTTGAAGAGGAAATTAAGGACATCTAAGCACATTGGGCAAGCTTCTTCCTTGAGATTAGTAATTTGTGATTTGTATAATTGTTTAGAATGTATTTAGGTACAATGAAAGTAGTTTAGAGTTTATATATGTTTTAGAAAGTATATTAATATGTAATTTTAGTTTTTGCTATTCAGTGCCTAACTGTGTGGTTGTCTGTTGCTAAATTACAGGGATGGAAGGATTCAAAACAAACCATTTATGAAAATAAATTGACTTTTTACATCAGTTGTGATTATAACCAATATATAAAGTCACTTTCTAGATCGATTATAGTCATAACCGACGCAAAAAATTGACCAAAAATGGTCAAAAGCAACCACTTTCTAGATCGGTTGTGACTATAACTGATCTAGAAAGTAAAGCTTACTAGATTGATTGTCATTGATTGTAAAAACTATTTTTTTACATCGGTTTAGTATTCGATATAAAAAATTACCACATTTTATATCCCTTGAATCTATAATGAACGTACAACTGGTGTAAAAAGTTATTTTTAACTTATATAAAAGGTCTTGTCTACAATAATGATTGCATTATTTATCAAATTCTCAACCTTTTAAGGAGAAATGAAGAATCTGCTACAAGATTTGAGTTTAGCATATAATTAAGAGATTTTGGAACTGTTCGTGCCATAGCTATCTCTAGGTTGAAGAAATATTTTTGTGTTTAAATTGTAAGATTTAAATTAGATTTGTTATTATTAGTAGAGACCCCGTTAAAAATTTTAAAATGATACAGTCCTTTCAAAAATGTAATAAAATTGTAAGGATTCAAATAGTAATTTAACCAAATATTTTAAACAACAAAATGGTTTTATATTAATATTTTAAAAATAAATATTTATGATAGTTGGGTTGATACAGGTATAAACATCTTGATTATCACTCTGTAAAACTTTTGATGGAGTCAATATTACTTTTGAGTATAGTTTTCGGGGTCACAAAAAGAATGTTAAATTTTCAGGGTCGTAGTTTTCTTTGCTCTTTGTTGCTTAATCATATTGTAAATTAATCTCAATCTGAAAGATGCATGTATAGATAAAGTGAGGAATACTAGGAAAGAGAACAGAAGGAAAAAAAAAAAAAAACAGAAAAGGGACTAATAATTGTACATGCTGTTGCCAGCCCCAGCATTTGAATGCAAAGTGCCCTTTTTAATTTGGGCAGCGTCTAAAAGGTACAATTTTTCTTTCTGCTATATCTATCAAGAGATTTGCGGCTTAATGGTGACACCATGTCCTTTTATTCAACAATGGTTGAATATTAGTACGGATAATATTGGTTAACCATTTTAAAAGTCAAAGTTTAAGATCACCTACCCTCTAAATATAAACTGCACATCGTGTAGTTTGTGTTTGGACGCAATTTTTTTAAATTAAGTTTAAAATTATTTTTAATTTAATATGTGTGAATGTGAATGATTGAGATAGCATAGCATACAGTTTGTAAAAATCCTTAAGAAAGTTCATTTTTTCTTTGTGTACATTGGCAGTAATGGAGATAAAATCTAAGATTCCATGTAAATTAGTAGGTTTTAAGAAAGTTCGTTTGACTTTTTCCATATATGAAAAAAGAAAAAAAGAGAATGCGATCGCTGCCTTTCGATGGTCACAATTCCTCACCAGGTATGAACTTGGTATGTTCGATAGTGATAAAAGCATGTTCAAATCTTATCTGTGTGCTTTATGAGAAAATTATTCTTTAGCTTTTGTAAGAAGTATTATTTTAATTATCATGACAAATTACGTTCACATCTTTGAGTTTAAGCAACAATATGTTTGAAAATTTTCTTTTTCTTTTTAATCATATATAAACCGTCCTTCATTTATAATATAAATCTCGCCCGATTTATTAATTACAAAAGTATATAGAGGGCCGTGACATGTGTGGTATGTTTGGTTGTGTGGAAAGAAAATAGAGAAAAAAGAAAATATAGATAATGGTTATTTTCTTTTGTATAGTTGGTGAAAAAGTAAAAAGAAAAAGAAAAAATAATTTTAAAAATAAAAATTTAAATTTATCTTTCTTCCACTTTTCCTCCGGTTCAAATTTTAAAGTTTTTCTCATCTCTTATTTTCTTTCTATCATACCAAACATAGCCATAGATATGATAATGAATAATGGATCTTATGGGTAGCAGTAAAAAAATATTCACAATGAGTATGGTAATTTCTCACTTAATGGATAAGAGTATGAGTATGAATAATTATCTACAAAATTTGATGGAGAGGAATGCGAGTACAAGTATCTTAGAACTCATCTTGCCCCATACACACACACGTGCACATGAGGCATATTTTATGAAAATAACTTTTTTATGTGAGAATAAAAATAGTAAATACAAATCATATAACCATATATGAAACATTAAGATTTAAAGTCACATGATTACATAAAAGAGTCAAGTGACTTAAAAAAACTCATATGACTTGTGTCAGAGTGACTTTTGCAAGTGTCCATTCATTTTCTTAGCGTCTCAGTCACACTAGAGTCTTAGCTGACTTTAAAGGAACTTGAATCTCGACATGTCCAATACACAATAGCATCTCTTTCTAGGAGTCTAGTTCATCATCATTCAATAGTAATTTTCATGTTCATCATTCAACTCATATTGGACACAATAGTAGTTCACCTCAGACACAATCTTCATGTTCATCTCATACATATCAATTACACACAACTTTCATAATTTATTTTTTAAAATAATTTTTATTTTTAAATGAATTAGAAAAATACACGTATAATGCATAGCATACTTAATAATTATTATAATTAAAACGTATAACAAATTTATACTTCGTTATAAACATATAAATATGTCAAAGTAGACAGGGAATAAAGTAAAAAGAAGGAAAAAAGGAAGGAACGGAATCCACTCGATTAATCACAGTAATATATCTTAGTTTTTTAAGTTATATATATATTAATTTTCGAAAGATTATATCATTTTTAATCATTCCATTTATTAGAAAATAATAAATTTTTAAAATTTGTAAATCATTTTGGAGTTTAATTTCTATGCACTTACAGTGCAAAAGATTTTTATACTGTCAACAAAATAGAAATTATGATAGATATGATTTTTAAGTAATTTTTTTATAAAAGAGAATAAATTAAACATATATGTAAATTTCTGATTAAATGACAGTGTTTACATTGTTGATGTATAGATTATTTTTCTTATCATTTTTATGTGTGTGATGAATATATGATAGAGAAAATAGGTTATGTCCTGACAATGTAAAACAATTTTACGCTATCATCTAATCACAAATTACTATGTATGGTAAATTTGTTGACTTTTATAACAACTACCTCAAAAGTTATACCAATGGTTATTTTTAATTGATTGACAGTATAAAAGTTTTTATATCGATAGTGTATAACTATTAAATTCTATATGATATATTATGTATCTCATTGTTACACGTGGTCAATAAATTCTTGAAATCTATGTTCAAAGAATTTTTTAACTGCAATTTTACTCATCTTTTAATTCATGTGTTATTTTGATTTTCTAATTATAATTATTCATATTTAATCATTATAATTTACCTATTATCAAAATTAAGTTTTATATCCTATATTTTGTTTAATAATTAATAAAGTCATAAAAATATGATATTAGTTTATATAAATTAACGAAGAAAATATATAAAATATTTAAACAAAATAGTAAATAAAATATATGAAATGCAAGAAATTTTTTTATTTATTATTTAAATATTGTATACATTTTTTCTTTTGTAGTTTATGTAAATCAAGATTACGTTATAATTTTGTTATATTTTTATTAAATATTAAATGAAATATGAGATGGAAAATTTTGATTTTAAAAATTAAAAATTATAAAAACTAATCATAAATCATTAAAATTAAGAAAATTAAATCACATATTAACTAAAATATATTCATTAAAAATGTATTTTTTTTTTAAGTTTTTGGTTCAGAATCCCAAAGATGATTCGAGAAAGTGGAAAATTAGAACAGGACCACTAGGGGTGAAATAGTGTGGAAATGGGGGTGGGAGGAAAGAAATAAAGGGGTGAGAAATAAGTATGTATGTTTGGTAGAGTTGAAATGGAGAGGAAAGAGAAGAAAAACCATGTGGGCCTATGCACTATTCATTTCCGCACAAATGTGGGTGGAAATAGCATGGAAATGAATGGGGACAGTGTATAAAGACATTTTTACCCTCTGTTTGAACTGGATAGTCGATTATTGCTTTAGAATAGTCGACTATTACAAGTTTGGCAGACCCATTTTCGCCTCTATTTATACTGGATAGTCTACTATTGCTTTACAATAGTCAACTATTATAGCTACTGCAACCACAGTGATCTAATTTGTTTCTGTAATTGCGTGATAATAGACTATTAGGTTAGGATAGTAAGCTATCATGAGCTTTAGACCAACTTCACGTAAATAAGGGCAAAAATGGAAATACAACATTAATCTAATTTCTTTCCTTTCTTTTCACTCAAACCAAACAACCATACAATATTATTTCCACTCTATTTCACCCCTATTTCTACACAACCAAACAACTCATATTTCCACTCTATTTCTTATCTATTTCTCACCTCCCTATTTCTTTCCAACCTATTTCTCTCCACTCTATTTTTTTCTATGCTACCAAACGGAGGGTTGGTGAAAATGGGCCCCCACGCCACCTATTAACCGCCCCCAAGTTATTCTTTGAATTTTAATCATAATCTACTTTTACATTATTATCTAATTATAAATGGATATATATAGTAAAATTATTAAATTTTATAATAATTAATTTAGATTAAAATAACTTTTTAATACCTATGATATATATTTCTTTTTATTTTAATTCATACAAAAAGTTCTTAAATTTTATAATAATTACTTTAGATTAAAATAACTTTTTAATACCTATGATATATATTTCTTTTTATTTTAATTCATACAAAAAGTTCTTAAATTTTATAATAATTACTTTAGATTAAAATAACTTTTTAATACCTATGATATATATTTCTTTTTATTTTAATTCATACAAAAAAATCTTATTGGCTTATTGCTTTAACTGTGGTCGAATTAGTAATAATTAAATTCATATTTTTAATATTATATAATATTTTAAGTAATAAAGTAACATAAAATTATAAGAAATCAAAAATATAAGAAGGTTGTAAATTATTATAAATGACTAATATATATTTTTATATGATAAAAAATTAATAATAATTGAAAAAATAATTTATACTTATGTATAATCCTTAAATATGTGTTTTTATTTATCTTTAAAAATATTTTAGACTAAATTAAAAAATAAAAAATATTACAAAAATAAAAATATGAAAAATTTTGGTTCAAAAAGTTTTTCTACACCGGTTTTATACTTGTTCTCACCAGTTCTGAGAAGAGCCAATTTTTTTAAATTAATAGACCAATCATCCAATTGGTTCCAGGTCAGACCGGTCGAATTGGACAATCCGGTCAAATTTTTAAAACAATAGTAAATAAAGATTAACTAAATTTAAGTAATAGTATTTGAGGAAAATAGAAAATATAAATTAAAAAAAAATAAAATGTAACATTTAAGAGTAAATTACACTCTCTTTTCTTAAAAGATGTGAGTATTACACTGTCCTTCACTTTTATATTAAAATATATACTCATCGCTCTTGACAAATTTAAGTATATCATACTTTATTCTATTTTAAATTTTCTATTAAAGTTAGAGGTGGGTAGTAGACTGGCCCAACCAGTTTAAATTTTATATTTTTTGGATTAACTTTAACTTTTTAATTAGTGTAAAAATTATTTTTCTTCCCATTCTCTCTTCTATTAATCTAAATAAGTATAAACAGATTTCTCTATTTTTTTTCTTTCGCTTTTCTATCAATTCAAACAATACGTCTTTTTTACTCTATTTTTCTTTTACTTTTATCTTTCACACTACTCATTATAAAAAAAAATTAAAAAAATTCCAAACAATATGAAGGAGCACATGCAATGTAGAGTCACCGAAAGGTATATCTCCTTTCCACTGCTCCCGGACACTGCATCCAAGTGATTGTAGTTCAATAGGCTAACAGTATGTCATTTTAAACTGTTTTTTAATGTTTGAAATAATTATATGAAATTTTAAAAATATAATATTGTATGGTCCTTAAAGTTAGTAAAATCGTCACAAATTGTAAATTTTTTGATAATTTCAAACTGTCCTAAACTAAATATAGGGACCTAATTACAAGAATTTAGAAGATCAATGATAAAATTATGAATTTTTTTAGTTTAGAAATCTAATTAAAAATTTTCAAAAAATTTAGAGATTTACGAATGTATTAAACCTATATTTAATAAAGATAATGTATTTTGATTCAAATAATTTATTTTCATAATTTTCTCTACAATTTCTTTAATTTATCTTTAATTAATAAAATACAATTTTTATTATTAAAATAAAACACTATTTATTATATTTCTTTCTAAAATACTTAATCTATCATTTTTTTAATTTTATAATATTTATTTTTCTTTATTTTTAAATTTAAAAAATTTGTATAATATATATAAAAAATTATTAAATTTTTTATATTTAATAACACCCATTACGTTATTATTAAGACAATATAATTTTTTAAAGTTGATGAAAAATTGCTGAGGGGATCATGGATTATGTCACTACCTTTTCCTTTTTATTTTGTTTTGAAACGACAACAACAAAATTAAAACCTAAAATCTTCCACGTATTGTCTGAACCTCCACAACTATTCTTTTCGCCGACGGGACAAAGAATTAGTGACACGTGGTAATATGTAGCGGCTTTGGACCACACTGGGGGACCAGCGGTAGCACGCGGCGGAATTAGGCTTGTTTGTGACTTGCGGGATTGTTCCAAGTGGAGCTTGTGGGGACCACAGTTTCTTTTGACTTCTCTGCCGTCGGCTCAATCAATGTACGCGTTACCTTTTAAAAATAATTACTACTACTTTAAAGTTATATATAAAATTAAAAAACTATTATATAGTTGTTTCATTTTTAAAAATATATTTTAGGTTGAATTACTAATTTAGTTCTTTAATTTATTTATTTCATTCAAATGAGTCCCTCTTTTATTAAAAAATTTAATTAGATCTCATAAATTTCAAAAAAGTTCCAATGTTATCTTTTTTATCCAAAACGACATGAAAAATATAGTAAAAAAGACATTGTTTTAGACATAAATGACAACATTGCAGCATTTTTGAAAATAATAAAACATAAGTGAACCCTTTAACAAAAAAGAGACTCAGTTAAATAAACTAAATAAATTAAGGGGCCAAATTAATAATTAAACCTATATTTTATTTGATTATGTCACTCTTTTACACTTTTGGTATTTTTAAATTTACTTAATAAACATATTCAAACATAAGCATAAGATTAAAAAAATTTAATATTCTTGGAATATTTAAAACTAACAAAGAATATTTAAGATAAATTAAAAACTTTAAAAATGAATTTTTAAATAGAAGAAATAAACTTTGATAATAATTACCATCGAGTACGTGCATCAACTGATACAGAAGTTGGGTATGCAAATTGCATTAAATATGTGTTAAATATTTGGAGAGAAAACTTTACTGTATATGGTCATTTTATCTGCCTTGAGCAAGACTACCTTTAATGGAAGATATTTGTAGTCTCTACCAAAAAAAAAATTTGATAATAAATTAAGGTCAATCTCATTTTCATATTAAAACATCAACCTGTTCATGGCATACTTTCCTTTAAGTATAATATTGAGTTTAATTTTTCTTTTATATAGAAAAAGTGGTCTTGATAACTAGTATATTATCGTCTTAATAATAGAATTTTTTTATTGAAAATTATGCTGAAACATTAAAAATCACAGTAAAAATAAATTAATAACATCTCTTAAAAACTAATTATTTATTCTTTAATTAGTATCTTTAAGACACTAGTTAACATTTGCTTAAAAGTAACCTTCACTCAAAAAACTAATGCATGTAATGATATTGTAAATGTTCTTAACTTAAATATAATTGCCTTCTATGAAAAATACTTTTAATTGTAAGTCCAAAAACTTTTTCGCGTAAGATACTTCAATTCAATATTAAAAATAATTTATTAATGAGAAAAAGATATTAACAGCATATTCTTTAACATTTTGTAAAATCGTTGCACTTGTTTTGTTAATTGCTAAGAGAAAATTGTTTAAAAAAATGCTAAAGGGATAAAGTCGTCCTTTTCAAAAAAAAATGCCGGTGGGTGGAGGTGGTTTGATTCAACAAGACGCAACTGGTTAAATCTAATTGAAAACATCCTTTGTAGGTTTGATTCAACAAGAGATATTGAATCTAGAAGATTGGTTTGGATTAGTTTTAAGCTAAAAAATCATCCTGTCTAAAGATTAAAATAACTTGTGGTTCGATTTGATTTATATTATTTTCTTAAAAAAATCCAATCCAATATAAATACAATTTGGATTGAATTGGATGATTCGATTTTTACTGGCACATCCTTACTAATATTTTAATTTCCTATTACTTTTCAAATATTGAACATTATTTTTAAAAGGCTAAATTACTATTTTGGTCCTTTAATTTATTTATTTTATTTAATTGAGTCTCTTTATTATTAAAAAATTCAATTAAATCCTATAATTTTCAAGAACATTCCAATGTTACCCCTTTTGTCCAAAAAGACATTGGTTTCTATTACATTTTTTACATCATTTAGTGTAACATTAGATGAAAACTCATGTCATTTTGGATGAATAGAATAATACTGGAGCGTTTTTAAAAATTATAGGACCTAATTGAAGTTTTAAATAATAGAGAGACCTAATTAAAGTAAATAAATAAATTAAGGAACTAAATTAATAATTTAGCATTTTAAAATAAGCATAAAAAGAAGTATGTCAATTAATTAATTATCCTATAACATAATTTATTTTTTCTAAGAAGATAGGAACATATATATTTAAAATAAAACTGAAGAGAACGAAGTATATATAGACTTTTTTTTGGAAGAATCCATTCAAACTTGATTAACTTTTTTAAAAAAAGCAATAACAAGAAGAAAAAAGCATTATGCTGTACTTTTTTTGAGGGGATTAGGTTTAGCTCTTGCATTTCCAAACCAAGCAAGTAGCCACCCAAAAATTACACCCGAGGTCGCAGTGGTGGGATATGGTAACAATCAAGGAGGTACATGTAGAAATTATGATGGATTGAGAGATAATGACTCTAGCATTGGAAAGGGAAATTCAATCATAGAGGGTAATTTACCACTTTACCCTTCACTAAAGTCACATCTCATTCGTCCATTTTCAATGTTACTTGATCTATGGTTATAATTTAATAGAGCCCCTATTATCATATTTCAGTGGGAGGATATTCCTTATCTACTTCACAACTTGTAGACGAAAACTAGAATTTATTTGGTAATAAATATTTAAACTTATCTTACTCTCTGCATTTCACATGTATGAGTATTTTAGACAGAAATTTAATGGCTTAATTGCACTTTGTATCATCCAAGTTTTATCATTTTGCGAATTTTGCCATCGTGTTTTTTTTCTCTCGCATTTTGCCATCCTATTTTTGAGATCTTATGAATTTTGTTTAATCATCAACTGTTCATTAAATAAAATTTCGTAAAATTGGGTAAAATTCGCAAAATTTCAAAAATATGGTGGTAAAATGTGAGAGAAAAAAAACACGGTGGCAAAATTCACAAAATGATAAAATTTGGATGGTACAAAGTGCAATTAAACCAAAATTTAATTAATAATTGATCACAAAATTAAAATTAATCTAATATTTTTATTATAGAGGTTAAAGAGTTTAATATTGTATATTGTTAGTATAAAATTTTTAATGATGTCAACTAATTTGAAATAATTTCTAGATATGACTTTTAAAATAACGACTTAATTAACTTTTTTAGTTTGTATAATAATATATCTTTTTAATTTTGATCCCTATGAAATTTTTTATTATTAACAATGATGACAACTTGTTGCAATTGAGATCATGACAGGACAACAAAGTTTTTTGAAGAAAAATAAGTCGTTGTCACCAATAATTTTATTTAGGGCAAATATTGGAACAAACCCTTTAAAAGCACAACATCTATCATAAAGACAGTTACTTCTAATTAAATGTACAAAATTAATATAACTTTAAAATATTTATTTTATTCTTTGAAATAAATAAATAAAATGAATTAAATTTAAATGAATAACATATAATTATAAAAATTAATTTTGGCTCGACGGTTTGATTCCCGCTTCTACATATCCTTCTTGTAATGAGGAACTGAAAGTCACATAGTTCTTTAGAAAATGTTCGTATGCTGGTCGATTTTCATTAATTATTATTTTGTGAAAAATAAAATAACTTATCAACCCAAAAGTAGACTATCTAACCATGACAAAAACTCTAGTCCCACATTAAAAAACCACTTTCTTACATGCATTCCTCACTTTAGAAGTTTCATATTGGCCAAGCTATTCCATTGCATATGAACCTTCTCCTATATAAAGAGGAGACTACCAAACAATAGACATAAAAAAAAGGAGCCTGGTGCAAAACATGAGGCATGTGATAGTTTATTTATTTATTTATTTTTCATTTTACTTCTCTTTTTTCTTTTGAATATTTAAACAAGAGGGCATTAGCTATTTTGAATTACTTTATGCATCGCCTCACCAAAAAATGTTGTCTTGAGGTTAGATTAAATATTTTTCCTTTTTTCTATGTCTTTTATTTGCTTTTGTAGTTGTGATGGTTGTTATTTTTTATTCTTTTTGTGTCTTTTAAATTAAAAATATTTATAAAAAATGGAAAAACATAAAATATTTTTAATTTAAAAGACACAAAAAGAATAAAAATAACAATCATCACAACTACAAAAGCAAATAAAAGATATAGAAAAAAAAACAAAATATTTAAACTAACCTTAAAATGACAGTTCTTGGTAGGTGTGCGTTTGGTCTCTTCTTTATATAGGAGAATGAAAGGATGTGAGGGAATAACTTGGCCAATGTGGGACTTATTAAGTAAAGAATGAGAGAGTGCAAGGAAGTGGTTTTTCAATGTGGGACCAAAGTTTCTGTCATGGTTAGATAACCTACTTTTTGGTTGATTCTCATCAATATAAAAGTTGATTTTGGTTTATAAAATGTAAATATGAGTTGTAAATCTTTCTCCAAGCTTTTCGATGGTGGAAAAAACACCTTAAACAGATAAGTATAGCTAAAGATATGACAATTTCTTTTCATGCCCAACACAAAAATGGAATCATTAAGCTAAAAAAGGGTGAATATAAAGGGTGCCAAATAGTTACTGGGCTTTGACAGAAAAACAAATTGCAAAAAAGTAAATGGTGCCAAGTAGATGCTGAGCTTTGACAAAAAAATAAATTGAAGAAAAGTAAAGGGTGTCAAGCAGGTACTTGGCTTTGAATAGAAAAATAAATTGTAGAAAGTTAAAGGCTATTAAAGAAGATACTGAGCTTTGATAGAAAAAAAAATTGCAGAAAAGTAAAGGGTGTCAGGCAGGTACTTGGCTTTGAATAGAAAAATAAATTGTAGAAAATTAAAGGCTATTAAACAAGATATTGAGCTTTGACAGAAAAAAAATTGCAGAAAAGTAAAGGGTGCTAGACAAGTACTAGGCTTTGATCAAAAGAATATATTACAAAAAAAGTAAAGGGTGTCGTATAGGTATCAAACTTTGATTCAAAAATGTAAAAAGTGATGGGTAAGTATTGGACTTTGGTGCAAAAATGTAAATGTGTCGAGCAAAATTTGGGCTTTGATGAAAAAAATTATAAAGTATCAAGAAGGTACCAAGTTTGATGCATAGATAGAAAAAAAAAGGTGTTAGATGGGTACTATTTGATGTAGGTGTCGGGCAAGTTCCAAGCAAGTACCTATTTTCCCTTGATTTATTTTCATTTGGGATGAATGTATATTATTCATCTTCAATTGAATAATGTATTTTGGTGATTTTTAAGATTCTCTTTGAGTTGTGTACGGACGTGTGCAGTTGAGGAGGGAAACAACAGAGCCTTTGGAGGCGACAGTGGCGAAATGGAAGAAGTTATTTTTGTGAAAAAATGAGTGTAGAAGAACGAAGAGCGTCTTTGTTGGGGAAAGAAATGGATATGTGACACTCCTTATGTGGGAAGAAGAAGAAGAAGAAGTAGAAACAATTTTTGCATGGATCATTTTTGTTCTAATAGTGATGTAAATTTGATAAAATTCATGATGGACTTAACTTTTAATTATTGTTTCACAATAAGAATGGTAAGTGAAAACACATTAAAAGCTATGATATGAAGAAAATGAGATTCACTTACAACAAGGATGTTTGTGATGCTTGTACATGCTTTTCTTGATATTGACAAAATCAACATACAATCAGTTTATATTATGAACCTTTCCCATTTTGGATTTAATATGATGAATTTTGTGTATAATATCCATGATATTGAATTTTAAATTGTCTAACTTGGACAATTTGGGAAACAATTGATTTCCCCACTTGGTTAATTAAAGCTTATTTAACAAATATCATAAATTTATTTCATTCTTAGTCTAAACTTGATCGTAGAAGATGTCATGTCACCATGTTCAAGTTATGTGCTTGGAAAGCAATGCGAAATGCTCTCTAAAATTTTGGTGAGGTTACGTATAATTGATGACATGAACACTAATTAAATATGGACCAAGTGAAAAAACTATTTTTACAACAATTAACATTGTGTAAGAGTTGAGACATGTCTATCTCACTACTTACCCACTATAAATAATAGTTTGTTCTATTGTCACATAAAGGTTTGCTTATACATTGTCTTTAAAGTATGTAATTTTAGCGTATCATCTTACCCTTAATTAAAGCTTTTAGTGTTATGCGGAAGCATTTTGAGTTATATGTCTTATTTTTGTCATGCCATGTTTTCTTTTCAGCTTTGCTTTATATTGTGCCTCGGAATAAATATCTCTAACTTTTATAGGTAAATTAATTCTCCTTATTTCTCTTATTTCTCTTATTTCATTTCCTCCCTAAATCTAATGCACGGGGCTTTATTTTTAGTTAATTTTCTTTTACTGCTCTATCTGTTAAATTTGGATAAAAATAAGACAATAAAAACATAGAATTGGCATATTTATAAAAGAACTTAGAGAAATTTATTACAAAACACAAATAAAAGTAGGAAAGAAAATATGATAGAAACAAGATCCGTCACTCAAAATTTATTGCAATAGTGCATGGACGCTACAGAGTAATGGAGCTTTAGCTTTGACAGGAATTCGAAGTAATGCAAAAACAATTGCATATCTTATTGTACTATTAGGGTTCATCGAGTGTGTAAATCAACTAGCAAAAGTCTCAAATTTTAATCTTTATAAATATAGTTACATTAAAAATTTGAAAGGAGAGTTTGGCTACCCATAATAATCCTATTTGACTTAAATTAGTCATATACCTAATCTTGTGTTCTTACATAGATGGTCATAGACACACACAAACAAAAAATACACTTAAACAGAATACAAGTAATTCTAAGTCTTTTCCTCCTTCCTTAATGATTTATTAGTTTTAAAGTTTGGTAGAATCAATTTGAAAAAAAAATGTTTTTAACTATGATTTCTTAAAAAAGCAGTTGAGAAGAATTAAATTTATTTATTTAATAAAGTTAAATTACTTTTAGAATATAAATACGACATAATTTGTAAATCTTATACTTAGAATCAATTTTATATAACAAATTTTTCACTAAATCAATTCTACCAATTACAAAATTAATTTTAATAATGAGAAAAAATGTTACCCAACAAAACCACTTCATAAAATGATTTTTCGTGTGTTTAGATGATCTTCACATAACTCTTGACACACGCATCACCTTTGAAACAACTATTAATTACTTTTGCATTATTTATGAATGTGACCGAGAAAACGCAAAACCAAACACATATTTTCCGTTTGTTGAATTTCCATCTGGCATCCACACAACTTTGACAGAACCAAACACATATTGTCTGTGTGTGGTCTTTCTATCCACACAACTTTGACGCGTGTTACTGAAATAACTATTAGTTGTTTTTGATGTATTTTGACGTAATAAATTGCTGAGACATGGATTATGGATGGTAATCCAAACACATACTTTGTTGGTCAGAAACGTGCTTTTGAGTTTGGCACAAAATAACCCCGCACAAATCACTTATCCAAACGTGCCATACAAAAAGCTGTTTGCCGTCCCAATTTGCCAGTCCCAGAAAACCCACTCCCTGAAAGACAAACCACCTCATCCGTTCCAACCTGCTTTCTCTGACCATTATTATATACATTTTCATATTACATAAAGATACTTTAAATTAAATTTATCATTAATTAATTTTTTGGTTCATCATATTATTGATGTGAAATATTTACCGATTTGTTGATAATTAATTTTTGCTGAAAAAATTTGATTGACCATTTTTAATGGGTTTTCTTTTTTAATTACGTTTTTTTCATTTATAAGACTCAAACTTAAGATTTTATTTAAAAAGTCTAAGTCCAGTTTCACTCGAAACAACATAATTTAACATTAATTTAATTTATAATAATAGGCTTAAATATATTTATAGTTTCTCAAATTTAGGGTGAGTTTGTTTTTAGTCCCTCAAATTTATAATTAATTTTTTTAGTTCTTATAATTTTAAAAAAATATGTTTTAGTGATTATGTTAAAATGCAGTTAGTGAATCTAATACACAAAATCTACTCACCTACTAGTGTATTTGTTAACAAAAATATCATACCAAAATCAACATATTTAAACTATAATAATATAAAGAGATTTGTTAACGTACACACACTTGTTTTTAGTTAAAGTACATTAACAAGTTACATTATATGTGTATTTTAAGATATATTATAATTATAATTTGTTAACGTACTTCAACTACAAAATAAATATGTGTACGTTAGCAAATCTACAAGCATTTGCTAACGTACATACTCTTACTTTTTTAGTTAGAATACGTTAACAAATTACATTTTAATATATTTTAAAATACATCATAGTTATAATTTATTAATGTATTCTAATTAAAAAATGAGTGTACGTACGTTAACACGTTCTTAATATAAAACGATTCCAATTCACTAAAAAAATAAACTATATTTTTATTTACCCCCTTACAAATTACAATACAAACAACTCGCTCACCGTACTTGGATTTTTTCCCATTACAGTAACGCGCAGCAACAACGTCCTCCCTCCTTCCTTCCCATTCTACTCTACACTCTACGCTTCCCTTCTTCTCTTCTCTCTCTCTCTCTCTCTCCCTTCTCTCTCCAAAAGTACACGCCATTTATCTTCATTTCATTTCTTACTCCTACACCGAACTCACACCTTCTCCTTTTCACTTCTCCATATCTTAACCTCCACGAACCAATAGCTCCTACCTCGTACGTCGGTGTTTTCTCTGACACACACACACACACTTTGTTTTGTTTTTTGTTTTCTGTTACATGGCGTATCACAACCACAACCTCACGCAACC
This sequence comes from Spatholobus suberectus, assembly GCA_004329165.1. Classification (NCBI taxonomy): domain Eukaryota; kingdom Viridiplantae; phylum Streptophyta; class Magnoliopsida; order Fabales; family Fabaceae; genus Spatholobus; species Spatholobus suberectus. The sequence continues at coordinate 11,826,002 of CM014733.1, forward strand.
AGACGTCCCACTCCACCATTTCCCGAACCAATCCATATTACCGGACCAACAACAACTCCCCTCCTCACCCGACCCTACCTCCAAACCTCCCACCAATCCACACCCTCTCCAAACCGCGCCCAGTTGGCTCAACGACGCCCTCCTCCGCACTCACTACACCGACACCACCACCAACACCACAGTCACTAATGGCAACGTTAACGCCAACAACAACGTTAACGGTTCCAATTTCCTGAACCTGAACCCGGGCTCCGACGCGCGGTGGCTGGCCCGGCCCGTCCTCCACCGTCACCCCGGCGAAGTCATCGACTCCGCCGCCGCCGGCGAGTCCCTCGGGGAGCCCGCCGATTTGAAGGGCGGCGGCGACGCCGTGAACTGGCAGATTGGGCGGTGGAAGGCGGAGATTCTGGCGCACCCGCTGTACGAACAGCTGCTGTCGGCGCACGTGGCGTGTCTCCGGATCGCCACGCCGGTGGACCAGTTGCCGAGGATCGACGCGCAGTTGGCGCAGTCGCAGAATGTGGTCGCCAAGTACTCCGCCTTCGGACACAACAACATCGTCGCGGATGACAAGGAACTCGACCAGTTCATGGTACTGTATCAAATTTTGCTTTTATTTATTTTCCATTCGGTTAGTGGTTCTCGTTGTTTTGTTTCTTAATCGGCGTGAAAATCTGAGGATTTGTTTCTCGTTGGTTTTGGATTAATTAATTAATTGATTGATTAATTATTATATTTTTATTTTATTTTTTGGTCTTCGGCGTGTCAGTTATGGAATTGGCGTCGCGTGCATTTTTTTACAGTAGCGGAAGCGAGATGAAACAAATTCGCTGCTTTTGTGGCATGAAATTGAGAGAGTTTAGTTTAAGTTTATATTGGGAATCGTAATCTTAATCAAGAGTCGCAGTTTTATTGCAATTTTTGATATTGTAGGAAATTTCAGATAAATGCAACCGATGCTGTTATAATTGCGGTTGTGGACGTGGCCGTGTTGGAATAGATTAGAGACCTGATGCAATTGCTTGGCCCAACAGGGAATTAAAAAGGATTATCTTATAAGATAATACTAAATTAGAATGAAAATTATCTTGTAACAAGTGAGATTGTGATTGTGAATTGAATGAAAGATGCAAATGGTTCGAATTTGAGTTATTGAGATGTTTTTTGAGGTGCTGAATTTGGTAATTAGGATGGTTTTAATTTTATCACTTTTATGAGCTGCTTTGGACTTATGAGGTCGTGTTTTGAGTTTTTGAGTTTCCTTATATTATCGTAATGATTTTTAATCATGGCTTATTGATATTGGGCAATAGCAATAGTTCGTTTTGTTTTGTTTCCTGCGTTCAGTTTCGTACTACAAGTCTTTTACGCTTCCTCTTTCAAGCTTCTGTCATAAAATCCTGGGGACTTAAGCTTGTATGTATTAAGTCATGTGAAGAAATTTCTTGCAATAATGAACTATGTTGGACCAGCATATTCCGTGCATCTTGATTATAATATGGATTTTTTTTTTTCCTGTATGAGGAAGTTTATTAGATGTGGTATAGTTACGGTTTTGATGTTTTTATGGTTGATGTTGCAGTCGCACTATGTTTTGTTGCTCTGTTCCTTCAAAGAACAATTGCAACAGCATGTCCGGGTCCATGCAATGGAAGCAGTAATGGCTTGTTGGGAGATAGAGCAATCCTTGCAGAGTCTAACAGGTGCACAGAAGTGTCTTCTTTTAGTAACTTTCACATCTTAAAATAAATGTAAAGATTTGTTGCGTGATAGAATGAAAATAACTTGTTCCACATTATTTTCTAAGCAGCTCTTTGTCTATTGTATGTTCCCTTAATTATGTTGCTGCTGGCAATTGAATTTTTTTTTTTTAGAATTGGTGGCTACTAGTAGTTGCGATCTATTTTAATGCTATGATTGCAATACTTTTAAATGTTGAACTTCTTTTATCTGTGCAAAATTCCTGCTATCAAGGAACCAACAAGCGATTCACTTACCCAAGCACGTGCAGTGACAAATTTTAACTATTTATGAGCAGAAAATTCTGACTGATTTAAGAACACATATGCAGTAGACAGTTTTTAGTTATTTAAGAACATGTTTTTTTTATTTTTATTTCTTTTTTATAAAGAATTACAAAAATGCCATTTTGTTTTCGATTTTTGTTTTTAAAGATTTGTATAGGAAACAATAAAAACGATAAAAATCCTATTTTCATTGTTTTATGTAAATCTTTGAAAACAGAGAATAAAGTAAAAATAATGTAACATTTTTGTAATTATTTATGAAATTAGGAATTGTACTTTCAACACCAGTGAGCTGTAACTGCATGTTTAAATTACCTAACAAGGTGAAATATCAGTTAATAGTATTCCAATTTTTAGTGATGGCTGATAATCTGATATATCAAGAGGAAGTACATGGCTACATGAATTCAATTTTCTTTTTTCTTCTCATATATGGACCATGGCTTTGGAAAAACCTTAATCTTTCGTAACTTTATTAACATTGAAATATATGAAAGCAAATAGTGAGGATTTACTAAACCCACATGCATTGCAACTTTGCAACAGATAGGATGATGATATTTTCTAGTGTCAGAAGAAAGTATTGTATAGTTCACAGTGCTTTGGCCTGTTGTCCAATACCATGATATTGTGTTCCTTGAGCAAAGTCTTCGAACTTTAGGTTCAATTAGCCAACATCTAGTGCACAAATTAAGCAGCAAAAGCAAAAACCATTTTCAAGTTGATGAGTAGTACAAACTGATAAATGTTCTCACATGCTGCATGATGACCAGGAGTTTCACCTGGGGAAGGTACAGGGGCAACAATGTCTGATGATGAAGATGACCAAGTAGATAGTGATGCCAATCTCTTTGATAGTAGTTTGGATGGGGCAGATAGCATGGGATTTGGCCCTCTTGTTCCTACAGAGAGTGAGAGGTCCCTCATGGAGCGTGTAAGACAAGAATTAAAGCATGAACTGAAACAGGTAAAGGATGTTGAATAGTTGATGGCTTTTCATTTCCCTTTCTTTTTAAATCTCTTCCCATATGATTGACCCCTTTTTATTTTATATACAGGGTTATAAGGAGAAAATTGTAGACATAAGAGAGGAAATTTTACGCAAGAGACGAGCTGGGAAACTTCCTGGTGACACAACCTCTCTGCTTAAAGCTTGGTGGCAATCTCATTCCAAGTGGCCTTACCCTACGGTAAGTTCGATAAATAAGAACTCAATATTTATATTACATAATTTTTTTTGGGAAAAAGCCTTTTAAACGTATAGACTCAGTTTCGATTAACTTCTAGTTTGTGGGAGCTTTTCAGTTGAGATAAGTTTTTGATTCTTAACTTACAACAAAGTCCTTGTAAGTTCATAGGTGATTATAGAGAAATTAAATGAGAGCGCTTATGAAAAGTTGAGGTGTATAAGTTAATTTTACTTATGAGAGAAGTTTCATTTTCTCAATTCATTTTATTTTCTTCTTCTATGAGTGTTTTCATACAGTAGATATTCCACAATGTTTTGCTGAACTACTCTGAGTGATGCTTTAATTGGACAAATTTATCTTAGAATTCAAAGAACATGAAGAAAGGTTTTCCATATTTGCCTAAGAATAAGCTTGTACACTTAGTCCGCGTGTTAGCACAACATTAAGCTTAGTATTTGCTGTCTACACCCTAAATTGAAGCTACTACAAGAGATTTATCAAGTGGCCTTTTTTTAAAGTAAATATTATCTGCTGTCTCACAGGCCACCGCTCACTTTTCAGTATTTTTGCTGAACTTAATTATGTGCTTTTCAGGAGGAGGATAAGGCAAGGTTGGTGCAGGAAACTGGGTTGCAATTAAAGCAGATTAATAATTGGTTTATCAATCAAAGGAAGAGGAACTGGCACAGCAATCCTTCAACTTCTACTGTCTTGAAGAGCAAGCGCAAAAGGTATTCCTATCAAAACTAGTCATTATATTTAGGGGAAATTATACCGACTTTCCCTTACATTAACGCTTATTACATTGACATCCTTTTTGTTTAGGAAAGTACACTCACCTCCCTTGCTTTTTTATTTTTAAGGGGACTTTGTGCAAGATCCATGCATAAAGTAAGGGAGGTATATGTATAATTTCTTAAACAAAGATGTTGGGGTGTGAGAGTAATGCATATAGAATGTTAATAAGCGCTAATTATAAGGGAGAGTGTAATTACCCTTTTATTGTGGTGCTATTTGGTACGAGGCAAAATGTAGGAACCTGTAATAGAAATCACAAATTCATCTTCATACCACTTAGCATTATTGATTATTATATTTTTCGTGAGCTTTGCACCAATCTTAATTTGAAAAGAAGTAATGCAGGGGATAACGGTTGATCATTGCATGTAAATGGAGCAAAAGTCAAAAGCCAATGCATGATTGTACTCTGTCAACTCTTTCTCGTTGGTCAATCATGTTGCACGAGAAGGGATTCATGGGAAGACAATGAGAAAGAACCACATTCTGTTTCTGTTGATGGGCCAGGTTTATAAAGCAGATAAGGGGCTAATATTGGTGAACCATTTTACTTATGCTTAAAGGCCTGCAGATAGTTTATAGTAATTGTGATGTTACATAATTAGGAAGTTCAGTTAGGAGTTATATACCGAAACCAAATTGGGTCACTCAACAGAACTATGATTTTTGTTCATGTTTTATTGCTCTGTGAAATATACTATTATAGTGAGGGGTTATGGGTGTACAGTAATAAGCTGTGCATTTTTCCTTACAATCATGCTCTTGTTTTTGTTTTTGTTCTCTCAATTGGTATTTGGGATGTATAGATCAATTTGTTGTAGAAATATGGTATAAGTTTTTACTTATTACAATCTAAATATTCATTGTCATGGTGCTTCAAGTCGTAAAAACTTTTAACTATTGTCGGTTGGAAGATAAATATTAGTGTGGTGGGTTCTTATGATTTGACCAGTAGATGGATTTGCAGTGGGAAAATTTTGGGGTGGAATAGACACCAAATGGAAATAAAGCTGATATTTTCTATTTAAAAGAATCTGTGATAGTGTCTGTCTTTTAGTGATCTTTGTCTGATATAGAAATTTGAGGAGTGTAGGTAATGAACACTAATAAAATATGCATACTATGTACGAAATCGGAACTAATTCGAAGCACAATCATTAGACCTTGAATTTGGGTTTACGAACATTTCATAAACTTCAATACTACGTGGCTGATTATTGCTTGCAATAAAGTGACAACGCCAGCACAAGACTGTTGACACTGAAATGATGCAATTATAATTTACACATGGCAATGAACTACTGTTTCCACCCGTCTCGTTTGGCAGCATGCAGTGCACTTAAGAATGGATTCTTCACTGTTAATTGGGTTGAACAATAAATAAATAATTTTGGATAAAATTAATTTTTTTATTCCGTAAGTTTAAGTTTTAATTTGATCTTTTAATATTTTTGTTTTTTTAATAGATTAATTTAACTTTTTTATTTCAATGTTATTCTCATTATTACTTCAGTTATTCAACTTAATGGTGACGTCTTAACATTACAATTAGTGTTATAATTGAGTAGACAATAAATAGTTTTTGATAAAATTAAGATTTTCATTTTGTACGTTTAATGTAAGTTTCAATTTAGTCTTTTGATCTTTTATTTACTTTAAGGTTAAATTACTTAGTTGGTTTTAAACTATTTGAGAATTTTTAAGTAGGTCCTTAAATTAGAAATTTTTTTAATTGGGTCCTTGATTATGTAATTTTTTTAGTTGAGTCCTTTGAATTTTTAAAACTCCCATAAATTGTTATTTTGCTCATTTTTTAGTAGCTTCAAGTCATCTTAAACTAAATCCAAGGACCTGCTTTTCTAGTTTACGGATCCAATTTTATTTTTTTTAGTTTAGGGACCTACTTGAAATTTTCTAAATAGTTTAGGGACCAACTGAGTAATTTAACCTTATTTTAATAGATTAATTTAGAGTTTGTTTGCAGTGGTTTTTGATGGTAAGTTTCAAAAATTTCAAGAACTACAACCAATTAATAATTAGTTTTTAGTTTAGGGTGATTTTTAGTTTTAAAAGTTGGTTTTTTTTTTTTTTAAATTTAGTTTCAAAATAAACTCAATTTGAAAGTTTTTATCCTATTAAAATTAGTTTAAGGATATGTTTGTGTGATGGTAACAGTGTGGTGGCGGTGGTAGTAGTCGTAGCGGCGATAGCGGTAGTGGTGGTAGCAACGTTGATAGTGGCGATGGCGATGGCGGTGGTAATGCTGACTAGTAGCAGTGACAACAGGAAGGACCATTATCAAATGTAGCGAGATTATTTTTTTTTAAAACCAAAAATCAAATTCACAATTTTTTTTCTTGGTTTTGAAAATGAACTGTTTTGAAATTGAGGTGAAAACCATTTCAACTGCCACATGCATTTTGTTTTGAAAATTACATTTGAAAATCAAAAACCAAAAACTCGCAATTACCCTAAACGGCCCTATAACTTTTTGTTTCGATGATTTTCTTAGTGTCACTTCAGTCATTCAAATCGACCATAACATCTTAACATTATATTTACGTGGCTATAACATTGTTAATTAAGACCTTGTTAACACAACATCACAACATAATGTTGTAGGTTTACTAAGATTCCCACTTTCCCTAATTCTTTTTTTTTTTTGTAAGTAGCATGCAGTTTTTCTATTTTTCTTCTGCTTCCACATAACCCTAGCTAATGCCATTTGCAATCACCTGTGTATGCTTGTTAAAAAGAAAATCTTTGTTCTAGGCTCAACAAAGGATATTTAGAAATGGAGAGGTATGGGTTGAGGGTCCACAATCTACATTATGCCAATAGCATCGTTGAGGAAAATGATAGCTAGCCTTTAAACCCACTTCACCATTCCAACACTGCAGCCAGGAACACTCAAAAACCCACAAGAAGGACCAACAGATCCACTTGGTTGATGGACTTTATTTAAATGTTTTTATTGTATTTTTTTTCCTTTCCTTAAATTACCTGGTGTTGCCAAGTGGATGACCTAGATATAATGACTATTAGCCCTAACCCTTTTTAAGGGAGAATTTATTATCGTATTTGGGATGAAGAATGTTTTTCACTTTTTTAGCTTATAATTTTACCCTAGAATTATTATTCTATCTACCTACCTTAACTTGTCCCCTTTTCCTTGGTTGCCCTCTATCAATTGGTGCTTTTATAGCTCCTACTCCATGCCTCCCAAGCCTCCCTTCAAGGAAGTAGATGATGCCTTACAAGCCATCATTGATAAACTTGGGACCCTCCAAATACAACTTGACAATCAACGGGGCTTACAAGATTCCTCCCATGCTATACTTCAAACCGCTATTAAGTCAAGGCATGAATCCTTCACCACCATCTTGGCTAGCCTCTTAGAGCAACTTGCCTTTGGCTCCGACCAACCACTCCTTCCATGGCCATCTAGCTAAGTGGACCCGCAAATATCCCTTCCCCCACCAACTATACCACCTCCTTTCCAAGCCCTCGACCTTAACTTCCAACCCATTCACCTCTTACCCCCTGCTTCTTTTCCTAAATCGGGTTGCCTATTTCAACCACCTTTTCCTTCCCCAACACACCACTATAATACCCATATTACCCAATCGAACACCATTCTAACTCCATCCACTAGTTGTGAGCCTATCTACACCCTTCACTCAAATCCCATGGCCCAACACTCTATCTTTTCCATATCACCACATGTCCTGACCTATCCAATTCTCACGCATTTACTTTACATCAACCTTCCTTTCCATGATTTGATCATTCACCTACCCCATTAGGACCTTCACCTAATCCCACAACTCTAACCATTACCACACCTCGAGACCTACACCCCTGCCATCAACCCAATCACCACCCATGGTAATTCTATTGTTCCTTCTCCACCACCAGATCAGTTTCTTCAATCAAAACCCTCACTGAAAGCATAATCTATGCACTACCTTCTACAACACAATCTATGCTCTACCTTCTACAGCTCCACATCTTAAGGCCAAGGTCAAATGTGAACGACTATCTAATGATAGTAGACCTTTAGACCCACTTCACCATTTTAACACCATAGCTAGGAACACTTAGAAGCCTACAAGAAGGACCAACAAGACCGCTTGGTTGAAGGACTTTATTTAAATGTTTTTATTATAATATTTCCTTTCCCTAAATTATCTGCTGTTGTTAAGTGGATGACCTAAATATAGTGATTGTTAGCCATAGCCTTTTTTAAAAGGAAACTTTGTTATCGTATTTGGCATGAAGAATGTTATTCACTTTTATAGCTTATAATTTTACCCTAGAATTGTTATTCTATCTTCTTACCCTATGTTGTCTCCTTTTTCCCTACACCACCCCTTATTAGAAAGGGTGTATAAATTTGCTATAATTGGTTTCTTTTTTAGTGGGAAAGGGTGTTTAAATCTGTGATGATTTGCATGGCTTAATGTTTTGGTTTAGGTTTCAATTGGTTAAATTAAGGTTGGGTTATTTAGGAAACTAATAGATTGACTTTAATGGTTTCTTCTATTATGTCAATGACTTGAATAATATCTTCCATACCAAATATTTGCTTCATCATCAAAGTTCAATTTATTATTTTTCTTTAAAGACAAAACACAATATGAAATCTTCTCAAAATGGTTAATGATATGCAAGCGTACATGGGTCAAATAATAGTAAAATTGTAGTACAAGGTAAACAACCTTTGTCGTCTCTTAAGGATTTTTGATTGTTACCAACCAAATAAGAATGTTTAGAAAAATAAAAAGTGGTGGGGATTGGTTCAAGAATAAAAATAGATTATAAGTGGATAGAGAAATCAATTCAATAAATACGACCAATCCACTTTTTAAATTTTCTAATCGGACTGTCATCGATTTCTAAAGATCTAATCCCAATTATTGATCCAATTCTTGTTTGACCTGATAATTAATTAAGCATCAATCAATTTCAAGAGAATACCTATTAAATTAAGCATATAGAATTTAATTAATTTGGGTTAGACAGTCATGCACCCTCTAAGTTACCATATCAATTTCTAAATTGATTCTATATCAAACCAATGATTAAGCATCAAAGATCCCATCAATCCCAATTGAAGTATGCCAAATCATGCGTTCAACATATTAATCAAGAATATAAACCCAAATTTAGATGATGATACACCAACCCAAAAAGAATTCACAATCAAGATTCAAAGAATGAGGAGAAACATTGATGGAGAAAGAATATAAACCAAGAATTGAAAAGCAATTTAAAATCAAACCTCAAGATCCAAAAAGAAACCTTAAACTAGCAAATTGATCGAAGATGTTTAGCCTTCCATGGAGGCTTCACATGAAATCATCAAAAAGAGAAAGAAAGTGAGAGAAAACCAAGAGAGATCAGAACTCAAGCAGGAAACAAAACACAATTCAACTCTATGAGGCTCTCCCCCAATTAGGTCCTAAAGATAGGTTTAAATAAAGTCTAAATAGGGTAAACTAAGGCCTAAGACCAAAATTTGGGCTCACTAGATGTTAATTGGCCTAATTACCCATTAATTGCTTAAGAGATAACTGAGTTGTAGAGCACATAACACTTGTTACTATCTTTGATTTATTCAACCCACAAGATGGCCGAATTGACTTTTAGTGTCTTCATAAAAGTTGTAGATAAATCTATCCTTGAAATTGGGGCATTGGTTTTGTGTCTTTTCAACCTTTATAGCTGAAGATATGCTCAAAATATTGCACTTATGTCAGTTTGTCAGGAGAAAATAATGTCCTCCAACTTCAAGTCTAGATTCGTCCATGATCTAAGCTGAATTAGGTCACAACTTCTTCATAGTAATTGTAGATTTTTCTTTAAGCTTTTCATAGACACTAAGATCACCTCAAATGCATGTTGACTAGTTATGACCTAAACAAGGATGAAAGGTTAAAACACCTTAAAATTTGAAAATCAACTAAGATTTGCATTAAAGCCTAATCAAATTCAAACATGCAAAACTCAACTAGAATACCAATATTAGGCACAAGAAACACCTAATATCATCAAGTACAAAGCCATAATAAGTGTGTTAAAATTGGTTCATCAATTAACAAAAAGACATTGGCTTATATGATGTTGGATGTCATGAATTCAAAAGTATAAAGAATATAAGACTACATTGAATAATAAAACAATTTTTTTTAATACCTAACTTATTTGTTTGAATCAAGGACATTTGATGTCCATAGGTCCAAAATATTGTTATGATAATATAATTTCAATATTTAAATGAAATTATGTTACACTAACAAAGTTGTTAAGTGAACAGAATCATATGATGTCTAGAACACAAATTGTTGAGAACTACATTCAAAAGTATCAGACTATAGAATATTACAAGGATTACTTGAAGATTGTCTAAAAGAGAGACCTTTCTAAATGTTTATGTTCCTTAATTTGAAATCAAATTTAAGACGATTATACTCATAGTACATCTTAAATAAAGTCTTAGTACAAAAAAAAAAGGTGTAAGACAAGAGAAAGAATTAATGGAAGAGTATTATTGTAACATAAAAAAGAAGGAAAAACATTGCCATAAGTACAACAAATTTTTAAAATGTGAACAACTCAATGAATAAAGAAACTATAAAACAAGATAACTACATTTCAATGACTCCATGTATTAAATGAATGTCCAAAATGTTCACCCAACTTTAGAGTCTTAAGTCGCAACATTTATCTTCTCCAAACTCTATATAAAGGAGTTATTTAAAAGAAGCTGTCAAACATTCCTTTTTTCTTCATTCATTTCTTTAAGTTTTCATTATATTAGTTTTGGAATCTTTTGTTCAATTGTAAGGAATATTATTAGCTATCATTGAATATTTATTGTATATCTCTTGATAGCGCCAAAAGTTTTTTTTTGTTGTATTTTAGTAAACTCTTAGAGTGTGATAGTGAGCTTGAATAGGTTTCTTGAAGCAAGAATACTTAGACACTTGTGTAAAGAATACTTGGTGTCTAGGAAAACTATTTGTAATCTTAGATTGTTCATAGTGAAAAATTCATATATGTGTATTAGACACTAGAGATAACTCTTATGTGGTTTAAGAGTGAACTAAGATAAATTTGTTGTGTGATTTGTCTTCCCTATCATAACTATCACGAAAGTAAGAGTCAATTCAATTAGATACACCTCTAAATCTTGAAAAGGAACGTAGGATACATTAAGTTAATTTACCCTCAATTACAATCAAAGCACTTAGGTAAAGAAATTAGTCCATTAAGCATCATTGTGTGAACCCCAAATTGGAAGTTTTTCTAAGATTGATTTCCCCAAATTTGAATTGCTTGCATTCTTAGATATTTGAATTTTAAACCCCTTTTTTTTTTTTCAAAATCTAAACTATCTTTATTCAATTTATATATTCTTGTTTAATTTCAATTAAACCATGATAACTGAGAAAATAATCATGCATTCCCCATGGAAGAACAATATTTTATTACTTAACAATACCATACACTTGCAGTTTGCTTGTATCAAGGAGCTTATTTTTCTCTGTCTTATATATGTTTGTTTATCATCATAAAAAATGGGGGGATTGATAAATCTAGATGATTCATCCCTAATATTTTAATGACGACATGCAAAAATATAAAATTATGTTGTGAATGATAAAGACAAATCTTTATTATACTTTCCATCTTAATGGGTGATAAATCTCTATTTAATAAGTTTTAGTGCATGATTCCATTACAAAAAGATGAGAAAAAGACTTATAAAAAGAAAAAAAATGCTTAGAAAAAGATAAAAATATTTTACTTTTAGTATTTGTGAATAAATAAACTCATGAGAAATCTTTTCCACTCTTTATAAGTAAATAAAACAAAGCTCTTTTATTTGGAAGGGCAGTGTGTGAAAGCTAGATGGCGTCCCAAGCTATTTGAAGATAAGCAGCAATTCTCCAATGGAAGCCGTTAAACATTGAGATTGTGCTTCAAACGCTGAGTGAAACACTTAGAAGCATTGAATCTCTCGAGTAGACCAGCATTTGAGATGCCAAACATGCTTGGAGACACTGGATTGGATGCTAGAGCATCATTTTCATGCGAGTATATCAACGTCCGACACGCTCTATAGCATATAATTGCTTGGATCTTGTCAAACATCTATTGCGCCCAATGTCCCAAACACCTAGCCAACGTGGGACTTTGATGGTAATTTCTGACAACACGAAACAGTTATGATTGATGTGTGTTAGGCCAATTTCAACTGATATAAAAGCCATTTGCAAGGCCCATTGGAAAGAGAGAGAACATTGAAACATGAATCTCACCATCACTCACCCTATTCTTAGGTTTTCTTTCCATTTCTACCATTGAAACTTCAACCCTTGAAGAGGATATTGAAGATTCAGTATATTCACTATCATCCATTGCCATTTCTGTCTTTCTTTCACTTTTTCCTTTCCCATGTTTTGCTAAATCTTCATTGTAGTTAAGGTTAAATAAGTTTTTTGAGATTCCTTTGTATTGATTCTTTAACGCAATTTCTTGTATTTATACGTAATCAACTCTATTTTTCATGCTTCTCGCAACTAACCATTGTTGAGATTGATCTTAAATGTGTGTAGTTTGAGGAATCATTTATGTATATTCTGATTTAGTTTTGATTACCATGTCATAAGTTGAGTCTAGAATAGTCCTTTATAAAACATGCGTTTTTGTGGATTTTGAACTTAATGTTTGATTTGATTTTCGTAGATCTACAAAAGTAAGGCATTGAGATTGATTCATAATGATTTTCACCACGGAGTTAGGTTGATTTACATTTGTGAAATCCAAATATCTAAACTTGTTGAATTGTGTTCAATTTTTGAGAAAATGCAAAGGATGAACATAAATGAGTTGAATCCTTAACTATTACCATCTATATAAAATCTTTTTTGAAAAATTATAAACATAGCAATAGATTTACTTTTATGCACTTTATTCTTTGGTGTTTTGTGTAGTGACAACACATTATTGCTTGCCTTTACAATAGTTGGTTGATTGAATTGAGCACACCACTCTAATCCTGAAAAGAATGATACCTTTTTCACCTTAGTGGGTTGATTGAATTTACAATATATATATATATATATATATATATATATATATATATATATATATATATATATATATATATATATATATATATATATTAATATTATTGCGTCTCCCTAATAGTAAGTCAATGTAATATTATTAAGTACAAAAGATTCGTCTATTAGCAAGATCGTCTATCAAGCATTTTCTAACTTCGTCTTACGGAGATTCAATCTTATGAAGAAGTATAGCTTATGTAATATAAGCTTAGAAGCTTGTTGGAAAGATTCCAAGCTTTGTCATTAACAAATCAAGATAAGTTAGAGGACTGCCAATCTAACACCTTTATTTTTGTCTATTGAACTGTTTTCGTAATTATTTTGTATTTATTTCTAGAGAACTGGATGAGAATCTCAAAAATTTGATCCCTCACGGTTATGTTCATATTAATGAGTAATACTTAGTTTAGATTTTTAATAATTTTTGGGAAATGGAGTCAATAAAATGGTAAAATGACTATTTTGCCCCTAAAAGGACTGGATAATTGAAAAAATAGATAAAAATAGTTAGAAGTATCTAAAATTTATTTTTAAGTCATTTATGTGCTTTGAATAATTAATAATAATTTTAAATTTTTTTTAGGAATTTATTAAGATAGTTTTTGTGAAATGACCAAAATGCCCCTAGTTGATTGTGAGAGCAGACTAGAGGCTTTTTGACTTCAAAATATTTTGAAATTTTCATATTTTAATTATAAAAATTTTATTTTGAAAAAAATAGTGAAAAATATAACATTCTTATTTCAATTTTTCAACTATTTGACTATTTAATTATGAAAAATCAAGAGAGAATTTTAAAATTATGATTCCCACCATTACGCTCAGAATTTCAAGAGTTATCTAATCATGACTTTTAATAATTTTTCCGAGCCGGAGCCCGAAAAAATTAAAAAATGACAATTTTGTCCTTATTTCTAAGCATTAAGGATTGCATAAGAAAAAGATTTAATTGATATTAAAATATCAATTTGAGCTTGGAATCATATTATATATATATATATATATATATATATATATATATATATTAAAATATCATTTTGAAAATTTTCTGGACATTCTGTGTAAAATGACCAAAATGCCCCTAAGTGTTCAATAAGCAAGTTAGTATTAGTTTGACATCCAAAAATGGTGAAAATAGTAATCTAGTTTATTTATAGATAAAATATTTAATTTTAGAATTTTCTTAAAAATTGTGATATTTATTGAATTAAAATGGTATTAATATGAATTTTCTAACTTAAAAATATAAAATAAATATATAAATTTTGAAATAAATTAATGAAATGAAAATTAATTATTAGAAACTTATTTTTGATGAAATAATGTATTTGTCCAGTTTTACATTTAATTGCATTTTTTTGATATTAAAAGTCAATTTTTCAAGTTTAGGCGATTTTATTGGTATCGGTTAATTTATCTATAGATAAAATTGACATGTAGAAGCTAAATGGCTAAGGGAGCACATCGCCAACCTAGGAATAGCTGATTCATTAGTCTAATTTTGATATGTGTCCCTAAATTAATTAAAAAGAAAATAAAAAGTAGGTTTTATGATTTAATGGATGACCTCACTTTGTGGACACCTAACCCACCTCCTGCTTTTATAAATAGGCCCCAAAAAATTCAGATTTTCACTCACCTCTTCCTCTCTCAAGCTAGCCAAAATATTAGAGAGTTTATCTCTCCAGAATTTTCTTTTCTTTTGCTTTGTTTTTATGCTAAAATTTTACTAGTTTTCCAACAATTAGTAAAGTTCTCTTCCTAGAAGCTTTGCACCAACAATTTCATTCTTTTCATCAACCACCTTAGAGGTAAATGGGGGAGTGGGGTTGGTTCTAAATTATTGTTACTTTACATGTTGGTAGGAAAGATTTTTCCCTAAACCTTTTTAGGCATAATTTTAATTACTATTACTATTATATTATTATGTTTGATGCTAAACTTTAGTTTTTAAGTTATTACTTTGCTTAAATTTAAATTATTAAATTATAATTGCTAAGTTGTTACTCTACTCAAATTTAAATTATTAAATTATATTTGTTATGCTGTTACTCTGCTCAAATTTAGAAAATTAAAATGTATTTATTTAGTTGTTATTTTGCCAAAATTTTAGTAATTAAATTATAATTATTAAGTCGTTATTATGCTAAAATTTTATGTGATTATGGTATTGTGCAATTTCTATAATATAAGACAGAAATATTGATTGTACTGTTGCTTAAATTAAATGAGATTAGAAAAACCTCTGTTTGAGAAGTTAGAAAGTGATAAATTAGTAAGTAATGTAAAGTAAGTGACATGACATCCTGCTAGGGAAACTACAGTTTGGTACACTACGGGATGAAAGGTAGGGACCCATGGTTAGGTCTAGAGGGTATGGTATTGAGTGGTAAGCGTCCTAATAGCCAAGGTAACACTCTTGAGCCAGGACAATTACTTAACCAACTTGATAACCCTGACAACTGCTCAGCATCATTAGGATTGGTGAGAGTATACCTCTATAAATAGATATCCTAAATTGTTATTTTGTTTCTTAATGATGTCGAGGACTGTACCAGATGATGATATTGAGAAAGGTATATGTACTCCCATACTCCCAGTCACTTCCTAAGTTCTGTTAAGAACTATTACTCACTAATGAAAAGTATGAATCAGTACTGAGTCAAGGATAGTATAACATAGAATAAACTTTAGGTTTTCCTTTTTTATTGTCAACTGTGTTTTATTTGTATTTTATGATAGAATTCCTACCATACATATAGAAGTGATTTTAGAACAAATCACCTCACTTGATTACTTTTTCTTTTATGCATGATTGATCGCGATTAATGAAGACCCGACTGTTAATGAAGACCTATAGGGCTAGTCTGATAGTTTGTTATTTTATGGAATAGGATAAATGGACACTACTATGACTAGGATCTTTTTGATATACTGGGAATAAGTAGTAATTATTTTAATGTATATTTTGATCTTCCTGTATTTCAGTAATTTTTCTGATTATGAAATCATGTGTACAGTTCTATGATGAATATATACAACTTTTATTTATTTTTTTACCACCATTTTCAAATTTTGTTAAATTCACAAATTTTCTATTATTAAAAGCGAAAATTTTTTTACTCGCATTATTAAATAAGTAAATAAGTATGAGTTATGTTCAATGTGAATGAGTGCACAACCAACTCCTAAATCAAAAGACATGAAAAAGCAAAAAAGTAAGAAACAAAACAACAAATAAGATCAACAATGTTCTTGCATCAAAAAAATTGAAAATCCCAACCTACTGTACAATGCAAGTATCAAGAAAAGAGATAAGTAGATTGTTTTATCAACTCATTTGTGACAAGTTGGTGAAAACATTTATTATTACATTAAATGACCCAACATTCACATTTTTTGATGTTTGAAGGATAGCTCCAACGTATTCTTTCAAGCCTCCTATAAAAACCTCAAGAGAAAACAAGGTATAAAGATCCAGGAGAACAAGTTGTGAATAACTTTTGAGCTTTAAATTTCTTTGTGAAACATTCTTTGTAAACTTAGATTATTCTCTAAGCATTGTTAGGCTATTCTCTATATCCTTGTACTCAACAGACGATAGCCTAAGGTTACCCTTGTAAGCATTTCTTTGTGATTTGCATAAGAACATGAAAAGGCTTGGTAAGAAAGAATACTTGATGTAATTTCCTAAAGAGACAAAGACGAAACAATATTTGTTTAAGCCTAAAAAGGCTTGGTGAAAGAATACTTGTAACACTCTAGAATTGTGTTTCCTATAATTCCTTTTATAGTGAAATTCCTAGTGGTTTGCCAAGAATTGAACGTAGTTTCTAGGTGAGACAAACTAGTATAAATTTACTATATGTTATTTTCTCTTTCCCTTATCAGTTTATAATTCTACTAACTAAGAGAGTTGATATTGTAATCAAAGTTATTTTGTTTCATAACTTAAGACTTTTTAAGAAAACTATTTTTAACAAAGACGAAGCATTTGTCCTCCTCCACGTGTGTTTATAAAAGATTGTGAAAAGTTTTTAAAAGAAAATTCAAACCCTTCTTATGTTTTCCTATGTTTTACAATTAGGTTCATCTTCTCAATTAAATTTAACATTATCCCTACCAGTAGGCCATGCATTTTTCACCATATATTGCAACAATATAAAATGATCCTCGTTAACCATACGTCTACTAGCACTTGAACTTCCCCATAAGTCAATGTGTGGCACAATTTCACCATGTTCAGTCCAAAACCAATAACATGGTTTGAACCCAAACTTATACATGTGGAGCTTCACATAAAAAACAAAATATTTTCATGTACATGCACCTCATAGAATGACATTGAATTACTATTTCACTAACAAAATACAATTATTGTTCAACTTTGTTTATAAATTTGTCACCTCCATTGACAAACTTCAGTTTTAACCCCTCATCTCTAAAATAAATCCTGTCATAAATCCAACTATGGTTTGAAGGATAACACTTCATTTATTGCTTGTTGATGAGATAAGACTAAATAACATTGACGAAACATAAAAAACTACAAAAATTTCAACAACATTTTCCCTATATTATGTTTTCAATTAACAAATAAATATCAGTATACTTAAAATATAGTATATATTTCTAAATTTTCAGCACACAGGCACACAAGTTGATATAACATTATCTTAGCTAAATAGTTAGAAAAAAAAAGAAAATTAAATAATATATTACTACAAATTAGCTAAATTTTTTAAAAAATAGTTATGAATTAGCTATGATTATTTTTCTTAGCTAATTTGCTACTCATTTTATGCTACAACCAATTTTATAGCTATTTCATAGCTAAAATTTTGTATTAGAAATTAGCCACGAAGTAACTACTAATTTTGATATAGTTAGTTATAAAAATTCTTGTACTGTAATAACTCCACCAATATACGAAGGAAGAAAACTTACAAGATGTTGATATTTATATAAAAAAATTTATATATAGGTAAAACTAAAAAGGTAAATAAAAATCAAAAAGTGAAAAATGTAAATAAACATGTTAAGATGTTGTTGCCATTATTGAAGAATATCAGGGGACTAATATGGGATATATTTCTATCAATTGACCATGATCAAGGCATACAAATGAACTTAATATCACATCAGTTATATGAATTCTTTCTAATTATACATTGCTTAATTTACCAATTCTTATGTGATGTGGGATTTTTTATTTACACTTATCACTCTAACAATTTTACAGGAAAGAAAACAATTATGATGTTGGATCTTGGAATTTAATTTTGACGCACTACGCTAAAAGAGGGGGTGGGGATCACTATAGCACCGACAATAAAAATTTACATTTCCTTTACGATCAAATAAACAATTACTCTTTCCAGAATGTACCAAAAAAATAAAGAATTATTCTTTTAATCGGAGTTTATCGTAGCTAATAGTGCCAAATCATCGAGTCTTGGGTGATGCGTATCGAGTGGAGAAATAAAAACAAGCACCATGATCCTCCTTCCCAATTCCATCGTCAAAAATTAAGCGCATAACTAATTGGGTCATATTGCAACGTTGTTCTCCTTTTCTTGGTGCCAATGCATATCCTCAACCCACGTATAAAAGCCTTCCACTTCGGTGACAATACAATTTTCTTGTTTGCATCTTGCCTTGATGTGGTGGCTACAACGAGAGCATAGTCCTTGGAAAAAGCCACAGGTTGTGGTGGGTGTGGCATTGTAATCTGCATGGTGAAGTGCACACACTTCTTTTGGTGTTGATGGTTTTCAAGCCACGGTGGGTGTATGTAGCCGCTTGAGAGTGAAGGAATTAGGAAATACCAAAAGAAACTCGAAGTTTAATTGGTATACAAATTCTAAAAACCTCCTCACGTAAGCTTATATGGGCATATAAATATGAGGCATTATCAACCGCGTTAAAATACAATCTATAAATTCAAATTTTGAATTTTGTTATCCATATCTTGATATAATTTTATCATGATAATGCTAACAAAATTCAAAACATATATTTGATAACAAACTAAAAATTTAAATTTGATAAAAGGAAATCAATCAATCCTCTATCCTGTCTATATATGAACTAGTGTTTCAGTTGAGGATATGTATTATTTTTACACACTATCATCCAATCACAAACCAAATGATAATAACTACTTTAAAAGTCATATCAAACATAATTTCTAGTTGGTTGAAAATAAAAAAAAAAACTTTTACATTGACCATGCATACCCATTAAACTCATTTAATAGAATAAATGTTTATTTTGTAAAACTAAAATTTATAATAAATAAATATTTTTGAACGTATAAATTATATAAGAAAATAGGCTATACATTAACTGTATAAAGTAATTTTTTACTGTCATCTAATCACAAACTATCATGTATAGTAAGTTTGTTGACTTTTACAATAATTATCTTAAAAATCATGCCAATGATGATTTCTAATTAGTTGATAGTATAAAAGTTTTTACACCGACAATGCATGACTATTAAACTTAAATTATATTATAATTAAAATTTATAATAACTAAATATTTTTGAACATATAAATTATATTTTAGATTTATTATAAGCAATTTATATTGTGACATAAGGTTATTTTTAACCATTGATAATTTCTTTTAAAAATATTAAAATTCAATTTAGAAATAAAGATGAATAAGATAGATTGAAAGAGACAAAAGATTAAGTAAAATCCTTAAAAATATTCTTGTTAAAAAAATTGCTATAAATGCTCTCGTTGAAGAAAAGTTCCTAAAAATATTTTCATTTAAGATAATTATTCTAATTTTTATACATAGAGAATTAATTAGGGATGACAAAGCGTGTTGGGCCCGATGGGCCGATCCACCAGCCTACTCAATTTTGGTGGGCAGGGCTAGGTGATTCAACTGCCGGCCCCGCCAATCTGCGAGCTGGGGAGGGTTGGCCCTTTGGGCCACATTATTTTTTATAAAAAAATTAATCTTGATAATTTTTAAGATCCAAAGAAGTATAAACATCAATCAAGTAAAGCAACTTCTTATTTTCTCCTTGATCCCTTGCTAGTTAGAAATAAGAAAAAGAATATGACTAAATTAACAACTAATATTAAGAATCAAATACACCCAGTATACTCGAATGTATATTTCTATTTACAAAAAGTTAAAATTAAAAACATATATAATTTTTAATTAATTAATTAAGAAATATAATTGTATTGAATTTTTTATTAAATTTACATTCTTTTTTTCTTATTTTTTTTTTAATTTTTGGTGGGTTGGCAGCTTGCTAGCCCACCCCTAAATGGGATAGGCCAAAACTTCCAACCCACTCCTTAGTAGGCGAGTCAACTTGCCCCAGCCCATTTTGTGTAGGCTGGTGACGAGGCAGGCCAAAACAGGCTGGGTTTACCCGCTTTGTCACTCTTAGGATTAATTGCAACAAATAAAAAATAATAGTGATTCCTAATTAAAATAAAAATATTACAAAAAAATAACAACAAATAAAAAATAACAGTAATTCCTAAAGAAAAGTACAAGTATCCTAACAATAAAACTCTAATAAGTATCCTAAGAATAAAACTCTAGCTTTAGTTAAAAAGTAACAATAAAAACACTTAAAAACTCCATTTATTCATTTTTATTTTTTTCCTTTTTACGACGATCAACTAGTAGGAGTCAGTTTAAAATAATGTTTTATAGACACCCAATATTTATCTACTCCTAAAAAGAGAAAGAGACAGAAGTGATGGATATAACAATCCATAGTAATATGATGACAATATCCCAAGTCTATTTTGTTTCTTTGTTTACCCCTGATGTTGCACTCTCTTGCCCCCGTGGGTTTGCGAATCGAGCTGCGAAGCCTGCACATTCAGCATCATGCTTATATGTCCATCATCAAAATTTAGCGCATAACTAGTCGAGTCATACTGAAATTGTGTTCTACTTTTCTTGTTCTTTAACCCCTTTTCCTTCTCGTTTGGTTTCCGTCTACTCCAACAGGTGCAGAGTGATCCTGGGAAAAAGCCACGCGAGGTTTCTTCAACGCATGATTGAGCATTTTGCTCCTTTGGCTTTGATGACTTATGATACATAGCGAGAGGTACTAGGATTTAATTCCCTTCTGCATTAGGCCAATTGTTCGAATATGTTTAGTGACCGAAAGAAAAACACAAAGAAATTAACTAGAAGTTATGATGAATTTCATGTTTGACCTAAGTGATGTTAATCGTATAATTCTCTGAGATTAAGCATTATTATAAAAATATTAGATTATTTAAAAATTATCTTTTATTAAAAATATTATTTGTGCATCAACAGTTTTTTATTCTATTTATTTAAAATATCATAATAAAATTTAAAAAATAGTCAAAACATATCTGATTTTCTGAAATTAAAAAAAAATTGAAGGAAATTATTTTTTGTAAAATAACTAATAATTCAAAATAGATAAAAGGAATGGAATACATAAAGATACAAAATTTAAACATTTATCAATATTATAATCTAAAATTATTAAACAAATCAAAAGTGGGTAATATGGCCAAAGAAAAGTTAACAAAACACACAGAGAAAAAGACAGCCGAAATGTCTTCTCGAAGGTTAGAGACGATTTGGGGGGGCCCCAGAAGAGAATAATTTTCTTAGGATTACAAATTTGCATTATTTAATTGGAAACAAAAATACAAATACGACAAGCATATATAAAGAAATAAGAAAACTCTTATGACCATGAAATATGATAAGCATAACCTAATAAAAAAATAAAGAAATTTTTAGGATCTGTTTGATAATAAGGATATAATAAAATAATTATCCTATCTTATTTTAATCAATAATTTGATGCATTTACAAGATATAATTACCTTTTTCTATTACCCGTCCTATCTTGGAGTGTAATTCATATCCTATAGAGAAAGATGAGCTAGGAAACAATAAAATAAAATACTCTCTCTCTCTCTCTCTCTCTCTCTCTCTATATATATATATATATATATATATATATAACTAGAAAACAAAGAAGACGAAAAACAAGAGAGAAAGAGGAAAAGAAAACAAACAATGGATGCTTTAGCTATTTATATGTTTGAGGATATAAGGAGACGTGCCTATCAAGTTAGTTTTATTCACATTATGATGTTACTATGCATTATTCTCACTTGCATAATAATTAATTCTCAATTTACTTTCGAGCATGCCTATTTTAAAGTGAATTTATTTTCTAAGTGTATAAATAAAATAAAAGTAAATATGGTCTTAATTTAATTTAAGTATTTTTGGACCCTCCCAAATTTTAAGTTAGGTACATGGCCTAATTTAACAATTACTATACACCAAGTTCATAGACATCAATCACGCCACCAACTAAGAAAAAATCAGCTACACATCGATTACATCATAAGCTAAGGACTAATCAATCACACATCAGGCTACAAGCTCAAGACTAAATGGCCACACATCAAATCCAAATTCATGTCAATTAATTATTAATATCACCATTTTTTCGATTGTTGAAAAGTAGTCTTTGACTAAGTAGTGAGAAATAGTATTTTAATAGACTATTTTGACTAAATGTCAAAATATGGCTTTTCTACTGTTTTGATTTTAACAGGGCTATGATGGAAAAAATTGAAGATTTGAAGAATCAAGATTGTAGACATCATTAACGGTGGAGATTAAAGACAAAAGTTATCAACGGTCAGAATGTTGGAAGTTATTAGGAGAAGTTTGTAGAAGTTACAGGTAGTTAGGATCATTTGTCTATAAATATCACTTTGTACCATTGGAAATTGTAAACAACTTACATATCCTAAGTCCCCAACGTTCATGGATCGACGAGTCACTACAATTTTTCCAACCACCATTTCAGTTTCAATAATTTACATTTTGCAATATTCTTTTCTTTAAATTTACTGTATTTCTTCATTGTTTTTCATTACTTTTCTGTACTCTTCTCCCTATCTTTTTTCTTCTCAAAACTTATACTTTTTTCTTCTCAATTTCTTCTCTTTTGTCTATAATTTATTCCCAAGATCAATCTTTGAGATTGATAAAAAATTTAACCACAGACCTAGGGTAAAGGGCCTATAAAGGAGTATAAAGGCCTCCAAAGGGAATAAATGTCTCCTTCCTCAAATCTAGAATAGGATTATGTTTGTTGACAAAAAAGGTGCAAAATTTTTCTAACAACAAAATGGTGCGCTAGGTAAAGGGTCCCAAAATGGGTATCTTGTGTTAAATTTGCTAATGAGTTTACACTTCAATTCATGATCGTAAACAACTTGTTTAGCCGAAACATGAAATTGTTGTTATTAATAGATTTTATCTATATATAAAGAAAACTCCATCCCTCATATGTGTTAGTTCATACTTTATGTCTTTGTAATCTTCACAATGAATTTGCAGATTGGGGGCACTCGTCTTCTTCTAAAGGGGTGAAGGGAAAACGTTAGAATGTGGTCATACAAACATACTCTTGTAGTATCTGTTGGACCGTCTCAATGCTTTTTGATTCCAATGAATTGAAAATTCAAGTAATATTCCTAGGCATGATACTTCTCATTTGTTGGAAGTAATAACTACAAAATGGGGTTCATAATTATTCAATTTCGATATTGACTATGGTATAAAAGAAAAGATAAAGAATGACGCCATTTCGAGGCCAATTACCATTTGAAATCCCTTCCATCTTTTTAACATAATAAGTATTGTGCTTCTGATTGTCATTCAAAAATATTTTTTGGTATTTTAAAAAAAATTTATTAGGCCTCAATGATTTGAAGTGTAGGCCTTAGTGTTTGGTTAGTCATTGGAAAGTTTATCAATTTGAAATTTATTATGACATTCAAAAAAAAATGAATGACGATTTTTGTAAGGCTCTAACTAGTTGGGATTAGAACTTAGCCTGTATTCAGTTAAATCAGGGAAAATAAAACTTTATTTATTTTAAGTTAATGAAGACATGGGTAAATGTTTCCTGTTTGGTGTAAACTTGAGTTTTTATATTATAAAACATGGAACCTATTGCAAGAAAAATACTATGCAATAAATATTCATGTAAGGGAAAAACATAAAGGATTGGCCATGTATAGTGACTGTGTATGCAGGTACTTGATAGACAATTTATATGTACAAGTATAAATCAACCTAATCCAGCAAGTGAGTATAAAACTCAACAATGTAAAACATAAAGTAACACTTTAAAATCTTGAAATTGTTGTCCGTCAGTACCTGACAACAATTATACATGAGATGTTGGGAGAAGGAAATGTGTATAAATTCTCACATGCATTCAAAAGAAAGGTTCCATACACAATTCGAAATAATAAAGGAGTTACACAAGTTTACAGAATAATAAAATACATGCCCATCATAAGAGAAATATAGTTATCCAAACAAAACTAATTAGTCCCACTCTAACAAATTAAGGTAAGGTTAAACTTACACTACGCTTGCTCCTCTTACACCTTGCCAAATCTATAGCTCCATCTACTAACCCTACTGATTAGGGAGAGGACCACTTGGGCCTCCATGGTGGAACTCACCAAAGCTGTCACTAGAAGGATCCTCGTCACTATTACTATTGTCCTGATTTGCACTCATCTGGGCTGTATACTCAATTATGTCTGTAGGGGCTTTTAAAGGTCTAGCTGACCAAGAAAGTATAGGCATAGGAGGACGTACAATCTTCCTTAAACCTACAAGGGTCCTAGGCCCTCCAAGCCTTGGGCCAACCTCTGTTGGCACAACATAGGGGCGAGCAACAGCCAGAACCATCACGATTGTTGCTTTCTCTCTCTATTGGTACCCTAGGCCTTAAAGTAAATGAGGTCACTGAAGAAGAAAAGGAAGAGGTTTTATCTTGGCAAGTCTTATAATCCACGAGTATCAACAGATACACGTCCTCTACCTTAAGGGTGGAAAATATAGGGTCGTCATTGCCATCAGCTCCATGCCAAAAGGTAACTTTGCAGGAGAATATACTGCTATAATTGCTCCCACGTGGATTGATACTATGCTTTGTCCATTCACCATCTCCCAATGTGATCCAAATGTGTTGACGCTCGTCCATTCTTTACTTGGTGACAAGCAGGGCCATAACCAAGAAATAAAAGACAAGGAGGTAAGATATGCAATCCACAAAATAAAGATATATCATATCAGAAGAACATAGCACAACAGTTCAAAGGGGTGCCACCTACCATTGGTAGTAACCCCCCTAACACACACACACACACACACACACACACACACATAAACACCCCACCCACCTACATGACCTGGGCAACATTACAACTACAACGGTTCATTCATGAGCCAAAGAATCACAGACATGCTACCACAATCATAGTCCTTTAGTCTAATCTTTTACCAATTTAGTTCAAGCAAGAAAAACATTATTATGTCCTAGTGCATAGCATGTTCAAGCTAAGGTATAGCAATCATGAACCAGACAAGGCATTACAAGCATTATCAAGTGCAAGCAAGTTTTCACGATGGGTTAGTTAATTCATCTACATATATGTTATGCATGTTGTTCTTCATAGACTATTTCTATTTCTTTGTTTACTGCATGCTTGAGTAAGGGGTGCCCTAGTCTTCGTAGGAGCATCAACTCTTCTGCTATGTGGGTGGGGATGCTTTCCATAAAGGAATAACACAATTCTCCCATAAAAAGGTGAATATTCCATAAAAGATAAAACCAAAGTATAAAGGGCAAAGGCCAAATTTCTTAAAGGAATGATCAACTGTCTTATAAAAGGGTGAAAAGTAGGTTTCTTAAGGGAACAATCAACTCTCTCATTTAGGATTGAGAATATGCTCCTTAAAGGAACAATCAACTCTTCCATTGAAGGCTAAGTGCGCATTTACCTAAAGGGTAGCATCCACCCACGTTAGACTACAACTCTCCTATATAAGGCTAATTATAAGATGCATGATGATTTATTAAGTCTTTCTCTTTATTAGATACAAAGATGAGAAAATTAGAGATGAATTTTATAAAGAAAAGCCTTATATACCCTATTACAACGAAAAATTATTTTCAAAATCATTTTCCTCAACCCTAAAAGAAAAACCTTCAAAGATTTGAAAAAGAATCTTTTCCAGACTTGTAATAGAATTTTGAAACACTTGAAATCATTTAATCGCCTAGGGCGATTCAAGGACATCTAAACTTCTTAGTTTAAAACTCATTTTGAGGTAAAACCCACATAATAAACAAGTGTCAAAAAATATGAAGGACATCTAAACTTTGCACTTAAGTTTAAACATCGACCTCTTTAAAATATGTTTTCATGAGTTATAAATCAATACCAAATCAAATTTAAGGAGAAGATATCAGGGATAGTTTTTAAACAACTAGTTTGGGTGAGGAAAATATAAAGATTTGTATATACAAAATTCTTGGTCAAATTCTCAAAAAGGGCTTCCTCAAAACAGTAAAGAATCCTTGGGATTCATCTCAAAATGATGTAGCCACATTGGGCATAGGGATATAGTTAGAAAATAAGCTCAGAACGGAAATATAGTATTTTTGCACCATTTCCCTCATCATCTTGGGTAATTTTATAAAAGTTTTCTATATCAAGTAGTTGGTTTGGTGAAACCAATTGCCACAGATCTAGTCAGTTATTTATTTTAGACTACCAATTTAGGGAAAGTACTACATCATTTGCAAATTTAGATATCTAGGCATAACCAAAGATATTCATATTAGATTTTCATTCACACAAAATATGCTATAGTAATTAAATTTCATTATAACTCATATATACAGTTCATCCACATCAAGTATAGCCTTTGAGTATATACATACTATTATTGGTAGTGCAAACAAAACAAATCATGCGTGCAGACATAAGGTAGCAATGCATATGACATCAAATCGAGCATTTAAAGTTTGCACATACTCACACAAGACATAGACCAATCAGAAGCAGTGTCTAAGCACATTTGTATCAAATTATCACAAGGAAGGCATTACTAACGATATATCTATGAATTACAACCCATACACGAACATTGAAACTCAAACACTTTTAACCACATAATTAGCTTTACTAAGAAAATAATTAAAAATCACAAGGACCTCCAATGGAGGTGGGACCAGTTTCATTTGAAAGCTAACATTTTAAGCTATGAGGCCATTATAGGATTTTGGCTAATTCTTCCTACATCAATATCAGTTTTAAAAACAAGACAAGGCCTCATGTAAGGCGAGGTTTCAACACCTCTTTTCAACTTGGT
Organism: Spatholobus suberectus; assembly: GCA_004329165.1. Lineage (NCBI taxonomy): Eukaryota > Viridiplantae > Streptophyta > Magnoliopsida > Fabales > Fabaceae > Spatholobus > Spatholobus suberectus. The sequence continues at coordinate 11,853,398 of CM014733.1, forward strand.
TTGGATTTCCAACTTGTTCAACACTTATGCATGGATATGGACTTGGGCGAGGTTGCTTCTAGTCACATTTAAGGTGTAGGAAAACAAGGGAAATAGCCTATTACATGGTTCCATCATTGTGCCTCACAGTTTGATGAAAATAATAGCTATACACAAAACTATCCTACCCTAAAATATATTAAAGGTATCTCCAAAATTCTAGGGAACTTTAAAAATTATGGGACTAAAAAGGATCGAAAGAGGGCACCTAAATCTAGATACCCACCAAGGATTTTGATTAACTCAAATAGGATAGTTCACACGAGGCCTTCAAACATAGGACATATGCTGTCCAGGAATTTTAGTAATCATGCTTAGCATGGTTTTGAATTTCTGGCTTTACATAGCCTTGGACAAGCTTTAACACGTGGCCATGGGCATATTTAGACTTTTTAAAAGTATATGGAAATATGGAAGATAGTCCTAATACATAATTCACACCATAGCCTTTACAAATGGACATAAAGAGTTCAAAACTTCCCTACACCTAAAAGTACTAAACTTGTCTTGCTAAAATATTCAGCAAATATTTTAGGAACCAGAGAAAATTATAGGACTAAAAAGGTTCAAAATTAGACACCTAAAACTAAGGGACTAAAAAAGATCAAGGGTGGGTTGCTAAAGGGTGGTTCACACAAAAACATCAAAAGTATAACAAAAATAGGCAAAAATTCTAGCAATCACGTACAAGACTTAACAGTGTTTCTTGACCTTTCATGTGTGACCAGTAGAGTAGCTCAATGAGCCATTCTACCTTATAGCTTTATATCACTTCAATGGTTTATTTCCAATCCCCAAGGCTCCATATTTCACACACAAAACAACAAGTAATCATAATCATCCACAATCCACAAAACCACAGAACAAGATACAAAAGAAATGCAAAGACATAGTTTTTAATATTCGAAGCTATAAGCTGTTAAGAGTAAGGTGCTCCTAACTAACTCCACATACCTATTGCACATAGGCTATCTCACTACCCCGTTAACTTGAATGGTGAGAGTTCCACTGGTTGCGATCTAGGTTTCGCTTGCTTTTCTTGCTCTTTTTGTCGCCAAACTTGCAATTAGTGTCGTTTTCTCCTTAGTTATCAGATCGATGATTAGGACCTATTAAAATGAAGCTTGTAATGCATAGAATAGAGAAATGCCATTGCATATGGCTTTTGAAAGTCTAAAGGCCCACATGCAAGATCTAGAAGTTGTGCCTGGAAAGAGAGAGAGAGAGATAGGTTTTTGTAGTTTCGACTCACCGTGAGTTCTTTCACTTCAAGATAGCTACACGATGTGATCTGAGCTTCATGAGCGAACAAAAAGCACTCCCTTGGGTTGGTTATGAGTTCGATTTTGAAGAGGGAGCGAGAAGACATGCATGCAAAGGTGGAAAAGGAATCGTGGTGGCTTGGTGTGGTTCGTGGTTGTGGTTTCTTGGCGATTTAGTTTGGTTTGGTGGTGGTGGTGAAGGAAAACTGAGAGAAAGAGGAATGAGATGGTGGGGTGGTGGCGATCTAATGGTTGGAAAGGAGAGGAAGAATGGAGATGAGCTTATGGTGAGGGGGACGAGATGGAAGGAGACACGAAAGGAGAGGAACTGAGAGAGTTGAAGGGGAGGGGCATGGAGGGAAAATGAAAGAAGAAGGAAGGGGGTGTGAGTTTAATATATAGAAGGGGAGGAAGAAAGAAGCTGCGGACGTGGTGGTGATGTGTGTGTAAGTTTAGGTGGGGTTATATATATACACACACACACACATACATATACCAGGAGTGGGAAAAGTGTAGGAAAGAGGATATGATGGGGGTCTATAATGTTTTGGCTTACTCTAGGGAAGCTTTGGATGTGTCGAATCTCTTCGCGGGTAATTAGTTAACTAACTCACTAACTGTAGCTATAATGTAGCTAACTACACTATATGCTCGTGCATGTATTTGAATAAAACTTTTATAGCAACTTTTATATAAGAATGTATGCTTATAATTAAAAATACTTGTTTTAAGGAAACTCATTTTAGGAAATCCTTATAGCAACTTAATTTAACTTAAAAAGGTCTATTTCAAAAACTTTTACCCTTAATCTTATAAGTTAAGTTGCTATAATAATTTATATTTTAAAAAAAAAAGATACTTTAATTTAGAGAGGCACTTGCCATGTAAATACCTTAGTTTAAGACCCAATAAATTAACATAAGCTATAGAAGGAAATAATCTATAGTTCATATATCATAAAATAGTTGTTGTAGCAATTATAGCTTATAACAACAAGATCTTTAACTTAATAAAATGCTCATAATATGATGGTTCTAACTTTGAAAACTGAAATTATTCAATATAACTAATACAATGAATATAGCTATAAATTGGTATATTATTATTTTGAGCCATAAGAAACATAATATTAATTGAGCAAAAACTAAAACATTAATAGCTTAAAAACTATCATAGTATATTTTACTTAAAATATGAACCATTGTTCTCTCTCTCTCTCTCTTTATATATATATATATATATATATATATATATGGATCTTAACAGAAAAGCCTTTATGAACAAACAGAATAATTGGAATTCAAATAGATAGTTTAGAACCAAACATGATATAAGAAAAGGAATTATGATACTTTAGAAACTCATTTTGTAGTCCTTAAAAACATAATTAATCATGCTTGTAGCAATACCAAAATCAAAACATGCATGCACCTATATGAGCTTGTAATGGCATAAGCTCTAGTGACAGACAAGCATTTGTCCCTTAGCAGGGCACAAGATACTTGGCCGAGGTTCTCTTCTTAGGGTTAAAATTGAGATGTTACAATTTTCAAAGGATGGCCAATATTGTTTTCAATTTCAACTAGTATTTCAAAGTTTAAAGAAAAAATTGTCAAAAAATGGTATTTGAATAAGAAGTGAGAAATAGTCTTTTAATAGACTATTTTGACTAAGTGTCAAAATATGGTTTTTCTACTGTTTTGATTTTGGCACGGTTGTGATAGAAAAAATTGAAGATTTGAAGAATCAAGATCATAGACATCATCAATGGTGGAGCTTGAACACAAAAGTTGTCAACAGTCAAATTGTTGGAAGTTATGAGGAGAAGTTTGTAGCAGTTACGAGTAGTTTGGATCATTTATCTATAAGTACCACTTTGTACCATGTAATAAGGGTTGAAAATTGTAAACACCTTACATATCCTAAGTCCTCGACGTTCATGCATCGACAGGTCACTAAACTTTTCCAACCACTATTTCAATTCCAACAATTTACATTTTTTACAATCTTCTTTTCTTTAAATTTAATGTATTTCTTCATTGTTTTTCATTACTTTTCTATACTCTTTTCCCTATCTTTTTTCTTCTCAAAATTGATACTTTTTCTTCTAATTTTTTTCTTTGTTGTCTATAATTTATTTCCATGATCAATCCTTGAGATTGATAAAAAATTTAATCATAGACCCAGGGTATAGGGCCTATAAAGGAGGATAAAGGCTTTCAAAGGGAATAAATGTCCCTTTCCTCAAACTAGAATGAGATTATGTTTGTTGACAAAAAAGGCGCAAAATTTTACTCTCAACAAAATGGCATGCCAGGCAGGGGGCCCCAAAATGGGCATCGTGTGTTAAATTTGCTTATGAGTTTACACTTCAATTCATGATCATAAACAACTCATTCAGCCGAAACATGAAACTATTGTTATTAACATATTATATATATATATATGTGTGTGTGTGTGTGTGTGTGTGTGTGTATAACTTCATCCCTCATGTGGTGCGTTAGTGCATATTTTATGTCTTTGCAATCTTCACAATGTATTTGTAGATTGGGGGCACTCATCTTCTTCAAAACGAGTGAAAGGAAAATGTTAGAGAATGGTCATACATGCATGCTCCTGTAGTAGTCATAAAGATGAATGACGATTTTCAAATGATGGCCAATATTGTTTTAAGTTGACATTCAAAAAAGGCCAATAAGGTTATTTCAATATTCAAAGTTTAAAAAAAAATTGTCAATAGTCAAAAGGTGATCCAAGCATGCAATTTGTTGTCAATAGGTACTTCGACCAAGCATGTAATTCCAATATTGTTGTCTGAAGTCGAAAAAAGTTGTTGAATGGTAAGCATTTTGATTGCCATTCGAAAGAAAATTCAATTATCATTAGAATTGGGCATTGGGTATTGATGTCAGATTGAAAATGATCTTTAATGAAAATTGGCCATTCGATTACCTTTTGAAATGGTGTTCGACCATGATAAGTGTCAAACTTCTTTATCATAAAATTATTCGATTTTCTATGTTAAACAAAATGATGTCGATAGGTATCCAAAATTTGTTGAAAAATTGAAGTGGAAATAATTGCTTGAAACAAATGAAACATGCAAATTCATTGTGGAATAATTGGTCAAAGTAGGAAAAAATTAAAATAGACCAAAGCTTTTCTCGAAAATCTAATACTGAAGTTGGATTAATTCTAGTCAAAAGATCTTAAAAGAGAAATGTTTGGTTGGATTGATAATCCAATACTGATGTTGAATTAATTTTAGTTGAACAATGATTGGTCATGTGTTAATTGAAATTTCAATATTGATGTTGGATTAATTCTAATCGAATGATGGTTGACCATGTGTTAATTAAAAATTTAGTACTGATGTTGGATTAATTCTAATTGAAAAGATCTTAGTATTTATCTTTTTCCTATTCATTCAAAAGACAAATATTGGGGGCCTCTATTAATATCATTATTTTTTCGATTATCGAAAAATAATCTTTGAATAAGTAGTGAGAAATAGTCTTTTAACAGACTATTTTTATTAAGTGTCAAAATATGATTTTTCAACTGTACTAATTTTGATAGGGTTGTGATGGAAAAAATTGAAGATTTGAAGAATTAAGATTATAGACGTCATCAACGATAGAGATTAAAGACAAAAGTTGTCAACGGCCAGATTGTTGGAATTTATTAGGAGGAGTTTGTAGAAGTTACAGGTAATTAGGATCCTTTGTCTATAAATACCACTCTGTACTGTTGTTGATGGTGGAAATTGGTTTCAAGAATCAAAATCAATTCAATTTTCGAAAAATAACTTCTCACAAAGATTCTAACCAACAAATAAAGATATTGTTTAAAATGGGACTCAGAATCTATCTCTTCTTATGGATTCTTTTTATTCAAACTAGCAATTTTAAGTTTTCAACTTGAGAAAATTCCAATTAATAGCATAATATTGTTTTGATTTTGATAAAGTTATCAAATGATGACTTTCCGTAGAAAATTTGAATTATAACTATATGCTCATTCGAATTAATTAACAATAATATGTATATGAACATTTGAATTCAGATTTGATTTTAGTTATGTAATCATTAACATACAAATTGAAACATACATTACATTACATAAATATTATCAAAAAGGGTTATAAGTAGAAGACAAAGTCATAGATAGAAGCAAGGGTTATAGAAAGATTGTAATCAAATTGCAAAGAAAGAGTCATCGAAAGAGGAAGGAGTCATAGGTAGAAGAAATCAAGATGAGAAAAGCATAATGCATTGAAATAAAAGTTGAGTCAAAACATACACATTCTCCTTTGAACCGGTAGCCATTAATGCAGCGTGTGTGGTGTAGAGTTTGTGTAAATGTCAGAACCTAAGAAAAAATGGCTACGTGATTGCTTATTTATACATAACCTATAACAGTCGAATCTCTATGATCTCGACATGTGTATAATAAGTAAGCGAACCTAATTAAGATGTTCCCACCTGTTTGAAACTGTCTCTTTTTGAAAATTGTTTCTAACTGCAACATGAACTTCCTTTTGAACGTAACGCTTCTTCATACAAATCTTCCCTTTGAGCATGACTTGAACCTTTTCATGTATGCAATAAAGTTTCCTTAAACATACCCACTTCAATAAAATCAAAATCCTGCTTTTGAGTATTCTAGAACTTAGCTTCTTTAGTCATAATCCTATACTTTTCGATCTTCCTCTATACCTTTTCCTCTTTATATGCTTTTCTCGACAATTCTATTCGATTAAAAATTTCAATGACCCCAACAACCGTGTAATAAGGGTTGAAAATTGTAAACACTCTATATATCCTATGTCCACGACATTCACAGATCGATGGGTCACTATAATTTTTTCAATCACCATTTCGATTCCAACAATTTACATTTGTCTGCAATATTCTTTTCTTTATATTTATTACATTTCTTCACTATTTTTGTTACTTTTTCGTACTCTTCTCCTCAACTTTCTTCTAAATTCTTTTCTTTATTGTCTACAATTTATTCTCATGATTAATCTTCGAGATTGATTAAAAATTATATCATAGACCCAGGGTAAAAGTCTTATAAAGGAGGATAAAGGCCTCCAAAGAGAATAAATATCCCCTTCATCAAAATAGGGTAGGGTTATGTTTGTTGACAAAAAAGACACAAAATTTCACTATCAACCAAATAGTTTACAACAACTCAGGCACACTGCTCAATCAATTAAGCTAGACCCCCTTGGTGAAATTGTCAATTAACTCTTAATATGTCTCATAGAATCAATGACATTGTCAATTAATCTTTAATACATTTCACAGACTTAATAACGTTGTCAATTAACCTTAATAGGTCTCGAAAAATTAATGACATTCATTTATATATAAACTCACCTATCATAGAAAAAATAAACACAACAATAAATTATGCATTGTCAAGCTTTGAAATTGATCTAGTGTCTAGAGCTTAGTGTTTGCCGGAACAATTTCATTTTGTATGACTATTATCACAATTTGTTTTAAAAATAACAACATACACACACTTGTTTTTTAGTTGAAGTACGTTAGCAAGTTATAACTACAATGTATCTTAAAATACACCATGGTGTAGCTTGCTAATGTACTTCAACTAAAAATAAGTATGTGTACGTTAGTAAATGCTTGTGAAATTTGCTAATGTACACACACTTATTTTTTAGTTGCAATACGTTAGCAAGCTACAACTACAATGTATCTTAAAATACACCTACGGAATAGCTTGCTAATGTACTCCAACTAAAAAACAAGTGTATACGTTAGCAAACCCTATATGTGTGTGTGTATACATATACATACATACATACATACATATATATATATATGTGTGTGTGTGTGTGTGTGTGTGTGTACATATGTATTAATGATCAAAGCGAACCCTTTCATTCATTCTGAATTACGGATTTTGGAATTAATAAAATATCCCCAAGTAGGATTCGAACCTAAGACCAGTCAGTCAACAGCCAACCGCTCTAACACTGAGCTACTGAGGAACAACGGGAAATTCAATCTTATAGAGTTCAATTCCCATTCCCAACCCATAACCAATATAAGTTCAAAGTTTCCTTCATAACTCGTAAAACATCTTTATAGTGGCTTCGTTCCATGCTTCATTTTATAGGGAACCTCAAAAGGGCTCTATTTCATTATATTACATCTATAAACTAATTCCATTCATTTAATATCCCTATCTTTGGTGTCATTAAGATAAGAGATATTATTTCTCTCTCTCTCTCTCTCTCTCTCTCTCTCTCTATATATATATATATATATATATATATATATATATATATATACATGGAAAATGGAAAGTTGAAAAATCATTATATAATAATCCAAAAATTGTAATAGAAAATAATCTAAAAATTGCAATAGAAAAGAAAAAGAGAGGTTTGAGATGATTTTTCAATCTTTTATACTGGATAATCTAATATTCTTATGCATGAAGTTATATATGTATGTATGTATATATGCACACACACACACACACACACACACATATATATACATAGATACATACATATATACATATGCATATACATATACATATATATACACATACATATGCATATGCATCATATACATGCATATATATATATAGATAATGTTTTTGCAATTAGATAATAACTATTATACGATTTAATAACTTTTAATTAGATAATATTTTTTCAAAACCTATTGTTAGATTGAAAATTCCTTTTGCATAGATTATATATACAAAGTTTTATATTAATGTAAAAATTTTTGATACCTCATTCATACTTATTAAAATCAACTTAATGTATACTTTTCAAAATATGAATTATTTGATCACCGTTATATTGTTCTTCAATTTTGACAAAATTTGACACAAATAATCATGATAATATAAGTTATAATTCAATGGTTGAATTGACAAATTTGCTATTTATATAAAGTTATTAATAGTTTAATAGTTAGTTAAAATTATATCATTATAGTTTACACACACTCTTATATATATATATATATATATATATATATATATATGAATGGCTTTCATGAGAATGAGAATGACTAATCCTAACTGTTAAATTAAAATAAAAGGTCTAGATTAAAACATTTAAGAATTCAAATTTAAACCTCGTGTAACTATCAAATCTCTAAAAGATCTTAATTATCATGTTACTCTTCTTCAAGATTGTCGTTAACCTATCACCATCACTATCATAACCGCTACCACCACCACCGCCGGCCGTGGTGATGGTAGTGGTAGCGACAATGATCATGGTGGTGGTGGTGGTAGTAGGGGTGGATGCAGCGGCGATCATGGTGGTGGTGGCAGTCGTGGTGGTGATGGTGATGGGTTAACGACAATCTTGAAGAAGAGTGAAATGATAATTGAGATCTTTTAGAACGTGCTAATCGATATCTTTTATAGATTTGATTTTTGTTTGGTGAATCGTTTAGAGATTTGATAGTTACATGATGTTTTAATTTGAATTCTTACGTATTTTATTATAGGCCTTCCATTTTAATTTAACGGTTAGAATTAGTCATTCTCATTCTCACTTAAGAAAGTCATTCACATATGATATGCCCGCTATATATATATATATATATATATATAAAATCCCTTTGGTCCCATTTATAAGAACCAAATTGAAAATATTGCTTGATCCTTTTTATAAAAATCAATCCATAATGTTTCTTGCATTAATTTTTTTTCTTTACAAAAATACCCTTAATTAAAGTCATTTATTTGAGTTCAATAAGTAATTAGTGGATACATTAAATTTAAACTCATTGAAAGACAAAAAGTCTAATGTTAGGGATAGTTTTGGAAAAAAATATAAATTAAAGATAAATTTAACACTATCACCTAAATTAACTAATTTCGTTAAACCTGATGATATAGTTAATTGGGTCTTATAAATAAGATCACATGAAGTATTACTTTAACAAATTGCTTATTATATGACACATGAGTATCATAATATCCATTAGGAACATCAATGAAATTTATTGTTCTTAATCAACTTTTAAAACCAATACTCAAAATAAAATTAAACAATCCATAGATTTTCTAATTTAAAACGTGATTGATATAAATTAGAGCTATTAATTGAATAAAAATGTTACTCCTTTTATTTTTTTCACTATTTAGTTTTTTTTTTAAATTGTTCCTATTTATGTATCATTTTTAAAGTTCAAGATAATATCAACTACTTTTTGTTGTTAATTATACCCTTTTTTTTTTTTACCTAATTTTTAATTAATTTACACATTTACAACTAGTATGCATTTATTGTGAAGTAGAAATGACAAAAGGTACAATAAGAAAATTTATTGCATTTCTTAGTTTGTGTATTAAAGCTTTAAATGACACTCTTGAAAAAGAATGGAGGGAGTAACATTAAATGAAATCATCATTAATATAGAAGATCTCATTTCTACAATTAGGGATGACAAAAAAAAAAATCTGTACATACAAGTTTACCCATTATGGGTTGAAAATGAATAATTAAATAAATACCCACTTATTAATGAGGTGAGGACAAATAGTATGATACCCATGTTATCAGTTATGGTTGTGTTATCATTTATCACTAAACAATTGATGGTATTAGTTATCATCGTATCATTAGAAAATCATACCCATGTATTTTTTACAAGAATTTAATATTATATATGAAGTAAAATTACTGTTATAAATACTTCAATATGTATTTTTAATAATATTTATATATTAATATAATTTTTAATATAATATTTATAATTGAAAATATATTGTGTGTATAATATTAGTGTTTATTTCCATTGATAAGCTAAAATACAATTGTAATCTATTTATAGATGCAATTTAAAACTAAATAAGCATTACTCGATAAGGTTAAATATAAATTTATTGTATAATTTAAAAATATTTGTTTCCTATGATATAATTTTATGATTTAGAGTCTTCCATAAATTATATTTAAATTTTATATTTGGGTTGTAATCACTAACTAATGTAATATATTAAGTTGTACTATTATTTTAAAATAAATTAGTTATGTTGAATATTTATAAAACATTTATTTTTTAAAAATATATGCATCATAAATTTTATATATGATATAAATATAATTATTTTCAAAACCCAAACATATTACTTGTATATTGTATGAGTCACCACACTATTCAAATAGAAGAGTGCAAGCAACACACTTTTTTTAACACATTTTCTACCATTGGTTAAAATTTATTAAAGTTAGAAAATTATGAGAGATTCATTAAATAAGATGTTTGACTCACAAAATTTTGTGATTTTTAATAAATTTCAACCAATTATTATCAGTGTATTAAAAAATGTGTGTTAGAAAATGTGTTTTTAATACTTCTCATTCAAATATATTTTCTATTTCATGTCATCCTAAGATGTTGACTAAACACTATCTTGTATAGCAATCACCCAATCTTAAATGGATGAGATGTTTTCTTCATAAACTAAAGTCCAAGGAACTAGAATTTCCTACAGTTGAACAACAACTACAAGATGGTACAATCACAATCTAATGGCTAGAATAACTTTCATCTTATATTTTATTAAATCTTTTATCTTCTATATAATAAAAAAAGAAAGTTTGGGCATAATTTTTTTTGCCAAGACTAAGGGTATTTTAGATAATCTTTTCTTAATTATTTTATTTCTCATTTATTTAATAAATTGTATTAATTTCTAGGACATTTAATACATAGTAAAATTTTAATGCACAATTTATAAAATATTTTATTTTTCATTATTAAGTATTAGAGGAATAATAATGGATTTTAATGGTTTTAATATTTGCATATTTGAATTTATGCATTCATGTATGAGAAAATAGGCTATGCACTGACAGTGTAAAGTAGTTTTACATTGTCATCCAATCACAAAACACTATTTATTGTAAGTTTGTTGACTTTTATAATAAATACTTTAAAAGTCATATCAATAGTGATTTTTGATTGGTTGACAATATAAAACTTTTTACACTGACAATGCATGACCATTAAACTCTTCATTTATTGGTTATTATGAATTTCATTTATTAAATTTATGAATTTATTTTTAAAAAATAAAGATATCATATACAAAATATTAAATAAAAAGAATATTTTTTTTTCACTTTTTTTATTTTTTATTTTGAAAATAATTAAAGTCAAAATAAAATAATATTTTTATAACTAAAAATGTTTGAATATGTGCATTCATTTTTATATAGGCTTAAATATGTTTTTTAGTCTCTCAAATTTGGGGTAAGTATGTTTTTGGTCCCTCAAATTTAAATTAATTTTTTTAGTCCTTGTAATTTGAAAAAAGCATGTTTTAGTCTCTCAGGACCACCTGCACATCATTGACAGGGGCAGATTAAGTCAGTTGTGCAGTATCAACTAAATTTGATGTGATGTTTCCACTGATATGTGAGTTTTGTGTGACAGATTCAGTAATAAATAAGTTTTGTGTGGCAAATTCACTAACGATGTTTAGATATAGGAACTAAAACATTTTTTTTCAAATTATATGGACAAAAAAATTGATTTTAAATTTGGGAGACAAAAAGCAAACTTACCCCAAATTTGAAAGACTAAACATATTTAAGCATTTATTATATTTAAGAATTTTAATTTTTAAATAATAATATCAATTGCAAAAAATAAAATAAAATATTTTTATTGCTTAAAATAAAATAAAATATTGTTTGAAGACTTTTTCTTGATCTAAATTTCATTGTTTAATGGGTAATTCAAAATTCTTCATTATTGTAACTAATACATTTTATTTTCAACGCTTATTTAATATGTTTTTTAAATGGGAGCTTTTTCATAATCTACATTTTATTGTTTAATGATAGTTGAAAAGTCTTCATTATTGTAATTAATGCATTATATTTTCATCATTAAATTGTTTAATGCTAATGAATTTCAATTATTGAGAAGTCTCAAAAATTTGTATTTAATCTTTCAGAAAAAATGTGCGACCTGACTATTATAATATTAAATATGTAATATTTTAAATATTACAATACTAATAAAAATAATTATACTTATATTAGAAATATGTAATATTTTAATGTTTAATATTTTAAATTTTAAATATTATAGTTCTAATAAATATATTTACACATATTTTAAATATGTTGCTGCAATATAATATTTTAAACTTATTTATGACTCATTTTTTGTTTTATGATATATTTAATGAATTACGTTTTTTGTTCTTTAGTTTTATATCCAATAAATATTAGCAATTTTTACATATCTTTTATACTCATTATCTCTAATTCTATTTTTTTCGTTGAAACTTAAAGCAATATATTTTATATTTTAACTTTATTATTATTGCTATAATTCATTATTATTTATATGATTTTTTTAGCATAATGTTATATACCTCATTTCATACATAAATCCTTTTTGTTAATATTTATTGAACATTCATTTACAATTCATTTGTTTACTAGACATTCTTCTTAAAAAATATTAATATTTATATCTTTTGATTTTTTATCATATTATTTATGTCTATTAAATATAAATTTCAATTTAACTAACTATTATAATTAGGGGTGTAAGTGGGTCGGACCCAACTTGCCGACCTGACCAACCTGACCTAACCCAATTACATTAGGGCAGGTTGGGTTGGGCTGGGTTATTTTTTCCAGCAAATCCAATTAGGTTTGGGTTGGGTCACAGGTTGAGATATTTTAAACTCGATTACCCGACCCAACCCAACCTCTTATTATTTAATTAAAAAAATTATTACTTCACTTAATTAACTAATTAAGTTATTCACATTTCATTTGATACATGAAAAATATTTTTCTTGTAAGTGTTAGATTTGTGTGATTGAATTTGTATTTTAATTTGAACATGCAATGAATGTATTTTTCCTATTTTTTGTGATTTTTTTTGAATTTTTCATATTTTTGTGCATGACCCAATTACCCAACCCGATTACTGGTTGGGTTGGGGTTAGGTTGGGTCATTGAAAAAAAAAGCTTCAACCCGACCCGATTAAATTTAATTGGGTTGAGTTTTAAATAGGGATAAACCCAACCTAGGCCATTTACACCTCTATTTATAATTTATACTCAATATAAAAAAGCTCCGTACATTACACCGGTAAAAGGACTAGTTTTTAATTATAAGACATATGACTGAAGGTGCAGATTTTGTGCAGTTCAAATTACAACTGCAGAAATCCAAATCCAAACCCAAGTGATCTTGAAAGAATTAATTTCAGTCGTTAACTAAAGGATACCCTGTTACCCTTATTGTAAAAAATAAATATAATATCACAATCTTTTTTTCTTTGGACAAATTACGTTTGCAATGGGTGGGCCCAATAATTGATTAGCAAACAATGCCAACTTATAAAACTGGTCCTTATGTTATCTTCCTCAGTGACGGGTGTGAAACCCATCCATAATCACGAACTGAAAGATACAAATATACAATGATGTCATGGGCACAGTCCACTATAAATTCATAAAATAACTTATAATACTTTGATTTACTTTTAATAAGAGTTTATGACTATACACTATCAGTGTAAAAACTTTTATACTGTCAACTAATAAAAAATTATCGTTGGTATGACTTTTAAAGTAATTATTATAAAAGTCAACTAACTTACCATACATAGTGATTTGTGATTGGATGATAGTGTAAAATTGTTTTACACTATTAGTGTATTAGCTAATTTCTCTTTTAATAATCCCTCCAAACTTTTTGTCTCCAAAAAAAATCCTACTAATTTGATTTTTTTTACCTCATTTCTTCAAATACATCAAATTTTTAACCTCTAGTAAAACCTAGGCGTAGGATGAATATTTACACTAATAAAATCACAAACTAAAATCTTGAAGAAGAGTGACGTGATAATTGTTATCTTTTAAAGATTTGATTTTTGTTTGGTAAATCTTTTAGAGATTTGATAGTTACATGAGGTTTTAATTTGAATTCTTAAGTATTTTAATCTAGGCCTTTCATTTTAATTTAACAGTTGAGATTAGTCATTTTTATTCTCACCTAAGAAGGTCATTCTCATATGATACGGGGGCGTATCATATGAGAATTTTTATATAGGCTTAAATATGTTTAGTCTCTCAAATTTGGAGAAGTATGTTTTTGGTCCCTCAAATTTAAAATTAATTTTTTTAGTCCTTGTAATTTGAAAAAAGCATGTTTTGGTCTTTCAAGACCACCTACATATCATTGATAAGGGCATATTAAGTCAGTTGTACAGTATCAGCTGAGTTTGGTGTGATGTTTCCATTGATAGGTGAGTTTTGTACGATAGATTCAGTAATAGGTGAGTTTTGTGTGATAGATTCACTAACAACGTTTGGACATAGGAACCAGAACATTTTTTTTCAAATTAAAAGGACTAAAAAAATTAATTTTAAATTTGGGAGATCAAACACAAACTTATTCCAAATTTGAGAGACTAAAAACATATTTAAGCATTTATTATATTTATGAATTTTAATTTTTAAATAATAATATCAATTGAAAAAAATAAAATAAAATATTTTTATTGCTTAAAATAAAATAAAATATTGTTTGAAGACTTTTTCTTGATCTAAATTTCATTGTTTAATGGGTAATTCAAAATTCTTCATTATTGTAATTAATACATTTTATTTTCAACACTTATTTAATATGTTTTTTAAATGGGAGACTTTTTCATAATCTACATTTTATTGTTTAATGATAGTTGAAAAGTCTTCATTATTGTAATTAATGCATTCCATTTTCATCATTAAATTGTTTAATGTTAATGAATTTCAATTATTGAGAAGTCTCAAAAATTTGTATTTAATCTTTCATAGAAAACGTGTGACTTGACTATTGTAATATTTAAATATGTAATATTTTAAATACTACAGTACAAATAAAAATAATTACACTTATATTAAAAATATGTTATTGAAATGTAATATTTTAAATATTATAGTTCTAATAAATATATTTACACATTTTAAATATGTTGCTCTAATATAATACTTTTAAACTTATTTATGACTCATTTTTGTTTTATGATGTATTTAATGAATTATGTTTTTTTGTTCTTTAGTTTTATATCCAATAAATATTAACAATTTTTACATATCTTTTATACTCATTATCTCTACTATTTTTTTCACAGAAACTTAAAGCAATATATTTTATATTTTATATTTTAATTTTATTATTATTGATATAATTGATTATTATTTACATGATTTTTTTTAGCATAATGTTATATACTTCATTTCATACATAAATATTTTTCGTTAAAATTTATTGAACATTCATTTACAATTCATTTGTTTACTAGACATTCTTCTTAAAAAATATTTATATCTTTTGATTTTTTTTATCATATTATTTAGGTCTATTAAATATAAATTTCAATTTAACTAACTATTATAGTTTATACTCAATATAAAAAAGCTAGTGCATTACACGGGTAAAAGGACTAGTTTTTAATTATAAGACATATGATTAAAGGTGTAGATTTTATACAGTTCAAATTACAACTGCAGGAACCCAAATCCAAATCCAAGTGATGTTGAAAGAATTAATTTCACTCATTAACTAAAGGATACCCTGTTACCCTTATTGTAATAAATAAATAAATATAATATAATATCACAATCTTTTTTTTTTCTCTTTAGACAAATTGCGTTTGCAATGGGAGAGCCCAATTATTGTTTAGCAAACAATGCCAACTTATAAAGCTGGCCCTTGTGTTACCTTCTTCAGTGATGGGTGTGGGCTTTTTTACCCTAAAGGGAATTTTTTTTTAGAAATTACAAGAATGGGTATTTTTTTTAAAATTTCTCAAATTGGGACAAGTCGTGGTTGGAAAATACAATTTCTGAAGTGAAAGTCATGCTTCCCATGCGAGATTTCCCTTTTTACTATT
Source organism: Spatholobus suberectus (assembly GCA_004329165.1). NCBI lineage: Eukaryota > Viridiplantae > Streptophyta > Magnoliopsida > Fabales > Fabaceae > Spatholobus > Spatholobus suberectus. The sequence continues at coordinate 11,869,624 of CM014733.1, forward strand.
TTTTTTACGATTTCTAAAAGAAGTTGTGTTTTGGAAACAAGACTTTAATTTTTATTTTTTTTTAAAGCTAATGTGAAGTTGTGTTTAGTATATACGAATTTCATTTTGAAATTTTTTTTCGTGGGTGAAGTCGTGCTTGGCATTAAAGACTTCCCTTTTTAATTATTTTTTTTCATGGTTGAAGTCGTGTTTGACATTAAAGCCTTCCCCTTTTATTTTATTTTTTCTCTTCTTGAAGTCGTGTTTGGCATCCAAGATTTCCCTCTCTTTTTTTAATTGCTAACTAAAGTTGTGTTTCAGGGACAATAATTTAGCTTTTTTTTTTGTTGCAAGTCATCCCAATCGAGATGTTTTGGGTTTTTATTTTTACAAAGAGATGTTTTAAATTAGAAGTTTATTTAAAAATTTATAAAAAATTGTGAATTAATTTATGTAATTTAATGGAGAATTGGAAAATTAATTATTGTAATAATAAGATTATCGAAATTAATTAAGAAAAAATATCATTGACTATACAATATTAATCAGTAAAATGTAAACAACATAATATAATATATTTATACTAAAGTGATATTACGAAACTTGAATGACAGAAATAGTCATGAAAAGGTGCGGGGAAATTACACACAATTTTAGAAATTAAGTTGTCTAAATGGACAATTACTACGATTATGTCCTTTAGTTCAACACAAACTACATTTCTTAGGCCTATTTTGAACTGGTTCATCCGTCTCATTATTTATACGACTAGTGCTTGGCCTTCCTGATGTGTCTCATCACATGGCAGGATCGGGAATAAAATTTGGACCTGAATATGGAGGCCAATATTCTTCACTTCCAAGGGGATGAACTCATGTTGATAAGCTTTATAAATGTTTTTCAACTTGTATACAGATCAACAAATACATCGTAATATCAATTGCAATAAGCATATGATGCACTTACATGAGAACAAGAAAGACGAAGTGCTTGGAATTCACCACAGTCACACCACCATTCTTTCAATTTTACAGTACAGGCCATTTCGCGTTGGCCAAGTTGGGAATTTCCTATTTCTTGAACCTCAAACTCACATGTTTCCTTAGTGTACTTTCAAACATGATGCGATTTAGCAATACGTTGATTTTCTTGCATCATCATCATCTCACGTCTAATCAATTTTTTAATTTTCTCATAAGTTTAAGGTGTTTTATATTTATCATTTAAATTGTATTGTAAATCTTTAAGTATTTTACATTGCATTTTTCTAAAAAAATTACAAACAAAAACTCAATTCGTAACACTACAAAAATTAAAATTCATCAAATTTTTACCATTTTAAAATGAATTAAAATTAAAATCATACTTAAATTTTTACAGTGAAATATTTTACAAAATTAAACTAAGTTACATTTCACAACCACAAAGTAAAAAAAAATTCAAAATAAATGCCAAACACGACTTGGATAAAAAAATTTTGAAGTCTTACTTTGCATACATGACTTGATGGTGAACATAAAAAAAATAAAATCCTAAAGTCTTCTCCCTGAAACACGACTTCAGTGTGCAATTTAAAAAAAAAGGGAAAATCTTGGATGCCAAACACAACTTCAAGAAGAGAAAAAATAAATAAAAGGAGAAGCCTTTAATGCCAATCACAACTTCAACAGGAGAAAATAAAATAAAAGGGGAAGTCTGTAATGTCAAACACGACTTCACCCACGAAAAAAAATTAAAAGGGGAAGTCTTTAACACCAAACATGGCTTCACCCATGAAAAAAAATTCAAAATGAAATTTGTGTATACTAAACACAACTTCACATTAGCTTTAAAAAAAATTGAAGTCCTATTTCAAAACACGACTTCTTTTAGAAGTCGTAAAACAATAGTAAAAAGGGAAGTCTCGCATGGGAAGCACGACTTCCACTTCAGAAGTTGTATTTTCCAATCACAACTTGCCCCAATTTTTTTTTTTTTTAAAATACCCATTTTGATAATTTCCAAAAAAATTACCCCTCTGGGGTATAAAAGTCGACAGGTGTGAAACCCATCCATAATCACAAAATGAAAGATACAAATATACAATGATGTCATGGGCCCAATCCATTACAAATTCATAAAATATGTTATAATACTTTGATTTACTTTTAATAAGAGTTTAATGGCTTTGCACAATCAGTGTAAAGTTTTTTATACTGTCAACCAATTAAAAATTACCGTTGGTATGATTTTTAAAATAGTTATTATAAAAGTTAATAAATTTATCATGCGTAGTGATTTGTGATTAGATAACAGTTTAAAACTCTTTTACACTATTAGGCTAATTTTTTTGGCTTAAATATGTTTTTGGTTCCTGTAATATACTGCTTTTTTGAATTTGATCCTTATAAAATTATTTTTTTAAAATGTTCCTTATAAATTTTTTTATTTTGGTCCCTATTATTTTGTTTTAGTCCCTATTATTTTTTTACAAGAGCCATTTTCAAAAAAATAATTTTACAGAGATCAAAATAAAAAAATAATATTTTATAAGGACCAAAAACATATTTAAAATTTTCTTTTTTAATAATCCCTCCAAACTTTTTGTCTCTTAAAAATCCTACTAATTTGATTTTTTTTACCCCATTTCTTCAAATACATCAAATTTTTAACCTCTAGGAAAACCCAGGCGTATGATGAATATTTACACTAATAAAATCAAAAACTAAAATTTAAGTGAAGCATCGATCATCACTAATTACATAAAAAAGAATGATTTCTTTCTATGAATAAAAAAGAAGGGGAAATAAATTAATCACAAAACAAATTAATTACAATGATCAGAACTATATAAGTTGGGATTGAATCGAAACCCATCATACATTCAAATTTAACTATCATGTTGTTTTGTACACAAGGGGAAGAACCCAAATTAGGCCATAACAATTACACAAGGGACACGGTAACCTTCATTTCATCACAAACCAAGAACCATTCTTCGTTTTTGTTCCAACGTTATTCCGTTCAATCCCCGTACCACCTGAGAAATTATTAAATAATCCACAATTATCATGATATCAAGTATGATTAATGATTGATACTTGAATATATATCACATAGACATTAGTTTAAATATTAGTTAGAACTATGGTCTTGACACATGATGATTTCGAACTACTTAATAATTTTTTGTGACACCGTCGAAACTAGATGAGGACACCAAACTGCCACCATCAACTGTACCCAACAATCTCGTCGGAGTACTTGATCGGTGGCGGCGACGCCGGCAACCGGGAGCTGAAGTTTCTGAAGGAAACCTCTTCGGGGCTATCGTTCTCGAAGTTGAGGGCGTAGCTAGAAGGGTCGTAGCTGAAGTCAGCGGATTGTGACCGGCGGTGATGGAGGAGCTTGCGACCCATTCGGGACTTGAGGCTTCGGCCCCTGACACGTGGCGGGTCAGCCCCGAAGTCGGTGCTCGTGGGTGATTTTATCTTGAACCACGACGAAGTTGACCATGATGGAGAAATTGGCGTTCTGGGTATGCGCAACTTGTTGTAGAACCCCTCCCCGCGCTCTAGTGGGTCGTGATGAACGGTTCCCGAGAAACAGCATATGGAAGATTTCAATTTCTCCTTCAGGGACTGTTGCCGGTTAATCCCGTTTTGCATTATCACCAATCACAATAACAATACAATACAACACCTCTTTTGGAAAAAGAACAGGTAATTTTTGTGTTTGGCCTCTTGAGATGGGGATGAATGAATGGGAAAATGGGTTGTGGGGGTTTTTCTTTCTTTATTTTTTGAGAGTGTGGATTGTGGTGTATATATAAGTTGGGGGGTGGTGGGGCCTAAGAAGTTGAGGATGTGATTGGATGGTAAGTTGGGTAGAGTTTTGAGATTATTTGAGTTGGGAAAGTCCGAAGAATCCGTGGGATGAACGTGGGTGCGATTTTCGTGTGAAAACCGTGTTGTCGCTTTGGGTATATTTGAGCACTGACAACCTCGGTTGCACATGTGGCGAGTGTTGTTTTCTTTTGCGTTTTCTTTTTCTTTTTTGGCTTGTCTGTAAATGGAAGGGTGGCAATTTCTACCGCACGATTTCAACCTTTTGCTGGTAATATAAAAAAATGGTGGGGAAGTTTATTGGTTAATTTATGGGCGGATGGGATCCCTATGCTCGTGAATGATTTGCTTCTTCGTCCATTTTTGGATTAAATATTAGCAGCTTTTTGTTTGTTTTCCTATCTTAGAGACATAATAATACCCAATTCCCGTTAATGCTTCTCAAGGACATTCTACCGCTCACGGCAAAACTCTCATCTACAATAAACGGAGGTTGTGTATAGCATAACAAATTAGTTTTTAATAACTTGATAAATTAAGATAATAATTTTTATTGAAAGAAGTATTCACACTTAATGTTCAAGTGGTAACTCAAATAGAATTGTTTTCAAAGAAAAATAACTGAAAAAAAGAGTTTAAAAAGAGTTTCCAAAAAAAAATAAAAACTTTTACAATGTTAATTAATTAGAAATTATCGTTAATATGACTTTTAAAGTAATTATTGTAAAAGTCAACAAATTTATTATACATAGTAATTTATAACTGGATGACAATATAAAACTGGTCTATATTGTCAATATATAACCTATTTTTTCAAAAAAAAACTCTTATTTTTTTTGCTGTCTCTGCCTGATTTTTCCTTTCATTTTTGTTGGATAATTTGCCCTCTTTCTCAATTATCTCTGGTTTTTCTATTTTAGTATTTTTATCCTTTTTTTTTATATATATAGTATTTCTATCCTTCACACATAAATGGAATGAAACAAAAATATCCTTGACATAGGAAATGACACGAGAGTGTTACGTTAACTAGCTACCAGCTTAATTATGAGCCCACCCCATGCCGTGTCAAATATTCAACAGAAAACATTAATTAACCAGGATTAAAAAGTAACACTAATCTGCTAGGCACTAGTTTATGCTAAAAAATGACTTTTCTTTCGTCCCTTTCTGCCATTGAAACTGCTGACATCAACTCCCCCAAGATTAAACTTAAACAAAAAGATTTTTTTTGGTTAAACGTATAATTTAGTTTCTATACGTGTTGCAAATTCTCAATTTAGTCCCTATATGTAAAAACTTATTAAATCGATCCCTATACATGTTGTGAATTCTTAATTTGGTCCCTGCCGTCATGACACCGTTTATATATTCTTAATTTGATTCTTATACATATAGCGCATTCTTAATTTAGTCCCTATAGGTGCAACGCATTATTAATTTGGTCCTTATACATGCAACGCATTCTTAATTTGGTTTCCATATAAGGACCAAACTAAGAATACTGTACACGTATAGGGACCAAATTAAGAATACGTTCATGTATATAGACCAAATTAAGAACTTGTAAAATGGCAGGGACCAAATTGAGAAACTGCGACATGTATAAGGACCGATTTAATAAGTTTTTTTTCGTATAGGGACTAAATTAGAAATCTGTGACATATGTAAGGACTAAATTATGTATTTAACCATTCTGTTTTATGAGAAGCAAGAGAGAGAGAGAGAATGAAAATGGGTAATGTAATTAAGAAAAAATGAAACAAAGAAATGTTAAGAAAATATAAAAATTAAGGCGCAATAAAATTAAGGACAAATTATTTACATTTATTTTTACTTACATCATATGCAATTTGTTCAATGTGACTCATCATAGCTTTAGTCACTACAGTAAGTTACTTAATTTTGTTAGCTTTCCTAGTCGAGTACGTAAACCGGATTTCATTACATCTACCGTTCTAATTAAGGACCGACTGACGACGTCGCATAGGTTTTAATGTTTCATATAACTTAATAAAGTGGAATATCCCAATTATTACGACAATATTATAAACCCCGTCAGATAAATGAAATTTGCAGGCATGATAGTTTCAAATTAGGTAGCTAGGATAAACTTATATGCAAATGTTAGCGACAATAGGATTAAGCATCAACATTTAAACGAGACTGTATAAGAGAGAATCAGCAAAGTCACTCTCATTTATTTACCATGACTTTATATACAAGGTGTCTGAGTAACTAATTTTTTTGGTCCAAGGTAACTAAATAATCTTACATCATATGTACAACTTAAGGATCCATTTGAGATGGTGATAAGTTTTCAATATATTTTTTATTTTTAAATAAAATTTGTTTAGATAAAAGAGGATTAAAATGATTTTTAAATTAATTTTAAAATCTTTTTAATTTACTTTTAAAATAGAAAGAAAAATGTTTCTTAATTCTAGTTTTAAAATTTTAAAAATTGTCTTGTTCTCATTTCGTTTTCCTTCATCTTCATCTTCATCTTCAATGATAAACCCTTGTTACTAGTCACCATGGCTTCTTTCACATTCACAAAGGTGACATCTAACTTCTTCATCCTAACTTATCGCAACCCCAAACTGTCACACCTTAAAGGGGTATTACCATAACTAGGTTTAGATTTCTAAAACAAAACAAAAAAACATAAAAAGATAGAAACAACATGCAAATGCTACTTGTAAATATAATTAGAAATTATATACAAACAATACAATAACAAAAACATACACGCCTAATACAACTTATCTATTACCCGAAGGTGTCGTACAAAATATAAAGAACACAAAAACACAACGTAAACTAGGCTATATCTTCTTGCATGTGACTCCAAACTCTATCCGCACATGCCTTCACCTGCATCTTGAAAAAGGGGAAACTTAAAGGAGTGAGACATAATGTCTCAGTGAGTGCAGTGCTCTAAGGACTCTCCGGCTAGGTTAGACTCTTCTACTCAGACAATCTTCATTACTTATCTCTCATGGTTTTAGCCTTACTAGGTCTCTCATAATTATCCATACCCATGGTCGAGTCTACACATTTCAATAGTCAGTGTTTTTTGTTAACTCCTCTCTCATTCTCACAACTATTATACAAGCTTACTATTTCATTCCTAACCTAAGGACTCTTTCTTACCCAAAACCCTCTCTAGTATTTAAACCCTTCATGTTTAGATTTTACTCTTATTTCTTTTGATATTTAAAGTTATCTTCTAGGGGTCAAGTCCAAGGTCACAAACATTCTAAAATACTTTTGACACTCTCTTAACACTCACCTTAATACCCTTATTTTGTTCTCTCTTACTTGTCTTATACTTTTCTATTACGCTGCTGTGGGGATTCACTCTTTTTTATCTCATTCACAACTATTATTATCCAACTGGAATCCTTACAACACTATCCTAGGGCCTAGCCTCTCACTTATCCTTGAGGTAGCAAATACAATTCTGATTACAAGCATACATTTATTTCACATCTTTTGCCTAGTAACTAGACATACGCATCGCTTTGTTTCATCAAACAAGCATAACATACACGCATAACATGAGCACATATACATAATCTTGACAATTTATCACAATACACAATCACATTTTTACACGTGTACACATTACATCATTCACTTATGAACAAGGTCACATAGACTTCACATAATTACGTAGCACATTTTAACATATCACACTGCAGTAAGATGCATATGCATACTAAGTTCCTAAATATCTACTCATGCATATGTGGTATCAACCTAAACTTGTCGGAAAGTAGACTAGGAGTAAATGCACTGGCCATAAGAAGCGCCATCGGTACTGATGCCTTCGGCTCTTGCACCTTCAACTAGTATGATATCCCTCGATGACTAGTCAGGGTTACCTAGTTTTGCCAATACGCCCCGGCTCCATAGGATCAACATGGACCATTGGAGTTTTCTCAACCGGATAACCCCCAAGGCTAGGGTTAGACAACCATCACGGCCTCCACCAGCTAGATTCCTACATACTTTCCTCATCATATAGCTCAAATGTTATGATGCATGGTCACATATAATGCTTACAACTTTTTATAGACTTTTATCATGAAACATTGGCACAATTTCATATCACACTCAGTTTTTTCAAGGTAAATAACAACCATACATTATAAACTCAACAAGGCATATAGGAAACAAATAACAATGAGTTAACAACTACAAAACAAAGTTCATAAGCACAAAGAACAGAATAACAAAGGTTGTATCCGCCCGGCAATCTAAAGAACCAGCCCAGCGAGTCTGTACCGGAACTCAACCCGCCCAGCGGGTTTGCGTCAAGACCCAACCCGCTCTGTGGGTGTTGTACTCCCCGCAGCAGGTCCATGCGCCCAGTGCGAACGCAGACTCAGGTTTTGAAGAAAAGTTGCCCAAAGACTATCTAATCTATAAACTCCTTACTTTCTCACAATCTCCTCAAAACCCATCAAATCCCTAATCTTAGGCATAAGGAGGGGAAAAAGGTAAATAGATGAACAAGAACAACATAAAGGACAAGGAAAAACACGGGGAAGAGCACCTATCTTTAGGAGCACGCAAAGCTGAGTTATAGGGCTTGGGTTCTCTAGTTTCTATTTATTCTCTTTCTCTTCCTATTTTTCTTCCCTTTTCTCCTAACAACAAATAAATATAATATTAATAATAATAGGAACAATAATAATAAGAAATACAACAACAATAACTCTTCAGATATCTTTTGTCTAATAACACATGGGAAGAGTCCTATAAAGAGCTACTTCGTGATTTATTTCTAGTACCTAAAATTTGGGGTGTTACATAAATCCTTCATTCTAAACCACTATTCTTCCTCTTCTACACATAAGAGCTCCCCATTCTCAATTGCTAACTTATTCTTTCTCCGCAACATTCCCTCCCAAACAACAACACTTCACCGTTGTTGCATCCACCATTGCACTACCTCCCACCGAGGGTTCCAACATTTCCAATGCAATTTCGCCCAAGAAGCACATCCCAACAACCATCATCATTGACTTTCTTAGTTCCAACAAGGTATCCCATTTTCTTCTTTCCTTATTCAAAGAAAAATCGTAATGACTTTGTGACCAATCTCAAGTAAACTAACATTTTGGTCCCTGAAAGTGTAACACGCTGTTACATTAATTCCTGAAACAAAGGAAATTCCAAATAAGTCTCTAAAATTTCTAGTTGCTTTATTTAAGTCCATAAATTTAACCACTTACTACCATTTTGGTTTCTAAACGTATGTTAATATTATCACTTAAGTTACACATTTTTTTTAATATTGGACTTTCATAGACTAATGTAATAACACTATACACTTTTAGGGACCAAATTGATGGTTTTTTCTATCAATCTCCTTCTTTTGTGTAATAATGTAAGGTAAGATAGATTTTAACATTTAAATAATGATGTACCCATATACATGGGAGGCATTGGGTGTTGGAACCAAAGACGTATAAAGCGTTTAGTCCCTCAAAATTTTGAAGATAATAAACTTATTAAGTTTTAAGTCGCTATTGCAAAAATGTTTTTACAGCGTCCAAAATCGTGGCGTCCAATGCGCCAGTTGTTACAAGCATCCAATTGACTCGTTATGATGACCTTTTAGAAGTAAGTGTCTTTTTTAACAGCTAAGTGTTTAAAGCTGAGACTCATATACAAAGTTCATCCAAGAGTAAGTCTATCTCTAAACGAATAAATATTCAAAGCTTGCCTATGCGTTTCTTACATGTATATCTCGAGACTAATGCTTTATAAGTGCAATGTTACAGAAGAAAAGAAGTCAATCTATCAAGTTGTCAAGCCAAATAACGAATGATCAGAAAAGCAACCTTCCAACGCAGTCTTGCACTTTTCATTTTTGTGCAAGAACTAAAGCCATCTTTTTTGACTCCTCTAAAAACTCAATATACGTGCACACCTCCTCTGAGTAAAGCCTGAAGTTGTTTTCTTTCAATGGCTATCTACTGAAGACTATACATATCAAGAGAGAAGAGTAAAGCAAAGAAGACATTGATAATAGAACGACTACTTTCTTAAGCTTAGTAGACGATCTTGAAATCTTTCTGAAGTGATTTCATCTTCTATACTTAAACTTTCATACCAACACATTGTGAGTAGATTTCTTTGTAAACAACTGTTTTTTGTTGTGAAGGCCTGGAGAGGCTTAGTGAGAAAGAATACTTGGGTGGTTAAGCAATTTGGGTTGATTACATTGTAAAGCTTGAAGAGGCAGTGAAGAATACATGTTGTATAACCTAAGGTTGGTTAATGAACACCTTCTAGACGAAGGGACTGGATGTAGCTTAAGGTTGAGTGAACCAGTATAAAAACTCTATGTCTCTGTCTTCTCTTATCCTTCTTTAACTACCTTTCGAACTCGTTTTCAAAAAGTGTTAAAAAGTTTTTAAACGCACAATTCAACCCCCTTCTTGTGTGATCCTTGTTATTTCAATTGGTATCAAAGCTCGGCCTCTTAGGGTTGAGCATTTAACAGTGCAGGGGTAAAAAGATCCTAAGCATACATGGATAACGAAAGACAAGATGTAAACAGACCACCGCTCTTCAAAGGCCAAAATTATGACTACTGAAAATAAAGAATGATAGCATTCTTTGATACATGTCACATTGACATATGGGATGTGGTGGAAATAGGTGATTATCTGCCCTTGGACCTAAACGGAACTAAGTTACCTAGAGGTCAGTGGACAGAAGCACACAAACAAGGTACATGCTTAATTCTAAAGCTCTATTATGTGTGCCTTGTCTGAATCAAAATATGAAGATGTGCATAGCTTGAGAAGTGCTAAAAAAATGTGGGATACCTTAGCTCTTGCATATGAAGGTACTTCACAAGTGAAAAGATCTAAACCAAGCTTGCTTGTTAGACAATATGAACTATTTACTATGGAAGATAATGAAACTATTGAACTTATGTTTGGTAGATTTCAAACTATTATAAATAACCTGAGATCCTTAAGTAAAACCTATGATAACTATGATCATATTGACAAAATCTTAAGAAGTTTGTCTAGATAGTGGAGACTACAGGTTACAACATTGAGAGCGTCCAAAGACCTAATAGCACTCTCCATGGAAGAGCTATTTGGAACTTTTAAAATTCATAAGTTGGAGTTGAAGCAGAACGAAGGATAGAAAAGAGGAAAGTCCATTACCTTAAGCATCCAACATTCAATAAAGGGATCGTCGTCCAAAGCCCTGAATGTGGAAGAATCTTTTAAGGAAGCATTCGAAGAAGAAGACTCTGATGAGGACGAGATATCCTTCATATCCAGAAAGATACAAGCCATGTGGAGAAAGAAAGGAGGGTCTAGAGTTATAAACTTTTCAAAAAAGTTTAGCAAGGAACCCAAGGAGAAGAGTCCACTAGTCTGTTTCAAATGCAAGAAGCATGGACACTTCAAAGTTGAAGTGTCCAAGCCTATAGAAGGAAAAGAAGAAAACCTTCTTCAAGAAGAAAAAGAAATGACTCATGGCAACTTGTGACGACATGGACTTATCCTCCTTCGACGGAGAAGGAGAAGAAGAAGAAAATCTTTGTCTCATGGCGGAGACTAGTTTAGAAAGCTCAAAAAATGAGCAAGATGAAGAGGTAAACTTTAATGACATATCTTTTCTTCAAAAGGCATATAATGAATTGCTTTCAAATTCTTCAACTCTCTTAGTAGGATACAAAGAATTGAAAAAGAAGTTTTCCAAAATGTCCAAAGAATTCAATTTACTCAAAGAAAATTATGAAAATTTACTAAGAAAAAAATGAAGAATTAAAGGCAAAGGATGTTCCAGAAGTGGCACTTTCCAATGAAGTATTAGAACTTCAAAAGAAGTAACTCACATAAAGGAAAGCCTATCCAAATTTGTCAATAGAACTGAAAATTTACATAAAATCCTGTCTTATAGACAATGTCTACATGACAAATCTGGACTTGGTTTTGATAAAAAGGAAGCCTTTGGAACAACTAAAAATAATATCTTCTGTAAAATATATGGTAAAAGTGGCCATGAACCATCACGATGCGTTTATCGTCCAATCATGAAGGCGTCCAATGCCTTCAGAACTAACAAGAAATGACCCATGTTTATTTGGGTACCTAAGTCCATGATTATTCCTATTGCAGACTTGCTTGACAACAGAAAGGAAACTCCAATCATGGTACCTGGACAGTAGCTGCTCACAACACATGATGGGAGAAAAGTCTATGTTCCAAAGCCTTTAACACAAGAATGGTAGATGGGTCATCTTCGGAGGAAATCAGAAAGGGAAGATACAAGGAATAGGTAAGATTGGTAAGCACCCTTTACCTTCCATTGATAATGTTCTATATGTTGAAGGACGAAGACATAATCTACTTAGCATAAGTCAATTATATGACAGTGGACACAGTGTCTCCTTTAACAAAAATGAATGTATAGTCAAAAACATTGATGGATCTATTTTATTTTCTGTAAAGAGGTAAAGCAATCTATATAAGATTGATTTGAACGATCTTACAAATGAAAATGTATCTTGTCTAGTATTTATCAATGAGAATCAATAGATTTGGCACAAGAAACTTGGACATGCAAGCTTGAGGTTAATCTCAAAGCTAAATAAGTATAATCTTGTAAGGGGACTTCCAAATCTTATATAAAAATCTGATGTTCTCTGTGATGCATACCAAAAAAGGAAACAAGTGAAAAGCTCTTTTGATTCAAAAAATGTTGTTTCCATTGCTAGACCACTTGAACTCCTACATATTGATTTGTTTTGACCTACTAGAATTGCCTCTCTTGGTGAAAATGATATGGATTAGTTGTAGTAGATGACTATACTAGATGGACATGGGTCATGTTTCTAAAACACAAGGATGAGTCTTTTAAAGTCTTCTCTATATTTTGTAAAGAATTCAAAATGAAAAAGGTGTTTACATAGCTTTAATCAGAAGTGATCATGGAGGAGAGTTTGAAAACGAAAGTTTTCAAGAGTTCTGTGAGGAGAACGAAATTCTCCACAACTTCTTTGTACCTCGTACACCTCAACAAAATGGTGTGGTAGAAAGAAAAAACAAGTCATTACAAGAAATAGCTAGAACCATGCTTAATGATAACTCTACTCCCAAACACTTCTGGGCTGAAACTGTGAACACAATATGCTATTTACAAAATAGAATATATATTAGACCTATTTTGAAAAAGACTCCCTATGAATTGTGGAAAGGATGAAGACCCAACATATCATATTTATACCCTTTTGGATGTCAATGTTTCATTCTAAACACTAAGGACAATCTTGACAAGTTTGATTCTAAGTGTGATGATGCAATATTATTAGGCTATTCTAAAACGTCTAAGGCATATAGAGTCTATAACCTTAGAACCTAAACGATTGAAGAAGCCATTCATGTTAAGTTTAATGACAGTAAGCTTAATAGAGAACTATTAGAGTTGGACGAATCTTTTGCAGATACAAAGTTGGACGATACCAAGCAACTAGCATCCAAAACCCAGTTGGACAACCTAAAGGAAGAAAAAGAACCACCTGGACAACAATGGCATATGAAGACATACCATCTAGAAGATCAAATTTTTGGAAGTGTATGCGATCATGTTAGAACAAGATCAACCTTCAAGAAGCAAGCTTAAACTGCATTAATTTCCCAGACGAAACTAAAGACAGTGGACGAAGCTCTCCTAGACAAAGGCTGGATCAATGCCATGAAGGAAGAACTAAGCCAATTTGAGAGAAATGACGTCTGGAAGCTAGTTCCTCTACCCAAAGACAAATCTATAATAGGAACAAAATGGGTCTTTCGCAACAAGCTAGACGAGACAGGTAAAGTGGTAAGAAACAAAGCTAGACTTGTAGCTCAAGGGTATACTCAATAAGAAGGCATAAACTTTACTGAAACTTTTGCACTTGTAGCTAGGTTAGAAGCCATTCGCATTTTACTTTCATTTGCTACTCATAGTAATATGAAGCTTTATCAAATGGATGTAAAGAGTGCATTTCTTAATGGTATAATAAATGAGGAAGTTTATGTGAAACAACCTCTTGGTTTTAAGTGTGATACTTCTCCTAAACATGTTTTCAAACTTAAAAAGGCCTTATATGGACTTAAACAAACACCTAGAGCTTGGTATGAAAAGTTAAGTTCTTTTCTTTTAGAAAATGATTTCACAAAAGGAAAAATAGACACAACTCTGTTTCTCAAAGATACCCATTCATATTTTATTATTGCACAAATATATGTGGACGACATCATATTTGGTGCTACTAATGATGTTGTACGTAAGGACTTTTCTAAGCTTATGACAACAGAATTCAAGATGAGCATGATAGGAGAATTGAAATTCTTCCTAGGATTACAAGTAAAATAGACAAACAATGACATATACATACATCCAACGAAGTATGCAAAAGAGCTACTTAAGAAGTACAAGATGGATGATGCCAAAGAAATGAGCACGCCAATGCATCTATCTTTAATACTTGGACTGGACGACAAATCTAAAAAGGTAAACGAAACCACATATAGAGGTATGATTGGATCTCTACTGTATCTTACAGCGTCCAGACCTGATATCATGTTTAGTGTATGTCTCTATGCTCGTTTTCAATTTGATCCTAGAGAAACTCATCTAACAACAGTAAAAAGAATATTTAGATACTTAAAAGGAATCACTAATCTTGGTCTACGCTATAAGTTAAATAAAGAGTACAAGTTAGTTGGATTTTGTGATGCTGACTATGCTGGAGACAAATAAAACAAAAAGCACCAATGGAGGATGTCACCTCATTGGTGGAAATCTTGTCTACTGGATGAGCAAAAGGCAAAGAACAATTGCCCTATCCACAGCAGAAGCAGAATACATATTAGCAGTGTCCTGTTGCTCACAAATTCAATGGATCAAGTATCAACTAGAAGACTACAGTATCTGTGAGAGTAAAATCCCTATCCTCTATGATAATACTGCTACCATAAACTTGTCTAAAAATCCTATATTGCATTCTAGAGCAAAGCACATTGAAATAAAACATCACTTTATAAAAGATTATATTCAAAAAGGGGTTATTGATATTCAGTTTATTAACACTGAAAATCAATTAGCAGACATTTTACAAAACCACTTCCTGAAGATAAACTCATCCATATTCAAGAGTGTCTTGGTATGGAATTTATAAAGGAATAGATTACTTTCATGTGTCTTGACCGTCCAATGACATGTAGCATCCAACACCATATAGCGTCCATTATCATAACATCATTTAACGTGCATGCGTCCATTAGCATTACGGTTCACATTCTATAACGTTTCACATTTATGTGCATAAATATCTTCATCCGAACATAATCATGTTCTCACTGATAATGATTTGAAATAAATGCTTTATTTTATATGTGAGTCATTGTGCGTCGTAAACCGCCATTGAGAAATGTATATGCCTGAACCAACATTAAATGCGCACTATCTCTTTTCAAAATTCAAAAACCTCCAAAAACCCAAAACTCTTCGGTGACTTCCTCTACACTCAATGGCCCTACTAACCAAACACACTTACCATCTTTTTGCTATCTCTCAAAAAACTGCTTTCTCTATCTCTCTCACCAACTCTTGAATAATCCTAAACCCTAACCTTCAACAATGGCATTGGAGAACCCAAACCTCACCATGAAGGTAGTGGCCCATGCTAAAAGACCGAACAAAGCCATCGTTCTAATAGAAAGCCACTTCAACATAGAATCCCTTGACAACATGGGGGTCAAGGTTAAAGATAACTTAATGAGGTGTGGAATCCTCAACTACTTTCATTTGAATGAAATCATCTACCCAAAACTCATCCGATGCTTCTGGAATATCGCTGAGTTCTCCAAAAATAGTGTGGTCGACACTGTTCTAGGAGTGAAGGTTACCCTCAATCTGGGGAGCGTCGCTCAAGCTATTGGATGTGAGCGTGCTAACTCCTACATCAAGAACGACTGGGAAGACAGCTTCGGAGGACATGAAACTGTGGATGCAGCATTGATGGGGCCCGTAGCTGAAGGTGCTGTTGAATACAGCAAGCTGATAAAGGAAAGGAAAATATACCAATAATTTCTAAATAAGGGTATACTGCTATAAAGCTGGGTCCAAGGATAGTGTGACCTTCTTGCATCGGCTCGCTCTATTCTATATGATCATTAAACAGCAGTTCAACCTCCTTTACCTCATTCCTAGCAACATCTTCAAGACCATGAAGGGACAAGGAGAGTTCGACCAGATTACTTATGCTACCCTGTTGAACAAGATATTTTGGCTACAATAGGTATATCATGAGTTCTTTGCCTTGTCTAGTGGTGAACAAGCAACAATCAGGATGCTGGGTGGTGGCTATAGGTTCACTCAGTTGCCCTTTGACCGAAACAACATAACGCAAATGAAGGCTATGTTTGTGCTGAAACCGGTGGAGAAGACAGCCAAGATGATGGATGTCAAGGAAGAACAAGTTGAGGAAGCACCTCAACCTGCTGAACAACAAGTTGTTCAACAATACGTTGCCACCCCACTCCAACACATCATGACCCTTTTCTAATAGATTCTCCAAAACCAGTAAGAACTACTCCGAACTCGGCAACCTTCCCCATCTCCACCTCCACCTCCACCTCCCTCGGCACCCAAGTGACTATGATGCCTTCTTTTCTTCTTCTCTGTATATTTGTTTTTGATAATGATAAAAAGGGGGAAATAACAGAAATAAAGTATAAGTTTGCTATGCTCTTAAGTAATTATTTTTATTGCTCTAATGCCTTCTGTCTGTTAATTTTGTATTGCTCTGATATCTTCTAACTAATAAACATTTGTGCATTACATGACATTCATGCATGAACTAAGTCTTGCCTGGATGACTATCTAAGCTGATATTTTATATGTCTCAAAAGTATACAAATTTGTTGATATATCAGATTCAGGGGGAGCATTATAGTAAGTTTATCAAATCCCGTCTATACGATGCATTTTTATATTTATATAGACTCGCAAAACTTAAAAACTAATAAGGTTTGTCATCATCAAAAAGGGAAAGATTGTTGGAACCAAAGACATATGAAGCGTCTAGTCCCTCAAAATTTTGAAGATAACAAACTTATTAAGTTTTTAAGTCTCTGTTCCAAACATGTTTTTACAGCGTCCAAAACCATGGTGTCCAACACGCTAGTTGTTACAAGCATCCAATTGACTCGTTATGACAACCATCCAGAAGTAAGTCTCTCTCTTAACAGCTAAGTGTTTAAAGCTGAGATTCATATACAAAGTTCGTCCAAGAGTAAGTCTATCTCTAAACGACTAAATATTCAAAGCTTGCCTATGCATTTCTCACATGTATATCTTGACACTAATGCTTTATCTATTTTAAGAAATCTAACGTTCAAATATCTAAAACAATAATTGAAAGGCAGACACTTTTTAGTGCATAAGCATAGTGTTACAGAAGAAAAGAAGTCAACCTATCAAGCTACCAAGCTAGATAAAAAATGATCAGAAAAGCAGCCCTCCAACACAGTCCTGCACTTTCCATTTTTGTGCAAGAACTAAAGCCACCTTTTTTGACTCCTCTGAAAGCTCAATATACGCGCACACCTCTTCTAAGTAAAGCTTGAAGCTGTTTTCTTTCAACAGCTATCTACTAAAGACTATAGATATCAAGAGAGAAGAACAAAGCAAAGAAGACGCTGATAATAGAACGATTGCTTTCTTACGCTTAGTAAACGATCTTGAAATCTTTCTGAAATGATTTCATCTTCTGTACTTAAAACTTTTGTACCATCACATTATGAGTAGATTTCTTTGTAAATAACTATTTTCTGTTGTGAAGGCCTGAAAGGCCTGTGAGAAAGAATACTTAAGTGGTTAAACAATTTGGGTTGATTACGTTGTAAAGCTTGAAGAGACAGTGAGGAATACTTGTTGTATAACCTAAGGTTGGTTAGTGAACACCTTCTAGACAAAAGGACTAGACGTAACTCAAGGTTGAGTGAACTAGTATAAAACCTCTGTGTCTTTGTCTTCTCTTATCCTTCTTTAACTACCTTTCGAACTTGTTTTCAAAAAAGGTTAAAAAGTTTTTAAACGCACAATTCAACCCCCCTTTCTTGTGCGATCCTTGTTATTTCATTGGGTAAAACATGAAAAATGCAAACAATTGAGTTAAAATTCCAAATTGGAAAGGAGCTAAGAAAAAGTTATGAATCCAAAGACCTAGGATATTAGCAAGTTAATCAAAAGTTGAAACGGACGAGAAATGAAATAATTTGGCCCAAAGTGTTTCACAAATAACGTGGCAATTAATTTCAATATGTTTAGTTTGTCCATAGAAGTTGGAATTTGTTGCTATATGACAAGTAGAGTGGTTATCATAATAAACCAAAGCAGGTATGACCAATGGAAAGTAAAGATCTTAAAGTAGGAAAGTGAGTTGTCGAAGCTCACAAATAATGGTGGTCAATGCTCTATATTTGGCCTTAAAAAAGGATCTAGTCATGATGCTTTGCTTCTTCGATCACCAAGAAAATCTTGTCATTGATTTTCAAGTATCAAGGCAAGTAGCCCAATTAGAATCATTAAAGCCTTTAGTTGAACAAAAGAGGTGGTGGGAAAGAACAACCTTATGTTGGAAAGCCTTTAAGATAATAAAGGATTCTCATAGCTGCTTCATGATGTGTCTAAGTTGTAGCAACCATGAAGTGGGATAGTTGTTGTACAACAAAACTAATATATGGTCTTGTATTAGTCAAATAAAGCATTTGACCAATTAGTTTAAGATAAGCAATAGGATCATGCACAAGACCATCACTATTATTGGTCTTCACTACAAGGGTAAGGACAAGCTTGCAAGACTCCTTAGAAAAAATGTCAAGTGTGTATTTTCTATGACAAATAAATATACCAATACAAGAATAAGCTACTTCTAAACCACTGAAGTACATAAAAATGCCAAGATCCTTTATTTAAAAGCTACACCATGATTTGGCTTGATTAAATAAATTTCATCCAAAATGTTACCAACCAAAATGACACCATCAATATACACTACTAGAGCAGTAAAGGAGTAGCCATCATTCTTTGAAAATAATGAATGATCAGCTTGGGACTAATGATAATCATTAGAGAGCAAAAAGGAAGAAAGTTTAACAAACCATTGCTTATTAGGCCACCAAAGTCATATAAAGACTTCAGTAAACAACACACTTGATTAGGTTTATGAGAGAAAACACCATGAAGCAGCACCATGTGGACTTCCTCATGTAAGTCACCATGCACAAAATCATTGTTGACAATAAGAGAAAAGGTATCAAAGAAGTGAACTCCTTTAGTTTGTGTATTAAAGAAATTGTTTGTGGAGATTACAAATTAAAGAGTGGAAAAAAGATTGGCTAGAAAGACATTGAGAAAATGGTTTGATTTAGTTGTGATAATTAGAGGTATGTCATTGGTTTTTTTTTTTCTTTCGTTTATTCTTGTTTAAGTTTGAAGGATTATATACAAAATTATTAGCTAGGAAGGTTCAATATTTTACTATGATGCGTGTGAGTTAGAGGAATTGTTATTGAATGGATGAAACCTTTAGGACCACGCTCAACTTTATGATTGTTTTATTTTTTGTGTGTTGGAGTATTGCCAAGATGGAGGACTACTGTTATTTGCCTATACATTATGGGAAAAATTTTGATGATAGGCTTGAGCTAAAATATGAAAAAGGATATATAGTTATTGTAGTATTATAAATATGACAAATGGTCTTGTTTTCATGCTTTAGATCATAGTTAAGGAACTTAGACATTCAAAAGATTATAAGTTATGGTATTTGATTCCTAGAAAATCAATGAATGTGAGTCTTAAATCAATGAGTTGGGATAATCGCACTATGATGAGCTTGGCTAATCATGCTTAGAGCAAGGTATATAAGCCAACCCAATTTGCATAGGCCAGTTTGCATTGGTTCGTAAATAAATAAGCTAGGCCAGACTAACTCGTGAAGTAAATAGGCTTATGAAATAGGTGGTCCATGTTTACCCTATAATGACCTACAAGTTAGTAGGCTAGCCCACAAACCTAAATAAAAATATAAAAAAATCTGGCAAAAAACTGTAAAAAAAATTGCAAAAAAATTGAAAAATTATTAAAAAATGTAAAAAAAAAACCTACAAATATAAAAAAAATATATATTTATGGAGGTTAAATGGGTTAGTCCGTAAAACCACAAACCAAACTCATTTAACCTGCGGGCTAAATGGGTTAACCTATATAAGCCTACATTTAAATGGGTTAAACATCACCGAGTTCAAATCACACAAGTTGTGAGTTAAATAGGCTAATTCATGGACCAAGGCCTATATACCCAACTCTAACTGTGCTATATATGCATATAAGAAAATAGTATATTTATTTGTAAAATATAAGGTAGATGGGGTAAAGAAGGTTGGATTATTAGAATATGGTTGTTGTGGTATACAAAATGAAAATCCCAATGTAGGAGTAATGATGAAAATAATGTCAGTTAAACATATAATTTAGTCCTTATACATATCACAAATTCTCAATTTAGTCGCCATACAAAAAAACTTATTAAATCAATCCCTATATATGTAGCAGATTCTTAATTTGGTCCCTACTGTTTACAAACTCTTAATTTAGTCTCTATATGTGCAGTGCATTCTTTATTTGGTCCTTATACATGTAGCGCATTCTTAATTTGGTCCTTATAGTATATGGACCAAATTAAGAATTCGCTACACGTACAGGGACCAAATTAAGAATGCGCTACATGTTTAAGGACCAAATTAAAAATGTGTAAAGGGCATCATGATGGCAAGGAGCAAATTAAGAATCCGCGACATGTATAAGGACTAATTTAATAAGTTTTTATGTATAGGGACTAAATTGAGAATTCACAACATGTATAGGGACTAAATCAATAATGTTAGAGATATTGCATTTGATGGCTCTCAAGAAAAGGAAGAAAAGATTGGATGCCAATTTGAAGTATATGTTATCCACAAGCTTGTTGAGTTGATTAACAATGGGATGGGTCAATGTTCTAATCTAAGTATACCAAAGTTTATTGAAGGCAGTTTAAGAAAAAAGATTAATACTACAACAGGTGTCTAAAGGAATTTGAATAAGAAAAAAAATCATATAATATAAAAATCCTTCATCATAAACACAAACAATAATCCAAATTTAAACAAACCTAATAAATCCTTCTTTCTTTCAAATTTCAATCCTAACCCAAGTAGAACTATGAATGGCATGAATAGGTAAGAGTTCCACTTATAGGTTGAAAACCAAATAGAATAATGACCAATCTAGAAACACTTCTTAAACTTCTCTATGTCTCTCTAGAGCCTTTTCATTCCTTTAATTTCTTTCTATATTTCATTTTCATATATTTGTTACTTTTGTTCTCGTGTTGTTTGTTGCTCTTGGTCTTTACCATTCAAGTATTTGTTCATGCTTTTCTCATTCTCACTCTCTTTCTCATTTTCATACAAGTGTGTTTTCTATGTTTGCATTATTCGTATTTGCATTTTTTTTTTTGTGCTTGCATTGTTCTTATTGTTTATGTTTGCATTATTTATGTTTGCTCTCTACTTTTGCATTGTTCATGTTTGTTGTCTTTGTGTGTTGCCATTGTTTGCTTACTTTATTAGTCGAGTAAGAATTTCATTCAATGAGGTTTGTTTGTCCCTGTATATTGAAGTATGCTCACTTCATGTTTTTTCACATTGTTTGCATTAAAGGAAAAAGTATCTCTAATATGTGTGTGTGTGTGTTTGTGTGCGCAAGGGGCTTAAGGTTAGAGATATTTAAATAACTTATACTTGGGAGAAAATTGTTGCCAACCAAAGATAAGATATACCTAATATATAAATGACAACCTTTGGAGTGATCGAACTCCGGCCAAAACGGCAAGGGCTATGAGAAAGAAAACCTCTACAAAGCTTTAATTGTCGTCTTCCTACACCTTTTTCAACTTAACCATGGCGAATAAATTAAGGGGAAAAAATGAGAAAGTGGGTGGAGGGAGTACTTGAGAGAGAGGAGAATAAAAAAAAAGTAGATCATGTTAGAAAAAGCAAATATTTGGTGGAATGTGGTGGCTGAAATTGTAGGAGAAGAAAGAAATATGAAACTCAAAGAATAGGGGACCTATCTTCGGTCCCCAAGCCACGCTTAACAGTGTAGTAAGCCCTTCACACTAAAGGAACCCACCTTGGCAATCCAACTAGGGACACTCCTCACCTTCTCACTCTAATCACTCACTAGGAAAAACCTATTCCTAGACCAAGGAAACCTACCCTTAGATTTTCTTGCCAAAGGAATCTACCTTGGAACTTCCTTACCAAGGGAGCCCACCCCAAGACTTCCTTGCTAAGAGAAACCTACTCTTGGACTTCTTCAAAACAAAAACAAAAGCAATTATTACTCCCAATAATGGAGATAACATAATTTGAAGCTCTAAGACTCACAATTCTCTCTAAGTGTTGGCTTAAGCACAATAACCCCAACTCACAACAATTCTCTATCCTTAAAGATAGGTTTTGGTTAAGAAAAGAATACATAGTCAGTAAATTCAAACTTTCCTTAATTATTCAATTTGACTGTTAGGGAATTGATTCCATCCATGAGGGAATCAATTCCTTCAAGGAGGGAATCGACTCCTTGTGAGAAATTATGTTAAAAAATTGATCTCTTTCTTTTCATTTTGTTCCACCTCGTGGGATTTCAAGCTAGTCGAATTGATTCCTAAGCCATGTTTGGCTTAGAAAGTGGTTTTCACTCAAAAAACCTTTTTGCCTTTTAGTTTAGAAATTGTTTTAACTTTCCTAATACATTCCCTTGAGTCAGACTTAGCTAGAATTGATAAGTGTGACACCTATTCACATTGATAATAACCCGTATTAATTTAGTAATTTTATTAGTTGTTAAGTTTGAATTGATGAAAATATGAGTAAATTCTTTTTTATTTTAATAATAGAAAACCTGTAAACTTAACAGAATTTGAAAATGATAGGAAAAATAAGAAAATGAAGTCTATTATATATGCGACAATATTCAAAAATACATACCATTAACTGAATACATAGAAAATCAATGAAATACAGGAAAATCCAAACACTATCCACCTCACTAATTACAATAAAAAGGATCTTACATCAAAGCAGTGTCTATATACTCTATCCTATCCCCTATATATAATCCAAAAGGAAGTAGGATTCCTAGTCTTCATTTGTTGGAGTAGTTTCTTGGTCATTCAATGCAGTATCGAGGCGCAATCACAGGCCATTACCGTTATTTGCGCGTATCAACCCATAAACAACATGCATAGGGGAAAAGATAGAGGAGTGAGGTGATTTGTTCTAAAATTACTTTCACATGTATGGCAGAAATTCTACATATATAAAGATAAAACACAGCTAACAATAGAGGGGGAACCTAGGGTATATTCTAAGTTATACTATGCTACCCTTGACTCGGTATGGATCCATATACTTTCCATTAGTGAGTAATAGTTCTCAACAGAATCGAAAAGTAACTGGGAGTACATATACCTCATCATCAAATGGTACAGTCCTCATCACCATTGAGAAATAGAGCAACAACTCAAGACAACACAGTCCACATAGAAGTATACTTTCACACCGATCCTGGTGATGACTCAACAGTTGTCAGGATTATCAGGCTTGTTCTCTGCAAAGATCCCAGCTCAAGGTCGCTATCTTGGCCATTGGGACTTCACTACTTGATACCGCACCCTCAAGACCTTTAGGTCCCTGCATACATCCTGCTATGTACCAAATCATGGCTTCCCTATCAAGGTGTTGTAACACCCTCATTTTAGACTTATGTTTAATTCATAATATCTGTGAAATTACCAAGGAATTAAGGAATTGACAGATAGTCTTAATTCCTCTATACTGAGGGTTGACATATGGAAAATGACTAAACGACTGTGAATTGTCGGTTTTAACTTAGAAATATGTCATACATATTAAAATATAATTTTATAAATTTTCTAGGAATTTTTTGAGATTCCTGTGGAAA